>CM060913.1:697134548-699634548 GCA_030737875.1 Allium sativum | reverse complement strand
TCATATTATTATCGACCACCTCACACGGTAATTGCTTTGGCTGGTCTCACAGACTAAAGCAGCTTATGGCTATATAAAGTATTAACTGATTTTGTGTTATTCTACAGTAGAATGAATGGCTAGAAAAATGAAATGGGATTTCCAGAATTAGTTATCACCACACAATTGTTATCAAAATGTTTGTTTTTTTAAGAACAAGATAATATTAATGAAAAACATGGATGGTTATCTTTTTTCTTCTCTAAAATATACCGATCGGATATTGAGATATTGGAAGTATCCGTATATTACCTGTGATTGGTACATATGTTTTAAATTTTTTTATTAAATAGTGATCCTCAAAATGTATATTATATTGAGTATTGGAAGTGTTAAGGGTTATTACCTGCTTAATTAACATCGAGATCATGATTATATTGAGTATTTGCTTATTGAGTATTGGAAGTATCTGTATGTCATTCCTAAGTAATTCATATGTACCAGTTTAAATGTATATGTTTAGATATACAATACTACAGTGACGTCTTAAGTAACAAGCATGATAACTTGAATAATTATAGTCAGATAAATGTGTCTAATGTATTGCTTTACTGAATTTCACAGCTTTTTAAATGCGCTTCTCATGATACTTTGTTGAATTTTTCAAGTACTGGTTGATCTTGCCTGTGCTTATAAACTAAACTACAATTTCTTACTTGAATTACTTTTAGCAATTATCTGAAAATCGTTTAATGTTCTGTGGAACCGAAACGAATTGTAGGGATGCCTAAAGGCAGCATCAATTCATTAACACTGATATTAGTGAGTTGCATTATAGTTACACTGAGCCTACAAGGCTCAGTAAACTGAGCCACTTGGCTCAGGTTTACTGAGCCATAGGCTCAGTTTACACTGATCCAGGCTCAGTAAACCTGAGCGAGTGGCTTAGTTACACTGAGCCTACAAGGCTCAGTAAACTGAGCCACTCAGCTCAGGTTTACTGAACCATAGGCTCAGTTTACACACAGCCAGGCTCAGTAAACCTGAGCCGAGTGGCTCAGTTACACTGGGCCTACAAGGCTCAGTAAACTGAGCCACTCGACTCATGTTTACTGAGCCATAGGCTCAATTTACATTGAGCCAGGCTAAGTAAACCTGAGAGCCGAGTGGCTCAGTTTACAACGAGTCATAAACTCAGTTTTAACTGCTCTTTGTTTATTTTTTAATCAGCCATTTCACTTAAACTTTCTTTGTTTTTTAATCAGGCACAGACTCATATCATTATATTTGTTGAACATCGTACGCTTTGGTTGAAGCAGCGGAAGCAAGACAAAGATTAGAAGGTGGTGATGATATAAGTCAAGATAAATTAGAAGGTGACTTTGGTTGACTCACCCCAAAATGGTATGCATACACTATCTGATCTTGTTGATGGTGGGTTTGTAATTTGGCCCACTTATCGTATGAGTTTTGTGTAATGGTTGTATGTTAAATTATGATATTTAGATGTTAATTGATATTTGTTTTGGATGATGAATGGTTGTATGTTAAATTGTGATAGTTTGATGTTTGTCGAAATGGAATTTACTTTAGGATGCAAATTGTGATATGTTGTATATGCTTATTGACATATGTTTTATGAAAGTTGTTGAAGCAAATTATGGTTGTTAGTAGTTTAAAGGAATTACCTACTGTGGGGTTGGTATAATATTCACATTTGTAACAGTTATTACTGTTATTAATTTTATTGTATGAAATAGTCAGCTTTATATACTAACAGTAATAACTGTTATAAGTTTAATATTTGTAACAGTAATTACTGTTATAAAAATAAATTTTATAACAGTAATAACTGTTACAATGTACATTCTTTATAACGGTTATAACCGTTACAATATACACCTTTTATAACGGTTATAACTGTTACAATATTCGTTACAACAGTTTGTCACGTATGCTGTAGTAACGGTTATAACTGTTACAAAGTTGATTCGTAACGGTAATAACTATTACTAAAACCCTTTTCTGGTGTTGTGATTGTAAGTGCATAGTGTATAAAACAACTTCAAATCATAAGTATCAATCATAGGCGGCATGAGCGCCCCATCCCACTATGTCGCCATACTAGGCTCTACAAATAAAACCGCAGAATCACGTATTTGGAAATTGGGTTTCAATCTATGAACCGAGGCAAAAGATAGTCCTCTACCGATTCGTGACTCTCTAGCCCGAGCCACAGGTCAGAGCTCGAGTGACCTTGGAGCGACAGGGTCGGTCCACCGATGTGGATTAAACTTAAACCCTGAACATGCGTTCCCCCGCCCTATGGGGCGTAAATGAGCCAACTAAATGACTCCATCGGTTCGAGAACGACCGATCAATCCGAGGCGCCTCGCAACAGCAACAACCACATAAGTTAAACTCGTCAGGGCGTGTAAAACCACTGACGCCACTTCTAACTAGAAAGAAACGCATGCCCTCCCTGAGGTCCGTCTCCCGTTTTTGGTTCATACCGGGTGTGAAACTCGCGAAGTAAACGTTACACAAAGCTACGCCACAAAGGCCGTGCTTTGATCATCACCACAAGACTTTGCTTTTCAACAGAAGCCTCGATCAATTGCCACTTAGGCATGCCACACAGGCAATTCACTCCATGCGTTTGATATCCATCAATATATAACCCCTGAGCTCGTACGTCTCAGAGAAGGGCGTTAAGCAAGAGAATAAATTCTCCGCCGCCAAACAGATATATATTTAATAGAGATCAATCACACGGACTAAAATCCAATGTCAGGCACACAGTCCATTTACAAGTCCGTTCTGGGTCTGAACGAAACCGGAGGCACCTAGTACCCCGCATATCCATCGATCTCCAAGTACGTCTGGACGATCACCAACTGTTTCCATCTTCTTGGGTGTACAGCCCAATCAAGATCATCAGTAATCACCCAAACGACGTGAAGACTTCCGGTCTTCGACCATCGTCTTCATCTTCGACTTATCGTCGTATCAGTTATTCGGAATGGGATAAACCCGGTCTTCCCGAATAACTCGCGTATATTTTAAATAAGTGTTACACAAACACAACATACACCTCATTCCAATTCATTAGTCGCTAACCGTAAATTAATCAAGAGAATAATTCCCCAAATATTAACCCCGAAGGCCCAAACCAACATCAGATCGATATTCAGAAAACCATTCTGCTTGGTTAACCGACAGTTAGTTTCTAAATTTCACATTCATAGGGAAAGGTTCCCATTAATTTTATCCAAGATAAATTCCTTGAATTTATTCTTTATTCTATTTTTGAATCTCAATTCAAACTAGTCGGGATTAGCGAACCTTACCGAAGTAATTATTTATTTTAATTTCCCCATCCCAACCTATTCATCCCATGAAGTAAAACTGGTAATACTTCATATCTAACACCACAGTGTTATCGGTAAATTCAATTACCATTTCACGTTCAAATCTAATTAAAGATTTAACTATCGCCTGGAGCAAAACTGGTGATACTCCATTTTCGATCCTTTCAATCTAATTAAAGATTCATTAAAACTCCACTTAGTTTTAATCTTCGACTGGGTTAAAGAATCAGTGTCATTTAAAACACGGTTCACGATAAACCCAAAATCACATTCATTAATTATCGGGTTAAAGAACGAGTGTTATTTAAAACACTGTTCACGATAAACCCAATATCAATATCAATTCAATTCAATTAAATATTATTGAATTGGTACACTTCGTTAAATCTAAACAAAAAGATTTAATCTTTTCTCAACTGGGTTCAAGAACAGTGTTAGTGAAGACACCATTCACGATAAACCCAAATCACATTTGATATTCAATACAAGGCTCTGAATAGAAAATATACCGGCTTATATTCAATATCAAATTCTACGACTAACAAATATCGCATTGGAAATAACGATATATATATATATCTTTCAAATTTCCATAACAACATTTGTATAATCACGAAATCCAACATCGAAATATTCCGAAGACAATTTCGATTCAAATCCATTCCAATGCAATCATTGGAAATTTTGGTTATTATCAAAACCATTTCAAATTCAATTTATTTATTTAAAAAAAAATAGAATTATAATTCTAGTTCAAAACTAGTTCATTTCGATAAAAATCTATTTTTATATTTTCAAATATGGAGTTTTTCATCTCAATTCTTTCTAAATCATTTCTTATGATTTTACACAAATTATTACTATTTTTAATAATTTTATCAAGGCCCGTACAGTCGATTTCCATCAATGGCCATCGAACTGCACTTATAGCGACCTTTTTCAAATTTGATTTGGACATAATTCCAAATCCAACCGTTAGATTTCTAATTTCTAATATTCGTTAGAAAGCTCTTTTCGATACGAACCCAACGGTTCCGGTTTTAGGAGAATCCGACGGTCGGATCTCCCGTAATGTCCGTTTGAAATAAATGGTCGAAATTCACGAACTGCCGCGGCGCGGCGCGTTCTATTCAGGCCATTATATTATATATATAATATATATAATATATACTTCGTCGATTTCTATTTAAAACGAATTATATAAATAGTTTTAAAATCGTTTCAAAAGCAATTTCAACTTTCTTTTCAATTCAAATCAAAATTGAATTCTTCTTTATAAATTCGTTTTAAAATTCATTTCTATTCAATTCAAATTTCAATTCAATTTGAATTCATTTCAATTCGCTTTCAATTCAATTTGAATTCGTTTTCAATTTAATTCAATTCCAAAGTCGTTTTCTATTCGATTCAATTCAAATTGGTTTTCTATTCGATTCAATTCAAATTGGTTTTCTATTCGAATCAAATTCGTTATATATTCAATTGAAATCACATTCGTTTTCTATTCAATTCATTTCGAAATCGTTTTCAATTCAATTCATTTCGAAATCGTTTTCAATTCAATTCATTTCGAAATCGTTTTCAATTCAACTCATTTTGAAATCGTTTTCAATTCAATTCATTTCGAAATCGTTATATATTCAATTCATTTCGAAATCGTTTTCAATTCAATTCATTTCGAAATCGTTATATATTCAATTCATTTCGAAATCGTTATATATTCAATTCATTTCGAAATCGTTATATATTCAATTCATTTCGAAATCGTTATATATTCAATTCATTTCGAAATCGTTTTCAATTCAATTCATTTCGAAATCGTTTTCAATTCAATTCATTTCGAAACCGTTTTATATTCAATTCATTTCGAAATCGTTATATACTCAATTCATTTCCAAATCGTTATATACTCAATTCATTTCGAAATCGTTATATATTCAATTCATTTCGAAATCGTTATATATTCAATTCATTTCGAAACGAATAAAATCGATATAAATATCGTTCACGTCAAAATGGCGTCAAACTAATCAACACGGCTTCATAAATTTCTATTTTCAAATATTCTATTTTCAAATATTATATTTCAAATATTTCTTTTTCAAAATAGTTGTTATTATCAAAATATTTCGTTCAACACATGACCAATCTCAATGGATGAGTACTGTCAACACATGAACTTTTATTTTATATCGATAAAGAGGTAAATTTTATTACTAAAATATTTCGTTCAACACATGACCAATCTCAATGGATGAGTACTGTCAACACATGAACTTTTATTTTATATTATTCTTTATTTTTCAAATTGGAATGAGGCCCAATCAATTACCATATAAAGTTAATTATATGGATTTTCATACATTACACACATATAATAGCATTGAAAAATAATCAACCATCAACCAAAGTGCACTACACTGTATAAGCATCAAATATAGATATCTAACGCTTATAACAGCCTGTCAATCAATCGATCGACATATTTAATCAATCAGGATGAGTGAACTTCAAATTTCATCCCAACACCCGTGTGGGGTTTCAAACAATCAAACGCATATTTTATCTGTGCAGTTGGGCGATGTGTAAAATTTATCGACCCAATCAATGTCCTTCAAATAGGTGTACATAAACAAACCGTCTGGTTTGTAAATGAATATTTATTTATTCACATTCACGTTAAAAATTATATTTTTAACGACAAAACATTTTATTCCAACATATGAATTTCTATTCAGTTCATTCTTTAAATAAAATGATATTTTTATTTTTCTAACTTATTTTAGAAAATTTCGGCGGCATAACGGCACGATACTAGAAACGGGACAAGGCCTAGCCTTATCCCCGGTCTAGTGAAGGCCCACGCCATTCACACATCAATCAAATTCACCAAAACAATTCAATTTCAAATCAAATCATCTAACTAATCTATGCAACCAAACAAACAAGTCCATGGTCTGTGGACGATTGTGTCGGGTGCTACTAAACACCGTCTGCATCCTAGTATATATATATAACTAGAAAAAGAAATTGAAGAGTGAGAAGTTCTCACTGATAGCTATCCAAACATCTTGACTCTACTTTGATATAAATCTTCTTCGTTCTCGCCTTTTTGTTACCTTCGTCGCCCGCTTTCACTACCTATGTAAAAATCGAATTTTTACTTCGCTATTCAATATATAAAAATCATATTTTTATTTCGAAGTTCAATATATAAAAACCATATTTTTATTTCGAAGTTCAATATATAAAAACCATATTTTTATTTCGAAGTTCAATATATAAAAATCATATTTTTATTTCGAAGTTCAATATATAAAAACCATATTTTTATTTCGAAGTTCAATATATAAAAACCATATTTTTATTTCGAAGTTCAATATATAAAAACCATATTTTTATTTCGAAGTTCAATATATAAAAACCATATTTTTATTTCGAAGTTCAATATATAAAAACCATATTTTTATTTCGAAGTTCAATATATAAAAACCATATTTTTATTTCGAAGTTCAATATATAAAAACCATATTTTTATTTCGAAGTTCAATATATAAAAACCATATTTTTATTTATGCTATTTCTTTTTATATTGTTCTATATATTTTTCAACATCAAGTCTATATATTTTTATTCCTATTATACAAAATTAGATTTTTACTCCTATTCTATAAAAATTAAAAAATCCTATCTTTTTTCTTTTTCCACTTACAATGTTATTTCTAATTTTAATCTGAAAATAAAATCCATGCGTATATTTATTTGAAAATGTAAATGCTCACTGTTTGTCTTGGTGTGTTTGAACCCATCGAAAGCTTCCAGGTCACGGATTACAGACTACATTCTTCATCGTTTCTTCCCCTTTGTGTAAAACTGCTGCCTCCTTCTTCGTTAAAAATCCGCACCCAACCCCAACTTCAATTCCAAAATCGCACACCCGTCTGAGCCACCAGACATCGATCCGACCTCACCACGTTGACCGCCATCCTCCAGTCCATCGGTGCCCTCCCCGTCAGCTAACTCGATAGCCCTCGTCGGCCTGAATCCGCCTGCGAACGGCGGTGCTTTGCACCCCTAAATCGAACCAAATACCAACCCATACACGATTAACTAGGTATGGATGGAGAGAGCTCGAAGAGTACTACGAAATTGCCAAAAGGATCGAACGTTTTTATTGCGAGGATTGGGAGAATTGATCGATTCAAAATCGGAGCAGTTTGGGCGTCGGATTTACCCTAGGCGGCGGCTGAGAAAAGTGATGGCCAATTAGGGTTTTTCCTTTCTATTTATAAATATTTTTAATATTATTTTATTTTCAAAATAGAGATCTTGCATTCAAACTCCAAATCAAACTCAACGACTATCACCCCTAGCTAAATACCCCCATGACGAACACAATGGGATGTGTTTCGTAAGCCAATTCGACTGTTTCAGTCAGTTATTCTTCAAATTAAAATATAAAACATTCAATATTTAATTTGAACGTACATTTCAATTTGCCGGGGCCACATACTTATTCTAAAAATTCCCGGAAAATAAATCCAGCTATGTTTTGACGATACGGTCCTAACAAAACTAGTTTCGTCGAATTCTGAGACCGTTAGAAAAATGGCCAATTTCCAGTCGATTAAAATCAACTGAAACTGGTCAAACGCGTTTTCCTTTGCCACGCTCACATATTGATTCAAAAAATTATGAAAATTGGAATCTAACAATAATTTGACATCACGGACCCAACAAAAGTGGTTTCGTCGAAATCCGAGGTCGTTTGCAAAATTTTCATTTTTAAGGGCCCGAATTCCATAACGACTATTCAGAATTTTCAACTGGACATATCTTTTTATTCCCGCTATGAAATTTTGATTTGTTGGATTCGTTGGAAAGATATTCACAATTAGTTCCTATTATTTTTGGTTTCACTAAAATCCGGATTGTTTTGCACCCGGTACATTCAATTGAAGTTTGAAATCGAATTATCGAACTACCGTGCCATTTTCAATTCTATTTATAATTATATATAATTATTTATATTCTAACGACGGCGTATATAATATATACGTTCGAATTATATTCAAAATAAATTTCTCGTCGATATTATTTAAAATAATTTATTTTAAATATTCAAAATTCGCTAAAATTGCCAAAATAAAAATTTTAAACTGGCCCAGATTTTCGGGTTGTTACAATCTCCCCCACTTAAAACTTTTCGTCCTCGAAAAGGAACAAAGTCGAAAGTGGTTTGACTAATCAACTCTACGTTCGATCTGGCTTCCATTCTCCAACTCTTTAGTTTCTGAGAATTTTCAAAATTTCAAAAATTTGGCTAACACCCTAAATTTTTGAAAAATTTCGCCATAACCTCCCCTGCACCGGGAGCATCGGGGAATTTCAAATAGCTTCCCCGGTCCTTCATATCTCAAAAAGAAAAAGAAAAAGCCAAGCGACTAGCCAATAGGCTCATAAAATCATCATCACCCAAACAAAATAGTAAATTATGTAATAAACATGTACCTATTTGTCGGGCAAACAAATTTTATTCTCTGCTCTAGCCTCCTTGCTATGACCTGTTCAATGTAAGTACATGTATATGCAAGCAAAAGCAACCAATTTTCAATATAATTCAATATTTGATTCAATTAGGCATAATGGTTCAAAATTATCAAACAACTAAACAAGCAACACAAACATCAATCAATTAGTGAATTAGAGTTTCAAATTCATAATTTTGATACATATACAAAAATCATGTTTTTGATGCCAAATCACAACAATATGCCCTATCTAATTTTTGGTTCTCACACCAGTCAATAGGAAATATATAGATATTACACGTTCGTCACTCGAATATAAATTCTGATGATGATATATCAATCATCAGAATCACCCCCGGGCGACTAGAGTGTAATTCTATATCTATCCAGTATATTAAAACTTCAAATACACGTTTGCAGGGCGTATATGCAAAATCTTTATATACTGGACTGCCCTAATCAATATAAAATAAATATGCAAATTCGAATAGTTGATTTAGATTTTCAAAACAGAATTGTTTTCATTTTAAAAATATACTCTTCACACTCGTCCTAGGATACTACTGATCCCATCTCTAACGAGTCATTCTAATTGGATATTACCAATCCAATATCTGATGAATTCTTTCGTACGGTTCTAATGTGCCTTGTTCTCTAAGCTTTGTAAACCAAAGCTCTGATACCAACTGTGAAGAAAAGGAATTTCGCTCGGTCCGAACCTGTCACTAAACCGACCCAGACCGTTCGAAACGCCCTATCATTTGAGAACACGACAAAATAGAACGCATACAAAAGAACATTTCATTGTATATCACAACAATGCATCAGATTACAAGAATATACAGAGTATAAATGAATATTACACAGAAATATCAGAGATTTAAATTACATTTAAATACATAGCAGCGGAAAATAATACAATACACAACTAGAATGAGATATACAGATACAAAGCTTTCCGGATATCGTTCCAGCTGTAAACCAGGATTCTGTGAATAAAAATCTGCAAAACCAAAACTACTAGCTGCCCGTGTCAAAATAAGGGCACCCAGAGTTTAGGTTAAAACAATAAACTCCAGGTCAGTCATGGGACTGGTGTGAGAACTAAAACAGTGGTAAATCTTTATTTTAAAGATAGGTAAATCAAGGGACCACGCCGTATAACACGGAACGGGTTTCCTCCCAAGAATACCAGTGCATATAAGTAACAGCGCAATGCTAAATAAAGAAAAATGCAGTTGTTATAAGACCCAGGTCCCATCACACAATGCAACGCAGCCGAGGATAGGGTTTTCCCTTATAACAGCCAAAGAATGCTTGATACGTTTAAAACAAATCATTTGACACTATTGTAAGTGCATAGTGTATAAAACAACTTCAAATCATAAGTATCAATCATAGGCGGCATGAGCGCCCCATCCCACTATGTCGCCATACTAGGCTCTACAAATAAAACCGCAGAATCACGTATTTGGAAATTGGGTTTCCATCTATGAACCGAGGCCAAAGATAGTCCTCTACCGATTCGTGACTCTCTAGCCCGAGCCACAGGTCAGAGCTCGAGTGACCTTGGAGCGACAGGGCCGGTCCACCGATGTGGATTAAACTTAAACCCTGAACATGCGTTCCCCCGCCCTATGGGGCGTAAATGAGCCAACTAAATGACTCCATCGGTTCGAGAACGACCGATCAATCCGAGGCGCCTCGCAACAGCAACAACCACATAAGTCAAACTCGTCAGGGCGTGTAAAACCACTGACGCCACTTCTAACTAGAAAGAAACGCATGCCCTCCCTGAGGTCCGTCTCCCGTTTTTGGTTCATACCGGGTGTGAAACTCGCAAAGTAAACGTTACACAAAGCTATGCCACAAAGGCCGTGCTTTGATCATCACCACAAGACTTTGCTTTTCAACAGAAGCCTCGATCAATTGCCACTTAGGCATGCCACACAGGCAATTCACTCCATGCGTTTGATATCCATCAATATATAACCCCTGAGCTCGTACGTCTCAGAGAAGGGCGTTAAGCAAGAGAATAAATTCTCCGCCGCCAAACAGATATATATTTAATAGAGATCAATCACACGGACTAAAATCCAATGTCAGGCACACAGTCCATTTACAAGTCCGTTCTGGATCTGAACGAAACCGGAGGCACCTAGTACCCCGCATATCCATCGATCTCCAAGTACGTCTGGACGATCACCAACTGTTTCCATCTTCTTGGGTGTACAGCCCAATCAAGATCATCGGTAATCACCCAAACGACGTGAAGACTTCCGGTCTTCGACCATCGTCTTCATCTTCGACTTATCGTCGTATCAGTTATTCGGAATGGGATAAACCCGGTCTTCCCGAATAACTCGCGTATATTTTAAATAAGTGTTACACAAACACAACATACGCCTCATTCCAATTCATTAGTCGCTAACCGTAAATTAATCAAGAGAATAATTCCCCAAATATTAACCCCGAAGGCCCAAACCAACATCAGATCAATATTCAGAAAACCATTCTGCTTGGTTAACCGACAGTTAGTTTCTAAATTTCACATTCATAGGGAAAGGTTCCCATTAATTTTATCCAAGATAAATTCCTTGAATTTATTCTTTATTCTATTTTTGAATCTCAATTCAAACTAGTCGGGATTAGCGAACCTTACCGAAGTAATTATTTATTTTAATTTCCCCATCCCAACCTATTCATCCCATGAAGTAAAACTGGTAATACTTCATATCTAACACCACAGTGTTATCGGTAAATTCAATTACCATTTCACGTTCAAATCTAATTAAAGATTTAACTATCGCCTGGAGCAAAACTGGTGATACTCCATTTTCGATCCTTTCAATCTAATTAAAGATTCATTAAAACTCCACTTAGTTTTAATCTTCGACTGGGTTAAAGAATCAGTGTCATTTAAAACACGGTTCACGATAATCCCAAAATCACATTCATTAATTATCGGGTTAAAGAACGAGTGTTATTTAAAACACTGTTCACGATAAACCCAATATCAATATCAATTCAATTAAATATTATTTAATTGGTACACTTCGTTAAATCTAAACAAAAAGATTTAATCTTTTCTCAACTGGGTTCAAGAACAGTGTTAGTGAAGACACCATTCACGATAAACCCAAATCACATTTGATATTCAATACAAGGCTCTGAATAGAAAATATACCGGCTTATATTCAATATCAAATTCTACGACTAACAAATATCGCATTGGAAATAACGATATATATATATCTTTCAAATTTCCATAACAACATTTGTATAATCACGAAATCCAACATCGAAATATTCCGAAGACAATTTCGATTCAAATCCATTCCAATGCAATCATTGGAAATTTTGGTTATTATCAAAACCATTTCAAATTCAATTTATTTATTTAAAAAAAAAATAGAATTATAATTCTAGTTCAAAACTAGTTCATTTCGATAAAAATCTATTTTTATATTTTCAAATATGGAGTTTTTCATCTCAATTCTTTCTAAATCATTTCTTATGATTTTACACAAATTATTACTATTTTTAATAATTTTATCAAGGCCCGTACAGTCGATTTCCATCAATGGCCATCGAACTGCACTTATAGCGACCTTTTTCAAATTTGATTTGGACATAATTCCAAATCCAACCGTTAGATTTCTAATTTCTAATATTCGTTAGAAAGCTCTTTTCGATACGAACCCAATGGTTCCGGTTTTAGGAGAATCCGACGGTCGGATCTCCCGTAATGTCCGTTTGAAATAAATGGTCGAAATTCACGAACTGCCGCGGCGCGGCGCGTTCTATTCAGGCCATTATATTATATATATATAATATATATAATATATACTTCGTCGATTTCTATTTAAAACGAATTATATAAATAGTTTTAAAATCGTTTCAAAAGCAATTTCAACTTTCTTTTCAATTCAAATCAAAATTGAATTCTTCTTTATAAATTCGTTTTAAAATTCATTTCTATTCAATTCAAATTTCAATTCAATTTGAATTCATTTCAATTCGCTTTCAATTCAATTTGAATTCGTTTTCAATTTAATTCAATTCCAAAGTCGTTTTCTATTCGATTCAATTCAAATTGGTTTTCTATTCGATTCAATTCAAATTGGTTTTCTATTCGAATCAAATTCGTTATATATTCAATTGAAATCACATTCGTTTTCTATTCAATTCATTTCGAAATCGTTTTCAATTCAATTCATTTCGAAATCGTTTTCAATTCAATTCATTTCGAAATCGTTTTCAATTCAATTCATTTCGAAATCGTTTTCAATTCAATTCATTTCGAAATCATTTTCAATTCAATTCATTTCGAAATCGTTATATATTCAATTCATTTCGAAATCGTTTTCAATTCAATTCATTTCGAAATCGTTATATATTCAATTCATTTCGAAATCGTTATATATTCAATTCATTTCGAAATCGTTATATATTCAATTCATTTCGAAATCGTTTTCAATTCAATTCATTTCGAAATCGTTTTCAATTCAATTCATTTCGAAATCGTTTTATATTCAATTCATTTCGAAATCGTTATATACTCAATTCATTTCGAAATCGTTATATACTCAATTCATTTCGAAATCGTTATATATTCAATTCATTTCAAAATCGTTATATATTCAATTCATTTCGAAATCGTTATATATTCAATTCATTTCGAAACGAATAAAATCGATATAAATATCGTTCACGTCAAAATGGCGTCAAACTAATCAACACAGCTTCATAAATTTCTATTTTCAAATATTCTATTTTCAAATATTATATTTCAAATATTTCTTTTTCAAAATAGTTGTTATTATCAAAATATTTCGTTCAACACATGACCAATCTCAATGGATGAGTACTGTCAACACATGAACTTTTATTTTATATCGATAAAGAGGTAAATTTTATTACTAAAATATTTCGTTCAACACATGACCAATCTCAATGGATGAGTACTGTCAACACATGAACTTTTATTTTATATTATTCTTTATTTTTCAAATTGGAATGAGGCCCAATCAATTACCATATAAAGTTAATTATATGGATTTTCATACATTACACACATATAATAGCATTGAAAAATAATCAACCATCAACCAAAGTGCACTACACTGTATAAGCATCAAATATAGATATCTAACGCTTATAACAGCCTGTCAATCAATCGATCGACATATTTAATCAATCAGGATGAGTGAACTTCAAATTTCATCCCAACACCCGTGTGGGGTTTCAAACAATCAAACGCATATTTTATCTGTGCAGTTGGGCGATGTGTAAAATTTATCGACCCAATCAATGTCCTTCAAATAGGTGTACATAAACAAACCGTCTGGTTTGTAAATGAATATTTATTTATTCACATTCACGTTAAAAATTATATTTTTAACGACAAAACATTTTATTCCAACATATGAATTTCTATTCAGTTCATTCTTTAAATAAAATGATATTTTTATTTTTCTAACTTATTTTAGAAAATTTCGGCGGCATAACGACACGATACTAGAAACGGGACAAGGCCTAGCCTTATCCCCGGTCTAGTGAAGGCCCACGCCATTCACACATCAATCAAATTCACCAAAACAATTCAATTTCAAATCAAATCATCTAACTAATCTATGCAACCAAACAAATAAGTCCATGGTCTGTGGACGATTGTGTCGGGTGCTACTAAACACCGTCTGCATCCTAGTATATATATATAACTAGAAAAAGAAATTGAAGAGTGAGAAGTTCTCACTGATAGCTATCCAAACATCTTGACTCTACTTTGATATAAATCTTCTTCGTTCTCGCCTTTTTGTTACCTTCGTCGCCCGCTTTCACTACCTATGTAAAAATCGAATTTTTACTTCGCTATTCAATATATAAAAATCATATTTTTATTTCGAAGTTCAATATATAAAAACCATATTTTTATTTCGAAGTTCAATATATAAAAACCATATTTTTATTTCGAAGTTCAATATATAAAAATCATATTTTTATTTCGAAGTTCAATATATAAAAACCATATTTTTATTTCGAAGTTCAATATATAAAAACCATATTTTTATTTCGAAGTTCAATATATAAAAACCATATTTTTATTTCGAAGTTCAATATATAAAAACCATATTTTTATTTCGAAGTTCAATATATAAAAACCATATTTTTATTTCGAAGTTCAATATATAAAAACCATATTTTTATTTCGAAGTTCAATATATAAAAACCATATTTTTATTTCGAAGTTCAATATATAAAAACCATATTTTTATTTCGAAGTTCAATATATAAAAACCATATTTTTATTTATGCTATTTCTTTTTATATTGTTCTATATATTTTTCAACATCAAGTCTATATATTTTTATTCCTATTATACAAAATTAGATTTTTACTCCTATTCTATAAAAATTAAAAAATCCTATCTTTTTTCTTTTTCCACTTACAATGTTATTTCTAATTTTAATCTGAAAATAAAATCCATGCGTTTATTTATTTGAAAATGTAAATGCTCACTGTTTGTCTTGGTGTGTTTGAACCCATCGAAAGCTTCCAGGTCACGGATTACAAACTACATTCTTCATCGTTTCTTCCCCTTTGTGTAAAACTGCTGCCTCCTTCTTCGTTAAAAACCCGCACCCAACCCCAACTCCAATTCCAAAATCGCACACCCGTCTGAGCCACCAGACATCGATCCGACCTCACCACGTTGACCGCCATCCTCCAGTCCATCGGTGCCCTCCCCGTCAGCTAACTCGATAGCCCTCGTCGGCCTGAATCCGCCTGCGAACGGCGGTGCTTTGCACCCCTAAATCGAACCAAATACCAACCCATACACGATTAATTAGGTATGGATGGAGAGAGCTCGAAGAGTACTACGAAATTGCCAAAAGGATCGAACGTTTTTATTGCGAGGATTGGGAGAATTGATCGATTCAAAATCGGAGCAGTTTGGGCGTCGGATTTACCCTAGGCGGCGGTTGAGAAAAGTGATGGCCAATTAGGGGTTTTCCTTTCTATTTATAAATATTTTTAATATTATTTTATTTTCAAAATAGAGATCTTGCATTCAAACTCCAAATCAAACTCAACGACTATCGCCCCTAGCTAAATACCCCCATTCCGAACACAATGGGATGTGTTTCGTAAGCCAATTCGACTGTTTCAGTCAGTTATTCTTCAAATTAAAATATAAAACATTCAATATTTAATTTGAACGTACATTTCAATTTGCCGGGGCCACATACTTATTCTAAAAATTCCCGGAAAATAAATCCAGCAATGTTTTGACGATACGGTCCTAACAAAACTAGTTTCGTCGAATTCTGAGACCGTTAGAAAAATGGCCAATTTCCAGTCGATTAAAATCAACTGAAACTGGTCAAACGCGTTTTCCTTTGCCACGCTCACATATTGATTCAGAAAATTATGAAAATTCGAATCTAGCAATAATTTGACATCACGGACCCAACAAAAGTGGTTTCGTTGAAATCCGAGGTCGTTTGCAAAATTCTCATTTTTAAGGGCCCGAATTCCATAGCGACTATTCAGAATTTTCAACTGGACATATCTTTTTATTCCCGCTATGAAATTTTGATTTGTTGGATTCGTTGGAAAGATATTCACAATTAGTTCCTATTATTTTTGGTTTCACTAAAATCCGGATTGTTTTGCACCCGGTACATTCAATTGAAGTTTGAAATCGAATTATCGAACTACCGTGCCATTTTCAATTCTATTTATAATTATATATAATTATTTATATTCTAACGACGGCGTATATAATATATACGTTCGAATTATATTCAAAATAAATTTCTCGTCGATATTATTTAAAATAATTTATTTTAAATATTCAAAATTCGCTAAAATTGCCAAAATAAAAATTTTAAACTGGCCCAGATTTTCGGGTTGTTACAGCTGCTCTGTAATTGACAATAGGCTTATCATGCTATATAACATTAGGTTTTTATTCACTGTAATAGGTTTGGATTTGTGACTAATTAATGAAAGTTGGCATGCATGTTACAATCCAAATTAGAGGCTGCCTTTCTTTGGTGTAAGGTTATCGTACATGCTGTACATTTCTGGGCCAGGGCTATTAGCTAGTGTGACGGCCCAGGAGCCATTATATGGATAACATATTGCATATATTTGTAACACTGAATATTGCATTTCATTTGCATTATATTTGATAATGCTAATCTGGTTAGCATTTTTTGTTCATAGTTTTACAAATTCCATTTGACAGACAGATATTGAAATACTGCATGCTCTATTTTCTTATTTTACTGCTGCATTTTTATTTGTTTAATACTATGGAATATATAATGCTGGTATTTTTTTCATTGTATTGTATATTATTGCTTTTTTTCTATGCATTCATGAAATATATTATGACATTTTGCATTAGCATTTTAATCTTTGTTTCTTATAAGAGTGTATTTAAAAATAAAATAAAAAATCACTTCTGTGAATTTGAAGCACATTGAGTTTTTTTAAGCATTTTTCCTCTGTGTATTATATTGCTTATTTTGTTTCCCTTTTGCACTCTCTGTTATTCTGTGCGTCTGTGTTGTTCTTTTCTTTCTTTCTTTTTTTTTTTTTTTGAGAGAGATTGACATAGAAATATTATAAAACTGCTTTTTTCCTATTTATTTAACTGTTGCAATGCTAAAGTACATGATACTCTTTTTCCTTTAGCAATTTTTTTTGTTTATCATATTGTTTCATTTTTTCCTATTTGCTTCATTAATTTGGTCATGAAATTCATTATGCTAGGTTACATTAGCATTTTTAAATCATTGTGTACTCTAAGACTCCTGTGTATCATATGTCTACAATTTTATCATACTTGTTTCTCAGTTCTCATCCTAAGATACATTATGCTTTTTTACTTTACCCTTTTTTGTTCTACATCATATTGCTGCTTTTCTTTTTTATTTGTTTCGGTGATTTAGTCATGACATATATTATGATAGTTTACTTTAGCATTTTTTAATTACATATAGCATGGTATATGTAAGATATTGAATTGATTTATATTTTGTATATAGTTATGGTATATAAGTTTTTTTTTTATGTTAGCATTTTAAATTTGTAATGCATTTTTCAAGTTTCTTTCCACTAGCTATGGGAGTCGTCTCACATGAAAATGAATCAAAGTGGACTTGGTTTTTAGAGAATCTAAAAGAGATGCTTCATGAAGATCGTGAATTAGTTTTTATGTCTGATCGTCAATGGGGTTTGCTCTTAGGTGTTCCGAAAGTGTTTCCGTCTTCTTCTCATAGTTATTGCACATTTCATATGGAGCAAAATATTGGTTCAGTGGTTAAAGCTTGCAATTGTGATACATCAATTGTTGATTTGTTTAAACTTATAACTCGAGCTTCCAATCTATTTGATTTTGAACGTTATATGTTAAAATTTTAAAAAATTGGAGGTGCTGCCGCAATCAACTTCCTTAAAGATAAACCTTTAGAACATTGGACAGATTTGTTTTTTCAAAGTAGAAGGTATGGAGAATATTCTTCAAATGTGGCTGAGAGCTTTAACTCTTGGATTGTGGATGATAGGTTTATGCCGATTACATCTTGTTTAGATGGAATTCGAGTGAAAGTAATGAAACAAATGGCAATGCGGAGGGAAGAATGCCATAAGTTGACTACTGTTTTATGTCTAGTCATGGAGCAATGATTGTCAAAGTTAGTTGAAGATGGGTTTGGATGGAATGTATATAGGTCTATGAAAATATTTTTTAAGTTAGATCTCCTATTTCACATCATGTTGATCTTGAAAAAAGACTGTGTAGCTGTAATCAGTGGAAAGTTACCGGTTTTCCATGTGCACATTTTGTTAAGTGTATGAATAAATCAAGGCTATCGGTATATGAATTTGTGGAATATTATTTTACAGCTACTGCTTTTAGAGCTAGTTATGCACATGCTATTAATCCAATTCCAACTGTCGATAAGCCAATTGTTACTGAAGATGAAATTGTAATTAGACCGCCTAAAGAAATTCGAGGTACTGGAAGACCTTCTATTAAAAGACATGGTGGCTTTTCTTATTCTCAGAATAAGCGGAATAAATGCAGCAAGTGTGATCAAGTTGGACATAACAAGAGGAATTGCCAAGCTTCAAAGAAGATTTAAATTTGAATTTTATTTTTCAGTTTTTTTCCACTGGATATGTTACACTATACTTACTTAGTATGTTGTTGTTATTTTTTTATCGGTTATTGGGACATATTACATGTTGAGTTGTTATTTTTAATATAAATCTAACTTGTATTTCTTAATTTTATATTTCTGCTTTCATTTATTATATTTTGTGTGTTTTTTTTTGTTTTGTTTAAATTATGAAGTGTTGTGTCTGTGGTTGCTGGCATTTTATCACCTGTTATTATTTACATCAATTAAACAGTTTAATGCTATATTAATTTAGCATTTTGTTGTGTATATTGTACAAGTAATTGGCTGATTAGATTATTAGCTGTATAAAGTAAAAGTGGTTGGGTAACTTTATTAATATAAATTTAACTTGTATTTGTGAAACTTATGTGGTTGCTTTCACTTTTTTTTTTTTTTTTTTGCATATTTTGTTTAAAATATGCACTGTTGGTATATTATTATCTGTTATTTTCTATGTCATTTATAAAGACTAATGCCACATTTATGTGTTTACTTTCATTTATTTTGTTTTATGTATTTTATTTGTAAAGCATGCATAGTTATGTTTGTTGTTTGTGGCATGTTTTTACCAGCTATTTTCTACATTAATTCAACAGACTAATGCTATATTGATTTAGTGTTTCGTTTTGTATGATGTTAAACTGATTGACCTATTTGATTAGTATTTGTGCAATAATAAACTATGTGATGCTACTTTACATGTTATTTGGGTAATGCCGTATGCTATTTCAATATAGCATTTTCTGCTAATTAATTTTTGAAATATAGTTAATTTCTAAAACAATTATAGTTTGGTAATTGAAGCTAATGCATACAATTATGTACCCGATTAGGCCTTGTGTCTGAATGTCTTTTACGTATCATGGGTACCCGCTCGGTTAAATAATCTCTACTGGGTGCAGAATCATTGCTGGAGTACCCGATTAAGCCTTGCATCCAAAAGTCTTTTACGTGTCACAGGTACCCGATTAGGCCTTGTGTGCGGATGTGTTTTACGTGTCATTGTATCCGCTCGGTTAAACAATCTTTACTGGATGCAGATTCGTTGCTGAATGACCCGATTAGGCCTTGTGTCCGAAAGCTTTTTACATGTTATAGGTACCCGATTAGGCCTTGTGTCTAAATGTCTTTTACATGTCATGGGTACCCGCTCGGTTTTGAATATTGTCTTCTTTTATATCCATATGTACCCGATTTAACTTGGAGTCTGAATTTGGTTTGCGTTTCGGGGTTTGGTCGGTTGAATGAAATATTTTGGTTATAGATTCATTAACGGTTATTTTGTTTAAATAATTTATTTTTATTTTAGATTGATATGCATAAACAATTAGGTATTAAAATGTTATTTGTTATAGCATTTTGAATTTAGGATACAGTAGATTTGATTAAATAATTCATTTTTATTTTAGATTGGTATGCCTAAACAATTATTTATAATAGTGCTATTTGTTTATAGCACTTTAATTTATACATTTCATCACATAACATCAGACATAACCCAACCCATACACATAACGGTTAATCGAATAGTAACACATAACAGTAACCACCAAACCATAAGCATAACAGTAACCACCAAACCATCACATACACATAATAGTAACCACCAAACCATCACAAAGATCTCAAAAAGCCAAATGATCACAAAGATCTCAAAGACATAAGCATAACTCAACACATACACATAACAGTAATCACTAAACCATCACAAAGATCTCAAAAAGCCAATATACAGTTGCCATAAAACATCAATTCTCCCAAAATTCTTATTGCACAAAAACATCAGACATAAGCCAATCCGAACAACAGGTTACAACCTGAATTTTCATTAAAACAGCAAGTCACAATCAATTCAGCTTCATCTACTATGTATGAAATTAAAACAGAACAATTAACCACGTGTAGGTATGAAATTTGTACAGGTACAATTATGTCCGTACCATAATTTTTTAATCTAGGTTCAGCCACTACTTTAACATCAATTCAAATTGCTAAAACTCAATTACAATTAGCAACTAAATGTCTAAACAACAAATTCAAATTGAATTAAAACAGGCGCTACATCAACAATTCAGTGTTTCCTTCGTTCATGTTCTTTCTTCTTCACAGCATTTTCAATTTCTTCTGGGGACGAGTTTGCAAAGTAACTCAAAATATCTCAACTTCTTGGTGGGTCATTCAGTATGTTGAACACTGTGTTAGCACGGTGAAGATTGATATCTTCATTTTTATATTCCACTGGTAGATTTTTGTCTCTGTCCAATTTTTCAATGAATTTCATAACAAATAATGCACATTAGGAACTGCAAAATAATAAATAAATAAATAAGGATTGGTATAAGAAATGCAATGCTATGATCATTTAGTTTTTTGCCAACGGATTATGTGGCAAAAACCATGTGTTGTGTTTTAATATTATCCAATTTCCAGGAAGGAACACATACTCGTCGAATATCCTTCAATTTCTCCGGTTTGTATTTTATTTTCCTAGGATTTTATGGAATGAAACATTATTGCATGGTACATCAACTTTTCCCACAAGTAAACTATTGCATAATAGAATGAACTGATGATTTTATTTAGTTTGTCAGTCGTAGAATATGAGCTAATAGAGTTGTATCATAATAACCTCAAAAACACTATTCTCCTAAATGACCAAACCCAGAAATGCATGTAAAGGACAATATGAAGGTGTTTTCACTGTATTATTGTAAAAGTTAGGCAATAGTGGTATAAAGATACGAAAAATGCAAGGTGTTGTATGGATATTTAAATAATAATAAGGTTCCTACCTTAAGAATAAAACAAAAATGATATTACAGTTTAGCATTTATATTAACAATTTAAGTTGCACATGTAAAGGACAATATGAAGGTGTTTGCACTATATTATGGTAAAAGGCGGTATTGGTACAAACATATAATGATTTGAGCATTTAGTATCTATTAAAAAAAATGTTAATGTTACTTACGAGTCAAAATCTTGTTGTGGGCATTGTGGTTGTTTCACCGGCTTTGTTCCAATATTTTTGTTTATAATATTGTTTTCTGCCAATTTCTCACAGATGATCATTTCAATCTTTTTTCTCCATATCAGAAAAAAAATACATAGCTTTTTCCCAATATACATCCAAATATATATTTATATATGATAATAACAATCTTACCATCTTCATCGCTTCCTTATGGTGTTTATTTGATACAGAGATTGATCTTCTGGGCCTCAGTGAATCATAGTGGTTCCATTGCATTTTAACATAGTCCAAAGTTAGTAAAGTCCAATGGTTGATGTAATGCAAGGGAAAGAATATGGTTTTTGCAACAACTTCATCTTTGACTATTTTTTGGACCATTGGGTTAACCAATGTTTTAACAACATTTTCAACATCTGTTTGTATAGCATGCTGCAAATAAACATGAAAAATATTAATTTGCTTCTGATATTTACAATTTTAAAGTAAAAGCTTTGTTTACCATCATGATTGTACTGAATATGTAGTTGTGTTCGTATGTATTTGCATTTGAAGTAAACCAGTCAATAACCTGCATTATAAAAATAATGTTAGCTTAGTATATTATTTTAACATGAAATTTGCTTCTATATAAATTTGTTACCAGGATGTTGCATTGTATATAAATAATGCTAGGGGGAGATAGAATTTTATTACCAGTATGTTGTTTGATTTAAAAAACATCATAATGCTATGATACTTTAGCATTTTATTAACAGCAAATTGCTTAAATATAAAAATCAAAATGATAGGTGAGTTTATCATTTTTGTAATAGCATGTTTGACTATCCAATTAAAAATCAAAATGTTAGTAGAAGCTAGCATTTTTTGAACAACATTTTGTATTATCATAAATTTTATTATAATGCTAGCAGAATTTAGTATTTTTCAATCACCATGTTATTAAAAAAAATCATAATGCTAGGAGAATTAACATTTCACGAACATTGTACTGTCTATTTAAAAAGTGATCATAATGGCAGCGGAAAAAAGTCTTTTTAGAACAACATAATGGTTTATACAATTTTTTCCAGAATGCTGGTAAAGACTAGAATTTTAAAAAATAACAATCACAATGCTACAAGTTAGCATCTTAGGAACAGAATATTGCTTAATAATTAAAAAAAAATACCTATTACAATTTACATTTACCTGACCATCTGTAAATTCTTCAAATAGCAGTTCTTCTAGCATAGACTGTACAATTGTTATCCCTCCTCTTCCAGTATCATCATTTTGCCATGCTATCGTGCTATATTTATATTTTAATTTAAAAATATTAAAATATCACAGTTTCATTTAAATAAATTCAGATTTTAACGAATACAAAAAACTTACTTTGTTTTGTCTGCGCATGCAAAGAATGCCCTGATTATGTTTTGTTTGTGAGAATCTAGGAGTTGTAATATCAGACTCTTTAAAATATTTCTTTGGCGATATACTTTCTTTCTTGGAGAATATTTGTCAACATCCATAGGTTCCACATCTTGAGCTTCATCATCTGTACTGGATTCTTCTTTCTCTTCTTCGACCAGTTTTTTTCTTTTTCAGTTTCTTCGACTTTTGTATCATTTTCGTCACTTCCATCTTCATCCTCATCTTCATCTTCATATTCATCCTCATCTTCATTGCTTGTATTTTCAATATTTAATTCACCATCGGTTACAACTTTTTTATTCTTCTCTTCTTCACCTTCATCTTCATTCTCTTCATCATGTGTTTTATCTTCTCTTTTATTCTCTTCACTTTCTTCTTCATTCTCATTTTCTATTTCGTCATTTTTTTCCTCCACCATTCCACCTTTTTTTTCGTTGTATTTGGTTTTTTTGCGGTGTACTATTTTATATTGAAATTGAGAATCAACTTTTGGCTTCCTCTTTTTCCCTTTTAATCTTTCAATCATTGAACTTGGTGTTACATTTTTAAGCCATTGGCTTCTTCTTCTCACATCCTTCTCTTCTTTGTTTTCCACTTTTTTGAACTCTTCCTGAGTCTCATTATCTGGTGTGCTTAGAAGGTCGAAAGAAGGAGGGGTAAGTTGCTTTATAAACTTCTGAATAATTAGATTTTTCTATTCCTTATCAGATTCTTGGAGCACGGATTTTAGCATGCGGATTTCTTTTTCTTTCTGAACTAATTCTTCTTCTCTTTTTTTTCCTTAGCTCTTTTTCTTCCTCCAACTTTGTTTTCACATCCTTTAATTTATTGTCTAATTGTCGAATTTGAAAAATTTGCATTTCGATTTGTCTGTCTTTTTCATCAATTCCTAACCCTTCACCTTCACTTGTAATCTCTTTTATTTGCAAAATTGCTTTGTTCTTCGATTCATCAAGTAACATCTTCTCTTTAGATGTTATTTTCTTAATTCCAAGTGAAATCTGTAATCAGCTAACATAAGAAGTTTTTCAGTCATAAATTCATTATTTCTAATATTTTGAAGTGCTATGATGTTCTAGCATATTAATATGTGCACATAAATAAATATAAAATTATTTACTAAATTACGACTACTAAGTTTTGAGTGATAAAGGGATTGTTACAAAACCAAGTGCATTGTTGAAATGCTATCAGAATTTAGTGTTTTCCAATCGCCATATTAATCACACAAAAAATTCATAATGCTAGGAGAATTAGCATTTCACTTACAGTGTTCTGTTTACTTAATATTTATTATAATGGTAGGATAGTTTAGCATTTTATTAACAGCAAATTGCTTTTAAAAAAAAATCAAGAAGATAGGAGAGGTTAGCATTTTTGTAATAGCATGTTGACTAAAAATTAAAATGCTTTTAGAAGCTAAGTATTTTTGGAACAACTTTTTGTAATAAAAAAAACAAAAGAAAAATTCATAATGCTAGGAGAATTAGCATTTCACTTACAGTGTTCTGTTTATTTAAAAAATTATTATAATGGTAGAATAGTTTAGCATTTTATTAACAACAAATTGCTTAAATTAAAAAATAAAAATGATAGGAGAGGTTAGCATTTTTGTAATAGCATGTCGACTGCTCGACTAAAAATCAAAATGCTTTTAGAAGCTAAGTATTTTTGGAACAACTTTTTGTAATCGAAAAAAACAAAAGAAAAATTCATAATGATAGGAGAATTAGCATTTCACTTACAATGTTCTGTTTATTTAAAAAATTATTATAATGGTAGGATAGTTTAGCATTTTATTAATAGCAAATTGCTTAAATTAAAAAATAAAAATGATAGGAGAGGTTAGGATTTTACTAATAGCATGTCGACTACTCGACTAAATATCAAAATGCTTTTAGAAGCTATGTATTTTTGGAACAACTTTTGTAATAAAAAAAAACAAAAGAAAAATTCATAATAATAGGAGAATTAGCATTTCACTTACAGTGTTCTGTTTATTTAAAAAATTATTATAATGGTAGGATAGTTTAGCATTTTATTAACAACAAATTGCTTAAATAAAAAAATCAAAATGATAGGAGAGGTTAGCATTTTTTTAATAGCATGTCGGCTAAAAATCAAAATGCTTTTAGAAGCTAAGTATTTTTGGAACAACTTTTTGTAATAAAAAAACAAAAGAAAAATTCATAATGCTAGGAGAATTAGCATTTCACTTACAGTGTTCTATTTATTTAAAAAATTATTAGAATGGTAGGATAGTTTAGCATTTTATTAATAGCAAATTGCTTAAATTAAAAAATAAAAATGGTAGGAGAGGTTAGCATTTTTGTAATAACATGTCGTCTACTCGACTAAAAATCAAAATGCTTTTAGAAGCTAAGTATTTTTGGAACAAATTTTTGTAATAAAAAAAAACAAAAGAAAAATTCATAATGCTAGGAGAATTAGCATTCCACTTGCATTGTTCTGTTTATTTAAAAAATTATTATAATGGTAGGATAGTTTAGCATTTTATTAACAGCAAATTGCTTAAATTAAAAATTAAAAATGATAGGAGAGGTTAGTATTTTTGTAATAGTATGTCGACTACTCGACTAAAAATCAAAATGCTTTTAGAAGCTAAGTATTTTTGGAACAACTTTTTGTAATAAAAAAAAACAAAAGAAAAATTCATAATGCTAGGAGAATTAGCATTTCACTTACAGTGTTCTGTTTATTTAAAAAATTATTATAATGGTAGGATAGTTTAGCATTTTATTAACAGCAAATTGCTTAAATTAAAAAATAAAAATGATAGGAGATGTTAGCATTTTTGTAATAGCATGTCGACTACTCGACTAAAATCAAAATGCTTTTTGAAGCTAAGCATTTTTGGAACAACTTTTTGTAATAAAAAAACAAAAGAAAAAGTCATACTGATAGGACAATTAGCATTTCACTTACAGTGTTCTGTTTATTTAAAAAATTATTATAATGGTAGGATAGTTTAGCATTTTATTAACAGCAAATTGCTTAAATTAAAAATAAAAATGATAAGAGAGTTTAGCATTTCTATAATAGCATGTCGACTACTCGACCAAAAATCAAAATGCTTTTAGAAGCTAAGCATTTTTGAAACATATTTTTGTAATCACAAAAAAAAAAATCATAATGCTAGGAGAATTAGCATTTCAGTTACAATGTGCTGTACAGATAAAATAATTTACATTAATCACTGTTAACTACTGTGTTTCCAGTATTAAACAGAAAATTACAAAAGCAATTGCATTATTAAAATTTTAACAACATAAAATATTATCATACCTTTTTATCATCCATATTGGCTAGGATCTCCTTTGACACAATGTTTTTCATTAAGTTTAGCGACCATTTTGCAAATCTTGGAGAGCCACTTATCCACTCTTTTCTTGGTTTAAGTATATCAACATGTTCACATAGAATTACTGAAAAAAGAACAAAATATTAGTTAGAATAAATTATCATACATCTTATCATACTATATTAAAATTTAATATTATGATGAAAAAATTGTTGTGCGAGAAGAATGCGCGAATGCGGAAGCACAATAAACAGGATCTAGATTTGCCAATTGAACATCAAACTAATCTGATAGCAATTATTCTATTACATCAACAAAATAGTAAATAACTATAACAGAGAAACAAAGAGACGCACAATATTTATACTAGTTCCACTATCACCGAGATAATGTACGTCCAGTCCAAAAAGAGAGAGATGTTATTCTACATGAGGGAATTACAAGAGATTATAAAAATAAGAGTTTACATATCTTAACAAGAAGAGACACCATTGGGGATCACTGGCTCCACGCCAGGATGGGTTTACACTAAAGTCTACCCCTCAATATATAGCCAGTGGAAATCTATGTGAGTCATCAATTAAATTATCAACATATGGTAATAATATAATGGAGGCAAATTACCATAACAACAAATGTGCAAACAAAGGAAGTAAATCAATCTGTTTCTTTAGCATAGATGGAAGAAATTAATCCCTTCATTTATTTCTCTACCACCTCATCAAATGCAATCAATGCATTCCCATTATAAAAATATTTACTTTCCATTCTTTGCAAATTTGTTCCAATCAATTTGTGATTTTGTATCACCAAATTTAACACTCCACCTTGATGCAAAATCACATATCTCCAGCACCCCACCTTGAGCCAAATTCTCTTATCATCATAAAAATCTTCAACAGAACTCCACCTTCAATCAAAATCTCACAACGAGATACACCAAAAAATGAATATTTACTAAATGGGTTCCAGCAAAGCCACCCCCCATCACACAATTGTTAACGAGCTCAGACTGCGTTCCCGCCCGCCAACAAAATGTTGCAAATATCCAAAATAAAAAAAAGACAGATTCCAAAGTAATCTCAACACCACCAAGACTAAAAAAATTATTCTCTCAATTAAAACCAACCTCGATTTCAGGGCAACGAGATACACCCAGTCGATTTGAAAGGACTACGACCACACCTCAATTAAAGCACAACCCACCGCCTGCAAAAGATGCATCTACCACCTGAGCTGCACCGTGCATTAACCAACGGTCTAAAAAATGCTTACAATACCACAAGATCTCCATCGTCTTTGTGGATTTCAAAACTCGACATCCGTCTTCCGTTTGACATGATCTCTTCATCTCCGGGATTCCTCGAGCATCATCAACATCTAGACCCTTGTCGATACCATGATCCTCCACCTTAGGACCATAAGTAGTGACCATATTAACCTCTCCACCTTGCTGTGGACTAGGTTCTTCAACCGTCACCTGCCTTCTTCTTCGTCTTCTTCCATCTTCCCTCATCCATATCAGAGGGCTTCTTCACAATAAACTCCATATCACGTCAAAGTTCCCAGAATGGAATGCTTTTCACTCTTGACATAACCTCCTCCACCAAAGTCTCCTTTTCTCCAAAATAGTAATAGTATAATCACCACTGAATCTACCAACCTTTGTAGAAATAATTTATGCACAATTTAAAACAAATCGCCTCGCTCCGATACCAATCTATTATGAAAATTGAGCATATGCGGAAGCGCAATAAATAGGATCTAGATTTTCCAATTGAACATCAAACTAATCTGATAGCAATTATTCTATTACATCAACAAAATAGTAAATAACTATAACAGAGAAACAAAGAGACACACAATATTTATACTGGTTCCACTATCACCGAGATAGTGTACGTCCAGTCCAAAAAGAGAGAGATTTTATTCCACATGAGAGAATTACAAGAGATTATAAAAATAAGAGTTTACATATCTTAACAAGAAGAGACACCATTGGGGATCACTGGCTCCACGCCAGGATGGGTTTACACTAAAGTCTTCCCCTCAATATATAGCCAGTGCAAATCTATGTGAGTCATCAATTAAATTACAAACATATGGTAATAATATAATGGAGGCAAATTACCATAACAACAAATGTGCAAATATAGGAAGTAAATCAATCTGTTTCTTTAGCATAGATGGAAGAAATTAATCCCTTCATTTATTTCTCTACCACCTCATCAAATGCAATCAATGCATTCCCATTATAAAAATATTTATTTTCCATTCTTTGCAAATTTATTCCAATCAATTTGTGATTTTGTATCACCAAATTTAACAAAAATATCATTGATTTTTTCTTACCAGGGGAAGAATGGAACAGCCAGATATATTTTTTGGTTTATCATTGATTTTTTTTATTTATTTAGTTAAATGATATTGAATACTTAATGGCCAAGAAATTTGATTCATTTTTTTTGGATCAACGGTGTACTGAAGATAACCCCAGTTAAGCATTCTTTGATTGTCAGGGAAAAGAAATGTTACAAAGAGAAGAATAAGAATAAATCTTGGCAAATCATTTTCCTCATCTAGAATTTCTTTCTCAATTTCAATTTCTATTCTTTTAATAACAAGATCTTTGGTTATATGATCTATGTTAATAAAATTTCTTGAAACAAACCTTTGACAATTTTCAGGGGTGCATGATAAAGATACTTTAGGTAAGGGAAAAATATTTCTCCCATTCACAGGAAAACCAAAAATTAATGAAACATCTTTCGTTGATAATTTTAATTTTTTCCTCCTAATAGAAAAACATTCCTCCTTAATTGAATAACAACTGATTAAATCATTTAAAATTTTAGAAGATTTTCTAATTTGCTTTGGTCCAATGTTACTTGAAAAAAAAAGCAATTATAAATTCATAAAAGGAGTCTGTTTTAAAAAAATTAATTAATTTAAAAACCATTTTTTTTAATTTTTTCAAGTATTTTAACCAATGGTACTATACTATATCGGTATTGGACAGTCTGTTTTTTCTTTTTTTGGCTCGCAACTATTTTTCGCTTTTTGCTTTCTTTATTCTCAGAAGAAGACTCCGATATTTTCTGCAAGAAAGAGATAACAAAACAATATAAAATTATATTAAAGTATAGAACTGTATTATAATACAATATTAAAGAAATCATTTTGTGCAATATAATGTTAGATTAATCTAGCATTTTCATAAATTATAATGCTAGGTTAACCTGTCATTTACATATGTCGGTTAACGGCTCGACCATGCCATGTAATGATAGGTTATCCTAGCATTTTCGTGCAATTTTCAAGGGCTCGGCCACCTGCTGTAGTGCTAGGATAACCTGTCATTTACATATGTCGGTTAACGGCTCGGCCATGCCATGTAATGACAGGTTACTCTAGCATTTTCGTAAAATTTTCAAGGGCTCGGTCACTCACTGTAGTGCTAGGATAACCTGTCATTTTCATATGTCGGTTAACGGCTCGGCCATGCCATGTAATGACAGGTTATCCTAGCATTTTCGTGCAATTTTCAAGGACTCGGCCACTCGCTGTAATGCTAGGATAACCTGTCATTTACATATGTCGGTTAATGGCTCGGCCATGACATGTAATGACAGGTTACTCTTGCATTTTCATAAAATTTTCAAGGGCTCGGCCACTCGTTGTAATGCTAGGATAACCTGTCATTTACATATATCGATTAACTGCTCGGCCATGCCATGTAATGACAGGTTGTCCTAGCATTTTCGTGCAATTTTCAAGGGCTCGGCCACTCGCTGTAGTGCTAGGATAACCTATCATTTTCATATGTCGGTTAACGGCTCGGCCATGCCATGTAATGACAGGTTATCCTAGCATTTTTGTGCAATTTTCAAGGGCTCGGCCACTCGTTGTAGTGCCAGGATAACCTATCATTTACATATGTCGATTAACGGCTCGGCCATGCCATGTAATGACAGGTTACTCTAGCGTTTTCGTAAAATTTTCAAGGGCTCGGCCACTCGCTGTAGTGCTAGGATAACTTGTCATTTATATACGTCGGTTAATGGCTCGGCCATGCCATGTAATGACAGGTTGTCCTAGCATTTTCATGCAATTTTAAAGGGCACGACCACTCGTTGTAGTGCTAGGATAACCTGTCATTTACATATGTCGGTTAATGGCTCAGCCATGCCATGTAATGGCAGGTTGTCCTAGCATTTTCATGCAATTTTCAAGGGTGCGGCCACTCGCTGTGGTGCTAGGATAACCTGACATTTTCATATGTCGATTAACGGCTCGGCAATGCCATGTAATGACAGGTTATCCTAGCATTTTCGTGCAATTTTCAAGGGCGTGGCCACTGGCTGTAGTGCTAGGATAACCTGACATTTTCATATGTCGGTTAACAGCTCGGCCATGCCATGTAATGATAGGTTATCCTAGCATTTTCGTGCAATTTTCAAGGGCTCGGCCACTCGCTGTAGTGCTAGGATAACCTGTCATTTACATATGTCGGTTAATGGCTCGGCCATGCCATGTAATGACAGGTTACTCTAGCATTTTCGTAAAATTTTCAAAGGCTCGGCTACTCGCTATAGTGCTAGGATAATCTGACATTTTCATATGTCGGTTAACGGCTCGGCCATGCCATGTAATGACAGGTTATCTTAGCATTTTCATGCAATTTTTAAGGGCTCGGCCACTCGCTGTAGTGCTAGGATAACCTGTCATTTACATATGTCGGTTAATGGCTCAGCCATGCCATGTAATGGCAGGTTGTCCTAGCATTTTCATGCAATTTTCAAGGGTGCGGCCACTCGCTGTGGTGCTAGGATAACCTGACATTTTCATATGTCGATTAACGGCTCGGCAATGCCATGTAATGACAGGTTATCCTAGCATTTTCGTGCAATTTTCAAGGGCGTGGCCACTGGCTGTAGTGCTAGGATAACCTGACATTTTCATATGTCGGTTAACAGCTCGGCCATGCCATGTAATGACAGGTTATCCTAGCATTTTCGTGCAATTTTCAAGGGCTCGGCCACTCGCTGTAGTGCTAGGATAACCTGTCATTTACATATGTCGGTTAATGGCTCGGCCATGCCATGTAATGACAGGTTACTCTAGCATTTTCGTAAAATTTTCAAAGGCTCGGCTACTCGCTATAGTGCTAGGATAATCTGACATTTTCATATGTCGGTTAACGGCTCGGCCATGCCATGTAATGACAGGTTATCTTAGCATTTTCATGCAATTTTCAAGGGCTCGGCCACTCGCTGTAGTGCTAGGATAACCTGTCATTTACATATGTCGGTTAACGGCTCGGCCATGCCATGTAATGACAGGTTACTCTAGCATTTTCGTAAAATTTTCAAGGGCTCGGCCACTCGCTGTAGTGCTAGGATAACCTGACATTTTCAAATGTCGGTTAACGGCTCGGCCATGCCATGTAATGACAGGTTGTCCTAGCATTTTTGTGCAATTTTCAAGGGCTCGACCACTCATTGTAGTGCTAGGATAACCTGGCGTTTGGTGTTTTAAACTTATCTAGAATATTCTACACTTAATTAACCTAGCATATTTTGCACTACAAATCAATGCATAATTAATGAATCGTTTTATAATATATTTGTGTTAATTTTGCCCAAATAAACAGCATAGAATTTAAAACTACATATACAGTCAATTTAACTATTTGTGTTTAATTTTGTCTGTTATACCTGATCTCGTTTATCCTTCTCCTTCTCCATCGTCTTTTTCGCTTTTATAGCTGATGGTGATAATGTCGAAGAAACAACCCTATTTGCTGATTTTGGTGGCGAATTTGGCGATGGTTCTGACGACGACGATGAACTTAAGCGACGAGTTTGCATCGGCTATTGATCTGACGACGATGACGATGACCTTAAGTGACGAGTTTGCATTATAGGAATACACTTGCTTTTGATTTACGTTTATCTCCTGTTTTTCTCGATTTGAGTTTAATAGAAAACCCTAAGTGAAGACGGCTAAGCGAAAGAATAGGTGGTAACGTGGGAGTTTTTGTTTTATTTTCATTCGCGGGTCCTTCAGTCCAATTAACAAAAGTTGCGGCCCAAAGATTAAAATTTTAAATAAGTTTGTCCTTATGCCTAATTTCCTCATTTTTAAAACTGTCAAGCGTGTTATATTCTTCCTCTTGAATCTCATTCATCTTTTTCGATTAAACCTCACTTTCTATTTTAACTTTTAAATTTAAAATTTCTTCTTTACGATGCACAATCCATTATCGTTAACATAATTTTGTCTTCATCTCTTTCGATACGACGGTGAAAATTTTCAAATTTATGTATGATTATATTTTTTTCTTATTTCCCTTTTATTAGTGTTTTAATTAGGTTATTTATGATATTCTCTTGTTTTTGTTTTAAAAAATTATTTTAGTTTTTTTGCAATGTTTGTTTTTCCATATTTTATGGCAGATTCAGGAAATAACAGCATGTACATTTTCTTTGTTGCTTTGAATTGAATATTATTTGGTTTTAGGCCCTGTTCGCAACATTTTTTTACCATGTTGCGGTGGCGTTGGCGTCGGACGCGTCGGACGCCAGAACGTGGACATCCACGCTCCTTCCATGGTTTTGAACGGAGGAGTTAGGGTCCGACGTATCAGACGCCAACGGTTCATTTTCCTCCATTCCCTCCAACGGCTCTATTCACCCTCTTTTTATACCACATCTCCACTTCTCATCCTTCATTACCTTCTACTTCTTCTTCGACGAAATATTGTCTGCCTCCAATTCATCCTCCGATTATGGCGATTTGATTGATCTCTACGGGATATCATTGTGTCAGAATGCAAGGAGAAATCATATAACTTGGATTAATACTTCAGAGTATACTGGTTTAGCTTGGATCAACGACATTTTGAATGGGCATCAACAACGTTGTCAAAATAATTTTCAGATGAAAAGACTTTGCTTCTACTCGTTATGTGAAAAACTACAACATCAAGGACTCTCTTCAACGGCAAAAATTTGTGTCACCGAAATGGTTGATATTTTTGTTTACACAATGGCTACTGGGCTTTCAGATAGACAACTTAGCAAAAGATTTCAACCAGCAGGTAACACAATTTCTATTTATTTTCATGTTTTTCTGAACGTTTTTCAATTACTTGCTGCTGATATAATAAAGCCAAAGGATCCACAATTTAATAGTGTTCCACATCACATCAGTAGTTCAACCCGGTATTATCTATATTTCAAAAACTGTATTGGTGTTATAGATGGTACACACGTATCTGCACACTTACCTGCTGATCAAATTGTCCCATATATTGGAAGAAAAGGTTTTGCAATGCAAAATATTTTACCGTATGCTCTTTCGATTTACATTTTACTTATGTTATGGCTGCTTGGGATGGGACTGCACATGATAGTAGAATTTTTAATTTAGTTACAATAGATAGAAACTCCAACTTTCCTAAACCTTTGGTTGGATAGTATTAGTTGGTCGATTCGGGCTATCCACTTTAGACTGGATATTTACCACTATATCGAAATATGAGGTATCATATTCCGCATTTTCGTGAAACCATGAATCAACCAAAATCGGCCAATGAAGTATTTAATTTCTACCATTGGAGTTAGGAATGACCATAGAAAGAACTTTTGGCATTTGAAAAAAAAATTGGCATTTTGAAGAGTATGCCTACATACGCATTTCAAACTCAAATCAAAGTTGTCGTAGCTATAATGGCCTTACACAACTTCATACGCAAATATAATAGTAGTGATTCAGATTTTGTGGCTTTTGACGATGATCCTAAACTTATCCTCAATCAGTACTTGAAGGAATATTATGCTCTGAGAAATACGATGAATAGAGGCACCGAACGGGTACAACGAAATGGAAGCCAAGAAATGTCAGCATTTCGAGATACCATAAGAGATCAGCTGGTTGCTGCAGGGTTGCGCTAAATTGTATTTGTATTTGTAACTGTATTTGTATATGTAACTGTATTTGTATTTGTATATGTAACTGTATCTGTAAGAAGGTTTTAGCATGCCAAATCCTATCTATTTATATCTTATTATATTATACTACTTAGTTCTAGATCGCATAATTAATAGTAACTGTATTTGTATCTGTATTTTAAAAATAACCCGCTCAAATACCCCGTTTGCAGCAAAAAACGCATTCCCCATTCACAACAGTGACATGCTCAAATGCCCTGTTACCGTTTATAAAAAACGCACCCTAGTTTACTAGTGTATACCTGGGATTCATATTGATTTGGACGGAAATATATTGTTGTGTTTATTCATCAAGGATCGGTTTGTACGTGTCATTTTTAGTTCTCGCAATATCATTTTTCATATTAATTAACTTTTGCAGTGTAATATTGTCTTATTTTAGAGTATATATTACGATGAAGTTGTCAGCGAACAAATATGATTATATATGTTGTACGTTCAACTAGTGGGAACCCATACTACGCACATGGGGTTCACCGTATATTTTCTTAGCAATGTATTTTTAAGTCTTTTTTTTTTAAATTTATATGAAGGTTATATAACATGTTTATGGAATGTATCGTTTTGATTAAATTTTGCTAAAATAATATTAACTATTATTATTTGTTAATATAATTGAATAATCGTGAAGCACATAAAGTATAATTGATTTTTATACAACATGATGGTTTATATAACAAATAACATCAATTATCAGTTATTCATAGCTTGTTAATCATTTAACTACTAAATCCACATATTTAATAATTTTCTAATATAAGCGTCAAAGTACTACATACATCAATCCAATGTTTAATATATAAATTTAGATACGTCATGGTTTAGTTTGATGATGGTGTTCTAAAACATGAAAAAGAAAGATTCATCTCTACGCAAAACTAGTTTCAAGTTCAATTTATTTAAGCAATTATTCAACATTTGTGTAACCACTTGACGTTGGACGCTAATAGTTAAATTTGGGAAATACTATAATTACATTGAGGAGGCATATATTCTAATACATGTAGCATAATATGACATGGCAATTACTAAATATATATGCATTATGTATTTTATTTTATTTTGGAATACTCAATGCATTTTGCTCTTTAATTCAAATATTCATGCAAATCTAATATATGAGAAAATTTAAGATGAGATACGTTATAAGATAACTAATGTTACTGCAAAAAAAAAAAAAAAAAAGAGGATAAACATGAAAATAAATTAAAAATAAAATTTAGATCAAATAAGCAAAGAATCATTAAAAAAATACTTATAAAAACTTCTCATTATTTTTAGATAAATAAATCATTGATGGCTATATTCTATTGTAGAAAAAAATATTCTATAACAGACGCATCTATTTATGCTTAGATGATACAAACAATAAAATGGAAGTATTGTTATATGCAGCGAAATAATTTCGAAAATTTATTAAATAGCCAAAATTAGTCGGTTTAATTATAAATCAAAATACATGAAAAATATGACTTACCAACAAAATATGTCTTTACTTCTAAAATGAAAACTTAAAACTTAAATTCTAATTATAAGAATTAAAAATCATAATTAGTTTCATAGAAAATTCGGTTATACAAATTTACTTGATAAATTGACGTCACTTGACACCAAATTTACAATCGAAGGTGTTATTATTTAAATTTAACTCTTATTTATTAGTTCATTACACTTAACTTGTATTTTTGATGTAATTACCCCCTAATAAAATTGATATTCACAAAATAACATGATTTTAAATATTAACGATGAGATTTCCTCGGAGGCCCAATTGGACAATAAACATGAACTTTATCTAGAGAATCAACCCAACATCAGTATGTTGGCTTATAATATTTTGTATTTCCATATTTAAACGTTCGCACAGCCCAAAATTTTCATTTCACATGAAAGAAAAAAATCATAATCATGTTTATCATTCATATAAGAAATATAATGTTTGTAACAACCCAGAATTTTGAAACCAATTTAAAATTTATTTTTAATTGGTTTTAATGGAAATTAAATATTTTGGACTATTTATTTTGAGAATTAAAGATTTAAAATTTATTTAAATCAAAGTTAGAACGTATTAATTAAAAATCTAATTAAAACGAACTCGAAATGGCGCGGTAGTTTGAAAACTTGATTTTAAATTTTGAATGAATATATAGAATTCAATATAAATCAAAATTTGATAAAATAAGAAACGTTGGAATATTTCGAATTGTGGTTTTCTAACGAGTATATGAAATTGAGATTTCACTTTATAAATTGTAAGTTATGTCTAAATAAAAATTTAGAATAGTCGCTATGGAATTTAAATATATTTTTAAAAGGTATATATAGCCCGTAGAAAACCCACTTTTTGCATATGGATGAATTTGGACTCGAAACTACTTCCATTGAGTTCACAATGTCGTTTGCGTGTTCGAAAACTATAAGCATCGATACCTTTGGAGTTGGAGAAATATTGGTCTTTTTCATTGGATATAAGACAAAAGTATCACTTTTTGCATATGGACGAATTTGGACTCGAAACCACTTCCATTGAGTTCAAAATGTTGTTTACATGCTCAAAAAGTATAAACTTCGATATATTCCGAGCTTCATAGTTTTGGCACCTTGATTGGGGCTTGGTTAGCCAACTGAGCCCACTTCCCTTAAGTGCTCCATAAGTCCCCTTTTTCTCCCATTCACTATAACACTTTAAAGAAATTAGAAAATGGGGATAGGAATGGGAAATTAAAATTCCTAAGCTGGGGTTCTTGATTCTAAGCTCAATTCTTGTTGAAATCAAGTGCAAATCCAAGAAGAAGGGTAAGTAAGCTCCTCTTCATATTCTCCACCTTGTTTCCTCTTTGATTTCTATGATTTCCTATGACCTAACTCTCAGGAAATTCAATCATATGTGCTTAGATTGAAGACTTGTGTGTAATATTGGAAGAGAGGTTGTTCTAGCTTGTCATTTGATCAATTTCTTGCTTATAACCATCAAAGGCGAGAGCTTTGTGAGTTCTTAATGTCTATGCCACAAGCTATTAGCTTGTATAGTGTAGTTTAGAGTTCATTTGGATTTGCATATCCTAGTGAATTGAATAGGCTAGTGAAACTTAGTCGGTTTCGTATATTCATGTTTCATTAAATTGGAAATTATGATTGGAAAAGTCCACACAATCAAATGCACATGCTATAAGTGGTTTAGGCGATATTATGAAGCTCCATTGTCGCACCAGCAAGTTCTAGACTTCACAATTCGCTTGAATCGTGATTGATTGCTTTGGTTAGAAAACTTGTCCGCGTATGAGTTTATAATCAAAATCATTGCAATCTTATGTATATATATTTGTGCTTGTGTTCGTGAGTTGTTTCGACGAGCTTATGAGGCCTTATTATCATCTAGATCAAGTGCATAGCCTCCACAGCTCGTCGGAAATGATTCACAAGGAAAAAAGAAAGAAAAAACATATGGGGCTGATTAACAGCCACCAGTCGACTGGTGCATTTCTGACCAGACGACTGGTATCAACCCAGGTTCTTACCAGTCGACTGGTCAGAATGGACCAGTCGACTGATTTTGACTGTGGACCGGTGGGACCTTGGTCCACAATCTAGATTGATCTAGGCTCTTTTCCGGTCGGAGCCCGGACCGTTTGGCCTTCGTTTGTGACTTATCAGTTTTTATAATTCACAGATTTCAGCAGTTGATTCTTACGAAATCGTTTTATAAATCATCAATTAAAGAATGATGAAGTGGAAACCAATGGTGAGAACTCTCTCTCTCAAAATATTGTATAGTTATTTATTTTTATAACTGAATATATATTGATTGCCTATGATTGCAATATTTGTTTGGTGGTTGATGGATGTTATAGACTTTAATGTTATCATTATTAAACTGTGGAAATAATAGATAAGTTCACATGGATTGTGACGTAAACCTCACATGGGTAGTGGGACGATAATTTTACACATCGCCCAAGTATGCAAATAATAATCATTGGATGTTGATTGAAAACCCCACACGGGTTTGGGGATGATAATAACTTCACATGTCTCCCTTGTGTTTAGTTATATGTCAATCGATTGATCGACAGACCATAGTAAGCGTTATTTAATTATTTAATGCTTATACAGTTGTAGATTACACTCTAGGTGTGAATTGGATGATAAATAGTTGTTCATCACTATTTTTGAATTCATGAGATGCACGAAATCCATATAATTAAAACTGTGTGGTTATTGATTGAGTCACATCCCGATTCAGAATATAAATGAATATTTTAACATAATATTCAGTGAAGAAGCAAAAATATTATTTTGATGTCTGATTTTGGATGGACACGAATACATTATGTAAAATCATAATAAACGATTTGAAAATATTTTGGATGTAATATTCCACATTTGTAGAGATAAAAGATATTTTTATCTAAATGAACTAGCTAACAACTATAATAAGGAACTGGAAGAAATTGAAATTGTTTTAATCTAACCAGAGTTTTTCCAACGTACGAATTGGAATGGATTTGAATGGAAATAATCTCCGGAAAATCTTAATATTGGATCCCGTGATTATACGGATATTGTTGAGGAATTTGGAAGATACAGATGTTGTTATTTCCAATATGATATCCGTTGGTCTCAGAATTTGATATTGAATATAAGTCGATATGATTTCTATTTAGAGCCTTGTATTTAATATCAAATTGGATTTTGGGTTTGTCGTGAATGGTGTCTTCAATAACATTGTTCTTAAACCCATTCGAGAAAAGAATAAATCTTTTAACTAAGATTTAAGGAAGTTTTTCAATTAATAAGTGTAATTGGAATTTAATGGAAGTTGATTTTGGGTTGATTGTGAACAATGTTTTAAACAACATTAGTTCTTAAATCCGATTAACAGTGAGGTAAAGATTTGGAATTTATAAATCTTTTAACCAAGATTTCATGGAAATTTTCCAAAGTAAAGTTTTCCAATTTAATAAAAGAAATTGGAATTGAATGGAATTCGATTTAGTGATGATCGAGATGAGCTTCTGTGAAGGACGACATTTACTATTTATGGAATTAATAAGGCTTTGTCATTATTCCGTTTATAGTATTAGTCCGATATGGAAATTTATATCAATTATAACTATTATGATTTCCGTGAAGATTTCATTTTGATGGAAGACGATTTTCGGGTTTATCATGAACGGTGTTTTAAATGACATTTGTTCTTTAACCTAGTAAAGACAGGATTGATTTTCCTAAAGTTGAATAATCATTAAGTATGATTTTTGAGATTAAAATTAAGCAGGGTTTTAATGAATCTTTAATTAGATTGAAATGGGAACGAGGTAAGTAATTTTACTGGATTTAAGAAATGTTCGAGAATGGAGTACCACCAGTTTTACTCCATGCGATAGTGAAATCTTTAATTAGAATTGAAATGTGAAATGGTAATTAATATTACCGATAGCAAATTGGGTGTTAGATATGGAGTACTACCAGTTTTGCTCCTTGGGATAAATAGGTTTGGATTGGGATAATAAAATTATGATCACTTCGATAAGGCTCATTAATCCCGACTAGTTGATAAACCTTAATTTGGTTTAATTTGTGAAAAATATTATAAATCTTTTGATATGATTTCCAAGAATATTCTGGATTGGAATGAGGCGTATGATGTGTTTTCATAGCACTTATTATAAGATACACGAGTTAATCAGAAAGACCGGGTTTAGCCCATTTTGAATAACTAATACAACGACTAAAAGTCGAAGATTTGAAGACGGTGGTGGAAGACCGGAGATCTTCACATCGATTGGATGATTATTGATGTCTTGATTGGGCTGTACACCCAAGACAAGATAATAAGTGGTGATCGTCCAAATGTACTTGGAGATCGACTGGATATACGAGGGCCTCTCTCTTGTATTGGACATACGGGATGAGGAATAAGGTGCCTCCGGTTTCGTTTAGACCCAGATCGAACTTGTAAATGGATTATGTTTGACATTGTATTGTTTTCTATATTCATTGATCTTTGTTAAATATATATCTGTTTGATGGCGGAGAATTTATTCTCTTACTTAACACCCTTCTCTGAGACGTACGAGCTTAGAAGTTATATGTTGGTAGAAATCATTGTATGGTATGGATTGACAATATGGCATGTTAAGATGCAAATCATCAAGGCTTTTGTTGAAAAGCAGGGCCTTGTGGATGATGATCAAAGCACAACTTTAAGTAGCATAACTTTATGTATAGCGTTAATTCGCGAGCCTCACACCTCGGTATGAGTTAGAAACGGGATAGTGACTGCAGGGAGTGCATGCGTTTCTTTCTAGCTAGAAGTGGTGTCATGGTATGCAGCCCAAACATTTTTTACTTATGTGGATGATGAATTGCGAGGCGTCTCGGATATGATTGGTCGCCAATGGCCAAGTGATAGGACCGGGAAACGTATTGTTTAGGAATAACCAATCCACAAACGTTAGGTGTGGACCGGCCTTGAAGATCCAAGGGTTGCCCATAGGTGTGATCCTGAGACTTATGCTAGAGTGTCTCAAATCAGTGAGGAGACATCCATTGCCTCGACTCATAGATGGAATCCGATTTCCAATACGCGACTTTCGGTTTTAGTTGTAAACCTATATGGCAACATAGTAGGTTAGGGTACTATGCCGTCTATGATTATACATTTATATTTGTTACTTTATACACTATGCACTCATAGTAATATAAAAAAATTGATTTGTTTTAAAGCGTATCAAGCATGTTTGGTTATTATAAGGTAAAAATCTATCTTTTGGCTTGCGTTGCATTGTGTGATGGGACCCGAGTCTTATAATAGCTTCATTTTTCGAAAAAAAAGCATTGCGTTGTTTTTTATTTATAATAGATATTCATGGGAGTGATCCCGTTCTGTGTCATACGGCGTGGTCTCGTGATTTTTCCACTTTTAAAGTAAAAATTCAATAACTGTTTTAGTTCTCACACCAGTCCCATGACTGACTCGGAGTTTATTGTTTCTACCTAAATCTGGGTGCCATATTTTCCACACGGCAGCTAGTAGTTTTGGTTTTGCAGATATTTCTTTTCACAGGATCCTGGATTACAGTTGGAGCTATATTCGGAAAGCTTTGTATCCGTGTATTTCATTTAGTTGTGTTAGTTGATGTATTTCCACTATTATGTATTTTAATCACTGATATTTGTATTTCCGTTGTGTATATTATTTATTCGTACTCTGATGTAAATTGTTGTAATAGCAATGAAATGTTCTCATGTATGGGTTCTGATGTATCGTGTTCTCAACACAATCCACGTTTTCCCATCTCTTCGGAGGCTAGGCGAGTTCGGGGAGTGACAGTTTGGTATCAAAGCTTCCGTTTACGAAGCTCAAGAACAAGACACATTACCGAATGAAAGAATTCATCAGATATAAGATTAGTAACATCCAATAAGAATAACTCATTGGAGATAGGGTTAGTAATACCCTAGTATGAGTTTGAAGAGTGTTGTTTCTAAAAATGAGTTTTGTTTTGAAAATTATATCTTATTATAAAGACTTAAATATTATATTTAATATTGATTTTGGACTATCGGGTATAAAAAGATTTTGCATATACGCGTCATGAACATATATTCGAAGTCTCAAATATACTGGATAGATACAGAATTACACTCTAATCGCCTAGGGATGATTCTATTGATGACTATGTAGGATCAGTAGTTTATGTTCGAGTTTTGAAAGTGGGATATATATATATATATATATATATATATTTTGAAAATTGGTATAATTTTATTTCAGCCCAAACTTGGCCCAGAGTATTTACAGCCCAAAATTAAATCTACTCACGCTATCACCCGCCATGAATTGCAATTAGGGATAGATGAGTCTAACTGGTAATTGCCTTTTTTGTAGAGGACAAGCCGATGTGCTGTCTCTTTGTAATTAGTATATATATATATATATCCAATCGACTGGTGTGAGAACCAAAAAACTTAGTTAGGGTTATATTTGTGATTTAGCATTGAAATATGATTTTTGATTATATAAAAGTTATATATTTGAAAAGATAATCAACTAATTGATTGCTGGTTGTGTTGTGCGGTTTTTAGCTTAACTAATAAAAATATTAGAATAATAAAACCAATATGAAAATGAAAGGTGAAATAAGCCAAATCAAATTTAAAATTAAATTGAACAGAAAATTTAATGGAATTGGATATATGTACATGTATATATAATGAACATGTCATAACATGGAAGCTAAGAAGAGGAATAAAATTGTATGCCCGACAAATAGGCGCATATTTACAATGTTGATTGGGTTTGATGGTTTTATGAGCGGATTGGCTAGCCGCTTGGCTTTTGGATTTTCTTTTGATTTATGAGAGTCCGTAGAGGCCAATTGTAGTTGTATCAATCAACACGTACAAAGGAGGTTATGGAGATTTTTTTTGAAAATTTAAGGCATTAGCCAAATTTCGAGAAATTAGAAAGTTCTTAAAAACTAAGAAGTTGAAGAATTTGAGTCAAGCGAAGGTTGAGTTGGTTGAGTAAACGACCTTTAGTTCGTTCTTCCTTTTCGGGGACGAAAATATTTTTAAGTGGGGGAGATTGTAACAACCCGAAATTTTGGAACCAATTTAAAATTTATTTTTAATTGGTTTTAATGGAAATTAAATATTTTGGACTATATATTTTGAGAGTTAAAGATTTAATATTTATTTAAATCGAAGTTAGAACGTTTTAATTTAAAATTTAATTAAAACGAACTCGAAATGGCATGGTAGTTTGAAAATTTGATTTTGAATTTTGAATGAATATATAGAATTCAATATAAATCAAAATTTGATAAAAGAAGAAATGTTAGAATATTTCGAATTGTAATTTTCTAATGAGTACATGAAATTAAGATTTCACTTTGTAAATTGTAAGTTATGTCTAAACAAAAATTTAGAATAGTCGCTATGAAATTTAAATATATTTTTAAATGGTATATATAGCCTGTAGAAAACTGATTGACATAGAAATATGTTTATTTTATGCTCTTATATCTTATCTTTTGTATATAAATAAATATTACTTGGGTATTGTTTTGTCACTTTTACAGATATTCCAACCCAGCCCGCATGCAACCAGAAAAGTAGATAAATGGAGATCAGATTGTTATATATTTACATTTTGAAGAATTGTAGATGAAGATCTCACATCTAGTTGCTGTTGGACAAGAAAATGACTGATAAAAAGGCCATGCACATCTCAAATCAAGGGAGGCTTGTCAAAGAACCATGAGGAAAAGAAGAAAGGCCAAAAATTTAATAGATTTAACTAAGGCCCATTCGAGACTCTCATTGTAAACTCTTGTGTAAATTCCCAAAGGCGCATCTATCATTGTATTAGGGTTAGGGTTAGGGTTTGGCTATCTATCCTATAAATACCCTTGTAATGTCATTGTAGCCACCATCTCCATTTTTCTGTATTCTCTTCTCCATTAATAAAGTTCTTTTTCTTTTTACTATTTCTGCATTTTTCTTTCTTAGCAATCGGTGTTGTCTTCACAATTAGTTTTGGAAGAGCACCAATTGTATTTTACATTTTTTGTTAGTGATTAGTCGTTTGATTAGTTTCAACGACAATCCTAATTTACTTTTTGTTGTTCTTCTTATTCTGCACTTTTATTTTCTGCATTGTTGTTCTTGCTTTGCAATTTACTTTCTTTAGTGATTAATCGTTGATTAGATTCAACGATAATCCTAAGTTCGCAATTTCAATTTGTTTTTATTTCAACAAAATCTCCAGGCTTCGTCTAACTCGCCAAAGAGATTAAATAAATAATTTGATTTTAATTTACCTCCCTGTGTTCGACCTGTATGCTACACACCTGTATGCTTGCAGTATTTAATTTAAAATTCGCGCTTTTCTAACTCATAGGAAAGCGTCGATCAAGTTTTTGGCGCCGTTGCCGGGGAGGTAACAACTGAATTTTATTATTTGTTTAATTTCTGATTCGTGTTAGTTTTATTTTATTGTATTTCCTTTTGTTTTCTTGAATATTTAGAAAAAAAATCTTGATTGATTTGATTTGGCATTATTCAATGATGTTGTAATCTTCATAACAAGGGAAAAAAAACAACATACCATTTTCATTGATTTTTTTTTCGCTCTTGCCATTTTTATTTTCTTTTATTTCTTTCCTTTCTTTCTCAATCATTTCCCTCCTTTGTACAAATTTATTTCTTCTTTTACAAGTAAAAAAAAAGTTACAAATTTCCTTCTATTTCTTTCTTCCTCTTGTTTTCTGTCTTCTCCTGTTTCCTTCCATCTCACCTAACCACGCCATCTCCCTCTGTTAAATTCTTCATACCACAAACCATACAACAGACACGCACCAACAATTCACCACAATCATCAACCCCCTTCGTACTCAAAGCCATAGACCGTTCCACACTTTAGTTCGGAAACCTCCCCAAGATTCACGCCCACCACAGTTCTCACCGCCCTTTCACCACCAAGCCAATTTCAGTAATCATCCCGATCTGCCTCATACAATCCGACCTTCTCGCAACACCCTGAACTCCACTAATCACAGTGGAAAACCGGATCCAACAGTACGTCCCCTCCACGAACTGCTCATCTCACCCATAGCAGGAACGCACTAGCCCTTCAGCACCTTTGAAACCATTTGCGAACCCTCATCATAACATCTCACGCCAATCCCCCTTCATCTCACACGTCACAAACTCACCCAGACATCTCGCACAGTACATCAATGGCAGATCCGACCTGCCATCAGCTTTCCCCCATAGTTGTTCTACCACCATCGCACAAATCATACCACTCCCCAATCAACCTAAAAGCACCATCCAATCCCCACCGCACACATCCCTATCCGAAACCCAAAATCGCCTTTTCAACCGCTGCTTCCACGCCGTACATCTCACCACAACCCAACCCTTCCACCAACCGCTGATCCTTCACATCAACACCACAGTTCGTGTAACACCCCACCTCCGCCAGGGTGACTCTTGCAAGCACTCTGACTTTGGAGGGGCGTTTGAATCAGGTAAACATGCATAATGATATATCAAGGCAGAACAAGAACATATGTATATATGTAAACAAAGTAAATAACATAGATAAAACAGCGGAAGATTTCAAACCATTTCAAAACAAGTCTGGTACAACATAATGTCAATTTTCCAATTACACAAGTCTAGATAAAAACAACATTACTGAAAAACTGAAATACATAAGTACTATCCCCAAAGTAAGTGATAACCATAGCTAGCTTCATGTCAAGACCGTACATGAGCTAAAATCCCACAAGCAAGCGATCAGAAATCCAAGCTAAGCTCCAATATTCCCTCCCTGAGAACCTGGGGGGGGGGGGAACGGAAGAAAAGAGGCGAAAGAAAACAGGTCAGTCAAAAAGACTGAGTAAGCCCTACTACAATCAATGTAAACTAATAAAGTTAACTGGCATGAGAAGCAGGGATGAACATAAGGATAACAACATACTAGCATGATGATTAACTAACAAGGTAGATAAAGGTGTCATCGCATAATCAGGATTAAGGTTTTGCACCACAGGTGTACTAGCAAACTAACATGACTTGAATAAACAAGTGTTGATCCCTTGGCCCAAGCTTTGGCCCAATAACATGAAATGACCCTAATACAAGGTCCAACCAAACGGTCTAGTCGATCGGCTCCCTATAAGCCTAACTCGTCACGTGTCGGTGTCATACGACCCAACTACGAAGTGTAGCTAAACTGTGCTAGGTCCACCCTAGGGTGTATCAAGTCCTAGGGTGTCAACCACTGACACAAATCAATGCACGCACAGTCTAAACCTACTGGTGCCCGTGCCTGCTTTTTCAACTTCGGACCATGTGCACGACCATGGCCCGCCTGAACCTACACCGGCGCACCTACTCAGCCGTCGTTTTGGTCGCTTACATGGCATCCAGTAATCGTGCCCCTCCCTAGCCTAGTCCCTAGGGTATCATGATACAACTAAGAGGGTTACTAGTGCAAAGGACCATGTAACTAGGGTTTCCTTAATGGGTTAAACGTGGTTAACCCAACCCATTCAAGTACCAAGTTGGTTAAGTGTACCCAAGGTTCATGACTTAACCCTACCAACCCATCGTGTTTAATTGGTTAAGTATTCAAGCGGTCCATGACTTAACCCTAATCATGAGGCATTAATTAATTTAATGCGCCTTAACCTCTCACATTAGACTTTGTTGCGGTTACTAGTTAAGCCGGTCGGTTCCGGGTAGCTTTACACCACAACTTGGTCTAACCTCGGGTTCAAGGTACAACATGACTAACTTCTCACATTGGGTCCTATTGTTTGTAGCAACTAGTTAAGCTGGTCGGTTCCGGGTAGGTTTACGCTACAAACTCAACCCCAACCTCGAGTTGGTCACACTTATATTTTCTAAGTGTCATGTCCATCATGTTTCCAAAACACATTACAAGTTTTCAAGCAATTGGGTAGACCTAACTTAATAGGTAAATTCCCAATGGGTAGACCTAACTTAATAGGTAAATTCCCAAGCTTATGTTTTTATGTCTTTTAAGTTTACCCAACCCCAAACGCAATCCCATCGCTTACATATCGCAATAGCGCATAAAGGATAGAAAGAGGGAACTTGGCATAATCGTGACATAAAGGTGTTGAAGCCACAAGTTCAACATGGTGGCATAAGAAATGTACATATGTTCATATACTTGCATATTACATTTTTAGGCCTCAAAAGCATGCATAAAACCAAACTTGGCATATTGGTGATACATGGTGCTAAATGACATGTAGACATGGCCATAAGTTCGCATTTAGCTTCACATGCAAGTTATCATAAGAGATATGATAACTTACATGTTGCCAAAATGCAACCTTTAGCATAAAGCTTGGAGCTTTATGTTCATATACTCAAGATAAGCTTGCATAACATGATAACATGAACCAAATGATCAACCCAAACTTGCATAACATACTTGCATATCATGTGACGAACTTGCATATCAAACTTGCATAACATAACATGATAAACTTGCATATCATAACATATCAAACTTGCATATCATGACATAATAAACTTGCATATCATAACATATCAAACTTGCATATCATGACATAATAAACTTGCATATCATAACATATCAAACTTGCATATCATACATTTAACTTTAGAGTTTAAATATGAAAGTAGAATAGGGCTTACAATGCTTAGGAAATATGACAAAGCCCTTATGCAACGAATTAAACCCAAAATGCAAGCTTTAATAGAAAACCCTTAAGCCAAAATGATCAAAACTCTTGCTTTATGATGCAAATATAGAAACTTGACTTGAATGCAAGCTAATGATGCTCATACAAGCTTGAAAACACTTGTATGCATGGAAAATCTCATAGAAATTTATTTAGGAATTTTATGAAGAGAGTGGAGGCCATGAGAGGATTGATTTTGCCATAGTTTAGTTACTAGAATGAATAATGATGATTTAGGGTTAGGTTAGGGGCTTATTTACAGAGATTAGGATTAGTTTCAACCTTAGGATTAAACCCTAGTTCCAATCTCAGCCCTTAAAACCGAATCTGGCCCCCAAACTCAACACAATCTCAAAATGGTGCACCAGGCTAAACAGCCCGGCTGGACCAAGTCGACAGCCAAGTCGACAGGGCTGTCGATTTGGGTCCAACCAAGTCGACTCCCAAGTCGACAGGGCTGTCGACTTGGGTGCTCTGGCGGGAATTTTCCCGCCTGACCCAAACTAGCCCAAATTTCCAAATTCAAACTTGAATTTGAAATCTGTTTTTACTTTGAAATTTTCTGAAAACTTCGTTGGGCCTTAGTCGGGTCATACAGACTCCGATTCTCGAAAACTCGGACTCTATTTCGCGTATTTTTCCGAGACGAACGCAATGGCATAGCCCGTTTCCCTTGATTCAGATTTATAAATTAAATTCTGCCTCGATTTACGTTATAACAGATTATTGAAAATACGGGTTGTTACATTCTCCCCTCCTTAAAGGATTTCGTCCCCGAAATCTTCAAGTTAGGAAGAACGTATCCTACCATCCAACACCCATCTACTCAAAACATCATCCACGCGCAATCATTGTCCTTACAAGATTCTAAATGTTGTATGAACGTATGCAAAGGTGTGTGTATATGTCCTTATCTAATGCAAATATCCTCAATGCAAATTATGTTAGTGAAATGAATCCATATGTATGCAATTCCTAACATAATGTATAACATCTATATGTGTGCACATAACATACATCCATATGCAACATCCATGTGATAACACAAAAAAATTTCATCCATGAATAAGCGTAAACACTCATGCATATGCAATATGAGGAGTGTGTGAGCCGATCTAGTGCCTAACGTGTATAATGCATCCACGAGTAACCACTTGCAAACACTTGCAACCACTTGCAACCATCAAGCATAACATGTTTCAAACACATGTTTCATCCAAAGGGTTTCTACCTAAGGTTCTCATGACAAGATTAACACGATAAACTAGATAATCAAGACAAACATGGATAGCAAAAGATATGCTACAAAGAGATCGGGAAGATAGGCAGGATATACTCCTCTTTCGGATTACAAGAAATCCCTTCCTAACCCAACCCATATTCTATAAAAGCCCAAAAGGTTTAGTCAACCTAACGGACCCCCTTCAAACCCTGACATGTATTACTAGCCAATAAGTCATACCTCCCGACAGAAATGGGACCGAAAATGGGACCGAGAGGATATACATAAAAAGATAACATGCGAGTAAGTTCCGCAGGAAAACAAGGATCAAGGATATACTCTTAGAAAGAGATATGATGCGCGTATCTAGCCTTCAATCTTCTAAGTCACGTTTCCTTGAGCTTAACTCCACAGTGCTTTGACCGTCTTTTACCTCATGATTTCTTAGCTTCTTAACTCTTATTTCCAAATATGAGTTGGAACCCATTTCATTGTCGCCTCTCGTCTTCCTCTTTCACTTACTCTACTATCATTCTTGGCTTAAGCATAACCATGACCTCATGATTTCATGCAAGCTCTCCAAAATTCACTAGTGAATCCTGGATCTCGTTTATTTACCATAAAGTATTCCACGCAGCAGAACTTTTCTCGAAAATACCAATCCACGTTGCCAATTGCTCTTACTAACGTGATTTTCTATAACTCATGCTTGAACAAAATGAACCATCCGCCTGTGAATGATAGGCCGTACTTAGATTCAGTTGCTTGCCCATGACTTCCCATAGACTATCCCAAAACTGACTGGTGAAGATTGAGTCATGGTTACTAACTATCCTTTAGGGAACCTCGTGCAACCACTTTATTTCTTGAAAGTAAACTGTCGCTAGCTATGATGCAGTCCTTTCGCTCTTTACCGGAGTGAAATGAGCACTCTTCGTGAGTCTACCTACTATGACCCACATGCTCATATTCTCTTTCCTTGACCTAGGCAGTCCATCCACGAAATCCTTCGTGACGCTTCACTACTTCCATTGCGGGGACCTCCAATGGATGTAATAGCCCACCGGGCTTCTATGACTCGGCCTTTAACCTGTTGGCACAACATGCACCTTGGGACAAACTCGGCCACCTCCTCGGGTGATGTGCATTTTCAAGAACCTTCTTTCTCTCATCGCGTCTTAGCCATCCCTTGTCATCTATAGCGAGGTGACTTACCATCTCGCCTCGAGTCAACTTGTCCATGATCTCGACTAACTGCGGGTCTTCTTTCTGTGAAGTCCCTACTTGATCCAGAAGGGTAGGTCTAAACTCAAGGGACGCTAACTAATTAAACTGAGAGAACTTCTTACTTCAGTTGCATTCCTTGGAGTCTTCCAATCCTGAACTGCAACTACCTTAGCGGGATCCACCGCTAAGCCTTGCTTAGACACTATATGCCCAAGGAATCTAACTTCCCTTCTCCAAAAGTGACCCTTGGAGAACTTGGCCTTCAACTGATGCGCTCTAAGCGTATTCATCACCTCCACGAGATGCCTTGCGTGCTCTTCCTCATCCTTAGAGAAGATCAGAATATCATCTATGAAGACCACGACAAACTTGTTCAAGAACTCCCTGAACACCCTACTCATCAAGTCCACGAAGTAGGCGGGTGCATTAGTCAAACTGAGTGGCATGACCAGCCATTCTAAGAATCCATCCGGAGTTCTGAACGCAGTCTTGTCTATACTATCTTCAGCTACTCTGAGCTGATGGAATCCAGTAGCAAGATCAAGAGAAAACAGATGTTCCTATAAGCTGATCGAACAAATCATCGATCCTTGGCAATGGTTGTCTATTCTCATTGTTTAACTCACGATAATCGACACAAAGTCGAAGAGAACCATCTGCCTTGGTAGTAAATACTACAGGCGCTCCCCATTCAGATATACTTCGTCTAATGAAGTTCTTCTCAAGCAACTACCTGACTAGCTTTCATAACTCTCATCTTGCGGGACCATGTGCCTAACCGGCCACGAAACTATCTTGGCATTATCAACCAGATAAATGCGGAAATCAATCTCTCGCTTGGGGGTAACCCCCCTTCACTTCACCCAAGATATCAGGATATTCTCGGACCACCCTCACCGATTGCAAACTATCGATAGACGAGTTTGAGGGATTCAAGATAACACAACATGACGGGACTCATAGGGTTACAAGAAATTTTTAGGGTGTCACCGAGGCGAGTCATGAGCCTCACAACCCTATGCTCAAAAATCAAGGATGGCTCCAAAACTGGACAACCCATCCAAGCCCAAAATCAACCCATACCCCAAGAAACCGAGAATATAAGCATCACACGAGATCTCTACACTAAAGATAGAGATTTTCAGATCCACGTAGATAACAGATAAACGGGCGGAACCCCCAATTGGATTTAAAACACACACGGGATCATTAACTAGACTAGTACTTAGGTGCAAACTTTCAACTAGATCAGATGGGATAAAGCTATGCGATGCACCAGAATCAAACAAGGTAAGAAATATATACAAGGCTCTCAACAGAAATACTACCTCGATCGGGAACTGGAGCGTCATTGAGAGCATGAACTTGCCCTCCTGAAGGTCCAGCACGCTGAGGCTGACCCTGGCCTTGCCCTTGCTTCCTAGGGCAATCCTTGTTAAAATGTCCCGTCTCTCCACAGTGAAAGCACCCACCTAATTTCCTTCTCTTCTTCCTACAGTCCTTGACTATGTGCCCAACAATCCCACAGAAGTTGCACTTTCTTGTTTCCTTTGCCTTGTTCTTGTTTCCCTTGTTGTTCTTGTTGTTCTGATTGCCTTGACTGCTCTGACCACTTGGATTACCCTGATTTCCTTTTCCCTGGGAATCAGTCTTCTTGGCTTGAGTATCATTTTTCTTGACATCTCCCTGAAGTAACGCCATATCAACCAAGCTCTCAAACGTGGCCCCATGGAGAATATGTGACATAGCCAATCCCTACAACGGCTCATTCAATCCTCTAGCAAAACGAAGAGCCTTCTTCTGAGGAGTATTCACCATATCCAAGCCAAAACGAGCTAACTGATTGAATTTGTTCACATATTCTTTGACAGACATATCTCCTTGTTTCAAAGTTATTAACCTCTCCATTTGCAGATTCTCCTCAGCAGAAGATAGAAACTTAAGCACGAACCTTGCCCTGAAATCGGCCCAAGTCTCAACAGGCCTAGTACCATTGGTGACTTCCCACCAATAAGCGGCCTCATCCTTCATAAGCCAAACCGCCAACAAGATCTTCCTATGATCGTCTAACCCAAAGATAGCAAATAAATCCTCGGTCTCTTTCAACCAATTTCTGGCCTCTATAAAAGTCTCAGTGCCTTGAAAGTTCCTGCCACCCATTGCTTTGAAATCCTTGCAAGTCTTTGCGAAGTCAGCCTGAGGATGCTGAGGGGGAGGAGGAAGAGGAACCTCAGCGACAGGAGGAGGAGGAACATTAACTACCGGAGGAGGAGGAGGAGGAACACTAACTACCGGAGGAGGAGGAACATCTGCGGGGCCGGCTTCGGTCGCCCTAGCCTCCAAAAGTCTCCTATACCAAACAGGTACGTGTACTCCTTCCGGAATAGCAGAGTTATTGGCCATACTGAAAACGAAGAAAAAGATAGATTCAGAATGGAGAAAAACGAAGGAATTTTTGCTAATGGCTTTTTGGGGAATAGTCTTTAAAATAAACTAGACTTTTCTTTGGAAAATACTTTATACTTGGTTTTGAAAATAGTTTTCCAAAAGTTTTCTTAAAAACCTTTTTGTTCCTTCTCGTAAACCATATGCTCTGATACCAAATGTAACACCCCACCTCCGCCAGGGTGACTCTTGCAAGCACTCTGACTTTGGAGGGGCGTTTGAATCAGGTAAACATGCATAATGATATATCAAGGCAGAACAAGAACATATGTATATATGTAAACAAAGTAAATAACATAGATAAAACAGCGGAAGATTTCAAACCATTTCAAAACAAGTCTGGTACAACATAATGTCAATTTTCCAATTACACAAGTCTAGATAAAAACAACATTACTGAAAAACTGAAATACATAAGTACTATCCCCAAAGTATGTGATAACCATAGCTAGCTTCATGTCAAGACCGTACATGAGCTAAAATCCCACAAGCAAGCGATCAGAAATCCAAGCTAAGCTCCAATATTCCCTCCCTGAGAACCTGGGGGGGAGGGGGGAACGGAAGAAAAGAGGCGAAAGAAAACAGGTCAGTCAAAAAGACTGAGTAAGCCCTACTACAATCAATGTAAACTAATAAAGTTAACTGGCATGAGAAGCAGGGATGAACATAAGGATAACAACATACTAGCATGATGATTAACTAACAAGGTAGATAAAGGTGTCATCGCATAATCAGGATTAAGGTTTTGCACCACAGGTGTACTAGCAAACTAACATGACTTGAATAAACAAGTGTTGATCCCTTGGCCCAAGCTTTGGCCCAATAACATGAAATGACCCTAATACAAGGTCCAACCAAACGGTCTAGTCAATCAGCTCCCTATAAGCCTAACTCGTCACGTGTCGGTGTCATACGGCCCAACTACGAAGTGTAGCTAAACTGTGCTAGGTCCACCCTAGGGTGTATCAAGTCCTAGGGTGTCAACCACTGACACAAATCAATGCATGCACAGTCTAAACCTACTGGTGCCCGTGCCTGCTTTTTCAACTTCGGACCATGTGCACGACCATGGCCCGCCTGAACCTACACCGGCGCACCTACTCAGCCATCGTTTTGGTCGCTTACATGGCATCCAGTAATCGTGCCCCTCCCTAGCCTAGTCCCTAGGGTATCATGATACAACTAAGAGGGTTACTGGTGCAAAGGACCACGTAACTAGGGTTTCCTTAATGGGTTAAACGTGGTTAACCCAACCCATTCAAGTACCAAGTTGGTTAAGTGTACCCAAGGTTCATGACTTAACCCTACCAACCCATCGTGTTTAATTGGTTAAGTATTCAAGCGGTCCATGACTTAACCCTAATCATGAGGCATTAATTAATTTAATGCACCTTAACCTCTCACATTAGACTTTGTTGCGTTTACTAGTTAAGCCGGTCGGTTCCGGGTAGCTTTACACCACAACTTGGTCTAACCTCGGGTTCAAGGTACAACATGACTAACTTCTCACATTGGGTCCTATTGTTTGTAGCAACTAGTTAAGCCGGTCGGTTCCGGGTAGGTTTACGCTACAAACTCAACCCCAACCTCGAGTTGGTCACACTTATATTTTCTAAGTGTCATGTCCATCATGTTTCCAAAACACATTACAAGTTTTCAAGCAATTGGGTAAACCTAACTTAATAGGTAAATTCCCAATGGGTAGACCTAACTTAATAGGTAAATTCCCAAGCTTATGTTTTTATGTCTTTTAAGTTTACCCAACCCCAAACGCAATCCCATCGCTTACATATAGCAATAGCGCATAAAGGATAGAAAGAGGGAACTTGGCATAATCGTGACATAAAGGTGTTGAAGCCACAAGTTCAACATGGTGGCATAAGAAATGTACATATGTTCATATACTTGCATATTACATTTTTAGGCCTCAAAAGCATGCATAAAACCAAACTTGGCATATTGGTGATACATGGTGCTAAATGACATGTAGACATGGCCATAAGTTCGCATTTAGCCCCACATGCAAGTTATCATAAGAGATATGATAACTTACATGTTGGCAAAATGCAACTTTTAGCATAAAGCTTGGAGCTTTATGTTCATATACTCAAGATAAGCTTGCATAACATGATAACATGAACCAAATGATCAACCCAAACTTGCATAACATACTTGCATATCATGTGACGAACTAGCATATCAAACTTGCATAACATAACATGATAAACTTGCATATCATAACATATCAAACTTGCATATCATGACATAATAAACTTGCATATCATAACATATCAAACTTGCATATCATGACATAATAAACTTGCATATCATAACATATCAAACTTGCATATCATACATTTAACTTTAGAGTTTAAATATGAAAGTAGAATAGGGCTTACAATGCTTAGGAAATATGATAAAGCCCTTATGCAACCAATTAAACCCAAAATGCAAGCTTTAATAGAAAACCCTTAAGCCAAAATGATCAAAACTCTTGCTTTATGATGCAAATATAGAAACTTGACTTGAATGCAAGCTAATGATGCTCATACAAGCTTGAAAACACTTGTATGCATGGAAAATCTCATAGAAATTTATTTAGGAATTTTATGAAGAGAGTGGAGGCCATGAGAGGATTGATTTTGCCATAGTTTAGTTACTAGAATGAATAATGATGATTTAGGGTCAGGTTAGGGGCTTATTTATAGAGATTAGGATTAGTTTCAACCTTAGGATTAAACCCTAGTTCCAATCTCAGCCCTTAAAACCGAATCTGGCCCCCAAACTCAACACAATCTCAAAATGGTGCACCAGGCTAAACAGCCCGGCTGGACCAAGTCGACATCCAAGTCGACAGGGCTGTCGACTTGGGTCCAACCAAGTCGACTCCCAAGTCGACAGGGCTGTCGACTTGGGTGCTCTGGCGGGAATTTTCCCGCCTGACCCAAACTAGCCCAAATTTCCAAATTCAAACTTGAATTTGAAATCTGTTTTTACTTTGAAATTTTCTGAAAACTTCGTTGGGCCTTAGTCGGGTCATACGGACTCCGATTCTCGAAAACTCGGACTCTATTTCGCGTATTTTTTCGAGACGAACGCAATGGAATAGCCCGTTTCCCTTGATTCAAATTTATAAATTAAATTCTGCCTCGATTTACGTTATAACAGATTATTGAAAATACGGGTTGTTACAGTTCGCGTCCTCTGCACCCCCAACAGCACCAAAGGCCACCTGCCATAACAACGCAGACCAAGGCCGAACACCCCAACTCCCCCCACACTTCGCACAACTCCTCTGCCAGCTAGTTCACCCATCCTATCACCACAATCTCCACAAACATCCAGAACAAAGCATCTTCAATCCGCAATCCAATGCACCAAATCCGATTTGAATCAGATCTCATCAAACCAAAATCGCAAACCAATTCGAGAATTTCAAAAGCCGATTGAAAAGAGGAAAGCTTTTACTGATTTCGTGCGTATTTTCTGGATTTGTATCCTTAAGAAAATTGTATCCTTTTATAGTTGGGAACGGGATTTGCTTCTTGAATTAATTTGGGTTAATCTGAGAATTATATAATAGAGGGGCGTACATTTATAAGGGAGTCTTATTTCTTTGTTGACTTTTCCTTTTTGGTGCGTGGTTTTGTTTGATTGAGTGGCCGGTTTGAACTCAGTTTATTTTAAGTGCTGTAACAACCCGTATTTTTGAATAACATGTTATAACATAAATGGAGGCAGAATTAAACTGTAAAATCTGAATCAAGGGAAACAGGCTATGCCATTGCGTTCGTCTCGGAAAAATACGCGAAATAGAGTCCGAGTTTTCGAAAATCGGAGTCCGTATGACCAAGATATGGCCTCGCGAAGTTTCACGAAAAATTCCCAAATTAAAGTATACTTAATTAAGTGAAATGGGTTGCGCAGAGAAATATATATATATTGATATATATATATATATATAATTGAAAATTAAATAAATAAATATGCAAAAATGTTCAAAACAGCGAATTGGGAGAGGGGAATAACCGAACCGGCTGATTTTTGAGGTCGACCCAAGCCCGCTGGGTCGACTAGGGGTTAATCCAGGGTGTTTGGCTGTCAACCCGTGGGCCGATTCGCTCAAATGCAGATTTTGCATTTGGATGGTTCTCATGGTTCATCTTTAATCTAAAGGCCCTAGATGGTTCCTACACTTGACTTCTTCCCCAAGACATGCTTTGATGGCTTGGATTGAATCTAGGTTTAATCCTATGGCCTAAAACACTTGCCTACTCTATAAATAAGACCCTAACCTACCCTAAATCATCATTATTCATTCATACAACTAAACTATGGCAAAATCAATCCTCTCATGGCCTCCACTCTCTACATAAAATTCCTAAATCAAATTTCTAAGAGATTTCCATGCATACAAGTGTATTTAGGCTTGTATGATCCTCTTTAGCTTGCATTAAAGTCTTGTTTCTCTATTGGCATCATAAAGGAGGAGTCTTGATCAAGTTTGCTTGCATTTTGGGGTTTTAATTTGTTGCATAAGGGGTTTCTTACATTTGCTATACTCATTTGAGTCCACATAAGCATTGTAAGCCTATTTCTACTCTTGTATTTTAACTATGAAGTTAATATGTTATGTTGCAAGTTGAGTTTGGGGTTAATCATGATATGTGCTTTGATCTTATGATTTTATGCATAAGCTTACTCTATGCATGTTATTAAAGTCATTACCTTGGCTTTATGCATAGAAAGATGTGATCTTTGGTTGGAAATGTTGCATGATGCAACTTTGAAACTCTCATAAACCTTGTATTAACATGCATATAATGTTATATGCATGTTACTAGTCCTTATCTCATGCTATCTATGGCCATGTTCCGCCTATTTGCCAAGTTTGATGTTATGCATGCATATGAACCTTATGCAAGTTGAAACCATGTCATGCATACATATGAACACTATGCAAGTTAAAATGATGTTATGCATGCTTAGGAATATTTTGCAAGTTGATAACATGATATGAAAGTTTGTGATCACATCTTTGTCTCATATGCCACCATGTTTAACTTGTGGCTCCAACACCTTTATGTCATGATTTTGCCAAGTTCCCTCTTTCTATCCTTTATGCGCTATTGCGATATGTAAGCGAGGGGATTGCGTTTGGGGTTGGGTAAACTTAAAAGACATAAAAACATAAGCTTGGGAATTTACCTATTAAGTTAGGTCTACCCATTGGGAATTTACCTATTAAGTTAGGTCTACCCAATTGCTTGAAAATTTGTAATGTGTTTTGGAAACATGATGGACATGACACTTAGAAAACATGAGGATGGCCAACTCGAGGTTGGGTTGAGCTTGTAGCATAAACCTACCCGGAACCGACCGGCTTAACTAGTGGCTACAAGCAATAGGACCCAATGTGAGTAGTTGGTCATGTTGCACGTGAAACCCGAGGTTAGACTAAGTTGTGGTGTAAACCTACCCGGACCCGCCCGACCTAACTAGTAACCACAACAAGGTCTAATGTGAGAGGTTGGGTGCATTAAATTAATTAATGCCACATGGTAGGGTTAAGTCATGGACCACTTGAATACTTAACCAATTAAACACGATGGGTTGATAGGGTTAAGTCATGAACCTTGGGTACACTTAACCAACTTGGTACTTGGATGAGTTGGGTTAACCACGTTTAACCCATTAAGGAAACCCTAGTTACGTGGTCCTTTGCACCAGTAACCCTCTTAGTTGTATCATGATACCCTAGGGACTAGGCTAGGGTGGGGCACGATTACTGGGATGACATGTAAGCGACCAAGACGACAGCTGTGTAGGTGCGCCGGTGTAGGTTCAGGCGGTCCATGGTCGTGCACATGGTCCGGAATTGAAAAAGCAGGCATGGGCACCAGTAGGTTTAAATTGTGCGTGCTTGGTTTGTGTCAGTGGTTGACACCCTAGGACTTGATACACCCTAGGGTGGACCTAGCACAGTTTAGCTACACTTCGTAGTTGGGCCGTATGACACCGACACTTGACGAGTTAGGCTTTAGGAGAGCCGATCGACTAGACCGTGCTAGTTGGACCTTGGTTTAGGTCATTCATGATGTTGGGCCAAACTTGGGCCTGGGGATCACTTCTTGTTTACACTTGACATGACTTGTGATACTAGTACACTTGGTGCAAACCTCAACCTTGTATATGCGGTGCCACACTTGATCTATCTCATGCCAGTTATCATCCTATGACTCATCCTTGTTTACAGTTAACTTTATTAGTTGTTGTACAATAGTAGGTAGGACTTACCAGTCTTTTGACTGACCCATTTTCTTTCGCCTCTTTTCTTTCGTTCCCCCCCCCAGGTTTACAGGGCGGGAATACCAGTACTTAGCTTGGATCTTAGCTGCTTTTCCTGGATAGCTCATGTATGCTTTGGACTTGAGCTCGCTATGGTTTTCTACCTTGGGGATAGCTACTTTATGTTTTCCTTTCCAGTTTCCAGTTTTATGTTTCTAGACTTTGTTTATGGAAAATAATGATCAAGTACTGTGTTGTAACTTAATTTATAGTTTTGATATGCTAGTTTTTATCCGCTGCTATATTTACTCTGTTTTTTTTACTTATATGTTCTGTCTTGTGATATCTGCATGCATGTTTACCTTGTTTAAACGCCCCTCCAAAGTCAGTGCCCTTGCAAGAGTGGCACTGGCGGAGGTGGGGTGTTACATTTGGTATCAGAGCATAAGGTTTACAAGATTGGAGCAAAAAGGGTTTTAAAGTTACTTTTAAAAGCTATTTTCAAAACCAATTAATTATTTTCCAAAGAAAAGTCTAGTTTATTTTGAAAAGCTATCCCCCAAGAGCCATAAGCACTATCCTTCGTTTCCTCGTTCTAAATCTATCTTTTCCTTTTTTTTCAGCATGGCCGATCTCAATTTTCCTGAGGGAGTCACCATTCCCGGATGGTTCCGGAGGTACTTGGAAGCTAGGGCCAACAATGCAGGTCCAACAACCACTCCCACTATCACTGAGGTTCCACCCCCTCCTCCTCCTCCTCAGCAACCACAAGCCGATTTCGCCAAGGTTTGCAAGGACTTCAAGGCAATGGGTGGCAAAAATTTTATTGGGACGGAGACTTTTGTGGAAGCAAGAAATTGGTTGAAGGAGACCGAAGATCTCTTTGCCATCTTTGATATAGAGGACCGTAGAAAGGTTCTGTTGGCGGTTTGGTTACTAAAGGAGGAAGCTTCTTATTGGTGGGAGGTCACCAGTGCTACTAGGCCCGTAGAAACCTGGGCCGACTTTAGGGCAAGGTTTGGGCTTAAGTTTTTATCGTCTGCGGAGGCAAATTTGCAACTAGAGAAGTTCATAGCCTTGAAGCAAGGAGACATGACGGTGAGAGAATATGTGAATAAGTTCAACCAGCTTGCCCGATTCGGTTTGGACATGGTCAATACTCCCGAGAAGAAGGCTCTACGTTTTGCACGAGGGTTAAATGAGCCATTACAAGGTCTAGCCATGTCACACATACCCATGGGGCCACTTTCAAGAGCCTAGTAGACATGGCATTGCTGCAGGGAGAGGATAAGAATGGGAAGAAAGAAGTCAAGCCCAATGAGACTCAGCCTAAGAAGGCAGACTCCAAGTGGGGAGGGAATCAGAGTAATCAGAACAACAAGAACAACAAGAACAACAAGGGCAACAAGAACAAGGCAAAGGACACAAGAAAGTGCCACTTTTGTGGGATTGTTGGGCACGTGGCCAAGGACTGTAGGAAGAAGAGAATGAAATTGGGTGGATGCTTTCATTGTGGAGAGACGGGACATTTTAGCAAGGATTGCCCTAAGAAGCAGGGGCATGGACAAACTCAGCGCGCAGGTTCATCTGGAGGGCAAGTGCATGCTCTCAACACCACTCCAGTTCAAGACCGAGGTACTATTTCTGTGGAAAGTCTTGTTTATATTTCTGGTTTTCCTGTTCGCACTTTGTTTGATTCTGGCGCATCGCATACCTTTATTTCTTCTGACGTTGTTGGAAGTTTGCACCTAAGTACTAGTCTTGTTGAGGATCCCGTTAGTGTTTCAAATCCGATTGGGGGTTCAGCCCATTTATCTATGATCTGTATCGATTTGAGGATTTCTATCTTGACCGTAGAATTCTCGTGTGATGCTTATGTTCTCGGGTTCACGGGATACGGGTTGATCTTGGGCATGGATTGGTTGTCCCGCTATGGAGCCATTCTCGATTGTGAGCATAGGGTGGTGAGACTCATGACTCACCTGGGTAATACCCTAGAGATTTCTTGCAACCCGCTAGATCCCGTCATGCTATGTTATCTTGAATCTCTTGACTCGTCCATCGATGATCTGCAATCTGTAAGGGTGGTTCGAGAATACCCTGATGTCTTTGAAGAAGTTAAGGGGTTACCCCCTAAGCGAGAGATAGATTTCCGCATTTATCTGGTTGATAATGCTAAGCCAGTCTCCTTACCAGTTAGGCACATGGCCCCGCGTGAAAGGAGAGAGCTCAGTAAGCAAATCAAGGAGCTACTTGAGAAGAATTTTATTAGGCGAAGCATTTCTGAATGGGGTGCTCCTGTAGTGTTCGCTACTAAGGCGGACGGCTCGCTTCGTCTATGTGTTGATTATCAAGAGTTGAACAAGCTGACCAAGAAGAATAGGCATCCATTACCGAGGATAGATGACCTCTTCGACCAGCTTGTTGGTGCTTCTGTTTTCTCTCAGCTTGATTTAGCCACCGGATTTCATCAGCTTAGAGTGGACGAAAACAGCATTGATAAGACTGCATTTAGGACTCCAGATGGATTCTTTGAATGGCTTGTTATGCCATTCGGCTTGACTAATGCACCCGCCTACTTCGTAGATTTGATGAGTAGGGTGTTCAGGGAGTTCCTTAACAAGTTTGTTGTTGTCTTCGTGGATGATATTCTGATCTTTTCAAAAGACGAGGAAGAACATGCTAGACACCTCAAGGAAGTGATGGATACGCTTAGAGGCCATCAGTTGAAAGCCAAGTTCTTCAAATGCCACTTTTGGAGAAAGGAAGTCCGATTTCTTGGGCATATAGTTTCTAAGCAGGGTATAGCTGTGGATCCCGCGAAAGTGGTTGCAGTTCAAGACTGGAAGACTCCTAGGAATGCAACCGAAGTGCGAAGCTTTCTCGGTCTGGCAGGCTACTATAGGAAGTTCATTAGAGACTTCGCTAAGATTTCGGCCCCTCTCACTAGATTGACGAAGAAGAACTTAGTCTTTGCATGGGACTTAGAGTGTGAGCTTGCTTTTCAAAGGCTCAAAAGGGCCCTTACCACAGCTCCAGTTTTGGCATTACCCGATGGCGGTAAAATGTTTACCGTGTATACCGATGCATGTGGCACGGGGTTAGGCGCTGTTCTGATGCAGGAGAGAAGAGTGATATGTTATGGGGGTAGGCAACTTAAAGTTCATGAGAAGAACTACCCCACTCATGACTTGGAGTTAGCGGCGATTGTCTTTGCACTCAAGTCCTGGCGCCACTATCTTTTAGGCGAAAGGTTTGAGTTGTATACTGATCACAAATCACTCAAGTATCTCTTCTCGCAGAAAGATCTGAATCTTAGGCAGCAAAGGTGGATGGAATTCTTGGCATCATATGACTTCGAGATAGCTTATACCCCTGGCAAGGGTAATGTTGTGGCTGATGCACTAAGCAGAAAGAGGTTGACCCTAAGTCCTCTATTCATTGAGATGAAGAATTTAGAGTATGTGGCAACCTTTGATTTCTCTTTGGCAATTGAGTCGATGACCGGTTCATTAGCATCTCTGGAACTCAGACCTACCCTTCTTGATCAAGTTGGGGCTTCGCAGAAAGAAGACCCTCAGATAGTTGAGATTATGGATAAGCTGATTCGAGGAGAGACGTCTAGTCATCTCGCTCGATATTCTATTGATGACAAGGGTTGGCTGAGGAGAGATGGAAGGTTATGTGTTCCAGTGGTAGGAGATCTAGTAAGAAAAATTCTTGAGGAAGCGCATCACTCTAAGTTGACTATACATCCAGGCGGAGATAAGATGTATAAAGATATGAAGCGTATTTTCTTTTGGCCTGGGATGAAGAAGGATGTGGCAGAGTTTGTTTCTAGATGTATCATTTGCCAGCAAGTTAAGGCCGAGTCGAAGAAGCCCGGTGGGCTATTGCATCCTCTAGACGTTCCACTTTGGAAGTGGGAGAGTATTTCCATGGATTTTATTGATGGGCTACCAAGGTCAAGGAAAGGGAATACGAGCATTTGGGTTATTGTGGACAGACTTACGAAGAGTGCTCATTTCATTCCGGTAAAGAGCAAGAGGACCGCATCTTGGCTAGCGTCTGTATATCTTCGTGAGATTGTGAGACTTCATGGAGTCCCTTCTAGTATAGTCAGTGACCGTGACCCAATCTTTACAAGTCAGTTCTGGAATAGCTTGCAAGAAGCCATGGGCATGAGGTTGAATCTAAGTACTGCTTATCACCCACAGACGGACGGTCAAACCGAAAGGGTGAATAGGGTACTCGAGGATCTGTTAAGGCTTTGTATTCTGGATTTTGGTGGTACTTGGGAAGACCATCTTCCTCTTGTTGAGTTTGCATATAATAACAGTTATCAAGCAAGCATAGGGATGGCACCATTTGAAGCTTTATATGGGAGGCCGTGCAAGTCGCCTACATGTTGGTGGGAGACTACAGATAAGCTTATACTTGGGCCTGATATGATCAGAGATGCATCCGAGAAGATCGAGTTGATTCGAAGACGGATGAAAGCGGCCCAAGACCGACAGAAATCCTATGCTGATAAGCGAAGATCTGATTTGGAGTTTGATGTTGGAGATATGGTTTTCGTGAAGGTTTCTCCTTTGCTGAATGTGGTCCGATTTGGAGCCGTTGGGAAGTTAGCACCGAGATTTGTTGGACCCTTCCCTATTATAGAGAGGATCGGGCAGATGGCTTATAGAGTGAAATTGCCCGAGAAGCTTGCCGGAGTACACGATGTTTTTCATGTCTCGCATCTCCAGAAGTGTTTACATGAGTCAGCAGAGGTTGTTGAGCCAAGTGTTCTGGAAGGTGTGGAAGTGGAGAAAGAAGCTACTTTGAGGAGAGCTCTGATTCGTATCTTGGGGACGGAGACCAAGAAGCTAAGGAATCGAGAGGTCAAGTTGGTGAAGGTTCAATGGGGTGAAGCCGAAGAAGACGCAACTTGGGAAACCGAGGAGAAGATGCGTGGGCTTTATCCATTCCTTTTTGAGGGTACACTCTCAATCTCTTTTCTTTGTTAGCATATCTTTCTCTTTGCTATCCATGTTTATCTAGTTATCGTGCTAACCTTGTCATGAGAACCTTAGGTAGAAACCCTTTGGATGAAACATGTATTTGAAACATGTTATGCTTGATGGTTGCAAGTGGTTGCAAGTGGATACTCGTGGATGCATGATACACATTAGGCACTATGATCGGCTCACACACTCTCATATTGCATATGCATGAGTGTTTATGCTTATTCATGGATGAAAATTTTTGTGTTATCACATGGATGTTGCATATGGATGTATGTGATGTGAACACATATAGATGTTATACATTATGTTAGGAATTGCATACATATGGATTCATTTCACTAACATAATCTGCATTGATGATATTTGCATTAGATAAGTACATATACACACACCTTTGCATATGATCATACAACATTTAGAACCTTTTAAGGACAATGATTGCTCGTGGATGATGTTTTGAGTAGATGGTTGATGGATGGTAGGATACGTTCTTCCTAACTTGGATATTTCGGGGACGAAATCCTTTAAGGAGGGGAGAATGTAACAACCCGTATTTTTGAATAACATGTTATAACATAAATGGAGGCAGAATTAATCTGTAAAATCTGAATCAAGGGAAACGGGCTATGCCATTGCGTTCGTCTCGGAAAAATACGCGAAATAGAGTCCGAGTTTTCGAAAATCGGAGTCCGTATGACCAAGATATGGCCTCGCGAAGTTTCACGAAAAATTCCCAAATTAAAGTATACTTAATTAAGTGAAATGGGTTGCGCAGAGAAATATATATATATTGATATATATATATATATATAATTGAAAATTAAATAAATAAATATGCAAAAATGTTCAAAACAGCGAATTGGGAGAGGGGAATAACCGAACCGGCTGATTTTTGAGGTCGACCCAAGCCCGCTGGGTCGACTAGGGGTTAATCCAGGGTGTTTGGCTGTCAACCCGTGGGCCGATTCGCTCAAATGCAGATTTTGCATTTGGATGGTTCTCATGGTTCATCTTTAATCTAAAGGCCCTAGATGGTTCCTACACTTGACTTCTTCCCCAAGACGTGCTTTGATGGCTTGGATTGAATCTAGGTTTAATCCTATGGCCTAAAACACTTGCCTACTCTATAAATAAGACCCTAACCTACCCTAAATCATCATTATTCATTCATACAACTAAACTATGGCAAAATCAATCCTCTCATGGCCTCCACTCTCTTCATAAAATTCCTAAATCAAATTTCTAAGAGATTTCCATGCATACAAGTGTATTTAGGCTTGTATGATCCTCTTTAGCTTGCATTAAAGTCTTGTTTCTCTATTGGCATCATAAAGGAGGAGTCTTGATCAAGTTTGCTTGCATTTTGGGGTTTTAATTTGTTGCATAAGGGGTTTCTTACATTTGCTATACTCATTTGAGTCCACATAAGCATTGTAAGCCTATTTCTACTCTTGTATTTTAACTATGAAGTTAATATGTTATGTTGCAAGTTGAGTTTGGGGTTAATCATGATATGTGCTTTGATCTTATGATTTTATGCATAAGCTTACTCTATGCATGTTAGTAAAGTCATTACCTTGGCTTTATGCATAGAAAGATGTGATCTTTGGTTGGAAATGTTGCATGATGCAACTTTGAAACTCTCATAAACCTTGTATTAACATGCATATAATGTTATATGCATGTTACTAGTCCTTATCTCATGCTATCTATGGCCATGTTCCGCCTATTTGCCAAGTTTGATGTTATGCATGCATATGAACCTTATGCAAGTTGAAACCATGTCATGCATGCATATGAACACTATGCAAGTTAAAATGATGTTATGCATGCTTAGGAATATTTTGCAAGTTGATAACATGATATGCAAGTTTGTGATCACATCTTTGTCTCATATGCCACCATGTTTAACTTGTGGCTCCAACACCTTTATGTCATGATTTTGCCAAGTTCCCTCTTTCTATCCTTTATGCGCTATTGCGATATGTAAGCGAGGGGATTGCGTTTGGGGTTGGGTAAACTTAAAAGACATAAAAACATAAGCTTGGGAATTTACCTATTAAGTTAGTTCTACCCATTGGGAATTTACCTATTAAGTTAGGTCTACCCAATTGCTTGAAAATTTGTAATGTGTTTTGGAAACATGATGGACATGACACTTAGAAAACATGAGGATGGCCAACTCGAGGTTGGGTTGAGCTTGTAGCATAAACCTGCCCGGAACCGACCGGCTTAACTAGTGGCTACAAGCAATAGGACCCAATGTGAGTAGTTGGTCATGTTGCACGTGAAACCCGAGGTTAGACTAAGTTGTGGTGTAAACCTACCCGGACCCGCCCGGCCTAACTAGTAACCACAACAAGGTCTAATGTGAGAGGTTGGGTGCATTAAATTAATTAATGCCACATGGTAGGGTTAAGTCATGGACCGCTTGAATACTTAACCAATTAAACACGATGGGTTGATAGGGTTAAGTCATGAACCTTGGGTACACTTAACCAACTTGGTACTTGGATGAGTTGGGTTAACCACGTTTAACCCATTAAGGAAACCCTAGTTACGTGGTCCTTTGCACCAGTAACCCTCTTAGTTGTATCATGATACCCTAGGGACTAGGCTAGGGTGGGGCACGATTACTGGGATGACATGTAAGCGACCAAGACGACGGCTGTGTAGGTGCGCCGGTGTAGGTTCAGGCGGTCCATGGTCGTGCACATGGTCCGGAATTGAAAAAGCAGGCACGGGCACCAGTAGGTTTAAACTGTGCGTGCTTGGTTTGTGTCAGTGGTTGACACCCTAGGACTTGATACACCCTAGGGTGGGCCTAGCACAGTTTAGCTACACTTCGTAGTTGGGCCGTATGACACCGACACTTGACGAGTTAGGCTTTAGGAGAGCCGATCGACTAGACCGTTCTAGTTGGACCTTGGTTTAGGTCATTCATGATGTTGGGCCAAACTTGGGCCTGGGGATCACTTCTTGTTTACACTTGTCATGACTTGTGATACTAGTACACTTGGTGCAAACCTCAACCTTGTATATGCGGTGCCACACTTGATCTATCTTGTTGACTTTTTTCATGCCAGTTATCATCCTATGACTCATCCTTGTTTACGTATACAGTTAACTTTATTAGTTGTTGTACAATAGTAGGTAGGACTTACCAGTCTTTTGACTGACCCATTTTCTTTCGCCTCTTTTCTTTCGTTCCCCCCCCCCCAGGTTTACAGGGCGGGAATACCAGTACTTAGCTTGGATCTTAGCTGCTTTTCCTGGATAGCTCATGTATGCTTTGGACTTGAGCTCGCTATGGTTTTCTACCTTGGGGATAGCTACTTTATGTTTTCCTTTCCAGTTTCCAGTTTTATGTTTCTAGACTTTGTTTATGGAAAATTTTGATCAAGTACTGTGTTGTAACTTAACTTATGGTTTTGATATGCTAGTTTTTATCCGCTGCTATATTTACTCTATTTTTTTACTTATATGTTCTGTCTTGTGATATCTGCATGCATGTTTACCTTGTTTAAACGCCCCTCCAAAGTCAGTGCCCTTGCAAGAGTGGCACTGGCGGAGGTGGGGTGTTACAAGTGCGGCCTGTTTCAATTGAGGGTTGAGTCCTCTATTTTCTTTTCTTTTTAGTTCTTTCCTTTCTTGAGTCTAGTTAGTTGTTGAGTCTAGTTTAATTTTTATTTTTTGTTTTGTTTTTCCTTTTGAGTTAATTTAGTTTTTTTAAAAGTCGAGTCTAGTTTGTTTATTTTATTTCATTAATCTAGTCGCTCTGTAGTGTAGTTTTACTTTAATTTCGAGTCATTTTCTATTTTCTTCTTCTTCAAAAAAAAAGAAAGAAAAGGGCTCAAGTCAAAGGACGAATTCAAGAAAACAAATTTTGAGAACGGATCTGCAAACAACAGAAGTTGAATTGTTGTAGCGGTTGCACACCAAGTGGGGTGTGAATGCACTATCGCTTCCCAAATTCACTGGACGGACTGCCGATCAAGGTGAGAATTTTCTAAAACTCTACAGGTGCTCTGCTGCAAAAAGAAAAAAAATATAGACAATTGTTGTAAAAAAATCTATAGGGCCAGCGGCTTGAATGTACAAATTTTAATTTCTGCAATTATTTTGTGTGATTGTTGTCAATTCTGCATTTTTTATTCATTCTGTTAAGGGAAATACCCCAATTCACATAAGGTGAGGGATTTCATCACCCTTTCCTTAGCCCACAAATTGCATTTCATCGTAGAATCTGACTAATAATAACGGTTAGACGTTGGACTTAAGGGAGTCACAGGCTCATCTAGGGCTTAATTGTATTGTGATAGTTGATTCATTTGGAACGAATTATTTCTTGGTGTCTAGACTACTGCAGAGAAATAGCCATTTATAAATATTACGGTGATTCGTAAATATTATATCGGTTGTTACTCTGAAGGTACTTAAACCTTCGACTGCATTGCTAGGGTGATTCCTGGTGCACCGATAACTCCTGTCCGTTAACTGGCTGAGAAATCTTTTAATCTAAGTAATCAAACGCGTCACTTTATAATTTTGGATTAGGAGCCAATAAGGACAGAAAATTTCATTGTAGCTGATTTTGTGCTTGCATTTAACAACAATGAGTGAAAAAAGTGTTAGGCAACAAAATTCTCCTAGGGGTTCTCGAATCAACCAAAATTTTCCAACTGAGTTGGATCAAAATCGAGTGAATCACAACTTTCCAAACTTTGGAGATCAGAATCAAGTAAATCAAAAATTTCAAAATCCCAATATCCAAATGGAGAGACCCTTGTCTCTGCATGATCGATGTTATCCAACTAGGACCATCCAACCCTCTGTCATCGTGTTCCCACCAGCTGAAGGAAACAATTTTGAGCTAAAACATTCTTTTATCCAAGGGGTACCAAAATTTACTGGGTCTGAAAACGCTTATGAATTTCTGAGTGAATTTGAATTGTATGCTTCCACAACAAAAATGCAACAATTGTCTAACGAATCGATCAAGCTAAGGCTAATTCCATTTGCACTACTTGAAAGCGCTAAAAGATGGCTAAATTCTCTTCCAAAGCATTCCATAAGAAGTTGGGATGAATTTGTCACTGCATTCTTGAAAAAGTTTTTTCCTTTCCATAAAACTCTCAAAATTCGAACCGAGATAAATCAATTTTTCAAAATGAAGGGGAAACTTTTTCAAAATACTTTGAAAGATTCAACCAACTATCATATAGTTGTCCTCATCTTGGAATTCTAAAAGATCACTTATGTCAAATTGCATATGAAGGGCTAAACTATCAGACTAGAACTCAACTTGAATCAATGTGTGGAGGAGACTTTATGTCTAAGACGGCCGATGAAGCTTGGAAATTCTTAGAAGATTATTCTGAAAAGGACATGCAGTGGGAATCGATTCGTGTTCCCATTCGTACTTCTACTAGAGGAGTGCATGTCGTGGACCCAAGTCAAATTCCTTTAGAAAATCAAACTCCTCAAGCCGGAGAAGGGTTACCCCACTATTACTCTCAGGACCAAGCTAATGCTATAGCTCAAAATAATCCTTACTCATCCACATACAATCCTGGTTGGAGGAACCACCCAAATTTTGCTTGGTCAAACCCCAATAATTCGGCTAACCCATCTCACGTGCAACCCTTTATTTCCAACCCAAATTATCAAGCTCCACCTCCAATTTCTCAAACCTCTCAAACAACATCTCAATCCAAACAACCCTATAGGCACCCCAACTTTCAATCATCAAACCAATCCTCTCAATCTTCTCAATCGTCACCAGAAATTGTTCGTTTAGAAAAACAAATGGAACAAATGATGAATATGATAAAGGAACTAGCGAAAAATAACGAGAAAGGAAAGTTGCCGAGTCAACCTGAGGTGAATCCAAAATATAACTCTCGTGCTGTGAATTCTTGTGAGGACGAAAACCATAATCCAATCAACGCTATTACAACCCTTCGATCTGGAAAAAGGATTGATAATAATGTGGGCGATCCTGACGAACCTTCTAACTCGACCCCCATGCCAAATCTTGATGATCACCCATTGGCTTCGAATGCCAATCCCTCTAAACCTCAAGTTCCCTTAAATGTTGGCAATCCCAACAATTCTTCTTCCAGTGTCAGCAAACCCGACCCACCTTCGAAAAATAATGTTGGCAATACCAGCATTCCATCTTCTACGACCTTACCACCTTCTATTTCCTTGGATAAACCTTCTTCCTCGAATGATGAAACTCATCACAGATTCGAAAAACCAATAGCTCCATTTCCCCATAGACTCAATAATAAGAAGAAAGCAGCAAATTTCGATAAAATTTTGGAAATTTTCAAACAAGTCCATGTGAACATTCCTCTTTTAGACACAATTGAACAAATTCCTCAATATGCCAAATGTATTAAGGAATTGTGCACACAAAAACGTGCGACTAATGTCCCAAAAACCGCCTTTCTAACTGCGAATACAAGCTCTGTTCTTTCGAATCTTACCCCAGTCAAGTACAAAGACCCTGGCTGCCCTACGATTGATTGCAAAATCGGAGACACCCATATCTCTTGTGCCCTACTCGTCCTTGGTGCCAGTGTCAATCTTCTTCCTTATAATATTTATTGTCAACTTGGATTAGGGGAAATTAAACCAACAAACATCACTCTTCAGTTAGCCAATCGATCTATCAAAAAGCCATTGGGAATTATCGAAGACGTCTTGATACAGATCAAACAGTTTTACTTCCCTGTCGATTTCATAGTTTTAGACACAGAGCCTGTCTCAAATCCCAAAGTTCAAATACCGTTGATTTTAGGACGGCCCTTCTTAGCGACCTCAAATGCTGTCATTAATTGTAGGAACGGTCAACTTCGACTTTCCTTCGGGCACCTAACCATTGAGCTAAACATCTTCAATCTCAACAAACAACCTAGGGATTTTGAGACCAATGAAATCGACATGATTCAAACCATAGTTGACGAAACCTCTAATGACACTTCTGAAGCCTTGAAAATGTGTTTGGAACATTTCGACTCCGATTTCGACGAACTTGAATACATTTCTGAACTAAATGAATTTCTTGACTTAAATCCTTCGTTTTTTGAATCTAACTAAGGAATGTTAACCAATGTTAACACTCAAGAACATCCTAAGTTAGATCTCAAACCCTTGCCATAAGACCTTAAGTACGCATACTTAGACTCTTCAGAAACTCTTCCCGTAATCTTGGCCTCTGATCTTACCGAGGACCTAGAAGAAAAACTCTTAGAAATTTTGCGGGAAAATAAAGAAGCCTTGGGGTGGGAACTGAGCGATATAAAAGGAATTAGCCCATCAATTGTGGAACATCGCATACATTTAGTTGATGAGGCTAAACCCACCCGTGAGGCTCAAAGGCGATTAAACCCAAACATGAGAGAAGTGGTCAAGGAGGAGATAATCAAATGTCTAGACAATAACATCATCTATCCCATCTCTGATAGTACCTGGGTGAGTCCGGTACAAGTCATACCAAAGAAATCGGGAGTCACAGTGATCAAAAATGAAAGTAATGAGCTTGTCCCAACAAAAATCAAAACAAAATGGCGTGTGTGTATCGACTATCGAAAGCTCAACGCAGCCACACAAAAAGACCATTTTCCCTTACCTTTTATTGACCAAATGCTCGAACACTTAGCTGGTCATGAGTACTATTGTTTTCTCAATGGATACTCTGGCTATAACCAAATCCCTGTTGCTTTAGAGGATCAACATAAAACCACTTTTACTTGTCCCTTTGGAACCTTTGCTTATCGTCGCATGCCTTTTGGTCTTTGTAATGCCCCCGCGACTTTCCAAAGGTGTATGATGAGTATTTTCTCTGATATGGTGGAAGAATTCTTGGAAATATTCATGGATAATTTTTCAATCTATGGATCATCTTTTTCCCAATGCCTCACTCATTTAGAACTCGTCCTAAAACGTTGTAAGGAAAAATCACTCGTGATTAATTGGGAAAAATGTCATTTCATGGTCAAAAGGGGGATAGTTCTAGGTCATGTCGTCTCCAAAGATGGCCTTGAAGTCGATAAATCCAAAATCGATTTGATTGCTAATCTGCCTCCTCCTAAGTCTGTTAAAGATGTTCGTTCATTTCTTGGCCACGCGGGATTCTATAGAAGATTCATTAAGGATTTCTCGAAAATTTCGAAACCTCTCTCAAATTTACTTGCCAAAGACGCTAAGTTCGAATTCTCCAATGACTGCAAAACATCTTTTGAAACTCTTAAATCAATCTTAACCACAACTCCCATCATTCAACCTCTTGATTGGACTCAGCCCTTCGAACTTATGTGCGACGCTTCTGACTTTGCAATTGGAGCCATCTTAGGTCAGCATATCGATAAACTCCCTCGAGTCATTTATTACGCTAGCAAAACCTTAAACGAGGCCCAATTGAATTACTCAACTACTGAAAAGGAATTTTTGGCAGTTGTCTTCGCTCTTGAGAAATTCATACCATATCTCATAGGAACCAAAGTCATAGTTTACATTGATCATGCTGCCCTACGATATTTGCTTTCTAAGAAGGATGCTAAGGCCCGCTTGATTCGTTGGATCCTTCTTCTTCAAGAATTCGAATAGAAATACGAGATAAAAAGGGTTCTGAGAATGTTGTAGCTGATCATCTCTCTCGAATTGTGCACGAAAATGTTGATGACACACAAATCGATGATTATTTTCCTGACGAACAAATCCTTTCGATCTCTAACACCCCTTGGTACGCTGACATTGTGAATTATCTTGTCACACAACAAACACCCGCTGAATGGCCGAAACAAGATAAACAAAATTTTCTCTCGAAAGTTCGAAACTTCTATTGGGACGACCCATATCTTTTCAAATACTGTCCAAATCAAATCATTGGAAGGTGTGTGCCCGATCATGAACACCAAAGTATTCTCTCTTTCTCACATGGCCATGCTTGTGGCGGTCATTTTGGAGCAAGAAAAACTGCTATAAAAGTACTGCAAAGCGGTTTTTATTGGCCCACACTATTTCGTGACGCGTTCAAATTTTGCTCTAAATGCGATCGATGTCAAAGAACGGGTTGAATCACTAAGCGAAACATGATGCCTCTCAACCCCATTTTAGTGATTAAATTATTCGATGTTTGGGGCATCGATTTCATGGGACCATTCCCTAATTCATTTGGGAATCTTTACATCTTGCTTGCGGTAGATTATGTCTCAAAATGGGTTGAAGCCATTCCGACCAAAACCAACGACAACAAGGTTGTTGTCAAATTCCTCAAAGAAAACATCTTTTCCCGCTTTGGCACACCTCGAGCTATCATTAGCGATAATGTCACTCACTTCTGTAATCGTGCTTTTGAGTCAATACTCAATCACACAAAAACTATCGACCCCTTACCATCCACAAACTAGTGGACAAGTAGAAGTTTCCAATAGACAAATCAAACAAATTCTTGAGAAAACCGTGAATTCCAATAGAAAAGATTGGTCCTTAAAACTGATTGATGCACTTTGGACTTTTCGCACTGCTTATAAAACCAATCAAGGGATGTCACCATATCGATTAGTCTTTGGAAAGGCCTGTCACTTACCTCTTGAATTAGAGCATCGTGCTCTTTGGGCCATAATTTTTTTGAATTTTGACTTAGAAAAAGCCGGCTCACATAGGAAGTTACAAATTTCTGAATTAGAGGAATTAAGAAATGAGGCGTATGAAAATGCGAAATTCTACAAAGAAAGAACCAAAGCCCAAAACAAAAACATACTTCGTAAGGAATTCAATGTAGGTCAAAAAGTTCTTTTATACGACTCTAGACTTCACTTGTTTCCAGGAAAACTCAGATCTCGATGGACTGGACCTTATGTTGTGAGAACAATATATCCTCATGGAGCGGTTGAAATTGAAAATCATACGGATGGAAAAGTCTTCAAAGTAAATGGTCAACGACTAAAACCATTTTTAGAATTCGAGCAATATAACGAAGATGACCTTATCGATCTTCATGAGCCTGACCATCCACCGTGAAATCAGGTGGTACACGTTCTTTCTCTTTTATTTTTATTTTTCATTTTTTATTATTTTTGTTTTTCTGCCATTTTGGTCTACATACCTTAGACAGTTGGGACACTGTCTCAATCTAGTGTGGGGGGGGGGGGGGGGTCTGCATTTCATTCATTTTTTTTATTTTTCTTTCTTTTCATTTTCAGCCATTTAAATAGGACCATCATGCATTTTAAATCGTAGTAACATACCATTTTTTTTTTTTGAAAATACGACTCATTTTCAGTTGATACAACAAAATAAGTTTACAATTTTTAGCCAGTGGATAGTATTTTTCTCTCTCAGCTAAATTCGAATTTGAAATATAATGAAAAGTTTAATTTTGAGGGATAATAGTGTAACCGGTACATAGGGAGATTCTTAGGTGATGGCCATGAAATCTATTTTATATTGTAGACTTTGTTTAAATAAGTGGAGGACTTAAAAGACTTATGTTGGCTTTTCGAATCTTTAAAACTAAGTTGTGTTAAGTTGAGTTCGCGTAACTCTCTTTTGTGCTTATATTTCCAATAATAATAATAGTAATCCAAGGGTATCCAACATTGCTTGTATATCTAGCGTTGGTGTGCAAAACCACCAAGCTCTATCCGACATGTTGTTGACAAAGTCAGCGTTGGAATATCTTGGTCTCATTTTATGAGATTGGACACCTAAGGATTACCGACACGTTGTTGACAAAGTCAAAGTCGGCCTGCACAATCCACCAAGCTCTTTACCCACTCTCCGTTAGTCCGTGAGGCAGTGTATGGGTGGTAAACCTTGGTCTTCTAAGTTAGGTGTATGTACTTAAACATAAATTTTAAAATTTTATAGAATAAAGAATAAGCGATGATGCCCAAACACTTCTTGACCTTATTGATTTGAATAGCCATACACAAGGAAATTAGAATACCACTTTGCAAACTGTGCCAAGCAAACTAAGAATCTATTTCATGGCTGCACTATGTTATCGACCGAAATAACTGGCCAAACTGGAATTTAACATTTGAAAACTTGATTTATATTGAAAATTTGTGACAAGTTGTGGTATCTAAAATAAAATCAACTGACTAGAAATTGTTAATTTAATTTGTTGTACCACTTTAGAAACAAGTCTTGTTTTCATTTTTGTTTTTATTTTGCATAAGTCCATTGCATTCATGTAGTTACATTAAAGCCATATCATACTGCATTTGGATTTTGTGGGTAGTATCCGCTGAAAACCCTTACGAGACACCACTCGTCCTACTAGGGACACCTAGAGGTTTAACGGCTTGTTGCATACGCTCAATGCAATCGTGTTTCCTACGAAAGTGTGACCTATCTAGTTTAATTTTTCATTTCTTGTTTTACTCGAGGACGAGTAAAAGATAAGTGTGGGGGTATTTAATTGACATAGAAATGTGTTTATTTTATGCTCTTATATCTTATCTTTTGTATATAAATAAATATTACTTGGGTATTGTTTTTTCACTTTTACAGATATTCCAACCCAACCCGCATGCAACCAGAAAAGTAGATAAGTGGAGATCAGATTGCTATATATTTACATTTTGAAGAATTGTAGATGAAGATCTCACATCTAGTTGCTGTTGGGCAAGAAAATGACTGATAAAAAGGCCATGCACATCTCAAATCAAGGGAGGCTTGTCAAAGAACCAAGAGGAAAAGAAGAAAGGCCAAAAATTTAATAGATTTAACTAAGGCCCATTTGAGACTCTCATTGTAAACTCTTGTGTAAATTCCCTAAGGCCCATCTATCATTGTATTAGGGTTAGGGTTAGGGTTTGGCTATCTATCCTATAAATACCCTTGTAATGTCATTATAGCCACCATCTCCATTTTTCTGTATTCTCTTCTCCATTAATAAAACTTCTTTTTCTTTTTACTATTTCTGCATTTTTTTTCTTAGCAATCGGTGTTGTCTTCACAATTAGTTTTGGAAGAGCACCAATTGTATTTTACATTTTTTGTTAGTGATTAGTCGTTTGATTAGTTTCAACGACAATCCTAATTTACTTTTTGTTGTTCTTCTTATTCTGCACTTTTATTTTCTGCATTGTTGTTCTTGCTTTGCAATTTACTTTCTTTGGTGATTAATCGTTGATTAGATTCAACGATAATCCTAAGTTCGCAATTTCAATTTGTTTTTATTTCAACAAAATCTCCAGGCTTCGTCTAACTCGCCTAAGAGATTAAATAAATAATTTGATTTTAATTTACCTCCCTGTGTTCGACCTGTATGCTACACACCTGTACGCTTGCAGTATTTAATTTAAAATTCGCGCTTTTCTAACTCATAGGAAAGCGTCGATCAAAAACCAACTTTTTGCACATGGATGAATTTGGACTCGAAACTACTTCCATTGAGTTCAAAATGTCGTTTGCGTGTTCAAAAAATTGTAAGCATCAATACCTTTGGAGTTGGAGAAATTTTGGCCTTTTTCATTGGGTATAAGACCAAAATATCACTTTTTGCCTATGGACGAATTTGGACTCGAAACCACTTCCATTGAGTTCAAAACGTCATTTACATGCTTGAAAAGTATAAACTTCGATATATTCCGAGCTTCAAAGTTTTGGCACCTTAACTGGGGCTTGGTTAGCCAACTTAGCCCAGTTCCCTTAAGTGCTCCATCAGCCCCCTTTTCTCCAATTTACTCTGACACTTCAAAGAAATTAGAAAATGGGGATAGGAATGGGAAATTAAAATTCTTAAGTTAGGGTTCTTGATTCCAAGCTCAATTCTTATTCAAATCAAGTGCAAATCCAAGAAGAAGGGTAAGCAAAATCCTCTTTATCTTCTCCATCTTGTTTCCTCTTTGATTTCTATGATTTCCTATGACCTAACTCTTAGGAAATTCAATCATATATGCTTAGATTGAAGATTTGTGTGTAATATTGGAAGAGAGGTTGTTCTAGCTTGTCATTGGATCGATTTCTTGCTTATAACCATCAAAGGTGAGAGCCTTGTGAGTTCTTAGTGTCTATGCCAGAAACTATTAGCTTGTATAGTGTAGTTTAGAGTTCATTTAGGTTTGCATATGCTAGTAAATTGAACAGGCTAGTGAAACTTAGTCAGATTCATATATTCCTGTTTCCTTAAACTGGAAATTATGATTAGAAAAGTCCGCACAATCAAATGCATATGCTATAAGTGGTTCAGGAAATATTATAAAGCTCCGTTATCGCATCGGTAAGTTCTAAGAGTTCACAATTCAGTTGAATCATGCTTGATTGCTTTGGTTAGAAAACTTGTCCGTGTATGAGTTTATAATCAAAATCATTGCAATCTTACGTACATATGTTTGTGCTTGTGTTTGTGAGTTGTTTCTACGAGCTTATGAGGTCTTATTATGATCTAGATCAAGTGCATAGTCTCCATAGTTCACCGGAAACGATTCACAAGGAAAACTGAAAAAAGAAACATATGGGGCTGATTAACAACCACCAGTTGACTGGTGCATTTCAGACTAGTCGACTGGTATCAACCCAGGCAGAAACCCTGGTTCTGACCAATCGACTGGTCAGAATGGACCAGTTGACTAATTTTGATTGTGGACCAGAGGAACCTCGGTCCATAATCTAGATTGATCCAGGCTCTTTTTCGGCCGGAGCCCGGACCGTTTGGCCTTCGTTCGTGACTTTTCAGTTTTTATAGCTCACAGATTTCAGCAGCCGATTCTTACAAAATCATTTTATAAATCATCAATTAAAGAATGACGGAGTGGAAACCAATGGTGAGAACTCTCTCACTCAAAATTTTATATAGTTATTTATTTTCATAACTGAATATGTATTGATTGCCTATGATTGCAATATTTGTTTGGTGGTTGATGGATGTTACAGTTTTAAATGTTATCATTATTAAACTGTGAAAATAATAGATAAGTTCACATGGATTGTGATGTAAACCCCACATGGGTATTGGGACGATAATTTTACACATCGCCCAAGTATGCAAATAATAATCATTGGATGTTGACTGAAAACCCCACAGGGTCTAGGGATGATAATAACTTCACACATCTCCCTTGTGTTTAGTTGTATGTCAATCGATTGATCGACAGATCGTAGTAAGCGTTATTGAATTACTTAATGCTTATACAGTTGTAGATTACACTCTGGATGTGAATTGGATGTTAAATAGTTGTTCATCACTATTTTTGAATTCATGAGATGCACGAAATCCATATAATTAAAACTATACAGTAATTGGTTGAGTCACATCCCGATTCAGAATATAAACAAATATTTTAACATAACATTCAGTGAAGAAGCAAAAGTATTATTTTGATGTCCGATTTCTGTAACAACCCGGAAAATCTGGGCCAGTTTAAAATTTTTATTTTGGCAATTTTAGCGAATTTTGATTATTTAAAATGAATTATTTTAAATAATATCGACGAGAAATTTATTTTGAATATAATTCGAACATATATAGTTATACACGTCGTCGTTAGAATATAAATAATTATATATAATTATAAAAGGAATTGAAAATGGCGCGGTAGTTCGAAAATTCGATTTCTAATTTCGAATGAATATACAGAATTCAATATAAGTCAGAATTGAACGAAACCAGAAATATTTGAATCTGTATAACTATATCTTTGTAACGAAGTTAACAAACTGGGATTTCATCTTAGAAATGATAAGATATGTCCAGTTTAAAATTAGAAATAGTCGCTGTGGAATTTATATATATTTATATATATATAAGGCCCTTAAAAATAGCCGTTTACAAACGACCTCGGATTTCGACGAAACCAGTTTTGTTGGGTCCGTGATGTTAAGTTATTGCTAGGTTTCAAATTTCATAATTTTTCGAATCAATATGTGAGCGTGGCAAAAGAAAACGCGTTTGACCAGTTTCAGTTGATTTTAATCGACTGGAAATTGGCCATTTTTCAAACGGTCTCAGAATTCGACGAAACTAGTTTTGTTAGGACCGTATCGTCAATACGAAGCTAGAAAATATTTTTCGGGAATTTTTAGAGTTAGTATGAGGCCCCGGTAATTTGAAATGTACGTTTAAAATTCAATATAGTGATTTAAATGTAAATTTAACGGAAACTGATTCAAATAGTCGAATCAGCCTACGACACATATCCCATTGTGCTCGGAATGGGGGTAGAACGCTATGGGCGACAGGCGGTGGGCCTCGTTTCGAGGTCGTTTATGAAAGTCAACTTTTTCCGATTAAAATAATAAAAAAAAAAGGGAAAATATATTTTCCCCCTTTATCATTGGCCCCCCCCTTTCACGTTTCATTTCAAATCAGAAAACAGATAAAAAAAAAAAGAGAAGGGAAAATAAAAATCGCGCCGCCGCCCTGGGGCCCCGGAGCCACCGACGTCCGCCTCGCCAGTCTCCACCGGAGCTTCCCCTCCTCGTTTCCATCCATCTCCTCCACCCTCAGCTCGCGCGAGCCCTCGATTCGAACCCCAGAGCAACCGCCCCCTCCGCCTGCTCGAGAGCCCCCCCCCCCATCGCGGCGCCGACCACTCGACAGCCCCCCTCTCCCTGTAAGTTTCCTGATCTTGTTTTTGTTTTTTTTATTTTCTTTAAAACGTTTTTTTTTATTTACTTTAAAAAAAAATTGAAATTTTATATAAGATTTTAAAACTGAAATTTTAATTAAGTAAAAACTGATTTTAGATTTTTTTTAAGTTATAAAACTGATTGTAATTAGAATTCAGAACTGAAAATTAAAGGAAATCAAAACTGAAATTTTAAGGAAGTTAAAACTGAAATTTTAAGGAAGTTAAAACTGAATTTTATTTTAGTATAAAACTGAATTTTATTTTAAGCTTTAAAATAGGAAAAGGTTTTAACTTTAAAAGGAAAAAGATCGGATCTTTATTAGAAAAAAAAGGAAAACTTTTTATTAGAAAGGGCGAAGTCTATATTTTTGAAATAGGATTTTTATATATTGAATAGCGAACTAAAAATTCGATTTTTATATATTGAACTTCGATAGAAAAATATAATTTTTATATATTGAACTTCGATAGAAAAATTCGATTTTTATATATTGAACTTCGATAGAAAAATTCGATTTTTATATATTGAACTTTGAAATAAAAATTCGATTTTTATATATTGAACTTTGAAATAAAAATTCGATTTTTACATATGTAGTGAAAGCGGATAACGAAGGTGGCGAAGATGCGATAGCGATGAAGACTTCTATCAATGAAGAGCCGTCGAGCTAGGATAGCTATATGTGAGAACTCCTCACTTTTCAATTTAATTTTTCTAGTTATATATATACTAGGATGCAGACGGTGCTTAGTAGCACCCGACACCCGTCATCCACAAACCATGGATGGCTTGTTTGTTAAATTGTTTGGTTGTGTAGTTAGTTATATGATTTGATTTGAATGTGGTTTGTGGTGTGAAAAATCGAATCGATAAATTGGTTAGGATTAGACGTGCGCCGTTATAAGGCGAAGGAGTAAGGCTAGGTTAGACTCTTACTCCAAATTTTGTGGTTTGCATAACGAATTGATTTGATTGATGTGTGAATGACGTGGGCCTTCACTAGACCGGGGATAAGGCTAGGCCTTGTCCCGTTTCTAGTATCGTGCCGTTATGCCGCCGAAATTTTCTAAAATATGTTAGAAAAATAAAAATATCATTTTATTGTGTAAATGAATTGAATAGAAATTCATAGGTTGAAATAAAATGTTTTATCGTTAAAAATATAAATTTTTAACGTGAAGTGAATAAAATAAAATATTCATTTATAAGCCGGACGGTTTGTTTATGTACACCTATTTGAATGACATTGATTGGGTCGATAAATTTTACACATCGCCCAACGGCACAAATAAAATATTTGTTTGATTGTTTGAAACCCCACACGGGTGTTAGGATGAAATATGTAGTTCACTCATCCTAATTGATTAAATATGTCGATCGATTGATTGACAGGCTGTTATAAGCGTTGAATATCTATATTTGATGCTTATACAGTGTAGTGCACTTTGGTTGATGGTTGAGTATTTTTCAATGCTATTATATACATGTGTTGTATGGAAATCCATATAATTAACTTTATATGGTAATTGATTGGGCCTCATTCCAGTTTTAAAAAGAAATATTTGAAATAGAATATGTGAAAATAAAGGAATATATGAAGCCGTGTTGATTAGATTGACGCCATTTTGACGTGAACGATATTTATATCGATTTTATTCATTTTGAAATGAATTGAATTGAAAACGATTTCGAAATGAATTGAATTGAAAACGATTTCGAAATGAATTGAACTGAAAACGATTTCGAAATGAATTGAATTGAAAACGATTTCGAAATGAATTGAATTGAAAACGATTTCGAAATGAATTGAATTGAAAACGATTTCGAAATGAATTGAATTGAAAACGATTTCGAATTGAATTGAAAACGATTTCGAAATGAATTGAATTGAAAACGATTTCGAAGTGAATTGAATTGAAAACGATTTCGAAATGAATTGAATTGAAAACGATTTCGAAATGAATTGAAGTGAAAACGATTTCGAAAGGAATTGAAAACGAATTCAAATGGAATTGAAAGCGAATTGAAATGAATTCAAATTGAATTGAAATTTGAATTGAAATTTGAATTGAATAGAATGAATTTTAAAACGAATTTATAAAGAAGAATTCAATTTTGATTTGAATTGAAAAGGAAGTTGAAATTTCTTTTGAAACGAATTCAAAAATATATATATAATTCGTTTTAAATAGAAATCGACGAAATATATATTATATATATTATATATATAATATAATGGCTTGAATAGAACGCGCCGCGCCGCGGCAGTTCGCGAATTTCGACCATTTATTTCAAACGGACATTGCGGGAGATCCGACCATCGGATTCTCCTAAAACCGGAACCGTTGGGTTCGTATCGAAAAGAGCTTTCTAATGAATGTTAGAAATTTGAAATCTAACGGTTGGATTTGGAGATACGTCCAAATCAAATTCGAAAAAGGTCGCTGTAAGTGCAGTTCGATGGCCGTTAATGGAAATCGACTGTACGGGCCTTGATAAAATTATTAAAAATAGTAATAATTTGTGTAAAATCATAAGAAATGATTTGTGAAAGTTTGGGATGAAAAACTCCATATTTGAAAAGATAAAAATAGATTTTTATCGAAATAAACTAGTTTTGAACTAGAATTATAATTCTATTTATTTTTAAATAAATAAATTGAATTCGAAAAGGGTTTTAAAAGTAACCAAAATTCCAATGATTGCATTGGAGTGGATTTGAATCGAAATTGTCTTCGGAATATTTCGATGTTGGAATTCGGGATTATACAGGTGTTGTTATGGAAATTTGAAAGATATATATTTATATCGTTATTTCCAATACGACATTTGTTAGTCGTAGAATTCGATATTGAATATAAGCCGATATATTTTCTATTCAGAGCCTTGTATTGAATATCGAATGTGATTTGGGTTTGTCGTGAGTGGTGTCTTCACTAACACTGTTCTTGAACCCAGTTGAGAAAAGATTAAATCTTTTTGTTTAGATTTAATGAAGTGTACCAATTAAATGATATTTAATTGGAATTGAATGGATATTGATTTTTGGGTTTATCGTGAACAGTGTTTTAAACAACACTCGTTCTTTAACCTGATAATTAATGAATGTGATTTTTGGGTTTATCGTGAACAGTGTTTTAAACAACACTCGTTCTTTAACCCAATAATTAATGAATGTGATTTTTGGGTTTATCGTGAACAGTGTTTTAAACAACACTCGTTCTTTAACCCGATAATTAATGGAATGTGATTTGGGTTTATCGTGAACCGTGTTTTAAATGACACTGATTCTTTAACCCAGTCGAAGATTAAAACTAAGTGGAGTTTTAATGAATCTTTAATTAGATTGAAAGATCGAAAATGGAGTATCACCAGTTTTGCTCCAGGCGATAGTTAAATCTTTAATTAGATTTGAACGTGAAATGGTAATTGAATTTACCGATAACACTGTGGTGTTAGATATGAAGTATTACCAGTTTTACTTCATGGGATGAATAGGTTGGGATTGGGAAATTAAAACAAATGATTACTTCGGTAAGGTTCACTAATCCCAACTAGTTTGAATTGATATTCAAAAATGGATTAAAGAATAAATTCAAGGAATTTATCTTTGATAAAATTAATGGGAATCTTTCCCTATGAATGTGAAATTTAGAAACTAACTATCGGTTAGCCAAGCAGAATGGTTTTCTGGATATTGATCTGATGTTGGTTTCGGCCTTCGGGGTTAATATTTGGGAAATTATTCTCTTGATTAATTTACGGTTAGTGACTAATGAATTGGAATGAGGCGTATGTTGTGTTTGTGTAACACTTATTTAAAATATACGCGAGTTATTCGGAAAGACCGGGTTTATCCCATTCTGAATAACTGATACGACGATAAGTCGAAGATGAAGACGATGGTCGAAGACCGGAGGTCTTCACGTCGTTTGGGTGATAACTGATGATCTTGATTGGGCTGTACACCCAAGAAGATGGAAACAGTTAGTGATCGTCCAGACGTACTTGGAGGTCGATGGATATGCGGGGTACTAGGTGCCTCCGGTTTCGTTCAGACCCAGGACGGATTTGTAAATGGACTGTGTGTCTGACATCGGATTTCATTCTGTGTGACTGATATCGGTTGCATAGGATGGTTTGCCTGTGTGGCATGCTAAGATGCAAATGATCAAGGCTTCTGTTGAAAAGCAAAGTCTTGTGGTGATGATCAAAGCACGACCTTTGTGGCGTAGCTTTGTGTAACGTTTACCTCGCGTGTTTCACACCCGGTATGAACCAAAAACGGGAGACGGACCTCAGGGAGGACTTGCGTTTCTTTCTAGCTAGAAGTGGCGTCAGTGGTTTTACACGCCCTGACGAGTTTGACTTATGTGGTTGTTGCGGTTGCGAGGCGCCTCGGTTATATCGGTTTCGGCCGAATGCATTCTGGTCGGCTGACGGACCAGACTTACACCCCATAGGGTGGGGAGACGTATTGTTCAGGCATAATAATCCACTCCGTGTGGACCGGCCCTGACGATCCAAGGGGCAGTTGCGGCTGTTCCTGAGGGGCGGGCTAGAGCATCTCGAATCGGTTGAGGACTATCTTTTGCCTCGGTTCATAGACGGAAATCCAATTTCCAAATACGTGACATGTGCGGTTTTAATTGTAGAACTAGTATGGCGACATGATATATGGTACCCATGCCGCCTATGATTGATACTTATGATTTGAAGTTGTTTTATACACTATGCACTTATATAGTATCAAACAATTTGTTTTAAAACGTATCAAGCATTCTTTGGCTGTTATAAGGGAAAACCCTATCCTCGACTGCGTTGCATTGTGTGATGGGACCTGGGTCTTATAACAGCTTCATTTTTCTTTATTTAGCATTGCGCTGTTTGTTTTATGCACTGGTATTCTTGGGAGGAAACCCGTTCCGTGTTATACGGCGTGGTCCCTTGATTTACCTAATGATTTAAAATAAAGATTAATAACTGTTTTAGTTCTCACACCAGTCCCATGACTGACCTGGAGTTTATTGTTTTAACCTAAACTCTGGGTGCCCTTATTTTGACACGGGCAGCTAGTAGTTTTGGTTTTGCAGATTTATATTCACAGGAACCTGGTTTACAGCTGGAACGATATCCGGAAAGCTTTGTATCCGTATATCTCATTCTAGTTGTGTATTGTATTATCTTTCCGCTGCTATGTATTTAAATGTAATTTAAATCTCTGATATTTCTGTGTAATATTATTTTATACTCTGTATATTCTTGTAATCTGATGCATTGTTGTTATATACAATGAAATGTTCTTCTATATGCGTTCTGTTGTGGTTTGTTCTCGAACTATCCGACGCTTTCCTTTACGGGGAAGTTGCGGGTCTTCACACGTGGTATCAGAGCTTTGGTTTACAAAGCTCAGAGAACAAGACACATTAGAAACATACGAAAGAATTCATCAGATATTGGGTTAGTAATATCCAATTAGAATGACTCGCTAGAGATAGGATCAGTAGTATCCTAGAACGAGTGTGAAGAGTAAATTTTTAAAATGAAAACAAACTTTTGTTTTGAAAATTTAAATCAATTATTCGTATTTGATTATTTATTTTATATTGATTAGGACAATCCGATATATAAAGATTTTTCATATATGTCTTGCAAACGTGTATTCGAAGTTTTAATATATTGGGTAGATATAGAATCCCTCTAGTGCCCGGGAGTAATTCTGGTGATGGGGCACTGTCGCCAGTATTTATTTTCGAGTGACGAAAGTGAGATTTCTATATATTTCCTATTGACTGGTGTGAGAACCAAAATTAGGTAGGGCCTATTGTTGTGATTTGGCATCAAAAATCTGATTTTTGTATATATATCAAATTACGAATTTGAGACTCTAATTCACTAATTGATTGATGTTTGTGTTGTTTGGTTAATTGTTTGCTAATTTTGAACCATTATGCCTAATTTAATCGAATATTGAACTGTATTGAAAATTGGTCGCATTTGCTTGCATATATGTACTTACATTGAACAGGTCATAGCAAGGAGGCTAGAGCCGAGAATAAAATTTGTTTGCCCGACAAATAGGTACATGTTTACTACATAATTTCCTGCGTTGTTTGGGTGATGATGATTTTGTGAGCCTATTGGCTAGCCGCTTGGCTTTTTCTTTTTCTTTTTGAGATCTGAAGGACCGGGGAAGCTATTTGAAATTCCCCGATGCTCCCGGTGCAGGGGAGGTTATGGCGAAATTTTTCAAAAATTTAGGGTGTTAGCCAAATTTTTGAAATTTTGAAAATTCTCAGAAACTAAAGAGTTGGAGAATGGAAGCCAGATCGAGCGTAGAGTTGAATAGTCAAACCACTTTCGACTTTGTTCCTTTTCGGGGACGAAAAGTTTTAAGTGGGGGAGATTGTAACAACCCGGAAAATCTGGGCCAGTTTAAAATTTTTATTTTGGCAATTTTAGCGAATTTTGATTATTTAAAATGAATTATTTTAAATAATATCGACGAGAAATTTATTTTGAATATAATTCGAACATATATAGTTATACACGTCGTCGTTAGAATATAAATAATTATATATAATTATAAAAGGAATTGAAAATGGCGCGGTAGTTCGAAAATTCGATTTCTAATTTCGAATGAATATACAGAATTCAATATAAGTCAGAATTGAACGAAACCAGAAATATTTGAATCTGTATAACTATATCTTTGTAACGAAGTTAACAAACTGGGATTTCATCTTAGAAATGATAAGATATGTCCAGTTTAAAATTAGAAATAGTCGCTGTGGAATTTATATATATTTATATATATATAAGGCCCTTAAAAATAGCCGTTTTGCAAACGACCTCGGATTTCGACGAAACCAGTTTTGTTGGGTCCGTGATGTTAAGTTATTGCTAGGTTTCAAATTTCATAATTTTTCGAATCAATATGTGAGCGTGGCAAAAGAAAACGCGTTTGACCAGTTTCAGTTGATTTTAATCGACTGGAAATTGGCCATTTTTCAAACGGTCTCAGAATTCGACGAAACTAGTTTTGTTAGGACCGTATCGTCAATACGAAGCTAGAAAATATTTTTCGGGAATTTTTAGAGTTAGTATGAGGCCCCGGTAATTTGAAATGTACGTTTAAAATTCAATATAGTGATTTAAATGTAAATTTAACGGAAACTGATTCAAATAGTCGAATCAGCCTACGACACATATCCCATTGTGCTCGGAATGGGGGTAGAACGCTATGGGCGACAGGCGGTGGGCCTCGTTTCGAGGTCGTTTATGAAAGTCAACTTTTTCCGATTAAAATAATAAAAAAAAAAAGGGAAAATATATTTTCCCCCTTTATCATTGGCCCCCCTTTCACGTTTCATTTCAAATCAGAAAACAGATAAAAAAAAAAAGAGAAGGGAAAATAAAAATCGCGCCGCCGCCCTGGGGCCCCGGAGCCACCGACGTCCGCCTCGCCAGTCTCCACCGGAGCTTCCCCTCCTCGTTTCCATCCATCTCCTCCACCCTCAGCTCGCGCGAGCCCTCGATTCGAACCCCAGAGCAACCGCCCCCTCCGCCTGCTCGAGAGCCCCCCCCATCGCGGCGCCGACCACTCGACAGCCCCCCTCTCCCTGTAAGTTTCCTGATCTTGTTTTTGTTTTTTTTATTTTCTTTAAAACGTTTTTTTTTATTTACTTTAAAAAAAAACTGAAATTTTATATAAGATTTTAAAACTGAAATTTTAATTAAGTAAAAACTGATTTTAGATTTTTTTAAGAAGTTATAAAACTGATTGTAATTAGAATTCAGAACTGAAAATTAAAGGAAATCAAAACTGAAATTTTAAGGAAGTTAAAACTGAAATTTTAAGGAAGTTAAAACTGAATTTTATTTTAGTATAAAACTGAATTTTATTTTAAGCTTTAAAATAGGAAAAGGTTTTAACTTTAAAAGGAAAAAGATCGGATCTTTATTAGAAAAAAAAGGAAAACTTTTTATTAGAAAGGGCGAAGTCTATATTTTTGAAATAGGATTTTTATATATTGAATAGCGAACTAAAAATTCGATTTTTATATATTGAACTTCGATAGAAAAATATAATTTTTATATATTGAACTTCGATAGAAAAATTCGATTTTTATATATTGAACTTCGATAGAAAAATTCGATTTTTATATATTGAACTTTGAAATAAAAATTCGATTTTTATATATTGAACTTTGAAATAAAAATTCGATTTTTACATATGTAGTGAAAGCGGACAACGAAGGTGGCGAAGATGCGATAGCGATGAAGACTTCTATCAATGAAGAGCCGTCGAGCTAGGATAGCTATATGTGAGAACTCCTCACTTTTCAATTTAATTTTTCTAGTTATATATATACTAGGATGCAGACGGTGCTTAGTAGCACCCGACACCCGTCATCCACAAACCATGGATGGCTTGTTTGTTAAATTGTTTGGTTGTGTAGTTAGTTATATGATTTGATTTGAATGTGGTTTGTGGTGTGAAAAATCGAATCGATAAATTGGTTAGGATTAGACGTGCGCCGTTATAAGGCGAAGGAGTAAGGCTAGGTTAGACTCTTACTCCAAATTTTGTGGTTTGCATAACGAATTGATTTGATTGATGTGTGAATGGCGTGGGCCTTCACTAGACCGGGGATAAGGCTAGGCCTTGTCCCGTTTCTAGTATCGTGCCGTTATGCCGCCGAAATTTTCTAAAATATGTTAGAAAAATAAAAATATCATTTTATTGTGTAAATGAATTGAATAGAAATTCATAGGTTGAAATAAAATGTTTTATCGTTAAAAATATAAATTTTTAACGTGAAGTGAATAAAATAAAATATTCATTTATAAGCCGGACGGTTTGTTTATGTACACCTATTTGAATGACATTGATTGGGTCGATAAATTTTACACATCGCCCAACGGCACAAATAAAATATTTGTTTGATTGTTTGAAACCCCACACGGGTGTTAGGATGAAATATGTAGTTCACTCATCCTAATTGATTAAATATGTCGATCGATTGATTGACAGGCTGTTATAAGCGTTGAATATCTATATTTGATGCTTATACAGTGTAGTGCACTTTGGTTGATGGTTGAGTATTTTTCAATGCTATTATATACATGTGTTGTATGGAAATCCATATAATTAACTTTATATGGTAATTGATTGGGCCTCATTCCAGTTTTAAAAAGAAATATTTGAAATAGAATATGTGAAAATAAAGGAATATATGAAGCCGTGTTGATTAGATTGACGCCATTTTGACGTGAACGATATTTATATCGATTTTATTCATTTTGAAATGAATTGAATTGAAAACGATTTCGAAATGAATTGAATTGAAAACGATTTCGAAATGAATTGAACTGAAAACGATTTCGAAATGAATTGAATTGAAAACGATTTCGAAATGAATTGAATTGAAAACGATTTCGAAATGAATTGAATTGAAAACGATTTCGAAATGAATTGAATTGAAAACGATTTCGAAATGAATTGAATTGAAAACGATTTCGAAATGAATTGAATTGAAAACGATTTCGAAGTGAATTGAATTGAAAACGATTTCGAAATGAATTGAATTGAAAACGATTTCGAAATGAATTGAAGTGAAAACGATTTCGAAAGGAATTGAAAACGAATTCAAATGGAATTGAAAGCGAATTGAAATGAATTCAAATTGAATTGAAATTTGAATTGAAATTTGAATTGAATAGAATGAATTTTAAAACGAATTTATAAAGAAGAATTCAATTTTGATTTGAATTGAAAAGGAAGTTGAAATTTCTTTTGAAACGAATTCAAAAATATATATATAATTCGTTTTAAATAGAAATCGACGAAATATATATTATATATATTATATATACAATATAATGGCCTGAATAGAACGCGCCGCGCCGCGGCAGTTCGCGAATTTCGACCATTTATTTCAAACGGACATTGCGGGAGATCCGACCATCGGATTCTCCTAAAACCGGAACCGTTGGGTTCGTATCGAAAAGAGCTTTCTAATGAATGTTAGAAATTTGAAATCTAACGGTTGGATTTGGAGATACGTCCAAATCAAATTCGAAAAAGGTCGCTGTAAGTGCAGTTCGATGGCCGTTAATGGAAATCGACTGTACGGGCCTTGATAAAATTATTAAAAATAGTAATAATTTGTGTAAAATCATAAGAAATGATTTGTGAAAGTTTGGGATGAAAAACTCCATATTTGAAAAGATAAAAATAGATTTTTATCGAAATGAACTAGAATTATAATTCTATTTATTTTTAAATAAATAAATTGAATTCGAAAAGGGTTTTAAAAGTAACCAAAATTCCAATGATTGCATTGGAGTGGATTTGAATCGAAATTGTCTTCGGAATATTTCGATGTTGGAATTCGGGATTATACAGGTGTTGTTATGGAAATTTGAAAGATATATATATTTATATCGTTATTTCCAATACGACATTTGTTAGTCGTAGAATTCGATATTGAATATAAGCCGATATATTTTCTATTCAGAGCCTTGTATTGAATATCGAATGTGATTTGGGTTTGTCGTGAGTGGTGTCTTCACTAACACTGTTCTTGAACCCAGTTGAGAAAAGATTAAATCTTTTTGTTTAGATTTAATGAAGTGTACCAATTAAATGATATTTAATTGGAATTGAATGGATATTGATTTTTGGGTTTATCGTGAACAGTGTTTTAAACAACACTCGTTCTTTAACCCGATAATTAATGAATGTGATTTTTGGGTTTATCGTGAACAGTGTTTTAAACAACACTCGTTCTTTAACCCAATAATTAATGAATGTGATTTTTGGGTTTATCGTGAACAGTGTTTTAAACAACACTCGTTCTTTAACCCGATAATTAATGGAATGTGATTTGGGTTTATCGTGAACCGTGTTTTAAATGACACTGATTCTTTAACCCAGTCGAAGATTAAAACTAAGTGGAGTTTTAATGAATCTTTAATTAGATTGAAAGATCGAAAATGGAGTATCACCAGTTTTGCTCCAGGCGATAGTTAAATCTTTAATTAGATTTGAACGTGAAATGGTAATTGAATTTACCGATAACACTGTGGTGTTAGATATGAAGTATTACCAGTTTTACTTCATGGGATGAATAGGTTGGGATTGGGAAATTAAAACAAATGATTACTTCGGTAAGGTTCACTAATCCCGACTAGTTTGAATTGATATTCAAAAATGGATTAAAGAATAAATTCAAGGAATTTATCTTTGATAAAATTAATGGGAATCTTTCCCTATGAATGTGAAATTTAGAAACTAACTGTCGGTTAGCCAAGCAGAATGGTTTTCTGGATATTGATCTGATGTTGGTTTCGGCCTTCGGGGTTAATATTTGGGAAATTATTCTCTTGATTAATTTACGGTTAGTGACTAATGAATTGGAATGAGGCGTATGTTGTGTTTGTGTAACACTTATTTAAAATATACGCGAGTTATTCGGAAAGACCGGGTTTATCCCATTCTGAATAACTGATACGACGATAAGTCGAAGATGAAGACGATGGTCGAAGACCGGAGGTCTTCACGTCGTTTGGGTGATAACTGATGATCTTGATTGGGCTGTACACCCAAGAAGATGGAAACAGTTAGTGATCGTCCAGACGTACTTGGAGGTCGATGGATATGCGGGGTACTAGGTGCCTCCGGTTTCGTTCAGACCCAGGACGGACTTGTAAATGGACTGTGTGTCTGACATCGGATTTCATTCTGTGTGACTGATATCGGTTGCATAGGATGGTTTGCCTGTGTGGCATGCTAAGATGCAAATGATCAAGGCTTCTGTTGAAAAGCAAAGTCTTGTGGTGATGATCAAAGCACGGCCTTTGTGGCGTAGCTTTGTGTAACGTTTACCTCGCGTGTTTCACACCCGGTATGAACCAAAAACGGGAGACGGACCTCAGGGAGGACTTGCGTTTCTTTCTAGCTAGAAGTGGCGTCAGTGGTTTTACACGCCCTGACGAGTTTGACTTATGTGGTTGTTGCGGTTGCGAGGCACCTCGGTTATATCGGTTTCGGCCGAATGCATTCTGGTCGGCTGACGGACCAGACTTACACCCCATAGGGTGGGGAGACGTATTGTTCAGGCATAATAATCCACTCCGTGTGGACCGGCCCTGACGATCCAAGGGGCAGTTGCGGCTGTTCCTGAGGGGCGGGCTAGAGCGTCTCGAATCGGTTGAGGACTATCTTTTGCCTCGGTTCATAGACGAAAATCCAATTTCCAAATACGTGACATGTGCGGTTTTAATTGTAGAACTAGTATGGCAACATGATATATGGTACCCATGCCGCCTATGATTGATACTTATGATTTGAAGTTGTTTTATACACTATGCACTTATATAGTATTAAACAATTTGTTTTAAAACGTATCAAGCATTCTTTGGCTGTTATAAGGGAAAACCCTATCCTCGACTGCGTTGCATTGTGTGATGGGACCTGGGTCTTATAACAGCTTCATTTTTCTTTATTTAGCATTGCGCTGTTTGTTTTATGCACTGGTATTCTTGGGAGGAAACCCGTTCCGTGTTATACGGCGTGGTCCCTTGATTTACCTAATGATTTAAAATAAAGATTAATAACTGTTTTAGTTCTCACACCAGTCCCATGACTGACCTGGAGTTTATTGTTTTAACCTAAACTCTGGGTGCCCTTATTTTGACACGGGCAGCTAGTAGTTTTGGTTTTGCAGATTTATATTCACAGGAACCTGGTTTACAGCTGGAACGATATCCGGAAAGCTTTGTATCCGTATATCTCATTCTAGTTGTGTATTGTATTATCTTTCCGCTGCTATGTATTTAAATGTAATTTAAATCTCTGATATTTCTGTGTAATATTATTTTATACTCTGTATATTCTTGTAATCTGATGCATTGTTGTTATATACAATGAAATGTTCTTCTATATGCGTTCTGTTGTGGTTTGTTCTCGAACTATCCGACGCTTTCCTTTACGGGGAAGTTGCGGGTCTTCACAATTTCGGATGGATACGAATAAATTATGTAAAATCATATAAATGATTTGAAAAGATTTTGGATGAAATATTCCACGTTTGTAAAGATAAAAGATATTTTTATCTAAATAAACTAGCTAACAAATAGAATAAAGAACTGAAAGGAATTGAAATGGTTTTAATCTAACCAGAGTTTTTCCAACGTATGAATTGGAATGGAAATAATCTTCGTAATATTTTGATATTGGATCACGTGATTATTTGGATATTGTTGAGGAATTTGGAAGATACAGATACCGTTATTCCTAATACAATATCCGTTGGTCTCAGAATTTGATATTGAATATAAGTCGATATGATTTCTATTTAGAGCCTTGTATTTAATATCAAATTAGGTTTTGGGTTTGTCGTGAATAGTGTCTTTAATAACATTTTTCTTAAACCCAGTCTAGAAAAGAATAAATCATTTAACTATGATTTAAGGAATTTTTTCAATTAATAAATATAATTGGAATTAAACTGAAGTTGATTTTGGGTTGATTGTGAACAATGTTTTAAACAACATTAGTTCTTAAACCTGATTAACAATGGAGTTAAAATTTGGAATTTATAAATCTTTAAATCAAGATTTCATGGAAATTTTCCAATGTAAAGTTTTCCAATTTAATAAAAGAAATTGGAATTGAATGGAATTTGATTTAGTAATAATCGAGATGAGCTTCTTTGAAGGAAGGCATTTACTATTTATGGAATTAAAAAGGCTTTGCCATTATTCCGTTTATAATATTAATCCGATATGGAAATTTATATCGATTATAACTATTATGATTTCCGTGAAGATTTCATTTTGATGGAAGATGATTCTGGGGGTTTTCGTGAACGGTGTTTTAAATGACATTGGTTTTTAACCCAGTAAAGACAGGATTAATTTTCCTAAAGTTGAATAATCATTAAGTATGATTTTTGAGACTAAAATAAAATGGGGTTTTAATGAATCTTTCATTTGATTGAAATGGGAATGAGGTAAGTAATTTTACTGGATTTAAGAAATGTTCTAGAATGGAGTACCACCAATATTACTCCATGCGATAGTGAAATATTTAATTAGATTTGAAACGTGAAATGCTAATTAATTTTACTAAAAGCACATTGGGTGTTAGATATAGAGTACTACCAGGTTTTCTCCTTGAGATAAATAGGCTGGGATTAGGATAATAAAATTATGATCACTGAGGTAAGGCTCATTAATCCCGACTCGTTGATAAACCTTAATTTGGTTTAATTTGTGAAAATATATTATAAATCTTTTGAAATGATTTCCAAGAATATTCTGGATTGGAATGAGGCATATGATGTGTTTTTATAGCACTTGATTATAAGATACACGAGTTATTCGGAAAGACCGGGTTTAGCCCATTTTGAATAACTAATACAATGACTAAAAGTCGAAGATTTAAAGACGGTGGTGGAAGACCGGAGATCTTCACATCGATTGGATGATTACTGATGTTTTGATTTGGCTGTACACCCAAGGCAAGGTAATAAGTAGTGATCATCCAGACACACTTGGAGATCGACCGGATATTCGAGGGCCTCTCTCTTGTATTGGACATACGGGATGAGGAATAAGGTGCCTCCGATTTCATTTAGACCCAGAACATACTTGTAAATGGATTATGTCTGACATTGTATTGTGTGCTATATTCATTGATCTCTACTAAATATATATCTGTTTGGGGTGGAGAATTTATTTTTTTGCTTAACACTCTTCTCTGAAATGTACGAGCTTAGAGGTTATATGTTGGTAGAAATCAATGGTATGGTATGGATTGACAATGTGGCATGTTAAGATGCAAATGATCAAGGCTTTTGTTGAAAAGTAGGGCCTTGTGGCTGATGATCAAAGCATGGCTTTAAGTAGCATAGCTTTGTGTATAGCGTTAATTCGCGAGCCTCACACCTCGGTATGAGTCAGAAACGAGATAATGACTACAGAGAGTGCATGCGTTTTTTCCTAGCTAGAAGTGGTGCCATGGTATTGTGATGACCCCAAACCCTCGTGCCACGGAAGCAAGGATAGTCATTGGAATATAACACATAAACAATAACAGCAGAACAGAATCATAGAATTACCCCAGATAAAGTACATCAAAGTTACACTCGAAATAATATCAACATCAGAGTTACACAGCATAATAGGATCATACTTAGTACAGAATGCAGTTTCAGCTTAATATAAAATGTTTGTTGCGGAATCAAACATAATATACTAAATGAAGTCTGAACAGCATAATAGAAATGATAGAATCCATCTTCAGCTCCATAGCTATCCAGAATGAGTCTGCTAAAACCTAAATACAAGGCTGCCCGTGTAGAAAATAAGGGCACCCGAGTTTGCAAAGTGAAACAAACTACGAGTCAGTCATGGGGTTGGTATTAGAAATCTTACTTAACCTATTTAATAATAAGGCTAATCACAGGACCACGCCGCTAATGCGGAACGGGTTTACTCCATTAGATTGTCGGTGCATGAAATAAAGTAAATCATTTAACTACGCAATGCTTTTTAGAAAAATGAAGTCATTATAAGACTCAAGTCCCATCACACAATGCAACGCAAACCGGAGGATAGAGTTTTACCTTATAATGGCCAAAATATGCTTGATACGTATAAAACAAATTTGATATTATTATTAGTGTCTATATGTTTCAAAAACATTTCCAATCATAATGTATTAATCATAGATGACATAGCTACCATATACTATGTCGCCATACTAGTTTTATAATCAAAATCGCATGGTGTTGTATTGGAAGTTGGATTTCCATCATGAACCAAGGCAAGGGATCGTCCTTACCGAATTCAAGACAATCTAGCCCATGTCTCAGGATACTACCGCAACTGCACCTAGGAAAATGCAGGGTCGGTCCACACTTACGTTAGTGGATTAGTTATTTCTGAACAATACGTTTCCTCGCCCTATAGGGAGTAAATCAAGAGCCACTAGGGACTCAAATCTGAGGTACCTCGCTTTCCATCATCCACATAAGTAAAAATGTCTGGGATCCATACCATGACACCACTCCTGGCTAGAAAGAAACGCATGTCCTCCCTGTCGTCCTCTCCCGTTTCTGGTTCATAACGGGGTGTGAGGCTCGCGAAGTAACATTATGCACAAAGCTATGCTAATTAAAGTTGTGCTTTGATCATCAACCACAAGTCTCTGCTTTTCAACAATAAGCCTTAATCATTTGCATCTTGGCATGCCACACTGACAATTCACGCCATGCGACTGATGTCTATCAATATATAACCTCTCAGCTCGTATGTCTCAGAGAAAGGTGTTAAGCAAGAGAATAAATTCTCCGCCACCAAACAGATATATATTTAATATAAATCAATCAACATAGAATAAAATCCAATGTCAGACATGCATCCATTTACAAGTCCGTTCTGGATCTGAACGAAACCGGAGACACCTTATTCCTCGTTCCATATGTCCAATATGGAAGAGAGGCTCTCACATATCCGGATAATCAACAAGTACTCCGGACAATTACCACTGTAACGCTTTCAAGGCAACAACTCCAATCAAAGGCATCAGTAGTCATTCATTCGATGTGAACATCGCTAGTCTTCAACCATCGTCTTCAATATCTTCGACTTCTAATCATCGATCAATTATTTGAAATGAGAATTAACTTGGCCTTTTCAAATAATTTGAGAATATATATAATTCAAATCAATTCTTTTCATTCCATATCGTTTATAATATTTTATAACGATTTATCGCTATTTTTATTTATATAAAAATAGCACATTTTAACTAAACGACGCTTCAAGTCATTACGCGGCCCTGGCGCTGTTTTTATTAAAATTTGAATTATACATTTCTCAAAATTTAACCGTTGGATCTTAGTAAATTTTATATCGTTGGAAAGATCTTTCCAAAGCGAACCCAACGGTTCTAGTTTTGGGAAAATCCGGCAGTCGGATCTCTCGTTATAATCGTTTATAGTTATGATTCCAAATCGCAAGCTGCAGCTGCGCTATTCGTTTTATTTTAATTTATATTTATATATGTAAATATATATAAATATAATTCGTTCGACGATTTCAAATTATTTAACAAATGATCGCTTTCTAACATCGCTAACATGTTAATGATGTCATATTTATCTAAAAATGTAAATTAACACATGATTCTTTTATTGGTTTATATATACAATAAAAATGTACCTTTTCTATTGTTAACACATTTTTATTATATTATAACATTTTATCAACTTGAATCTTTTTAATTATTCTTTCTTACATTAAAAATGTAAATTTTTAATGTTAAACTATTTTTTCCAAGCTTGAATCTTTTTAATGATTCATTCTTACATTAAAAATGTAATTTTTAATGTTAAAATATTTTTACCAAACTTGAATCTTTTTAATGATCAAATCTTTACATTAAAAATGTAATTTTTAATGTTAAACTAATTTTACCAAACTTGAGTCTTTATAATGATTCATTCTTTACAATAAAAATGTGATTTTTAATGTTAAACTATTTTTACCAAACTTGAATCTTTTTAATGATTCATTTTTTACATTAAAAATGTAATTTTTAATGTTGAACTATTTTTTTTACCAAACTTGAATCTTTTTAATGATTCGTTTTTTACATTAAAAATGTAATTTTTAATGTTAAACTATTTTTACCAAACTTGAATCTTTTTAATGATTCCTTCTTTACATTAAAAATGTAATTTTTAATGTTAATCTATTTTTATTCAAACAATGAATATTTTAATGAGTCTTACTTAAATTAAAAATGTAATCTTTAATGTTGAAATATTTTTATTCAAACAATGAATATTTTAATGAATCTTACTTACATTAAAAATGTAATTTTTAATGTTGAAATATATTTATTCAAACTTGAATATTTTTTATCATTTCTTATATACAATAAAAATGTAAATTTTTACTGTTAAACCTTTTTATTCCAATCAATGAATATTTTTCATCATTTCTTATCTACAATAAAAATGTAAATTTTTATTGTTAAACTTTTCTATTTCAAATAATGATCATTTTTACATATTCTATTTATACAATAAAAATGTGATTTTTATTGTTAACATATTTTTATTTCAAATAATGATCATTTTAACAAATTCTATTTATACAATAAAAATGTGATTTATTGTAACGACCCAGAAAATCTGAACCAATTTAAAAATTTTAAATTGGCTAAAATAATGGATTTTAAATATTTAAAATAAATATTTTAGATAATGGCAATGAAAACTGAGTTTGAATCGACATTTGAAAACGAATATAATTAATTATAATTATATATAGAATTGAAAATGGCGCGGTAGTTCGATAATTCGATTTCAAACTTCAATTGAATATACCGGGTGCAAAACAATCCGGATTTTAGTGAAACCAAAAATAATGGAATCTAATTGATAATATCTTTCTAACGAATCCGACCAATCGAAATTTGATAGCGGGAATCAAAAGATATGTCCAGTTGAAAATTCTGAATAGTCGCTATGGAATTCAGGCCCTTAAAAATGGACATTTTGCAAATGACATCGGATTTCGACGAAACCACTTTTGTTAGATCCGCAGTGTCAGGTTATTGCTAGGTTTCAAATTTCATAATTTTTCGAATCAATACGTGAGCGTGGCAAAAGAAAACGCGTTTGACCAGTTTCTGTTGATTTTAATCGACTGGAAATTGGCCATTTTTCAAACGGTCTCAGAATTCGACGAAACTAGTTTTGTTAGGACCGTATCGTCAATACGAAGCTAGAAAATATTTTTTCTAGAATTTTTCTAGTTAGTATGTGACCCCGGTAATTTGAAATGTGCGTTTAAAATTCAATATAGTGATTTAAATGAAAATTCAAAATGAAACTGATTGTAACGATCAAATCAGCTTGCGATACATATCCCATTGTGTTCGGAATGGGGGTAAAACGCTATGGACGACAGGCGGTGGGCCTCGTTTCGAGGTCGTATGTAAAAGTCAACCCTTTTGCAAATTTAAATAATAAAATAATAAAAAAAATATACATAATTTTTAATTTCTCCCCCCCCTTTATCTTCATTGCCCCCCCCCCCGATTAATAAAATCAGAAAAACGAAATAAGAAAAAAAAAAAAACCTAAGCATCGCGACGGCCGCCCCCTCGTCTCGACGTCGACGAAGACATCACCGCCTCCATCGATCGAGCCCCGAAGCCCCCCGCCTCCATCGACGAAGACCCGAAGCCCCCCCCAGATCGCAATCGCCGACGACATCTTCTCCCCCCTCGCTCGCGAAGCTGAAGCCGACCGCCACCAGAGAAATCCCCCCCCTTCTTCTGAATACTGTAAGTATTTTATGGTATTTTATTTTTATTTTAATTCATTAAAAATAATTTCGATTTTGGGTATAAAAAAACCGATTTTTTTTAAAGGGTTTAAAACAGGTTTTTTAAAGGGTTTAAAACAGATTTTAAAAGAACTTTAAACTGATTTTATTTTTATACATTTATAAACTGATTTTAAAGAATTTAAAACTGTTTTTTTTACATTTATAAAAACTGTTTTTTTAAAGATATATAAACTGTTTTTTTTAAAAAATATATAAACTGAATTTTTAAAGATTTAAAAATTGATTTTTTTTAAAGTTAAACTGAGATTTTTTTTAAGTTAAAACTGAAATTTTTAAAAAGTTAAAACTGAAATTTTTAAAAAGTTTAAAACTGAGATTTTTAAAAGATAAAAACTGAGATTTTTTAAAGTTAAGACTGAATTTTTAAAAGTAGTTTAAAACTGAATTTTTATAAAGATAAAAACTGTTTTGTTTTTAAAAAGTATAAAAACTGCATTTTTATTAAAAGTTAAAACTGATTTCAAAGATTTTGAAACTGAATTTTTAAAAGAGATAAAAACTGAATTTTATAAAAATAAAAACTGATTTTGAAATAAAGATCAGATTTGTAGCGAAGTAAATAAAAATCATATTTTTATAGGTTGAAAGCAAAAGTAAAAATTCGATTTTTATATATTGAATAGCATAGTAAAAATTCTATTTTTACATATGCAGAGAATACGGGTGAAAGCGACAAATAGGCGAAGATTTCTATTAAGAAGAGTCTTGAAGTTGGATAGCTATTGGTGAGATTTCTGATTTAAAATTTATATATATATGTGTGAAGTAAAAGTGAATTGCTATATATAAATATATATATATATATATATACGCCCCTCGTCCACAAACCATGGACGATATTTATTGGTTGAAATTGTTGTGGAAATTTGATTGATAGCGAATGATTGTTTGGGATTGTTTGTGATTGATATTGGTTGATTGTGGTTGAAAAATACCCATGGGTGGTTGTGAAACATTTGGTTGAAACCACTTAGGATTAGTTTGTGGAAATGAAATAAATATATACATGCCGCCTGCGTGCGAACTAGATGCATGAACCCCATTGTCAAAAACCGCGAGGTTTTAAGGTAGAGCGAGGAGCCGTACTAGGGACGGTGCCGGTGTAACTACCCTGCCGTTATGCTGCCGAAATTTTGAATAATATTTGTGTGTTTGAATTATTTTCATATGCTTAAACTATATTTATTCATTGAATAGAAAACATTCAGGTGTTGAATTGATATTCATTCGTTGTTTAGAAATTCATGTGTTGAATGGTATTCGCGTTTAAAAATAATAAAAATCACATTTTTATCTATATATAGAAACTATTGAAAACATTCATGTGTTGAATTGATATTCATTCGTTGTTTAGAAATTCATGTGTTGAATGGTATTCATATTTTGAAATAAATTGTTTGATAATAAAAATCACATTTTTATCTATATATAGAAACTATTGAAAACATTCATGTGTTGAATTGATATTAATTCGTTGTTTAGAAATTCATGTGTTGAATGGTATTCATATTTTGAAATAAATTGTTTGATAATAAAAATCACATTTTTATCTATATATAGAAACTATTGAAAACATTCATGGGTTGAATTGATATTCATTCGTTGTTTAGAAATTCATGTGTTGAATGGTATTCATATTTTGAAATAAATTGTTTGATAATAAAAATCACCTTTTATCGACTATATGAACTATATAGAAAAATAGTGTTTTGAAATGAATTGTTTTACAATAAAAATCACATTTTTATTGTATGCATAAATCGTTGAAATGTGAAGTGTTAAAAATAGCCACTTGTTCAAAATAAACATATATGAGATGAAATATTCATTAATTAGCTAATGAAATGGTTTGCACCTATATATGTAACATTAGAATAAATGGTGTTTTTAAACCAAATAGAAATCAAATATGAAGTCGAATAGAAATTGAAAAATGATATGAACTGTATATATATGTACATGCAATATTCATTGAACAGGTTATAGCAAAGGGGCTAGAGAAGAGGAATAAAATTTTGTGCCCGACAAATAGGTACACATTTACTGATTTGTTTGGGTGATGATTTTGAGCCTGTTGGCTAGCCGCTTGGCTTCTTCTTTTTCTTTTTGAGATTAGAAGGACCGGGAACGCTATTTGCGATTTCCCGATGCTCCCGGTGCAGGGGAAGTTATGGCAAAAATTTTCCAAAATTTAAGGTGTTAGAAAAATATTTGAAGTGAAAACGATATTGAAATTGTTGAATGAACTATATTTATATAAATATATAAATATAAATAAAATTAAAACGAAACGAAGCCGTGCAGTTCGTAGTTTGAAATCGTGATTTCAAACAACTAGTACGGGAAATCCGACCATTGGATTTTCCCGAAACCTCAACCGTCGGGTTCGCCTTGGAAATATCTTCCCAACGGCACCAACTTTGTAGAAATCCAACGGTTGGATTGTCTGGAATGTTTAATTCAAATCTGAAGAAAAACAGCGCCAGAAACGATTATATTTATTTATATATATAAATATAATTATATTTAATCGAATAACGACGATGCAGTTCGTATTTTGAAACCGAAATTTCAAACGATTGTACCGGGAGATCCGACCGTCGGATTTTCCCGAAACTGGAACCGTTGGATTCGTTTTGAAAAGACCTTTCTAATGATGTAAATTTTGTGAAGATCCAACGGTTAGATTTTCAGATATGTGTAAATCAAATCTGAAGAAAAACAGCGCCACGGCCGCCTTATGGCCCGAAGCGTCGTTTTGAATAAAATGGCTATTTTAAAATAAATAAAAATAGCGATAAATAGTTATAAAATATCGTAAGCGATATGGAATGGAAATAAACTGAATTTGCTTGATTTATGTGATGTTTGATGGTTGAATGTGTTTGGTGTAACAACTATATAAAGAACACAATTGGTGTTGTCGAATAATTTAACCATTGAAATAAATCGATTTGAAATTCTAAATATACGTGAATTATTTGAAAAGGCCGAGTTAATTCTCATTTCGAATAATCGACCGACGATTGAAATTCGAAGATGAAGACGATGGTCGAAGACCGGAGATCTTCACCTCGTTTGGATGGTAACCGAGGTCCTGATTGGGAGGCATCCCGAAATATGGATAATGAGTGGTGATCGTTCAGACGTACGTGGTGATCGATGGGTTTGCGAGGTATTTAGTGCCTCCGGTTTCGTTCAGACCCAGAACGGACTTGTAAATGGACTGTGTGTCTGACATTGGAATTTGTTCTGTGTGATTGATAGCCATCAGTTGCACGGTATGAATTGCCCGTGTGGCATGCTAAGATGCAGTGATCAGGGCTTCTGTTGAAAAGCAAAGTCTTGTGGTGATGATCAAAGTACCGCCTGTGTGGCGTAGCTTTGTGTATAACGTAAATTCGCGAGCCTCACACCCCGGTATGAACCTAAAACGGGAGAGGACATCAGGGAGGGCCTGCGTTTCTTTCTAGCTAGGGTGGTGTCAGTGACCTACCAGCCCTGACATTTATATACTTTTCACCTATGTGGTTGTTGCTGTTGCGAGGCGCCTCGGTTTGATCGGACGATCCGGGTCCAATGGAGTCATTCGTTGGCTCGTTTACGCCCCAAAGGGCGGGGAAACGCAGTGTTCAGGAATTTTAATCCACATCGGTGGACCGGCCCTGACGATCCAAGGGTCACTCGAGCTCTGATCCTGAGGGGAGGGCTAGAGCGTCTCGAATTCGGTAAGGACTATCTTTTGCCTTGGTTCATGACGGAAATCCAATTTCCAAATACGTGATCGTGCGGTTTTGATTGTATATATATATGGCGACATGATATATGGTACCCATGCCGTCTATGATTGATAGTTATGATTTGAAATTGTTTTCAAAACATATAAACACTAGCAATAATATCAAATGCCTTTGTTTTATTCGTATCAATCATATTTTGGCCATTATAAGGTAAAACTCTATCCTCCGGTTTGCGTTGCATTGTGTGATGGGAACCGAGTCTTATAACGGCTTCATTTTTGTTAAAAGCATAGCGATGTTTAAAAGAAAGATTTGTTTTAAAGCACTGGCAATCCAATGGAGTAAACCCGTTCCACGAAAGTGGCGTGGTCCTGTGATTAGCCAATTATATATATGTGTTGAGTGGATTTCTCATACCAGTCCCATGACTGACTCGTAGTTTGTTTCACTCTCAAACTCGGGTGCCCCTTTTTCCACACGGGCAGCCATGTATTCAGGTTTAGCTGGTTCTTTCTGGATAGCTGGAGCTGAAGATGGATTCTATCATTTATTTCTTTTTATGCTGTTCAACTCCTATTGTACATATTTTGTTTATTTCTGCTGTAGACATTTATGTATAGCTGAACTGTATTTGGACTAAGTAAGATCCTGTATACTGTGTAACTCTGATGATTACTTTTATCCAGTATATTTTGTTGTTCATTCTGGTGTATTTATTTAATTCTGTTCTGCTATTATCTGTTTCTGTGTTATATTCCAAAAGATAACCTTGTTTCCGTGAGAACGGGAAATCGGGTCGTCTCATTTTTACTGTTAACATATTTTTATTTCGAATAATGATCATTTTAACAAATTCTATTTATACAATAAAAATGTGATTTTTATTGTTAACATATTTTTATTTCAAATAATGATCATTTTAACAAATTCTATTTATACAACAAAAATCCAATTTTTATTGTTCAAACAATTTTTATTTCATATATGAATATTTTACAACACATGAATATTTCAGAAAATTTCGGCATTATAACGGTATGGTAATTAAAACCGGCACCGTCCCTAGTACGGCTCCTCTGCTATCCTAGACCTCGCGACGATACAAGGGTTTTATTTTTTATAATTTCCACAATACAATTCATTTTCACAACATTGTGAATTTACCACAAACAAAATCAATTTTGTTGCAACCACAATCAATCACACACAATCACAATCAATTTCACACCACAATACAATCAAGTCGTCCATGGTCTGTGGACGACGGTGTCGGGATCTACTAAACTCCATCTGCAACCTAATATAATTTTATTCGTTATTTTTGAATTCAGAAATCTCACATTGCTATTTATTCCTTCTAAAATTGTAGAAAGCTCCAAAAATTCTCCTGTCTCTTCTAGAATGTCGTGTACGATGCCACGAGGCCAATGTCTCCTGTTTCATCGAATTTCGTTATCGTATAATAAAGATACGACTTTTATAAACAAAAAATGAATTTGCAACAGTTTAAAGTGTTATTAACCATTTAAATATATACAGCCGTACCCTTTTCAGTTGATTCAAAACTAGGTTTGCATTTATCTCCCGATCCGTTGCACGAGAGGAGGATAGGGTTGCGCCATATTGAAGGGCTTGGAGCGGGCTTCCGATCGCTAGTGATCACCACCAGTTCGACGGCAGTGGTTCGTCTCAGTGGTGGTCTGAACTTCTGGCGTTTGGAGGCTCAGATCTCGAGATACGATGAACGATAGGGGATGAAATTTATATGGAATCAAAGAGGATGGAAATCTCTACAAAAATCTCCAAAGGTTCACTTGATTTCATTCAGTAATTTTGAAGAAATCGAGGGGGAAAGAAAGAAGCAGCTTCCATGTTCGAGATTGAGGGGATCGGATTTTCAGATAGCGACGAGGGTTTTGTGATTTTTTTTAATTGGCTATGTATATATATATATTTTTATTTATTTTAATTCTTTAATTTCAAAAAGGCTCGTTAATCATAAGGACTCCAAATCAAACCCAACGAATGTCGCCCCTAGCTAAATACCCCCATTATGAACATAATGGACTATGCTTCATAAGCCTATTCGACTGTTTCAGTCAGTTTTTCTTCAAATTAAAATATAAAACATTCAATATTAGATTTGAACGTGCATTTTAATTTACCGGGGCCACATACTGATCCCAAAAATTCCAGAAAAATAAATCTAACTATGTTTTGACGATACGGTCCTAACAAAATTAATTTCATTGAATTTGGAGACCGTTTGTAAAATGGCCATTTTCTGGTCGATCCACTTCAAACTGAAATTACCAAACGCGTTTTAATTTACCATGCTCACATATTAATTCCAAAAATTATGGAATTTTAAATCTAGCAATAAATTAACATTCCAGATCTAACTTAAGTGGTTTCATCGAAAATGTAGGTTATTTGTAAAATGACTATTTTTAAGGGCTATATATTATATTAAATTCCATAGCGACTATTTCAAATTTTAAACTGGACATAACTTTTTATTCCCGCTATGAAATTTGGATTTTTCACATTCGTTAGAAAAATATAATTAAACAGATTTAAATATTTTTGGTTTTACTGAAATCCAATTTATTTTGAATTCTGTACATTCATTTGAATTTGAAATCGAAATTTCAAACTACCGCGCCATTTCAGGCTCGGTTTATAATTAAAATAAATTTATACTGTCTAATTTCGATTTAAATAAATTTTAAATCATTAATATTTAAAATAAAACATTTTATATATTCAAAATTCATTAAAATTGCTAAAATACAAATTTTAAATTGGTTCTGATTTTCCGGGTTGTTACAATCTCCCCCACTTAAAAACTTTTCGTCTCCGAAAAGGAAACAATAGTAAAGAGAAAACAAAACGGAAATGCAAAATATTGTAAATGTACCTTGCACCAGAGCTAATCAGAGATGTCCACTCTGTACTTGGGATAAGCTTGTTTAATGCTATCTTCTGTCTCCCATGTACAGTCTCTAGGATCTCCGCTCCACTGCACTTTGACTAAATGAATTCTCTTGTTTCTCAAAACTCGGGTTTCTTTGCCAATAATTTTCACTGGCTCTCTTCTCACTGCTAAGCTTGGAGTAATTTCCCAATCTTGTTGCGCTGCTTCTTCCACAATCAAGTCTGGATCATGTACATGCTTTCGAAGTTAAGACACGTGAAATACATCATGTACTCCTGGCAACCAGTCAGGCAACTGAACCCTGTAAGCGAGAGTTCCAATCCTTTTGAGTATAGGAAATCGACCAATAAATCTAGGTGCCAACTTCCATGTTTTTTTGAATCGGGCTACTCCTCTCAATGGGGAAACTCTCAGATATACATAATCACCAACAAAAATTCTAAATCCCTTCTTCTCGAATCTGCATAACTCTTCTGTCGGCTCTGAGTTGTTTGCTGATGCTTCTTAATGAATTCGACTTTATCCAAAGCTTCTCGAATCATGTCGGGACCCAATGCTAGTCGATTGCCTAGTTCTACCCAATATGCGAGAGACCTATATGGCCTGCCATACAAAGCTTCGAACGGTGACATTTGCAAGCTTGCTTGGTAACTGTTATTATATGAAAACTCAACCAAATGCAAGTGATCTTCTCACGATCCGCCAAAATCAAGAATACATGCCCGCAACAAATCTTCTAGTATATGATTCACACTCTCAGTTTGGCCATCTGTTTGAGGGTGAGAATATAGCTAGACATTTTTAAATTTTGACTGTCTAAAATTAGATGGGAAGACCCGTTACTGTGGAAAACAGAGCAAAGCACATGTTTGAACTCACTTTTCCATCATTGATTTTTTTTCTCTAGACACATGTGTGCATAGTGTTTTTATGGTAGAAACGATACTTAAAGATATCAAAGGAACACTGATCTTTCATGTACTTTGAAACCAGAAAGTTTATTTGCCAATCTATCTTATGAAGTAAATGCATACAATTTTAGTTTACAAATATTATATCAAAATGCTTATGAATATAATTTTTTACGAACATGGCTTTTAATAAAAATAAACTAAGATACTTATAATTTTAAATTTTGAATTCAAAACTAATTAATCTATGAAAATAATTAAGTAAATTAGTTAACATTAATGAATGAAAGCATAACTACCATTAATAAGATAATTAAATGTAAACATAATTGCCATTAATTACCATTAGTATGGTAATTAAAAGGAAAGGTATGTGCTTATATATATAAATATTTTTTTAATATTATATTTTGACTAAATTCCCACATCTGAAATCAATGCTTAATTCAAATTTATGTTGAAAATCTAATTAAAGCTTTTTGTTAGTACACTCAACAGACATATATAAACCCTCATGTAGTTTCGCATTTGAAGCATATGATACTGCATTGAATAAGATCATTTTCCTTTATTAAAATCATCGTATGTTACTTATGGTCAATATACAATTATTAGCATACCATTATTCATAATGGTAAATATCTAATGCATTAGTTCATACACGATCGATTTAATTTTAAATTAATTTAAGAAAACAAATTCATCATGCCTAACTGAATGAGAAAAATTCACTCATATGATAATTTATCGAATCTTATATACCACTTTAATATTAAACCCCACAAAGAAGTGCAAACTAAAAAAATCAATTGAATATACTGAAGAACAAAAGTCATGTAACGCGTTAATTGATATATTCATACAATAAAATTAGAAAACTCGTCAGACTAAAAAATTGAGAATCAAAACCTAATATTGAGAAAAAATAATTTTGATGGAGATAATAGTTAGCTTAGAACTTAAGGAAAAAAAAATTACCTTCACCGATGTAAGATGGAATGGAAGGTACAAAGATTTTGCATGAGAAAAGTTGAGATTTCAATGCATAGAACAAAGAATTAGTCATAACAAATTCATCAAAAATTTATTTTATTTTTTTATTTTGTTTTTAATTTAGAAGCAAAAGAATTAGAGTGGTATAAAGCATAAAATATAGTCTATGTAAGATGTAATTAATGCCATGAAAGTAAGGGCAAAAGAAAACGAAACACTTGTTCATAGTAGTAAATTTGGGGGAAAGTATAGTAACAAATTAATCCAAATAATTGAAAGGAAGCGTGACCTTCCGATTTTCCAAAATAAATATATATTTTTAATACTTATTTTAAAAGTAGTGAAGATAATGAGTTTTCTAGAACTAATAACAGGTGATTATATAATCTAAGGTTAACTGAGAAATAGTGAATACTAATTGCATTATATATATATATGTGTGTGTGTGTGCGTGTGTGTGTGTGTGTGTGTGTGCGTACATAATAGAATAGATACACGTGCCTGGATATAGAAATGGATTTTTTTTGAATATTAATTGTTGAATTTATATTTGAATGAAGCAGCGTTGAGAAGTAAAAAACTGAGAGTCATTCTATGAAGAGAAAGTGCTTAATTATAAAAAATTAAAATTAATTCTATTTAATTTTATGTATATAATAAAATTAATAATAAAAATGATGAAGAAGCATTCACTTGATAATAGTTATATCAAGTACATGAAAAAGATTTAAGGAATGCAAATTATTAAAATTAATCTGGGATTCTTCAAATAGTGAATGTCTAAAGGTGGGTGGAATGCACATTACTATAGAAAACCAAGAGGCACACATGTTTAAACTTTTTCCCCATAATTGACTTATTTTTCAAGGCATACGTTAGTGTAACAATTTTTTTGGTAGAATGGAAGTGAAAGGTTTTTGGAGGAACATTGATCTTTCATATAATACAATATATTGTAGATTCGTATTTGAAGCATATGATATAGCTTTTAATAAAATTAGTTTTCTTCATTAAAATCATGTTTTGTTATTTATTGTCAATAAACAATTATTAACATACGATTTTTCATAATGGTAAGTGTATAATGAATTAGTTCATGCATGGTCGATTTAAGTTTAAACTAATTAAGGAAACCAAATTCATCATGCCTAACTGTATAAGAAAATTTCACTCATATGATAATTTATCGAACCTTGTATACCATTTTAATAATGAATCCCACTAAGTAATGAAAATAAAAAATCAATTACTTATACTAAAAAAAATCAAGAAGGCCTTAATTGGGATATTTATACAATCATATTGAAAAACTCATCATACTAATAAATTGAAAATAAAAACCTAATATTGAAAAAAATCAATTTTGATGTGGATAATATTTAGCTTAAAACTTAATGGAAAAAAAATTACCTTCACTGACATAAGATGAATAGAAGGAACATAGATTGTGCATGATAAAAGTTGAGTTTTCAATGCATTGAACAAAGAATTGAAAAAAAATGCCTTAAGACGGAACAAAAGACACATAGATTTTGCATGAGAGAATTTGAGATTTCAATCCATAGAATAAAGGATTAGGTAGAAAGAATTCACCAGATTTTTTTATTTATTTTTTTATTTTTTTAGAAATAAAAGAATTAGGGAGGCATAAAGCATAAAATATTGTTTATGTACAAAGAAGATGTAATTAAAGATATGGGAGTAAGGATAAGAGAAAACGAAACGTTTGTTTAGATTTGTAAATTTGGGAGAAAGTATAGTAATAAATTAATCCTAACTGAAATAAAGTGTGACGTTTTGATTTTCCAAAATAAATAAAAAGTGTTAATAATTATTTTAAAAGTAGTGGAGATAATGATATTTTTAGAACTAATAAGAGGTGAATATATAATATAAAATTAACTAAGAAGTAGAGAATGCAAATCTCCTCACACACACACACACACTCTCTCTCTCTCTCTCTCACACACACACACACATATAGATATAGATACATGTGCCTAGATATAGAAATGAAAACAAATAAATAATAATTGTTGAATTTATATTTGAACGGAGTAGCGTTATGAAGGAAAAAAAATAAGGAGTGCTTAAATATGAAAAAATTAAAATTAATTCAATTTAACTTTATGTATATAATAAGCTTAATAATAAGGATGATAAAGAACCATTCAATTGATAATAATTATAACAAGTCATGGAAAGAATTTGGAGGTGTAACAACCTGAATTTTGACAGACCATTTTTTTTTAAATCTCAATCTATCGAAGCTCGAGATGGCTTGTCTAGTAGCCTGCAGATAAGACAGAGATAATAAATATATCAGAGATTAGAAAACATATCATAATGGAATGGATAAAATATAATATAATCGAATATAGCCTTACTGATGTAATAATACTGTATAACCAACATCCAAAGTTATCATATCTCTGCCACAAACCTGACCTGAGAGTGTGTTACGAGGAGGGGGTCAAAACATAAAAGTTCTGGTGACTGGACGAATTATACATTTTGAAATAACCCTACATATACTATTCAGTTACATTTTATTGTTTATTAGGTTGTTTTGGGTTAATAGCACTCATGGCTTTACACACAAGTCGTACCCATCTACACCCCAGTAGATTATCCTAATATAGTATATATGTGGCTACCACTAATATATCAAGGTACTTCCCATAGCACCCTCCTCACACGGTCCCCACCGTCATGCCATGGAAGCGTATCCTATTCCGAACGACATACGGAAATCCAAATCATAACTCCACCTGATGCAGTGTGCATGTACCTAGACCCTCACACGTATGTTTTGTCCACTATAACCCTAGTCCCGTAATAGGGCTGCATCCAATGCATGAAACTCGGTCGGGAGCCTTTCCATATCTGTAGAGGCCCGCCTTTAAGGGCCTACAATACAGATATCCAGTATGGTCTGCTTTTTCACAGTGGCTATAGGCTTACCTAAGCCCCTCCCTCAACTAGTGAAAGACTACATCAATAGCTAAAAGATGTGCCCCTAACAACCAATCGAGCATCCAATTTGGCGTGTCCCTCAACCATGCCTCGATAGTGAAAGGACAATGGTATCTTGGTTTAGCTCTAGTCTTTCCGCATCCCACTGACTACAGATGATAGGTATCAGATGATTACTATCCTTAATTTGATCTTGACCAACCTCCCTCCACGAGCGAGGCAAACCGTCGATTCATCTTAATGCCAAACCACCACAGCCTTTTGACTGCCCAGCTATTGTTGCGGTCAAGGTATACCCCCTTGGGTGGTATCGCCCAGACCCCCACCTCTGTGAGTACATCCTAAGAGTCTATAGCACAGAGGACCACCACGAAGTACCTTACAACGTACCTCGGAAGCCACGTGCTTCCCTCCAGTCCTACCAAGAAATCAAGCCGCATGTTGAGCCGAGTAATCAAGTGGACGTGCTCTTCTCGTGTCTCTAGACACCCTGATAATCTACCCCCATTAGGTTCTTCATGACATGCGGATTGGTTCAAGCGCCTCACGCTAACGTGTTATTAGACCCTAAGTCTAATCTTTTAATCATGTGCTTGCTCTGTCTTATCAGCTTACCAATTAATTTGATTATCCACATATTAAATTTTTATTCAAGTTATCAGGTTTTCTTCGAGCTCCATATATCTCTAAGAAATGGACCCCTCTAGCTTATTAATTCAGTGATATAACTTAAACCATTTAAGTTCATTAATAATCCCACAACATGTTATTCCTTAGATTGTAATTAACGAAAGTAATCTACAATCTTTTTACATTATTACCATGTCATTCACTGTTCAATTTCAAGTTTACAGGTTACAATAACATGTTCTACTTAACCTATAATTAAGGATATCTTATCCCAGTCCACATATTTTCTACTAACATGTTAATATATATATATATATATATATATATATGTGATTAAATATACTTATTTCATTTTATAAGTCTACCTCATTCTTTTTTATTTAATCAAACCCTCATATTACACTGTCATTACAAATTTTTTTTTGGAGAAGACGGATATGCACCACAGGACTGCATAGCCCATTAGATAACACAATTAGTAAAAATACATCTGATCAACAAGCTTGATCGGTAGCCAAAATAAAAGTTAGGGATCAAGGTACCATCCCAGTAGTTTTAACTAGCATAAAATAAACATAAATATGTACAAAAAGGAAAGACAACCCCAACGCAAAATTATAGCAACAAGCACATTAGAAGAATCTTCCACCAAGCCAACCAGCATTAGAGCTTCCCTGATCTTTATCAAGCTGGTTTTCATTGCAAATAGTCAACCTAAAAGGAGCATAGATAGTAACACCTGAATATGAACAAAACAAGTATGTAATTCGCCTGCGAAGACCATCAAAGAAACACCTAGGTTTGCCAAAAATACCAGCATTTCGTTCCTTCCGGATACACCAACAATAAATTTCTATAAAGCTATCCAGCATCGTATTAGGAGGGTTGTATTGCTAATAATCAAATAAAGAAGAGATCATAGGGATGAAGCCGAGAAGGTGAGGGCTAGAGGCAGCGAAAATGGGATGGGAAAAGTCACACTCCAAGAACAAATGATGAGCCGTTACATTATCCATCAAACAAAGGGCACAAGTAGGTCAGGTAGGAATGCGAAAGCGACACAATCTATCTCTGGTATTGATACGAGCCCTAACTAGAAACCATTGAAAGAAGAGTATGCGAGGTGGCAGCTTACAATTCCAAAGCCTTGAGAAGGAGAAGAGACGACCATGATGATTCAGAAATGATAACAAGAAGATATAGAAAAACCCTTATTAGGTGATAACGCCCAAAAGTACAAATTTGAATCTTCATTGAGATGAATGGAGAGGATAATATTACACTGCTTAAGGAAGTCTGACAGAGAGTGATGGCTATGAAGAGAATTAGTGCAGAAATAGAAGGGGCCAAGGGTAAAGGCTTGGTGAATAGAAATATCATAAGAGGTCAAGAGGCTGGAAAGGAAAGGGAGGGAGAGAAAAAGAGGGAGTACATCATTCCAAATGTCAAGCCAAAAAAGGCAATTTCTGCCATTTCCTAGCTTGAACTGAAATGGGTTTTTAACATGAGGAAGGGTTGGCAGGACACCATGCCAGAAAGGAGAGGGATTGTAAAGAGGTAGAAAGTAAAGGACCATGCTTGGGTTGGAATGGTAATGCAAGGAAAGGATCAGTTCTTCCAAATGAAATCTCTAGGGGTGATGGTCTTCCAAAGCCATTGAGAGAAGTGCTAGGTTGAAGGAGCTCAGATCAGTTACCCCTAAGCCTCCTTGATCTCGATGTAGACATACCGAATGCCAATTGAGAAGATGCTTAAGCTTGTTGCCATTCCAAAGAAACGAGCTTGTAATGGAATCAATTATATTAATAACCTTGCAAGGCATTTTATGAAAGGACAACTGGTATATGGGGATGGCGGATAAGACATACTTGACTAGAATCAGGCGGCCTGCAGAGGAGAGGGAGTTGGATTTCCAAGAGGAGAGTCTAGTTTCAATTTTATCGATGAGAGGGAGCCAGTCTGGTTTTTTAAGTTTGATGGGGCGTAGAGGTAATCCAAGGTAAGTGATAGGAAAATGGGATAGGTTGCAGTTAAGAAAATTAGAAATGGGAGTTCCTAGGTGGTCAGCGCCTCCAAGCATGATGATGGAGCTCTTATGGAAGTTAATGGATAAGCCAGAGACAAGCTTAAAGGTATAAAGGAGGAGTTTATGGCAATGCTGGTGGGAAGGGTCGGGAGAGGCAAAAAGAATAGTGTCATCAACAAATTGCAAATTAGAAATCATTTGATTTGATATTAGATGTTTAATGCCACCAAAATGGTGATTATTAAATGCAAGTTTAATCATTCTATTGAACACGTCAGCAATGAGAATGAAAAAAGGGAAGAGAGAGGATCTCCTTGCCAAAACCACGAGATGACTTGAAAAGATTTCCCTTTTCACCATTAACGTAAACTGAAGAGCAACCGGTCTGGCGAATGCACTTAATCCATTCGCACATTTTAGTGAAAAAACCGTATTGGCCATTAGTTGAAGAATAAAACTGTAATGCACATAATCAAAAGCTTCGAGGAATCAAGATTTAATAGCACACCAGCTGTAGTGGTAAAGTGACAATATGAAATAACTTCTTGGGTTGCCACCACATAGTCTAAGATGTTTCGACCCATGATGAAGGCTGATTGCTCAGAACCAACTAGAGATGTGATAACTGATTGAAGTCTAACAACAAGAATTTTAGTAATGATTTTGTAGGTAGTATTCAGGAGGCTAATGGGACGAAATGAAGATAAGGAGGTGGAACTAGTAGATTTAGGGAGGAGCGCAATATTTGCATAATTCAGGAGGGAGATACTCATAGGGTTATCATGAAATTCATTACACATCTCAATAATATCCTGCTTAACAATGGGCCAGAATCTCTTGAAAAAGAATGGGCCAAAACCATCAGGGCCTGGGTCCTTATCGTCCGTCATATATTTCAAGGCATTCCAAAGTTCTTCGAAAAAGGGTTGATCAAGCAGAAGTTGGGGAGGGTTTGGATATAGGAGGTGCCAATCAATATCTGGGAGAGAGGGAGACTACTTGCCAAGGAGGTTACGATAATATTCAGAGAAATTTTGAAGAATGCCAGAGTGATTAGAATAAGCAGTGTTATTGTGGACAATCTCAGAGATGAACAGGGAACGTCTTCTGTTATTAGCAAGGTGGTTAAAGTATGTAGTGTTCTTATCTTCTTCCTCAATCCATTTCGCTTTGGATCTTTACTTCCAGCCGATCACCTCCAATTTCATAAGTCAGTCTAATTCTCCTTCAAGATCCTTGAGTTCTCTTAATTCTGTAGACGTTAATGTAGGAGGTTCTTCCAAAATATTAATTCTCAAACTATCATTTTGAATTGCTTCCATCCTTGCTTTAAGAGAACCCTAGATATTCTTTTCCCATAGCCTAATTATTTTTCTCATAGATCTAAGTTTTAGAACCACTTTTTCTACAGCTGATCTACAATCAATTTGCTGGGCCCAGGGCAGTATGATGAAATCCTCGAAATTAGGTTCAAGCAACCATAATCGCTTAATCTGAAGGGTCTTTTGGGGTTGGAGATGGAACCAGAGTTAAGCAGAAGGGGGCAGTGATCAGAAATAATCGTGGCTAGGCCATTAACTAGCGAGAGCGGGTGTAGGTCTTCCCAGGCCGAGTTAAAAAGAAAACGAACTAATTTGGCCAAAGAAGGGTTAGGTCTTCTACTAGACCATGTGAAGAGCCTGTTGCAAATTGGAGGATCAACAAGGGAGCAAGTATTAATGAAGGAACTAAAAGAAAGGTTATCTTGGGAGAGGTAACCATGGTTTCTTTCTAGGGTGCTTCTTATAGTATTAAAATCGCCTCTAATAATCCACGGACGATTTACTTAGGCTGCAAAATCAATGCAGCTTTGCCATAGTGTTGTTCTTTCATCTATATCTTATGGACCATAGATATTACTAATGAAATAAGTGGTGTTAGAAGGAATATGCTTGAGCTAGAGATGAAGAGAAGATGGGGTGAGAAAGGACTGTTGATGCATCCATATAGATTCATTCCATGCAGCAATAATGCCACATTTTGATCTGTCTGCGTTAGTATGAGCCCATCCCGAAAGAAATAGGCCACCTAGTTGTCTAATTAATATAGATTCCGAATTACTGATTTTGGTTTCTTGAAGAAGAAGGATATCAATTCTGTGAGGAGATAAGACAAGGTTGATTGAGTGACTTTTAGTTGGGACACCCAGCCCACGTACATTCCGCGTGACAATCTTCATTGAGGGGGTTTGAGCGCTCAAATTATAGGGTTTGCATGATCTCATAGTGCTTATCGCTTAAAGTGACTCAAATGCAACGTGTTATTTTCTTATTCAGGCTTTTATTAGCAAAAGAAAAGACAGTGTGTTCAAAAAAAGTACCTAACGCACCTGGAAATGAGTTATCCTTGCTATTCCTTAAGCTTCGTCTAACCAATGTCTTTGCAAGTTTAGGTTCCGTGAGTTTATTGACTGGAGTGGAAGGTGATTCTGGCTGCAGTGGCGGTAAAAACTCCTCTTAGAAACCAAAATTATGCATGAATTGCTGTGGAGATTCCGACCATTCTCTCCATCCTGCTTCTGGACCAATAACTTCAATGGACTTATCACGAAGAATCTCTCTCCACTGTAATGAATGTGATTTTGGCTCGTATCCCATGACATCAAATCTATCGCCAGAATCCGGGTCTTGCAAATCTTCACTATACAACCTCTGATCAAAAATATTTAATTCATTTTCTTCAAAGCCTAAAATATTTCTTTTGGTTTTGTGGTACGATGGGAATGATCCCAATGTTTCACTCTCAAGTAACACTCAAAATTATCAATGTGTGCAACAAAAGCAGTTTCGTTCTCCACTCCCGTATAAAAGTGCATTTTTAGAAATAAATAATGATGATCAATAAAGGATTACTCACAATTGTCTAGCTTCATTACTCTACCCACTGTTTTTAAATCTTTACTTACAACAAAAAATTACCTCACAGAAATTCAGGGGAACCTTCAACCGTAGCCCATGAGACTGGATCGAAGTTTGGCCTCAAATCCTTTTCATAATCATCCCAAGGATGTAGAACTACCATACCACCAAAGCATCTTGCTGATTGAGACAACAAACTCAATTGTATAGCTTGAACATATGCTGCATGCGCGGGAGCACAAAAAAGAAAATCCTTTTTATCCATAATCCATTCTGCCCTGTCGTCCCTCCGAATGTGACGAGTGAGTAAAGAGCGAACTTGATTAAGTGTCCAATGACCAGAGATGATTTCTGTAGTGAATTATAATGATCTATACGCCATTTTGAATTCTTTAGAGGGGAGAGGTTTTGTAACACCCCATAATTTTAGCAACACTAAATAAGACAAATTAAAGAATAATTAATTTATTATTCAGAATTAAGTGAAACGGACTGCGCCATTGCGCTCATCTCAGGATTCTGGTCAAAATAGATACTTGTTTGCGTAAAACGGACACCGCATGAAGAAGCTATTAAGGTTTGAAGTTTTCATACGCGCAAGAAGAATATATATATATATATATATATATATATATATTAAGTCCAGAAATTCAAAATTAGGTCCAGAATTAAAAATCGCACAGAATTAGGGAGGCAGCAATTTTCCTGCTCAGGGGTGTCGACTCCTCAAGGGGGGTGTCGACTCCTCAAGGGGGGTGTTGACCCCTGGGTCGACCCCTCAAGGAGGTTGTCGACCCATGGAACAACCCCATAAGGGGGGTCAACCCCCCTGTGTCAGATCTGGCAGATTAGATTTTCGGGGCATCTATAAATATGGCCTGATTTATCATGTTTTTGCACACCAAAAATAATGGAGAACTAGATGCTGGATGTGCCCAGATCAAATCAAGTCTTTTCTTTTTCTGCAATCATGTTATTCAAGCTTAGAGATATGTGATTCAACGCCAACAATTCCTTTTCTAATTTTCTAGATCCAAACACTATGAGTTTAAGTTAATTTTAGATTTAAATAATTAAAATGTTAATCTTGACATGGCTATAACTTGGATCTATGCCTGTGATTACTTGAATCATATAAAATCTGCTACAACCTGTGTATCTATGATATTCTGATATGACTATGACTTAGATCTTAACCTTTATCATGTCAGACCTGCCATTTTTTTGTAGATCTAGTCCATTGTTTAGATCACATCGTGCTTGTTACCATTATGTTTGTGGCAAAATCAGATCTGTTATAGTTAGTTATCTGATTCATTAGATCTTATCATGTCTGTTATGACATCCCTATTACATTAGTTCTATTGTCACATGTTCATCAGATATGTTCCTATATGCATATCTTATCATTATGCCACTATATGTTTATGGCTTTGTATGTCAACCTTGTTAATATGATCATTTCTGTCATCTTCCCTTCATCCTTTCCCTTTTATTTCTATAGCCAGGCTATTTGCAAGCTTAAGCATGCCGCTAAATTAAGCGAATGCGTTAAATTGGAAATAAGGGGAAAACGTTAATATTGGGCATAACTTGTAATTTTGAATTTGGGCATAACTTGAATGAAATATAATAATATTAATTTGGGGCATACGGTTCATTATGAACATAACTTGGGAAATGGGCATGAAAACCTATAACGACTTAGGTAAATTGGTTGATAAGGAAAATGCCTAAGATTACAGTAATTAGAAACTGTAGCCACGCTTAGACACGAGGTTATATTACACTTGTGATGGAAGTCTGCCTAGAACCGCCCGGCAAATCCAGCGACCACAAGTGGTGAATCTAATGTGAGGGGTCTAAGGGCATAAACACGAGATGTACTGAGACATGAGGTTAAACCCGACTTATGAAAGAAGTTTGCCTGGAACCAACCGACATATCCAACATCCACAAGTGGTAGGCTTAATGTGGGAGGTCTAGTACATTATAACCATAAATGAATATGGCTATGAAGTTGAATACTTAACCTAGTTGAATCCACAGGGATTGTATGAACATGTTAAACTGAATAGGGGTTAAGTAAACTTGTTTGAAACAGTGGGTGGGTTAAGTATATCTTGAGTTGGTGGGTAATATTTATATATATAGGCCTACAAACTTAACCTATTGGGATTATGCAATTTTATGACACTAGTAGGTAGGCATAATCTGTGGAAAACCTAGTAGTGGGGATGCAAGACAAAGGGGAGAGCTTGCATCATCATGTGTGTCGGACCTGTTTCAGTCGGTAACCCATATATAGGTACCAAATGAGTACTTCAAAGTAGGTCGGAGTTGGGGATGCTTATTGGGCTGAATATAAGAGATCCAAACGTGGGATGGTGTGGGCGGCACGTACCGACCGGGTCATGTGCGTGTAGGGTCCGGACAGAGGAAAATAAGATGTCGTGACACCAGTAGATATGGCTATGCACATCCGAAAAACGAAGGGTTGCCACTTTAGGGAGTGATACACCCTACGTAGGGCCAGCACAGGGTATTTTTGGTGTAGGGAGTCGATCGATTAGGGTAGTAATTAGGGTACATTTATACTCCGGTATGTTTAGGAGCCCGCTATTACCCTCAGAGGTGATTCCGAGACGCTGGGCTACCTGTTGAAAAAATGGGGTGAAAACCTCTCACTAGAAGTACACCTATGTCTACCATCTTACAATTGTTGGTATCATCTCATTCTGGTTATACTAGTATTGGTGCAGAGGAATCATTAGAGAAGCGTATACACTCTACCATGTTTATCCTGTTTACCTTGTCGTACTTGCCTTTTATGATGTTATCTTTCTTATCCACTTTATATGCCTTTCATGATACTTTTACTTTTTTATATTCTAAAATTAACTGGACTCGCTAGACTTTATGTCTGTCCAATTTTATTTTCCCATCTTTCTCTTCCGTTTCCCCTCAGGTTCTCTGGTGGAAATACTCAAGCTTAATCAGGACTCTGCTTTCATTTTGCTTGAAGCTGCTTAGATGTATTCCTCAAGTTCTTATCTTTTCTACTATGGCTATGTTTCTTTTCGGGATTATGCTTCTTTTGTTATTCTACTCTGATGTTTTAAGTACAAGATAGAAGTTTTAATGATATATTGGGTTTTATGTATTTCAGACATATGATGTAACCAAGTTTTGAACTACGATGCTTTATGATTAATAAAGTTTTTAAATTTTCCACTGCTATTATATATCTTCCTTGTAATGTTTCTGTTTCTATTTACCTATAACGCTTCACGAAACTTAATGCATTCTCTTAATGAGTGACATTAACGGACGTGCGGTGTCACACTTGGTATCAAGCTGAAGGTTACCAGATTAGATAAAAGTTTTTGAAAATTCTTTTCAAAAAGGTTTTAAAAGAAAGCATTTTCAAAAAAAAGTCTGTTTTGAAAAACATATTCCCCAAAGCCATATGTAATGTCTTTCGATCCTTTGTCTGAATCCCTTTCCTATTCTTTTCAGCATGTCTGGGTAACCAAATATTCCAGAAGGCGTTACGATACCAGGCTGTTTCCATAGGTATCTAAAGGCCACGGCGCCTGCCGGTGGTCAAGCTGACGTTCCTTCCCCAGCTGCACCTGTCGTTCCTCCTCCTCCGCGTGTAGATAACTTCTCTAAGATCTACAAAGATTTCTGTGCTATGGGAGGAAAGCCATTTCATGTGAACCGACACGCTCGTAGTGGCAAGGAATTGGCTCAAAGAAACAGAGGATCTGTTTGGAATTTTCGATGTGGACGATCATAGGAAGATTCAGTTAGGCGCCTGGCTACTGAAAGACGTAGCTTCATTCTTGTGGGAAGTAACGCAAGTAGGGCGTCCGATGGAAACTTGGGATGATTTTAGACAGAGGTTTGAAATGAAGTTTCTTTCTCAAGCTAGGAAAAGCATGCAAATGGAAAAGTTCTTGGGGCTCAAGAAAGGAGGCATTACTGTTAAAGAATATGTTAAAAAAATTCAACCAGCTAGCAAGGTTTGGATTGGAACTGGTAGATACTCCGCATAAGAAAGCTTTGCGGTTTGTTAAAGGACTGAATGAACCCCTTCATGGGTTAGCTATGTCCTATATTCCAATGGGGGCAACTTTTGAAAGTATTGTTGATATGGCCTTGATGCATGAGAAAGACAAAGGCGGCAAGAAGGAAGTTAAGGTTAGGGAAACACAAAACAAGAAAGTGTGGGCCAAGAGAGGACAATAACAAAAATAGTACAAGGGCGGAAAGAATGGCAGGGCTAAGGATAAGAGGAAGTGCCATAGTTGTGGACACGAGGGTCACTTGGCAAAGGACTGCAAAAGAAGGAAGAATACTTGCTTCAATTGTGGAGAGGTCGGACACTTTGCTAAGGAGTGCCCAAAGAAAAAGGGACATGGTCAAAGGGAAGAAGCTTCTGGAGGGAAGGTACATGCTATCGCGACCAGTGCTCCAGATCGAGGTAGGAAAGTTTCCGTTAAAGGTTTGATTTCTCTTTCCAATCATCCTATTAGAACTCTTTTTTATTTTGGCGCTTCACATTCATTTATATATGATTCTGTGGTTGAATCTCTGCACCTTAATTCTAGTATGGTAGTGGAGCCCATTGTTGTCTCAAGCCCCATTGGTGGTCCGACTCATTTGTCCATGATTTGTCGGGGTTTGAAGATATTTGTGTTAGGCGTCGAGTTTGAGTGCGACGTATATGTGCTCAGTTTTATGGGCTATGGTTTGATTCTAGGGATGGATTGGCTAGCCATGTATGGTGCCATTCTAGATTGTGAGAGGGAGGTCGTTAGACTTTTGACTTGCCATGGAAGGACCCTCGAGATTTATTGTGACCCGCAAGGGTCTGTCATGCTTAGTTTCCTAGAGTCTTTTGATGCATCTATCGATGATATGCAATCTGTACCAGTAGTCCGACCCTGATTTTTTTTATGAGGTACGGGGCTTACCTCCAAGGCGCCAAATCGATTTTCGTATATATTTAATGGACAATGCAAAGCAAGTTGCATTACCTGTGCGCCATATGGCTCCAAGAGAAAGGAGGGATCTTAGTAAGCAAGTAGGGGAGCTACTTGAGAAAAGGTTTATTAGGTGAAGCATATCTGAATGGGATGCTCCAGTGGTATTCGCAACTAAGGAAGATGGTTCGCTTCGCTTATGTGTAGACTATAGAGAATTGAATAAACCCACTAAAAAGAACAGGCACCCACTCCCGTGGATAGATGATTTGTTTGACCAGCTTGTTGGTGCATCAGTATTTTGGTGCACTATGTTCTCCTAGTTAGACTTGGTCACGGGGTTTCATCAGTTGAGGATGGCCGAGACAGTATAAACAAAACCGCTTTTAGGACTCCAGATGGTTTCTTTGAATGGCTCATTATGCCTTTTGGGTTAACGAATGCACTGTAACATCCCACGTCCATTAAGGTCACTCACAAAGGGAATGCCTTAATTTTGATGGAGCGTTTATTGTGTATAGAACAGAAAAGTAAACAAGACAGATAAATATATTGGTACTTGGAAAATAGAAACAACTTTTATTGCAGCGGATAAATAGTTTGGTTACATCATATCAAAAACCAACTACAAAACCAAATACACTTATTATCCATCTTGACAAATAAGTTCTTAGTACATAAAATAAAAGACATAACCCCAACATAAAATAGCCATAAATAAGATAGGCTGAACTTTACTTCAGCAATCCAAGCAACTTCCAAAAGAAAGAGATAAAGCGGTCCAAATCAAGCTCCACTAGTACTAGTCCCACCCTAAGCACCTGAGTTGGGGGGGGGGGGGAGGAAGAAAAGAGTTGGAAACAAAGGGGATAGACATAAAGTCTGGCGAGTGCAATAACTTTAACAATATAATCATTAAAGTAACTAGGATAAGCCATAAGCTGGTAATAAGGAAATGACTGTGAACAAATGGGCATGACAGAGCAAATAAAGGAAATAAGATGAACAAAGATAACGTTAAAGGCGCACCTAGTCACTATAAGATAATTACTACATTGCACCACACCAAACACCCTAAAAGTTGATCCCCACCTACTAAACTTAGTAATCATGATAGTAGTTTCGTGTACCCCTAGCTGTCTACATAGGTGCCGTCTGGCCCTATCTCCACTAGGTGTACCCACTACCCCCATGCGATCGGCTTCCTAACTCGTAGATACCCATGCTGGTCCCATAGTGGGGTGTATCATTCCCCAAAGTGACAACCCGATACCACTAAAGATGCACGGCTTATACCTACATAATGCAACAACGTCTTACCTACCGGCCCGGGCCCATACACGCACATGACCCCATTGGACTTGCGTTGCCACCGCTAACCCGTTTTGACCTCTTACAATCAAACCCAGTACGCGTGTCCCGTCCTCGACTTGGGTCGAGCCCACAAAGATACTTAATGGGTTACTGGTCTGATAAGGGCCCCCATGCCTGACACAAGCTTCCCACCTATGCTTGGTCCCCTCTAGTACATCCCACTTAACCCTTTCTTATTCATGTCTCTTACATGTTTCAACTTGGTTAAGTGTTTCTAATCGTATTTCACAAGCCACCCAAGGCCACCCACTTAACCCCCATGCCCCACCACATGTTTATCTGGCTAAGTGTTACTTAATTCATTAGGACCGTAACCTTGTAAAGACCTCCCACAGTAGACTGACATTTGCGGTTGCTGGATTTGCCGGGCGGGTCCGGGCAGTCTTATACCGCAAAGGAGCCTAACCTCGTATCTTTACAATCGTCACGCATTTACTTCGTGCCTTTGACCTCTCACATTAGACTACCGTTTGTGGTTGCTGGATTTGCCGGGCGGGTCCGGGCAGTCTTACACCACAAACGAGTCTAACCTCATGTCTCAAGCGGTTAATTATTGCATATCTTTATTTAACCCCAAAGTGGATTAATATCCCTATTCAAATTTGTCAATAAATTCCAAATATACTCATGTCCGTAATTGTCACCTAAATTATGTTCATTTATTTCAGGTATACAAATTTTACCAATTATTGCCTCAAATTAATTGTATGCCTTTTTAAGGCCATCACATGCCAATTCTCAATATGTGTATATTCAATATTACCCCCATCGTCCCCACGTTGTTCGTTCGCTTATCATGACGTATATATATATATATATATATATATATATATATATATATTAGACTAGCAATTAGTCTAACACATAAAAGGGAAGAAACATCGCAAATTTTCATAACACACAAAATGGATCTAACTTACAAATAAGGATTACAACATATCATGCATAAACTTTGTATTGTCATGAATCTAAACATAGACCTAAAGGTGTGAACTTGCAGGTATGAATATAGTTTTCACCCAAACTTGCATAGGCCATAGTCACAAACTTGCATAAAGCTATGTATGTCATAGATCTAAACCTAAAGGTGTAAACTTGCATATATGTGAATCCAATTACTACCTAAACTTGCATATAGTCATTTTACTTGGTTCACATGTAAACTTGTGTACAATTCACATAGAAACTAGCATATAATCTACACCCAAACTTGCATATAAAATGATGTCAAACATGAATCAAGTTGAACATAAGTGATTGGGAATATACAAAGGGATCCACAACAAAAACTATCATTATGAACAATTAGCATATATTTACAAAATATCACATTTTTCCAATGTTTCACAAACATAGCCTTATAATCCAAATTATAACTCAATCTAATTAACTTGTTAATTATCTTATTAAAGAAATCGAACTCACAACTCAAAGAAGGTCTTGAGTTCTGGGATCTATGTTCTGTATTTGAATTAGCTCACCTCTGAAGTAGACAAATTCGTTGTTGTTGTTGTTGTTGTTATAGACTTGAGTTGAATTGAGTTGATTAGCTTTTGTTTGCTCCTAGTTGGTGGCGGCTACTCTAGGTTGCGAGGTGATAGCAAGACGACCATGGTTCTAATTATTTTTTTATTACGTTTAGGGTTTGAGTCTACATGTGTTTATATAGAGATTACGATTAATTTAGGCCATCCGATCAACCTAGAAGCAACCTGAACCATCCAAAAAGCCAACTCACACTAATGACTCAGCAACAACTCCGAATTGGGCTTAATTCAAATCTGCCCGAGGGGGGTAGGTCGACCTATAGGGTAGGTCGACACTAAGGTCGACCCCCTGGTCGACCTGGCCTGGGGCAGGAAATTTCCCGCCCTGCCCGGTTCTGAGTCTGAATTCGTTTTTGAATTTAAATTTGAATTTCTAGAAACTTCCGACAGCCATAACTTCTTCATACGAAGTCCAATTTACGCAAACTTGGACTCTATCTCAACCAAAATTCCGAGACGAACACAATGGCGTAACCCATTTCCCTTGATTCTCACATTTAAAATTAATTATTCCTCAATTCATTAGTTTAATGTTAATTGAAAACACGGGGTGTTACATTCTCCCCTCCTTAAAGGATTTCGACCCCGAAATCTTCAAGTTACGAAGAATACATATCCTACCATCCAATCGTCCATCTACTCAACTATCAAACACAAGCATCCATTGTCCTTAAAAGTCTTCTACTGCTTTCATGTTTATATGCACAGTGTGTGTACATGTCCGTATCTAATGCAAAATCAGGCGGTTTACTGATTCAGTTGACCTCCTTAATGCAAATTATGATAGTGCCATGCATCCATTATGTATGAAAAAGATCCCTAATGATACATATTATTTCTACATGCGTGCGCAACCATTCATCCGAATGCAACATCCGTATGATAACACAACCATTATACATCCATTAACCTAAATAAGCACACATTTATATGCAGTATGAAAGTGATTGAGCCGATCTAGTGCCTAATGTGTGTATATGCATCCACGAGCAAACACTTGCATCCACTAGCATCCATCAATCATAACATGTTTCAAATACATGTTTACATCCATTGGTCTCTACTTAAGGATAATGAATATGACCGAGGAGATACACTACAAAGGTAGATACAAGATTGAATAAACTTAAGGAAAAAGAGATCAAAGATGTACCCTCAAAAAGAAAAGGGTAGACTACACATATTTTGGCCTCAGTCGCCCAAGTCTCGTCTTCCTCGACGTCGCCCCATTGAACTTTGACAAGCTTAACTTCACGGTTGCGTAGCTTTTTGACTTCCATCCCCAAGATACGAGTTGGAACTCTCCTCATAGTTGCTTCTCGTTCCACTTCGACTTCCTCTAGTATGCTTGGCTCCACAAATTCTGCCGACTCATGTAAGCACTTTCGTAGCTAAGAAACATGAAAAACATTATGAACTCCAGCCAGTCTTTCAGGCAGCTCTACTCTGTAGGCCATCGTCCCAATCCTTTCGACGATAGGAAACAGTCCTACAAATCGTGGTGCCAACTTTCCTACGGACCCACAGCGGATGACATTCCTCAAAGGAGATACTTTAAGGAACACCTTATCCCTAACCTCAAACTCAAGGTCGGTCCTTCTCTTGTCTGCGTAGGATTTCTGTCTATTGTGGGCAGTCTTCATTCTCCTTCGTATCAAGTCCACTTTCTCTGAAGTCTCTCTAATCATGTCCGGCCCAAGTATAAGTTTATCTGTGGACTCCCACCAACAAGTTGGTGATCGACATGGCCTTCCATATAAAGCTTCGAAGGGTGCCATGCCTATAGTGGCTTGGTAGCTATTGTTATAAGCAAATTCCACCAAAGGGAGATGATCCTCCCAAGATCCTCCAAAGTCAAGAATGCACAATCTCAAAAGATCTTCCAGTACTCTATTCACCCTTTCCGTCTGACCATCGGTTTGAGGGTGATAGGCTGTGCTTAAACATAGCCGTGTGCCTACAGCCTCTTGTAAACTCCTCCAGAACTCGCTTGTAAAGATAGGGTCTCGATCACTCACTATGCTGGAGGGTATCCCATGGAGTCGAACTATCTCCTTAAGATAAATGGAGGCTAAAGACGAGGCGGTCCTCTTACTCTTAACAGGTATAAAATGAGCGCTTTTCATGAGCCTATCCACTATTACCCAAATACCGGTATTGCCCCTTCTTGACCTAGGCAACCCATCAACAATGTCCATCGAGATGCTTTCCCATTTCTATTGCGAAACTTCTAGAGGATGAAGCAAACCACCAGGCTTCTTCTGCTCCTCCTTGACTTGCTGGCATATCATGCATTTCGAAACAAATTCAGCTACATCCCTCTTCATGCCATTCCAAAAGAAAACTCTTTTGATATCTTTATACATATTGTCTCCACCGGGGTATATGGTCATCTTGGAATGGTGTGCTTCTTCCAGAACCATCTTCACCAAATCTCTTGCTTATGGGACGCATAGTCTTCCATCCCGTCTCAACCAACCCTTATGATCGATGGAGTATCTATTGAGGTGACTAGAAGTCTCTCCCCTAATCAGCTTATCTATCACATCAACTAGCTGAGGGTCTTCATGTTGCGTGGTTCCTATTGAGTCCAACAAAGTAGGCCGCACCTCTAACATTGCCATCAAGTCAGTCACATAATCAACAGAGGGTCTAAAATCAAAATTTGCTATGTACTCCAAACTTTGCCTTTCTACAAAGAGAGGACTTAAGGTCAGCTTCTTTCTACTTAAGGCATATGCTGCTACATTGCCATTGCCAGGAGATTAGGAGATCTCAAAGTCGTATGAGGCAAGAAACTCCATCCATCTTTGCTGCCTTAGATTGAGGTCTTTCTGTGAGAAAAGATACTTCAATGATTTATGGTCAGTATACAATTCAAATTTCTCATCTAAGAGATAGTGGCACCAAGACTTAAGCGCAAAAACGATGGTTGCTAACTCTAGATCGTGGGTTGGGTAGTTTTTCTCATGCACTTTCAGCTGCCACCATAAGCTACTACCTTCCCCTCTTGCATCAAAACAACGCCTAGTCCCGTACCGCATGCATCTGTGTATACCGTAAACATCTTGCTCCCATCTGGTAATGTCAAAACTGGGGTTGTTGTCAGAGCCCTCTTCAACCGTTGGAAAGCGACTTCGCAATCCAAATCCCAAGTGAAAGTCGGGTTCTTCTTCGTTAACCTTGTAAGTGGAGCTGAGATTTTCGCAAAGTCTTTAATGAACTTGCGATAAAAACCTGCTAGTCCAAGAAAACTTCGGACTTCGGTTGCATTCTTTGGAACCTTCCAATCCTGGACCACAACTACTTTTGCGGGGTCCACAGCTAACCCATTTTTGGACACCACATGCCCAAGAAATCTTGTTTCTTCTCTCCAGAAGTGGCACTTGGAGAATTTTGATTTTAATTGATGTGCACGGAGAGTATCCATGACTTCCCTTAAATGCAAAGCATGCTCTTCCTCATTCTTCGAGAAAATCAGAATATCATCTACGAAGACCACCACAAATTTATTGAGAAATTCCCGGAACACTCTATTCATCAAATCGACGAAATAAGCAGGTGCGTTTGTCAAGCCGAAAGGCATGACAAGCCATTCGAAGAAACCGTCCGGGGTTCTGAATGCGGTCTTATCGATGCTATCTTCAGCCACTCTTAGCTGATGAAATCCGATAGCTAGATCTAATTAGGAGAAAACTGTTGCACCTACAAGCTGATCGAACAAATCATCTATTCTTGGCAGTGGGTGCCAATTCTTCTTGGTCAGCTTGTTTAGCTCCCTATAATCAATGCATAGGCGAAGTGAACCGTCCGCTTTGGTTGCGAATACCACTGGAGCACCCCATTCCGAAATACTTCGCCTTATAAACCCTTTTTCTTGCAGCTCCTTAACTTGCCTGCTAAGATCCTTTCTCTCCCTTGGAGCCATGTGTCTAACGGGTAAAGCAACGGGTTTTGCGTTATCAACTAGGTATATGCGGAAGTCTATCTCCCGCTTCGGAGGCAAGCCCTCTACTTCCTCAAAGACATCCGAGTATTCACGGACCACTCTAACAGAATGCAAATGCTCAACAGACGCGTCAAGCGATTCTATATAACTTAGCATAACATAATTCATGGGATTACAAGAGATTTCGAGAGTGTTGCCCAAGCGAGTCATAAGCCTAACCTCTCTCTTTTCACAATCTAGGACGGCTCCATTACTGGATAACCAATCCATGCCCAGAATTAACCCATAGCCCGTGAAGCCCAAAACATAAGCATCGCATCTAAACCCAACACTAAGTATAGAAATTTCCAAATCCAAACAAATCATCGACAAATAGGCTGAGCCCCCAATTGGATTTGAAACAACTAAGGGATCCTCTACTATACTGGTGTTTAGGTGTAGTGACTCAACTAAAGCAGTAGATATAAAAGAGTGTGATGCACCAGAATCAAAGAGTGTGCGAACATGATGATCAAAAAGATAAACTAAACTTTGAACGAAAATCACTCTACCTCGTTCTTGCAGCGGTGGGGCCACGAGAGCCTGGACCTGCCCCCTTGCCTGCCCTGGTGCCATGAGAGCCTGAAGCTGCCCTCCGGAGGCAGGCCCTGCCCTCTGCCCTTTCTTTGGGCAGTCCTTAATCAGATATCCTACCTCGCCACAGTGGAAACAACCAGTCTTCTTCTTCTTCCTACAGTCTTTGCTCATATGGCCTGGTGTCCCACAGTTAAAGCATCTTTTCTTTCCCTTGCCATTGTTGTCTTTACCACCCTTCTTGTTCTGCTGTTGCTGTTGTGGTTTCTTTTGATCCCCTTTCTTCTCAGGTGCCTTATTAGCAATGGCGCCTTTCTCCTCTTCATGCATAAGCGCTATGTCAACCAGTCTCTCAAAGTTGGCCCCCATAGGGATGTGGGTCATAGCTAACCCATGTAGCGGCTCATTCAAACCCTTAACAAATATCAGGGCCTTCTTTTTGGGTGTATTCACCAAGTCCAAGCCAAATCTCGCCAACTGATTGAACTTGTTGACGTACTCTTTCACTGATATATTTTCCTGCCTCAATGCCAAAATCCTTTCCATGTATAGATTCTCTTCGGCCTGTGAGAGAAACTTTGCCTCAAACCTACGCCTGAAATCCGGCCATGTATCAACTGGACGCTCTCCATTAGTGACCTCCCACCAAAACGAGGCCTCATCCTTCATTAACGAGGCAGCTATTTGGACCTTTCTTCCATCTTCTACCTCAAAGATTCCAAACAATTCTTCCACCTCCTTTAGCCAATTTCAAGCTTCAACAAACGTCTCTGACCTATGAAAAGGTTTTCCGCCCATTTCCCGAAAGTCCTTGCATATCTTTGCGAAAGTATCAACACGGGGAGGAGGAGGAGGACGAGCATTTGCTGGGCCTGCGACATTGGCCCTAGCTTCCAGATACCATCTAAACCATCTTGGTATCGATATCCCCTCGGGTATCTCTGGAATTCCGGACATGCTGAAAAGAAAATGAAGAGATTCAAATGGAAAATTCGAAAGAAAGATATATGGCTCTTGGGGTTATGTTTTTAAAATAAACTTTTCTCTTGAAAATACTCTCCTTAAAACGTAATTTTGAAAGTATCCTTTATGAAAAATAGTTTTTCAAAATATCTTATCTGTTCTGGTAACCTTCAGCTCTGATACCACGTGTAACACCCCACATCCATTAAGGTCACTCACAAAGGGAACGCCTTAATTTTGATGGAGCGTTTATTGTGTATAGAACAGAAAAGTAAACAAGAAAGATAAATATATTGGTACTTGGAAAATAGAAACAACTTTTATTGCAGTGGAGAAATAGTTAGGTTACATCACATCAAAAACCAACTACAAAACCAAATACACTTATTATCCATCTTGACAAATAAGTTCTGAGTACATAAAATAAAAGACATAACCCCAGCACAAAATAGCCATAAATAAAATAGGCTGAACTTTACTTCAGCAATCCAAGCAACTTCCAAAAGAAAGAGACAAAGCGGTCCAAATCAAGCGCCCCTAGTACTAGTCCCACCCTGAGCACCTTGGGGGGGAGGGAAGGAAGAAAAGAGGTGGAAACAAAGGGGTTAGACATAAAGTCTGGCGAGTGCAATAACTTTAACAATATAATCATTAAAGTAACTTGGATAAGGCATAAGATGGTAAATAAGGAAATGACCGTGAACAAATGGGCATGATAGAGCAAACAAAGGAAATAAGATAACGTTAAAGGCGCATCTAATCACTATAAGATAATTACTACATTGCACCACACCAAACACCCTAAAAGTTGATCCCTATGTACTAAACTTAGTAATCATAATAGTAGTTTCGTGTACCCCTAGCTGTCTACATAGGTGCCGCCTGCCCCTATCTCCACTAGGTGTACCCACTATCCCCAAGCGATCGTCTTCCTAACTCGTAGATACCTGTGCTGGTCCCACAGTGGGGTGTATCATTCCCCAAAGTGACAACCCGATACCACTAAAGATGCACGGCTTATACCTACATGATGCAATAATGTCTTACCTACCAGCCCGGGCCCACACACGCACACGACCCCATTGGACTTGCGTTGCCACCGCTAACCCGTTTTGACCTCTTACAATCAAACCCAGTACGCGTGTCCCATCCTCGACTTGGGTCGAGCCCACAATGATACTTAATGGGTTACTGGTCTGATAAGGCCCCCCATGCCTGACACAAGCTTCCCATCTATGCTTGGTTCCCTCTAGTACATCCCACTTAACCCTTTCTTATTCATGCCTTCTTACATGTTTCAACTTGGTTAAGTGTTTCTAATCATATTTCACAAGCCACCCAAGGCCACCCACTTAACCCTCATGCCCCACCACATGTTTATCTGGCTAGGTGTTACTTAATTCATTAGGACCGTAACCTTGTAAAACCTCCCACATTAGACTGACATTTGCGGTTGCTGGATTTGCCGGGAGGGTCTGGGAAGTCTTATACCGCAATTGAGCCTAACCTCGTGTCTTTACAATCATCACGCATTTAATTCGTGCCTTTGACCTCTTACATTAGACTACCGTTTGTGGTTGCTGGATTTGCCGGGCGGGTCCGGGCAGTCTTACACCACAAACGAGTCTAACCTCGTGTCTCAGGCGGTTAATTATTACATATCTTTATTTAACCCCAAAGTGGATTAATATCCCTATTCAAATTTGTCAATAAATTCCAAATATACTTATGTCCATAATTGTCACCTAAATTATGTCCATTTATTTCAGGTATACAAATTTTACCAATTATTGCCTCAAATTAATTGTATGCCTTTTTAAGGCCATTACATGCCAATTCTCAATATGTGTATATTCAATATTACCCCCATCGTCCCCACGTTGTTCGGTCGCTTATCATGACATATATATATATATATATATATATATATATATATATATATATATTAGACTAGCAATTAGTCTAACACATAAAAGGGAAGAAACATTGCAAATTTGCATAACACACAAAATGGATCTAACTTACAAATAAGGATTACAACATATCTTGCATAAAATTTGTATTGTCATGAATCTAAACATAGCCTAAAGGTGTGAACTTGTAGGTATGAATATAGTTTTCACCCAAACTTGCATAGGCCACAGTCACAAACTTGCATAAAACTATGTATGTCATATACTTAAACCTAAAGGTGTAAACATGCATATATGTGAATCCAATTACTACCTAAACTTGCATATAGTCATTTTACTTGGTTCACATGTAAACTTGTGTACAATTCACATAGAAACTAGCATATAATCTGCGCTCAAACTTGCATATAAAATGATGTCAAACATGAATCAAGTTGAACATAGGTGATTGGGCATATACAAAGGGATCCATAACAAAAACTATCATTATGAACAATTAGCATATATTCACAAAATATCACATTCTTCCAATGTTTCACAAACATAGCCATATAACCCAAATTATAACTCAACCTAATTAACTTGTTAATTATCTTATTAAAGAAATCGAACTCACAACTCAAAGAAGGTCTTGAGTTCTTGGATCTGTGTTCTGTAATTGAATTAGCTCGCCTTTGAAGTAGACAAATTCATTATTGTTGTTGTTGTTGTTATAAACTTGAGTTGAATTGAGTTGATTAGCTTTTCTTTGCTCCTAGTTGGTGGTGGCTACTCTAGATTGCGGGGTGATAACATGATGGTTATGGTTCTGATTTTTTTATTAGGTTTAGGGTTTGAGTCTACATGTGTTTATATAGAGATTAGGATTAATTTAGACCATCCGATCAATCTAGAAGCAACCTGAACCATCCAAAAAGCCAACTCAGCCCTAATGACTCAGCAGCTCAAAATTGGGCTTAATTCAAATCTGCCCGAGGGGGGTAGGTCGACCCCCAGGTCGACCCCTAGGTCGACCCCCAGGTCGACCTATACGGTAGGTTGACACTAAGGTCGACCCCCTGGTCGACTTGGCCTGGGGCAGGAAATTTCCCGCCCTGCCTGGTTCTGAGTGTGAATTTGTTTTTGAATTTGAATTTGAATATCTGGAAACTTCCGACAACCATAACTTCTTCATACGAAGTCCAATTTATGCAAACTTGGATTCTATCTCAACCAGAATTCCGAGATGAACACAATGGCGTAACTCGTTTCCTTTGATTCTCACATTTAAAGTTAATTATTCCTAAATTCGTTAGTTTAATGTTAACAGAAAACACGGGGTGTTACATGCACCCACCTATTTTGTTGATCTAATGAGTAGGGTGTTTTGGGAGTTTCTAAATAAATTTGTCATGGTCTTTGTTGATGATATCTTGATCTTCTCAAAGAGGAGGAAGAGCTAGCCCAACATTTGACAAAAGTTTTGAAAACTCTGCATGTGCATCACTTAAGGCGAAATTCTCCAAAAGCCATTTTTGGAGAAAAGAGGTGAGTTTTCAAGGGCATGTAGTCTCAAAAGATGGTATAGCAGTAGATCCCGCAAAGGTAGTTGCAGTTCAAGATTAGAAAATTCCAATGAATGCAATAGAGGCGAGAAGTTTTCTTGGATTGGCAGGATATTATAGGAAGTTCATTAGGGACTTCGCAAAGATATCAGCCCCGCTCACCAGGATAACGAAGAAGAATCTGACGTTTTCATTGGATATGGATTGTGATATTGCTTTCCAATGATTGAAAAGGGCTCTGACAACAGCCTCAGTCTTAACCTTGCCTGATGGAAGCAAAGTGTTTACTGTATACACTGATGCATGTGGAACGGGCTTAGTGCGGTTCTGATGCAAGAAGGAAAGGAGTATGTTATGGGGGCAGACAGCTAATGGTTCATGAGAAGAACTACCCTACCCCTGATTTAGAGCTAGCTGCTATAGTATTCGCGCTTAAGACGTGGCGTCATTATTTATTTGTAGAAAAGTTCGAGTTGTACACTGATCATAAATCTCTCAAGTATTTGTTCTCACAAAAAGATCTTAATTTAAGGCAACAAAGGTGGATGGAGTTCCTAGCTTTTTATAATTTCGAGATTGCTTATACCCTTAGCAAGGTTAATGTGGTGGCAGACGCACTGAGTAGGCAGAGGATGGCCTTAAGTCCTCTATTTGTGGAGAGGAAAAGCTTGGAGTTCATATCGACTTTCGACTTTAGACCCTCCACCGAGTTTTTGCCTGGTTTGTTTGCATCACTAGAGATACGACCTACTCTTATGGATCAGATAAGAGCTTCGCAGCAAGAGGATCCACATATTTCAGACATCTTGGATAGGCACAGTAAAGGGGGACTTCTAGTCACCTCAATAGATATTCCATAGACGATAAAGGGTGGTTGCGACGAGATGGAAGGCTTTGTGTTCCCCAAACTGGGAGTTTGTTGAAGATAGTCCTAGAAGAAGCCCATCATTCTAAGATGACTATTCATCCAGGTGGTGATAAGATGTATAGAGACATGAAGACGGTTTTATTTTGGGCCGGGATGAAGAAAGATGTGGCAGAGTTTGTTTCTCAATGTTTGGTTTGTCATCAAGTCAAAGTTGAGCAAAAGAAGCCTGGTGGTTTACTTCATCCTTTGGAGGTTCTGCAGTTGAAGTGAGAGAGCGTCTCGATGGATTTCATAGATGGTTTGCCTAGATCGAAGAAAGGCAACACCAGTATTTGAGTTGTAGTAGATAGACTTACTAAGAGCGCTCATTTCATTCCGGTTAAGAGAAAGAGGACGACAGCTTGGTTGGCAGTAGTTTACGTTCGTGAGATAGTCCGTCTTCATGGAGTACCTTCCAGCATCGTAAACGATCGTGACCCCATTTTCACTAGTGAATTTTGGAGGAGCTTGCAAGAAGCATTAGGTACACAGTTGTGTTTGAGAACCGCTTATCACTCTCAGACAGATGGACAAACGGAAAGGGTGAACAGAGTTCTTGAGGATCTTTTAAGGCTGTATATCCTAGAATTAGGAGGGACTTGGGAAGAGCATCTTCCTTTAGCAGAGTTCAACTACAACAACAGTTATCAACCTAGCATTGGCATGGCACCCTTCGAAACATTATATGTACGACCCTGTAGATCACCGAGTTGTTGGTGGGAATCTACAGAAAGACTACTACTTGGACCAGATATGGTTAGAGAAACGTCCGAGAATATTGATCTTATTAGACAACGAATGAAGACCGCTCAAGATAGGCAGAAATCCTACGTAGACAAGAGAAGGACTGACATTGAATTTGAAGTGGGAGACATGGTTTCCACTAAGGTGTCACCTTTGAGGAATGTGGTTCGCTTCGGATGTGTAGGGAAATTGGCACCAAGATTTGTAGGGATGTTTCCTATAACAGAAAGGATTTGCCAAATGGCCTATAGAGTAAAGCTACCAGAGAGACTATCCGGCGTTCATGATGTTTTCCACGTTTCTCATCTGCGCAAGTGCTTGCATGATACCACAGAAGTAGTTGAGCCGAGTGTATTGGAGGAAGTAGAGGTGGAACGGAGGCGAAAGTTAGGTGAATTCCTACCCATATTCTTGGATCAGAAGTTAAGAAGCTACGCAATAGAGAAGTCAAGTTGATGAAGGTTCAGTAGGGAGATAACCTTGAGGATGCAAGTTGGGAGACTGAAGACAAGATTCGTGCTTCGCACCCTTTTCTTTTCGAGGGTATGTTCTTAACTTCCTTTCCAAAGCTTTTATTTACGCTTGTTTCTATCATTTAAAGTATATCCTATCGATCAAATCTTCGACCTTTAGGTAGGAATCCCATGGATGTAAACATGTGCTTGAGACATGTTATGTTTGATAGATGCAAGTGTTTGCTAGTTGTTCCTCGTGGATGCATATACACACATATTAGGCACTAGATCGGCTCAATCACTCTCATGCTACATATGGGTGTGAATGCATTTTTCTTCTTTTAATGGATGAAATTGAATCTATCATCATATGGACGTTGCATTTGGACGAATAATTGTGCACCCATATAGAACTTACATGTTATAACAGGATTATTTGCATACATGTTGGATTCATGGCACTAACATACGTTGCATTAAGGAGGTTGACTGAATCAGTAGACCGCCTAATCTTCGCATTAGTATAAGGACATATACACACACCTTTGCATATGTTCATATAAGCATTAGAAGTCTTTAAGGACAATGGATGCTCATGATTTGCGGATGAGTAGATGGGTGATGGATAGTAGGGTATACATTCTTCTTAGAGATTTCGGGGACGAAATCCTTTGAGTAGAGGAGAATGTAACACCCCGCAATTTTAGCTACACTAAAGAAGACAAATTAAAGAATAATTAATTTAATGTTCATAATTAAGTGAAACGGACTATGCCATTGCATTCGTCTCAGAATTCTGGTCAAAATAGACACCTGGTTGGCGTAAAACGTACACCGTATGAAGAAGTTATTAAGGTTTGAAGTTTGTAAATGCGCCAGAAGTATATATATATATATATTAATTCCAGAAATTCAAAATTAGGTCCAGAATTCAAAATCGCGAAGAATTGGGAGGTGGGAATTTTCTCGCTCAGGGGTGTCAACCACTCAAGTGGGGTGTCGACCCATGCGTCAGATCTGGCAAATTAGGACTTTGGGCCATCTATAAATATGGCCTCATTCTCATGTTTTTGCACACCAAAAATAATGGAGAACTAGATGCTGCCTCTGCTCAGATCAAATCAAGTCTTTTCTTCTTCTGCAATCAAGTTATTCAAGCTTAGAGATATGTGATTCAACGCCAGCAATTTCTTTTCTATTTTTCTAGATCCAAACACTGTGAGTTTAAGTTACTTTTAGATCTAAATAATTAAAATGTTAATCTTGACATGAATATAACTTGGATCTATGCCTGTGATTACTTGAATCATATCAAATCTGCTATAACCTATGTATCAATGATATTCTTACATGACTATGACTTAGATCTTAACCTTTATCATGTCAGACCTGCCATTTTTTTTGTAGATCTAGTCCATTGTTTAGATCACATCGTGCTTGTTACCATTATGTTTGCGACTAAATCAGATCTGTTATAGTTAGTTATCTGGTTCATTAGATATTATCATGCCTGTTATGACATCCCTATTATATTAGTTTTATTGTCACATGTTCATCAGATCTGTTCTTATATGCTTATCTTGTCATTATGCCACTATATGTTTATGCCTTTATATGTCAACCTTGTTAGTATAATCATTTTGTCACCTTCCCTTCATTCTTTCCCTTTTATTTCTATAGCCAAGCTATTTGCAAGCCTAGGCATGCCGCTAAATTAAGCGAATGCGTTAAACTGGGAACGAGGGGAAAACGTTAATATTGGGCATAACTTGTAATTAGGAATTTGGGCATAACTTGAATGAAATATAATAATATTAATTTGAGGCATATGGTTCATTATGAACATAACTTGGGAAATGGGCATGAAAACCTATAACGACATAGGTAAATTGGTTGATAATGAAAATGCCTAGGATTACAGTAATTAGAAACTACAACCGCGCTTAGACACGAGGTTAGATTACACTTGTGATGGAAGTCTGGCCGAAACCGCCCGGCATATCCAGCGACCACAAGTGGTGAATCTAATGTGAGGGGTCTAAGAGCATAAACACGAGACGTACTAAGACATGAGGTTAAGCCCGACTTGTGAAAGAGGTTTGCCTGGAACCAACTGGCATATCCAGCATCCACAAGTGGTAGGCTTAATGTGGGAGGTCTAGTACATTAACCATAAATGAATATGGCTATGAAGTTGAATACTTAACCTAGTTGAATACTTAACCTAGTTGAATACTTAACCTAGTTGAATCCATAGGGATTGTATGAACATGTTAAACTGAATAGGAGTTAAGTAAACTTGTTTGAAACAGTGGGTGGGTTAAGTATATCTTGGGTCGGTGGGTAATATTTATTTATATAGGCCCACAAACTTAACCTATTGGGATTATGCAATTTTATGACACCAGTAGGTAGGCATAATCTGTGGAAACCTAGTAGTGGGGATGCAAGACAAAGGAGAGATCTTGCATCATCTTGTGTGTGGGACCCGTTTCAGTCAGTAACCCATATATAGGTATCAAAAAGGTACTTCGAACTAGGTCGAAGTCGGGGAACGCTTACTGGGATGAATATAAGAGATCCAAATGTGGGACGGTGTGGGCGGCGCGTACTAACCGGGTCATGTGTGTGCAGGGTCCGGACAGAGGAAAATTAGACGCCGTGACACCAGCAGATATGGTTGTGCACATTCGGAAAACGAAGGGTTGCCACTTTCGGAAGTGCTACACCCTACCGTGGGGCCAGCATAAGGTATCTACAGAGTATGGAGCCGATCGATTAGGGTAGTAATTAGGGTACATTTAGACTTTGGTATGTTTAGGATCCCGTTATTACCCTTAGTGATGATTCATGTTTATTGCAAATTCCATAATTACAGTGCTTACAGTAATTCCAATTCAGACAGATGATTAAGACTTTATACAACAGAAATGTTCTTAACATATTCTATGTAGTTTTAATCTCAATTACCACAATTATTCCCAATTTCACTATAATTTGATTTAATATCCAAATTGTTATTAATAATATTTTCTGTAACATATTCACTTTTATTGTAAATCTCACATCCGGTATTACAGTAATCTTAATCCAATTAACAGATTCATAAAATATATCTATACAGCAATAATAATTTCAACATATTCCAAACAGGTTTAATAGCCAATTTCCACAATTACTAATTGTTTAGCATATTAAATATAATGGGGAATGCAAATGATAGATATACCGTTATTAAAAAGATATAATTTAAACCCACTCACCAGACAGCTTTCCAATCCTTGATCTGATCCAGATTTGTTATTCCATGGCTTTCCTAACTGAATCCATTATCCAAATAATCGCGGATTCACAAATCTGATAATAAAAGAAGGAAAAAAAAGAGAGAAACATATGTAAATCAGATTCAAGAACTTACCTCACGTTGATTGGAATTCTAAACACCTATTTGTAGATTTATATCTCATATCTTCAAACCATGAATCATAACCCCTATGAACTAATATTCTAATTTTCTGAAAAGATTTGGAGGAAGAACTGAATGGCAGAACCTAAGTAGCATCTCAGAAAATACGAGATTAAAGCTTAGGCTCTGCTAGTCAATTTATTGGTGTATGAGAAAGTCTGGACCATTGGGTTTAATCAATTAAATCTGAACCGCTGATATCAGAAATCCATGTCACACAAAAGGATCAGATCGGGTCGACCCCTGTGTCGACCCATCTTCTTGTGGGTCGACCCATAGGTCGTCCCCGACCAACTTGGGTCGACCCATCTTGGGTCCAGGCCAATTTCTTGTGCAGCCGCGATTTTCCGATTTATAATGTTACTTTTATTATTTGATATAACATATCTGACTTTGAACGTTAATTAATAACTTGATTCGCTTACTTATTATAATTTTTCTGATTTATATTATTCCAGTTATAAATTATCTTTACTTTTGAAATTCAAATCTACGTGTGTATATATATACACATAGTCCTTTGATTATTTAATTCATCAATAACTTACCTTTTTATTCATTATCCTTTAATGGTTGCGTATTTAATGTAATTAATGACACTATTAATTAACTGTTGTTGTATTCTTTTTAATGCATTGTTTCATTCCCTTTTTATTGCATTGTTATATTCCCTTTTTAATGTTTTGTTTTATTTCCTTTTTTAATTGCATGCATTTTAATTTTATATGCAGCCAAATTTCCTGTTCACTTTCCATGCATGTATTTATTTATGCATTTCTTTCTTTCTTCTCTTAACTTGCACCTTTTATTTCAACATTGAAATTCTATGCATATATACATGTTCATGCAATCTTTTTTTGTTACCCATTTTATTATTTAATTAAATGTAGGGTGTTACATAAGAAAGTTTTCTTTGTTATTGATTTTTTTAACTTATTTAGGAAAAACCTATTTTTATTCCCATTTCTCAATATTTTCAATTTTTCTCAACTGTCATGTTTGTTGTTTTACTGGATTTGTTGTTTTCATTTTAGTTATGTCATTACTTTTTTCTTAGCTTATTTAACTTAATAAACTGATCTAAGTTTAATTTTCAAATTAGACTTCTAATCCTTCAATTAAAACAGGAAAACAAACACTCAACACAACTACTATCAAGGGATAAAAATCCTAGGACCATGTCCCCTCTGATGAAGAATAGTCCAAACCAAAGCATCTAAACACTTACTTGCCCTTTACCATGTAGTATTCACCACTAGTCATTGTTGTATACTAATAGTCTTTTCCAAGCAACAACTTAGGCTTTATGGTGCTTATGCACTCTTCAGAAATTTACTATTATTTCAAAACAGTCCTGGTTATTTTCTTCATAGCCTCAAAATATTTCCCGTCTTCCCTAAGTGCTAATCCTTACCTACTCCATGATTTAAAAACATGGTTTGGCTTCCTCATTTCATTTTCCTTCCAAAAATTAGAAGTTTCAAAACTTTATTTTTGTTCATTAAAACTTATTTTTGCCAAACCATGTGATATCTCATAAAAAGAAACCTTTTTTTTAAATCATAAAAACTGGAGTAGGCAAGGACAACTATTTCTTAACCAGTTTAACAACTGTTCATGTTTTATAATGTCAGTTCAATTTGTTATAACTAGGAACGAACACCTACTCTATTCTTAATTCTTACAACTTATTTTGTCCACCCAACAAAATTTTATGTCAAAACAATTATAAAAAATTATTGTCAAAAGAATAGATATTTTCAAAATTTTAGTTTTTAACAAAATGCAATCTTTTATATGCTTTATTATTTAACTTTTTCATACATTATAACTTTAAAACTAGTGAGCTATACATGCTCTATAATATGCACGTTTTTATGAAAGAATTCATTTTGGATAAAAATTACATAAGAAATCATCATTTCCAAAATATACCCCATTTTATTTTATCTTTTACTAAAACCCAATATGTACTTCTTCAAATATGTTCCTTGCATATATTTTTTCAAATATTAAAGATTCCTCTTTTTATTTCAAAATTTGTTTCTACACAATTTACCTAGTACATACTTTAACAACTATAAACTTTTAAGGTCAAAAATTGAAAAACACTGTAATTTATTATCCAAAAACTTTTAAAATTTCAAGTTATTAAAAGTCAACTATGAGGCTAGAATCAAAGTGGGTTTCTAACATACTTAGACCTTCCTAAATATTCGCACAAAGTCATTTCTCTTAAAAATATATATTCCAAATCCATTTTCCTTCTTTCCCTTTTTCCCAATTTATAAGTATCAACTGCAAATCCACTAATCTAAAGCATTAACTTATGGGATACATCTTTCTACATTACCAATTTCATTGTACACTTTTTATCCAAAACACCTAAGGGTCTCAAGTTACTATAATCATTCCTTTAGTGTACATAACTGATATCTCAACTATTTACATCAATTGCTCTTCCTGTTTAGTGGGTTTCTTTATGGAACTAGGTGTACATACATACATACATACATACATATATATATATATATATATTTAAAAATACAAATATGTTCGCTCACTACCTATACAGGAATCCTTAACCTAAGCTTTGATACCAGATGTAACAACCCAAATTTCAACAAACCGGTTTTTTTTATAAATCCCAATCTATCAAAGCTCGGTTCGGCTTGTCTAGTATCCTGCAGAAAAGATAGAGATAATAAATATATCAGAGCTCATAAAACATCTCGCAGCGGAGTGGATAAAATATAATATAATCAAATATAGCCTTACCGATGTAATAATATTGTCTAACCAGTATCCAAAGCTATCATATCTCTGCCACAAACCTGACCGCGAGTGTGTTATGAGGAGGGGGTTAGAACATAAAAGTTCTGGTGACTGGACAAATTATACATTTTGAAATAACCCTACATATACCATTCAATTACATTTTCTTATTGATTAGGTTGTTTTGGGTTAATAGCACTTAAGGCTTTACACACACATCGTACCCATCTTCACCCCAGTAGATTAACCTAATATAGTACATATGTAGCTACCCCAATATATCAATGTACTTCCTATATCACCCTCCTTGCACGGTCCCCACCGTTATGCCACGGAAGCGTATCCTGCACCGAACGACATACGGAAATCCAAATCATAACGCCACGTTACCGCACAGAACCCTCCTCACTGTTCCATGCAAGCATGCAGAGTAATGCCCTAACGTCTACAATACACCATCCGGTGCAGTGTGCATGTACCTAGATCCTCACACGTACGTTCTGTCTATTGTAACCCGAGTCTTGTAATAGGGCTGCATCCAATGCACAGAACTCGGTCGAGAGCCTTTCCATATTTGTATAAGCCACCTTTAAGGGCCTACAATATAGATATCCAGTATGGTCTTCTTTTTCACAGTAGCTATGGCCCCACCCAAGCCCCCCTCAACTAGTGAAAGACTACATCAATGGCTAAATGACATGTCCATAACAACCAATCTAGTATCCAATTATGTCCCTCAACCATGCCTCGATAGTGAAAGGACAATGGTATCTTGATTTAGCTATAGTCTTTCCGCATCCTACTGACTGCTTATGATTGGTATCTGACGATTACTATCCTTAATTTGGTCCTGACCAACCTCCCTCCATGAGTAAGGCAAATAGGTTTAATAGCCAATTTCCATAATTACCAATTGTTTAGCATATTAAATATAACAGGGAATCGCAAGCGATAGATATACTATTATTTAAAAAGGTATAATTTAAACCCACTCGCTAGATAGCTTTCCAATCCTTAAATCTTATCCGGATATGTTATTCCATGGCTTTCCTAATTGAATCTATTATCCAAATAACCATGGATTAAAAAATCTGATACTAAAAGAAGGGGAAAAGAGAGAGAGAGAGAAACCTATATAAACCAGATTCAAGAACTTACCTCACGTTGATCAGAATTCTGAACACCTATTTGTAGATTTATATCTCTTATCTTCAAATCTTGAATCAGAACCCATATGAACTAATATTCTAACTTTCTAAAAATATTTGGAGTAAGAAGAGAATTGAAGAGCCTAGGCAGCTTCTCAGAAAATATGGGATTAAAGATAGGCCCTGCTAGTCTATTTATAGGTGTACAAGAAAGTTTGGACTATCAGATTTAATCAACTAAAATCTAAATCGATGGTATCAGAAACACACGCCACACAAAACAGATTTGGGCCCGATTGATTCAACCCCTGTGTTGACCTATCTTCATGTGGGTCGACTCCCTGGGTTGACCCATAGGTCGACCCAGACCAACTTGGGTTGACCCATCTTAGGTCCAGGCTGATTTCTTATGCAGCCACGATTTTCTGATTTATAAAGTTACTTTTATTACTTGATATAACATATCTGATTTTGAACGTTAATTAATAATGTGATTCACTTACTTAATATAATTCTTCTGATTTATATTATTCCAGTTATAAATTATATTTACTTTTGAATTTCAAATCTACATGTATATATACACAAATAGTCTCTTGATTATTTAATTCATCAATAACATTCCTTTCAATTCGTTGTCCTTTAATGGCCGCTTATTTAATGTAATTAATGACAATATTAATTCATTGTTGTTGTTTTCCTTTTTACACAATGTTTTATTCCCTTTTTAATGCATTGTTTATTACTCATTTTATTATTTAATTAAATGCAAGGTGCTACATGGGGGATGTAAACTATTAATATTATTCGGGGAACATTGCATTTCCATATAATATTATTTTATTTTGTTATTTTTTTAGAAGCAAAAGGACTGGGGAGGTATAAAGCATAAAAAAAATTTATATATGGAGAAAATGTAATTAAAGATATAAGAGTAAGGACAGGAGAAAATAAAATGTTTGTTTAGAGTAGTAAATTTGAGGAAAAGTATTGTTGATGACCTTTTGGTTCGGTTCCCAAAAGTATATATAGGCCCGCTCGATTCGACCAATCACGTGGCACCAAAGCCGGAAGTGTTGCCAGAGCACCGAGGATACAAGCCCAAGAGAAGTCGTGTAAGCGTAGGCCTCACAACACCCTGTAACCATAATTTTGTATCCCTAATTTTGACTCACTCCAAAAATTCGTATCACTAAGTGGCACCATCCTCTCAAAGGTTAGACTCCCTTCTCTTCGATTCACCATATGTTCAGAACCTAAAAACTTCGACTCCCTTGCCTCACATCACTAAACTTCGACTCCCTTACCTCGCATCACTAAACATCGATTCCCTTTACTTCATACTGCTCAACAGTTCATATTTAGAGGATCACAATACCAATGAATGTCACCACCTCAAGGATGCAATCGAAAAGATCATCAGTGAGAAATGCCTAGAATAGTACGTTCAAAATCCTACTTCTCTTGAAGCAGCCGCGGACCCCTCAACACCCGCTCTTACTCCACCCAATACGGCCTTAGGGTCGTCTAATGAGAGACCATGTGGCATCATGATCAACACTATTTGCGGTGGACCTCACCTCACGCATGACAGCTTCAAAAAGATGGAGGAGTATGCCAGCACCATTAAGCATGCCAGCTACGAAGCATGCTCTTCCTTTGATGAATCTATCCCTGCCAAGCTCCAAAAGATGATGCGGGATGACATTTTATTCCGATAGAGGGAATCTACAGGAACTAAGATCCCAATTGTAGACCCTCTCGTTATCTCTAAACACATAAGTCCGGCCTATGTTTGAAGAATCCTCATAGATTCTAGAAGCTCAGTTAACATTATCTTCAAGTCGACTATGACCAGATGAAACTTGAGGCCAAGGACTTGAAGACCTACGATGCCAAGATTTACAGTTTCAATGGTTCTTCCAACCAACATATGGACATGGTCGACCTATTAGTTGAACTCGGAGAAGGGGATCAAAGCCGGGTCCAAATCTCACTTTCGTAGTGATCGACGTCATCTCTCCCTTCAATGTCTTCTTCGGACGCCCATTCCTTGCAGAATTCCAAGTATACGTGCCACCATGGTCCTCCTAATGAAATTCCTAATAGAACGGGATTGGCACAATCAAGGGCGACCAAGCAACCGTGAGAGCCTGTTATCTCGTCGAATGGAAGGATGTCGTCAATAAGGTGAAAGGCAAGACAGTACCTCCACCTTTCTACACCAAGACCGCCTCTGCATAGATATCAAAGGTTTTTGGATCCTGGCTCAGACGCCACTGCCGTCTTTCCAACAATCTCGAATATCAATCTGAGGGAGGATGAAGAGCTTTGCTTCGAGAGGGCTACCCCTGTAAAACCAACGGTAGATGTTCCGATCAAACCCACCGACCCGACAAAGGTCTTGAAAGTTGGATCGCAACTCCACCCTGCAATAAAGGAAGAGCTCGTCGACTTCCTAAGGGCCAACCTTAACATATTTTCTTGGATCCACTCAGACACGTGTGGCATCAACCCAGGAATCACCTTCCACATGCTCAGTATTGAACCAAAGCATCTTGTAATCAAACAGAAGCGTCGAATCTTGGGAACTGAAAGATCGACTACACTAAAAGAAGAAGTGGATAGGCTACTTGATAATGGATTCATTTGTCATGCCCTCTACCCCAAATGGGTCTCCAACATAGTCTTGGTCAAGAAAGCAAACAGTAAGTGGTGAACGTGTGTCGACTACTCAGACTTGAACAAAGTCTACCCAAAGGATAGCTTCCCACTTCAAAAGATCGACCAGCTTGTTGATTCAACCGTCGGCTACCAGCTTCTTTCCTTCATGGATGCGTGCTCAATCTATAATCAGATTCCCGTGTACCTTCCGAATCAGAATCATACTTCTTCTGTAATAGACCTTGGGCTCTACTGTTATGTCGTCATTCCCTTTGGTCTCAAGGATGCTGGAGCCACCTATTATCAATTGGTCAACCACATGTTCAAGGACCAGACCGATAGATCCATGGAAGTTTACATGGATGATATGCTCGTGAAAACGAGGGTATCGAACGACAACGTCAAACACCTTGCCGAAATGTCCGGTTTCCTTCGTAAATATGGCATGAAACTCAATCCCTTGAAATGTTCTTTTGGCATTGCATTGGGAAAATTCCTGAGTTTCATTATCAATTCACGGTGCATCGAAGCCAATCCAGGCTATCCGGGATATCCAAGCCCCTAGGAGTATCAAGGATATTCAAAGCTTAAACGGGAAAGTGGTCGCCCTAAGATGATTCATCTCTAAAACTTCACATGGAGTCTGGAGTGCATTGACGCATTCTAGGATCTCTTGAATCACTTAGAGAAACCACTTATCCTATCCAAACCTATGGATCATGAAGACTTATATCTCTATTTGGTTGTTTCTGTGCAGGAAATTAGCTCGGCACTTGTGCGCTTCGAAGATCGTGTCCAACAGCCTGTTTACTACATCAACAAGAGACTAACAGGAGCAGAAAAGAATTGTTAGAAACTTGAGAAGCTTGCTTACTGTCTTTTGATCTCTTCCCAAAAGTTACGACCCTATTTTAGTTCCATCAAATCAAAGTCTACACTGATTAGCCGCTACGACAGAACCTGCAATTACATGAGGTCACAATCCCCGAGGAACCTCTTACGAAAGACGGCGAGACTCCGAACATACAATGGAAACTATTCATGGATGGGTCTTCTAACCGTCAATGTTCTGGCGATGGAGTCATACTCGTTGCTCCTGAGGAACGTTCAGTCTATTACGCTCTGAAGCTCGACTTCCCTACCACTAACAATGATGCATAATACAATGCCTTAATTGCTGGACTCGGAATTGCAATCAAAATTAACAACAAGGCTACCCAGATTTACTCCGATTCACAGCTCATCGTACATCAGGTACAGGGCGAATATCAAGCCAAGGGGGCACAACTCGCTACTTACCTTGCTTGGGTCCGTGAATTGTTCACCAACTTCGACCACTACATCATTACTCTCATCCCTTGAGAACTAAATGTGAAAGCTGATTCTTTAGACAAACTGGCAGATCTAGGGATGCGCAACTCATGGGGTTAGCCCCAGTCGAAGTACTTGATTATTCGACCCTCGATCAGATGCAAACTAATTTGGTTGCAACAACGGAGATCAAGCTCGAGCCTGAGTCATAGATGACACTAATTAAAAGCTACTTACAACACGGTATCCTCCCTAAGAGCTATAAGGAAAGACGAGCACTCATTCGTAAATCATCTCGCTACATCATTCAAGATGGAGCGCTCTACCAAAGGGGATTCTCTGTTCCATTACTCCAGTGTGTAGCCCAAAACGACGTCGATCATGTGCTGCAGAATATGCTCGAAGGTGAGTGCAGTGACCACACCGTGGGGCAAACTATGGCAATGAAGATTCTGAGATATGGTTACTTCTGGCCCACATTCGACCAAGATCCCGTGGACTGCGCCCACAAGTGCGACAAATGACAGAAGGTTTCCAAGATTCCAAGAGCCCCGCCTACCGAGCTAGCACAAATATTCAGTCCTTAGCCATTTGACATGTGGGGAATATATATCATCAGAACTCTTCCAATAGGTAGAGGCGATGCATGTTGCACTATCATCGCAGTTAATTACTTCACCAAATGGGCAGAAGCCGAGGCTCTTACAACAATCACTACTAAGAACGTGATTAACTTCATTTTCCGCAACTTCATCACCCGATATGGAGTCCCTCAAGCTATTATTTCAAACAACGGGACCCAATTCGAGAGCGCTGAGTTCAATACCATCTGCCGTAGACATAACATGAAAAGAGATTCTCGGCAATAGCTCATCCTCAAGCCAATGGGCAAGTCGAGGCTGTTAACAAAATGATCAAATCCATCATCAAGAAGCATTTGGAAAAATTCAGAGGCTTATGGGTAGATGAGCTCTCTTTGGCCCTATGGTCCTACCAGATCACCCATAAGTCAGCGACCGGTCATACTTCTTTTGCTCTCGCCTATGGATCCGAAGTCATCATTTCCATTGAGCTTGAACTCCAATCTCACTGAGTCACTTACTACGATCTGAAGACCAACCAAGACCTCCTCTTAGAGTCACTTGATTTACTCTAAGAGAAATGAGACGAAGCCGAACTCAGAGCTACTGCTCAACGTCAACGAGTCGCCTGATACTTCAACTCCAAAGTTCGTCTAAAGCACTTTCAGATTGGCGATCTCACCCTAAAATGGATCTTTCCCACACCGACTGATTTCAGTCCTCGCTGGGAAGGATCGTACGTCATACAATGGAGGTTTGGAGATGGTACCTTCAAGAAAACGACCGTTGATGGTGCCGAACTCCCAAGAGCATGGAATAATTAACATCTCCGTCGCTACTTCACATAGCTTAGTGTACAGATTTACTACTTTCCAGTAGTGTTTTGTTTTCTTCAAATTCAAGGCATTGTAAAGTAAAGGCCATAGTCGTCAAAGTTATCAGTAAAGATTATTTTCGATGTCTATGTTATTGGTGTGTTTACTTCCTACACAGTATGTTTGAGCAACTTATACAACCAACTTGCATACACGAGCACACAACACTGGATCAACACCCCGAAGCTTGGAATCAATCCTCCTCTAACTCGAGTCTCGAACCAACGACGAGGTCGAGTATAAATAATTCGACCCGAATCTTAAACAAACGACGAGGTCGAGTATAAACAACTTAGGGCACTCATTTACTTGCGTGTCCAACCCCATCCCTAAGTCTTCGGACTTGGGGGCAACCCATCAGCCGAATGAGTGCAACATCGATCACTCATTCGGCCCCATCCGACCCGAAGGGTCTGGATTCAGGAAAAAACTGGTGAATCAACGATGCCCTTGAACTCTAACCGAATGAAACAATGGAAGAGTCTAGAGGATGAGACAATGACATCCATGTTTTCTCATAACTCGGAATCAACGACCTTCGGGAGGCCCCGAGAGAGAAGACACCAGACCCAGACTCTGCACGACTCGGAACTCCTGACCAAGGGAAATCCCGAGAGCGGAGCCGACACATACAATCTTCTAACGACTTGGAAATCCCAAGAGCAAAGCCTCAGATTACGTTTGCTTAAGTGTAACGACAAGTATTTTTGCACAAGTACAGGAAATTGGAAAGCGTAGACGAACATTTAAAAACTTAACATAAAATGTGATATAAGAAAAGTCAACTAACACATTCATTAACAACCAAATGCAAACTACATCTAACTGATTCATTTTCTAACGACATGATGTACATGAAAACCACATCACGCCTTCAAAAGCGACGGTTGTACTCGCATATCCTATCGGCCTATATATCGAAAAGCTTTCTATAACCATCACTTGGGTAGTTCGCTCTCTTCCCCTTCCTTCATATCCTTCTCTTTCTCCTTCTTTTTCTTCCTCTTGCTCGAGTCATTGCTCAATGGATCATCCCCCTTTCACTTTTTCTTCTTGAAGCCGCTCCCTCCTTCCCCTTTCCTCCCCTTGGTCTAAGAAGATGACCCAAGGGCCGCCAATGGAGTATCTTCCTCTTCGTCGTCGCCACTCAAAATCTCTATTACTTCCTTACCTCCAAGAAGGATCGATTTCAGGGGTTTGGGTGTGACCTTGCTGGAGTGCACAAGTATCACAGGTGTGCCCTCTCTTATTTTATGATCCGCCATCTTAATCACTTTCTTCTGCGCAACCTTAGTCGCCTTAATCTTTTTGGCCTCAGCCTCCTATAGCTTCTTGAATATGTCGTCAGCCTTCTTCTTGGAAGCTTCAGTGTCAGCCTTTTTCTTTACCTCCTCCGCCATCTTAGCCGCGACCTCCTGCTCAGTCTTCTTCCTAGCCTCTACCAGTGCTGTTTACCGGTCTAGCTTGTCAACCACCTTCTTCTTCTCTTACTTGGATTTGGCGAGCAGCTGAGCCTTTTATTCCTCAACCAAATCATGCATCATATGCTCACTCGCCTTGACCGGCCGGCCGCCTGCACCTCTTTCCCATCTCCTTCCAACATTTCCTTAAAGAACGCAATGTTAGCCTCAGAAATGTGAATGATGGACCACCTCCTTCGCCCGGCTGCTCCCTTAAACCTTCCATCCCTGTCTCGGACTGTATGGGTTGTGTTGTTTCCAATTTCAAAAACCTTTCTCACTTATGCTCCGGAGAAACTTGCAGGGTGAATAGGAAGGCTAATTAGTCTACTTTACCTCCGTATTACCGTACTTCTAAGCACTCGTGAGAATACGAATTTACCTGCCGATGCCTAAGGCACAACTTCGGAAGACATAGTGCATCCACCAATTGGTTGAGGAAGCTCTCCAGTCCCAACCCCGGTTGAACAGGATTGTACTCAGCTTCGGCGGAGGATGGGACCTGTGGACCACTTGCAGAGATAAATGGCGTAGCTTGCTATTGTTGGAAACTACCTCCAATGAACTCATGGGCCACAACCAAACTATTAGTGAACACCATCTTCCCCTTTGCTGTAGTGAGCTCCACCTCTCGCGCCCTCTCGGCATCACCTCTCAACAACGGTCTTCCTTCTTGCAACACCAAGTGTTCTTTCTCATCCAAGTGTGAGAACATGAACTCTATCTCAACAAACGCCTTCACTTACCATGGATCAACCTCAAACTCCAATAGCATATCCTAAACCTTAGCCAATGTACGGAGGTAACTGTCAACCAACAAGATTACACGAAACTTGAGCGCTCTAACATACATTCCCCAGACATACGATGCCAAATTCAGCTCTACCTTAATCTCGACATCCTCAACCTCGTTCTTGAGTTCCTCTACCTCCCTCTGGTGCTCCGCCCTTTTTCCATCTATTTGACTCAGCACTTCTTTGTTAGTAGCCTCGTCGGCCTCCTTATCCTTCTTAGCCTCCTCTAGGAGCCTATTTAGCTCGGCATTTTCTTTCATAAACTTCTGGTCTCCTTATTTTCAGCTTTTATCATTTGGTTATAATTCACCAAAGCCTCGTTGTCCGCCCGAAGCTGGTACACTTCCTTGTTCCCCTCAAACAAATGACGGTTCTCCTCCGCTAGCTCTTGATTCTCTCTTTTGAGAGTTGCATTATCCGTCATCACCAAAGCTACGGTGTTCTTGAATGTCATATCAGCGTAATGTGCCTCTTTCTCCAACTTCATGTACTTCTCCTTCCATTCACCTGTTTGGAAACAGAGAGTTAACATATAAACATGTTGCTCATATGCAAAGAAACAGATACATCTTAAAGTCTTGGCTTACTTAATGCCCAATCCCCATTCCAGACACTCAACTGTTCATCCTTGGTCGTCTGCTTCAGATTTTAAATCTCCACATTCTTTTGAAGGATCAACTCCGAGAGGTGCCCTGTATATTTTTTGAATTCCTTGCATTGATGATATGTAGCATGCACCTTCCTCCACACCGAGTCAGTGTCCTAACGTAAGATTCGATAGGTGTACGACATCCATTTCAGCTCATCAAATAATACTTTGGAAGTAGCTCCTTCAAAATTGCGTTCCTTTGTTCGGGACTACGCCTTGAGGTTTCCGTCCCTTCCTTTGGCGCAGCCGTCTTCGATGACCTGCAGTCTACTGGCAGTGTATCTTTTGTTAGTTGATATATGAGCATGCATTGCTGGTGGAGCGTGAGAAGGAAACATCGATATTTGCGAGCTTGTGCCCATAGTCTCAAACCTTGAATATGCCCCAGAATATTATATGACAGGTGGTGGGGATTCCGAGTGTCTTGGTTGTCGATGATCACCGCCATGACCATGGGAGCGAGAAGAAGACCGCGACAAATCAGCCATTTTCTTAAAAATGCCTATTAATGAGCTCCTTTGTGGTCGTTGGCCTCTGGTCCCTTGACCTTGGTATCCACTACTGCTGCTATCTCGAGCCATGTCACCTACATGGAACAGATTCAAGGTTAGACTCGAGCACCCTACACACACAAACAAATGTTGTGCCATGCAGTGTTTATGAGTGTGTTCCCTATGTGCACTCTCCACAGACAAGAATGAGGCCCACTTGAAGGGGTTATCTCCCTAACAGTCAATTTTAGACTTCCAAAACTTTTGTCACTGAGCCAAGACGGAGTAATATCAATCGGGACCTTGTCCATGTCCTTAAATTGGTCCACTGTCTCCGCGACGTGGTTTTCTCAGAGGTATTGACCGAGGAAACTAGACTAGCCGACACTCCCGCCCTCGTCTCAACCATCGTGGATGGGACAGGGGTGGGTGACAGATCCTCTTCTTCAGTAACCATCTCCACATCACTAGCGCCGCCGCTACTGGTTCCCGCCTAAGTCTTTGCGGCCTTGCGCTGCTTGGACATGATAGGGGCACCCTTCATTTGCAGCCCGGAGGACTTTCTCCTCCCTCAATTTCTTCTTTATCCGCTTCTTCGGCAGCAACTGATCGGAATATTGTACGTTTAGCAATAAGTAAGCCCGTCCGGTGAAGAAATCCTTCATCCAAGAGGTTCTTGGTAGAGCGAGAAATGATCGGGATACCTTTCAATGGCGCAAGACGCCCCTTGTATACCTCGCCCTTAGGGATTGGAGAAATGCCTGTCGCATAAAGACTAAAAGTTTGTCTCGAGCTTACGAATCGATTAACCACTAGCCCAAGGCGAGAGAAGATACTTACTCATGGCCAACCGCTGCTTCGCGAACCAAAGAGGGCAACAAACATAAAACCAATCATACTTAAATACACTGAGCCTTCTCCATGACCCCTGGATGAACCTGGTATGTCCATGCGCCTCCAAGAAGACCATCCAAGGTGAAACGACCAGTCTCCTCTTCAACTGGATTAGGTACCAGATGTCCTCTCTGGTAGGATCCCGATGCAGGTACTATCTTAATAGCACACATATGCTAATGAGAAAGGTGTATACATTCAGATGGAGCAATGTAGGTGCTAAGCGAAAGTGGCATAGCATATTTCGAATAAGGTCACAGGAAGGAGGCATGCACCTAGAAATACACATGTACTTGTTCCAAGCGGTGTATCCTTCTAGGATGCATGTGGCCTACCCATCGCTTAAGGGACATGAATATCCTCCCGAGGTATGCTGAATCTCTTACACATGCGCCTCAACAACCCTTCATCAATGTAAGATGGCATCAAATCTGGCGGGTTATCGACAATGATAACACCTTCCATCATGTCTATGCCACGAGAGTGCCTCCTCCATAATATCCACATCATGTTCCTCCTCCACTACCATTCCGACCCCTCCTGGTCACCAGGGTGTGCAGTCCGAGCAACTACAACAAGTGACTAAGCGCTTGGTCACTTGTTGTAGTTGCTCGAACTGCACTCCCTAGTCAGGCGCCTTTAACAAGTATAAATGCTACGAGTGGTGGACGATCCTGAAGTCTCAAGCTTGTTGTCCCCTGAGCTAGTGCTATATGACGACCCAAATTGGGACAATGAGTGCTTTGAAGCTTCGACCTGCAAAGCCTACTGTTTCTTAAGTGATCTTGTTTCATTTCTAGCTATACTTTCAATATAGTTGCATTAGACATCACACTAAATAACTTGTGCCCTGGTGTAAATAACATGTACATACATTGCAGTGAAATGTTGATAAGATTATGAAAAAAGAAAGACTTGGAATGTGATGACGATTAGTAGTTCTTGGAACTGTAACCATCATCGTCGTCGACCAATATCGCCAGATTCACACCAAGTCGTGGTTACATCATGACTGGAATCAGAAGACAAGGCTAAAAGTCTGGTAGTTCAGTCACGTGTCCATAGTTCTAGTTTATGCTCTAATCCTATGTGCAAGTCAGAGTTATCATCCCTCATCGTGTTCAATCCTAAGTCCAATCAATCATGTAACGCTGCAGAGACGACATAAATCAAGAGATAAAACTTCTGAGATTCGAATTTTCAAGAAGAAGAGAGGGGCACGCCCAAAGCAGGAGTCAAATTAGCCTAAGTCCCAGAGATGTGAAATTTCGCATCCCTAAGCTTGGACAACTTCGTATACTCCTCTATAGTTCAACTTCTCCTTCAATTCAGAATTTGAATCCCACGCCCAGCCAACACTTAGTTTCCTTCACGATGCAATTAATTCTCATCCCTCAGTTGCGAAATTTCACAACACTCAGATGTGAAATTTGGCATCCCTCGTGATGCGAGATGTCGCATCACTCAGATGTGAAGTTATCGTATCAACTAAGGGATGCGAACTGTCGACTTCTCCTCCTCGTCTTCTCCTCATCCTTCTCATTTGCTTTAACTTCTCTTCTTGTTCCTCTCCTCCCCGAACATTGTTGTGACCAAACCACGAATCAAATATTGAATCTCGAGCTCGATGATTCAATTTCGACACTTCCGAAGCTCAAGGTCGATCTTGATTCAAACAATAAAGCCAATTCTAATTTCTTGTCAATTTGAGTTCTTTTCAATGGCGTGTTCTAGGGATGCAAGAAAACAAAGGCAGAAAGAGGAGAGGAATTCAATTCGAAGCCTTATATAGGGGGAGACAGGAAAACAGGCCTGACCCATCTGAAATATCGTGTCCCTCCGAGGATGGGAAATTTCGTATCGAATCAGGGATACAAAATTCCGCATCCCTTTGGGATGTTAAATTTCGTGTCTCTCTCCTGGGATGTAAGATTTAAAAAATAAAAATGTGTATGCATACAACTTGTATGTTTATATATATACATTCACATATGAATGGATGTGCGTATACATAAATGGTGAGTAAACGAGAATGAAATTTCCATACTTCGAGAAATTTCCAACTCACTATTCCGGCAACGACCACGAATGCATGGTTTCAATGTCACAATAATGGACATCGATTTGATTCATCAACCAATCATATGCTCGTAAGTCCGAACGACTCAAGAACATATGACATACTATTGAGTCTACGACTCGATGTCGTTTTTCGAAATCCAACTCGCGGAGTTGTAAGCCAGCACAACATTTACTACTCATAATTCATCTTCAAACTCAAATCGCACCGTGAAAAATCATATGAATACCTGTGAGCATACACGCGACACTATATCAACAACGACTTGTTTACGTTACAACGTGAATGAGAGCCGACGACTAACATTTACTTTCATGAGAAAGCAGGAATTAGATATTAAACGGAGCTATCGATGGATCAAGATTCTCGACACGCTCAATAGAGTGATCACGACCGATTGATAAACAGCTCGGAGATATTTTCTGCTTCCAGAGGAAATCTTCTCAACTCAAAGCACGTCATGTCAAAATGAGACGTACTTTGGGGAGCAAGTGTTAACTGGCCATTTGGTCCAGTTCTCAAAAGTATACCAGGCCCGCTCGACTCAACCCATCGCATGGCACCAAAGCCCGAATTGTTGTTAGATAACTGAAGATACAACGCTAATAAAAGTTGTGCGAGCGTATGCCTCACAACACCCTAAAACCATAATTTTGTTTCCCTAATTTCGAATCACTCCAGAAGTTCGTATCACTCAGTGGCACTGTCCCCTCAAAAGTTCGACTCCCTTTCCTTTGAGTCACCATATATCGAGAACTTGAAGACTTCGAGTCCCTTTCCTCACACCACCAAACTTTGACTCCCTTGCCTCACATCACTAAACTTTGACTCCCTTTACTTCACACTGCTCACCAGTTCGTATCCAGAGGATCGCGTCCCCTTTACGCTCTGCTCTGTTTCGTCTTCGTATCCCCTAGGATACAAAATTCGTATCCCTCGGGATATGAAATTTCGTATCCTAGGAATACGCACTTCGCATCCCCAAGGGATGCGAAGCTATCGTATTCCTTTGGGAATGAATTTCGTATCCTAGGAATACGCACTTTGCATCCCCAAGGGATGCGAAGCTATCGTATTCCTTCAGGATACAAATTTCGTATCCTAAGGGATGCGAAATTCGTATCCCAACTGAAGGGATACAGAATTCATATCCCTCTGAAGGGATGCGAATTTCTCTTGAGCACTATAGGGTGATGCAAATTTCTAGTAACGGCTCTTCTGGGATGTGAAATTCTAATGTGTGGTCCCTAAATCTCACCTACTCCCACCTAACCCACTACCTATAAATACCCCCTTGCTCATTCTTCACAAGGATTGGATTTTTATTTATTTGATAGCTCTCCAAGCTCCTAGGACTCCATTAATGGCAGCATAGCTCTTGAGGAAGAAGAAGCATACATCACTTTTTCCCAAGACATGGCTATGACCAATATTACTTCAAAATACATAAAACAACTTGTAAATGAATGCCATGGTGAAGTTCAATGCTTATAACTCTTATTTCTAGATAAAGATCATCAAACTCCTTCAAAGTGGACATAGGCCCCTCACGAACCGAACCACTTTAAACCTCTATGTCATTTACTGCTTTCCGCACTTTAATTTTCCATATACGAAAAGCTCTTCTCTAGTAATAGAGAATCTTTGGGTGTGACGACATTTTTTTCCGTCAACAAGTATAGTAATAAATTAATCCTAACTGAAATAAAGTGTGACCTTTCGATTTTTTAAAATAAATAAAAAGATTTAATATTTTTTTTAGATGTATTGGAGATAATGATTTTTCTAGAACTAATAAGAGGTGAATATATAATCTAAGATTAACTAAGAAGCAGAGAATACTAATTGACTCATATATAAATATACATATACATATATATAAATAATAGAATAATACATGTGCCTGGATATAGAAATGAAAACATTTGAATACTATTGTTGAATTTATACTTGAACGAAGTAGCGTTATGAAGGGGAAAATGAGGAGTGCTTAAGTATAAGAAAATTAAAATTAATTCTATTTAACTTTATATATATAGTTAGGTTAATAATAAGAGTGATAAAGAAGTATTCAATTGATAATAATTATAGCAAGTACATGGAAATAATTTAGGGAATGTAAATTGTTAATATTAATCGGGGATTCTTCTAATAGTAAATGTCTAAAGTGGGTGGAATGCATGTTACTGTAGAAAACCAAGAGACCCATAAGTTAAACTCTTGTTTTCCACCATTGATTTATTTCTCATGACACATGCCAATGTATTGACTTTTTGGTAGAAACGGAACTGAAAGGTCTCTAAAGGAACATTATGTTTTCATATAATATAATAGATGTGTTGAAATAGAGGTCAACATATCCTCTTTCATTACTTTTTAAGCCTCTTATTTTCCCCAATCAGCACCACGCTACCGAAATGGACCTAAAATAGGATTTCATTACGTTACTAGGCCTATTATCTTCCCCAATTAGCCTTATACTGCTGGAATGAACCTAATATATGAATCACTTATCTTCCCCACTCAGCCCTACGCTATTGGAATGGACTTTCTCTCTATTTGCTTATTAATTTTATCAATTTAACTTAACCCAAATTAAGTTTATTAATAAACCCAATACAACCTCATGTTATAACCCTAGGTTGTTTCAACATTTCTAACTAATGTTATCTATTTGTACAACCCATTTCCATGTTACTTAATATCCAACTAAGTACAATCTGTTCCAGTTTACATGTTCTCCAATTACATGTTGAAATTTATCCCCAATTTACAATCCAATCCGATTACAATACCTAATCAAATTCAATATAGCCAAAGTCCCTTTTTAATTCAATTTCAACATTATTCCAATTTAACGCAAAATAATGTTAAAGGCCTAGGCTCTTTTCAGGCTTAGGCTCAACGCTAAAAAGAAAAGGGAAACGATCAAGGCTACTCGCAAGGCCAAGTCTCAGAAATAAACAAAACAATTTTAATAGGCATAATTATAACTATAAATAAAGTATAAAAAAGAAGGGGATAAGAAGAAGGAGAATTACTTATAAATAATAAACAACTGGAAATAAATATGTATAGATGGTAAATAAACTATAGTAACTTACAGAAAAACTAAACATATAAATACTGTAAATAACTATAAACATAAAACTTGCAAATTAAAACCACTTAACTGTCTAAACATTCCTATGCAAATAACTAATCTATAAATTACATAAAACTCGCAAATCTAATGAACAAAGCTTCCCCCATGGCCTCTTTCTTAAATCTAGCAGGACCTCCGCCTCCAGAAGTGTTTATAAAAATAAATAATTAAAACTTAAGAATTTTTTTATCCCCGTAAAAATTTAATTATTTAGCCCTTCCTAATTTTGAGGATAGACCTAAGGAAGAAGAATAGAGAATAAATGTGAAAAAATGATAGAGGCTCTACTAGTTTATTTATATGGTTTACCGAATGCACTCAGTAGTTCAAATCTAAGATTAAATTTTGTCCAGCCATGTCATCGGACCAATAAGAAAGCGTAATGTCCTACCTTATTTTAACGCCAATAAAACTCATCCAACTTAGAAAAATAACATTAGAAAAATAATAAGCATTCGCTGCCTTGTGTGTAGACCAAAGCACGCATATTCCTCGACCTGGGTTGACCCGCCCGCATTACTGGGTCGACACAGGGGTTGACCCATAGGTTGACACACGTGTCGACCCAATTGAGCTGGGTCGTATAGCGACCGTTTGTTTCATCTGTTAATTTATTTAAATTTTTTGAATTCATCTTTAATTCATAGCTAATTCATTTTAACCCTAATTTTAGCAAACCAAGTGTCCATTTTGATCAGAAAATTACAACGGACCCAATGGTGCTAGTCTCGTTGTATAATTTAGAATATTATTCTGATTAATATTTAGCTTATTAATCTTTACCTTTAATTATTGTCCATTAAAATTCTATGTGTTACACTACTCATATCAGGGTGTACGGATGTTGTGAAGGGTGCTATTACAAAAAGGGTAATCAAGGCAGGTTTCTATTTTATGCGTGTGTAACAACCCACAATTTCAATTATTGGATTTTGAATATTTAATTAACTTTAAATATTTAGGTAATTAGATTCCCAAGCGTTTTAGGAGACTGAATTACCACCTAGTTCAATCTTGGATATTATTTAAGATTCTATTTTCTAAATTGAATGAGAATTTTTTTTATTGGCCATTAAAAAGTTTTATTGACTGTTTTGAAAAGTGTTAATGATTGACATTCAAATAGTTTTCCTGCTCTTATTTGACACATTTAGTTAACATTTGAAAAGAGGCATATAAATCCTTATTGTAACATTTTAGAATAAATTCTTATAAAGGATATTTTATTAAAACAAAACATGTAATGGCATTTAGCTCAGTAAGCATTAAATCTTCGTAAAAGTTTAACATCTTAGGTTTTAATAAGGTATTAAATACCTATTTTTGAATTTGTGCGAATTTGAGAAATAATAATGGTATAACAATATTTAGAAGAATATATTTTGTGTAACTACAAAAATTTCACCTTATAAAAAGAAATAACTCTTGAATAAATAAGGGTAGCTAAATAAGTAAGTTAGGATTAGGTTCTATGATGAAGTAAGGATAAATTGCACAACCTAGTCAGGAAATTTTAGTGTCAGTCTCATAAGTTTCTATTTAAAAGGATAGCGAGGTATAGTATCTCTAAAATTAAGGGTTGGTTGTGAACTAGGTTTCCCTAAATAGTTTAGTCTAAGAATTAGTATGTTTATATCCATATCTAGCGATTAATATATATAAATCGTATAACGTAGCTTACCATGATTCACAATTTTAGAAAAAGATTCATGGATATTAATTGCAAACTTACTGGGAAATAAATTTGTAATTAATAAGATCAAAGGAGGATTTTGGGGACTGATTTAAAAAGATAAATTGATTTGGAGAAAATGGATATATTTCAAGCTTGAAGGAACTTGAAGAAATCAAGTAAGTATTCATGGAATGATCCATTTTTGATGATGGATAGACCACATTTATGAGAAAGACGAAAGTGTAAGATTTAAAGGAATGGACTGACATCTTAAGGAATTGGGATAAAAATATTAACACCTCAGCACTATTTAAATCACTTAATTGTAAGAGAAAACGTCTAAGGAATATTTTTAGGTTGTGATCGCTAGTGGTCCCCCGTATTTATTGAATAAGGGTATGCAGTGATATAAGCAATGAATCCCTGTTTATGCATGTAATATTGGAATTTTAAACCCTTATTAAATTGTAGGATAAAGGAATAAGAGAGAAATTCGTGGGGATGCTTAACTTAACGATTTACCATATATGGGATTTGAAAGTTAATAGCGGAATTGGATATGCAGCCTATAAAGAGGAGGTTTAGCTTTAAAGAACGACATCCTTGAGAGTAAGAAATTAAAGCATGGGATTAAGGAATAGGCTTAAATATTGGATTTGTATTAGCCTTTTAGTTTGAATATAACCGTGTTTTGGTTTGCGTAGGGATATTTGTTTAATTTTATAAATTAGTCCTTTTGTCGTTTTTCACAAAAAGGAATATACATAAAATGTAAATGATGTGATGTGTAATTTTGCATGTTTGCACGTAGAGTATACTATCCATTCAAAATAAGACAATACCAATTTCTTCTAATTTTAAATATGTCAATATTATTGTTTGGGCAAATTTATGGAAATTATAACAAAAACCTCACTGGAATTTAAATCCCAACAAACTGGAGCATGGGAAAATATTCTAATTACCAGTATAGACTAGAACATTAATTAGTTAGATTTAGAAAATTTTGGTTTCAAATTTTTGGGTTACACCTCATTCGAAGATTGGAGGACAAACCAAAAACATCAAAGTTTTGGGAAGAGAGGAAGAGTTGCATCTCAGATCTCTTATACAATAGGAATAATATTTGTCTTTTTAGGAGTAGTGTAATTATTTTTTGGTAATTAGTGGGAACTTTTGAATAATTTCAAGGAGGCCATCTAAAATACCAAAGTATTAATAGGATAACCATCGACAAATTTTTGGTAGGGCCTGATCAAGAAATAGAGACAGAGATGGAATCCTTGGCGTCACGTGCCACCACAGATATTGTGAAGCATGGGATTACAAGGCTCTGCAACATTTAGTTTGACTGGTTAAGTACATTAGAAAATAAAGTTCATTGAAAGGCATGAAAATTTTAAATTCTGTGGCCTTTCTCGAATTCTATGGTTGCATCATGGTTGCCAGATTGGATGGTAGGAGATGGTTGTAACACAAATGCACCATGCACTCATATAGGAATTATATGCAGGCTAAGATGTTTTGCATACATATAACATCGCATGTTACACTTTCACCGTAGGGTTGGGCTCACTCTAGTAATTTTGTATTGCGTAATCACGTTGAATCTTGGATATTTTATGGATGCTTATAAATAACATTAGTGTACAACATGGTTGTTAGTGGAGTTGTTTTTTTTGTCCTTTCAAAAAGATTTCGAGATGAAATCTCTTTTAGGGGGAGAATGTAACACCATGTAAAATAAACTTTTTTTTTTTGGGAAAGGCCAGCTGGTTTTTATAGTGATCTGTAACACTTCTTTATTATTACCAATAATAAAAATACAGTATAGTACAGGTGTTTGTCGTTGCAATCAGCTAATTCGGATTTTAAGGTGGACCATCCACCGCCTATGGAGTTTATAGTGTTCCGTCCACTCTACCTATCAGGCTTACAACACTAGAGCAAGTTGTGTTTTCAGCTAAATTACTAGCTAAAATACTAGACTACCATGTGAAATTAACTTAAATACACATAAACAATAAAATAAAATAAAAATTAATAATAATAAACGGTAATAAATTCGATGGGCTAAAAAATAATAATTTTGATAACTAGGAATTGGCCCATGAAAGTATGATTACCATGTTCGTGGCGATATTCTGATCCGTTTTCATGTTTTATTTGCTGAAAACAGAGGTCGTATGGAGAAGTTATTAATTAATCAAGTTAGACATAAATTGTTTACACACAAGGTTTGAAATTCAAATTAAATGAATATAAATCGGTAATATAAAATTATATTAATTAGCATAAAAGAATATTCCATAAGAATTTGAATTGTGTGTAGATATATACATATTGAAGGGGACAAGATTAATAAATATAAGGAAAGAATCAATGTCATAAATCCAAAAATTTATAAAAAGCATCGTTATAGAGATTCAAATTCCCGGCTCGACCCCAGAAGGGGGTTCGACCGCCCTTATAGGAGATAGGTTGACCGCCCTCCTATAGAGAGGGTCGACCGCCCTCTTGAAGGAAGGGTGGAGGAGATTGTTTATAAATAGGGAGTTGTATAGTTTTGCATCAATAGACTGTTCATATTAAATCAAATTAATCCAGCGGTCTATACACACACTTGAAACTATAAATATAGTTGCTAGCCTCACTCTAAACCCTACTCTCATTTCATTCTGTGCCACCATATTGTCCCTCTGCCATTGCTGAATTCGAGAAAAGGTTGGGATTCTCTTTTATTCCTCTAACCTCCATTTTATCTTCTCTTATCTAGATTCATATAGATTTAGATTCTTGAATTTAGTTATATATATATATATATATATATATATATATATATATATAAGATTCTATGATTTGATTCTTATATATATGTATATATATTAAAAGGATTGGGGTACGATAATTTGGAAGGCTGAATCCTTATCTGATTCTACATAAATTCTATTATTCTTCTTTCTCAAATCTCCATGAGTGGAAAATTTATAAGTTGTAATTTTCTATCCATCATAATGTAGATTTAGATTTTTATGCCTATATGTGATTTGGATTTTTTACGAAAATAAAACACTTTTGTTAACCAGCCTTTTGTTAATGAAAATAAATCACTTTTGTTAACTCGACTTAGCTCGTCGCATGGCACCAAAGCCCGAAGTGTCTCCAAAATACCGAGAGTCTGAGTCTGGAAGGAATCGAACGAGCGATAGTTTCACAACTCCTCTAGATGCAAATAACGCATCATCTCACATTATTTTGCATCGCATCACCAACCTCCATTGCCTCACACTCCATCGCATTGCACCATACTTGTCTCGTATCCAGCTCGCACCACTTCGTTAGCGAACTGTCACATCCTCCCTATATCACATCCTATGAATGCAATGTTGTCGCATCACACGGGATGTGATATCGCATCCTTCTGGATGTGATATCACATCCCACAGGGTGCGATGTTATCGCATCCTTCAGGATGCGATGCCACCGCATCCATCGATTATGATGCCATCGCATCCCCTAGATGCAATGCATCGCACCCCTTGGATGCGATGCATCTGCACTCTCCTCTCCTAGAATGCAACGAAACACATCTCTCTAGGATGCGAAAATTCACATCCTATATGAGGAATGTGATATTCCACTTTATAGCGGGGAAAAATGCGATTTTCTGGTTCATGAACTCCTAGGATGTGATTTTCTGCTGTATGGTCCCCAAATCTCACCTACTACCACATAACCCACTACCTATAAATATCCTCTTTATCATTCTTTACAAGGCTTGATTTTTAGTTGATTTGACAGCTCTACAAGCTCCAAGGACTCCATTAATGGAAACATAGCTCTTGAGGAGGAAGAAACACATATCATGTTTTTCCAAGACTTAGCATATGACCAATACGACTTCAAAAAACATAGAATCACTTATAAACGAATGTCGTGATGAAGTTCAATGCTTGCAACTCTTATTTGTGAATAAAATATCAACAAACTCCTTCAAAGTGGACGTAGGCTCCTCAGGACTGAACCATTATAAACCACTGTGTTATTTACTTCTTTCCCGCACTTTATTTTCCTTATGCACAACATTATTCTATAATAATAGAAAATCTTTGGGTGTTACGACATTTTTTGCCATCAACATTCTTGTGCTTTCACTGAGAACTTAAACTCACTTCTTTTAGCGCATTTCCATTTCGACTTTGATGCGCTACTCAGGTTTTCTTCCAAACCTACCACTCACTTACGATGGTTAAGCGATCAAAGAACCCAATGGTAGGAACCTCCACAGTTGCCGACACTGTTGCTTCTCAACAATCCCAGTCAATGAGGCACCCGACCGACATGGATATCATTCCTTCTACGGACCCTGATGCTCCTGCAACTCAAGAACAACTTTACATGCTCAATAAAAAATTGGAAGACAGATCTTGAGAGCTCAATAACACGTTGAATACCAACTAGACCTTATGCGTCAGCTTCAGGAAAGTCAATGTCTTGTCGCTTAACTCCAACTTGCTCAAAACAATGCTTGGCCGCAGCTCAATGCTTCAGAAAGTTCTTTTTTCAATACTCGGGGCCGAAGCCAAAGAAGGAGGATGACTCTTAACGCCAACGTCGTCACCCACACAAATGCAAATGTCAACGACAACGACAGTGGAAATGGAATAGGTAATGGGACTACCACGACTTTCAGTGAGGGAAAGCGTCAACGTGACCGTTCTCCATTGGTTATTAACAATGAACCAGGTTCTAGTAACTGACCCTCCCTTCGATGGAACCCAACTTTTGCTGCTTTGAACTTGGGGCCTACGCTTCCAGCAACACAAGGGCCCAAGTTTTTCTTAATCAGAGTCTACATCAACCAGCTCAGCCTCATCAACCATACCAGAATCAGGTGAACAATGTTGATGACATGTATGAGAATGACCCTGATGTCCATCCCAGAAGACGTCCACGGCCTTGGACCCCTGAGGTGAACTACGACCGCTGGATTTCACCAGCGGATGTTCAACCTGCATATCTCCCCGACATGATCTGAAGGATTATGAGAGATATGCGAGGAAACATCAAAGACATGTGGGAAACCAACATGAGATGTAACCCTTTCACCGGGGTGGTGCACTAAGCCGAGTAGCCTCGATGCTTTAACATGCCACAGCTCTCACTCTATGGGGGAATGACCGACCCTTGTGGCTTTCTAATAAGGTACGAGTGGCAAATGGACTCCACTCGGGTCACCGACGCCATCAAATGTAAATGCTTCCCAGTTTTCTTGGAAAGCACAACTTTGCTTTGGTACATCTGTCTCACGGCTAACTCCATCTCCACCTTTGACCAACTAGCTACTGTAATGGTCAAAGAATTTAGGATGCATGTTCCTACATAGAAGAATACTCTCCCTCTCTCCAACCTCTATCGAGGCCCTATATAAACCTTCAAAAGCTACCTCGAGTGTTTCAACACTGCCCTTGCTGAGGCTGATGATCCGGAACCTTGCACAGTCCTTGTCCAGCTAGCCAAAGGCGTCCTTGCTAGCTCCGAGTTCGGAGCATGGATAGACAGGAAGCATCCAAGACTTTGGAAGCTTTTTACGAGAAGGTCGGACAATTCCTATGTCAAAAGGAAGCCCGACGCAATAGGACTGCCCAAGGCGGCCACCCCAATAACCCACACACTGGCACCATTAAAGATAGTGTCAAAGGAAAAAATGTCGTAAAATCTTCCAAAGGGCAAGGGGCGGCCCCGTACAAACCCAAGCCAAACAATGGAAAACCCGACGGTCGCAACAACAATCAATCTCTTGGGGACCTCAAGAAGCACGACCGCTATCCCAATTACAGGAACTACACTCCGCTCAACCGAAAGTTGGAGGCAATCTACTTAGAGACTTGTAACACTCTTCGGTACATGAAGCCTAACACGAGGGAATCTGCTGACCGCAAGAAAAACTCCAACAAGTATTGCAGATTCCATGAGATGTTTGGGCACAACACCAACGACTATCGCCATCTCGGGGATGCAATCGAAAAGATCATTTGTTACAAACGTGTAGAACAGTACGTTCATAACCCTATTCCTCTTGAAACATCCGCAGGCCCCTCAATGCCCTCTCTCCCTCCAGCTAATGCGACCACATGCCCATCTAATCAAAGACCATGGGGCATCCTAATCAACACTATTTGCAGTGGACATCACCCCGCACACGAAAGCTTCCGAAAAATATAGGAGTATGCCAACTCCATTAAGCATGCCAGCTACGAAGCATGCTCTTCCCTGGACGAATCTGTCCGCGCCAAGCTTTAGAAGACAATGATGGATGATGTTGGCTTTCTGCGAGAGAGAGTCTACGAGAATTGATATCCCAACTAAAGACCCTCTCGTCATCTCTACTCAGATAGGCCCTGCTTTTGTTCGAAGGATCCTCATCGACTCAGGAAGCTCGGTCAACATTATCTTCAAGTTGGCCTAAGGCCAAAAGAGACTAGATGCCAAAGTCTTAAGCCCTATTATGCAATGATCCACGACTTCAACGGTTCTTCCAACCAACCCCTGGGCATGGTCGACCTCTCGGTTGAACATGGAGAAGGGGATCAGAGCCGAGTCCGAATCCTCACCTTCGTAGTATTTGACGACATATCTCCATACATTGTCTCCTTCGGCCGTCCCTTCCTTGCAGAATTCCGTGTATGCATGTCACCATGGTCCCTTTTCATAAAATTTCCGATTGAGAACGGGATCAGCACAATTAAGGGCGACCAAGCAACTGCTAGAGCCTGCTATCTCACCGAATGGAAGAATGCCGTCAACAAGGGGAAAGGCAAGACAACGCTTCCTCCCTCTTGCGCCAAGAACGTCTCCCAATTGCAATTAAAGATGTATGAGTCCTAGCTCAGGCGCCACTACTGTCTTTTCGATGATCTCGATTTGAAGGAGTAAGAAGATCCTGATTTCGAGGGGGCTACCCTGGTAGAACCAACGGTGAATGTTCGATCAACCCCACTAACCCAATAAAGGTCTTGAAAGTTGGATCGCGGCTCCACCCCGTAATAAAGGAAGAGCTCAGGGAATTCTTAAGGGCTAACCTCAACGTATTTTCTTGGACCCACTCTGACATATGCGACATCGACCTAGGAGTCGCTTGCCATATGCTCATCATTGACCCGAAGCATCTTCCAGTCAAACAAAAGCATAAAATCTTGAGAACAGAAAGATCGATTGCACTTAAAGAGGAAGTGGATAGGCTACTTGATAATGGCTTCATTCGCGACGCCCTCTATCCCGAGTAGGTCTCTAATCCAATCTTGGTCAAGAAAGAAAACGGCAAGTGGCGGACGTGTGTTGACTACTCAGACTTGAACAAAGCCTTCCCAAAGGACAACTTCCCACTTCCAAAGATCGACCATCTTGTCAGTTCAACTGTCGACTATGCTTCTCCCCTTCATGGATGCATACTCAGGCTACAATCAGATTCCATTATACCTTCTAGATCATGATCATACTTCTTTCATTACCGACCTTGGGCTCTACTGTTATGTCATTATGCCCTTCAGTCTCAAGAATGCTGGAGCCATCTATCAGCAACTGGTCAATCGCATGTTTAAGGACCAGATCGGGAAATCCATGGAGGTTCACGTGGATGATATGCTTGTGAAAACGAGGGTATCAAAAAACCATGTCAATGACATCGCTGAAATGTTCAGTGTCCTTCGTAAATATGGCATGAAACTCAACCCCTTGAAATGCATTTTTGGCGTTGCATCGGGAAAATTATTGGGTTTCATTATTAATTCACAAGACATCAAAGCAAACCTAGAAAAAATTCAGACTGTCCGGGATATCCAAATCCCTCGGAGCATCAAGGATGTTCAAAGTTTAAATAGGAAAGTGGCCACTCTAAGTCAATTCATTTCTAAATCAATTGAAAAATGCATTCCCTTTTTCGACTTGCTCAGAAAAGGGAAGCACAACTTCACAAGGACACCGAAGTGCGTTGACGCATTGCAAGAACTCCTGAATCACTTAGAGCAAGACTTATCTTTTCAAAACCTGTGGGCCATGAAGACTTAAATCTCTATTTGGTTATTTTTGTGCAGATAATTAGCTCAGTGCTTGTGTGCATCGAAGATTGTGTCCTATGACCCGTTTACTTCATCAGCAAAAGAATGACATGAGCAGAAAAGAATTATCCAAAGCTCGAAAAGCTTGTTTCTGCATGCTGATCTCTTCCTAGAAACTATGGATGTACTTTACGTCCCATCCAATCAAAGTCTACGCTGACCAGCCACTACGACCAGTCCTGCAATGACCTAAGGCGTTTGGGTGACTCTTGAAATGGAACATAGAACCGAGCCAGTTCGAGAACACCTTCATTCCTCGTTGATTCATCCTTGGAAAAGCCCTCGATGATTTCATAGAGCAATTCACAATTCCCGAAGAGCCTCCTACGGAAGACATTGAGCCTCCAAACATTCAGTGGAAGCTATTCGTGGACGGATCCTCTAACAGTCAGTGTTCTGAATTCGGAGTGGTACTCGTTACTCCTAAGGGACGCTCGATATGTTACGCTCTAAAGCTCGACTTCCCTGCCACCAATGACGATGCAAAATATAAAGCCTTGATTGCTAGACTCAGAAATGCAATCAAACTTAGCAGGAAGGCTATTTAGATTTACTCCAATTTCTAGCTCATCATACGCCAGGTGCAGGGTAAATATAAAGTCAAGGGGGCACAACTCGCTCCCTACTAGCTCGGGTTCGCGAACTGCTGTCCAGCTTCGACCACTACATCATTACGCATATCCCTCAAGGTAAAATGAAAAAGCTGATTCTTTAGCCAAGCTAGCAATCTCCGAGGATGCACAACTCTTGGGGTTACCCCAGTCAAAGTTCTCGACTCTTTGAGCATCAATCAGATGCAAACTGATTCAGTTGTAGCGACGAAGATCGAGCCAGAGCCGAGTCCTGGATGACACCGATCAAGAACTACTTACAACATGGAATCATCCACGAGAGCTACAATGAAAGACGATCACTCACTTGAAAATCATATCACTACATCTTTAAAGATGGAGTGCTCTACCAAAGGGGATTCTTTGTTCCATTACTCTGATGTGTTGCCCACAACGACACCGACCATGTGCTATTGGACGTGCATGAAGGCGAGTGTGGTGACCATATCAGGGGGAAATCTTTGGCAAGGAAGATTCTCAGATATGGATACTTCTGTCCTATGCTCGACCAATATGCCGCGGACTATGCCCGCAAGTGCGACAAATGCCAGAGGTTTTCCAAGATTCTAAGAGCCCCACCAACTGAGCTAACACAAATGGTCAGTCCTTGGCCATTCACCATGTGGGGAATATATATCATCAGAAGTCTTCCGATGGCCAGGGGCGGTGCATGATATGCCATCATTATAGTTGATTACTTCACCAAATGGGCTGAAGCTGAGGCTCTAACTATGATTACTACCAACAAGGTGATCAACTTCATCATCTACAACACCACCACTCGATATGGAAACCCTAAAGCTATCATTTCAAACAATGGGACCTAATTCGAGAGCGTTGAGTGAGCTTAAGGACGTCTACCGATGATACGACATTTAGATAAGATTCTCGGCAGTAGCTTATCCTCAAACCAATAAGCAAGTTGAGGTTGTTAACAAAGTGGTCGAATCAATTATCAAGAAGCGTCTGAAAAGGCCTAAGACTTGTGGGTGGGTGAGCTTCTTTTGGCCCTATGGGCCTACCTGACCACCCATAAGTCAGCAACAAGCTATACTACCTACGCTCTTGCCTATGGGTCTGAAGACGTTATTCCCATTGAGCTCAAGCTCCAGTCTGATAGAGTCACTTACTATAATCCAAAGACCAATGAAGATCTTCTCTTGGAATCACTCGACCTACTTGAAGAGAAAAGAGACGAAGTTAAACTCAAAGTTGCCGCACAGCATCAACTTGTCACCCAATACTTCAAATCCAAAGTTCGTCCAAAGGACCTCGACATCGATGACCTCGTCCTAAAGCGGATCATTCCCACACCGACTGGTTTCAGTCCTCGTTGGGAAGGTTTGTACGTCATTCAACTGAGGCTTGGAGGCGGGACCTTCAATCTAACGACCGGTTATGGCCTCGAACTTCCAAAAGCTTGGAAAAAGGAACATCTCCGCTAGTACTTCACATAGCTTAGTGTACTGATTTACTATTTTCCAACAATGTTTTATTTTCTTCAAGTTCAAGGCATTGCAAAGTAAAGGCCATAGCTACTAAAGTTATCATTAAAGATATTTTCAGATGTCAATGTTCTTGGTGTGTTTACTTTATGCATAGTATATTTGAGCAACTTTTACAATTGACTTGCATATATGAGCACACAACACTGGATCATAACCTAGAAGCTTGGAATCCTTCCTACTCTAACTCGAATCTCGAATCTCGAACCAACGACGAGACCGAGTATAAATAACTCTAACTCTAGTCTCGAACCAACAATGAGGACGAGTATAAATAACTCAGGACGCTCATTCACTTGAGCATCCAACCCCGTTTCTAAGTTTCTGGACTTAGGGGCAACCCACTAGCCGAATGAGTGTGACATCAACCGAGAGTCTAAAGGATGAATCAATGACGTCCATGCGTTCTCACGACTCAGAACCAATGACTCCAGGGAGGCATTAAGGGAGAAGACAACGAACCCGAATTCTGCACGACTCGGAAATCTCAATCAAGGGAAATACCGAGTGTGGAGTCAACGCATGCAATCTTCACACAACTTGGGAATTTCAAGAGCGAAGCCTCAGATTATGTTTGCTTAAGTGTAACGACAAGTATGTTTGCGCAAGTACAGGAAACTGGAAAGCGTAGACGGATGTTTGAACACTTAGTACAAAATGTGATGTAGTAAAAGTTAACTAACACTTTCATTCACAACCAAAAGAAAACTACATCTAGTTAATTCTTTTTCTAATGACATGATGTACATGAAAACCACATCACGCCTCCAAAATCAAGGGACATACTCGTGTATCCTATCGACCTACATAACCAAAAAACATCTATAAAAATCACTTGGGGAGTTCGCCCTCTTCCACATCCTCCTCCGTCTCCTCTTTCTTCTTGCTCAAGTCGCCGCTCGGTGGATCAACGCCTTCCCTCTTCTTCTTCTTAGAGTTGCTTCCAATTTTCCCTTTCCTCCTCTTAGCCGGAGAAGATGACATGAGGTCTACCTACGGAATCTCTTCCTCGTCATCGTCGCCACTCAAAATCTCTGTGACTTCCTCGCCTCCGAGCACGATCATATTCAGGGGTTTGGGAGAGACCTCACTGGAGAGCGTGAGTATTGAAGGTGTGCCCTCTCCTATCTTCTGTTCAACATTCTTAATTGCTTTCTGTTGTGCCACCTTGCCAGCCTTAAGCTTTTTTGCCTCAACCTCCTATAGCTTTCTCCCAGTATTGTCAGCTTTCTTCCCAGCGGCCTCGGCATCAGCTACCTTCTTTAGATCCTCAGCCACCTTAGCCGCAACCTCCTGCATAGTCTTCTTCCTAGCCTCTATCAATGCTGTTTTCCAGGCCAGCTCGTCCGCCACCCTCTACTCCTCAGACTTAGCGTGTAATCGAGCACTCTGTTCTTTGACTAGCTCACACATTGTTTGCTCACTCGTTTCGACCTGCCCAGCCACTTCTACTTCCACTCCTTTCCCATCTTTTCCCATCATCTCCTCGAAAAATGCAATGTCATCTTTGGTCAGTGTGTATAGCAAACCACCTCCTTCGCCAAGATGCTCCCCTAAGCCTTCCATCCCTGTCCCAAGTTATACGGGCTGCATTGGTCTGAAGCCTATTGAAATTTCTGTTTTAGAAGGACCTGCACGGTGAAGAAAAAGGATAATTAGTCTAATTCGACTTTGTGATACCATCCATCTAAGCACTCGTGAAAATAAGGCTTTACCTCCCACCACCCTAGAAGCAATTTCGGGAGGCACAACACTTCCACCTGTTGGTGGAGGGAAGCTCCCCAATCCCAACCCTAGTTGATCAGGGTTATACTCAGTTTAGATGGGGGATGGGATCTGTGAACCACTTGCGGATATGAACGGCGTAGCTTGTTGTTGCTGAGAACTACCCCCAATAAACTTATAGGTCACTACCAACTATCAACGGACACCATCTTCCTTTTTGTAGCAGTAAGTCTCCTCCCTTGCCCTCTTGGCATCGTCTCTAAGCAACTGACTTCCCTCTTGCAACACCAAGCATTCTTTGCCCTCTAAGTGTGGGAACATGAACTCAATTTCATCAATAGCACCCAACATTCGAAAATCGGCCTCAAACTCCAGCAGCTTGTCCCAAACCTTGGCCAATGTTCGTGGATAATCGTCAGCCCACAAGATTCCGTGGTATTTAAGCGCTTTGACATACACCCCCTAAATGTATGGCTCCAGATCCAACTCTGCCTGAATCGTAGCATCCTCAATCTCATACTTGAGCTCTTATACCTCCTTCTGGTGCTTTACCCTTACCCCATCCATCTCGGTCAACACCTCCTTAGTAGTAGTCTCGGCCTTCTCCTTATCCTTTTTGCCTCCTCCAAAAGCCTCCTTAGCTCAGCATTCTCATTTGAAAGCATCTGGGTCTCTTAATTTTCTGCTTTTCGCCTTTTGTTCTCCTTCACTAAGGCCTCATTGTTCGTCCACAGCTTCTCCACCTCCTTGTTCTCCTCAATAGACAACGATTATCCTCCGCCAGCTCTTGGTTCTCCTTTTTGTGGGTTGCATTGTCGGTCGTCACTGAGGCCACAATGCTCTTAAAAGTTACATCTGCATGCTATGCATCTTTCTTCAGTTTTTTATACTTCTGATCTAGTTAACCAATTTTGGCAACAGAGAGTTAGCACATAAATGTGTTGCTCGAACATATGAAAATAGGTACAGCTTAAAGACTTGACTTACGTAGAGCCTCATCCCAATTTCGGACGCTTAGGTGTTCTCCTTGATCGCTTGCGTCAAATTTCCAATCTCCACAATCTTTTTGAATATCAACTCCCAGAGATCCCCAACATATTTGTTAAACTCATTGCATTGGTAGTAGGCAGTATGCTTTTTTCTACACACCGAGTTGATGTCCTCGCGAGGGATCAGACAGATGTCTGACATCCATTTCATCTAGTCGAAATAATACTTGGGAAATATCTCTTTTAGGCGTGCCTTCTTCTCCTCAAGAGTGCGCTTAGGCGCTTCTGACCCTCCCTTCGATGTGGTCATCTTCAATGCCCTGCGGCCTACTGGTAGTGTATCTTTGCTAGTGGACTTATAAGTAGGCACCGTAGGTGAGGCATAAGGAAGAAAAGTTGATGCTCTTGACCTTGTACCCGTCATCTCATACCTTGAGTCAGTTCCCGAAGATCGAGTGATAGGTGGTGGGTATTCCGAATGTCTAGACTTCTTATATCGATGGTCACCGCCATGACCACGAGAGCGAGAAGAAGATTATAGGAAATCAATTGTTTTTTAAAAACTACTTATTAACAGGCTCCTATATGGCCACTGGCCTCAAGATCCATGACTTTGGTGCCTGTTGATGCTTCTATCTCGAACCGTTTCACCTACACGGAACAGATTCAAGGTTAGACTCAAGCACCCTATACACACAAACAAGTGATGTGTCATATAGTATTTATGAGTGTGTGCCCTAAGTGCACTCTCCACAGACCAGATTGAGGCCTGCTTAGAGGGGTTATCTCTCCAATAGTCAATGCTAGACTTCCAGAACTTGTGTCGCTGAGCCAAGACAAAGGGACATCGATCGAGACCTTATCCAAGTCCTTAAACTGATCCGCTCTCTCTAGCGATGCGGTATTCTCAAATGTGGTAACTAGGGAAATAGGGCTGGCCAAAACTCCAATCCCCGTGTCGACAGTCTTAGACGGGGCAAGGGTGAGTGATAGACCCTCTTCTCTAGTGACCGTCTCAAAATCACTGTCGCTGCCCGCATTAGTTCCTTCCTGAGTCTTTGCGGCCTTAGGTCACTTAGACACAATAGAGGCTGCTTTCCTTTTACGACCCGGAGAACTCCCTTCTCCTTCAGGTTTCACCTTCCCCTTCCCAGTAATAGCTGGCCGAAGCATTGTATGTTTAGAGCGATGTAAGCCCATTCGGCGAAGGGCCTCCTTGTCCAAGATATTTTTTGTAGACCAAGCTGCGATGGGAATGGGTTTCACCTATTCGATGTACCCCTGGTAGGTTGTATCCTTCAGCGGTGGAGGAATCCCTGTTACAGAAATTCAAGACTAACACGTAGCCCATGACTCAACCCACTTCAAACTCAAAGCAACCGAAGATACTTACTTCCTTCCAGCCAGTGCCTCTCAGATCCCCGAGGATAGCGGGCAAAGAACAATTCATGCTTGAACATGCCGAGTGGCTTCAATTTTTGTAGCGTGGCTTCGTGTTGACGAGTTGGGGTTACCTACAAATTTTCAGTCATCCGAAGAAGGTTAGAGATGGGTCAAAGGTGGATTGCTCGAGATATGGATAGATTGACAGAAGTTTCTCTTGGAAAATCAGAATTATTGGAGAATGATTGGAGGGATATGCTCGAGGCATGGACTGACCGGGCCAACTGCTTAACCAAATTTGGCTAAGTAAATGAGTCGGCACCGAACCATAATGGAAGGCTCTGTGCACATGATTTTTAGGGAGGTTGATCGTAGTGGCTTTTGTAGGTTGCTGGTGAAGTTCGTAAGGAAATGGACTTTAGATGATTGATGTGCAACTCAAAGATGGATGGTGCTTCGATTGTGAACTCACGTTGGAGCGGTCAGAGCCAGATTGATATGACACTGGTCGTGATTCGGTATCAGATTCAATAAGATGATGGATTGACTGGATGGGAGTTAATCATGGATGATAATGGAATGGTTGGAGAATGGATTGAGTCACCAAAATGAAAGTATTGACAGATTTGATGTGCCAAGGAATCGTCGGTAATCAAAGTGTTCTAGCAGACTCAAAGGAGGGGTACTATGGGGACGCCCGTTGGGATCAGATTCAATAGATCGTATACCCTGAGCAATCATGATGGGTGTAGTTATCGAGAACGGGAAAAGACAAACATACGAGTCACGATAGCGTACGGTAGTTTGGTTAGAACCAGGGTTTTTCATTAGCGCTTTTGATCGTTGTAAGCAAGTTCAATTATCGATGGATTCAAGACTATAGACGGTGATAGCTAGGATATTGGATTTTATGTATGTTATGGTTTATTGTATGCTTTCTTCTCTGTTTTCTCTAGGTAGGCTTTCACCATAGGATGTCAAAGAGAAGAGGGATTAGGGTTGTCCTCTCCTATTCTGTAATGACATGTGATGGGTGGTTTTCACGTGTTAACTTGTTGGTTGCTAGGCAGATCGGATGGTTGATCCGCTTATACTCATATTACCCTGTGTAACTTTTCTTACTTATTTTATCGCTCACAAGACTGTTATTTGACTCAAGGTGTTATGTTTCCCTCTTATTACCTTGGGTTATTTATTAATGTTATTGATGAGCAGACTGAGTAACAGGTAGCAGGTTTGGTGTTGTTGATGTTGTGCGGTGACAAGCAGGAGGTTGGCATATTATCTCTACCTCGGCCTGGCACGCCATGCATCGCACTTTCAATGCGGGAGATACAGGGTGGTCGTCACATATATAGTGATAACATATCAATTGTGAACAAGTTATATAAAAGGATTTACTTGATCTGAAAATATAAGAAAAATCGGTATCGCTTTATCAGTAAAATCTCGAATTTTTGTAAATAATGGTTAATATTATTTAATATGGTTTTAATGATTAAATAATTGTATTTTAATTATTTAAAAATAATTAGAAAATTACTATTGAATTTCGTTTACTCAGATAAATATTTTAAGTGAATACTGAAAATGTGAACGATAAATGGGTTTCGAAATTTCAACTGTTTGACAAACGGAAGTTGTGCATAGGTATAAGGTACATATGCACGCATACATGAGTATGATAAAATATACATAGGTAGTTAAGTGGGGATTAATTATGCCAAGGATGAGGTAGAAATATTTAATAAATAAAAATAAAATGAGTTTACTTTTATTAAAATAATACCACACGCTTGCACACTCATTACTCTTACAATTCCTTACTCTTACAAACCATACTTTTACACATGATGTGACAAGAGGGGGGTACATTTCGATCGAAAATGAGGTGGGGGAAAGAAGGGTTTTTAAACAATTTTCTATCCCTTATTTATTCCAAAATGTTTCCTATAAATACCTATCTAATTTCATTCATTCTTTATACCAAATCTCTTCTCTTCTTCCACTTCCTCTTCCTAAAGCTCTTTTATGGCTTCTAAACTCTAACCTAAACCTAACGAAAGAATAGAAAATAACTCACCATTCAAACAAGTATCAAAAGAAATCGAAACAATCATCAAATCTTCCCCCATCTACATTCATAAATAACCACCACTCGATGAAGTTTTCAAGACCAAGACTCCATCCTCTTCACCATAGGTTGTTAGTAGGAAGGAAGAAACGAGGGACGTTGAGCTAAGGAAGACCGAAGGAGCTAGTAAAAATTGCTTTGGTACAATCGTAGCAAAGCTATAGTCAATTACAAGAACTATCTTAACTAGTAAGGTGAATAACTATACCTTAAACAACCCTAACTATACACAGGTTAATGGTTGCTATATGGAGTTAAAATGATTTCTATATGTATCTTAAGTGTTGCTTATGAATGCCATGATAAATATTTTCCAAGTTTGGATGATTATATATTTTATTGTATGATTGTTTACAAGTCATGTTAAATACATGTCGATAGACACAAAGGAAATCACTTTCCTTTATTGAAAGAAATGGAGAAAATAGAATGATTAAACTTCTCAAAAATAATTTTAAATGTTTTTAAAATGAACTATAAACTCTCCTAAGTGTTAAAATGAAGTAGTGAAAGCATAATAATTTTGTAGGAAATTTAGTGTATCGCGAATCGGTAACTCGCGAATCCGCTAATTAAAAATTGAATCTTTTGTATATGAAAAATATGAATCCAAATTCTTTGAAGTAAGATTTTTCCGAATCCTTATAACCAAATCTTTCCAACGAATTGAAAAATTCAAGATTCTTTTGGGTAGATTTTGAAATACGGCTAAAACCTAGATTTGAGAAACATCGTAGTTTTGCAGTTCAAAAGCCTGTAAATGCAATTGTTTGAAACTGAGATTTTTAGTCACTTAAAGATACATAATATATCTTATAAATAATAAAAATGTTTTAAAAGTAATTTAAGTTGATTGTATGTATCTTCCAATGATAGAAAAGTCGTTCAGATGAATTAAGCTTAAATGACACTTTTTGCAAAAAATTTCCAATAACATTGAAATTTAAAGTTTAAACTTAACAAATCTTCTCCAAATCTTTACTGAATGTTTTTATATGATTAATAAATAATTTGGTGTTTGTTTTTAAAAATTTATATTATTTGAAGTTGTTAGATGATTGAATCGAATAAAAAAGCTATACTAAACAATTAATTTAATCTTGGCTACAGTAAGATGACAAGTAAACTAGATTTTTCTATTTTTGAGATAACTTTGGTGTTTAACTAAGCAGATCTTCAGGAGCAACCAGTGTCCTGGCTCACCAATCCCTTTCTTGGATAAGGGGTAAATAAGGTTAAAATGTCGAAAACAAGTTAAGTATAAAGAGTCAAATTTTCTAAAGATAAAAAAACTGGAATTCTTGGGGATAAATTTGTTGTATTTAGATCAAATATCGATGAGGGAATCCTTACTGTTCGCAAGAATTTAAAAGGAGTTTACGCCGTTATTCAACGCATAGTTGCATTTGAACACTGTAATTGATATTGAGTAAGATAAGTATGATTTCTTCGGATCTATTGAACTAAATTGGACTTACTGTACAAATGACTTAATGAATGAGGTTTAATAATTCTACGTATATTCTTTTTTTTTTTTTGAGCTGGATGGTTGTGTAAAGAAGATCTACACAGTCGATTTATATTAAGCATTAAAATAAAATAACGGTCAACAAGCCTGACCTTTGGCATTAATAGATCGCACTAGATAAAGAGATTGCATGCATGCATGCAAAGCATGTAGTATAGCAAAACATAAAATAATATACAGATTACAGCATGAAGATACAAATAACACTACAGTTAGCAACATATAGAACAATTATTGAGCTAAAGTTTTCAGCTCCAAAACAGTTCTATGAATAACAATTCAAAATAAAGGTCTAAGGGCATGAGACATCATGTCATTAGAAGAGCAAGTGGAAGTTACCATTGACATGGGTAAAAACAACACTGGCGCAACCCATCAGCCTCTGAGCTGCTTTCAGTTTCATCCTAGATTATTGCAGCGTCCATTAAGGTTGGAATGAAAGGAGAAGCATGTGTACCTGTCAAAAGATGATAAAGGTAAGATAATTTGTGACATAACTGGATTTTAGAAGCTTAATGTCCCCTGAAATATCGACTTTTATGTTCAAGCCTGATTATCCAAACAAACTCAGAAAAAAAAGATATCCAACATAATGGAGGGGGGAGAGTATTGCCAGTAATCCAAATGATGGTTCCTTCTAAATAGTTTTCATCACTCGTCCTTCTACCAGGGAAATTGCTAGCTCATGAAGGGAAACCTCATTTGAAGTGTATACATTACTTTATCTGGAAAGAAAAAAGATAAGAATATAAAACCAAAGTCATTATGTGAAATACATGAACTGTTTCAGCAAATAACACAGGCATCCAATCATTAACTTATGTTTCCTACTTAATGCCAAACCTGCATCAGCTTCAATCGTAGAAGGAATTACCTTCATAACAACCATTTATGTTTGATATAAATGTACGATCGTTGTCAAAAAAAATTCAAATGCAGTGATAGCATATTTGAATCATACTACAAAGTCAAAGTGATGGAAATATATTCCTAGTTCTTTTATGTAGCCTTCAAGTAATTTTCGTTGACATTCACATAACACTATTAGCCATAATCCTTATTATTGTTAACCGGTAATTTTGTCCGGTTCCCAAAAGTACACAAGACCTACTCGACTCGACACGTCGCGCGGCACCAAAGCTCGAAGTGTTGCCACAGTGTTGACACGTCAAGCAAAAAAGAGATCGATCATATAAAAGCCTTACACCCTCTCCACACAAACACGTCATCGCCTCGCATCATCGTTGATCTCACATCGCGTCACCAAGATCGCGTCACCCTTCCTCTTATCGCATCCATCGGATGCGATGTTATCGCATCCCACTGATGCGATGATATCGCATCCCTCGGGTGCAATAACATCACATCACTCAGATGCGACATTATCGCATCCCACTGACGCAATGATATCACATCCCCCGGGAGCGATAACATTGCATCACTCGGATGCGACATTATCGCATCCCACTGACGCAATGATGTCACATCCCCCGGGAGCGATAACATCGCATCACTCGGATGCGACATTATCGTATCCCACTGATGCGATGATATCACATCCCTCGGGTGCGATAACATCGCATCACTCGAATGCGACATTATGGCATCCCACGGATGCGATGGTATCGCATCTACCGGATGCGACATCAATGCATCATAAGGATACGATGACCCTATGACCACTCATAAATACATCGCATCCCCCTGGGATGCGATTTTCGCATCACACGTGGGGATGCAATTTCTTCCTCTATTAAGACTGGGTGATGTGATTTTCTGGGGTATGTTATTCTAGGATGCGATTTTCTGCTAAGTGGTCCCCAAATCCTACCTACTCCCACCTAACCACTCCACTATAAATACCCCCAAGCTTATTTGTTAAAAAGGTTGAAAATTTGCTGATTTGGTATCTCTTAAGAGCTCCAAGTGACCTCTCTAATGGCATCATTGCTTTAAGGAAGAAGAAGGAGGAAATAGACTTTTTCCCTTCAATAACATATAAGGACTATGACTTCAAATTACATGGAAATGCTTGCAACTAGATGCCTAGAAGGGGCTTATAGATTGTAAATCATTGTTGTCAATAAAATATCAGTAGCTCTTCCAAAGTGGACGTAGGCCCCTTATGGGACCGAACCACTATAAATCTCAAGTGTCATTTACTCTTTTTTTTTCTCTTCTGCACTTGCTTTCCTTACGCGAAACCGTATTCTTAAGTAATTAAGAATCCTGGGTGTTGACGATATTTTTTAGCATCAACATTTTGGTGCTTTCATTGAGAACTGAGACTCGCTTCTTCGTTGCACAATACCATCTCGACTCCGACGTGCTTTAGGTTCCTTCTCCAAACTGCCGCCACTTCCGCTTACGATGGTTAAGTAAACAAAGAAAACAAAGTTTAACCCCTCTACTAGAGCCGAAGCTAAATCATCTCAGAAACCCCAGTAGATGGATATCCTAGCCAAAATGGACGTACTTCCCCTTACAGATCCGCAAGCCCCCGCAGCCCAAGCGCAGATTTGCGTGCTCACCAAGAGGCATGAAAATATCGCTCTCGAACTCAACCAAGCGTTGAAAGACAACATCGACCTTATGCGTCAGCTTCAAGAGAGTCAACGCATAGTCGTCCAACTCTAAATAGGTCAAAACAATCTTTGAGTGAGGCGTACAGTCTCGGAAACTTCTTCCTCCAAGTCTGGAGGACCACATCAATGAAGGAAGTTTAGCTTTAACAAAAATGTCATTGTCCTCTCTAATGCTCACACTTATGGTCACAATAACGACAACAACAACGAAAACGGTGATAGAACCACCATCACCTATAGTGTGGGCATGCATCACTATGATCGATCCCGACTGGTCATCAATAAATAACAGGGTCCAAGTAATCGCCCCCTCCTCGGCAGAACCTAACTGTCGCCGCTTAGAACTTGACGCTCACGCTCCCAACAGCTCAGCAGACCTATGTCACTCAAGATCAGAATGGACATCAGCCCACCCACCCTTATCAACCATAATGGAACCAGATAATTGATGTCAATGATATGGAAGAGGATGACCCCGACATTCACTATAGAAGGTGTCCATGGAATAAAACTCCCGAAGTTCGCCGAAACTGGATTCCGCCAGACGATGTCCGTCTGACATATCACCCCGACATGATCCGAAGGCTCATGAGAGATATGCGGGGAAATGCCAGTCACTCGTGGGAGATCCACCTGAGGCATAAACCCTTTACCAGAGCCGTCCACGAAGCTGAGTGACCACGACGCTTTAACATGCCACAGATTACGCTATATGACAGCACGACCGATCCATGTGCTTTCCTGAACCGCTACGAATGGCAGATGGACTCCAGCCGAGCCACCGACGCAGTCAAGTGCAAATTCTTCTCAGTTGCCTTGGCAGGCATGGCTTTTCTTTGGTTCTCTCGCCTTTCGCTCCATTCCATCAATAACTTTGGCTAGCTAGCCACGGAATTGGTCAAATAGTTCAGGATGCACGTTCCAACTCCAAAGAATGCACTAACTCTATCCAGCTTGTACCAGGGTCCTGTAGAATTTCTTAAAAGCTACCTCGAGTGATTCAATACCATTCGCGTTGAGGTCGATGATTTTGAACCCCATATCGTGCTTGTCCAACTAGTCAAAGGCGTTCTCCCGACCTCCGAATTCGGAGCCAAGACAGATAGAAAGAAGCCCAAGAATTTAGAAGCTTTTTACGTAAAAGTGGGGTAGTTCTTGTGCCAAGAGAAGCTGGGCGTAACAGAGCTTCACGGGCCAACCACTCCAACAACCCACACGTCAGCATTGTCAATGATAGTGTCAAGGGAAAATAGGTCGGGGAATCTTCCGACAAGGGCAAAAGAGCAATCCCCTACAAGCCGAAGCTGAATCCTGACAAACAAGGCGGTCGCAATAACAATCAGAATCCGCCGACCCCAAGAAGCACGACCGCTATCAAAATTACAGGAACTACACTCCCCTGAATCGTGACATGGAGACCATCTACGTAGAAACCTGTAATATGCTCAAATACAAGAAGCCCAACACGAGGGAATCCACTGACCATGAGAAGAATTCTGATAAGTACTGCAGTTTCCACGATATGTACGGGCATAACACTAACGATTGCTGCAATCTCAAGGACGAAATTGAAAAACTCATTTGAGAGAAACAACTAGAGAAGTATGTTCAGGATCCTGCTCCTCCCGAGGAGGCAACGGTCCCTCCAATGCCCGCACTTCCGGCTCCTGGTAATGTGGCCCAAGGGACGTCCAACCAAAGGTCATGTGGCATCATGATCAACACTATCTATGGTGGGCCTCACCCCATGCATTACAGCTTCCGCAGAATGGAAGAATATGCCAACTCTATCAGGCATGCCACATCTAAAGCTTGTTCTACCCTGGACGAATCAGTCCCTGCCAAACTTCTGAAAATAATGCAGGACGATATCTTTTTTCGAGAGGGAGTCCACGGGAATCGAGATCCCAACGATAGACCCTCTCGTCATCTCTGCTTAGAGTGGCCCAGCCTTCGTCCGAAGGATCCGTTTTTATTCAGGAAGCTCAGTAAATATCATATTCAAGGCGGCTTGCGGCCAAACGAAATTGGAGGCCAAAGACTTGAAGCCCTACCATGCAACAATCCACAACTTTAATGGATCCACCAATTACCCGGTCGGCATGGTAGACCTTTCTGTAGAACTCAGAGAAGGGAACCAAATTTGCATCCTAAACTTTGTGGTTATTGACGTCATCTCTCCGTATAATGTTTTCTTGGGATGACCTTTCCTCGCAGAATTCCGAGTCTACATATCACCATGGTCCCTACTGATGAAATTCCAAGTAGAGAATGGGATCGGCACAGTCAAAGACAACCAAGCCACAACCAGAGATTTCTATATCATAGAGTGGAGGAACACATGCTATATGGACAAGGACAAGAATGTGCCTCGACCTTCTTGTGCCAAGACTGTCTACGCATAGCAATCAAAGGCATATGAGTCCTGGCTCAGGTGCCACTTCCATCTTTCTTGATCATCTTGATTCAAGGGAGGATGAAGAGCCCGATTTCAATAAGGCTACCCCAGTAGAACCAACAGTGAACATTCTGATTAGCCTCAATGACCCGATGAAGGTCTTGAAAGTTGGATCGCAACTCCAGCCTGTAATAAAGGAAGAGCTCGTGGAATTCTTAAGGGCCAACCTCGAAGTATTTTCTTGGACACACTCCGACATGTGTGGCATCGACCCAAGAGTTGCTTGTCATAGGCTCTCCATAAATCCCTTGCAACTTTCAATCAAGCAGAAACATCAAATCTTGGGGATCGACAGGTTAACAACACTCAAAGAAGAGGTTGATAGGTTACTCAACAACGATTTTATTAGAGAAGCCTATTACTCTGAATGGGTCTCTAATCCAATCTTGGTCAAGAAAGCAAACGGGAAGTGGTGAACACGTGTCGATTTCTCTGACTTGAGCAAGGCATGCCCTAAAGACAGTTTCCCACTCTTGAAAATCGACCAACTTATCGATTCAACCGCCGGTTACCAGCTTCTGTCCTTCATGGATGCCTACTTAGGGTACAATCAGATTCCAATGCACCTCCCTGACTAGGATCATACTTCTTTCATAACTGACCTCAGACTCTACTGCTACCTCGTCGTGCCTTTTGGTCTCAAGAACGCTGGAGCCACCTACCAACAACTGGCCAAATTCATTTTCAAGAACCAGATTAGGAGATCCATGGAGTTATATGTGGACGATATGCTCGTAAAATTGAGAATATCAAACGACCACCTCCGTGACCTCTTCGAAATGTTCGATGTCCTCAACCAATATGGCATGAAGCTTAATCCCTTGAAATGCTCTTTTGTCATTGCGTTGGGAAAATTCTTGGGTTTCATTGTCAATTCGCGAGGCATCGAAGCAAATCCAGATAAGATCAAAGCAATCCGGGACATCCAGGCCCTTCGGAGCATCAAGGGTGTTCAAAGTTTAAATGGGAAGGTCGCTACCTTAAGTCGGCTCATCTCTAAAGTGATTGACAAGTGCATTCCCTTTTTCGACTTGCTCAGCGAAGAGAAGGGCAATTTCTCATAAACACCGGAATGCATTGCCGCATTTCAGGAACCACTTAGAGCGACCACTTATCCTGTCCAAACCCGTAGATCACAAGGACATATATATTTATCTGGCTGTTTCATTGCAGGAAGTCAGCTCCGCGCTCATGTGCATTGAAGATCGTGTCCAATGACCCGTCTACTACATTACCAAGAGATTGATGGGAGCATAAAAGAACTATCTTAAGCTCAAGAAGTTGGCCTATTGCTTGTTGATCTCTTCCTGTAAGCTACGACCATACCTTTAATCTCATCTCGTCAAAGTTTTCACCAACCAACTGCTATAACAGGTCCTGCAACGACCTAAGGCATTTGGGTGACTTCTGAAATGGAACATTGAGCTAAGCTAGTTCGAGATCACTTTCGTCCCTCGCCGCGCCATCCTCGAACAAGCCCTCGTCGACTTCATTGTGGAGTTCACCATTCCAGAGGACACCGAGACTCCAGAACCCAATGGAAACTCTATGTGGACGAATCCTCTAACGACCAGTGTTCCGGGGCCGGCATCGTGCTCATCACTTTTGAGGCACATCCGATATGCTATGCTCTAAAACTCAACTTTCCTGTTACCAACAATGATACCAAGTACGAAGCCTTGATAGCCGGACACAAAATTGCAACTGAACTTAACATCAAGGCAATCCAGATCTACTCGGACTCACTTCTCGTCGTACGTCAGGTACTGAGAGAATATCAAGCCAAGGGTACACGGCTTTCTCCCTACCTCACTCGAGTTCGCGAGCTCCTCTCCAACTTCGACCATTACCTCGTCACACACATCCCTCGAGAGCAAAACGAAAAGGCCGACTCATTGTCTAAACTGGCAAGCTCTGGGATGTGCAGCTTATGGGGCTTTCCCCCGTCGAAGTACTCGACTCTCTGAGCATCGATCAGATGCAGACTGATTCGGTAGCAACGATTGAGACCGATTCCGAGCTCGAGTCATGGATAATGCCAATCAGGAACTATTTATAGCATGAAATCCTCCCCGAGCGCCGCAATGACAAAAGAGCTCACACCCAAAAATCATCCCGCTACATCATTTTAGATGGGGTCCTCTACTATAAGGGATTCTCTCTTCCATTGCTCCGATGTGTCGCCCACAGCAATGCTGAGCACATAATGCTAGACATACATGAAGAAGAGTGCGACGACAAATCGGGGGGCAAACCTTAGCAAAGAAGGTTCTCAAACACAGTTATTTATGGCCGACACTCGATCAAGATGCAGCGGATTATGCTCGCAAGTGCGACAAATGTCAGAGATTTTCCAAGATTCCAAGAGCCCCGCCTAATAAGCTAACTGCAAATGGTCAATCCTTAGCCATTCGCCATGTGGGGAATAGACTTCGTCGGCACTCTCCCAATGGCCAGCGGGACACGTTATGCGATCATCGCGGTGGATCACTATACCAAATGGGCAGAGGCCGAGGCCCTCGGCACGATAACCACCAAGAAGGTGATCAACTTCATTGTGCGCAACATCATCACTTGGTATGGAGTTCCCTAGGCTATCATCTCCAACAAAGGAATCCAGTTCGAGAGCGCCGAGTTCAAAACTTTCTGCCGATTGCATAACATCGAGAAGAGATTCTCATCGATGGCTCATCCTCAAGCCAATGGGGAAGTTGAGGCTGTCAACAAAGTGATCAAGTTCATAATCAAGAAGCGTCTGGAAAAGGCCGAAGGTTTGTGGGTTGAAGAACTCTCTATGGCCCTACAGGCCTACCGGACCTCCTACAAGTCAATGACCGGTCACAACCCTTTCCCTCTCACCTATGGATCCGAATCTTTCATTCCTATAGAGATGAAGCTCCAGTCTCATCAAGTCACTTACTGTGATCCGAAGACCAACCAAGACCTCCTTTTGGAGTCGATTGACTTGCTCGAAGAGAAAAGGAATGAAGCCGAGCTCAGGGCCGTCGCTCAATGCCAGCGAGTCGCCCGATACTTCAACTCTAGAGTCCGTCCCAGGGACCTCAATGTTGGTGATATCATCCTAAAGCGGATCTTTCCCACACCGACTGGCTTCAGTCATAAATGGGAGAGTTCGTATGCCATACAATGAAGACTCGGAGATGGGACCTTCAAAATATCGACCGTCGACGGCGCCGAGCTCCTAAGGGCATGGAATAGCTAACACATTCACCGTTACTTTACCTAAATGATTGCACACATTTACTACTTTCCACCAACGTTTTGTTTTCTTTCCATTCAAAGCATTGTAAAGGTTTTCACTGCCAAAGTTATTTGTAAATATCATGATCAGTTATTTTAATGTTATTGACTTGCTTACTTTTTGTGCAGTATGCTAGAACGGCTATGGCAACTTACTTGCTCACCCAAGCACTCAACATTGGGTCGACACCCTGAGGAAGGGAGCCGACACCGCTACACTGATCTCGAACCAACGACGAGTCCAAGTACGGACAACTACGGATCGGAACCATGAGCACGGGAGCCGATACCACCACTCGAGTCTCAAATCAACGATGAGACCGAGTATGAATAACACCACTCGAGTCTCGAATCAACGACGAGGCCGAGTATAAATAACACTACTCGAGTCTTGAACCAATGACGAGGCCGAGTATAAATCGTTCCGCCAACGAATCTCCGGACTTAGGGGCAGCCCCTCAGCCTAGTTAGTGTAAGAACCCGCAACTTCCCCATGAAGGAAAGATCGGAAACTTCGAGAACAATACACAAAAGCACGTAGACAAAAGAACATTTCATTGTTAATTACAACAATTCCATCAGAATACAAGAATATACAGAGTATAGATCAATATTACACATTTACTAAATATCAGAGATTTACAATACATATCAGCGGAAAATAATACAATACACAACTAGAGGAAATACACGGATATAGATCTTTCCGAGTATCGTTCCAGCTGTAAATCAGGATCCTGTGAATATAAATCTGCAAAACCAAAACTATAAGCTGCCCATGTCAAAATAAGGGCACCCAGAGTTTAGGTTAAAACAATAAACTCCAGGTCAGTCATGTGACTGGTGTGAGAACTAAAACAGTTATTAATCTTTATTCTAAAGTTCGGTAAATCAAGGGACCACGCCGTATAACAAGGAACGGGTTTCCTCCCAAGGATACCAGTGCATAAAACAAACAGCGCAATGCTAAATAAAGAAAATGAAGTTATTATAAGACCCAGGTCCCGTCACAAAATGCAAGGCAAGCCGGAGGATAGGGTTTTACCTTATAATAGCCAAAGAATGCTTGATACGTTAAAACAAAACATTTGATACTATTATAAGTGCATAGTGTATAAAACAATTTCAAACATAAATATCAATCATAGACGGCATATGTACCATATATCATGTCGCCATATATAGGTATACAATCAAAACCGCAATTGTCACGTATTGGAAATTGGGTTTCCTTCTGTGAACTGAGGCAAAAGATAGTCCTCTATCAATTCAAAACTCTCTAGCCTGAGCCTCAGGCAAGCGCGTAGGCAAGCCTTGGATCGTCAGGGCCGGTCCACCGATGTGGATTATTATGCCTGAACACTACGTTTCCCCGCCCTTTGGGGGCGTAAATGAGCCAACAAATGACTCCATCGGCTTCACATAGTCACCGATATATCCGAGGCGCCTCGCAACAGCAACAACCACATAAGTCAAACTCGTCAGGGCGTGTAAAACCACTGACGCCACTTCTAACTAGAAGGAAACGCATGCCCTCCCTGATGTCCTCTCCCGTTTCTGGTTCACAACCGGGGTGTGAGGCTCGCGAATCAACGTTACACAAAGCTATGTCACACAGGTGGTGCTTTGATCATCACCATAAGACTTTGCTTTTCAACAGAAGCCTTGATCAATTGCCATTTAGGCATGCCACACAGGCAATTCACTCCATGCGTTTGATATCCATCAATATATAACCCCTGAGCTCGTACTTCTCAGAGAAGGGCGTTAAGCAAGAGAATAAATTCTCTGCTGCCAAACAGATATATATTCAATAGAAATCAATCACACAGAATAAAATCCAATGTCAGACACACAGTCCATTTACAAGTCCGTTCTGGGTCTGAACAAAACCGGAGGCACCTTGTACCTCGCATATCCATCGATCTCCAAGTACGCCTGGACGACCACTAACTGATTCCCTCCTCTTGGGTGTACGGCCCAATCAATGAAACGACCCGAACTTCCCCAGTCTCCGAAGAGAAGAGAAAGAACGAATTGTCTTGAGAACACGACAAAACAGAATACAATACACAACTGAAGTAGATATACGAATACAAAGCTTTCCGGATATCGTTCCAGCTGTAAACTAGGATCCTATGAATATAAATCCGCAAAACCAAAACTACTAACTGCCCGTGTCAAAATAAGGGCACCCAGAGTTTAGGTTAAAACAATAAACTCCAAGTCAGTCATGGGACTGGTGTGAGAACTAAAACAGTTATTAATCTTTATTTTAAAGTCAGGTAAATCAAGGGACCACGCCGCTAATGCGGAACGGGTTTCCTCCCAAGAATACCAGTGCATAAAACAAACAACGCAATGCTAAATAAAGAAAAATGAAGCTATTATAAGACCCAGTTCCCATCACACAATGCAACGCAAGCCGGGGGATAAGGTTTTTACCTTATAATAGCCAAGAATGCTTGATACGTTTAAAACAAGTCATTTGATACTATTATAAGTGCATAGTGTATAAAACAACTTCAAATCATAAGTATCAATCATAGATGGCATAAGCGACCCATCCCACTATGTCGCCATACTAGGCAATACAATCAAAACCGCAAATGTCACGTATTTGGAAATTGGATTTCCGTCTGTGAACCTAGGCAAAAGATAGCCCTCTACCAATTCGAGACGCTCTAGCCCATGTCTCAGGAACAACCGCAGCTGCCCCTTGGATCGTCAGGGCCGGTCCATCGATGTGGATTATTATGCCTGAACACTACGTTTCCCCACCCTATGGGGTGTCAATGAGTCCAATGACTCTATCGGTCCCGGATCGACCGATATATCCGGGGCGCCTCGAAACAGCAACAACCACATAAGTCAAACTCGTCAGGGCGTGTAAAACCACTGACGCCTCTTCTAGCTAGAAGGAAACGCATGCCCTCCCTGAGGTCCTCTCCCGTTTCTGGTTCACAACTGGGGTGTAAGGCTCGCGAATTCACATTACACAAAGCTATGCCACACAGGCCGTGCTTTGATCATCACCACAAAACTTTGCTTTTCAACAGAAGCCTTGATCAATTGCCACTTAGGCATGCCACACAGGCAATTCACTCCATGCGTTTGATATCCATCAATATATAACCCTTGAGCTCGTATGTATCAGAGAAGGGCGTTAAGCAAGAGAATAAATTCTCCGCCGCCAAACAGATATATATTTAATAGAAATCAATCACACAGAATAAAATCCAATGTCAGACACACAGTCCATTTACAAGTTTGTTCAGGGTCTAAACGAAACCGGAAGCTCCTAGTACCCCGCATATCCATCGATCTCCAAGTACGTCTGGACGATCACCAACTGATTCCCTCCTCTTGGGTGTACGGCCCAATCAAGACCATCAGCAATCACCCAAACAACGTGAAGACCTCCAGTCTTCAACCACCATCTTCATCTTCGACTTATCGTCGTATCAGTTATCCAGAATGGGATAAACTCGGTCTTTCTGAACAACTCACGTATATAATAAACAAGTTGTTACACAAACACAACATACGCCTCATTCCAATTCAGAATATTCTTTTGTTCAAATATTCTTATGCTTTGGGAAAGGTTCCCATTAATTTTATCAAAGATAAATTCTTTAAATTTATTCTCTAATCACCTTTGAATATCAATTCAAACTAGTCGGGATTAGCGAACCACACCGAAGTAATCATTTATTTTATTTCCCAATCCCAACCTATTTATCCCATGAAGTAAAACTGGTGGTACTTCATATCTAACACCACGGTGTTATCGGTAAATTCAAATACCCTTTCACGTTCAAATCTAATTAAAGATTTAACTATCGCCTAGAGCAAAACTGGTGATACTCCCTTCTCGATCTTTTCAATCTAATTAAAGATTCATTAAAACTCCACTTAGTTTTAATCTTTAACTAGGTTAAAGAATCAGTGTAATTTAAAAACACGTCCACAATAAACCCAAAATCACATTCATTAATTATCGGGTGAAAGAACAAGTGTTATTTAGAACACTGTTCACGATAAACCCAAAAATCAATACCAGTTCAATTTCAATTAAATATTATTTAATTGGTACACTTCACTAAATCTAAATAAAAAGTTTTAATCTTTTTCTCAATTGGGCTTAAGAACAGTGTTAATGAAGACACCATTCATGACAAACCTAAATCACATTTGATATTAAATACAAGGCTCTGAATAGAAAATATATCGGCTTATATTCAATATCAAATTCTACGACCAACAAATATCGTATTGGAAATAACGATATTAATATATCTTTCAAATTTCCCAAACAATATCTGTATAATCACGAAATCCAACATCGAAATATTCCAAAGACAAATTCGATTCAAATCCATTCCCACTTTATATATTGAAAATTCTGGTTATTTTCAAAACCATTTCAAATCCACTTTATTTATTTTAGAAATAAATAGAATTATAATTCTAGTTCAAAACTAGTTAATTTCGATAAAAATCTATTTTTATCTTTTCAAATATGGAGTTTTTCATCCCAATTCTTCACATATCATTTCTTATGATTCTACACAAATTATTACTATTTTTAATAATTTTTTCAAGGCCCGTACAGTCGATTTCCATCAACGGCCATCGAACTGCACTTACAGCGACCTTTTCCAAATTTGATTTGGACATAATTCAAAATCCAACCGTTAGATTTCAAATTTCTAATATTCGTTGGAAAGCTCTTTTCTATACGAACCCAACGGTTCCAGTTTTAGGAGAATCCGACGGTCGAATCTCCCGCAATATCCATTTGAAGTCAATGGTCAAAATTCACGAACTACCGCAGCGCGGCGCGTTCTATTTAGGCCATTATATTATATATATAATATATATAATATATACTTCTTCAATTTCCTTTTTAAAACATATTATATAAATCGTTTTAAATTCGTTTTCAAAACGATTTCAACTTCCTTTTCAAATTCAAATCGAAATTGAATTTTCCTTTACAAATTCGTTTTAAATTCATTTCAAATTGATTTCAATTCGAATCGATTTTGAATTCAATTTCAGTTCGTTTTCAATTCAATTCAATTTCAATTCGAATTCCTTTCTATTCAATTTCAATCCGAATTCATTTCTATTCAGTTTAATTCGAATTCATTTCTATTCAAAATATCAGATTTTGAAATCACTTTCGATATTCATTATAAAATGAATAAAATCGATATAAATATCGTTCACATCAAAATGACGTCAATCTAATCAACACGGCTTCATATATTTCTATTTTCAAATATTCTATTTCAAATATTCTATTTCAAATATTTCTTTTTCAAAACTGGAATGAGGCCCAATCAATTACCATATAATGTTAATTATATGGATTTTCTACAACGCATGTATACAATAACGACGATGAATAATCAACCATCATCCAAAGTGCATTCTACATTGTACAAGCATCAAATATAAATATTTAATGCTCATAACAGTCTGTCCATCAATCGATCGACATATAACTAATTATTGGGATTAGTGTATGTCATATATCACCCCAATACCCGTGTAGGGTTTTCAAACAATCAAACACAGATTTTATTTGTGCAGTTGGGCGATGTGTAAAATTTATCGTCCCAATCAATATCAGTCAAATGTGTGTATATAAACAAATCTCCGATTTGTTTATAAATATTTATTTTATATACACGTTAAAAATTGTATTTTTAACTATAAAATATTTCTAACTATATAATATTTTATTTCATTTCACATCACATTTCAATCAACTACACATCAAAATCAAACAACCAAGCATACAAGTCGTCCATGGTCTGTGGACGACGGGTGTCGGGTGCTACTAAACACCGTCTGCATCCTAGTATATATATTTCAACTAGAAAAATAATTTAAAGGTGAGAAGTTTTCACAAAAGCTATCCCAACTCCACGACACTTCAAATGTAGGATATCTTCATCGTTCTTCCTTCTGTCACTTCCACTGCCCGTATTCTCTACATATATAAAAATCACATTCTTACTTCGCTATTCAATATATAAAAATCGAATTTTTACTTTGCTATTCAATATATAAAAATCGAATTTTTACTTTGCTTTTCAATATATAAAAATCGAATTTTTACTTTGCTATTCAATATACAAAAATCGAACTTTTACTTTTCTATTCAATATATAAAAATCGAATTTTTACTTTGCTATTCAATATATAAAAATCGAATTTTTACTTTGCTATTCAATATATAAAAATCAAATTTTTACTTTGCTATTCAATATATAAAAATCGAATTTTTATTCTTTCTATAATATAAAAATTATACTTTTCTAATGAATAAAAATCAAATCTTTTTAATGAATAAAAATCGAACCTTTCCAAATGAATAAAAATCTAATATTTACCTACCGTTCATATGAATAAAAATCTAATCTTTTCTTCTATAAAAATGTAATCTTTTCATATAGAAAAATATAATCTTTCCCTTATAAAAATCAAATCTTTTTATTCAATAAAAATAAAACTGATTTTTAATAAATAAACGAAGATAAAATAAATGGAAGAACTTACAGCACGTGGCGAGGAGGGTAAAGATGTAGCATCGGAGTTGCTGAGGTGGCGGGGAGGCTCCTCAGGGCGGATTAGAGGGGAGGAAGGCCAAGGGGGAGGAGATGGAGGCAGAGGCGGGTCGCGCAAGCGGAAGGGGAGGGGGGTAGCGCGTCGCGCGTAGGCAGAAGGGGGGTAGCGCGTCGATTAGGGTTCTTTTTTTATCTTTCGTTCGAAATGAACAGATGAGGGAGGGAGAGAGAGAATATGAAGGTAAGGGGGGAGGTTAAGTGGTTTATAATTTAATTAATATTATATTTAATTCTCCAATTGTTGACTTTTTATTTCGACCTCAAAATTGAACCCACCGACAAAAAAATATTTTCTAGCTTCGTATTGACGATACAGTCCTAACAAAACTAGTTTCATCGAATTCTGAGACCGTTTGAAAAATGGCCAATTTCCAGTCGATTAAAATCAACTGAAAATGGTCAAACGCGTTTTCCTTTTCCACGCTCACATATTAAATCGAAAAATTATGAAATTTTAAACCTAGCAATAACTTGACATCACGGATCCAGCAAAAGTGGTTTCGTCGAAATCCGAGTTCGTTTGAAATTTTTCCATTTTTAAGGGCCTGAATTCCATAGCGACTATTCTGAAATTTCAACTGGACATATCTTTTGATTCCCGCTATGAAATTTTGATTTCTCGGATTCGTTGGAAAGATATTCTCAATTAGATTCGAATATTTTTGGTTTCGCTAAAATCCGGTTTATTTTGCGCCCGGAACATTCATTTGAATTTTGAAATCGAATTATCAACTACCGTGCCATTTTCAATTCCTTTTATATATATAAATAAATATTTATTTTCTAACGGCGTTCTATATAAATATATTCGTTTGATTTCTGCTCAAAATAAATTTCTCGTCGATATTATTTAAAATAATTCATTTTAAATAATCAGAATTCGCTAAAATTGCCAAAATAAATTTTTTGAATTGGCCCAGATTTCCGGGTTATTACAATCTCCCCCACTTAAAACTTTTCGTCCCCGAAAAGGAACGAAGCCGAAAGTTGTTTAACTAATCAACTCAACTTTCACTATTTTCACTACGGCTTAAGTTTTTCAACTTTTCAGCTTCTAAAAACTTTTCATCTTTTTCAAAAATTTGGCTAACACCTTAAATTTTCGAAAAATTTCGCCATAACCTCCCCTGCACCGGGAGCATCGAGAAAATCCCGAAATTGCCATATAAACCTTCTGATCTCAAAAAAAAAAAAAAAAAAAAAAAAAAAAAAAAGCCAAGCGGCTAGCCAATTGGCTCATAAAATCATCATCGCCCAAACAAAACAGTAAATTATGGTAAACATGTACCTATTTGTCGGGCAAACAAATTTTATTCTTCTGCTCTAGCCTCCTTGCTATGACCTGTTCAATGTAAGTACATGTATATGCATGCAAATGCGACCAATTTTCAATACAATTCAATATTAGGTACAATTAGGCATAATGGTTCAAAATTATCAAACAAATAAACAAACAACACAAACATCAATCAATTAGTTGATTAGCTTTTCAAATTCATAACTTTGATATATAGCCAAAAAATCGCATTTTTGATGCCAATTCACAACAATAAGCCCTATCTAATTTTGGCTCTCACACCAGTCAATAGGAAATATATAGATATCACACCTTCGAAACTCGAATACCAATTCTGATGATGTCTAGACTATCATCAGAATCGTCTCCGGGCGACTAGAGTGTGATTCTATATCTATCCAGTATATTAAAACTTCAAATACACGTGGATCAGACGTATACGCAAAGCCTATATATACTGGACTGTCCAAATCAATACAAATAAATATTCAAATACGTATAATTGATTTAAATTTTCAAAACAAAAATTGTTTTCACTTTTATTTATCAAAAACACTACTCTTCACACTCGTTCTAGGATACTACTGATCCTATCTCTAACGAGTCATTCTCGTTGGATATTACTAACCCAATTTATGATGAATTCTTTCGTATGGTTCTAATGTGTCTTGTTCTCTGAGCTTTGTAAACCAAAGCTCTGATACCACGATGAAACGACCCGAACTTCCCCGGTCTCCGAAGAGAAGAGAAAGAACGAATTGTCTTGAGAACACGACAAAACAGAATGCAGACGGGAGAACATTTCCTTGTATATTACACTAATTCCATCAGAATACAAGAATATACAGAGTATGAATGAATATTACACAGAAATATCAGAGATTTAAATTACATTTAAATACATCGCAGCGGAAAATAATACGATACACAACTGAAGGAGATATACGGATACAAAGCTTTCCGGATATCGTTCCAGCTGTAAACCAGGATCATGTGAATATAAATCTGCAAAACCAAAACCACTAGCTGCCCGTGTCAAAATAAGGGCACCTAGAGTTTAGGTTAAATCAATAAACTCCAGGTCAGTCATGGGACTGGTGTGAGAACCAAAACAGTTATTAATCTTTATTTTAAAGTCAGGTAAATCAAGGGATCACGCCGCTAACGCGGAACTGGTTTCCTCCCAAGAATACAAGTGCATAAAATAAACAGCGCAATGCTAAATAAAGAAAAATGAAGCTATTATAAGACCCAGTTCCCATCACACAATGCAACGCAAGCCGGAGGATAGGGTTTTTACCTTATAATAGCCAAGAATGCTTGATACGTTTAAAGCAAGTCATTTGATACTATTATAAGTGCATAGTGTATAACACAGCTTCAAATCATAAGTATCAATCATAGACGACATAAGCGCCCCATCCCACTATGTCTCCATACTAGGCTCTACAACCAAAACCGCAAATGTCACGTATTTGGAAATTGGATTTCCGTTTGTGAACTGAGGCAAAAGATAGTCCTCTACCGATTCGAGACGCTCTAGCCGGTGTCTCAGGAACAGCCGCAACTGCCCCTTGGATCGTCAGGCCCAGTCCACCGATGTGGATTATTATGCCTGAACACTACGTTTCCCCACCCTATGGGGTGTCAATGAGTCCAGTGACTCTATCGGTCCTGGATCAACCGATATATCCGAGGCGCCTCGCAACAGCAACAACCACATAAGTCAAACTCGTCAGGGCATGTAAAACCACTGACGCCCCTTCTAGCTAGAAGGAAACGCATGCCCTCCCTGAGGTCCTCTCCCGTTTCTGGTTCACAACCGGGGTGTAAGGCTCGCGAATTTACGTTACACAAAGCTATGCCACACAGGCCGTGCTTTGATCATCACCACAAAACTTTGCTTTTCAACAGAAGCCTTGATCAATTGCCACTTAGGCATGCCACACAGGCAATTCACTCCATACGTTTGATATCCATCAATATTTAACCCCTGAGCTCGTACGTCTCAGAGAAGGGCGTTAAGCAAGAGAATAAATTCTCCGCCACCAAACAGATGTATATTTAATAGAAATCAATCACACAGAATAAAATCCAATGTCAGACACACAGTCCATTTACAAGTTCGTTCTGGGTCTGAACGAAACCGGAGGCACCTACTACCCCGCATATCCATCGATCTCCAAGTACGTCTGGACGATCACCAACTGATTCCCTCCTCTTGGGTGTACGGCCCAATAAAGATCATCAGCAATCACCCAAACGACGTGAAGACCTCCGGTCTTCAACCACCGTCTTCATCTTCGACTTATCGTCGTATCAGTTATCCAGAATGGGATAAACCCGGTCTTTCTGAACAACTCACGTATATAATAAACAAGTGTTACACAAACACAACATACACCTCATTCCAATTCAGAAGATTCTTTTGTTCAAATATTCTTATGCTTTGGGAAAGGTTCCCATTAATTTTATCAAAGATAAATTCTTTAAATTTATTCTCTAATCACCTTTGAATATCAATTCAAACTAGTCGGGATTAGCGAACCACACCGAAGTAATCATTTATTTTATTTCCCAATCCCAACCTATTTATCCCATGAAGTAAAACTGGTGGTACTTCATATCTAACACCACGGTGTTATCGGTAAATTCAATTACCCTTTCATGTTCAAATCTAATTAAAGATTTAACTATCGCCTGGAGCAAAACTGGTGATACTCCCTTCTCGATCTTTTCAATCTAATTAAAGATTCATTAAAACTCCACTTAGTTTTAATCTTTAACTGGGTTAAAACGTCCCACAATAAACCCAAAATCACATTCATTAATTATCGGGTTAAAGAACAAGTGTTATTTAAAACACTGTTCACGATAAACACAAAAATCAATACCAGTTCAATTTCAATTAAATATTATTTAATTGGTACACTTCATTAAATCTAAATAAAAAGATTTAATCTTTTTCTAAATTGGGCTTAAGAACAATGTTAATGAAGACACCATTCACGACAAACCCAAATCACATTTGATATTAAATACAAGGCTCTGAATAGAAAATATATCGGCTTATATTCAATATTAAATTCTACGACCAACAAATATCGTATTGGAAATAATGATATTAATATATCTTTCAAATTTCCCAAACAATATCTGTATAATCACGAAATCCAACATCGAAATATTCCAAAGACAATTTCGATTCAAATCCATTCCCACTTTATATATTGGAAATTCTGGTTATTTTCAAAACCATTTCAAATCCACTTTATTTATTTTAGAAATAAATAGAATTATAATTCTAGTTCAAAACTAGTTCATTTCGATAAAATCTATTTTTATCTTTTCAAATATGGAGTTTTTCATCCCAATTCTTCACAAATCATTTCTTATGATTTTACACAAATTATTACTATTTTTAATAATTTTATCAAGGCCCGTACAGTCGATTTCCATCAACGACCATCGAACTGCACTTACAGCGACCTTTTCCAAATTTGAGTTGGACATAATTCCAAATCCAACCATTAGATTTCAAATTTCTAATATTCATTGGAAAGCTCTTTTCGATACGAACCCAACGGTTCCGGTTTTAGGAGAATCCGATGGTCGGATCTCCCGCAATATCCATTTGAAGTCAATGGTCGAAATTCACGAACTACCGCAGCGCGGCGTGTTCTATTCAGGCCATTATATTATATATATAATATATATAATATATACTTCTTCAATTTCCTTTTTAAAACGTATTATATAAATCATTTTAAATTCGTTTTCAAAACGATTTCAACTTCTTTTTCAAATTCAAATCAAAATTGATTTTTCCTTTACAAATTCGTTTTATATTAATTTCAAATTGATTTCAATTCGAATCGATTTTGAATTCAATTTCAGTTCGTTTTCAATTCAATTTCAATTCGAATTCCTTTCTATTCAATTTCAATCCGAATTCATTTCTATTTAGTTTAATTCGAATTCATTTCTATTCAAAATATCAGATTTTGAAATCACTTTCGATATTCATTATAAAATGAATAAAATCGATATAAATATCGTTCACGTCAAAATGGCGTCAATCTAATCAACACGGCTTCATATATTTCTATTTTCAAATATTCTATTTCAAATATTTCTTTTTCAAAACTGGAATGAGGCCCAATCAATTACCATATAATGTTAATTATATGGATTTTCTACAACGCATGTATACAATAACGACGATGAATAATCAACCATCATCCAAAGTGCATTCTACACTGTACAAGCATCAAATATAAATATTTAACGCTCATAACTGTCTGTCCATCCATCGATCGACATATAACTAATTATTGGGATTAGTGTATGTCATACATCACCCCAATACCCGTGTGTGGTTTTCAAACAATCAAACACAGATTTTATTTGTGTAGTTGGGCGATGTGTAAAATTTATCGTCCCAATCAATATCAGTCAAATGTGTGTATATAAACAAATCTCCGATTTGTTTATAAATATTTATTTTATATACACGTTAAAAATTCTATTTTTAACTATAAAATATTTCTAACTATATAATATTTTATTTCATTTCACATCACATCACATTTCAATCAACTACACATCAAAATCAAACAACCAAGCATACAAGCCGTCCATGGCCTGTGGACGACGGGTGTCGGGTGCTACTAAACACCTCTGCATCCTAGTATATAAATTTCAACTAGAAAAATAATTTAAAGGCGAGAAGTTCTCACAAAAGCTATCCCAACTCCACGACACTTCAAATGTAGGATATCTTCATCGTTCTTCTTTTATCACTTCCACTGCCCGTATTCTCTACATATATAAAAATCACATTCTTACTTCGTTATTCAATATATAAAAATCGAGTTTTTACTTTGCTGTTCAATATATAAAAATCGAATTTTTACTTTGCTATTCAATATATAAAAATCGAATTTTTACTTTGCTATTCAATATATAAAAATCGAATTTTTACTTTGCTATTCAATATATAAAAATCGAATTTTTACTTTGCTATTCAATATATAAAAATCGAATTTTTATTCTTTCTATAATATAAAAATTATACTTTTATAATGAATAAAAATCAAATCTTTCTAATGAATAAAAATCGAACCTTTCCAAATGAATATAAATATAATTTTTACCTACCGTTTATATGAATAAAAATCTAATCTTTTCTTCTATAAAAATGTAATCTTTTCATATGGAAAAATATAATCTTTCCCTTATAAAAATCAAATCTTTTTATTCAATAAAAATAAAACTGATTTTTAATAAATAAAGATAAAATAAATGGAAGATCTTACAGCACGTGGCGAGGAGGGTAAAGATGTAGCACCGGAGTTGCTGAGGTGGCGGGGAGGCTCCTCAGGGCGGATAGGAGGGGAGGAAGGCCAAGGGGGAGGAGATGGAGGCAGAGGGGGGTCGCGCAGGCGGAAGGGGGGTAGCGCGTCGCGCGCAGGCGGAAGGGGGGTAGCGCGTCGATTAGGTTCTTTCGTTCGAAATGAACAGATGAGGGAGGGAGAGAGAGAATATGAAGGAAGGGGGGAGGTTAAGTGTTTTATAATTTAATTAATATTATATTGAATTCTCCAATTGTTGACTTTTTATTTCGACCTCAAAATTGAATCCACCGACTGTCGTCCACTTCTAATTACCCACATTCCGAACACAATGGGATATGTATCGTAGGCTGATTCGATCGTTTTGATCAGTTTTCGATCAGTTTTCGTTGAATTTACATTTAAATCATTATACTGAATTTTAAACGTACATTTCAAATTATCGGGGTCACACACTTACTCGAAAAATTCACAAAAAAATATTTTCTAGCTTCGTATTGACGATACAGTCCTAACAAAACTAGTTTCATCGAATTCTGAAACCGTTTGAAAAATGGCCAATTTCCAATCGATTAAAATCAACTGAAAATGGTCAAACGCGTTTTCTTTTGCCACGCTCACATATTAAATCGAAAAATTATGAAATTTGAAACCTAGCAATAACTTGACATCACAGATCTAACAAAAGTGGTTTCGTCGAAATCCGAGTTCGTTTGCAAAATTTCCACTTTTAAGGGCCTGAATTCCATAGCGACTATTCTGAAATTTCAACTGGACAAATCTTTTGATTCCCGCTATGAAATTTTGATTTCTCGGATTCGTTGGAAAGATATTCTCAATTAAATTCAAATATTTTTGGTTTCTCTAAAATTTGGTTTATTTTGCACCCGGAACATTCATTTGAATTTTGAAATCGAACTATCGAACTACCGCGCCATTTTCAATTCCTTTTATATATAAAAATAAATCTTTATTTTCTAACGGCGTTATATATAAATATATTCGTTTGATTTCTGTTCAAAATAAATTTTTCGTCGATATTATTTAAAATAATTCATTTTAAATAATCAAAATTCGCTAAAATTGCCAAAATAAAAATTTTAAGTTGGCCCAGATTTCCGGGTTATTACAATCTCCCCCACTTAAAACTTTTCGTCCCCGAAAAGGAACGAAGCTGAAAGTTGTTTAACTAATCAACTCAACTTTCACTATTTTCATTACGGCTTAAGTTTTTCAACTTTTCAGCTTCTAAAAACATTTCAAATTTTTCAAAAATTTGGCTAACACCCTAAATTTTCGAAAAATTTCGCCATAACCTCCCCTGCACCGGGAGCACCGAGAAAATCCCGAAATTGCCATATAGGCCTTCTGATCTCAAAAAGAAAAAGCCAAGCGGCTAGCCAAGCGGCTCATAAAATCATCATCACCCAAACAAAACAGTAAATTATGGTAAACATGTACCTATTTGTCGGGCATCAAATTTTATTCTTCTGCTCTAGCCTCCTTGCTATGACCTATTCAATGTAAGTACATGTATATGCATGCAAATGCGACCAATTTTCAATACAATTCAATATTAGGTACAATTAGGCATAATGGTTCAAAATTATCAAACAAATAAACAAACAACACAAACATCAATCAATTAGTTGATTAGCTTTTCAAATTCATAACTTTGATATATAGTCAAAAAATCGCATTTTTGATGCCAATTCACAACAATAAGCCCTATCTAATTTTGGTTCTCACACCAGTCAATAGGAAATATATAGATATCACAACTTCGAAACTCGAATACCAATTCTGATGATGTCTAGACTATCATTAGAATCATCTCCGGGCGACTAGAGTGTGATTCTATATCTATCCAGTATATTAAAACTTCAAATACACGTGGATCAGACGTATACGCAAAGCCTATATATACTGGACTGTCCAAATCAATACAAATAAATATTCAAATACGTATAATTGATTTAAATTTTCAAAACAAAAATTGTTTTCACTTTTATTTATCAAAAACACTACTCTTCATACTCGTTCTAGGATACTACTGATCCTATCTCTAACGAGTCATTCTCGTTGGATATTACTAACCCAATTTCTGATGAATTCTTTCGTATGGTTCTAATGTGTCTTGTTCTCTGAGCTTTGTAAACCAAAGCTCTGATACCACGATGAAACGACCCGAACTTCCCCGGTCTCCGAAGAGAAGAGAAAGAACGAATTGTCTTGAGAACACGACAAAACAGAATGCAGACGGGAGAACATTTCCTTGTATATTACAACAATTCCATCAGAATACAAGAATATACAGAGTATGAATGAATATTACATAGAAATATCAGAGATTTAAATTACATTTAAATACATCGCAGCGGAAAATAATACAATACACAACTGAAGAAGATATACGGATACAATGCTTTCCAAATATCGTTCCAGCTGTAAATCAGGATCCTGTGAATATAAATCTGCAAAACCAAAACTACTAGTTGTCCATGTCAAAATAAGGGCACCCATAGTTTAGGTTAAAATAATAAACTCCAGGTCAGTCATGGGACTGGTGTGAGAACTAAAACAGTTATTAATCTTTATTTTAAAGTCAGGTAAATCAAGGGCCCACGCCGCTAACGCGGAACGGTTTCCTCCCAAGAATACAAGTGCATAAAACAAACAACGCAATGCTAAATAAAGAAAAATGAAGCTATTATAAGACCCAATTCCCATCACACAATGCAACGCAAGCCGGAGGATAGGATTTTTACCTTATAATAGCCAAGAACGCTTGATACGTTTAAAACAAGTCATTTGATACTATTATAAGTGCATAGTGTATAAAACAACTTCAAATCATAAGTATCAATCATATACGGCATAAGCGCCCTATCCCACTATGTCGCCATACTAGGCTCTACAATCAAAACCGCAAATGTCGCGTATTTGGAAATTGGATTTCCGTCTGTGAACCGAGGCAAAAGATAGTCCTCTACCGATTCGAGACGCTCTAGCCCGTGTCTCAGGAACAGCCGCACCAGCCCCTTGGATCGTCAGGGCCGGTCCATCGATGTGGATTATTATGCCTGAACACTACGTTTCCCCACCCTATGGGGTGTCAATGAGTCCAATGACTCTGTCGGTCCCGGATCGACCGAAATATCTGAGGCGCCTCGCAACAGCAACAATCACATAAGTCAAACTCGTCAGGGCGTGTAAAACCACTGACGCCTCTTCTAGCTAGAAGGAAACGCATGCCCTCCCTGAGGTCCTCTCCCGTTTCTGGTTCACAACCGAGGTGTAAGGCTCGTGAATTCACGTTACACAAAGCTATGCCATAAAGGCCATGCTTTGATCATCACCACAAAACTTTTCTTTTCAACAGAAGCCTTGATCAATTGCCACTTAGGCATGCCACACAGGCAATTCACTCCATGCGTTTGATATCCATCAATATATAACCCCTGAGCTCATACGTCTCAGAGAAGGGCGTTAAGCAAGAGAATAAATTCTCCGCCGCCAAACAGATATATATTTAATAGAAATCAATCACACAGAATAAATTCCAATGTTAAACACACAGTCCATTTAAAAGTTCGTTCTAGGTCTGAATGAAACCGGAGGCACCTAGTACCCCGCATATCCATCGATCTCCAAGTACGTCTGGACGATCACCAACTGATTCCCTCCTCTTGGGTGTACGGCCCAATCAAGATCATCAGCAATCACCCAAACAACGTGAAGACCTCCGGTCTTCAACCACCGTCTTCATCTTCGACTTATCGTCGTATCAGTTATCCAGAATGGGATAAACCCGGTCTTTCTGAACAACTCACGTATATAGTAAACAAGTGTTACACAAACACAATATACGTCTCATTACAATTCATAATATTCTTTTGTTCAAATATTCTTATGCTTTGGGAAAGGTTCCCATTAATTTTATCAACGATAAGTTCTTTAAATTTATTCTCTAATCACCTTTGAATATCAATTCAAACTAGTCGGGATTAGCGAACCACACCGAAGTAATCATTTATTTTATTTCCCAATCCCAACCTATTTATCCCATGAAGTAAAACTGGTGGTACTTCATATCTAACACCATGGTGTTATCGGTAAATTCAATTACCCTTTCACGTTCAAATCTAATTAAAGATTTAACTATCGCCTGGAGCAAAACTGGTGATACTCCCTTCTCGATCTTTTCAATCTAATTAAAGATTCATTAAAACTTTACTTAGTTTTAATCTTTAACTAGGTTAAAGAATCGGTGTCATTTAAAAACACGTCCCACAATAAACCCAAAATCACATTCATTAATTATCGGGTTAAAGAACAAGTGTTATTTAAAACACTGTTCAAGATAAACCCAAAAATCAATACCAGTTCAATTTCAATTAAATATTATTTAATTGGTACACTTCATTAAATCTAAATAAAAAGATTTAATCTTTTTCTCAATTGGGCTTAAGAACAGTGTTAATGAAGACACCATTCACGACAACCCCAAATTACATTTGATATTAAATACAAGGCTCTGAATAGAAAATATATCGGCTTATATTCAATATCAAATTCTACGACCAACAAATATCGTATTGAAAATAACGATATTAATATATCTTTCAAATTTCCCAAACAATATCTGTATAATCACGAAATCCAACATCGAAATATTCCAAAGACAATTTCGATTTAAATCCATTCCCACTTTATATATTGGAAATTCTGGTTATTTTCAAAACCATTTCAAATCCACTTTATATATTTTAGAAATAAATAGAATTATAATTCTAGTTCAAAACTAGTTCATTTCGATAAAAATCTATTTTTATCTTTTCAAATATGAAGTTTTTCATCCCAATTCTTCACAAATCATTTCTTATGATTTTACACAAATTATTACTATTTTTAATAATTTTATCAAGGCCCGTACAGTCGATTTCCATCAACGGCCAACGAAATGCACTTACATCGACCTTTTCCAAATTTGATTTGGACTTAATTCCAAATCCAACCGTTAGATTTCAAATTTCTAATATTCATTGGAATGCTCTTTTCTATATGAACCCAACGGTTCCGGTTTTAGGAGAATCCGACGGTCGGATCTCCCGCAATATCCATTTGAAGTCAATGGTCGAAATTCGCGAACTACCGCAGCGCGACGCGTTCTATTCAGGCCATTATATTTTATATATAATATATATAATATATACTTCTTCGATTTCCTTTTTAAAACATATTATATAAATCGTTTTAAATTCGTTTTCAAAATGATTTCAACTTCTTTTTCAAATTTAAATCAAAATTGAATTTTCCTTTACAAATTCGTTTTAAATTCATTTCAAATTGTTTTCAATTCGAATTGATTTTGAATTCAATTTCAGTTCGTTTTCAATTCAATTTAATTTCAATTCGAATTCCTTACTATTCAATTTCAATCTGAATTCATTTCTATTCAGTTTAATTCGAATTCATTTCTATTCAAAATATCAGATTTTGAAATCACTTTCGATATTCATTATAAAATGAATAAAATCGATATAAATATCGTTCACATCAAAATGGCGTCAATCTAATCAACACAGCTTCATATATTTCTATTTTCAAATATTCTATTTCAAATATTCTATTTCAAATAATTCTTTTTCAAAACTGGAATGAGGCCCAATCAATTACCATATAATGTTAATTATATGGATTTTCTACAACGCATGTATACAATAACGACGATGAATAATCAACCATCATCCAAAGTGCATTCTACACTGTACAAGCATCAAATATAAATATTTAACGCTCATAACAGTCTGTCCATCAATCGATCGACATATAACTAATTATTGGGATTAGTGTATGTCATATATCACCCCAAAACCCGTGTGGGGTTTTCAAACAATCAAACACAGATTTTATTTGTGCAGTTGGGCGATGTGTAAAATTTATCGTCCCAATCAATTGAATTTTTACTTTGCTATTCAATATATAAAAATCGAATTTTTACTTTGCTATTCAATATATAAAAATCGAACTTTTACTTTGCTATTCAATATATATAAATCGAATTTTTACTTTTCCATTCAATATATAAAAATCGAATTTTTACTTTGCTATTCAATATATAAAAATCAAAATTTTACTTTGCTATTCAATATATAAAAATCGAATTTTTACTTTGCTATTCAATATATAAAAATCGATTTTTTTTACTTAGCTATTCAATATATAAAAATCGAATTTTTATTCTTTTTATAATATAAAAATTATACTTTTCTAATGAATAAAAATCAAATCTTTCTAATGAATAAAAATCGAACCTTTCCAAATGAATAAAAATCTAATTTTTACCTACCGTTCATATGAATAAAAATCTAATATTTTCTTCTATAAAAATGTAATCTTTTCATATAGAAAAATATAATATTTCCTTTATAAAAATCAAATCATTTTATTCAATAAAAATAAAACTGATTTTTAATAAATAAATGAAGATAAAATAAATAGAAGAACTTACAGCACGTGGCGAGGAGGTTAAAGATGTAGCATCGGAGTTGCTGAGGTGGCGGGGAGGCTCCTCAGGGCGGATTGGAGGGGAGGAAGGCCAAGGGGGAGGAGATGGAGGCAGAGGGGGGTCGCGCAGGCGGAAGGGGTGTAACGCGTCGCACGCAGGCGGAAGGGGAGGGGTTATTACAATCAAGATAAATTCGATTGCCAAAATAAAAATTTTAAATTGGCCTAGATTTCTGGGTTATTACAATCAAGATCATCAGTAATCACCCAAACGATGTGAAGACCTCCGTTCTTCGACCACCGTCTTCATCTTCGACTTATCGTCGTATCGGTTATTCAGAATGGGATAAACCCGGTCTTCCCGAATAACTCGCGTATATAATAAACAAGTGTTACATAAACACAACATACGCCTCATTCCAATTCATCAGTCACTAGCCGTAAATTAGTAAGGGAACAATTCCCCAAATATTAACCCCGAAGGCCGAAACCAACATCAGATCAATACCCAGGAAACCATTCGTCTTAACTAATCTTCAGTTAAATGCTAAACTTCACATTCTTAGGGATAGGTTCCCACTAATTTTATCAAAGATAAATTCCTCAAATTTATTCTTTAATCTTCTTTTGAATATCAATTCAACTAGTCGGGATTAGCGAACCACACCGAGGTAATCGTTTATTTTTGTAACGACCTGGATCTTTCGGCTATTTGAATCCGAATATTTAAATTCGTTTTAAATATTATATTCGGAATATTAATTCTATTTATATCGAATTCATTTATTTAACGATGAGTGAACGTTATATTTATATTTATTATAAAACGAACTCAAAACTGCGCGGTAGTTCGTAAAAATCGAGTTTGAACTTCAATTGACTATACTGAGTCCATGTTAAGTCGGATTTCGGTGAAACAAGAAGTGTTTGAATCTAGTTGATAATATTTTTCTAATGAAGTAGAAAAATCGAGTTTTCGTATTGTAGATTTTGTTTTGTGTTCAAATCAAATTCTGAAATGGTCGCTGTGGAATCGTTTATATGCCGTAATGGATTATTTAATATAATTAAATATTGGCTTCAAATTTAGACAAGTCCTTTGAGGCATAGTTAGAATTTAATTTTTAGAATTTTACTGTAATTTTTAATTCGTAAAATAAACAACTTTTTATTTGGAGTATTTTGCACCCTGTATCAACATTCTGGGGTTTCACAATATAAGTCAATCTACCGATATTATTATATTTTTGGGATCGTGGGACACTGCTGAGCGCGACGATATATTTATTTCTATCTATAGTACATCGTATACGGATAGAGTTTTACATAACATGGTACGTCAACTTAAACTAAAAATCATTAGTCACTTCACCGAAATCAAATCGAAGAAAGAAAAAAGGAGTCAAATCCTATCCTAGCCAACTAAAATGTCGGCTACTCTGTATATTTTAAAGCTTCAACATGAGACGTTGTATCCTTCATTAAAGAATGGAAGTAACACCACGAAACCATGCCGCATTCTGTTTAAAAGGCTACCCTAAGGATTTCATCACCCAGCATGTCCTAATGTATATATTTTCACACGCCTACCATACTATACCTATTATGTTTCTTCATTACTAAGCAAAAGCTAAATAGGACTGATCACCCTACCCTTTTCAGCTATACTTTGGATGTCCTTTTCTACACAGCATACGCTTTCACGTCAACAGTCCAAAATTTCCCTAACCTATGCTCTCTCGTCAATCAAAAACCACACAGCCTATGAAGACAATGCAGACCTATTTTGAAACATTATCCAATCCTATCTTTACATGCTTACACCTAACCTATCCTACCGCAGTACAAACTGCATTCCTTGGGCATTAAGGAAATAGCAGAGCACCCGAGAACACCAACTTTGGAATGAATATACATCACGGCTATGTTTTTAGCACATGCCACCTCCTATTTTTCTCTACATGTCATTCAAGCGGATGTAACACATGAGAAATGGAGCACAGCGACAATGAACAACACAACTACAACCTAATATGTGCAGCTACACACAGGCTATGTCAAGTCATAGAAAATGGAAATGGACACCACACTGTAAACTTTAAGCCTCCTTACCAGCTACCTAGTGCCTACCCCAAGCCAATACCGTGACACCCAAGGCCCTCGACACTATATATATGAGTACATCTTGTTCTTTCGTTCATCATCTCCAGTTTGCACATTGAAGAATATACTTCGAAAATCATATTTCAAAGAAAACTCAACCCCTAAAATCTCGAAAATCTTGTATACAAATCCCTGTCGAGAATCTCTTCAATTCTATATTAATTTTACCGAGTTTGAATCCTACTTTTTCACGAACATTTTCAAGCAGTAAACTAGGGTGCGGTGTCCATGATTGTAGTGGATACTGGGAGGCTATATGATGCGAGAGGAGGAAATGAAAAACTGAAGCAGGGAAGCTTTGTTTGGGTGAAGTTCTGTACATGGAAGGCGCAAAATTATGGTGATTGAATGGTGACGTGGTGACCTTGTATGCAGTAAGAAGAAGACTATGTGGAGTGCATGGTGGAGTTGGAAACCGAGATGGAGGTTCTGTATATGGAGGCGTTATGGTTAGGGGAGGACAGGTGTCATGAGAAGGGGGTATGAACGTGAAGTAAGCGGGACTGGGAAAGTCACGTTGCAAACAAGGGCGGATTCATTCTTGCATGGTACTGGGAGAGGAAATGACATGTAGCAGCAGGCATTCATGAAGTGTATATGATGGTGGGTCTTCGGATCTTGCGTACTGTAACAACCCGGAAAATCTGGGCCAGTTTGAAAATTTTATTTTGGCAATTTTAGCGAATTTTGATTATTTAAAATGAATTATTTTAAATAATATCGACAATAAATTTATTTTGAATATAATTCGAACGTATATATTATACGCGTCGTCGTTAGAATATAAATAATTATATATAATTATAAATAGAATTGAAAATGGCGCGGTAGTTCGATAATTCGATTTCAAACTTCAATTGAATGTACCGGGTGCAAAACAATCCGGATTTTAGTGAAACCAAAAATAATGGAATCTAATAGTGAATATCTTTCCAACGAATCCGAAAAATCAAAAGTTAGTAGCGGGAATCAAAAGTTATGTCCAGTTGAAAATTCTGAATAGTCGCTATGGAATTCAGGCCCTTAAAAATGGACATTTTGCAAATGACCTCGGATTTCGACGAAACCACTTTTGTTGGATCCGCAGTGTCAAGTTATCGCTAGGTTTCAAATTTCATAATTTTTCGAATCAATATGTGAGCGTGGCATAGGAAAACGTGTTTTGACCATTTCAGTTGATTTTAATCGACTGGAAATTGGCCATTTTTCCAACGGTCTCAGAATTCGACGAAACTAGTTTTGTTAAGACCGTATCGTCAATACGAAGCTAGAAAATATTTTTCGAGAATTTTTAGGGTTAGCATGTGACCCCGGTAATTTGAAATGTACGTTTAAAATTCAATATAGAGATTTAAATGTAGATTCAACGGAAACTGATTGTAACTATCGAATCAGCTTGCGATACATATCCCATTGGGTTCGGAATGGGGGTGAAACGCTATGGGCGTCAGGCGTTGGGCCTCGTTTCGTGGTCCTGGGTAAAAGTCAACTTTAAATAAAAAAAAAAAAAAAAAAAAAAAAAAAAAAAAAATAAATAATATTTTTAAATTCCCTCCCCTTTATCTTTCTTCTGCCCCCCCCCCCCCCCCCCGATTTCACTTTACAGGAAGGAAAAAAAAAAAAAAAAAGGAGACGGAGGCGGAATTCGTCGCGCCCCTAGGCGGCGGCGACCACCGCAGCTCCCCCATCGAAACCCCACCCCCCCAGTGCCGCGGCGAGCCACCAGAGCACCCCCCCCTATCGCGAAGCAACCCCCCCCTGAATCGACTGCAGCCGCCCCCCCCCAATTCGTCGAACCACCTGACGAGGACCGAAGCCCCCCCAGCCGACGATCTTTCCACCGCCGACAGCCACTGATTCCCCCCCCCTCTCTCTTCGCAGAAATGTAAGTTTTTTTTTTTTTTATTTTTGTTTTGTTTTGTTATTTTAATGATTTTAAAACTGTTCTATTTAATTAGGATTGAAACTGATTTTTTTTTTTTTATATATAAGTAAAACTGATTTTTTATAAAAGTAAAAATGATTTTGTAAAAAGAAATAAAAACTGATTTTTTAGTTAAAAATAAAAACTGATTTTTGGTTAAAAATAAAAACTGATTTTTTTTGGGTTAGAAATAAAATTAGAACTCTTTTGAAAATAAAATTAGAATTGGTTTTTAAATTTGTATATAGCATTGATTAAGAAATATATAAATTTGTTAAAGAAAAATATAAAAACTTTGCTAAGACAAAATATATATATACCTTGTTTAGGAAAATATATTTTGTTTAGAAATATAAAAATGTACATTGTTTTAAATTAAATTTAGCATTGGGTTTTTATAATGAGGTAGAAATAAAAATATGATTTTTATATATTGAACATCGAAATAAAAAATCGATTTTTATATATTGAACTTTGAAATAAAAAATCGATTTTTATATATTGAACTTTGAAATAAAAATATGATTTTTATATATTGAACATCGAAATAAAAAATCGATTTTTATATATTGAACTTTGAAATAAAAAATCGATTTTTATATATTGAACTTTGAAATAAAAATATGATTTTTATATATTGAACATCGAAATAAAAATTCGATTTTTATATATTGAACATCGAAATAAAAATTCGATTTTTATATATTGAACTTTGAAATAAAAATTCGATTTTTATATATTGAACTTTGAAATAAAAATTCGATTTTTATATATTGAACTTTGAAATAAAAATTCGATTTTTATATATTGAACTTTGAAATAAAAATTCGATTTTTATATATTGAACTTTGAAGTAAAAATTCGATTTTTATATATATAGTGACTACGGGCAACGAAGATGACGAAGAGGCGATAACGAGGAAGACTTCTGCAGATGAAGAGCCGTGGAGCTAGGATAGCTATATGTGAGAACTTCTCACTCAAATTTACTTTTCTAGTTATATATATACTAGGATGCAGACGGTGCTTATTAGAAGCACCCGACACCCGTCCACATACCATGGACTTGTTTGTTTGGATTGTTTGGTGATTGATTGAGATATTGGTTTGAATGTGGTTTGTGGTGTGAAAAATCGAATCGATAAATTGGTTAGGATTAGACGTGCGCCGTTATAAGGCGAAGGAGTAAGACTAGGTTAGACTCTTACTCCAAATTTTGTGGTTTGCAAAATGAAATTGATTTGATTGATGAGTGAATGGCGTGGGCCTTCACTAGACCGGGGACAAGGCTAGGCCTTATCCCGTTTTTAGTATCGTGCCGTTATGCCGCCGAAATTTTCTAAAATATGTTAGAAAAATAAAAATATCATTTTATTGAATAAATGAATTGAATAGAAATTCATAAGTTGAAATAAAATGTTTTATCGTTAAAAATATAATTTTTAACGTGAAGTGAATAAAATAGAATATTCATTTACAAACCAGACGGTTTGTTTATGTACACCTATTTGAATGACGTTGATTGGGTCGATAAATTTTACACATCGCCTAACTGCACAAATAAAATATGTGTTCGATTGTTTGAAACCCCACACGGGTGTTGGGATGAAATTTGAAGTTCACTCATCCTGATTGATTGAATATGTCGATCGATTGATTGACAGGCTGTTATAAGCGTTGAATATCTATATTTGATGCTTTTACAGTGTAGTGCACTTTGGTTGATGGTTGATTATTTTCAATGTTATTATATACATGTGTTGTATGAAAATCCATATAATTAATTTTATATGGTAATTGATTGGGCCTCATTCCAATTTGAAAAATAAAGAATATTATAAAATAAAAGTTCATGTGTTGACAGTACTCATTCATTGAGATTGGTCATGTGTTGAACAAAATATTTTTATAATAACAACTATTTTGGAAAAAGAAATATTTGAAATAGAATATTTGAAAATAGAAATTTATGAAGCCGTGTTGATTAGATTGACGCCATTTTGACGAGAACGATATTTATATCGATTTTATTCATCTTAAAAATGAATATTGAAAAGTGATTTCGAAATCGAATATTTTGAATTGAATTGAATTGAAAACGATTTCGAAATGAATTGAATTGAAAACGATTTCGAAATGAATTGAATTGAAAACGATTTCGAAATGAATTGAATTGAAAACGATTTCGAATTGAATTGAATTGAAAACGATTTCGAAATGAATTGAATTGAAAACGATTTCGAAATGAATTGAATTGAAAACGATTTCGAAATGAATTGAATTGAAAACGATTTCGAAATGAATTGAATTGAAAACGATTTCGAAATGAATTGAATTGAAAACGATTTCGAAATTGAATTGAATTGAAAACGATTTCGAAATGAATTGAATTGAAAACGATTTCGAATTGAATTGAATTGAAAACGATTTCGAAATGAATTGAATTGAAAACGATTTCGAATTGAATTGAATTGAAAAACGATTTCGAAATGAATTGAATTGAAAACGATTTCGAAAAGAATTGAATTGAAAACGATTTCGAAATGAATTGAATTGAAAACGATTTCGAAATTGAATTGAATTGAAAACGATTTCGAAATGAATTGAATTGAAAACGATTTCGAAAAGAATTGAATTGAAAACGATTTCGAAATGAATTGAATTGAAAACGATTTCGAAATGAATTGAATTGAAAACGATTTCGAAATGAATTGAATTGAAAACGAATTGAAATGAATTCAAATTGAAATTGAAATTTGAATTGAATAGAAATGAATTTTGAAACGAATTTATAAAGAAGAATTCAATTTTGATTTGAATTGAAAAGGAGGTTGAAATTGCTTTTGAAACGAATTTAAAACTATTTATATAATTCGTTTTAAATAGGAATCGACGAAGTATATATTATATATATTATATATATAATATAATGGCCTGAATAGAACGCGCCGCGCCGCGGCAGTTCGTGAATTTCGACCATTTATTTCAAACGGACATTGCGGGAGATCCGACCGTCGGATTCTCCTAAAACCGGAACCGTTGGGTTCGTATCGAAAAGAGCTTTCTAATGAACGTTAGAAATTTGAAATCTAACGGTTGGATTTGGAATTATGTCCAAATCAAATTCGAAAAAGGTCGCTGTAAGTGCAGTTCGATGGCCATTGTTGGAAATCGACTGTACGGGCCTTGATAAAATTATTAAAAATAGTAATAATTTGTGTAAAATCATAAGAAATGATTTAGAAAGAATTGGGATGAAAAACTCCATATTTGAAAAGATAAAAATAGATTTTTATCGAAATGAACTAGTTTTGAACTAGAATTATAATTCTATTTATTTTTAAATAAATAAATTGAATTCGAAAAGGGTTTTAAAAATAACCAAAATTTCCAATGATTGCATTGGAGTGGATTTGAATCGAAATTGTCTTCGGAATATTTCGATGTTGGAATTCGTGATTATACAGGTGTTGTTATGGAAATTTGAAAGATATATATTGATATCGTTATTTCCAATACGACATTTGTTAGTCGTAGAATTCGATATTGAATATAAGCCGATATATTTTCTATTCAGAGCCTTGTATTGAATATCGAATGTGATTTGGGTTTGTCGTGAATGGTGTCTTCACTAACACTATTCTTGAACCCAGTTGAGAAAAGATTAAATCTTTTTATTTAGATTTAATGAAGTGTACCAATTAAATAATATTTAATTGGAATTGAATTGATATTGATTTTTGGGTTTATCGTGAACAGTGTTTTAAATAACACTTGTTCTTTAACCCGATAATTAATGAATGTGATTTGGGTTTGTCGTGAATGGTGTCTTCACTAACACTGCTCTTGAACCCAGTTGAGAAAAGATTAAATCTTTTTATTTAGATTTAATGAAGTGTACCAATTAAATAATATTTAATTGGAATTGAATGGATATTGATTTTTGGGTTTGTCGTGAACAGTGTTTTAAATAACACTTGTTCTTTAACCCGATAATTAATGGGATGTGACTTTGGGTTTATCGTGAACCGTGTTTTAAATGACACTGATTCTTTAACCCAGTCACAGATTAAAACTAAGTGGAGTTTTAATGAATCTTTAATTAGATTGAAAAGATCGAGAATGGAGTATCACCAGTTTTGCTCCAGGCGATAGTTAAATCTTTAATTAGATTTGAACGTGAAATTTAGAAACTAACTGTCGGTTAGCTAAGTAGAATGGTTTTCTGGATATTGATCTGATGTTGGTTTCGGCCTTCGGGGTTAATATTTGGGGAATTATTCTCTTGATTAATTTACGGTTAATGACTAATGAGTTGGAATGAGGCGTATGTTGTGTTTGTGTAACACTTTTATAATATATACGCGAGTTATTCGGAAAGACCGGGTTTATCCCATTCTGAATAACTGATACGACGATAAGTCGAAGATGAAGACGATGGTCGAAGACCGGAGGTCTTCACGTCGTTTGGGTGATAACTGATGATCTTGATTGGGCTGTACACCCAAGAAGATGGAAACAGTTAGTGATCGTCCAGACGTACTTGGAGATCGATGGATATGCGGGGTACTAGGTGCCTCCGGTTTCGTTCAGACCCAGAACGGACTTGTAAATGGACTGTGTGTCTGACATCGGATTTCATTCTGTGTGACTGATATCGGTTGCATAGGATGGTTTGCCGGTGTGGCATGCTAAGATGCAAATGATCAAGGCTTCTGTTGAAAAGCAAAGTCTTGTGGTGATGATCAAAGCACGGCCTTTGTGGCGTAGCTTTGTGTAACGTTTACCTCGCGTGTTTCACACCAGGTATGAACCAAAAACGGGAGACGGACCTCAGGGAGGGCATGCGTTTCTTCCTAGTTAGAAGTGGCGTCAGTGGTTTTACACGCCCTGACGAGTTTGACTTATGTGGTTGTTGCTGTTGCGAGGCGCCTCGGATTGATCGGTCGTTCTCGAACCGATGGAGTCATTTAGTTGGCTCGTTTACGCCCCATAGGGCGGAGAAACGCATGTTCAGGCATTTTAATCCACTCCGTGTGGACCGGCCCTGACGATCCAAGGGTCACTCGAGCTCTGATCCTGAGACTCGGACTAGGCAGTCTCGAATCGGTTGAGGACTATCTTTTGCCTCGGTTCATAGATGGAAATCCAATTTCCAAATACGTGACTTTGCGATTTTGATTGTATAACCTATATATGGCGACATAGTGGTATGGGGCATTCATGCCGCCTATGATTGATACTTATGATTTGAAGTTGTTTTATACACTATGCACTTATAATAGTATCAAATGATTTGTTTTAAACGTATCAAGCATTCTTTGGCTGTTATAAGGTAAAAACCCTATCCCCCGGCTTGCGTTGCATTGTGTGATAGGACCTGGGTCTTATAACAGCTTCATTTTTCTTTATTTAGCATTGCGCTGTTTGTTTTATGCACTGGTATTCTTGGGAGGAAACCCGTTCCGTGTTATACGGCGTGGTCCCTTGATTTACCTAATGATTTAAAAATAAAGATTAATAACTGTTTTAGTTCTCACACCAGTCACATGACTGACCTGGAGTTTATTGTTTTAACCTAAACTCTGGGTGCCCTTATTTTGACACGGGCAGCTAGTAGTTTTGGTTTTGCAGATTTATATTCACAGGATCCTGGTTTACAGCTGGAACGATATCCGGAAAGCTTTGTATCCGTATATCTCATTCTAGTTGTGTAATTGTATTATTTTCCGCTGCTATGTATTTAAATGTGATTTAAATCTCTGATATTTCCGTGTAATATTCTTTTATACTCTGTATATTCTTGTAATCTGATGCATTGTTGTTATATACAATGAAATGTTCTTCTGTATGCGTTCTGTTGTGGCTTGTTCTCGAACTATCCGACGCTTTCCTTTACGGGGAAGTTGCGGGTCTTTACAGTTGGTATCAGAGCTTTGGTTTACAAAGCTAGAGAACAAGACACATTAGAAACATACGAAAGAATTCGTCAGATATTGGATTAGCAATATCCAATGAGAATGACTCGTTAGAGATAGGATCAGTAGTATCCTAGAACGAGTGTGAAGGGTATGTTTTTCAAATGAAAACAATTTTTGTTTTGAAAATCTAAATCACTTATTCGTATTTGATTATTTATTTATATTGATTAGGACAGTCCAGTATATAAAGATTTTGCATATACGCCTTGCAAACGTGTATTTGAAGTTTTAATATACTGGATAGATATAGAATTACACTCTAATCGCCTGGAGATGATTTTGATGATGGAGCTCCATCATTAGAATTTATGTTCGAGTGACGAAAGTGGGCTTTCTATATATTTCCTATGGACTGGTGTGAGAACCAAAATTAGATAGGGCCTATTGTTGTGAATTGGCATCAAAAACAAGATTTTCAGTATGTATCAAAATTATGAATTTGAAACTCTAATTCACTAATTGATTGATGTTTGTGTTGTTTGTTTATTTGTTTGCTAATTTTTAGCCAATTAGCCTAATTGAATCAAATATTGAACTATATTGAAAATTGGTCGCATTTGCTTGCATATACATATATATCTTTGAACAGGTCATAGCAAGGAGGCTAGAGCAGAGAATAAAATTTGTTTGCCCGACAAATAGGTACATGTTTACTACATAATTTCCTGTTTTGTTTGGGTGATGATGATTTTGTGAGCCTATTGGCTAGCCGCTTGGCTTTTTCTTTTTCTTTTTGAGATCTGAAGGACCGGGGAAGCTATTTGAAATTCCCCGATGCTCCCGGTACAGGGGAGGTTATGGCGAAATTTTTCGAAAATTTAGGGTGTTAGCCAAATTTTTGAAGTTTTGGAAATTCTCAGAAACTGAAAAGTTAGAGAATGGAAGCCAGATCGAACGTAGAGCTGAATAATCAAACCACTTTCGACTTTGTTCCTTTTCGGGGACGAAAAGTTTTAAGTGGGGGAGATTGTAACAACCCGGAAAATCTGGGCCAGTTTGAAAATTTTATTTTGGCAATTTTAGCGAATTTTGATTATTTAAAATGAATTATTTTAAATAATATCGACAATAAATTTATTTTGAATATAATTCGAACGTATATATTATACGCGTCGTCGTTAGAATATAAATAATTATATATAATTATAAATAGAATTGAAAATGGCGCGGTAGTTCGATAATTCGATTTCAAACTTCAATTGAATGTACCGGGTGCAAAACAATCCGGATTTTAGTGAAACCAAAAATAATGGAATCTAATAGTGAATATCTTTCCAACGAATCCGAAAAATCAAAAGTTAGTAGCGGGAATCAAAAGTTATGTCCAGTTGAAAATTCTGAATAGTCGCTATGGAATTCAGGCCCTTAAAAATGGACATTTTGCAAATGACCTCGGATTTCGACGAAACCACTTTTGTTGGATCCGCAGTGTCAAGTTATCGCTAGGTTTCAAATTTCATAATTTTTCGAATCAATATGTGAGCGTGGCATAGGAAAACGTGTTTTGACCATTTCAGTTGATTTTAATCGACTGGAAATTGGCCATTTTTCCAACGGTCTCAGAATTCGACGAAACTAGTTTTGTTAAGACCGTATCGTCAATACGAAGCTAGAAAATATTTTTCGAGAATTTTTAGGGTTAGCATGTGACCCCGGTAATTTGAAATGTACGTTTAAAATTCAATATAGAGATTTAAATGTAGATTCAACGGAAACTGATTGTAACTATCGAATCAGCTTGCGATACATATCCCATTGGGTTCGGAATGGGGGTGAAACGCTATGGGCGTCAGGCGTTGGGCCTCGTTTCGTGGTCCTGGGTAAAAGTCAACTTTAAATAAAAAAAAAAAAAAAAAAAAAAAAAAAAAAAAAATAAATAATATTTTTAAATTCCCTCCCCTTTATCTTTCTTCTGCCCCCCCCCCCCCCCCCCGATTTCACTTTACAGGAAGGAAAAAAAAAAAAAAAAAAGGAGACGGAGGCGGAATTCGTCGCGCCCCTAGGCGGCGGCGACCACCGCAGCTCCCCCATCGAAACCCCACCCCCCCAGTGCCGCGGCGAGCCACCAGAGCACCCCCCCCTATCGCGAAGCAACCCCCCCCTGAATCGACTGCAGCCGCCCCCCCCCAATTCGTCGAACCACCTGACGAGGACCGAAGCCCCCCCAGCCGACGATCTTTCCACCGCCGACAGCCACTGATTCCCCCCCCCTCTCTCTTCGCAGAAATGTAAGTTTTTTTTTTTTTTATTTTTGTTTTGTTTTGTTATTTTAATGATTTTAAAACTGTTCTATTTAATTAGGATTGAAACTGATTTTTTTTTTTTTATATATAAGTAAAACTGATTTTTTATAAAAGTAAAAATGATTTTGTAAAAAGAAATAAAAACTGATTTTTTAGTTAAAAATAAAAACTGATTTTTGGTTAAAAATAAAAACTGATTTTTTTTGGGTTAGAAATAAAATTAGAACTCTTTTGAAAATAAAATTAGAATTGGTTTTTAAATTTGTATATAGCATTGATTAAGAAATATATAAATTTGTTAAAGAAAAATATAAAAACTTTGCTAAGACAAAATATATATATACCTTGTTTAGGAAAATATATTTTGTTTAGAAATATAAAAATGTACATTGTTTTAAATTAAATTTAGCATTGGGTTTTTATAATGAGGTAGAAATAAAAATATGATTTTTATATATTGAACATCGAAATAAAAAATCGATTTTTATATATTGAACTTTGAAATAAAAAATCGATTTTTATATATTGAACTTTGAAATAAAAATATGATTTTTATATATTGAACATCGAAATAAAAAATCGATTTTTATATATTGAACTTTGAAATAAAAAATCGATTTTTATATATTGAACTTTGAAATAAAAATATGATTTTTATATATTGAACATCGAAATAAAAATTCGATTTTTATATATTGAACATCGAAATAAAAATTCGATTTTTATATATTGAACTTTGAAATAAAAATTCGATTTTTATATATTGAACTTTGAAATAAAAATTCGATTTTTATATATTGAACTTTGAAATAAAAATTCGATTTTTATATATTGAACTTTGAAATAAAAATTCGATTTTTATATATTGAACTTTGAAGTAAAAATTCGATTTTTATATATATAGTGACTACGGGCAACGAAGATGACGAAGAGGCGATAACGAGGAAGACTTCTGCAGATGAAGAGCCGTGGAGCTAGGATAGCTATATGTGAGAACTTCTCACTCAAATTTACTTTTCTAGTTATATATATACTAGGATGCAGACGGTGCTTATTAGAAGCACCCGACACCCGTCCACATACCATGGACTTGTTTGTTTGGATTGTTTGGTGATTGATTGAGATATTGGTTTGAATGTGGTTTGTGGTGTGAAAAATCGAATCGATAAATTGGTTAGGATTAGACGTGCGCCGTTATAAGGCGAAGGAGTAAGACTAGGTTAGACTCTTACTCCAAATTTTGTGGTTTGCAAAATGAAATTGATTTGATTGATGAGTGAATGGCGTGGGCCTTCACTAGACCGGGGACAAGGCTAGGCCTTATCCCGTTTTTAGTATCGTGCCGTTATGCCGCCGAAATTTTCTAAAATATGTTAGAAAAATAAAAATATCATTTTATTGAATAAATGAATTGAATAGAAATTCATAAGTTGAAATAAAATGTTTTATCGTTAAAAATATAATTTTTAACGTGAAGTGAATAAAATAGAATATTCATTTACAAACCAGACGGTTTGTTTATGTACACCTATTTGAATGACGTTGATTGGGTCGATAAATTTTACACATCGCCTAACTGCACAAATAAAATATGTGTTCGATTGTTTGAAACCCCACACGGGTGTTGGGATGAAATTTGAAGTTCACTCATCCTGATTGATTGAATATGTCGATCGATTGATTGACAGGCTGTTATAAGCGTTGAATATCTATATTTGATGCTTTTACAGTGTAGTGCACTTTGGTTGATGGTTGATTATTTTCAATGTTATTATATACATGTGTTGTATGAAAATCCATATAATTAATTTTATATGGTAATTGATTGGGCCTCATTCCAATTTGAAAAATAAAGAATATTATAAAATAAAAGTTCATGTGTTGACAGTACTCATTCATTGAGATTGGTCATGTGTTGAACAAAATATTTTTATAATAACAACTATTTTGGAAAAAGAAATATTTGAAATAGAATATTTGAAAATAGAAATTTATGAAGCCGTGTTGATTAGATTGACGCCATTTTGACGAGAACGATATTTATATCGATTTTATTCATCTTAAAAATGAATATTGAAAAGTGATTTCGAAATCGAATATTTTGAATTGAATTGAATTGAAAACGATTTCGAAATGAATTGAATTGAAAACGATTTCGAAATGAATTGAATTGAAAACGATTTCGAAATGAATTGAATTGAAAACGATTTCGAATTGAATTGAATTGAAAACGATTTCGAAATGAATTGAATTGAAAACGATTTCGAAATGAATTGAATTGAAAACGATTTCGAAATGAATTGAATTGAAAACGATTTCGAAATGAATTGAATTGAAAACGATTTCGAAATGAATTGAATTGAAAACGATTTCGAAATTGAATTGAATTGAAAACGATTTCGAAATGAATTGAATTGAAAACGATTTCGAATTGAATTGAATTGAAAACGATTTCGAAATGAATTGAATTGAAAACGATTTCGAATTGAATTGAATTGAAAAACGATTTCGAAATGAATTGAATTGAAAACGATTTCGAAAAGAATTGAATTGAAAACGATTTCGAAATGAATTGAATTGAAAACGATTTCGAAATTGAATTGAATTGAAAACGATTTCGAAATGAATTGAATTGAAAACGATTTCGAAAAGAATTGAATTGAAAACGATTTCGAAATGAATTGAATTGAAAACGATTTCGAAATGAATTGAATTGAAAACGATTTCGAAATGAATTGAATTGAAAACGAATTGAAATGAATTCAAATTGAATTGAAATTTGAATTGAATAGAAATGAATTTTGAAACGAATTTATAAAGAAGAATTCAATTTTGATTTGAATTGAAAAGGAGGTTGAAATTGCTTTTGAAACGAATTTAAAACTATTTATATAATTCGTTTTAAATAGGAATCGACGAAGTATATATTATATATATTATATATATAATATAATGGCCTGAATAGAACGCGCCGCGCCGCGGCAGTTCGTGAATTTCGACCATTTATTTCAAACGGACATTGCGGGAGATCCGACCGTCGGATTCTCCTAAAACCGGAACCGTTGGGTTCGTATCGAAAAGAGCTTTCTAATGAACGTTAGAAATTTGAAATCTAACGGTTGGATTTGGAATTATGTCCAAATCAAATTCGAAAAAGGTCGCTGTAAGTGCAGTTCGATGGCCATTGTTGGAAATCGACTGTACGGGCCTTGATAAAATTATTAAAAATAGTAATAATTTGTGTAAAATCATAAGAAATGATTTAGAAAGAATTGGGATGAAAAACTCCATATTTGAAAAGATAAAAATAGATTTTTATCGAAATGAACTAGTTTTGAACTAGAATTATAATTCTATTTATTTTTAAATAAATAAATTGAATTCGAAAAGGGTTTTAAAAATAACCAAAATTTCCAATGATTGCATTGGAGTGGATTTGAATCGAAATTGTCTTCGGAATATTTCGATGTTGGAATTCGTGATTATACAGGTGTTGTTATGGAAATTTGAAAGATATATATTGATATCGTTATTTCCAATACGACATTTGTTAGTCGTAGAATTCGATATTGAATATAAGCCGATATATTTTCTATTCAGAGCCTTGTATTGAATATCGAATGTGATTTGGGTTTGTCGTGAATGGTGTCTTCACTAACACTATTCTTGAACCCAGTTGAGAAAAGATTAAATCTTTTTATTTAGATTTAATGAAGTGTACCAATTAAATAATATTTAATTGGAATTGAATTGATATTGATTTTTGGGTTTATCGTGAACAGTGTTTTAAATAACACTTGTTCTTTAACCCGATAATTAATGAATGTGATTTGGGTTTGTCGTGAATGGTGTCTTCACTAACACTGCTCTTGAACCCAGTTGAGAAAAGATTAAATCTTTTTATTTAGATTTAATGAAGTGTACCAATTAAATAATATTTAATTGGAATTGAATGGATATTGATTTTTGGGTTTGTCGTGAACAGTGTTTTAAATAACACTTGTTCTTTAACCCGATAATTAATGGGATGTGACTTTGGGTTTATCGTGAACCGTGTTTTAAATGACACTGATTCTTTAACCCAGTCACAGATTAAAACTAAGTGGAGTTTTAATGAATCTTTAATTAGATTGAAAAGATCGAGAATGGAGTATCACCAGTTTTGCTCCAGGCGATAGTTAAATCTTTAATTAGATTTGAACGTGAAATTTAGAAACTAACTGTCGGTTAGCTAAGTAGAATGGTTTTCTGGATATTGATCTGATGTTGGTTTCGGCCTTCGGGGTTAATATTTGGGGAATTATTCTCTTGATTAATTTACGGTTAATGACTAATGAGTTGGAATGAGGCGTATGTTGTGTTTGTGTAACACTTTTATAATATATACGCGAGTTATTCGGAAAGACCGGGTTTATCCCATTCTGAATAACTGATACGACGATAAGTCGAAGATGAAGACGATGGTCGAAGACCGGAGGTCTTCACGTCGTTTGGGTGATAACTGATGATCTTGATTGGGCTGTACACCCAAGAAGATGGAAACAGTTAGTGATCGTCCAGACGTACTTGGAGATCGATGGATATGCGGGGTACTAGGTGCCTCCGGTTTCGTTCAGACCCAGAACGGACTTGTAAATGGACTGTGTGTCTGACATCGGATTTCATTCTGTGTGACTGATATCGGTTGCATAGGATGGTTTGCCGGTGTGGCATGCTAAGATGCAAATGATCAAGGCTTCTGTTGAAAAGCAAAGTCTTGTGGTGATGATCAAAGCACGGCCTTTGTGGCGTAGCTTTGTGTAACGTTTACCTCGCGTGTTTCACACCAGGTATGAACCAAAAACGGGAGACGGACCTCAGGGAGGGCATGCGTTTCTTCCTAGTTAGAAGTGGCGTCAGTGGTTTTACACGCCCTGACGAGTTTGACTTATGTGGTTGTTGCTGTTGCGAGGCGCCTCGGATTGATCGGTCGTTCTCGAACCGATGGAGTCATTTAGTTGGCTCGTTTACGCCCCATAGGGCGGAGAAACGCATGTTCAGGCATTTTAATCCACTCCGTGTGGACCGGCCCTGACGATCCAAGGGTCACTCGAGCTCTGATCCTGAGACTCGGACTAGGCAGTCTCGAATCGGTTGAGGACTATCTTTTGCCTCGGTTCATAGATGGAAATCCAATTTCCAAATACGTGACTTTGCGATTTTGATTGTATAACCTATATATGGCGACATAGTGGTATGGGGCATTCATGCCGCCTATGATTGATACTTATGATTTGAAGTTGTTTTATACACTATGCACTTATAATAGTATCAAATGATTTGTTTTAAACGTATCAAGCATTCTTTGGCTGTTATAAGGTAAAAACCCTATCCCCCGGCTTGCGTTGCATTGTGTGATAGGACCTGGGTCTTATAACAGCTTCATTTTTCTTTATTTAGCATTGCGCTGTTTGTTTTATGCACTGGTATTCTTGGGAGGAAACCCGTTCCGTGTTATACGGCGTGGTCCCTTGATTTACCTAATGATTTAAAAATAAAGATTAATAACTGTTTTAGTTCTCACACCAGTCACATGACTGACCTGGAGTTTATTGTTTTAACCTAAACTCTGGGTGCCCTTATTTTGACACGGGCAGCTAGTAGTTTTGGTTTTGCAGATTTATATTCACAGGATCCTGGTTTACAGCTGGAACGATATCCGGAAAGCTTTGTATCCGTATATCTCATTCTAGTTGTGTAATTGTATTATTTTCCGCTGCTATGTATTTAAATGTGATTTAAATCTCTGATATTTCCGTGTAATATTCTTTTATACTCTGTATATTCTTGTAATCTGATGCATTGTTGTTATATACAATGAAATGTTCTTCTGTATGCGTTCTGTTGTGGCTTGTTCTCGAACTATCCGACGCTTTCCTTTACGGGGAAGTTGCGGGTCTTTACACGTACAAAGGAGGGGGTAATGGAAAGAAGCAGGCGGTGGGGCGTGTAAACAGAAGAGAAGAAGTGGCGGTGGTTTGCGTTGTAGACTGTGAATAATATAGATGGGCGTTGGACAAACGGTAGTGCAGGCGTGGTAAGTGGATTCATTTCATGGGTAGTAGAAGTTTGCATGGCATGTTGAGTTGTAGTATGGGAAGAACGTGGCATCAGGGTGCGTATATAATTGCGGTGGCGAGTGTTCAGAGTGCCGTGAGAAAACAGGGCCTTGTCCATGAAAAGGGAGGGAGAGTATAAGGACGTGAATTGGTGGGTGGTGACATCTGTTAAGGGATGACTGATATGGTGGAAGTAACATGGTGAAGCAGTGGAGTTTGGTGAGAGTTGTGGTGTGCTGTTATGTTCGAGAGAATGGAGTGCGGTTTGACATCATCAGGAATGACACGGTGGGGTTTTATACTGATCCTTTGTTCCGGTGAAACCAGTTCAAAGAAAACGAAAAGAGAAACCTTAAAGGAACATTAAGGTATAATAGTTAACTAAATTGTTATAATAACAATTCATTTATATAAACTTGGAATAACTGTTTTTCGTACATACGGTATCAGAATGACGCGAAACAAGAGCTGATGGGATCGTAGTGCTGAATACTACGCTGCTAAATTGGTTCAGAGGAGATGGAAGCAATCGGATTTTTAACGTCAGTTAAAATATTACGTAATAACGTGCAAATCGATTGTCGACTGAAAATATAAGGTGAGTTAATTCTCACACATTTCTGAAATACTAGGATGTGCTACATTCATATAATTAAATTTAATTGGTTGATTGGATGCCTTGGATGCCTATGGTTGATTTAATGGTCGACGTTAATTATATTGTCATCGTTCAAAATGATTCTATGTACTAACATAAAATATTATAATGGTCCGTGATGCAGGGAAGAACAGATAGGAGGAATCAAACCGGTTCCTCAAATCTTTAACATGCTGTTATTTCATATTTTATATGAACTGTTTGAAAACCCGTTGACTTTAAAACCATGTTGGTTGTTGGTTGTTGATTGTGGTTGAACTTTGAATCAATATATAGTACTGATTGTGGAATAAATAGCAAATGGTCATGATATACACCGTTTTATAAAAGATCGATTCACCGTTAGGTGAATCGCTAGAAATGAAGTTATGAAATTTATTTTTATAACCGAATATATATTTTTAAATATATTATTTTAAATGACGTTTCTAAAAAGGGAATAAAACTAGCCACATATATACATTGATTGGTTTAACCACGATTCACCATTTTTGTACCAAATCTACCATGCGCGAAGCACGTGCTTGTTAACCGATTGTTAAACTACTTTATTTCAAATGAATAAAATTAACGAAATGAGTTTATATTGATATTGATTTAATAAAAATCAAAGTAAATAAAATTATTTAGATTTATTTATTTATTAATCAATCTAAATGACAAGATCAATAACGTTGGACTAATGGGTTAGTCATGTTTTGAATGAGTTACGGTGTTAACTGAAGTTGTTGATCAAATTAGTTCAAAGAGAGCAGTTAATGGTTAAGTAATCCAAATTTATTTTAATAAATGTTATAATTTGATTATTTGTCATGAGGGTGATAATTTGAAATGGGAAATATACTAAGGAAAACTGGTAAAGTTTAAAGTCGTGTTTATAGTTAATAAGACGATTTAATATGTATAATGTGAAATCGAAGTTTAACTTGATTTTTACTGATTTATATTTACATGGATTCTATGAATCCAAGTCATACGAAGTTATAAAACTAGTTTTATTGAATATATAAATGGGACGAGTTATTAGAAGTGACATTTGAATAAAGTAAAAGCCAGGATTTGAAAGTAAAGAATTAGAACTGAAACTCAGATTTGAAATAAAATGGTTAGACGAGTAAAGTTATAAAGGTGCGATCAAAGTTTGCTATATTTTATAAGGGATGATGTTTTACCAAGATATAACAAAAAGGAAATTTTGGAAATGGGTATCATTTTGGTATTACAACTAATATCTATCTTTCGATAAGAACGTTGTTGATCAAGGTCTGAGAGGTAATTAAAATACCCCAACTTGAACAGTTTCAGGATTATCAAAGGATGATATTAGTCATAATGATGAAGATATCAGAGTAAATTATTTTGGAAAAATAATAGTGTAACGTTATTTTAAGGATTTGGAAATATATTTATATAATGAGATTTCGTAATAAAAAGGGGCTTGATGGTATGAAATAATATCCCAATAATAAAAGAAATAAAAAGGGAGATTGGTGAAAGTATAACGGTATTTTCAAAGTATTGAAATGAGATTTAAGTGGGATTATTCTAAAGGGATGAGTAGTGATTTTGATGTTCAAATAACGAATCAAACAAGATATCGTAATAGTTGTTTAACGAATGATAAGTTGAATCGATAAGATCATAAGAAATGTAATAACCATATTTTGAAATATTAGTTGAAGATTAAATGAGTTATGATATATAGGTAAAAGGATTTGAGTATAATTATATGATTAAAACCAACATATTACTTTTGGGTATTTCAACTGAGATATTGTTTTTAAAATGACCAAGTGATGTTGTGTATAAACCAATAGATCCGTTTGTTTTTATGGTTGTTTATTATGATAGTCAAAGAACCAACTATCAAAATCTGACCCAACGTTATTGGTATGGAAAGACCGGGATCGAACTTATATTCGAAAACCATTCCGACCAATAGATACGAATACGTCGAAGACGTGGATCGAGATGGAGCAATTGAAGACCGTAGATCTTCATGAAGCGGAAGAGTTACTTACAATCTTTGGCTGATCCCTAGAGATATACTGTGATTCTGTCGTGATTGGAATCTATGGGTTGCAAGGACTACTCGCTACTAATCTATAGGGTGATTCCTAGGATGCAGTAGGAAAGTACCTTCGGTTCATCCTGTACCTGGATGACGTATATGGACAATGTGAATGATGGCCAGATGTTTCAAAAGTCGATTATAGCCTCAAGCCTCATCAACCGGGAAATGACAAAAATCGGGCAGGCAGCACGGCTATGTGGGTCGCACCCATTAGGGTGTATTGTCACCATCAAGAGAATATTCATATTTGTTACTTCTTTTCATTTCTATATCTCCCGGGAATTTACGGTGGTCGCGACAAAAAGCCGTAAGGTGACAGTATATTCGATACACTCAAGAGAAATGAGTGGTCGGTCATGTGTGGGCCGGGTTGCAAGACGTTCTTGTTGAACCCAGTGTATTCGTCTCTAGAGATACACTATCGGCAGGTGGTCCCATACCTTGTCATAGTTGGAAATCCAATCTCCAATACGCGCCCGCGGTTTTGATTGTATACTATATAAGTGGAACGTGAGATGCAAGCGTTCTGCTAGATTTTATTTACTTGTATTTAGACACTATGATAATATCAGAAGTAGATATTGATTTCAAAACGATTTGGGTTATAGTAAGGTAAAACCATCTGTGTTTATGTGTGGGCTGGTCTTACTATTATCCTTTGTTTCGAAAAGGATTTCCAAAGTTAAACAATTTGTTTGCTGTATGAATTTATCACTGAAAGTATTTCAGACTGATCCAGGTGAATTTTGTTTTAAATCAAATGTGCTCGGGTCAGACCGATTATATTTACAGGTTAGATCTCGCTTGGAGTTCCAGAGAAGGAGTCAAAGTCGAGACGTATTCCATATATATACTGGCACTAGTTTATTTCCGCTTTGTGTTGTATTGATCTGAATGTGTACTCAGATGTTGTAATATACAGTTCTTTTATAAAGTATTATTGATTATTATATTTTTTCCACTCCGCTGTGAGATTCTGATCTTCTTATTCTTCTTTTCTAATATTTCTTTCTTTCTTTTCTCACCCTCTAACTTCTTTCTATTAGCTTAATGGGTTTTCGATACTAGAGTTTGGACACGGGATGTGTTTTTGTCTGAACTCGAGTGACGAATTTCCCGGGTCGCTACAATTTTATTTCCCAATCCCAACCTACTCATCCCAGGAAGTAAAACTGGTCATACTTCATATCTAACACCACGGTGTTATCGGTAAATTCATTTACCATTTCAAGTTCAAATCTAATTAAAGATTTTACTATCGCCTGGAGCAAGATTGGTGATACTCCATTCTCGATCTTTTCAATCTAATTAAAGATTCATTAAAACTCCACTAGGTTTTAATCTTTAACTGGGTTAAAGAACCAATGTCATTTAAAACACGGTTCACGATAAACCCACATCACATTCCATTCTTTTAGTCTCTAACCATAAATTAGTAAGAGAACAGTTCCCTAAATATTAACCCCGAAGGCCGAAACCAACATCAGATCAATAACCAAGAAACCATTCAACTTAACTAATCTCCAGTTAGTTTCTGATTTTCTTAACTCAGTTGAGTCTAAGAACAGTATTATTGAAGATACCGTTCACGACAATCCAAAATCACATTCCATTAATTATCGGGTTAAAGAACAAGTGTTATTTAAAACACCGTTCACGATAAACCCAAAAATCAATTCAAATTCAATTCCAATTAAATACCATTTAATTGGTACACTTCATTAAATCTAAATAAAAAGATTTAATCTTTTTCTCAACTGGGTTTAAGAACAGTGGTAATGAAGACACCATTCACGACAAACCCAAATCACATTTGATATTAAATACAAGGCTCTGAATAGAAAATATATCGGCTTATATTCAATATCAAATTCTACGACGAACAAATATCGTCTTGGAAATGACAATATAAATATATCTTTCAAATTTCCGTAACAATATCTGTATAATCTCGAAATCCAACATCGAAATATTCCAAAGACAATTTCGATTCAAATCCATTGCATTTCAGTTATTGAAAATTCTGATTATTTTCAAAACCATTTCAATCCCACTTTATTTATTTTAAAAATAAATAGAATTATAATTCTAGTTCAAAACTAGTTCATTTCGATAAAAATCTATTTTTATCTTTTCAAATATGGAGTTTTTCATTCCAATTCTTCACAAATCATTTCTTATGATTTTACACAAATTATTAATATTTTTAATAATTTTATCAAGGCCCGTACAGTCGATTTCCATCAACGGCCATCGAACTTCACTTACAGCGACCTTTTCCAAATTTGATTTGGACATAATTCCAAATCCAACCGTTAGATTTCAAATCTCTAATATTGTTAGAAAGCACTTTTCGATACGAACCCAACGGTTCCGGTTTTAGAAGAATCCGACGGTCGGATCTCCCGCAATGTCCATTCGAAGTCAACGGTCGAAATTCGCGAACTGCCGCAGCGCGGCGCGTTCTATTCAGGCCATATATATATAATATATATATTTCATCGATTTCCTTTTAAAACGTATTTTATAAATCATTTTAAATTCGTTTTCAAAACGGTTTCAACTTCATATTCAATTTCAAATCAAAATTGAATATTCCATATCATTAACATATAAATGATAATATTTTCAAAACGTTATATTTTGAAATCATTTCCTTTTCGATAATCGTTATAAAAACGAATAAAATCGATATAAATATCGCTCGCGTCAAAATGACGCAAATCTAATCAACACGGCTTCATATATTTCTATTTTCAAATATTTTATTTCAAATATTTCTTTTTCAAATATTTCTATTCAGATATTCTATTCAAATATTCTATTTCAAATATTTATATTCAAATATTTCTATTCAAATAGTCGATTTCAAATATTCTATTTCAAATATTTCTATTCAAATATTCTATTCAAATATTCTATTCAAATATTCTATTCAAATATTCTATTTCAAAACTGGAATGAGGCCCAATCAATTACCTTATAATGTTAATTATATGGATTTTCTACAACACATGTGTAAAATAACAACGATAAATAATCAACCATCATCCAGAGTGCACCACACAACTGCATAAGCATTAAATATAAATAATTAGCGCTTACACAGTCTGTCAATCCATCGATTGACATACAACTAAACAATCGGGATTAGTATATGTCAAATATCGTCTCAATACCCATGTGGGGTTTCAAGTCAACAATCACATATTTTATTTGTGCAGTTGGGCGATGTGTAAAATTTACCGTCCCGATCAATGTCAGTCAAATCAGTGTATATAAACAAATCGTCCGATTTGTTTATAATTATTTATTTTATTTCCACGTTAAAAATTATATTTTTAACTATAAAATATTTTCCACTATAAAATATTCTATTTTATTCCACATCACACAATCAAATTTCACAACATAGCAATCAAACAAACAAGTCATCCATGGTCTGTGAACGACGGGTGTCGGGTGCTACTAAACATCGTCTGCATCCTAGTATATATTTTAAACTAGAAATAAAAATAAAAGTGAGGAGTTCTCACCCAAGCTAAACCAATTCACCGCGACTCTTCATATGTAGAACATCTTGCCGTGCTCGCCCTTCGTACTTTCGTCTACCGTATCCGCTACATATATAAAAATCGCAATTTTATATTATTGCCATGTATATAAAAATCACATTTTTATATTACTACTATATAGATAAAAATTCTATTTTTACCACGCTATTCTCTATATAAAAATTATATTTTTATATCTACTTCTAATATAAAGATCAAATTTTTATATCAACGCTATAAAAATCACATTTTTATTTCAACATATATATAATAAAAATCGTATCTTTAACCTTCACATCTAATAAAAATCATATTTTCAATCTCATACTTATATAATAATTATATTTTTAACCTTCCTATAATATAAAAATTATATTTTTAACATTGCTATAATATAAAAATTTCGCCTTTGATTATATAAAAATCTCGCCTTTGCATTAGTAAAATATAGTCTTTTCTAAAATAAAAATGTAATCTTTATCCTTTATAAATATAAATAAAAATCCTATACTTACTCTTATCAAAGATCTAACCTTTTTACCTTTGAACACCCTATTATACATCGAAGAAAATAAACAGAACAACGAAAATAAAACTCACATTTTCAATTTAAAGGAGGGGGTTTCGCTGTTGGCTCGCGATTTCTCACATCGGAGGAGGAGGAGGTCGGAGCAATGGGCGGTGGAAGCTCTGGCGGTCGCGGCAGGGTGGGATGGCGGTTTCAGATCAGGGCATGGGCGGTTTTCGTGCTCGAGACGGAGGAGAGAGGGAGAAGGCAGGAGGGAGAAGCGGAAAGGGGGGTCCCGCCGTAGCGGCGGTGGAGGGGCGCGGTTGCGCCTGGCGACGGGCTAGTGTTCTGAGCGTGGTTTTTTTTCTTTTTGATTTTAATCGGGGAGTGAGAGTGCTAAGGGGTGAGGGTTATTATATATATATATATTTTTGTTTAATTATTTATTTTAATTTCAAAAAGTTACATTTTATTTCGAACTCGAAATCGAACCCATCGACTGTCGTCCATAGCTAATTACCCCCATTCCGAATACAATGAGATATGTATCGTAGGCTGATTCGACTGTTTCGATCAGTTTTCGTCAAAATGAAAATATAACTCTATATATTGAATTTGAACACGCATTTCAATTTACCGGGGCCACATATAGACTCTAAAAATTCCCGAAAAATATTTTCTAGCTTCGTATTGATGATACGGTCCTAACAAAACTAATTTCGTCGAATTCCGAGACCGTTTGAAAAATGGCCATTTTCCAGTTGATCAAAATCAAGTGAAACTGGTAAAACGCGTTTTCCTTTGCCACACTCACATATTTATTCGAAAAATTATGAATTTTGGAATCTAGCAATAACTTGACATCACGGATCCAACAAAAGTGGTTTCATCGAAAACCAAGGTCGTTTGCAAAATTCCCATTTTTAAGGGCCAGAATTCCATAGCGACTATTCTGAATTTTCAACTGGACGTAACTTTTGATTCCCGCTATGAAATTTCAATTTTTCGGATTTTTTGGAAAGATATTCTCAATTAGATTCAAATATTTTTGGTTTCGCTAAAATCCAGTTTATTTTGAATCCTGTACATTCATTTGAAATTTGAAATCGAATTTTCAAACTACTGCGCCATTTCAGGCTTGTTATATAATTAAAATAAAATATTTATATTCTAACGACGATTCAAATAAATAATACGTTCAAATTCTATTCAAAATAAATTTCTTGTCGATATTATTTAAAATAATTCATTTTAAATATTCATAATTCACTAAAATTGCCAAAATAAAAATTTTAAATTGGCTCAGAATTTCCGGGTTACTACAGTTAGTGTGAAATAGACCAGTCCCGCGGCTCCATCCGACCCTTCGGGTCTGGATTTGAGTACCACTCGAACCTCGAACAAACAATGAGGCCGAGTATAAATCGTTCCGCCACCCAGTCTACAGACTTCGGGGCGGCCATCAGCCAACATAGTGTGAAATCAACCACTCCAGCGGCTTAACGACGACCCTGAGCTCTATGCCCAGTGGACAATGAGAGAGCCAAATCGGATGACATTGCGACATCCACGCTTTCCCATGACTTAGGACCAACGACCCCCAAGGGGTCCAACAAGGAAGGCAGTTGACCCGGATTCCGCTCAACATAGGTCTTCTGAATGAGGGAAAACCCGAGAGAGAAACCGACCCTCAACTTCCGCACGACCGGGGCACCCCTAGAGCAAAACCCTTAGTCGCATTTGTTTAAGTGTAATAACTAGTATGCTTGTGCAAGTCCAGGACGCTGGAAAGCATTGGACGAACATTTAAACACTTAATATAAATGCGATATAAGAAAGTTTAACTAATGCTTTCATTCACACGACTAAAGCAAACTACATATCTTAATATCTTTCTTTCTAATGACAGGGTGCACATGAAAACCACACCATGCCTCCGAAAGCCAAAAAGTGAGGGTCGTACTCGCATATACTATTGGCCTACGTCCACAAAAGACAAAAGGCCATGGTCAGTTGGATAACTCACCCTCCTTTATTTCTTCGGGTCCCTTTCTCTCCTTTCTTCTGCTTCTTTCCCGAGTCTTCGCTTGACAGACCATGGCCTCTCTTCCTCTCCCTCTTGGAGCTACTTCCTCCTTTCACCTTCTTCCCTTTGGACGGGGAAGAGAACTTGAGAGGCACAGTGGAATATCCTCCTCGTTATCACGGATCTTTGTGATCTCATCATCGGGCGGGATTTCTCTTAAAGGCAGAGGAACGGTCTCGCTTGAAAGTGCAAGAATGGGTGGAGCACTCTCTTTCCCCTATGACCCAGACTTCGAGACCACCTTTTGCTGGCCCATCTACCCAGCCTTGAGTTTTCTAGCCTCTGCTTCCTACAACTGTTTGTACATCTCCGCGGCTTTTTCTTAGAAGCCTCAATATCAGCCTTTTCCCTTAGATCTGCCTATTCTTTTGCCGAAGCCTCCCTTTCCCTTTGGACCTTAGCCATGACATCTTGTTTAGCCTTCCTCCTAGCATCCACCATAGCCGTCTGCCGGGCCAGCTCGTCAGCTACCTTTTTCTTCTCTTGCTCATTGGCTTTGGCGCGTAAGCCAGCCTGTTGCTCCTCGAACATCCCACGCATCGTGTGCTCGCTCACTTTGGCAGTCTCCGTCACCTGACCCTCCAACCCATCTCTTCCCACAAAGGAACCAAAGAGTGCCAGATCCTCATCATAAAACGTAATATCCGTCCCAACTCCCTCGCCAAGCTGACCCATGAAGCCCTTCATCCTAATCCCGGGCTTTCCAAACTGAGCGGGATCCAGGCTCATGGTCATTTCGGCTCCAAAGGGTCCTGCACATCAAGTAAAAGGCTTGTCAGTTGGATCAATTCCCATACGATTATACCTTGAAGTACTTAGGAGGGTGTGACTTTACCTACCAACACCTGAGGCATAACTTTGACAGGCGCCAAGCTCTCGCCCACTTTTCGGGACAAGCTCTTAAGTCCCATCCCTGGCTGGTCAGGGTTGTATTCAGGTACGATGAGGGCTGAAAATTGCGAGCTATTTGTTGGTGCAGACGGCCCGGCTGGCTGCTGGGAAGAGGTACCTCCACCGAACTCGTGAGCCTCCACCGAACTATCATTGTCCATGGTTTTTCCTTTTGTTGTAGCCCATTCCGCCTCAGCATCGTGCCTGAGCAGCTGCCTTCCATCCTGCAGCATCAAGCGCTTTTCTCGTTCAAATGAGAAAACATGAAATCAATTTCATCTATGGCATCCACCTCCCGCAAGTCAGCCTCAAACTCTAACAGCTTGTCCCACACTTTGGCTAGTACCCTGGGGTAATCATCAACCCACGAGAGATCATGGTACTTAAGCACTTTGACGTACATATCCTAAACATAGGGATCCAAATCCGATTCCGCTTGGGCCACGGCATCCTCAACTGCAAATTTGAGCTCCTCAACCTCTCTCTCATGCTCATCCCTTACCCCATCCATCTAGCCTAACACATATCGAGCTGTATCCTCGGCCTTTTCCTTATCCTTTTTGGCCTCCTCAAGTTGTCCCTTTAGCTCGGCATTCTCCTGCATTAGCCTTTGAGTTTCCGTGTTCTGAGTGCTCATCCTCTTGTTCTCCTTTCTCAAGCTCTCATTATCCGTCTGAAGTTGGGATACCCTTTTGTTGTCCTTCTCCAATTGGGCATTAACCTGTTCCAAATCAGCTTTGTCTTTCTTGAGTTGACATACTCTCAGTTGTTAACGAGGCCGCTATATCCTTGAAAGTGGAAGATGCATGCTCCACCTCCCTTTTCAGCCTCTCATGTGCCTCCTTAAGCTCCGCCATGTCAACAACCAAAATATCAACTTTCGAATGGAGTGCTACAAACATAAAAAGTGCCTACGACATAAGGACAAGCCTCATCTATCTTATTCTCTATATTTCGGACGGTTATCCGCTCAACATCAATGGTCAGACCCCGGTTCTGGATCTCCACATTCTTGGCTCTAATCAGGTCAGAGAGATGCCCGGAATACCAATTGAACTCTGCAACCTAGTGGTAAGCCTGATATACTTTGTTCCATAAGAGGGCGGTGTCATCACGAAGAATCGGGTTAAGATCTGGTACGTACATCAACTCCTTAAAGTAATGCTTAGGGAACTGCTCATTCGAAAGGGCCATCCTCTCCTCGTTGGTTAACTGCGGGACTTCCGGTCCTCCCCTCAATGAGGTTGTCCTCGGTGGTCTGCGATCCACCGGCTGTACATCGTGACTGGTAGATCTATGGATAATGTCCACCTGAGGGGTTGGAAAGGGGAGCGTCGAAGCTTGCGGTCTGGTACCCGCAGTCTCAAGCCTTGAATCTTCTCCTAACGATTTAAGTGGTGGTGGGGATTCCAAAGTGCCTCGGGTATCGATGATCGCCACCGCAATTAGGAGGGCGGGAGGACTGAGGCAGTTTGACCCCTTTCTTGAAACCACTCAAGACTGAGCTCTGTTGCGGTCGCCGACCCTCCGACCCATGACCTCGATACCTAAGATCACCACTTCCACGAATCATGTCACATACACAAAGCAGAGGCAAAGGTTAGGCCAAAGCACTTTGCGCACATAAGCAAATGCTATGTTATGGAGTGTTTATGAGTGTGTGCCCTAAGTGCGCTCTCCACAGACAAGATTGAGACCCGCTTAGAGGAGTTGTCCCCCCCAACAGGTAAAGTTAAGCTTCTAGAACTTGTGCCACTTGGACAAGACGGTGGAATATCAATTGGAACATCATCCAATCCTTTAAACTGATCCGTTCTCCCAATGAAGCAGTTGTCCCAGAAGTGGTTATCGGAGGAACCAACCTCGCCGACACTCCCGCTCCAGCCTCAACATTCGTAGGCAGGATGGGAGTAAACGACGGCGAACCATCTCCTCTACCAAACGTTTCCTCGACATGAGCACCGCTCACGCTAGCACCCTCCTGGATCTTTGCAGCCTTAGGTCGTTTAGTCACAACAGGAGGGGTTTTTCGGTTATGGCCCAGAGAGCTCTTTTCTTCCTCGGGATCTTCGCCCCTCTTTCCGGGAGTAGCCGCCCTGAACATCGTCCGGTTTCACGAGAGCAGGCCTGTCCGGCGAAGGGCCTCCTTATCCAAAATCTTATTCATAGAGCGAACTTCCTTCGAAATAGCTTTCAAACACGCTGTACGCCCCTGGTACTCATCACCCTTTGGTGCTGGCAGGATCCCTATTACAGAAAGTAAAGATTAGGACAATGTCCGTAAATCAACCAAAATCAAACCAACGACAACAAAGATACTTACTTCCCTCTAACCAGTGTCTCACAAAACCCAGGGGACAGCGAACAAAGAACCACTCGGATTTGAACAATCCAAGTCTAGTCCATGACCCTTCAATAAACCAGGCACTATGTATTGCTTATAGGAAGTAGCGAGAGGGCGCAATCTTGGGCCTCCTCTTTATTTGAAACAAGGACCGGATGTCCTCTTCGGTAGATACCTCATGTAGATACTCTCTGAACAAGCGGCAGGTATTGAGAAGGAAGGCATATCCGTTCGGATGAAGTTGTACATCCGCTGAACGAAATTAACTCAATATGTTGCGAATAAAATCATAGGACGAGGGCACACACCTAGCAGTGCACATGTTTCCATGCGGTATACCCTTCTAGTGGAGCATGCGCCCGGTTTGCCTTCTGGGGAACTAGAACGTGGATCCATGGTATGCTGAATCTTACGCAAATGCGCCTCAGGGTTGTTTCATCCACACTCGAACGTCCCGAATATGGCGTATTGTCAACAATGACGGTGCTTGCCATCACATTAGGAGCCTCAAGTAAGTCACTCGTCGCTATATCTACGTCTACCTCGGAACTCTCCTCAACTACAGTAGCACCTCCTAGAGCCAACGGACCAGTTGGGCGCTCGGGCGTCTGTTGTACATCACGGTCAGGTGCTTTCGGCGAATCTATGTACCAGGAAGGGGTTGACTTTGAAGAAGTATCAAGCTTGTTGTCCCCAGGACTAGTATTGTTTATTGAGCCGGACTGGAATGGTTAGCGTTGAGAAGCTTCAGCTTCTAAGTGTTGTTGTGTCTTGGATCGCGTTTCCATTTCTAACTATACTTCAATATAGTTGCATTAGACATCATATGAAAAATACCCCTCGTGTTGGTGCAAATTAACGTGAAAACGTGTAGTCTAGTGCAGTGATAATACAGTTATATAGTTAAACAGGCTCGAAACACGGCAATGATCACTGCTTCTTAATGACAGTAACCATCATCGTCATTGACTAATGCCCTTAAACTCGCATTGAGTCGCGACCACATTGTGATTGGGATCGGGAAACAAGTTAAACAGTCCAAAGTTCTTGTCCAGTGTCCAAATTGTATGCTCTAAGCCCTATATGCAAGGTCCTGATCCAGTCCAATCACGAAACATTGCAACCGCAATGCAAGGCAAGGCCCATCACCTCAAACAGATGCAAGAGAGCCCCATTACACCAATGATGTGAAATCGCATCACATAGGTGATGCAAAATCGCATTACACAAGTGATGCGAAATCGCATCACACCCGAGATGCGAAATCGCATCACACAAGCAATGCGATTCCGCCTCATATAGGTGATGTGCAATCGTGTCACATAGATGATGCGAAATCGCATCATGCCAGTGATGCAGTATCCCACAACCATGGTGATGCGGGGTCGCATCACACCAAGGTGCGGGGGAGGCGATATGCCTCACCCCTTCTTCTCCCTTCTCGTCTTCCCCTTTCCTATCTCTTCCACCTCAACCGCCATTAACCTCTGAAGCAAGCTCCACCTGAATCGTGAATCTCGACGCCATCAACTCGAAATTCATGTTCTCAAGTGTGGATCGAGCTCAAATTCGCCTCCGAATTGCATAAAGTCAAAACCCACCTCTTTTGTTTCAACCAATTTTCGGATTGCTAAGAGGGGGAGCTGGATGAGGTTTCAGGGAGATGTGAGGGCAAAAAGTGTTAAGGAATGGGGAGGAGTCGGTTTATATAAAGGCAGGGGGATATGGGGCCTTAGCCCGCCTTCCATCGCCACGCATCCCACTGGGATGCGGTCCATCGCATCCCACTGGGATGCGGTCCATCGCATCCCACTGGGAAGTAGTCCATCGCATCCCACAAGGATGCGATATATCGCATCCTACCAAGATGCGATATATATAATAAAGAGAGGAGGAAAATGATATATGTATGTATGTATATGTGCGTATGTATAAAACAATGAATTTGTATATTCGTATATATCTATAAATGTCTTCTTTCCCTTCGGTATGTGTGCATGCAGACACACATACACGGGACATATATATGTATACCTGTCCATGCATATATGCTTCTCCCCTGTTTTCTCTCTAATTTTTTTAGTTCCAAACCGTGATCGCATCGCATAAGAACATACAAAAATATGTGAGCACGAGCGTGAACACTTGTCGATAACAACTCGCTTACACTAAGACGTAAACGAGAGTCGACGGCTAACGTTAAATTTCATGAATAAGACAGGGACTAAATGCTTAGAAGAGCTACCAACGAACCATAATTCCCAACAAACGGAAAGCTTCACGCTTCCCACAACTCTCTTCTTAACACAAAGCACATCCTGCCAAGGCAAGACGTACTTTGGGGGGCAAATGTTAACTGGTATTTTTGTCTGATTCCCAAAAGTACGCAAGACCCACTCGACTCAACACGTCGCGCGACACTAAAGCTCGAAGTGTTGCCACAGTGTTGACGGGTCAAGCAGAAGAGAGATCAAATGAATAAAAACCTCACACCCTCTCCACCCAAACACGTCATCGCCTCGCATCACCGTTGAGCCCACATTACCTCACCAAGATCGTGACACCCTTCCTCATATCGCATCCCTCGGATTCAACGTTATCGCATCCTGCTAACACGATGATATCGCATCCCTCGGGTGCGATAACATCGCATCACTTGGATGCGACATTAACGCATCCCACTGATGCGATGATATCGCATCCCTCGGGGTCGATAACATTGCATCACTCAGATGCGACATTATCACATCCCACTGATGCGATGATATCGCATCCCTCGGGTGCGATAACATCGCATCGCTCGGTTGCGACATTATCGCATCCCACGGATGTGATGGTATCTCATCTACCGAATGCTATAATGTCGCATCCCTCAGATTCGATATTATTGTATCCCCCTGATGTGACATTATTGCATCATAGGGATGAGACGACCCTATGACCACTCAAAAAAACATCGCATCCCCCTGGGATGCGATTTTCGCATCACACATGGGGATGCGATTTTCACGTCACACATGGGGATGCGATTTCTTCCTCTATTAAGATTGGGTGATGAGATTTTCTAGGTTATGTTATTCTGGAATGCGATATTCTGCTAAGTGGTCCCCAAATCCTACCTACTCCCTCCTAACCACTCCACTATAAATACCCCCAAGCTCATTTGTTACAAGGGTTGAAAATTTGTTGATTTGACATCTCTCAAGAGCTCTAAGGGACCTCTCTAATGACATCTTTACTTTAAGGAAGAAGAAGGATAAATTAACGTTTTCCCTTCAATCACATATAAGGACTATGACTTCAAATTACATGGAAATTATTATAACTAGATGCCTAGAAGGGGTCTATAGCTTGTAAATCATTGTTGTCAATAAAATATCAGCAGCTCTTCTAAAGTGGACGTAGGCCCTTCACGGGACCGAACTACTATAAATCTCAAGTGTCATTTACTTTTTTTCTGCTCTTATGCACTTGCTTTCCTTATGCGAAACCATATTCTTAAGTAATTAATAATCTTGGGTGTTGACGACATTTTTTGGCATCAACAATTATATACAACACATTTTGCATTCCTTAAAAAAGAGCTTTTACTTCGCTAGGGACGTATTACTTTAATTTCGTTAGGTAAAATATCACCAATAAATACAAACTTATGAAGGCCCATATTGCCTGTAACAGGGCAAATCACTATTTCAAATGTAAATCACATAGTCCCCCTATGTCACCATGCGATTCCTTAACCAATGCTTGACATAAAATTAATTACAAGTATTTGGCAATTTTATAGAACCAACCATTTCAGTTAACGTTTTGTCGTTCGAATATGCAATTTCCTTGAAGAATTCCCTGGGCACTCTCATGTTGGTATAATTCATCCAATAATTTTTAAAATTGTTGGCAAAATATTTTGACATGACTTCTATAAGATTCTTAATGTTAGAAACTGAGAATTTTTTGCTAGAGGTAAGCTATTTTGTTTTGCCTATCCACTGAAAGAAAACGATGCAATAAGGCAAATACTTAGTTAATTTTTTATCATAATGTACCAAAATAAGCTGCATTAACACATGCAAATTTTGAAGGACAAAGAGCCACAATAAGATGATGTGTCTTATGGTGGATGAGCACCTGCTTAGGCCAAGGGCAATCATAAATTCTCTTTGTGCCCACTAATTAAATATTACTGATTGAAAATTAATATTTGGGTCTCATTGCAGATGCTATACATAACATATTTCAATTAAACATGATATAAAGTTCAGTTGATAAAAACTGATAGGAAAAGAAATTTTTGGAAGTATGCCAAACTTGCACAATGAAGCTTTATGAGATCATAGTTCCATTTTGTAACTAAAATAAAATAAAAATATCCAAATGAGATTAAGTAGGAATGTTACTTGAGATCACCTGGAACCATCCTCTTAACTTTATCATATAGGGCATTGGAGGAGTTATTGCCCTTCGTTAGGTCTTAAGGGGGTCACATTGTAAAATAGCTGAAGGTCAAACATAATAATTTTTTTTTAAAGCTGGACATTCCCTTGAAAAAATAGTTCCATTACACTTAGCTTTTGGTTAATTTTGTAATATGTAAACCAAAACACAGGTGGTACATAAGGCAATAAAGAGAAGGTAAAATGAAAAGGTTAAGAAATTTAAATTTAGCAATATGATATGAGCAACCACCGAATTGCGCAAATTGTGGAAATGCAGTTTAACAAAGTTAGCATAAAAGCAGGGGTGACTAATATTCAGTTCAAACCGAATTAACCGACAAAACCAGTTCATTTCGGTCGGTTCGGTTTTAAAACTAAATCGCTTCACATTCGGTTTGCAAATTTTTTTTATTATCGATTTAACTGAACCTTTAATTTATTATCTAATTTTAAATAATTAGTTTGGTTATATAATACAAAGGCATTTGATGCAAATAGACCAAATCTAATCATAAACATAAAGTTTACTATATAAATTTTTTCTAAACATGAATTTATGTTTTACTTTGAGTGATTTCATCAATTAAATAATAATACGTCTTTCAAGTTCGGTTAAATTGGTTACCTACCGAATTAGCCGAAATTAATTTGGGTCTTTTCGATTTGGAAAATTTTCGATTTCAATTCAATTTGAGTTTTTTTACCTCTAAACCAACCGAACCGAACCGACCGAACGCTCACCCCTACATAGAAGTATATCATATGTAACCACTAATTTGTATATCTTCTTTTAGCAAGCTAGAAAATGAGTGGCTAGTTGAAGCTCACCATTATTCGTATATACAACCTACAATGTATATCAACCTCTAACTGATCTTCTAAATCAACAAATGTTTTTGCAAGATGGGAAGATGTTAACTTTTATGTTGAATTAGGAAGAATAAAAAGCTATTATAAGTTATGTGGTTAAATTGTTAAGGAATTGCATCAAAAATTATCAGCTAAAATCATTTTAGAACCCAGTAATTAAATTTAAAAAACAATGATGAAGAAAACAAATTAAACCACACTTGAAATCCAAAAAAAAAAAATCAAATAACATTTAAAGAAAATTGCGTGGTTTTAATTAATTATCACCCATAACTTGATGGGAACTGTTGAAATCAGTCATAAAATGTATTGTAATTTATACTCCTTCAACACATGCTCCAAGATGCTCAATAAATAAAAGCCTTGGATTACACACACAATAATCGATGAAACATTTGTATTGATTCAAGTTTGAAGGATGGAAATAGATAGTTATGAAACATGTGTTTCATTTGGTCTCAGTATCAAGTGTATTGCTGCAGTTGCATTTCTTCTACTTCATAGTTATATCAACCTCTAACCGATCATCTAAATGAACATATGTTTTTGCAAGATGGGAAGAAAGAAATTTTTATGTTGAATTAGGAAGAATAAAAAGTTATAAAAGTTACGTGGTTAAAGTCATTAAGGAATTACATCAAAAATTATATGGTAAAATTGTTTTAAAACCCAGTAATTAAATTTAAAAAACAAAGATGAAGAAAACAAATTAAACCACACTTAAAACCCAAAAAATCAGATTACCATTAAAGAAAATTGCATATTTTTAATTAATTATCACCCATAACTGGACGGGAACCATTGAAATCAGTCATAAAATGTATTGTAATTCATACTCCATCAACACATACTCTTAGATACTCAATGAATAAAACCATGGATTACACACAACAATCTATGAAACATTTGTATTGATTCAACTTTCAAGGATGGAAATAAATAGCTATGAAACATGTGTTTCATTTGGTCTTAGAATCAAGTACTGCTGCAGTTGCATTTCTTCTACTTCACAGTTTTCCTCTTTATCTAAGCATGTCTAAAAATACAGATTTCATCAAAATTTTATAAACAACATCTGGCGCTAACAAAAGAAAGAAAAGGGGGAGGGAGGGGGGGGGGGGGGGGGGAACCTAAAATCAGAATTTATGCATCGCTTTCACATATGTCCATCCAAAATAGCTAAAGGAATTGCGTCTTTGCCATCATCTAAGAATACATGAGCCTTAATATTAAAAAGAATTAAAGTAAATGATTTTCCAATATAAGTACCAACGGATAGAAAAAAGGAGTTTACCTTCGATCGAGTACATAAACGGGTTGAGGGCAATGTAATCGAAGAGCGATTTAAATTTTTGTAATTAATTTTCTTTTTGCAAAAATTTGTTCGTTGAGGGCAAACCCTAACTTATTGAATAACTTGAAGACGGCTATAGAGATACAAAAAGGAACCGGAAGAGTGAAGGAACATAATTTGTATGAAGGAAATGGAGAACACAAAATCAGATAAGTTTGAAACCAATCGAGTACATAAACAAGTTTACCCTTCACTTTAACATTCACGAAAAAGCTAACTCAACTCACCCGTTATAATATAGTATAGATTTTGGGGAACTGACTTAATTGCGTTACTACTTCACTACGCAAACAGCGAAGAATATTCAAGTTAGTCTCCGGCATACCATTCAAATTTCCCCAAATCAATCTAAATCAGAACCCCCAACGAGGTAAAATCGTCATCTATAAGCGATGGCTCCTTCACTTTTGGGCCCTCCTCTTCTCCGCCAGCCAATCCCTACTCTCACGTCTGATTCCGCTGCGCGTAAAGCAGACACCTCCGCTTCTGATTCTGCCTCCACCGTTATTGATTCCGCCGCCATCATCACTCCTGATTCTTTCATCATGGCCACTGAAACAACCGTCGAAGCTCCTGGTGATCAATCCATTAACCAAATCGATACCAGTTCAGATGAAAGTCAAATTCCAGATTTCATGGGCTTAACTGAAAACAACTCTGCAACTTATGTTACTTCAGGAAATCCAAACCTCGATTTCTTCTTCCAAGTTGTTCCAGACACCCCTTCCTCCACAGTAACGGATCTGCTGTCCAAATCGTGGAACCACGATCCACTGACCGCTTTGAAGCTTGTATGCAATCTACGTGGCGTTCGTGGCACTGGTAAGGCTGATAAGGAAGGGTTTTACTCTTGTGCTTTATGGATCCATTCCAATCATCCAAAAACCCTGGCCCTGAATGTCTCATCTTTTGCTGAGTTTGGGTACATGAAGGACCTGTTGGAGATTTTGTATCGGCTTTTGAACGGGCCCAATGCCCGCAAATCCAATAAAGAGAAACGGGTTGTGCAGAGGCGACACAAATTTGGTAGACGGAGATCATATAGATACTCAGATGAAGAGAAAGCTGCCGCTAAAGAGCGGAAGCCAAGGACAAGAGAGGAAAGGCTAGCCGCTCATATGGAGAGGTTGAAGGTTCAATCTGGGGAGGCGGAAGTTGCAAGAAAGATAAAGGTAGTTGAAATGGTAAAGAAGGCGATTGAGAGGTATACTATGGATTTAGATTTCAGATTACTGCATGACTCCATCTCCGACTTCTTTTCCCGTATGCTGGCATCTGATGCAGAGATGTTGAAATTGGGTAAGCTGAATCAGATTGGTCTTGCTGCTAAATGGTGCCCGTCTCGATTCATCATTTGATAGATCAACCTTGGTGTGTGAAAGTATAGCTAGGAAAATGCGGCCAAAAGATAGCGTAGATGAGTATAAAAACATTGCAGAGGAGCATTATGTCTATAAAGTTAGGGACCGGTTAAGAAGAGAGGTTCTCGTGCCACTCCGCAAGGCTCTTGAGTTGCCTGAAGTTTATATGAGTGCTAGACAATGGGATTCACTGCCTTATAATAGGGTTGCTTCAGTTGCAATGAAAACATACACCAAGATTTTCAGGAAACACGATGCAGAAAGGTTCCAAGGTTATTTGACAAAAGTGAAAGAAGGAAAGGCTAAGATTGCCGCAGGTGCATTGCTTCCACATGAAATTTGTGCTTCAGCGGGGGATGAAGAAACACGTGATGTGGCGGAGCTTCAGTGGGATAGAATGGTGAAAGATATGTTGGAGAAAGGGAAGTTGAAGGATTCCATTGCTGTTTGTGATGTTTCGGCTAGCATGATGGGAATTCCTATGGAAGTTTGCATTGCTCTTGGGATGTTGTTATCTGAACTCAGTGAAGAGCCATGGAAAGGAAGGGTTATAACTTTCAGTGCAGATCCTCAGATTCATATTATAGAGGGTAAAACGCTCACAGAAAAGATGAGGTTTTTGGTAAGTATGGAGTGGGGAATGAACACCGACTTTCAAAAGGTATTTGACTTATTATTGGAAGTTGCAAAGGATGCTAGGCTCACTGGGGATGATATGGTGAAGAGGGTGTTTGTATTCAGTGACATGGAGTTTGATCAGGCTTCTGCTAATGCCTGGGAGACTGACTATATGGCTATATGTAGGAAGTTTAGTGAGTGTGGGTATGGAGATTGCGTGCCTCAGATTGTGTTTTGGAATTTGAGAGATTCCAGGTCAACACCAGTTGTGGCAAATCAAAAAGGAGTAGCTCTTGTGAGTGGATTTTCTAAGAATTTGATGAAGATTTTCCTGGAAGGTGGTGGAGATATTGATCCTATTGCCGTCATGGAAGATGCAATTTCCGGTAAGGAGTATCAAAAGCTGGTTGTGTTCGACTGACGATAGCTACAGCTTGAGAAATGTCTGGTATTGCCTACTTACTCGGCTAGAGTGAACTGTTATCAATCCTTGTTTCTGGCTCTCTGAGAAAAATGAATTGCAGTATTCTGTTTGTCTTCGTTTATGATGTGGAATTGGTACAATAGTTCTATTTACCCTTTTAATTTCCATAGATTAAATTTTATGTTATTCTGATATTTTCAGCGTGCTGAAGCCTGATATAATACTCTATAATATGTTGCAGCTATACTGTTTCAACTAGTATGTAACGTGTATGTTGCACACAATAATATTATAAAATATAGTATTCAAAATTTTAATGTCAAAATTGGAACTTTATTGTGCATCATACGATGAATCCGGCAAAATAATTAAACTACAAATTATAGTTGTTTATATATATTATGTGTTATCTATACTATGCTATAATTACTGAGTTTAATTTCTAAAGCTCACAAGCCTCCGCAGGTTTGTAAAACTCAACAGTCGCTAAACCTTTTTTTCCCCCTTCCGTTCCAGCCTGTCTCTTTTCTAGAGGAAGCTAATCTAAATAATCTTTCTCATTCACTAATGCCTAACCCTATTTTCAAGTTATCCTTTCCTCTTCACCCAATAACGTGTAACCCTAATTTCGAAATCAGTTTCATGGTCGTCATTTCCTCCTCCCCCAATAATGCCTAAACCTGATATGAAGTCATCTGACCACCGAATTTTATCTATAAAATTGTCTGACGTTCGACCTACATGTCTTCGTCCATTAGATTTGCTGGCGTTTGTCCTCACTCTGATCGATGGCGGCCGTGGCACTTTTCTTTGGGGGATTGCTTCAAATCTTCCGCTTCTGCCGCCAGGTAATCTCCTCTGCCAACTTTCTCTCTTCTCTATTTGATTTTTGTTCTCCATCTGAATCTGTAAGTTTTTACAAACTTGCAGATTTAGATCTTATTTATGTTACGTTTATATTCAGTTTACATACTGTATTACTTAGGACATTTCTCCTTTTTTTAATTAGTGGATCAGACGGAAGATTTTTGATTTCAGTGTTTTCCACTTAATTTCGTATTTTGGAATTCTGTTCATATGACAAAATGAGGTATGTCGAATTTGATGCAATAAATATTATTTTGTGAACTACAAATGCACATTCGCATATACACTAACACACATGCATGTTGTCGAATTTGACTCTAAAATGAGGTATGTCAATTATGATTCTGTTAGCGACAAAATAAGGGAGTTAACGAAATTAAGAAGACAACTTAAACAGTGAGGAGCCTAAGGAATTAGAGACAAAATAATGACAATGCATATTTCTAAATCCCTCGCTTCTTTCCCACTGCATTGTCAACAACTGAAACCTGTAAAAATAATAATATAGTTATGTGCATGATAAAATAATAACACAACGTATATCCAAATCCCCTACTTCCCCATTGAATTGCAAGTAACTGAAACTTGAGTTTTTTTAAGAGATTATTGCATGCTTGATAATTTATATGTGACAATACGTTAGTCGAGTTTCGGTTTTAAATTGCCATTATTTTTTGTTAAAAATTATCACAATCATTACAAAGTCACCAGTCTGTTTTAAAATACATGTTAAACAAAATTTAAGTTACACACTGAGATATGATTATACTTTTAATCTAAGATAATAGTTTGCAAGGAAAAAAACTATTACACAAAGGGGCTTCTAACTGACAATATAAACTATGTTTCTGGTAAGTTCATATCCATGTGCACGTGCGTTCGTGTGTTCTCATATGTGCATGTAAAAGTATGGTTATTTCTAATTGTTTATATAAGCAATAATCTGCATGGAGGATGAAACATGCGATGTTGCTATGAGGACTGTTGCACCTGAGCAAGTGCAGGTTGGACATCAGTTAATTATAGATAGTGTAGTGCCATCAGATTGAGAATTTTCTACCGTCTTTAGAGCCTGCATAATTCTACAACAAGGCAGTGCTGCTTCTGGATTCAATCATGATGAATCTGATAAGTGTGATCTATTTGTTTGTAGGAAAATCACATGGTCCAGGTGGAAGAGAAATTTTTATTATATTATTATCATGGTGAAATTTTACATGTTTCCATGTGACAAGTTGTTGAGTTTTAATCGACAATCTCTCAGGGTTATTTTTTTGACTATCTTATGATTTGACAGCATATTAATTTGGGGTATGAGATTTAATGTGTTCATGGAATGGACTGAATTATTTTGTACAAAAATTGCAATGCATAGCAGTTAATGTTAATTTTTCTCCTGATTTGTAGGTATGTTTGCCGTTTTTTCTTCGTTGATATTATTCTTTGAACTCAATGGTGTTTTTTTTTCATTGAGAAAACTTTGTATTTGTTTGACATACAACTGTAAATTATTTACTAAATGAGCTGCAACTAAATAAGATTTTTATGGAAGTGAAAATATTAGATTTTTTAAAATCTACTCACTCAATTGTTTTATCCAAAACATTGCAGCAACAAGAATTATGAATGGAAGGTTATCACATAAGTCACTTATTTGGTTACAGCTATTTTCTTATTTGGTTCATGAAAATTACATTCAAAATATATGATAAAATAATCTTAAACTAAAAAGCTATTTTGCATTCGTTTCTTTGCCATAGTATATTTTATAGCGATCTTTGACGTATTATTTAGTAAACTAAAAGCTATTTTGCTTTGATTTCTTTGCCATAGTATATTTTATACTGATTTTTGCTCTTAATTAAGAAAAAAATTTATTTTCCTGACTGCAGGCTTTAACGTTGGCAAGCAGAAGCTTGAACCATGGTAAATGGATTTAAGTCCTTAGCAGGTAAATAATGTATAGGATATTCATTGGTGCATTTAAAGTAAAGTTGCTAAATTATTAACTAATATTGTTGGTGGATGAATGCGTATGAGTTCTTTCTTATTTATTATAATAGTCCGTTGTCTCTATGTAGTTTTCTGTTGATTGTAATTGAGCCTTATGCAGTTTAATTAGTTTACTGAAAAGTGTTTTCAAGCTACGGTTATATGATCATAATTGAAGTTTTAGTTATTATATTAGTTTTATAAGAGTAAACATGCAAACTAAACGAAAATAGTATCATTTTCATACTAATAAATGAAAAAGCTTATCAGATCTGCCTTTTTGGTTTTGAACCTGTCTACATAATAGAAAATTGAAGTGGTTCAAAATAATAAGCATTGGAAGTTTGTGCTGAAAACATTTGTTATTTTCAAGAAGCTTTTAAAAGATATCATCATAGATAATGTTATACAAAGTCTCGTGTATGGCATGGCTATTGCTATGTATAATTTTCATTTGATTTGGAATTCTTTATAATTTGGTCATTACTGCATAATTTAATTTGCAAGCGTTCCTTCCTTTATAATGTAAACTAACAAAAACGTATTAGTTAAAATTAAATTTAGTATGACTTACCTTACCTAGAAGAGAGGTTGATGATTTCTAACCCTTTTCTAAATAATTTATTCTTTTTTGTAAAATATCTGTTACCATGTATTCATGTAACTTTAATAAATAAAATTAAATATGCATGGAGGAAGAGTTAGTCATGGATCTCCCTCCTGTATCTTTGCTGTAAAATTTCAATTGAATATAGTTACCTGTTCTCTTACTCATGTGTTGTACTCTTCTTATAAACTATATTTTATTTTCCCATTATTTTTCCTTTCACTTTTCAATGCCTAATAAAGGAGGAAAACTGATTTCTTCAGCACACCTGCTGATTTCTACCCTTTAAAAATAAGGAAAGATTAATTCATATTAAACTACATTAAACAGAAATTTGCAACTAAAAAGGGACATCAACTTGAATTTCGTTGACAGATGCAGATACAGTATTTCACATATATGGATATATGGGTTAAACATATACAGGTCAGACATAACCCCTATTTCTAACTTCTTACACACTTTAATGCATGTTGAAGGAGTTTGATTTTCTTAATCCACCGTTCTTTTGTACATATTTTTTGTTGTTGATAATTTATATCAGATGCAATGGAAAGCTTCGATTAGACCATGCATTGTTATTTTAGTTATTTGTTTTGTAAGATCTTATTCCTATTTATTTTAGGTAAAATTGATCTGATAAATTTAAAACTTCTACAAGTTTATAACGTCTTGACCTTATAAGTATAACCATGCTAAGTTGAAATTCTCTGTTTTATCACCTTATTTGTATATTTGATTAATCCTACCTCATGTAGTTATATGCTTTTTTATTCTGTTTTTAACATAGAAACATGCAGTTATGCCTTTTTTTCGTTTGCTTACATATATGGCAAAACAATACATAGTTATGGTTACCCATGAATAAATTTTAATTTTCATTTATTGTATTGGCTTCACAATCCAATAGTAAGTAATTGTGTATAAAATATGCACAATGCAAAATCATTTCAGTGTTTCCTCAGAGGAAATGAGAAAACCATCTAAAAGGCTTTCCAGGAATTGAATTATAGAATCCGATTCTAAAGGTCATCTGCTTGAGTATGCACATGGCAATGTTAAAATATCCCTAGAACTAGAAGTGTTGTATCACCTAAATAAGGTAAGAAATATATGATCATAATATGATAACGTATATTCTTTGAGTGTCGCCCAGAACATGGTTGTTAGCAAGTACTGATTAAGTTTCCTTCTTATGTCATTGTTTGTTTGATCTTCAGTTCAACAGTATATTATATATTTAAGCATGTAAATTAATTTTTTGTATTGATCAGAATACTGGATATTTTGTTATGAAATTTTGGCATCATTCAAATAGTTGGTATTAAGCTAAAAATGTCATTTAAATTCAGGAGAACCAAAGGTTATTGTGCGGATGTGGAATGATTGTCTGTTCTTCAAAATTCACAATTGGCCTAACATAAATGATGGTTGTTAAAGCTTATATATTTATGGCAAAGAATTATGAAGATGTGTTGGCCTTAAAGGCAGAATACAACCTGGAGACAAACAGTAAAAAGAGCTAATGGTACTGAAATAATTATATTTGCTGTTTAAAGAGATTATATGCAGTCATGATAATGGTTCGAGAAGCCAGTCGGCGAGGTGGTTGTATTTGAATCCGGTGAATTTAGGATGGGTTGAAACATGGGAAAAGAAGAGGCAAAGAAAATGTGAAGCTCATAATTGCATTTTTTTTTGTTTCTAATAATGGTTTCATGGTTACAACTTACAGAATGTCTTCCTGAAGCTATATGAGTATTGATGTAATATACTACCTCTGTACCGTTCAACATGTTTGACTTGCGTTGAACGCTAAGTGTTTTCCTTCTCATGTCATTCGCTTCTTATGCTTAATATTTTGATAGTTCAGGTTGGAAGAAACTGCATAGCATCACATATGATCTGCATCACAACTAATAAAGATGGGGCTTGGAATATTTTTTCCGTCTATCTGCATGACTTGATGTGGACATCCAAAATGAAATATGTCATAGGCAGTGATGGTCGTTAGGTTCTTTTTTGTAGAGGCAATTGTTGTAGAACTTAAAAACGCAGTTTATTTTTATCAACAAGAAAGCAATATTGTAGTTACTATAATGGTATTTGTTAAACAGTAACGGTAACCATTACCATAACAGCCTATTCAGAAACTAAAAGTTGGAGAACTACATACGAAAGTCTAATAATGAGGTTATTACAACAGACTCCTCGTGTCTACAGTACTACAATTTAATGATTATCTGCCTCCACTACTAACACATACTATAATGTGTTGAGAGTGGGTTGCTCCATGACCCACCCCGCGTTGGGATGGTCTTAGAGCAACCCCAACGCTATGGGTTGGGATGTATCAAATCAATCTTCTCACCAAAGCAACCCACCCCAACGTGGGGGGTCGCTTTGATTACGTTATCCGGTTTTTTTTTAAGCCGGGTAAAGTAATCACACGGATCGCAATCCCCAGCCGTTGGATTGCGATTCGTGGTGTGGTGTGGAATTAAATCCACACCACACGATTATCCAGCTTTAATAAAGCCGGATAATCGATTATCCGCTTTTATTAAAGCCAGATAATCAATTAGGGTATATATACCGGCTTCAACTAAGCCGGTGGTATACCCTAAATCATTCGTTTCCATTTCCGCCGCCTCTTCTCCGAACCCTGATTCAGCCTCTTCTCCGACGCCTCAACATTCTCCAAACCCCATTGCCGCCGCCGTCTCTTCGTTCTCTGAACCTCTTTAAGCCGCCTCTTGCTTCTCCAAACCCTCTTTCAGCCGTAGAGAGCAAAAAAAAAAAAAAAAACATGAGACGTACGTGGAGAGCCTTGCGAGGGAGCGGAAGCTGAAGCGGGAATGTGGATCCAGCTGAGGAGCACGTACCAGCAGAAGAGAACGTACCGACTGAGGGTAAGAGAGGTCGTGAATCGCCGGCGGTAAGAAGAAGACGTGGTGCCAGACGAAGTGAGTAGACGGTTGTGGAGTCTCACAAGGACCCGAATTTAAGACAAGATAAACAATTGGTCAAATTTTGTGAGTTGTCTGGTACCGAGGAGCACGCCAGCACATTAGTTGACGCATCGATACGTTTTATTTATTAAATTTTTACCTGTTTAATGTCGGTCACAAAATAAATAAGTCTTGTTCGTAATATTAGGTTCGACGCGAGCGTACGCGTGGGTCTTGGGCTGGTGTAGTTCGTCTTTACAGACAGATTCGTGAGTATGACACATAGGCTATTATTCATGGGTTTCTCCGTACTATTGGATTTGAAGATTTTTTGAGTACGTTTTCTCGTCGTATCTACATACATATTTGCATTTTCGTTATTTTCATTGTTAATTAATTATTATTCGTTAAATAGGCATCGAACACCTTTTAAATAACGATATTCAATTATGTGGTGCATTGGCTGCTTGTTGGTGGAAAACAACTCATACATTCACTTTAGTTTTGGGGAGACGAGAATCACTTCACTAAACTTTTCTATGCTTACTGGCCTTGCCATAGGCCAAGGGAGTATATTGCCGTATAATGAGCGTTTACAGGACTTCACACTTTTGGGTTGTTTATTTCCACATATTGATTTACATGATGGTATCACCAGTAATTTCTATATTAGATGCTCCTACATTAGACAAGCAATCCATAATTTATTGAGTATGCAGCCTAGAGTTCACCATTTGGAGATTGCCCGATTATTTGTTTTGTATATGATGGGAAATTTATTTTTTACAAATCCTTCAAGCACACTGTCTTGTGGTTATGTGGCGGTAATTGATGAGTTTTCGTTTGATAGCAGTCCGACTATGTATGATTGGGGAATAACTATTTTAGCATACTTGTATAAGTCGTTGGATCATCAGTGCTCATTAGGCCCAAGATTAACTCGATTACCGGCTTTTGGGAGATTTTACAGTACTGGTACTACGAGTACTTCCACAATATGTCTTTTCCTACCGTGAATCCATCATTAGCCGTTTACTTTCCTAGGATACAACAAGTTGGAAATAACAACATATAAAGAGCAACATTACATCCAACATAGAAAATTTAAATTAGGATACAACATGCTAGACCATAAACTATAGCGAACTATAGCTAGAACATATAAAATTCAAATTAGGATACATACCCCATAAACCTTCAATATAAACCTACTCATCCCGAGTTTGGGTTAGCCAGCTATAACGAAGCTTGTATGCTTTGTGACCCACGAAATCCGTCCCGTGTTCAGACAGGTAACGAGAATCAAAAGTTGCTTGAGATGCTTGAAGTATGTCTTCATCTTCCACTGTTTGGACAATCGTATGGTAACGATCGCAAGCTTCTACAAAATGACAGTGAGCTAAATGAATTTCAGATGTTGATCTTGTAACGGGACACCTGCGGTGGTTGTTATGTAATCTTACGATCATTGACCAAAACTCTTCATGGCTTAAACCGCCACCTCCTTTAATCAATAATGTATCTCGACGTTCAACTTCAATATACGCTTTCACAAGAATAAGTAATTCATTTGCAGAATATTCCTTAGTTGAAGCTAAGGAAGAAGAGGCTTTATGGTTACCACGAACTGGTTGAACTTGTACACATCTAGTATGTCGTTGCATTGTAGCTCGTAATTGAAGACCAGGAACCTCTTCGCATACCTCGTTTATTTGTGTGTCCGGCACGAACCCTTCCTCGTTTTGGTGATCTTGGTTTTGTTCGTACTCATCAAACATTTTTCTGATTTGTTCATCGCATATTTCCCAATCTCCCATTGCTTCCGCAAAACTTTCAATGCCAAATTAGTAGGTATTTAAAGGCAATCCATTGTCTAGTGCAGGGTTACCTGTGCACATGTAAAGAACCCTTAAAGTAAGTTAATTATGAGGCTGAAGTGATATGACTACTCCGTACACATAAAGTGATATGACTACTCCGTATACATAAAGTGATATGACTACTTAGTATACTAGTGCTATATAGTGTTTGCAGGGGAATCACTTGCACAATGCTACATAAAGTGATTGAACCGACATATATTTATGTCTTTGACTGAGAAAGGAATCAATCTGTGAACAATCGTCACCATACCCAATTACATAAAGTGATTGAACCGACATGAATTCATCTCTTTGACTGAGCAAGGATTCAATCTGTGAACACTCGTGACCTTACCCGATTACATAAAGTGATTGAACTGACATAAATTTATTTCTTTGACTGAGAAGGAAATCAATCTTTGTGATCACTCGTGACCTTACCCAATTAAACTACAGGACAAAAATTAAAGCAAAGGATAGATTCTTTTTTTCGTCATACTCTTCTTTTTGAAAACCAAATATTACAGTAAAGGATAAGGAACTAAAGGACGAACGGTGTGTAGGACATTAAGTGTCCATGTTCACATGTAAATTGCTTTAAATTGGAGTATGCTGCTCTTCTTTCTGCCAAACAAAAAAACTTGAAAATCGATTAGAATATAAATGAGTGCGTTAAAAATGATATGGTGTTGTACCTCAAGCTCTTCCTCCTCGTCAACGTCGGACGAGTATGTTGAACAACGTAACAAACAACAACAATCATTTCAAGAAGAAACAAGATACGCGATAGAACGAGATATTGCTGAAAGCTCAACTACAATCCCAGGTGGAAGCTTGGATGGTAGAAAAGATATGTGATATGGACGCGACTATCCCAGTGGTCACAATCAACTAGTCAAGGATTACTTTGTGACAAATCCAGTATACAGAGATGTATATGTAACAACCCGGAATTTTGGAACCAATTTTAAAATTTTATTTTAGAAATTTTAATGGATTTTGAATATTTAAAATAATTTATTTAAAATAATAACGATTAAAAAATTATTTTAATCCAGGATAGAACGAATATATTTATTTTAATTATAAAAGGAGTTAGAAATAGCAAGGTAGTTTGAAAATTTGAATTCGAAAGTTGACTGGATGTACAGGATTCAAAATAAATCGGATTTTGATGAAACTAGAAATATTTAAATCTATTTAAAAATATCTTTCCAACGAATCCGAAAAATTGAAATTTTATAGCGGAAATAAAAAGTTATGCTCAGTTAAATATTCAGAATAGTCGCTATGGAATATATATATATATATTAATATTAAAAATAGTCATTTTACCAACGACCTCCGTTTTCGACGAAACCACTTTTGTTGAATCCGGAATATCAATTTATTGCAAGATTCCAATTTTCATAATTTTTGGAATCAATATGTGAGCGTGGCAAAAGAAAATATGTTTTGTCAATTTCAGTCAATTTGGATCGACCGGAAAATGACCATTTTTCAAACAGACACCAAATTCGACGAAATTAATTTTCTTAGGACCGTATCGTCAAAACAAAGCTAGAAATAATTTTTCGGGAATTTTTAGAGTCAGTCTGTGGCCCCGTAAATTAAAATGTACGATCAAATTAAATAATTAAATGATTTATATTTTAAAATAAAGAAAAGTGGGCTGAAACGATCGAACAGGCAGATGAGACCTAGCCCATTGTGTCCAGAACAGGGGTATTTGCCTAGGGACAACTTTCATTGGGCTGGATTTGGAGCTGGTAGGAATTAACGGGCTTTGTTATAAATTAATGAAATTAATAATATTTTATTATAAATACATAGGAATTAGAAAATCCCTAAACCTAATTTTAAAACTACAGCCGCCGCCACCAATATTGAACGAACCAAAAGCTCCCTCGTTCATCCCTAAAATTCTCCAAACATACACAGAATTAAATCATGGAATCAACGCGAGAATTCAAGAACGAAGTAAGAGCTTCATCTTTGTATGGTCGAGATCTAATTTCATAGAGTGAAATGTTGGAATTTGGTCTCTGAAGTGCTTCCGTTCGCAGCCTGTTTTCGGCGAGTAGGGCCCACCGAGTGGAGAGAGGGTTGGGGCGCATGAAGAGGTGGTTGGCGGCTACATCGTGGCGGGATCCGATCATGGACAGGTGCCCTCGAGATGCGCGCGCAGCTGGGACTTGACGTTGAGCGATGGGTTTGTTTGTTCCAGATAGTAACGAGGAGGAACGACGATAAAAAGGGGTAATTAGCTCTTAATGATAGGATTAGGGATTTTAATTAATTTTTATTTATTTAGTAAAGTAATGAAATGTATATAATATCATATCTCTTTCATGCGAGATCGGAATCGAACGATTTTGGATCTGTTGGAATCGCAGAAAAGAGAGCGTCGCTATGGAACTAACTAGAGCTGAAACGGAGCACGTTGAACATTCCTATAAAAATCGATGTGAGAATTCTATTTTATTTATTTATTTTTCTTAAATAATTAAAATTAATTATGATTGTATTATCACAAATCCGCTGTTAAATTCTAATTGATTATCATATGTGATTTGATCGTGAATTGTCATTGTTATGTAGATCTATTGATTTGATGATTGTTGTGCTGAAAATAAATCTATCATGTTTGTTGTTATAAATTGATGAAAACAGATATGTCATTTTGTGATTATAAATTTGATGAAAACAAATATGTCATTTTGTTATTATAAATTTGACGAAAACAAATATGTCATTTTGCGATTATAAATTTGATGAAAACAAATATGTTATTTTGTGATTATTAAATTGTTGAAAACAAATATGTCATTTTGTTATTATAAAATTGTTGTAAACAAATATAACATTTTTGTTATAATAAAATAGATGAAACGAATATATCATTTTGTTGTGACAAAAGGATTGAAAACAAAAATATATCATTTTTGTTGTATCCAAATAGCGAAGCAAAATTATCAATTTTTGTTGAAACCTAAAAGGTGAAACAAGACTGTCATTATTGCCAAATTGTAAAGTTAAACAATAATATTCATTTTTGTCAATATAGAGAAGCTAAACAAAAATATTCATTTTTGTCAATATAGAGTAGTTAAACAAAAATATTCATTTTTGTCAATATAGTTAAGTTTAACAAAAATATTCATTTTTGTCAATATAGAGTAGTTAAACAAAAATATTCATTTTTGTCAATATAGTTTAGTTTAACAGAAATATTCATTTTTGTCAATATAGTTTAGTTTAACAAATATATTCATTTTTGCCAATATAGCTTAGTTGAATAAAAACATTCATTTTTGTCAATTAGTATAGTTGAAATAAAAACATTCATTTCGTCAAATTAGAATGGTTGAACAAAATATACATTTTTGTCAAAACATATTAGTTAAAACAAAATATACATTTTTATCAAAACACATTAGTTGAAATCAAATTTGTCGCTTTTGTCAAATTATAAAAGTTAAAACCAAATTTGCCACTTTTGTCAAAATGTAACAGTTGAGACAAAATTGGCATTTTTGTCAAAATATAATGGTTAGAACAACATTTACATTTTTGTAAATTAAAATTGAGTTAGAACAAAAAGTACATTTTGTCAAATAGATTCGTGTTAAAATAATAATATCGTTTTTGTAAAATAAAAATTGTAAACAAATAAAATTATCATTTTTATTTGTTAGGTTGAATAGAAAAATGTAAACAAATAAACATGTCACTTTCATTTGTTTTGTTGAATTAGAATTGTCGACAAATAAACATGTCACTTCCATTTGTTTTGTTGAATTAGAATTGTCGACAAAACAAACATGTCACTTTCATTTGTTTTGTTGAATTAGAATTATCGACAAAACAAACATGTCACTTTTATTTGTTTTGTTGAATTAGAATTGTCGACAAAACAAACATATCACTTTCATTTGTTTTGTTGAAATAGAATTGTCGACAAAAACAAACCTATCACTTTTATTTGTTTTGTTGAATTAGAGTTGTCGACAAAACAAACACATCACTTTTATTTGTCTTGTTGAATTAGAATTGCCGACAAAACAAAGTTATCATTTTTATTGTTTTGTTGAAATAGATTTGTTGACAAAACAAAGTCATCATCTTTATTGTTTTGTTGAAATAGATTAGTTGAATCAAAATATACATTTTTGTCAAAATATCCATTTTTGTCAAAATAGATTAGTTGAATCAAACCATATATTTTAGTCAAAATATACACTTTTGTCAAAATAGATTTGTTGAATCAAAATACACATTTTTGTCAAAATGAACATTTTTAGCCAAATAGATTAGTTGAACCAAAATATTCATTTTTGTCAAAATATAATAGTTGAAATAAAAATTATATTTTGTTAAATATGATGGTTGAAAACAAAAATTACATTTTTGTTAATTAGATTTGAAATAAAACAAAAATCACATTTTTGTTAAATAAAAGAGTTAAAACACAAATAACATTTTCGTTAAATAGATTTGTGTCAAAACACAAATAACATTTTTGGTAAATAGAATTGTGTTACAACAAAAATATTCATTTTGTTAAATTAGAATTGTTAACAATATGAAAGGTCATTATTCATTTTGTTAAATTAGAATTGTTAACAATATGAAATATCATTAATGTTCATTTTGTTAAATTAGAATTGTTAACAATATGAAATTGTCACTTTTATTCATTTGGTTAAACTAGAATTGTCAACATAAATGCAATCCTCACTTATATTCATTTTGTTAAACTAGAATTGTTCACAAAAAAAATAAAATGAAACTATCACTTGTAATCATTTTGTTGAAATAGAATTGTCAACAAAAATGAAAAATATCATCTTAATCATTTTGTTGAAATAGAATTGTCAACAAAATGAATGAATCACTTTTTAATCATTTTGTTGAACTAGAATTGTCAACAAAAATGAATGTATCACTTTTTATGCATCTTGTTGAAATAGAATTTGTATGCAAATTATAGAATCATTTTTATGGTCAATATACACATTTGAATTTGTGTATATATTAAAGTGACATTTTTATTGTCAATATACATATTAGAATTTGTTTATAAATTAAAGAGACATTTTTATTGTCAGAATATACATTAGAGTTTGTATGCAAATTAAAATAAACATTTTTATGGGTGCCGTGTCACACATTGAAACTATAAACAAATAAAAGTTTTTCTTTTTATTTGTTAAAGTATAAAATACAAATTGCCTACAAATAATGAAGATAAAATGTATCTTTTTATTTGCCATTAGCAAAGATGTCATGTAAATAAAATATATATTTATTTGACATTATGAACATTTAGATGTGATATGCCAATAAAACAGTCTTTTATTTGGCGTGTTAAACACGTTAGTAGAATCGTCGAACGATTTATATTTATATATAATATTATATATATAAATACAAATTAAAATTAAACGTATCGCGAACGGTAGTTCACGTTTTGAAATCGTAACTTTAAATGATGATACCTAGAGATCCGACCGTCGGATTTTCCCAAAACTGGAACCTTTAGGTTTGCTTTGGGAAGATCTTTCCAACGATATAAAATTTGTTAAAATCTAACGTTTAGATTTCGAGAAATGTGTAAATCTAATTTGGGTAAAAACAGCGCCAGGGTCGCCCATTGACCCGAAGCGTCGTTGAATTAAATTGGACTATTTTTATATAAATAAAAATAGCGATAAATCGTTATAAAACAATATTAACGATATGAAATGATTTTAAATTATAATTATGCGAGAATTATTTGAAAGACCGAGTTCAATCTCATTTCAAATAATTATACGACGATATAAAGTCGAAGACATTGAAGATGGTGATTAAAGACCGGCGATCTTCACATCGAATGGATGACTACTGATGCCCTGGACTGATTTGCTCCAAGAAAGGGTTACAGTGGTAGTTGTCCGGACGTACTTGTTAATTGTCCGGATAAGCGAGCACCTCTCTTCCGTATTGGACATACGGGACGAGGAATAAGGTGTCTCCGGTTTCGTTCAGACCCAGAACGGACTTGTAAATGGATGTGTGTTTGACATTGGATTTCATTCTATGTAAATTGATTTCTATTCAATACATATCTGTTTTGGTGGCGGAGAATTTATTTTCTTGCTTAACATTCTTCTCTGAGACGCACAAACTCAAAGGTTATATATTGGTAGTTATCGATTGCATGGAATGGATTGTCAATGTGGCATTCCAAGATGCAAATGATCGAGGCTTTTGTTGAAAAGCATGGCCTTGTGGTTGATGATCAAAGCACGACCTGTTAAGGCGTAGCTTTGTGTATAGCGTTACTTCGCGAGCCTGACACCCCGGTATGAGTCAATAACGGGACAAGGGAACACATGGAGTGCACACTTTTCTTTCTAGCAAGAAGTGGTACCAGGGTTTTACAAGCCCTGACATTTTATTTATGTGGATGATGGATTACGAGGCCTCGGTTATATTGGTCGATAGTGACCAATTTATAGGTTCAATAGGACCGGGAAGCGTGTGTTCAGGAATTGCCAATCCACTAAAGTATTTGTGGATCGGCCCTGCAGGATCCAAGGGTTGCCCGTAGGTGTGATCCTAAGACATTGGCTAGAGTGTTTCGAATCGGTAAGGGGATCGTTCCTAGCCTTGACTCATGATGGAAATCCAACTTCCAATACGACATCTTGCGGTTTTGATTGTAGAACTAGTATGGCGACATAGTAGGATGAGGTACTATGCCGTCTATGATTGATATATTATGATTGAAAATGTTTTTGAGCATATATACACTAATAATAATATCAAATCCATTTTACCGTATCAAACATTTTTGACCATTATAAGGTAAAACTCTATCCTCCGTTTTGCGTTGCATTGTGTGATGGGACTTGAGTCTTATAATGGTTTCATTTTTCTAAAAAGCATTACGTTGTTTAACGATTTAGTTTATTTAAATTATGCACTGGCAATCCAATGGAGTAAACCCGTTCCACGTTAACGGCGTGGTCCTGTGATCAGCCTTATTACTAGTTAAGCTAAGTAAAGATTTCTCATATCAGTCCCATGACTGACCCGTAGTTTGTTTCACTTTGCAAACTCGGGTGCCCTCTTTTCTACATGGCAGTCGAGTAGCTTATTTTGCAGATATATTGAGCAGGATTCTCGATCGAAGCTGTAATGACCCGCATTGGCAGGGGTATTATGATTAATTTATTTAATTATATCAATGGTGATATAGTGAATTAAATGGTGGTTTAATTAAATAATGGTGAATATTTAAATTAAAATAATAAATTAAATAATATATTTAATTCTGAAATAATCAGAATTGGCTGAAATGGCGATATGGTGTGAACTGGATCATCTGTGATATTTAATTCAGCTTGGAATTGAATTTGGATAACGAATATATTATATAAACGACGGTTTGAATGTAGAATTATAATATAATTAAAATCGAGCTCGAAATGGCGCTGTAGTTCGTAAATTGGCGATTTGAACTTCAACTGAATGTACAGAATTCGTTTTAACTCGGATTTCTGTGAAACAAGAAACGTATGGAACTGGTGGAGTATATCTTTCTTGTGGAAGAGAAAAATCTGGATTTCCTCGTGTAGATTTTGAGATATGTCCAAATCAAATTTTAAAATAGTCGCTATAGAATCGTTTATCGACCGTATCGGTTTATTCGATATAACAAGAGATAGGGTTTAAATCTAGACAAGGTTCTTTAGAGACATAACGATAATTTAATTTTTAGAATTTTTTGGAAATTTTTAATTAATTTAATAAGCGACTTTTTATTTGGAGTATTTCGCACCCTGAAATCAACATTTTGAAGTTTCAAAATATGAGTCCACCTACCGGTATTATTATATTTATGGAGTCGGGACACCTCGCTCGTCATGATGGTGTATTTATCTCTGTCCGTAACGATCAGTAAATAAATGAAATTCTCCGTAGCTGGTACGGCATACCCTTTTACTAATATATATATATATGTTCTTCAAAACACGTATAAAGTGTATGGTTTCGGAAAGGTACCGATCCAAGCCGTTGCATAAAGGAAGTGGGCATGGTTCAAAAGTAAATTTTATAATCAAAACCTTATAAAACAAACCTTGTGACCAAAAGCTCACCGCATATTATATTTGAACCAGCTCCTAAATTGTCAAGCTTACTTTAGTGGTGAGCATGAACACTACGTGTATTGTCTCCCATCACTACAGCCTACCTAGAACGTGTGATCCCTATGTATTTACGTCACCATGAAGGAAACTAATACCGTGGCCTTCAAAGACCCAGTCACCCAACCAAAACACATATATAAATACCCCTTTAAGTCCTTAAAACCGATTTTTCTCTCAGCAAACATTTTTGTGCCGCCGCTTCTTTCATTTTCTTTCAGCTAGAAACGAGAAAATCGGGCAGTTCTTCAACAAGGAGGATTCGCACTATCCTTCGATCGCACTATCCTTCGGGTCAGCATCGACTTAAGGAGAGTTTGTGGAAGGAGTATATGGCGTTGAAGGCATACGGGATGTGCATGACAAGTGGCACACGTGAGCATGAAGTGTGATAGGAGTTGATGAATGGACGTTGCGAGATGAGTTGTTTTGTGTAACACGTGGAGAGATGAAAGCAAGGGGATAGTAGCGAATAACATGGGAAGGATGGAGAGCTGACAGTTAAAGTGGCAGTGGCCGAGCTTACATTTGGGTCCATGTATGAAGGATGGAGTTGTGAACAGTTGGAGCTTGCTGGGTAGTTCGGGACGTCGGAGCTCCGGCAAGATGGGGCAGTGGTGAACGGATTTGTCAGCGCGGGGTGCTCGAAGGGAAACAGGCGGTTGAGCTGGGGAGTTAGCAGTAGGGAACTAGCGACTTCAGATTTTGAGAAGAAGAGTAAAGCGGGTACAGAAGTTAGGGGCTGACTGCTTATGGTCTTGGGAATCTTAAGTAGGCCCAATATTTTTAAAAGAAAAAAAGGAAAAGAAAGAAGGGTGGAAGAAAAGAAGTCGGAAGTTGTAGATATGAGCAGTGAGTTTGGATAGTTTGGGGAATGAAGGAGCACAGGTGCGGGTTAGAAATGGGCTTGGGCTGATGCGAAAACGTAAGGCCTAGTTATAATTTATTTAAATTTTAAAGTTTTAATTTAATATAAATTAACGTATTAACTTCTAAATTGAATATCTTATTCATATATTATCGGAATTTGACGAAACAAGATCCGCCGGGATCGTATGGACGGACACTACACGCTGGAACAGACTAGGAGTAGATTGGAGCTCTTACAATTTATAGCAAAATAAATTGTCCGACTGAATCAAATAACGCAAACCGTTATTTAACGGCTAACGCGCCAAAGTGAGTAAATCTCACTAACTCTGAACAGTTTATAATTTCATGTTGTATTTTTAGAACTGTTAGATATTGGATGATTGACTGTGTGTTGACTGTTTGATTGAACTGCTAGTCAGTTAGTTGAATTCCTATATTGATTCTGTTTAATAGAATATATCATATGGAACTGAAAGTGATATTATCTATATTGTTTAACATCTGTGATGTAGGGAAACAGGTTGGAGGAATCCAACTGGATTCCTCAACATTTATTTTACTGTGATTCATATATTGTGATATATGATGTGATATATAATCTGTTGTTGATTATGTGTGTTTGGACGATATTTATCGTTGTTATATGGTATGTTAAATACCATAAGAAATACTGGATATGGGGAAGGGGATTTTCAAAGTGTATTTTGAAAATGAATTATTTATATAAAATCGATGGATTTTATATAGAAAAGGAAAGAATTTTTATAAAAGAAATATTTATAAAATCAAAGGATAAGTTAGAATAAAAGGAAATCATTTGTAAAGTGAAGAACCGTTACTAAAAGTAAATCTTTATAAATGAATAGTTATTCGAAAAGGAGTTAATCGATGTTAGTTAATCGATTAGAGTTAAAGTAAAAGGAGTTAATCGATGTTAGTTAATCGATTAGAGAATAAAGTAAAAGGAGTTAATCGATGTTAATTAATCGATTAGAGAATAAAGTAAAAGGAGTTAATCGATGTTAGTTAATCGATTAGAGTTAAAGTTAAAAGGAGTTAATCGATGTTAGTTAATCGATTAGAGAATAAAGAAAAAGGAGTTAATCGATGTTAGTTAATCGAATAGAGTTAAAGTAAAAGGAGTTAATCGATGTTAGTTAATCGATTAGAGAATAAAGTAAAAGGAGTTAATCGATGTTAGTTAATCGATTAGAGTTAAAGTAAAATGATTTAATCGATGTTAGTTAATCGATTAGATAATAAAGTAAAAGGAGTTAATCGATGTTAGTTAATCGATTAGAGAATAAAGTAAAAGGAGTTAATCGATGTTAGTTAATCGATTAGAGTTAAAGTAAAAGGAGTTAATCGAATATAGTTTATTCGAAGAAAGTAAAAGGAGTTATCGAATATAGTTTATTCGAAAGGAGTTAAGTGACTTGAGTAAATAAATAGCGTTAGTCAAATAGAGTTAATCCAATAGTGTTAATTCAATAGAGTAAATTGATATGGGTTAATCGAATAGAGTTAAGGGAAAAGAGTCAATCGAATATAGCTATTCGAAGGAGGGTTAAGTAAGGAAGTTAGTAAAAGGAATATAAAGTGAACTTTGCCTATTTCAAAGTTAGAAATGTTGTTCAGTTAAGGTCTGAGAGGTAGTTCTACCCCAACTTTATTGACTTCATTTTTAACTAAGGAATAGTTATGGTTCGGCAGTAAAGGAAACGGTTTGAGTTGGCATAGCGATGTTTGTTTAAGCATCTGTCTAAGTCCAATGAAGAGCTTTGGAAATGTTTTCCAAATAAGAAACCAGAAATGTTTTCTAATAAAGGAAACAAGAAATGGAAATGTTTTCCATTGTTAATAACGTATATTTTCCAAATTTAGAAAATAGGAAATATTGAATATAGAGAAACGGGAGATATGTAATTAATGGAATAAAGAGATAAATGTTGAATGATGATTGATCGATATAATTTCCATTTGGAAATAATATCGTTGTTTGCACATCTGTTTTTCTTCAATAGTTAAATCACAGACTATCGAAGTTTTGACCATTTTAACGTTGTTAATATGGAGAGACCGGTTGGATTATTATCCAAAGAACCACTCTGTATTGTCATAAGCATTGCGAATCATATATGCCAAAGGAAATTGAAGACGGAGTTATGCAAGGGCTATATCCTGTTTACAGAATAGTGCCTTCGGTTTCATCCCTTTCCTGGATGACTTGTATGGATGGATGTCTGACAGAGTATTTCCAAACGATCACGTATATTGATTTCTCCAACCTTACCAAGAGTGGAAGCGGAGAAGGAAACTTCTTTTAGCTAACACATAATGTATTGTTGAGGACGTCAATCGGTGATTGGATGGATTTGATGATGTGGCATTCAAAGTGAATCTGGTGTGATGATAAAGCGTAGCTTCTAGCCTCATCATCCGGTAAATGACAGAAATCGGGCAGGCAGCATGGCTAAGTCGGTCGCACCGAAGTAGGGTGTATAATCACCTGATCTAGAGTTTCATTTACCTCTAAAAATCTATTGTTGATGCTGTCCCATTCGGGAAACGGTTTTCGATCCCAGCCGTTGGTGATATACATTCGATACACTCAAGCGAAATGAGTGGTCGGTCATGTGTGGCCGGGTTGCAAGATGTTCTTGTTGAACCCAGTGTATTCCTCTCTAGAGGTACACAAGCGGAAGGTGGTTCCATACCTTGTCATAGTTGGAAAATCCATTACCCAATACGTGCTTGCGGTTTTGATTGTATACTATATATGTAGAACGTGAGATGAAAGCGTTTCTGCTAGATGATTATTATATTGTGTTGATAAACGTTATTATAATATCAAAAGGTTTTTGATATAAAGATATTTGGATTCTCATAAGGGAAAAACCCGTTCCGTTATACGGCGTGGTCTTATGAGATATCGATTACCTGCTTGAACTGTTTTAAATTGTTTTACTCACACCAGTCCCATGACTGACCCGGAGTTTACTTTGTTGTTTTCCCTAAACTCTTGGGTGCCTAAATTTGTATGGGCAGTCAAGTAGTCGGGATTTACAGATACATTGAAGAGCTGGAGCAGGAGGCTTCAGAATTATATCGCTATTATTATTTCGCTATGTTGTAAGTGCTGTACTTGATAATGATGTGTATATGCAAGTACAGATGTATATTTCAAGTTATGTTATATATATTATATGTTATTCGTTCCGCTGTGAGGTTCGTGTTACTCTGATGTTGTGTTCTTCTTCTTCTTCTATTCTAAGTTTCTATCTTATCTTTCCTCACCCTCTAATTTCTTTCACTAATTACCAGGATTTTTCGATGTTTTGGTTATCGACATCGTGTTTGTGTCGATAATCAAAGTCGCTCAAAATCCGGGTCATTACAGTTGGTATCAGAGCTTAGGTTAAGTGATTTACCTTGGCTCTGTGGCCTGACTCGGTAGAGATAGGGTTAGTAATTCCCTAGATTGAGTTTGAGTGTATATATAGGAGTGAACGTATTTGTATATAATATAAAAATAATTTTATATTGTGAAGATTTATTGGTTGAGTAGTTTATAAGTTCTGGTCGATCAGTTTGATCCACTGTATCGGTAGGAGTTGATAAACACTCGAATACGATGGGTCGGCACGATATGTTTTGAAAAGAGGGTAAATTAAAATAAATTTACCCGAAGTATATTTTGATATATATTGGATATATTGTTTGTTATTATAATCGAGTAAGATTATAAATTAAATGGTTATGTAAATAACCAATCAGAATTCATATAAGTGAAATACGTGGAATCAGATGAGTTAAATCTGAAATTTAAACCAAGAATTTAATTAAAACTCTGGAGAATTGGATAAGTGTTTGTAAATGGATTTGGATTAAAAATAAGGAAAATTTAAGATCCTGGGAGATTTTAAATTGTTTTACAAGCAGGGTGACTTATATTTTGAAATGAATTTCAAAGTGGAAATGTTTAGAAATGATTTTATAGTATTGAACTCACTTCGATCGCTGGAAAATAGATTCTGATGATGACAACTGCGTCATCAGTATTCATTTTCGAGTTGTAAGTGACGAATTACTACCAGAGATACTGTTTTGAATTTGTTTTGGGAAAGACAAGTTGTGTTGAATTTCAAAATGGGATTTATAATATAGAATTTGAATTTTGAAATAGATTTGAAATATTAACTTGTTTAAAAGAAATAAAACGAGAAGTTCCGTCATAAACGAAGTTTATAAATGGTTCTTTTATAAACGAAGTTTATAAATGAAGTGAAAAGAATTATCATTGGATAATTCAGAAATAAAAATACAAGTGTGGAATTGAAAGGGAAACCTATTTTCCAAAGGTAGAAATATCGATTTCAAAAGGAATTGAAATCAAGACTTATTTAAAGAATGAATAAAGAAAGTTTGAAAAGGAATTTGAATAAAGGAAGTTCAAACATAGAATTCAAATAAGAAAATTCAAAGGGGATTTGAATATAGAAATTCAAAGGGGATTTGAATATAGAAATTCAAATGGGATTTGAATAAAGAAGATTTAAATAATGGAAAAAGCGAATATAGAAATTCAAAGGGAATTAAAATATAGAATTTGAATATAGAAAATATAAAGGAATTCAAATATAGGATTTGAATATCGAAGGTGAAATGAAATTTGAATATAGAATTCAAATGGAATTCAAACTATAGAATTTGATATATAGAGTGTGAATAGAATTTGAATGTAGAGGGTTCAAATAGAATTGAAAATGAAATTTGAATAAAGAAGATTCAAATAGAATTGAATTTGAAATTTGAATATAGGAAATTCAAATAGAATTGAAATAAAATTCAAATATAAAATTTGAATAGAAATTGAATAGAATTAACTAAGTCGAAGAGGAATTAGTTAATCGAGTTTTGAATTTGAAGTTGAACTTTGAAAGGTGAATTGGATTTGTGAATGGATATTCGAAATCGAATATAGAACTTAAATTTGAAATTTGGATTCAAATTAGTTAATAAGCAAGTTAAAATATATTTGAACATGTCATGTTCAAATATAAAAGTGAAATAGATTAAAGAGTTAATTAACAAATTAATTAACGAATTGAGTTAAAACGATCAGGTATAGTTAAAATAGATTGGGCAGGTATAAATATACATGAGATAGGTATGGATAAGGTATGAAGGTATATAAATAGAATGCTCGACGAAAAGGTATGTATTTAATTCACATATGAGATTTTATGCACCGTATCGGCTAGCCGCTTGACTTTTTCTTTTGGATTGGTGAGGGCCATGGGAGGCTATTTGAAATATCCTGATGCTCTTGGTACAAAGGAGGTTATGGCAAATTTTTCCAGGAATTTAAGGAGTTAGAATATTTTTAAGATAATTTGATAGTTAGAAATCAACGTATCGATATATATATAGAAGTCGATAAGGAAACGAACTTAGAAATAGAATAGTAAAATCAAAAAGGAAGATAGGAATAAAATCTCGTAAGAATAGAAAGAGGAAGCGTATACATGTTTAAAATGAATAAGTAGTTGTATGGTATTGATTATTCGATTAAGTAGTCATATCTGTTTTGACGTTATAAATGTTATTCAGTCAAGGTCTGAGAGGTAGTTATACCCCAACTTGATTGATTTCATTATTAACAAATAAATAGTAAGATTTCAGGCTCGAAGATCAATGTTGAATAAGAGTTAGTTGAATATAGTATTTGGGTTGTCGTAACGATGTTTTACACAACATCCATTTTAACCCAAATAAGTGTAAGCTTTGAAATATAATAAAGAATATTTCCTAAGTATAGAAATAAATGAGATCGAAAAAGAGATAAATAATTGGAGTATTTTCCAATTATAAATAACATATATTTTCTAAAGTTTAGAAAATAAAGGAAGGCGATATTCGGAAATGTTTTCCAAATAACATAAAAGGCCAATATGGTTATTGAAAATATTTGGTTAACAAATATTGATAAAGAAATAGAGAAGTGATTTAACTAATGGAATATTGATTATGAGCTCAGTTGAATTTCAAAAAGGAAAATTTGATTTTTGAAAAAGTAAACTATTTAAAATTCCCAGGAAGAGACTGTTTGAATTAAGAACAAATTTAAATAGAAGTTTGCGGAAGTAAGCTGAAATTGAATTGAAACAGTTAAGTGAAAACTGAATGGAAATAGAACGATATCAGGAAAAATTTATTCTTGAATAAAGTTGGATTGTTGAGATAAGAATCTGAAATGAAAATTGGATTGGGAAGTTAAGAGTTTGAAATCGAGAATGGAACTCGAATTTGAAATAAAATTCGACTTAGGATATAAGCGAATGGTTGTGTCGTGGATAAAAGCAGATGGGGATTTGATTGGGATGACCCTTGTATCTGCTGAAGTGATAACAGGTGGAAAGGATATAATGATATGCTGACAAAAGGTACAAGTTTATATTTCTATTGGATATAAGATTTATGAGCCGAATGGGCAAGCCGCTTGGCTGTTTGGTTTTCTTTTGGGTTGGAGATGGCCCAGAGAGGCGAGTTGGAGTTTGACCGATTGACCAGTACAAAGGAGGTGCTGGCGAAATTTTTCGAAGAGTTAAGGCGTAAGAAAATTTTCAGTTTTTTTGAAAGTTTTCGTTGATAAGAATTAATTAATAATTTAATTGAAATTAAATTGGATCAGTTGAAACTGAAGTTAAGAAGTGAACAAATATGTTCTAACCAGTTGATAGGGTCGTCCTCTACCTTTTAGCAATTTCGAGGATGAAATTATTTTAAGTGGGGAAGATTGTAATGACCCGCATTGGCAGGGGTATTATGATTAATTTATTTAATTATATCAATGGTGATATAGTGAATTAAATGGTGGTTTAATTAAATAATGGTGAATATTTAAATTAAAATAATAAATTAAATAATATATTTAATTCTGAAATAATCAGAATTGGCTGAAATGACGATATGGTGTGAACTGGATCATCTGTGATATTTAATTCAACTTGGAATTGAATTTGGATAACGAATATATTATATAAACGACAGTTTGAACGTAGAATTATAATATAATTAAAATCGAGCTTGAAATGACGCTGTAGTTCGTAAATTGGCGATTTGAACTTCAACTGAATGTACAAAATTCGTTTTAACTCGGATTTCTGTGAAACAAGAAACGTATGGAGCTGGTGGAGTATATCTTTCTTGTGGAAGAGAAAAATATGGATTTCCTCGTGTAGATTTTGAGATATGTCCAAATCAAAATTTAAAATAGTCGCTATTGAATCGTTTATCGACCGTATCGGTTTATTCGATATAACTAGAGATAGGGTTTAAATCTAGACAAGGTTCTTTAGAGACATAACGATAATTTAATTTTTAGAATTTTTTGGAAATTTTTAATTAATTTAATAAGCGACTTTTTATTTGGAGTATTTCGCACCCTGGAATCAACATTTTGAAGTTTCAAAATATGAGTCCACCTACCGGTATTATTATATTTATGGAGTCGGGACACCTCGCTCGTCACGATGGTGTATTTATCTCTGTCCGTAACGATCAGTAAATAAATGAAATTCTCCGTAGCTGGTACGACATACCCTTTTACTAATATATATATATATATATATATATATATATATATTCTTCAAAACACGTATAAAGTGTATGGTTTCGGAAAGGTACCGATCCAAGCCGTTGCATAAAGGAAGTGGGCATGGTTCAAAAGTAAATTTTATAATCAAAACCTTATAAAAACAAACCTTGTGACCAAAAGCTCACCGCATATTATATTTGAACCAGCTCCTAAATTGTCAAGCTTACTTTAGCGGTAATCATGAACACTACGTGTATTGTCTCCCATCACTACAGCCTACCTAGAACGTGTGATCCCTATGTATTTACGTCACCATGAAGGAAACTAATACCGTGGCCTTCAAAGACCCAGTCACCCAACCAAAACACATATATAAATACCCCTTTAAGTCCTTAAAACCGATTTTTCTCTCAACCAACATTTTTGTGCCGCCGTTTCTTTCATTTTCTTTCAACTAGAAACGAGAAAATCGGGCAGTTCTTCAACAAGGAGGATTCGCACTATCCTTCGATCGCACTATCCTTCGGGTCAGCATCGACTTAAGGAGAGTTTGTGGAAGGAGTATATGGCGTTGAAGGCAAACGGGATGTGCATGACAAGTGGCACACGTGAGCATGAAGTGTGATAGGAGTTGATGAACGGACGTTGCGAGCTGAGTTGTTTTGTGTAACACGTGGAGAGACGAAAGCAAGGGGATAGTAGCGAATAACATGGGAAGGATGGAGAGCTGACAGTTAAAGTGGCAGTGGCCGAGCTTACATTTGGGTCCATGTATGAAGGATGGAGTTGTGAACAGTTGGAGCTTGCTGGGTAGTTCGGGACGTCGGAGCTCCGGCAAGATGGGGCAGTGGTGAACGGATTTGTCAGCGCGGGGTGTTCGAAGGGAAACAGGCGGTTGAGCTGGGGAGTTAGCAGTAGGGAACTGGCAACTTCAGATTTTGAGAAGAAGAGTAAAGCGGGTACAGAAGTTAGGGACTGACTGCTTATGGGCTTGGGAATCTTAAGTAGGCCCAATATTTTTAAAAGAAAAAAAAGGAAAAGAAAGAAGGGTGGAAGAAAAGAAGTCGGAAGTTGTAGATATGAGCAGTGAGTTTGGATAGTTTGGGGAATGAAGGAGCACAGGCGCGGGTTAGAAATGGGCTTGGGCTGATGCGAAAACGTAAGGCCTAGTTATAATTTATTTAAATTTTAAAGTTTTAATTTAATATAAATTAGCGTATTAACTTCTAAATTGAATATCTTATTCATATATTATCGGAATTTGACGAAACAAGATCCGCCGGGATCGTATGGAAGGACACTACACGCTGGAACAGACTAGGAGTAGATTGGAGCTCATTACAATTTATAGCAAAATAATTTGTCCGACTGAATCAAATAACGCAAACCGTTATTTAACGGCTAACGCGCCAAAGTGAGTAAATCTCACTAACTCTGAACAGTTTATGATTTCATATTGTATTTTTAGAACTGTTAGATATTGGATGATTGACTGTGTATTGGCTGTTTGATTGAACTGCTAGTCAGTTAGTTAAATTCCTATATTGATTCTGTTTAACAGAATATATCATATGGAACTGAAAGTGATATTATCTATATTGTTTAACATCTGTGATGCAGGGAAACAGGTTGGAGGAATCCAACTGGATTCCTCAACATTTATTTTACTGTGATTCATATATTGTGATATATGATGTGATATATAATCTGTTGTTGATTATGTGTGTTTGGACGATATTTATCGTTGTTATATGGTATGTTAAATACCATAAGAAATACTGGATATGGGGAAGGGGATTTTCAAAGTGTATTTTGAAAATGAATTATTTATATAAAATCGATGGATTTTATATAGAAAAGGAAAGAATTTTTATAAAAGAAATATTTATAAAATCAAAGGATAAGTTAGAATAAAAGGAAATCATTTGTAAAGTGAAGAACCGTTACTAAAAGTAAATCTTTATAAATGAATAGTTATTCGAAAAGGAGTTAATCGATGTTAGTTAATCGATTAGAGTTAAAGTAAAAGGAGTTAATCGATGTTAGTTAATCGATTAGAGAATAAAGTAAAAGGAGTTAATCGATGTTAGTTAATCGATTAGAGAATAAAGTAAAAGGAGTTAATCGATGTTAGTTAATCGATTAGAGTTAAAGTTAAAATGAGTTAATCGATGTTAGTTAATCAATTAGAGAATAAAGAAAAAGGAGTTAATCGATGTTAGTTAATCGATTAGAGTTAAAGTAAAAGGAGTTAATCGATGTTAGTTAATCGATTAGAGAATAAAGTAAAAGGAGTTAATCGATGTTAGTTAATCGATTAGAGTTAAAGTAAAATGATTTAATCGATGTTAGTTAATCGATTAGATAATAAAGTAAAAGGAGTTAATCGATGTTAGTTAATCGATTAGAGAATAAAGTAAAAGGAGTTAATCGATGTTAGTTAATCGATTAGAGTTAAAGTAAAAGGAGTTAATCGAATATAGTTTATTCGAAGAAAGTAAAAGGTGTTATCGAATATAGTTTATTCGAAAGGAGTTAAGTGACATGAGTAAATAAATAGCGTTAGTCAAATAGAGTTAATCCAATAGTGTTAATTCAATAGAGTAAATTGATAAGGGTTAATCGAATAGAGTTAAGTGAAAAGAGTCAATCGAATATAGCTATTCGAAGGAGGGTTAAGTAAGGAAGTTAGTAAAAGGAATATAAAGTGAACTTTGCCTATTTCAAAGTTAGAAATGTTGTTCAGTTAAGATCTGAGAGGTAGTTCTACCCCAACTTGATTGACTTCATTTTTAACTAAGGAATAGTTATGGTTCGGCAGTAAAGGAAACGGTTTGAGTTGGCATAGCGATGTTTGTTTAAGCATCTGTCTAAGTCCAATGAAGAGCTTAGGAAATGTTTTCCAAATAAGAAACCAGAAATGTTTTCTAATAAAGGAAACAAAAAATGGAAATGTTTTCCATTGTTAATAACGTATATTTTCCAAATTTAGAAAATAGGAAATATTGAATATAGAGAAACGGGAGATAAGTAAATTAATGGAGTAAAGAGATAAATGTTGAATGATGATTGATCGATATAATTTCCATTTGGAAATAATATCGTTGTTTGCACATCTGTTTTTCTTCAATAGTTAAATCACAGACTATCGAAGTTTTGACCATTTTAACGTTGTTAATATGGAGAGACCGGTTGGATTATTATCCAAAGAACCACTCTGTATTGGCATAAGCGTTGCGAATCATATATGCCAAAGGAAATTGAAGACGGAGTTATGCAAGGGCTATCCTGTTTACAGAATAGTGCCTTCGGTCATCCTGTTCCTGGATGACTTGTATGGACGGATGTCTGACAGAGTATTTCCAGACGATCACGTATATTGATTTCTCCAACCGTACCAAGAGTGGAAGCGGAGAAGGAAACTTCCTTTAGCTAACACATAACGTATTGTTGAGGACGTCAATCGGTGATTGGATGGATTTGATGATGTGGCATTCAAAGTGAATCTGGTGTGATGATAAAGTGTAGCTTCTAGCCTGATCATCCGGTAAATGACAGAAATCGGGCAGACAGCATGGCTAAGTCGGTCGCACCGAAGTAGGGTGTATAATCACCTGATCTAGAGTTTCATTTACCTCTAAAAATCTATTGTTGATGCTGTCCCATTCGGGAAATGGTTGCTGATCCCAGCCGTTGGTGATATACATTCGATACACTCAAGCGAAATGAGTGGTCAGTCATGTGTTGCCGGGTTGCAAGATGTTCTTGTTGAACCCAGTGTATTCCTCTCTAGAGGTACACAAGCGGAAGGTGGTTCCATACCTTGTCGTAGTTGGAAAATCCATTACCCAATACGTGCTTTCGGTTTTGATTGTATACTATATATGTAGAACGTGAGATGAAAGCATTTCTGCTAGATGATTATTATATTGTGTTGATAGACATTATTATAATATCAAAAGGTTTTTGATATAAAGATATTTGGATTCTCATAAGGGAAAAACCCGTTCCGTTATACGGCGTGGTCTTATGAGATATCGATTACCTGCTTGAACTGTTTTAAACTGTTTTACTCACACCAGTCCCATGACTGACCTGGAGTTTACTTTGTTGTTTTCCCTAAACTCTTGGGTGCCTAAATTTGTATGGGCAGTCAAGTAGTCGGGATTTACAGATACATTGAAGAGCTGGAGCAGGAGGCTTCAGAATTATATCGCTATTATTATTCCGCTGTGTTGTAAGTGTTAGACTTGATAATGATGTGTATATGCAAGTACAGATGTATATTTCAAGTTATGTTATATATATTATATGTTATTCGTTCCGTTGTGAGGTTCGTGTTACTCTGATGTTGTGTTCTTCTTCTTCTTCTATTCTAAGTTTCTATCTTATCTTTCCTCACCCTCTAATTTCTTTCACTAATTACCAGGATTTTTCGATGTTTTGGTTATCGACATCGTGTTTATGTCGATAACCAAAGTCGCTCAAAATCCGGGTCATTACAGAAGCTTAAAGCCGTGTCTAGAGAATTGATAGTCTTCCGCTATGCTAGTTTATTCATTTCCGCTGCATTGGATTACATTAATTGTACATTATCTTCCGCTGTACTAATATTTATTGATGTACTCTGATATATTCTGTACTCTGATGTAACATTGTTATGATGTTTATAAAAGTCTTTTATTATTGTTCTAATGTGTTGTATTCCCAGAGTTAGCGTATTCAGATTTTTGAACGGTCTTAGTCGATTTGGCGATCGATTAGGTCCTGGCAAAATCCGAATCGTTACAGTTGGTATCAGAGCTCTGTTTAGCTCAAATCTTAGGGGTACATCTCGTTAGAACTGAACAAAAGACTCATCAGAGGTAGGATTAGAAATATCTTATAAAAGAATACTCATTAGAGATAGAATCAATAGTATCATAGAATGAGAAAACTCGTTAGAGATGGGGTGAGAAATGCCCTAGAATGAGTTGAGAGTGCCCAGTCTATAAATAACGTATTTGCAATTATATATATAATCCGATCTTAGAAATCATGATTTTTGAAAGATATATATATTTTAAAAGTTAATCAACTAATTAATTGATGATTGTGTTGTGTGAATATTAGTTCAACTAATAAAATTATTGAAACCAATAAAAGAATGAAAGTTGAGTTTGTTAATTAAACAACTTTTAGCTTCGTTCCTTTTCGAGGATGAAAAGATTTTAAGTGGGGGAGATTGTAACAACCCGAAATTTTGGAACCAATTTTAAAATTTTATTTTAGAAATTTTAATGGATTTTGAATATTTAAAATAAGTTATTTTAAATAATAACGAGTAAAAATTTATTTTAATCGAGGTTAGAACGATTATATTTATTTTAATTATAAAAGGAGTTTGAAATAACACGGTAGTTTGAAAATTTGAATTCGAACTTTGACTGGATGTACATGATTCAAAATAAATCGGATTTTGATGAAACCAGAAATATTTAAGTCTATTTAAAAATATCTTTCTAACGAATCTGAAAAATTGAAATTTCATAGCAGGAATAAAAAGTTACGGTCAGTTAAATATTCAGAATAGTCGCTATGGAATTTATATATATTTTTTAATATTAAAAATAGCCATTTTACCAACAAACTCCGTTTTCGATGGAACCACTTTTGTTGGATCCGAAATGTCAATTTATTTCAAGATTCCAATTTCATAATTTTTTGAATCAATATGTGAGCGTGGCAAAAGAAAATATGTTTTGTCAATTTCAGTCAATTTGGATCGACCGGAAAATGACCATTTTTCAAACAGACTCCAAATTTGACGAAATTACTTTTCTTAGGACCGTATCGTCAAAACAAAGCTAGAAATAATTTTTCGGGAATTTTTAGAGTCAGTCTGTGGCCCCGTAAATTAAAATGTACGATCAAATTAAATAATTAAATGATTTATATTTTAAAATAAAGAAAAGTGGGCTAAAACGATCGAACGGGCAGATAAGACCTAGCCCATTGTGTCCAGAACAGGGGTATTTGCCTAGGGACAACTTTCATTGGGCTGGATTTGGAGCCGGTAGGAATTAATGGGCTTTGTTATAAATTAATGAAATTAATAATATTTTATTATAAATACATAGGAATTAGAAAAACCCTAAACCTAATTTTAAAACTACAGCCGCCGCCACCAATATTGAACGAACCAAAAGCTCCCTCGTTCTTCCCTAAAATTCTCCAAACATACACAGAATTAAATCAAGGAATCAACGCGAGAATTCAAGAACGAAGTAAGAGCTTCATCTTTGTACGGTCGAGATCTAATTTCATAGAGTGAACTGTTAGAATTTGGCCTCTGTAGTGCTTCCGTTCGCAGCCTGTTTTCGGCGAGTAGGGCCCATGGAGTGGAAAGAGGGTTGGGGCGCATGAAGAGGTGGTTGGCGGCTACATCGTGGCGGGATCCGATCATGGACAAGTGCCCTCGAGATGCGCGCACAGGTGGGACTTGACGTCGAGCGATGGGTTTGTTTGTTCCAGATAGTAACGAGGAGGAACGACGATAAAAAGGGGTAATTAGCTCTTAATGATAGGATTAAGGATTTTAATTAATTTTTATTTATTTAGTAAAGTAATGAAATGTATATAATATCATATCTCTTTCATGCGAGATCGGAATCGAACGATTTTTGATCCCTTGGAATCGCAGAAAAGAGAGCGTCGCTATGGAACTAACTAGAGCTGAAACGGAGCACGTTAAAAATTCAGACAAAAATCGATGTGAGAATTCTATTTTATTTATTTTTTTCTTAAATAATTAAAATTAATTATGATTGTATTATCACAAATCCGCTGTTAAATTCTAATTGATTATCATACGTGAGTTGATCGTGAATTGTCATTGTTATGTAGATCTATTGATTTGATGATTGTTGTGTTGAAAATAATTCTATCATGTTTATTATTATAAATTGATGAAAACAAATATGTCATTTTGTGATTATAAATTTGATGAGAACAAATATGTCATTTTGTGATTATAAATTTGATGAAAACAAATATGTCATTTTGTGATTATAAAATCGTTGAAAACAAATATGTCATTTTGTTATTATAAAATTGTTGTAAACAAATATATCATTTTTGTTATAATAAAATAGATGAAACTAATATATCATTTTGTTGTGACAAAAGGATTGAAAACAAAAATTTGTTATATTTGTTGTAACCAAATGGTGAAGCAAAATTATCAATTTTTGTTGAAACCTAAAAGTTGAAACAAGACTTTCATTATTGCCAAATTGTAAAGTTAAGCAAAAATATTCAATTTTGCCAATATAGAGAAGTTAAAAAAAAAAAAAAAATGTAAATATAGAATAGTTAAACAAAAATATTCATTTTTGTCAATATAGTTTAGTTTAACAAAAATATTCATTTTTCAATATAGAGTAGTTAAACAAAAATATTCGTTTTTGTCAAAAAATATTCATTTTTGTCAATATAGTGTAGTTAAACAAAAATATTCATTTTTGTCAATATAGTTTAGTTTAACAGAAATATTCATTTTTGTCAATATAGTTCAGTTTAAGAAAAATATTTATTTTTGCCAATATAGCTTAGTTGAATAAAAACATTCATTTTTGTTAATTAGTATAATTGAAATAAAAACATTCATTTTTGTCAAATTAGAGTGGTTGAACAAAATATACATTTTTGTCAAAACACATTAGTTAAAACAAAATATACATTTCTGTCAAAACACATTATTTGAAATCAAATTTGTCGCTTTTGTCAAATTATAAAAGTTGTAACCAAATTTGCCACTTTTGTTAAAATGTAACAGTTGAAACAAAATTGACATTTTTATCAAAATATAATGGTTAGAACAAATTTACGTTTTGTAAATTAGAATTGAGTTAGAACAAAAATTACTTTTGTGTCAAATAGATTTGTGTTAAAACAATAATATCGTTTTTGTAAAATGAAAATTGTAAACAAATAAAATTATCATTTTTGTTTGTTAGGTTGAATAGAAAAATGCAAACAAATAAACATGTCACTTTCATTTGTTTTTTTCAATTAGAATTGTCGACAAATAAATATGTCACTTTCATTTGTTTTGTTGAATTAGAATTGTCGACAAAACAAACATGTCACTTTTGTTTGTTTTGTTGAATTAGAATTATCGACAAAACAAACATGTCACTTTCATTTGTTTTGTTGAATTAGAATTGTCGACAAAATAAACATGTCACTTTTATTTGTTTTGTTGAATTAGAATTGTCGACAAAACAAACATGTCACTTTCGTTTGTTTTGTTGAATTAGAATTTTCGACAAAACAAACCTATCACTTTTATTTGTTTTGTTGAATTAGAATTGTCGACAAAACAAACCTATCACTTTTATTTGTTTTGTTGAATTAGAATTGTCGACAAAACAAGCACATCACTTTTATTTCTTTTGTTGAATTAGAATTGCCGACAAAACAAAGTTATCATTTTTATTGTTTTGTTGAAATAGATTTATCGACAAAACAAAGTCATCATCTTTATTGTTTTGTTGAAATAGATTAGTTGAATCAAAATATACATTTTTTTCAAAATATTTATTTTTGTCAAAATAGATTAGTTGAATCAAACCATATATTTTTGTCAAAATATACACTTTTGTCAAAATAGATTAGTTGAGTCAAAATACACATTTTTGTCAAAATGAACATTTTTGGCCAAATAGATTAGTTGAACCAAAATATTCATTTTTGTTAAAATATAATAGTTGAAACAAAAATTACATTTTGTTAAACATGATGGTTGGAAACAAAAATTACATTTTTGTTAATTAGATTTGAAATAAAACAAAAATCACATTTTTGTTAAATAAAAGAGTTAAAACACAAATAGCATTTTTGTAAAATAGATTTGTGTCAAAACACAAATAGCATTTTTGGTAAATAGATTTGTGTTACAACAAAAACATTCATTTTGTTAAATTAGAATTGTTAACAATATGAAAGATCATTAATATTCATTTTGTTAAATTAGAATTGTTAACAATATGAAATATCATTAATATTCATTTTGTTAAATTAGAATTGTTAACAATATGAAATTGTCACTTTTTCTCCATTTGGTTAAACTAGAATTGTCAATATAAATGCAATCTTCACTTATATTCATTTTGTTAAACTAGAATTGTTCACAAAAAAAATAGAACTATCACTTGCAATCATTTTGTTGAAATAGAATTATCAACAAAAATGAAAAATATCATCTTAATCATTTTGTTGAAATAGAATTGTCAACAAAATGAATGAATCACTTTTTAATCATTTTGTTGAACTAGAGTCGTCAACAAAAATGAATGTATCACTTTTTTATGCATCTTATTGAAATAGAATTTGTATGCAAATTATAGAATTATTTTTATGGTCAATATACACATTTGAATTTGTGTATATATTAAAGTGACATTTTTATTATCAATATACACATTAGAATTTGTATAAATTAAAGAGACATTTTTATTGTCAGAATATATATTAGAGTTTGTATGCAAATTAAAATAAATATTTTTATGGGTGCCATGTCACACATTGATACTATAAACAAATAAAAGTATTTCTTTTTATTTGTTAAAGTATAAAATAAAAATTGCCTATAAATAATGAAGATAAAATATATCTTTTTATTTGTCATTAGCAAAGATGTCATGTAAATAAAATACATATCTATTTGACATTATGAACATTTAGATGTGATATGCCACTAAAACAGTCTTTTATTTGGCGTGTTAAACACGTTAATAGAATCGTTGAACGATTTATATTTATATATAATATTATATATATATATATATATATATATATATATATATATATATATATATATATACAAACTAAAATTAAACGGATCGCGCACGGTAGTTCACGTTTTGAAATCGTAACTTTAAACGATGATACCGAGAGATCCGATCGTTGGATTTTCCCAAAACTGGAATCATTGGGTTCGCTTTGGGAAGATCTTTCCAACGATATAAAATTCTTTAAAATCTAATGGCTAGATTCCGATAAATGTGTAAATTTAATTTGGATAAAAACAACGCCAGGGTCGCCCATTGACCCGAAGCGTCGTTGAATTAAATTGGACTATTTTTATATAAATAAAAATAGCGATAAATTGTTATAAAACAATATTAACGATATGAAATGATTTTAAATTGTAACTATCCGAGAATTATTTGAAAGACCGAGTTCAATCTCATTTCAAATAATTATACGACGATTTAAAGTCGAAGACATTGAAGACGGTGATTGAAGATCGGCGATCTTCACATCGAATGGACGACTACTGATGCCCTGGACTGATTTGCTCCTAGGAAAGTGTTACAGTGGTAGTTTTCTGGACGTACTTATTGATTGTCCGGATAAGCGAGCACCTCTCTTCCGTATTGGACATACGGGATGAGGAATAAGGTGTCTCCGGTTTCGTTCAGACCCAGAACGGACTTGTAAATGGATGTGTGTCTGACATTGGATTTCATTCTATGTAAATTGATTTCTATTCAATATATATATCTATTTTGGTGGTGGAGAATTTATTCTCTTGCTTAACACCCTTCTCTGAGACGTACGAGCTTAGAGGTTATATATTGGTAGTTATCAATTGCATGGCGTGGATTGTCAACGTGGCATGGCAAGATGCAAATGATCGAGGCTTTTGTTGAAAAGCAGGGCCTTGTGGTTGATGATCAAAGCACGGCCTACTTAGGAGAAGCTTTGTGTATAGCATTACTTCGCGAGCCCCACACCCCGTTATGAGTCAAAAACGGGACAAGGGAACACAGGGAGTGCACATGTTTCTTTCTAGCTAGAAGTGGTATCAGGGTTCTACAAGCCCTGACATTTTACTTATGTGGATGGTGGATTACGAGGCCTCGGTTATATTGGTCTATAGTGACCAATTTATAGGTTCAATAGGACCGGGAAGCGTGTGTTCAGGAATTGCCAATCCACTAAAGTATTTTTGGACCGGCCCTGCAGGATCCAAGGGTTTCCCGTAGTTGTGATCCTAAGACATTTGCTAGAGTGTCTCGAATCGGTAAGGAGATCGTTCCTAGCCTTGACTCATGATGGAAATCCAACTTCCAATACGACATCATGCGGTTTTGATTGTAGAACTAGTATGGTGACATAGTAGGATAAGGTACTATGTCGTCTGTGATTGATATATTATTATTGAAAATGTTGTTGAACATATATACACTAATAATAATATCAACTCCGTTTTATCGTATCAAGCATTTTTGACCATTATAAGGTAAAACTCTATCCTCCGGTTTGCGTTGCATTATGTGATGGGACTTGAGTCTTATAATGGTTTCATTTTTCTAAAAAGCATTACGTTGTTTAATGATTTACTTTATTTAAATTATGCACTGGCAATCCAATGGAGTAAACCCGTTCCGCGTTAGCGGCGTGGTCCTGTGATTAGCCTTATTACTAGTTAAGTTAAGTAAAGATTTCTCATAACAGTCCGATGACTGACCCGTAATTTGTTTCACTTTGCAAACTCGGGTGCCCTCTTTTCCACACAGGCAGTCGAGTAGCTTATTTTGTAGATATATTGAGCAGGATTCTGGATCGAAGCTTAAAGCTGTGTCCAGAGCATTGATAGTCTTCTGCTATGCTAGTTTATTCATTTCCGCTGCAGTGGATTACATTTATTGTAAATTATCTTCCGCTGTATTAGTATTTATCAATGTACTCTGATATATTCTGTACTCTGATGTAACATTGTTATAATGTTTATTAAAGTCTTTTGTTATTGTTCTAATGTGTTATATTCCCAGAGTTAGCGTATTCGGGTTTTTGAATGGTCTTAGTCAATTTTGCGATCGATTAGGTCCGGACAAAATCCGAATCGCTACTGTATATTTTCGTTGAAGATTTCGTATGTCAAAAACGGTATTTACTCGAGTACTTAACAAAGTTTCCGAAACCAGCATAGTTTTCACACATAGGAAAAATGCCATTAATGAACTGGGGATTTCACCACTTCAGAAGGTTACGGCCGCACTACGTTTGATTTCCTATGGTATTCATGTTGATTTACTGGACGAAAAAATAAGAATTGGGGAGTCAACGTTAGTAGAATGTATGAAACAATTTTGCAAAACCATCATACGTGAGTTCGGTGAAGAGTATCTTAGATCTCCAACACCTCATGAAATTGCGAGACTATTAGCAATGGGAGCTCAACGTGGATTTCCAGGTATGATGGATAGCTTGGATTGTATGCACTGGACGTGGAAAAACTGTTATGTGGCATTGCAAGGACAATACAGGGGTCATATGAAAAAGGCTACGATGGTGGTAGAAGCTGTTGCTTCGTTCAACCTTTACATATGGCATGCATATTTTGGCGTTCCTGGTTCTCTAAACGGTATTAATGTATTACGACAGTCATATTTATTTAATGATTTGTACAATGACCTGTCACTCAGTGCAACTACAAAATTGGAGACAAGGATCATTATGTTGGTTATTATCTTGTAGATGGAATTTATCCAAAATGGAAGACGTTCCTACAAGCATACAAAAAACCGAACAATGCAAAAGAAGCCTTGTTCACGAAACAACAAGAGAGTTTGAGGATGTTGAACGAGCATTTAGAGTACTGCAAGGTAGGTTTCATATACTTCGGAAGGAATTACACTACCACGATAAAGCAGTTATAGCTGACGTCATGTGCTGTTGTATTATTTTACATAATATGATTGTTGAAGAACAACGATGAGGATATGATCTCTAGCTTCGAAACTACCTGGACATTGCAGTGGAATTTATGAAAAAACCATATAAGGACCCAAATACATTTGCAGAATATTTGGAATGACTGGAAGAGGTCCGAGATCCACAAGCTCATCTAGAATTACGAGAAGAGCTAGTAGAGCACTACTGGGAACATGCGGGAAACCAGTAGTTGATTAAGCAATTAATGTTTAGAGTCAAACCCTTGTTATCGAAGTTCAAATGTCAGTACGTATGCCTAGTTTCTATTTTATTTTATTTATCATTGATTGTATGCTTTGTTTTACTGTAAACACTACTTCTGTATCTTGGTTTGTTATGACAATTTTGTAATATGAGTACACCTAAATGTTCATTCAACTTTAAGCAATACACCTGCTAATACAACTTAATTTAAAACATGAATAGAAACAACGGAACTAAAAAAACTAAAACAACAACATCTACAACTCAGCTGAAATGAACATACTCTAACAATGAAATGGCCTAATCTGTGTTACGTCTCTCGAACTCTTCGAGCCGCTTTTCCATATACCTCCTTTGTATTGGATTTATATCATTTAGTTTGACACTCATAAGAGCAAAATCATCTGCACTTTGTTGTCAAACTAACTCGGCTCTTCTTAACTCCAATTCGTTGATTCTCATTTGCTGAAGCTCTTCCTGTCATCGTTGTCTTTCCTCTGCTCTCTCTCTCTTCTCTCTTTTCTAAATGCTTCCTTTGTTTCCATGTACTGGTTAGTCGATTCCTGTGCATCTGCCATATGTCTGTCAAGTTGCTCGTAATACTGGTTGTAATCTTTCGTGGTCTTTTTTTTCGCTTTGTACTTTCCAAGTGGCCTACCACTTGAATTGTTTGTAAAAGGGGCGTCTTCTTGTGAATTTAAGCTTCCGGGGCTAACTTCTTCGGTCGATCTGAGTGGCATAAATCGTTGTGTTGTATACTCTTGATGCACATTGCTCCATTTTTCTTCTTGAGAAAGTATATCGTAACAATTGTATATCGTAACCATTGTGTAAATTGAACGGTTAGTTCTTTGATTTGGCTATATACAATTCATTTGATTTGCTAAGCTGCATAATATAAATTAATGTAAACGAAAATACTATGAAACAAGAGAAACAAAAAAAACCTTTTTATGATTTTGTACCAGATCCATGTCCTTTGCTTCACTTTGTTGTCTATTAGTCAACGCGACCATTATCTTGTTCCAACGTTGGCAGCTAGAATTGATTCTTTTCCATGACTGCTTCAAAAAGTCAACCGATCTAGGAGGCTTATGCGGACTTCGACCATTGAATAATTGACAAACCGAATTCGAAAATGAACTTTCACTTTGACTTGTGCCTTTCCGGTTATCTTTGGAACATTTAACCCAACAAAAAGCCAATTCAGCTTGTTCAGCAGGTGACCATTTTACCATTTTCGCAACCTTTTCTGCCGAGAAAGTGGTAAATCTACCGGGAATCTCATTGATATCATTTCGCATTCCGTCATTTTCAGCGCTATTATCACCATATAACAAGTTCAAATTTCTGGAAAGATTAGGAGAAGTATTTGGAAAAGTCGATTGTTGTTGGCTGCTAGGAGATGAATAAGGTTGATTGTCATGGGGTTGTTGAAATGTGGGGTTATGGCCGTAGGTAGAAACTTGAGTGTTTTGAAAATGATTTGAATTTTGCTGTGACTGATAGAAGTTCTGATTCTGTTATGGAAGATAAAAATTTGAAGTATTTTGCATTGTATCTAAATTAAAATGTTCGATGTGCTGGTAAGAAGTTTGCATTGGAGACAAAATGGTACAGATTCATATTGATTTGTGATGACATCTTCGTTTTTCCTTTGCTATCCTTGTTGCTCATATTCTTCGACATTGCAATTCGATGACGTATATTATAGTAGTTTGAAGGTTGAGTAAAATAGGATAAATTTGTGTGTATTGAAATTGAAAAATATGTTTTATATATAGAAGAAAGGGGTAAGGAAGACTGGAGTGGGAAGGAAGCAACGGCTCTTAAAATAGCCGTTGCTCTTAGCCGACTTATTTAAAGCCGGCTAAGGGGGGTAGGAAATAATTCCAACCCCCTTATCCGGCTTTAAATAAGTCGATTAAGGTGGAAACTTTTTCCACCTTATCCGGCTTATTTAAAGCCGGATAACCTTAGCCGAATTTAATTAAGCCGGCTAAGGTTTGCTTTGGCAACCTCGAAGGTTGCCAAAGCAATCTGGAAGCAATGCGGTGGTGACCTCCCACTGGGGGTGGGTTGGTCCATGACCCACCCTGCGTTAGGGATGGTTTTAGAGCATCCCCAACACTATGGGTTGGGATGCATCATATCAATCTTCTCACCAAAGCAACCCACCCCAACGCGGGGGAGGGGGGGTTTGCTTTGATTGCTTTATCCAACTTTTTTTAAGTCGAATAAAGTAATCACACGGATCGCAATCCCCAGCCGTTGGATTGCGATCCGTGGTGTGGTGTGGAATTAAATCCACATCACACGATTATCTGGCTTTAATAAACCCTGATAATCGATTATCCAGTTTTATTAAAGCCGGATAATCGATTAGGGCATATATACCGGCTTCAACTAAACCGACGGTATACTCTAAATCCTTCATCCCCATTTCCGCCACCTCTTCTCCGAACCCCCTTTCATCCTCTTCTCCGACGCCTCAACATTCTCCAAATCACATTTCCGCCACCTCTTCATTCCCCGAACTCCTTTAAGCCACCTCTTCCTTCTCCAAACCCTCTTTCAGCCCGTAGAGAGCAAAAAAAAACATGAGACGTGTGTGGAGAGCCTTATGAGGGAGCAGAAGCCGAAGCGGGAATGTGGATCCGGTTGAGGAGAACGTACCGATAGAAGAGAACGCGCCGATTGAGGGTACGAGAGGCTGTGAACCGCCGGCGGTTAGAAGAAGATGTGGTGCCAGACGAAGTGAGCATACGATTGTGGAGTCTCACAAGGACCCGAATTTAAGACCATATACACAATTGGCCAATTTTCGGGAGTTGTCTGGTACTGAGGAGCACGTCAGCACATTAGTTGACGCAACGGTACGTTTTATTTATTAAATTTTTACCTGTTTATTGTTGGTCACAAAATAACTAAGTTTTTTTCATAATATTAGGCTCGACGAGAGTGTACGCGTGGGTCTTGGGTCAGTGTTGTTCTTTTTACAGACAGATTCATGAGTATGACACAGAGGCTATTATTCATGGGTTTCTCCGTACAATTGGGTTTGAAGATTTTTTGAGTACGTTTTCTCGTCGTATCTACATACATATTTGCATTTTCATTATTTTCGTTGTTAATTAATTATTATTCGTTAAATAGGCATCAAACACCTTTTAAATAACGATGTTCAATTATGTGGTGGATTGGCTGCTTGTTGGTGGAAAGCAATGTTGTATATAATGGTGTTGTATACACAATTATATGATTTTTGTTTGATGATAACAAACAAGTATATATTATTTTAAATGTGTTTGTTATTGTACTGTTATATAACATCACAGACAAGAATATATTATTTATATTTAAATAGAGTACGACTGTATAGAATTTCATATATTCACACAGTATTTCATTTAAATAAAATATTATATTTCAACATTTAAACAGTACAGATTATATGACTCCATTATTTGTACACATTCACAGATATTACACATGATATTGTACTTGTATATAAACTGGATACGTTAGACAAATTTGTTTGAACACAATAAAAATAATATTTTATTTCAGTCAAATTTGTTTAATACAAACATCAGTACTTTTCTATCATTACATAAATAGTTCCTCACTACAACACTCATACAGTCACTCAGAGAATTTTTATATATTGAACTTCGAAATAAAAATAAGATTTTTATATATTGAACTTCGAAATAAAAATATGATTTTTATATATTGAACTTCGAAATAAAAATAGAATTTTTATATATTGAACTTCGAAATAAAAATAGGATTTTTATATATTGAACTTCGAAATAAAAATAGAATTTTTATATATTGAACTTCGAAATAAAAATAGAATTTTTATATATTGAACTTCGAAATAAAAATAGGATTTTTATATATTGAACTTCGAAATAAAAATGTGATTTTTATATATTGAACTTCGAAATAAAAATAGAATTTTTATATATTGAACTTCGAAATAAAAATATGATTTTTATATATTGAACTTCGAAATAAAAATAGGATTTTTATATGTTGAACTTCGAAATAAAAATATGATTTTTATATATGGAATAGCGAAGTAAAAATTCGATTTTTACATAGGTAGTGAAAGCGGACAACGAAGATGGCGAAGATTTTATGCAAGGAAGTGCCGTGGAGCTTGGATAGCTATAGGTGAGAATTTCTCACCTTTCAATTTATTTTTCTAGTTATATATATATATACTAGGATGCAGACGGTGCTTAGTAGCACCCGACACAATCGTCCACAGACCATGGACTTGTTTGTTTGGCTGTGTTGTTAGTTAGATTGTTTGAGTTGATTTGAATTGTTTGGTGAAATGAAATTGATATGATTGATGTGTGAATGGCGTGGGCCTTCACTAGACCGGGGATAAGGCTAGGCCTTGTCCCGTTTCTAGTATCGTGCCGTTATGCCGCCGAAATTTTCTAAAATATGTTAGAAAAATAAAAACATCATTTTATTTAAAGAATGAACTAAATAGAAATTCATATGTTGGAATAAAATGTTTTATCGTTAAAAATATAATTTTTAACGTGAATGTGAATAAATAAATATTCATTTACAAACCAGACGGTTTGTTTATGTACACCTATTTGAAGGACATTGATTGGGACGATAAATTTTACACATCGCCCAACTGCACAAATAAAATATTTGTTTGATTGTTTGAAACCCCACACGGGTGTTGGGATGAAACTTGAAGTTCACTCATCCTGATTGATTAAATATGTCGATCGATTGATTGACAAGCTGCTATAAGCGTTAAATGTCTATATTTGATGCTTATACAGTGTAGTGCACTTTGGTTGATGGTTGATTATTTTTCAATGCTATTATATACATGTGTTGTATGAAAATCCATATAATTAACATTATATGGTGATTGATTGGGCCTCATTCCAATTTAGAAAATAAAGAATATTATAAAATAAAAGTTCATGTGTTGACAGTACTCATCCATTGAGATTGGTCATGTGTTGAACGAAATATTTTAGTAATAAAATTTACATCTTTATCGATATAAAATAAAAGTTCATGTGTTGACAGTACTCATCCATTGAGATTGGTCATGTGTTGAACGAAATATTTTAGTAATAAAATTTACATCTTTATCGATATAAAATAAAAGTTCATGTGTTGACAGTACTCATCCATTGAGATTGGTCATGTGTTGAACGAAATATTTTAGTAATAAAATTTACATCTTTATCGATATAAAATAAAAGTTCATGTGTTGACAGTACTCATCCATTGAGATTGGTCATGTGTTGAACGAAATATTTTGATAATAAAATTTACATCTTTATCAATATAAAATAACGGTTCATGTGTTGACAGTACTCATCCATTGAGATTGGTCATGTGTTGAACGAAATATTTTGATAATAAAATTTACATCTTTATCAATATAAAATAACGGTTCATGTGTTGATAGTACTCATCCTTTGAGATTGGTCATGTGTTGAACGAAATATTTTGATAATAACAACTATTTTGAAAAAGAAATATTTGAAATAAAATATTTGAAATAGAAATTTATGAAGCCGTGTTGATTAGATTGACGCCATTTTGACGTAAACGATATTTATATCGATTTTATTCATTTTGAAATGAATTGAATTGAAAACGATTTCGAAATGAATTGAATTGAAAACGATTTCGAAATGAATTGAATTGAAAACGATTTCGAAATGAATTGAATTGAAAACGATTTCGAAATGAATTGAATTGAAAACGATTTCGAAATGAATTGAATTGAAAACGATTTCGAAATGAATTGAATTGAAAACGATTTCGAAATGAATTGAATTGAAAACGATTTCGAAATGAATTGAATTGAAAACGATTTCGAAATGAATTGAAAACGATTTCGAAATGAATTGAAAACGAATTCAAATTGAATTGAAAGCGAATTGAAATGAATTCAAATTGAATTGAAATTTGAATTGAATAGAAATGAATTTTAAAACGAATTTATAAAGAAGAATTCAATTTTAATTTGAATTGAAACGGAAGTTGAAATTGCTTTTGAAACGAATTCAAAACTATTTATATAATTCGTTTTAAATAGAAATCGACGAAATATATATTATATATATAATATAATGGCCTGAATAGAACGCGCCGCGCCGCGGCAGTTCGCGAATTTCGACCATTTATTTCAAACGGACATTACGGGAGATCCGACCGTCGGATTCTCCTAAAACCGGAACCGTTGGGTTCGTATCGAAAAGAGATTTCTAACGAATATTAGAAATTTGAAATCTAACGGTTGGATTTGGAATTATGTCCAAATCAAATTTGAAAAAGGTTGCTGTAAGTGCAGTTCGATGGCCATTGTTGGAAATCGACTGTACGGGCCTAGATAAAATTATTAAAAATGGTAATAATTTGTGTAAAATCATAAGAAATGATTTAGAAAGAATTGGGATGAAAAACTCCATATTTGAAAAGATAAAAATAGATTTTTATCGAAATGAACTAGTTTTGAACTAGAATTATAATTCTATTTATTTTTAAATAAATAAATTGAATTTGAAATGGTTTTGAAACTAACCAGAATTTCCAATGATTGCATTGGAATGGATTTGAATCGAAATTGTCTTCGGAATATTTCGATGTTGGATTTCGTGATTATACAAATGTTGTTATGGAAATTTGAAAGATATAGATATATATATCGTTATTTCCAATACGATATTTGTTAGTCGTAGAATTTGATATTGAATATAAGCGGATATATTTTCTATTCAGAGCCTTGTATTGAATATCAAATGTGATTTGGGTTTGTCGTGAATGGTGTCTTCACTAACACTGTTCTTGAACCCAGTTGAGAAAAGATTAAATCTTTTTATTTAGATTTAATGAAGTGTACCAATTCAATAATATTTAATTGAATTGAATTGATATTGATATTGGGTTTATCGTGAACAGTGTTTTAAATAACACTCGTTCTTTAACCCGATAATCAATGGAATGTGATTTTGGGTTTATCGTGAACCGTATTTTAAATGACACTGATTCTTTAACCCAGTCGAAGATTAAAACTAAGTGGAGTTTTAATGAATCTTTAATTAGATTGAAATGATCGAAAATGGAGTATCACCAGTTTTGCTCCAGGCGATAGTTAAATCTTTAATTAGATTTGAACGTGAAATGGTAATTGAATTTACCGATAACACCGTGGTGTTAGATATGAAGTACTACCAGTTTTACTTCATGGGATGAATAGGTTGGGATTGGGAAATTAAAACAAATGATTACGTCGGTAAGGTTCGCTAATCCCGACTAGTTTTGAATTGATATTCAAAAGTAGATTAAAGAATAAATTCAAGGAATTTATCTTGGATAAAATTAATGGGAACCTTTCCCTATGAATGTGGAATTTAGAAACTAACTGCCGGTTAGCCAAGCAGAATGGTTTTCTGGATATTGATCTGATGTTGGTTTCGGCCTTCGGGGTTAATATTTGGGGAATTATTCTCTTGATTAATTTACGGTTAGCGACTAATGAATTGGAATGAGGCGTATGTTGTGTTTGTGTAACACTTATTTAAAATATACGCGAGTTATTCGGAAAGACCGGGTTTATCCCGTTCTGAATAACTGATACGACGATAAGTCGAAGATGAAGACGATGGTCGAAGACCGGAGGTCTTCACGTCGTTTGGGTGATAACTGATGATCTTGATTGGGCTGTACACCCAAGAAGATGGAAACAGTTGGTGATTGTCCAGACGTACTTGGAGATCGATGGATATGCGGGGTACTAGGTGCCTCCGGTTTCGTTCAGACCCAGAACGGACTTGTAAATGGACTGTGTGTCTGACATTGGATTTTAGTCTGTGTGATTGATCTCTATTAAATATATATCTGTTTGGCGGCGGAGAATTTATTCTCTTGCTTTACGCCCTTCTCTGAGACGTACGAGCTCAGGGGTTATATATTGATGGATATCAAACGCATGGAGTGAATTGCCTGTGTGGCATGCCTAAGTGGCAATTGATCGAGGCTTCTGTGAAAAGCAAAGTCTTGTGGTGATGATCAAAGCACGGCCTTTGTGGCGTAGCTTTGTGTAACGTTTACCTCGCGTGTTTCACACCCGGTATGAACCAAAAACGGGAGATGGACCTCAGGGAGGACTTGCGTTTCTTTCTAGCTAAAAGTGGCGTCAATGGTTTTACACGCCCTGACGAGTTTGACTTATGTGGTTGTTGCTGTTGCGAGGCGCCTCGGATTGATCGGTTGTTCTCGAACCGATGGAGTCATTTGATGGCTCATTTGCGCCCCAAAGGGCGGGAAAACGTAGTGTTCAGGCATTTTAATCCACATCGGTGGACCGGCCCTGACGATCCAAGGGTCACTCGAGCTCTGATCCTGAGACATGGTAGGCTAGATTGTCTCGAATCGGTTGAGGACTATCTTTTGCCTCGATTCATAGACGGAAATCCAATTTCCAAATACGTGACATTTGCGCTTTTATTTGTAGAGCCTAGTATGGCGACATAGTGGGATGGGGCACTTATGCCGCCTATGATTGATACTTATGATTTGAAGTTGTTTTATACACTATGCACTTATAATAGTATCAAATGATTTGTTTTAAACGTATCAAGCATGCTTTGGCTGTTATAAGGTAAAAACCCTATCCTCCGGCTTGCGTTGCATTGTGTGATGGGACCTGGGTCTTATAACAGCTTCATTCTTCTTTATTTAGCATTACGCTGTTTGTTTTATGCACTGGTATTCTTGGGAGGAAACCCGTTCCGTGTTATACGGCGTGGTCCCTTGATTTACCTAACTTTGAAATAAAGATTAACTGTTTTAGTTCTCACACCAGTCACATGACTGACCTGGAGTTTATTGTTTTAACCTAAACTCTGGGTGCCCTTATTTTGACACGGGCAGCTAGTAGTTTTGGTTTTGCAGATTTATATTCACAGGATCCTGGATTTCAGCTGGAACGATATCCGGAAAGCTTTGTATCCGTATATCTCTTCTAGTTGTGTATTGTATTATTTTCCGCTGCGATGTATTTAAATGTAATTTAAATCTCTGATATTTCTGTGTAATATTTATTCATACTCTGTATATTCTTGTAATCTGATGCATTGTTGTAATATACAATGAAATGTTCTTCTGTATGTGTTCTGTTGTGGCTTGTTCTCGAACTATCCGCCGCTTTCCTTTACGGGGAAGTTACGGGTTTTCACATACAGACATTTTTTTATTGACACAAACACATCACTCAATACTGACATTTTGATTTATACAATTAACTGTCTTCAGTTCTTTGCCTTCTGTCTTCACAGCATCCTTCAGTCAGTTCAGTCTTCATACCTGTCATATACAGAAACACACACAGTAATCTTGAATAGAAATAATTTCATATTCTAGCAAATATAATTTTATTTTAAAAATTTATTTTCTTTAGAATTTTGGTGAGTTTCTCATCATTTTTCATCACTTGATCTGATATGTATATACGCACTGATCAGTCTCAACATACTACACTGGTTTTCTGATCAGAACCAATTGATTCTGAACAACTACAACACAGTGCAGCAGTCTGCTGATATATATAATATAAATTACACGTGCACGATATACATATACACACACTGTTGTTTATATATACCCATATGTACAGGTGAACATGGTGAAGGAAAGTTACGATCATGGTCGAGCACAAGGGTGAAGTAGCATTCAAATGGTGCATACACAACAACAAGGTCACAAAGCATAGTGATGAAAGCCAAGTCAATACTCAAGTGGCTAGTGCACAACATTACAAAGGAGTATACATGCAAGCAGCTCAAAAAAAATAAAAAAAATGGAGCATGGTTTAAGTCAAATTGTCGTGTACAACAGCATAGGAATTTCAGCTCAAACAGTGGAGCTCAACATGGAATCAAGCAAGCATATTTGGCAAAGGTTAAAAGGGACAAAAAATTCTCTAACTTTCCATAATATAGCATGCAACAAATGGTGGCAAACAATCATGCAACAAGTTTACATGAAGTGGAGAAACTAATGGAAGTTTCAGTTATACATGGAAACAACAAATAGAACAGTCGAGATAGTTTAAACTTCTTACAGCAACAAATCTAAGCAGTTACATTCAAGGAAAGACATCACAAAATCATCTTTGGATAAAAAAAATTTGGTTTAATGGCATTCCAAGAAATCAACATGCAAAGAGGAATGGAAAGTTTTTTTTACTTAACAGGTTCAATCAGCATGGAAAAGAATAAATGGCATATATTCTTTGGCAAAAATTCATACCATAACAAAGGAATGACTCATGGCAATTAATAGTATTTAAGTGTTTCCAAAACTCAGCAAAATGTATGTTGCATCAAAACAAAACAGTGCATTCAAAAGAGAGTCAGTTTTCTTTATACAATCAAACAAAAGCAAGCCTACAATTGAATGATATTGAAAAAGAATTATTTCTACTTTTGCCGAGCATGGTTTCAAAGTGTTTTAACAAAGTGCAGAGTTTAAAACTTTTCCAGAAATTGCTCAAGACTTGAGAGCAAAAAAAAGTTTCAAATCAATTTTAACTTACAAGAGTTTTGATAAAGAGAAATCCCAAATTGATCACAAGTGAATATCCAAGAGCAACAATCATCTGAGCATCTTTTTCTTTCCAGAACAATAATCAATCGATCAATTTGAGGATGCAGAAAACCCTAGATGCCACCATTTGTTTTCTCTAGACAAAAGAGGAAAGTGATCGGGAGTATTGAAGAAAGGAGGGTGGAACCTTTTTCTTAAGTGGGCCGGTCATTTGTGTTTAAGTGATAAAGGGGAGACTTTATTTTTAATTAATCTAGGGTTTTAGAGTTTTTGTTTTATTGTTGTATTTTTATTTTCTTTTGAATCGTCCATGCAGTTTCTAGAGTCTGTAAAATTCTAGGGGAATCCAGTTAGGGTGTTAACTGGCAGTTTACTGGCGTCTGTAAAACTAGGGGAAATTTGGTCTAGGGGATATAGACCAGTCTAGAGTTTTGAGCGTAGGGTTAGAATAGGAGCGAGGGGTTCTCAAGTTTACATGGTCTTGTAAGCGAGATCTATTCTATCACCCAGTAGAAACTTTAGGAATGCAACAGTAGGCAGAGTCTTGCCGAAGCTGGGTATCTCTGTGTGTTATTTCCTTTTTTTTGCTGCATTCTGTGATCTTTTTTTATATATCTTGCTTAATTTTCAATATACCCTATTCACCCCCATCTAGGGTTAATCTAGATCCAATAAGTGATATCAGAGTAGGTTATTTCATTAACTCTAGAGATGGTGTTCCCTAGTTGTCAGTATAGCGGGAGTCAGTCCAGTGACATTCCAATTATTTTCAATGGGACAGATTTTTAGTTTGGAAATAAAAAATCGAAATCTATTTAAAATTTGTTAATTTTGAATATTGGAATATTATTGAAAATTTGGGAGATATGCTAGATAATAAAAGTAAAGTTGTCAATGCTCGTGTTATGCATATTATGTATTCTTATCTCAGTAATAATCAGCTTAAACTTATCTTTCATTGTTTAACTGGGCATGATATTTGGAAAACTCTCGACAAGTTGTATGGAACAGACAACAACTGCTCAAAATGCCACAATGTCAACTCAGATTCAGATCTATGCTTGAAGGGAGAAACATAAGAAAATTCGAGTAGATCAGACGATGGAGATTCAACAGACAATGAGACGGAAAGTTTCTCATATGAAGATTTAGTTTTTATGTGTGCTGATTTAACTAAATCTGTTGATAAACTCCAATGGGAAAATAAAATTCTGAAATCAAACAATCTTGAGTTGACCAGCAATAATCATGATTTGGAATTAAAGCTTGAAAACATTAGGAAATGGGAAAATTCTAATTTTAAAAATTGTTTGAAATTGAAAACTGATCTCGTTCATCTTAATAAAAATATTCAAAGGCTTGAGAATGAAATACTGATCTTAAAAGAGAACGAGATTGAGTTATTAAGTTCGAACAATCTTCTGCAAAAGGAATTTGAAAATTTTAAGACGATTGAATTTTCCAAACATGATTTTGCTGAAAAACAAAATCTTTTAAAAACCGAATTTGTTTTGAAAGAGCTTGAAAATGAGATTGAAAATTTCAAAACCTTTGAAAAACTTGAATCTGAAAAGCAAAATCATTTTGAACTTGATATTTTAGAATCCCAAGCCAAAATTAAATTACTTGAAAATGAGAATTTGGTTTTGAAACAATCGAATGCTGGACAGAAGGTCGCTATAAATCATTGCTCAAATTTTATAAAAGAAAATAGAGATCTTAAATAAAAAATTCAACGATTAGAATCAACTTTGGATAAATTTTCTAATAGGGAAAAATCATTGAATATGCTGTTATAAAATCAAGTTTCGGTTGGAAATAAATGTGGTCTTGGCTTTGGGAAAATAATGGTTTTGAAAAAGAGAAATCAAATGATTTTAAAAATCCTTCAAACTTCTTTGGAAAGAATCGATTTGAAAATTTGAACTCTGATAAATTCAAAGTTTTTTTAAATCATAAACATGATGTAAATTTGTTTTGTAATATTCCATCTAAACAATCCTGGATCCCAAAAAGAAATAAAACAAACTTCGTTAAACTCAAATAGATTTGGGTTCCAAAGGGTACAAAGGTAAATTCGGATGGATTGTTATATAAACAAATTTGGGTACCGAAAGTTGTTAACAAAACTGTGAGTGGTTTTACTAATTTTGTTAGACTACTCAATCCCCTAAACTGTTAGGTACCGGAGAAGGATGAGGAAATGCTGTGCAAAAGAGATTTGTATTCCAGCTGTTCTATATTTCTGTATCCTTCAGAGTTCCTTGGCCAAGATTTGTTGAGTTAGAGATTTATTTACTCACGTCAGTTTCAGGTATAACCTCTAAACTCATCTTTGTAAATATTTTTTGTTTTCCCTCCTTCTATCTCTTCTTTTTTATTTTCTTTGTCTATTTGTTTTGACAATGCCATATTCTTTTTGGGCTTCATTAACTTCCAATTGTAGAACTCATATTTTCTGAAAATTTTCTTCAGTTGAATAGAACTCCGATGTTTTAATTATTTCCAGATCTTGAATTTAATCTTGTAAATATCAGCAATTGTTTTGAAGTTTATCGTTTTGATTTCTGATTTCATAACAGTGTTGATGTATTATTGTCATATCTTGAACACTGTTAATTAGAATTCTAAATTCTTGAAGATCTGAGAATTTGATGAAGTTTCACACATCTCTGCTGTTTTTTAGTTTCTTCTAATTTATTTTAGAAAAGCTTGAAATATTATACTCATTACAGCACACTGCTATTTATCAGTTGTGATAATTTCATTAATTTTCAGATTGGCTTGGAAAATTTGAATTGTCTTGTCTCAGTTATACATCTTAAAATTCATCTTTATTCATTTGGAATTTGTTTGTTTGAAATCATCTGAAATTTCTTGATATTTTGAATCTCACACACCTCCTAAATTTGAAAGTAACAATCTTGTGTGACTGATTCATTATATCTCAAAACTTGACATTGATTCAAGATATTTCAAAAAAATTATTTCTTAATTTTTGAATCATGAAACATTTTTTTGTGACCATCAGAAATATCTCTGAAACAGTTTGCTTTGAAATTGTCTGTTATGCTGCTCTGATAAAAGGAATCACTTTTGAAAATATTTTCTGGTGACTACTTGTTTTGGTATCAAATATATACCATGCTTTGATAAATGGAATTATTGTGCTTGTTTGATTAATCTTGTCTTGGCTTTGTGATTAAAAATTTCTGTTGTCTGAGATATCCTTGGTCGTCTTCAGTGTCATGTTAAAATCCTCATTAAATAGGTACATCAAGTGATATCAGTTTAGGTGTACAGATCTTTTTTGTGTATATATATTTTCTATTCCCCATGTCTTGTATAGATCGTCATATCCCTCTTGTAATTGTTTTTCAATTTTAAGACTATTTATTGATTATTCATTCGAAAATTGAAGTCAATATCCAAATTGAACTGTATTTATAATTCGTCAAAATTATTATCAGATTTTGAAATTGTGATGAATTGTGACTGCAGTATATTTCACAACAAGAGGAGATTTTATTTAATTTTTTCATGATGGTTGAACTTTTATTATAATATCTTTGAATTTCCAATTATTTCATGACCATCTCCTTTATCTATCATCATTCTGCCATCCGTGATAATTTTATATTAATGTGGAGAGTTAATAGTTTTTAAAATCTTTTTGAATAAACAATGGAAATATTTGTGATAGAAATGGGACTATGTTATTTTTCAGAATTAGTGACAATTGAAAATTTTCAATGATCTCAGTACAGTTGATCATATTTCATAATATAATTAATTTAGAAATTTATTTCATAGTCCATTTCTGTACCTACCCCATCTTCTATCATCCATATATTGGTTTTATATACCGAGGAGTTTTTCTATTTTGAAGCTGAAAACGATAAATATATAATTAATACATAAGTGTGTCTCTAACCTAATTTAAAAATCCAAGCTTTGGTCATGCATGGTTAAGAGACAACTTATAATTTAAGCTGCGACTGACCTCATTTAAAAATCCAAGCTTTGGTTATGCATGGTCAGTGTGCTCTTAAATAAAAAATAAAAGAAAAGGAAATGATATGCTAAATTGAAATTAATATGAAATTCTCCTTGGTGTTTAAAAAAAAACCAGCCTATTAATCCATCTTCTAATCTGTGAAATATGTTAATATTTTATGACGTATTATGATTTGTTGATTGATAGGTATTGGGATTTGAGATTATTTGATTTTGTCACTTAAATTGAATTATTAACTATAGTCCAAATCCATCACTGTTTTTGCGCTAAATTTTACAAAATTCTTTTGAAAATAATTGGAAATCATATTTTTGTAACTCTCTCCATTTTATATAAAACTCATCGTAAATCCGTCATTCTTTACAATGTGAAATATGCCACCAGTTCATAGTTTATTATGATTTTTGTTTGACTGATTGAGATTTATGATGACTGTTCTTCCTCTTAATCTAATATTGTATTTGTTAGTCATTTGTCATCTATATTTTAAATTCTATATCCTTTTGATGATAACAAAAGGGAGAGAATGGGTTGAGATTTTGATTTATGAGTGAATATTTTATAATGATTTTAATTTTGAAATTTCATTCAATTTTCTTTCATTTCACTCATGCACAGTTATAGGGGGGAGTTTAGTTGTAGGGGGAGCATTCAAATATGGGGAGTTTCACTATTCCCGAACAAACACATTTATTATATTCAAAACCTTTTTATTTGTTTGTCATCATCAAAAGGGGGAGATTGTTGTATATAACAGTGTTTTATACACAATTATATGATTTTTGTTTGATGATAACAAACAAGTATATATTATTTTAAATGTGTTTGTTATTGTACTGTTATATAACATCATAGATAGGAATATAATATTTATATTTAAATAGAGTACGATTGTACAGAATTTCATATATTCACACAGTAATTTATTTAATAAAATATTATATTTCAACATTTAAACAGTACAAATTATATGACTCCACTATTTGTACACATTCACATATATTACACATGATATTGTTCTTGTATATAAACTGAATACGTTAGACAAATTTCTTTTAACACAATAAAAATAATATTTTATTTCAGTCAAATTTGTTTAATACAAACATCAGTACTTTTCTGTCATTACATACACAGTTCCTCACAACAACACTCATACAGTCACTCAGTTATACAGACATTTTTTTATTGACACAAACACATCCCTCAATACAGACATTTTGATTTATACAATTAACTGTCTTCAGTCCTTTGCCTTCTGTCTTCACAACATCCTTCAGTCAGTTCAGTCTTCATACCTATCATATACAGAAACACACACAGTAATCTTCAACAGAAATAATTTCATATTCTAGAAAATATAATTTTTATTTTAAAAATTTATTTGCCTCAGAATTTTGGTGTGTTTCTCATCATTTTTCATGACTTGATCTGATATGTATATACGCACTGATCAGTCTCAACATACTACCCTGGTTTGCTGATCAGAACCAGTTGATTCTGAACAACTACAACACAGTGAAGCAGTCTGCTGATATATATAATATAAATTACACGTGCATGATATATGTATACACACATTGTTGTGTATATATACACATATGTACAGGTGAACATGGTGAAGGCAAGTTACGATCAAGGTCGAGCACAAAGGTGAAGTAGCATTCAAATGGTGCATACACAACAGCAAGGTCACAAAGCATTGTGATGAAAGCCAAGTCAATACTCAAGTGGCAAGTGCACAACACTACAAGGGAGTATACATCCAAGCAGCTCAAAAAAAGAAAAAAAAAAGGAAAAAAAATTGAGCATGGTTCAAGTCAAAATGTCGTGTACAGCAACATAGGAATTTCAGCTCAAACAGTGGAGCTCAACATGGAATCAAGCAAGCATATTTGGCAAAGGTTAAAAGGGACAAACAATTCTCTAACTTTCCATAATATAGCATGCAACAAATGGTGGCAAACAATCATGCAACAAGTTTACATGAAGTGGAGAAACTAATGGAAGTTTCAGTTATACATGGAAACAGCAAACAAAACAGTCGAGACAGTTTAAAGTTCTTGCAGCCACAAATCTAAGCAGTTACATTCAAGGCAAGGCATCACAAAATCATCTTTGGATTAAAAATAAAAAAATTGTTTTAATGGCTTTCCAAGAAATCAACATGCAAAGAGGAATGGAAAGTTTTTTTTACTTAACTGGTTCAATCAGCTTGGAAAAGAATAAATGACATACATTCTTTGGCAAAAATTCATACCAAAAAAAAGGAATGACTCATGGCTATTAATAGTATTTAACTGTTTCCAAAAACTCAGCAAAATGTATGGTGCATCAAAACAAAACAGTGCATTCAAAAGAGAGCCAGTTTTCTTTATACAATTAAACAAAAGCAAGCCTACATTTGAATGATATTGAAAAAGAATTACTTCCATTTTTGTCGAGCATGGTTTCGAAGTGTTTTAACAAAGTGCAGAGTTCAAAACTTTTCCAGAAATTGCTCAAGACATTTTTGGCAACAGATTAAGTGCTAGAAATTTGTTTCCAGAAATATTCATACATGCATACAAAACAGAAGTGAATGCAAGGAAGTTTTTGAAAAGCAATCAATCGGCAAAGAATGTAGTCAAGACATTTTTGAAAAAAATGTTTCTGGTTTTGGCAAAGTACTAAAGGAATTTCAGTTTTGGCATGAAAACAAAATTCTTTTTGACAATTGCTTAATATGGGGTAAAATCAAATATAATCATTCCCGGGGCAATTATGGAATCACAGATTTATGTTTGGCATGTTTGCATTTTCAATTTCATAGCAATCAAGGTCTCACAAGAAATCAGTCACGCAACTCAGTCAAGACAACATATATTTCAGGTTCACAAGGGTTCATGATATCGACTAGATTCATTATCATTCAAAGTCCAGCTAATCAAGGCAATCAATTTACAGAGCAATGAAAAGAGGAAATCATGGCAACACAAAACAAACGCAATCAGGCCAGGCCATAAATTGAAATCAGAGCCCAATTAAAGGATTATACAATCCTATATTAGCATCACCATTTCATCACAGGCAGATGGATCGAAACCAAAATCAACTTGAGAGCAAAAAAAGTTTCAAATCAATTTTAACTTACAATACTTTCAATCAAGAGAAATCCCAAATCGATCACAAGTGAATATCCAAGAGCAACAATCATCTGAGCATCTTTTTCTTTCTAGAACAATCATCAATCGATCGATTTGAGGATGAAGAAAACCCTAGACGTCGCCATTTGTTTTCTCCAGACAAAAGAGGAAAGTGATCGGGAGTATTGAAGAAAGGAGGGTGGAACCTTTTTCTTAAGTGGGCCGGTCATTTGTGTTTAAATGATAAAGGGGAGACTTTATTTTTAATTAATCTAGGGTTTTATAGTTTTTGTTTTATTGTTGTATTTTTTTTTTGAATCGTCCAAGCAGTTTCTAGAATCTGTAAAATTCTTGGGGAATCCAGTTAGGGTGTTAACTGGCAGTTTACTAGCGTCTGTAAAACTAGGGGAAATCTGGTCTAGGGGATATAGACCAGTCTAGAGTTTTGAGCGTAGGGTTAGAATATGAGCGAGGGGTTCACAAGTTTACATGGTCTTGTAAGCGGGATCTATTCTATCACCCAGTAGAAACTTTAGGAATGCAAGAGTAGGCAGAGTCTTGCCGAAGCTGGGTATCTCTGTGTGTTATTTTCTTTTTGCTTTTTATTTTTGCTGCATTCTGTGATCATTTTTTATATATATCTCGCTTAATTTTCAATAAACCCTATTCACCCCCTCTAGGGTTAATCTAAATCCAACAAACAACTCATACATTCCACTTTAGTTTTGGACTGATGGGAATCACTCCACTAAACTTTTCTATGCTCACTGGTCTTGCCATAGGCAAAGGGAGTACATTACCATATGATAAGCTGTTCCAAGACTTCACACTTTTGGGTAGTTTATTTCCACATCTTGATTTACATGATGGTATCACCAGTAATTTCCATATTAGATGCTCCTACATTAGACAAGCAATCCAGAATTTACCGAGTATGCAGCCTAGAGTTCACCATTTGGAGATTGCCCGGTTATTTGTTTTGTATATGATGGGAAATTTATTTTTTACAAATCCTTTGAGCACAATGTCTTGTGGTTATGTGGCGGTAGTTGATGAGTTTTCGTTTGATAGCAGTTCGACTGTGTATGATTGGGGAACACCTATTTTAGCATACTTGAATAAGTCGGTTGATCATCAGTGCGTCGTTAAGCTTAAGATTACCTCGATTACCGGTTTTGGGAGATTTTACTGTATTGGTACTACGAGTACTTCCGCAATATGTCTTTTCCTACCGTGAATCCATCGTTAGCCGTTTACTTTCCTAGGATACAACAAGCTGGAAATAACAACATATAAAGAGCAACATTACACCCAACATAGAAAATTTAAATTAGGATACAACATGCTAGACTATAAACTATAGCGAACTATAGCTAGAACATAGAAAATTTAAATTAGGATACATACCCCATAAACCTTCAATATAAACCTACTTATCCCGAGTTCGGGTTAGCCAACTATAGCGAAGCTTGACTGCTTTGTGACCCTTGAAATCCGTATTGCGTTCAGACAGGTAACGAGAATCAAAAGTTGCTTGAGATGCTTGAAGTATGTCTTCATCTTCCACTGTCTGGACAATTCTATGGTAACGATCGCAAGCTTCTACAAAATGACGGTGAGCTAAATGGATTTCAGATGTTGATCTTGTAATGGGACACCTACGGTGGTTGTTATGTAATCTTGCGATCATTGCCCAAAACTCTTCATGGATTAAACCACCACCTCCTTTGATCAATAACGTATCTCGACGTTCAACTTCAATATACGTTTTCACAAGGATAAGTAATTCATCTACAGAATATTCCTTAGTTGAAGCTAAGGAAGAAGAGGCTCTATGGTTACCACGAACTGGTTGAACTTGTACACATCCAGTAGGTCATTGCATTGTAGCTCGTAATTGAAGACCAGAACCTCTTCGCACACCTCGTTTATTTGTGTGTCCAGCACGAACCCTTCCTCGTTTTGGTGATCTTGGTTTTGTTCATGCTCATCAAACATTTTTCCGATTTGTTCATCGCATATTTCCCAATCTCCCATTGAACCTTCCGGAAAACTTTCAATGCCAAATAAGTTGGTATTTAAATGCAATCCATTGTCTAGTGCAGGGTTACCTGTGCACATGTAAAGAACACTTAAATTAAAGTTAATTACGAGGATGAAGCGATATGACTACTTTGTATAAATAAAGTGATATGACTACTCCGTATACATAAAGTGATATGACTACTCTGTATACTAGTGCTATATAGTGTTTGCAGGGGAATCACTTACACAATGCTACATAAAGTGATTGAACCGACATATATTTATGTCTTTGACTGAGAAAGGAATCAATATGTGAACACTCATCACCATACCCAATTACATAAAGTGATTGAACCAACATAAATTCATCTCTTTGACTAAGAAGGGATTCAATATAAGAAAACTCGTGACCTTACCCAATTACATAAAGTGATTGAACCGACATAAATTTATTTCTTTGACTGAGAAGGGAATCAATCTGTGAACACTCGTGACCTTACTCAATTAAACTACAGGAAAAAATTAAAGGATGGATTCTTTTTTTGTCATACTCTTCTTTCTACAAACCAAAAAGTAAAGGATAAGGAGCTAAAGGACGAACGGTGTGTAGGACATTTAGTGTCCATGTTCACATGTAAATTGCTTTAAATTGGAGTACGCTGCTCTTCTTTCTACCAAAAAAAAAAAAAAAATGAAAATCGATTAAAATATAAATGAGTGCGTTAAAAAGGATATGGTGTTGTACCTCAAGCTCTTCCTCCTCGTCAACGTCGGACGAGTATGTTGAACAATGTAACAAACAACAACAATCATTTCAAGAACAAAATAAGATACACGATAGAACAAGATATTGTTGAAAGCTCAACTACAATCCAAGGTGGAAGCTTGGATGGTAGAAAAGATATGCGATATGGATGCGACTATCCCGGTGGTCACAATCAACTAGTCAAGGATTACTTTGTGACAAATCTAGTATACCGAGATGTATATTTCCATCGAAGATTTCGTATGTCAAAAATGGTATTTACTCGAGTACTTAACAAAGTTTTCGAAACAAACATAGTTTTCACACATAGGAAAAGTGCCATTAATGAACTGGAGATTTCACCGCTTCAGAAGGTTATCGCCGCACTACGTATGATTTCGTATTACTAATTTTGGTTTTTCGAAAATAAGAAAAAATACGTGGTGTCTGACTCTATGGGACTTGATACACCCCATGGGGGACCACTCTAATTTTAACTCAACGTTATCAACACAATTTGGAACCATGGGGTGGTTCTTATTTTTGTATCAAGTTTTAATTTACAGAAATACGTGGTGGTTCTTAAATAAATAAAATAAAATATGATTCAAGACGAGGAGATGCTGCTAAAAGACTTTTAAGGAGGGATTCAAATCAAAGTTTCAAGTGAAGAATTCAAAGGCTAGCTCAAACAAGTTTCAAGCAATGACGCACGAATCATAGCCACGCTTTCCTTCTTTTCTAGATCTATTTTCTGTAAGTTGGTTATTTCTAGATCTGAATATTTTGTTTTATTTGTGACATGAAATTAAAGGAATAAAGGAATATGCCAAATCTCTCTCTCTCTCTCTCTTCGAATCTATGTTTATACTCTTGGACTGAATTAAGAACTGTTATGATTCGAGGACAAATAAGACTGTAACCGTGACTATGACTATAGAACTGTGGCCTTTGAAAGCATATGCCTTTGGACTATGACATAAGCCTTTGATTTTGGGACATATAAACATTGCCTATGACAATGACTTAGGACTATGGGAATTATTTTCCCTTTTGGACTATGAACATCGCCTATATTGCCTATGACCATGGACATTACTTATGACTAAGAACATAAGCCTTTGAATTGGACATAAACTATTGCTTATGACATAATGAGGACAATTGTGATTTTGACACCCATGATTCATGATTAGGAAAATATTGCTTTAGTTTGGTGATTGTGAAATTGGGTCTAAACCCAATTATTTATTCTACCTGTTCCTTGGTTTTTTCTTTGGTTTTAAGACAGTGGGAATTTACCTATTAAGTTAGATCTACCCACGTTCTTGAACCTATTTTGCCCATTCTTTGGTTTTAAGACAGTGGGAATTTACCTATTTAGTCAGGTCTATTCTTGAACCTACATTGTTATCCAAACCTTTTTATGCCAATTATTCCTTCTTGTCATTTTGATTCATTCCCTTTTTATCTACGAATCTAGATTTATTTATAATCTAGGTTGAATCACGATTATTCGAACGGTGGGAATGCGATTTGGGGAAAAACATGGAAATGAATATGAACGTAATTGTAAATTGGGAAATTGGCATAATTTGGAATATGTATTATGACATGCATATTAAAATGAAAACGGGGAAATTTGACATGGATTAGGGAATATGTGATTTTGACATATTAAATTTAGCGTTAGTAAGTAAGCTAAATTTTAGGCATAAAATGTAAACTAGAAAAATAATTCTAGTTTTGCCATAAATTGTGAATTAGGATGTTAAACCAAGATTGGGTTAATTAAGGTTGATTTGGAATAAGTATATTAGCACAATTTTGAATTTATTCATAATTGTGAGCAATTGTCATGTTTAGAATAAATTATGGTTAGTGACACTAAATTTGGTATAATTTACATACCAAAAAGTATAAATATGATAAATAAGAGAGAATGGACCATAATAATAAATGTGACAATGTACATTAAAAGAGTAGTAATGAAATAAGTAAATTAGGAGTAATTTACTTATAGAATTCGTCATAAATGTTAAATTGTTCATTTACCACAAAATATGTAACTTGGTTAAGTTTTGGCCATAAATTATAAACTAGGATATTTAATCTAGTTTCGGCAATGAAATAGGAAATGGCCTAAACTGCATGTTGGGTTAGGACTTGGGCCTAGAATATAAGTATACTACTAAGCTTGACAAATAAATATAGGCCAAATTTGTCTAAAAAGGGGAAATGGGCTTTTGAAATAAATTGTTAACAATTTATAAACAAAAGAAAAGTATTTTGATAACATCCCTTTTTATAACACATAGACCAGAAGGTTCTAGGGTGACAGAGAGGATAGTGTCTAGGCTTGGGTTTGGAAAATACAAGTTTCCTGCCCTCCCTGGATATCCCTAACTGATCCGAAGGACGGGATGGTTGTTTTCAAAACCAGATTTGGAAATTAATCAAAAACCCTTTGAACTTAGAAAACATGAATATGCCTAACCCGAGGTTAGACTGAGTTGTGGTGTAAACCTGCCCGGAACCGACCGACACATCCAGTAACCGCAGCAATATCTGTCTAATGTGAGAGGTTGCAACTTTAATTTATTAATTAAAGCTAGAACAAGAATGGGAGAGTTAAGTCCATAGGAACACTTAACCAACCTAACACGGTTAAGCTAGAATGGGAAGGTTAAGGAACACTTAACCAACTTAGCACAGTTAAAGCTAGAATGGGAGGGTTAAGTCCATGGGAATACTTAGCCAAATTAACATGTTGACTAGACTAGAAGGTGGGGTTAAGTAAAGTTAATACGCTTAGCCAATTTAACATGTTAATTAGACTAGAGGTTGGGGTTAAGTAATACACTTAGCCAAATTAATATGTTAACTGGACTAGACCATAGGGTTAAGTAAACTTGAACGCTTAACCATCAGAATATGATAAATGAATAGGGTTAAGTAAAAAGCATAAATGGATAACACTTAACCAGTGTAATAGGATAAGGGAAGAGGGTTAAGATAGCTTGAATCGACTAAATACACTTAACCAACCCAACCTGGCGAGAAAGAAAACTAAGTAGTAGACCTCAGTTGAAAAAGGGACTAAGTAGTAAAACTTAGTTAAGAAAACAAGGAATTTGGAAACTAAGTGGTAAACCTTAGTTAGTAGAACTAAGTAGTAATTCTTAGTATAACACGAAGGAGCAGACATCCATCTGGTTTTAAGAAGGCTCCAACGAATTGGGTTACGAAGCCCGAGGCTTCGAGGGGACGTGAGGGTACTCTTGGTATCCCTCTGTGAGGCTGCAGATGATCATCCTGGGCTCACAGAGGTTAAGGTCTGCGTTAGAAGAACCGAGGGTATGCCTTGGTTGCAATATATATGTGGCAACCTAAAGACTAGGAGGGACCAGCGTGATTCGGCGAGAAGACGGTAGCCCTGTGATAGCAACTCGTCGTCTACCATCCATCTTGAGTCAATCGAGATACGTGAAGCGGAAAGGCGGAGAACTCCAAAAGACCATATACTTGCTATCTAGTTATGGTTGCGGATGGCCATAGGATAGTGGGGCACCGGGGGCCGGCGTATAGTTCTCATTTTACAAGGTGTGCCTTTCATTAGCTGAGGGAGGGGTCAAGTGGGACCATAGCCACTGTAGTAAAAACAGACCTTAGCATCTGCATCGGCAGATGTCTGAAAGCTCCCGACCGAGTTCTGTATTCCTTGATTTGCCCTGTCACAGGACTCAGATCGCACATTACAGGACATGTGCATCTAGACAAGCGATAACGATTCGCGATACATACGTGGGGAAGCCTAGGAACATTTACCACTCTAGGTGGTGTGTCCTAGACTTGGGGGCATTGTTCGACAGGTAGCGTAATCCCTAGTTGGACTAGGTGGCATAAACCCTGAACTCGAAAAGCATTCAGCAGATAGCGTAAAACTATAGTTAAATCTAGAAAGCAGTGGATAGAAAACCCTAGATTAGATCTAGGTAACAACTAATAAATGGATGCCTGAAGGCGATGGAAAATATAGGGATTGGGATCACGTTATCGTTACTAGTTGAAACACTAGTTAGGCGGTGCAGAGATATAGAAACCAGTATAACAAGTAAATAGCGAAGCAGCGAAAGTATTAGAGCGTATCCAGTTTATCTTAGCATATCTTGTGACTACCTTGTCTCGTCTTGTTGACCCTATCGTCATGGTGTAATCTTGTATTCAGTTAATTCATGTCGTTTTGTTTTCCATGTTCACATGCTAGAAGTTACTGAACTTACTCAGGCTTTATGTCTGACTCTGTTTTTCTTTCGTCTTCTTTCTTCCGTTCTCCCCCCCCCCCCAGGTTGTTAAGGAGGAAATAGGATAGCTCAGATTTGTTTTGGGATGATTTCTCTTTCCAAGCTTGAAGAATCTTGGATGCATCGACTTTGGATTGCTATGGCTGGCTTTTGTTACATTGGGGAATATAAATGTATTTTATGCTTCTTTATTTTGTAAAGACAGTTGATACTCTGATATTGTAAAGGAACCTTGTACAAATTATTTTGTCAATAAATCAAAGTTTTATTTTCCGCTGTTTAATGTTTGTCTGTCTTGAAATTTATCTGCATCTTTTACCCATAATGCTCCACAGAACTTAGTGCATTCCCTTTGTGAGTGACACTAACGGATGTGGGGTGTTACACTTGACATAGAGCATAGGTTTACCAGATAAGATAAAAAGTTTTGGAAAATTTATTTTCAAAAAAGGAAATTTAAAGAAGCATTTTTAAAAGAAAAATATTATTTTATTTTAAAAAGGCAAAGTCCACCCCCCAAAGCCATAAGTACTTTCTCTTATCCTTCGTTTTGAATCTATCCTTTTTGTTTCAGCATGTCCGAAGATCTTAACTTGCCGGAAGGGGTGCCAATACCTGGTTGGTTTAGACGGTTCTTAGAAGCAAGGGCCACTCAGCCAGGTCCTACCATTCCTCCTCCCCCAGCTGAAGGAAATCATCCAGCCGCAGCGGCACCTTTTCCTCCACCTCCTCCTCGGGGAAACATGTTTGCTAAGATATGTAAAGATTTTAAAGCTATGGGAGGAAGGGATTTCCATGGAACTGAGTCCTTCGTAGCAGCTAGGAATTGGCTGAAAGAAACTGAGGACCTATTCATCATCTTTGAGGTAGAAGATAGACAAAAAGTACAATTGGCAGTGTGGGCCCATAACCCACAGGTCCCAGGATCGAAACCTGGCTCTGATACCAAGTGAAACACCCCACCTCCGTTAGGGTCACTCTCAAAGGGAATGCCCTAATTTTGGTGGAGGTTTATAAGTACAAGTCACAGATATACAAGACAGATATAAGAACACATATTTGTAAACAGCGGAAGAACAACAAACTTTATTTCATAAAGTCAAATACGTGTTACAACAACATCCTTTCCAAAAACATAACATAACACTTTCATAATCTGTCTTGAGTACATTATTTAAAGAAGCATAAATAAAACATAGATAAACTGCAAAAGCCCCATAGTGGATTGTCCAAAGCCATAGTTCAAAACAGGAAAGTCCAAGCAATACATTTCTCTTCTTCAAGCTGGATGTTGAGGTAGGTCAAGCTGCTGTGTTCCCTCCCTGAGGACCTGGGGGGGGGGGGGGGAACGGAAGAAAGAAGACGAAAGAAAAGTAGAGTCAGACATAAAGCCTGAGTAAGTCTAGTACTATTTTGTCTATGAATAAAGAACTGGGTATGATAAGTATAAACAAGAAGTGGGCATGCACTATAAACTTGGTTAAGTTGTCTAGGGTCGAATATACTATCGTACCCCATGTTGATCTCTGAACCCATATAAACTAGTTTCCAACTGGCACCCCATAATCAGGGTGATGTGATCCATTCTATGATGATCGGCTCCTACTCGCATAGTTACATGTGTCTTACGGCCCCCGATGTTGTAGTTACCTATGCTGGTCCCACCATGGGGTGTATCAAGTCCCATGGTGGCAACCCGACACAACCTTAGAGTGCACAGGTATGCTACTGGTGTCCAGTGCCTTATTTTTCTGCGCCGGAGTGTGTGCACGCCCGCACTCCGTTAGAACCTACACTGCTACACCACCGCCGTCGCTTTGACCTCTTACAATCAGCGCAGTAATCGTGCCCCACCCTGCCTAGTTTCAGGGTATCCTGATACACCTTTTAGGGTTACTGCTGAAAAGGGTCCCCCGTTACTAGGTTTTCTATCTCTAGCCAACATGCTAAGTTGGTTAAGTGTTTTTCTAACCTAACCCCACTAGTCCGTTTAGTTTAGCATGTTCCATTTTGATTAAGTCTTTAGTTCACTTAATCCTATCAATCTTGACTCAGCCTTAATTGTCTTATTAAGGCCCTGACCTCTCACATTAGACAGGTATTGTTGTGGCTGCCTGTTGCCGGTTGGTTCCGGGCAGTCTTACGCCACAACTCAGTCTAACCTCGGGTCCTTATTGGGCTCCATGTTTAACCTCCCACATTGGATAGGTATTGTTGTGACTACTGGACAGCCGGGCGGTTCCGGGCAGGTTTACATCACAACTCAATCCAACCTCGGGTTAAACACATCGTATTTTCTACATTTACATATTTTGTCATTCTTCTTTATTTCTTATATGTAAATATTTGCGGCCCATTATTAAGTTAATGGTGTAAAGGTTACACCAATCATGGGCCCAACCCATACTTGAATTTGGGCCCTTCTATTTTATATTTTCATTCATTAATTAATTTTAACCCAACGTTATTTTCCCCCGTTTTACACGTCCGTTTATATATATATTGGGCTTAGCCTTTTAAAGCCCAATTTAGCCATGCGAAAAGGGGAGGCTTATGGCGTGATTACATACACAAAAAGGGGAAGGTGTGCGTATGAACTTGCAATATGACGCTGGGAATACAAAATAGAAACTGGTGTACTTGCATAGTAGTGACATATACTTTGGTCATAAAGCATAGGTGATATGAATCAAAGCATGTGAACTTGTAATTGAGATATCATTATTGACACATGAACCTATATTTTTATTTAGGCATAATGTCAAACATAAGCATGGCATAAATATTTCTAGCATAAGCATGGCATAATGTCAAACATAAGCATGGCATAAATACTTCTAGCATAAACATGGCATAATGTCAAACATAAGCATAGCATAATGTCAAACATAAGCATGGCATAAGTATAGTTAAATTTGTTCACATACCCATGGCATAAATATTTCTAACATGAAATCATGATTCTTACTTTAGTCATGTAAACTTACAAAAATGGACTTTTTGAACCTAACCTAGCCATGTACCACATATGTCATCATATAATTCTTGTAAACAAGATAGACTTAATCATGGATTTCAATTATGCCAAATATCATTCATAGCCTAGCCATATTCATAAGTTTGCAAATAGGTTTTCTAGTACAAAAGCATGGCTTAATACATGATGCCAAATTCTCAACATAATTTCATATGGATTATAATAACCAAACTTGTTCTAATTACTTACAAAATGATTTATGCACAAAAATATACATCATGATGGCATAGTAGCAAAACCCCAAACTTGCATGAATTTAATCAACTACATACATGTAGCTTCAACGTGGATTACATAATTTGCGAATTATTCCAAACATATACTTGCATAGAACTACCGCATGTAGTTCTTTATAACATGAATAACATAATTCAAGAATATCCCAACGTATATAATATTTCAAATTGATAAGAACGCACAAATATGAACAACTTTATTGCCACAATTCAAGCATACAAACCAACACAATTGTTTATTCATACCAAAGTAATACTCTACTTACAATGGTGTGATGAATTCTCTAATTTAGGGATTGAAGACGCAAATTCCTTTGTTGAATTGATTTGTTTAGGTTGCTTTAAGCTTTAGAATCTTCCTCCTAATCCTCTCTCCAATTTGGTGGCTACTCCTAGTCGTTCCTCAGCAACATGGCGGCTATGTTCTTATTTTTGAATGAATAGATTAGGGTTTAGTCTAGGGTTGTTTATATAGAGGTTAGGAACTGATTAGGACCATTGATGTTGCCTGGATTGATCGTAGCCATTCATTCGATAGAGAGACCAATTAAAACTTGCCACCTAGCCCTAATGACAAAACAGACCACAGAAAATCGACCACATAGAGAATAGGCCAGCCGGGTTAGACTGGGCTCGACCTGGGTCTGGATCAGGTCGACACCCCTGTCGACAGGCCTGTCGACCTGGTTAGACCAGGTCGACAGCCCAGTCGACTTGGTGGGTCAGGCGGGTGTTTTTCCGCCCTGGCCCATTGGGCCCCATTTTCGAATTTAAACCTGATTTATTCTGTTTGAATTTAAACTTGATTCTCCAACTTCCGAAGGCCATATCTTCTTCATACGGACTCCGTTTTTCGAAAACTCGGACTCTATTTCGCGTATTTTTCCGAGACGAACGCAATGGCGTATCCCGTTTCCCTTAATTCTTTGATTTCAGATTAATTATACTTTAATTTGTTAATTTCACAGTTATAGAATTTTCGGGGTGTTACATTCTCCCCCACTTAAAAGGATTTCGTCCCCGAAATCTTCAAGTTAGGAGGAATGTATATCCTAACATCCAATCATCCATCTACTCATCCATCAAACACGAGCATCCATTGTCCTTAAAAGACTTCTAATGCTTCATGATCATATGCGAAGTGTGTGTGTACATGAACTTATCTAATGCAAAATCAGGCGGTCTACTAATTCAGTTGACCTCCTTAATGCGAATTATGTAAGTGCCATGAATCCATTATGTATGCAATTTTTTTCCTATTCTTGATTCTACATGAGTGCACAATCATTCAATACAAATGCAGCATCCACATGACAACACATTAAAGTTCAACCATATACGAGTGCAAACATATATGCATATGCAATATGAAGTGACTGAGCCGATCTAAACCCTAGATTGTGTGTGTATATGCAACCACGAGCAACCACTAGCAATCACTTGCAACCACTTGCAACCATCATCCATAACATGTTTCAATTACATGTTTCCATCCAAAGGGTTTCTACTTAAAAGATAAGGTCGAGGAAATATACCTAAAAAGATGGATAAAAGCGCAACTTAAGGAAAAAGAAAGATCAAGGATGTACCCTCGAACAGAAAAGGGTAGGCAGTACGTATTCTAGCTTCAGTTTCCCAAGTCGCGTCTCCCTCGGCGTCGCTCCACTGGACTTTGACGAGCTTGACTTCGCGGTTGCGTAGCTTCTTCACTTCCATTCCTAATATGCGGGTTGGAACTTTTCTTATGGTTGCTTCGCGTTCCACTTCGGCCTCTTCGAGGATGTTTGGCTCTACCACTTCAGCAGACTCATGTAGACCTTTTCGGAGATGTGAGACGTGAAAAATGTTGTGGACTCCGGCCAACTTCTCGGGTAGCTCTAATCTATAGGACATTTTCCCAATTGTTCCTATCTAAAGGTATAGTCGAAGTAAAAACTTTGTGCCCATTAGGCAATGTCGAAACTGGAAATCTATGCCACATATATATTGATTAGGAGAAGAACTCCCTAAGCATCAGCCCCGAAGACCGAAATCAACATCAGACTGACACCCAAAGAGTTACTCAACCCAATCACCATATATGATTCTAGGCAACTAAGCATGATGGACTCCTTTTAGGTCATAAGGGAGTCCCTTCCTAAGACCAATCTGTATCCTATAAAACCCAAAAAAAAAAACTTTAGTAAAATCAACGAACACCCTCGAGCCCCAACATGTGTTACTAACAGATGAGTCATACTCCCTATGTGGTTTGCAACAGAAATTGGATTGAGAATGGGACCGAGAGGATATACTCTTAAGAAGAGATACGATGCACGAATCTAGTCTTCAATCTTCTAAGCCGCATTTCTTGAGCTTAACTCCATTATGCTTTGTCCGTCTTTAACTTCACAATTTCGTAGCTTCTTAATTCTTGTTTCCAAAATATGAGTTGGAACCTATTTCTCGTTCCTCTTTCACTTATTCTCCTTCTAGTATACTTGGCTCAAGCCTAACTGCGTACTCATGGTTCCATGCAAGCTCTCCAAAATTCATTAGTGAATCTTGGATCTTGTTCACTTACTAGAAGGTATTCCACATAGATGAATTATCTCTTGAAAATAAACAAATGTCAACTATGTTGCCAAATGTACTTACTAAGGTGATTCTTTACAACTCATGCATCAGCGAAATGAACCTTCAGCCTTAGTGGCGAACACTACTGGAGCGCCCTATTCTGAAATGCTCCTCCTAATGAACCCCTTTTTTAGTAGCTCTTTAATCTGTTTACTGAGCTCTTTCCTTTCTCGTGGAGCCATGTGTCTAACGGGCAACGCAACGGGCTTTGCATTATCTACAAGATATATGCGGAAGTCTATTTCCCGCTTCGGAGGCAAGCCCTTCACCTCTTCGAAGACATCCGGATATTCCCGGACCACTCTAACTGATTTCAAGTTTTCAACAGAGGCATCTAGCGATTCAAGATAACTAAGCATAACCGCATACGAGGGATTACAAGAAATTTCCAAAGTATTACCGAGTTGGGTTAGGAGCCTAACAACCCTTTTCTCACAATCAAGGATGGCCCCATTACTGGATAGCCAATCCATACCCAAAATCAAACCATAACCCGAAAAGCCCAAAACAAAGGCACTACATAGAAATTCTACACTTAGGATAGAAATTTTCAATTCCAAACAGATCATAGACAAATGAGCTGGGCCCCCAATTGGGTTTGAAACAATTAAGGGGTCCTCTACCATACTAGTTTTTAGGTGCAGAGATTCTACTAAAGCAGACGAGATAAAGGAGTGTGATGCGCCAGAATCAAATAAAGTGCGAACGGGGTGATCATAAAGATAAACTACACTTTCTACAGAAGTATTTATACCTCGCTGTTGCAGAGGTGGCGCTTCCAGCACATGAACCTGTGCCCCTGGGGTGGATCCAGCGCCCTGCCCCTGTCCCCGTTTCTTTGGGCAGTCCTTAGCCCTATGGCCCGTCTCACCGCAAGAAAAGCACCCACCATTCTCCTTGGCCTTCTTTTTCCGGCAGTCCTTTACTAAGTGCCCCACTTTGCCACAGAAATTACACGTCCTCTTCTCTTTGTTGCCTTCCCCGCCTTTTTTAAAGTCTGTCTTCTTAGGCTGCAAACCCTCTTTCTTCCCTTGAGAGCTTTCTGCCTTTGTCTCCTTCTTGCCCTTATCCTCTTCATTCAGCAATGCCATTTGCACCAATCTTTCATACGTGGCTCCCATGGGTATATGGGTCATGGCCAAACTGTGTAATGGCTCATACAACCCCTTGACGAAACGGAGAGCCTTCTTGTGCGGGGTGTTGACTAGGTCAAGCCCAAACCTAGCCAGCTCATCAAACTGATTCACATACTCTCTGACTGTCTTGTCCCCTTGCTTAAGAAATAAAATTTTTTCCAACTGCAAACTTCTTTCCGCATCTGAGAGAAATTTAGTCTCAAACCTTGCCCTAAAGTCCTCCCATGTCTCCACTGGTCTTTCAGCATTAGTGACTTCCCACCAGTAGGAAGCCTCGCCCTTCAATAGCCATACTGCCAATTGTACTTTTTGTCTATCCTCTACCTCAAAGATGATGAATAGGTCCTCAGTTTCTTTCAGCCAATTCCTAGCTGCTACGAAGGACTCAGTTCCATGGAAATCCCTTCCTCCCATAGCTTTAAAATCTTTACATATCTTAGCAAACGTGTTTCCCCGAGGAGGAGGTGGAGGAAGAGGTGCCGCTGCGGCTGGATGATTTCCTTCAGCTGTGGGAGGAGGAATGGTAGGACCTGGCTGAGTGGCCCTTGCTTCTAAGAACCGTCTAAACCAACCAGGTATTGGCACCCCTTCCGGCAAGTTAAGATCTTCGGACATGCTGAAACAAAAAGGATAGATTCAAAACGAAGGATAAGAGAAAGTACCTATGGCTTTGGGGGGTGGACTTTGCCTTTTTAAAATAAAATAATATTTTTCTTTTTAAAAATGCTTCTTTAAATTTCCTTCTTGAAAATAATTTTTCAAAACTTTTTATCTTATCTGGTAAACCTATGCTCTGATACCAAGTGAAACACCCCACCTCCGTTAGGGTCACTCTCAAAGGGAATGCCCTAATTTTGGTGGAGGTTTATAAGTATAAGTCACAGATATACAAGACAGATATAGGAACACATATTTGTAAACAGCGGAAGAACAACAAACTTTATTTCATAAAGCCAAATACGTGTCACAAAACATCACCATAATTGTCTTACATCCTTTCCAAAAACATAACATTTTCATAATCTGTCTTGAGTACATTATTTAAAGAAGCATAAATAAAACGTAGATAAACTGCAAAAGCACCATAGTGGATTGTCCAAAGCCATAGTTCAAAACAGGAAAGTCCAAGCAATACATTTCTCTTCTTCAAGCTGGATGTCAAGGCTGATCAAGCTGCTGTGTTCCCTCCCTGAGGACCTGGGGGGGGGGGGGGGAAACGGAAGAAAAGAAGACGAAAGAAAAGTAGAGTCAGACATAAAGCCTGAGTAAGTCTAGTACTATTTTGTCTATGAATAAAGAACTGGGTGTGATAAGTATAAATAAGAAGTGGGCAAGCACTATAAACTTGGTTAAGTTGTCTAGGGTCGAATATATTATCGTACCCCCTGTTAATCTCTGAACCCATATAAACTAGTTTCCAATTTGCACCCCATAATCAGGGTGATGTGATCCATTCAATGATGATCGGCTCCTACTCGCATAGTTACATGTGTCTTACGGCCCCCGATGTTGTAGTTACCTATGCTGGTCCCACCATGGGGTGTATCAAGTCCCATAGTGGCAACCCGACACAACCTTAGAGTGCACAGGTATGCTACTGGTGTCCAGTGCCTTATTTTTCTGCACCGGAGTGTGTGCACGCCCGCACTCCGTTAGAACCTACACTGCTACACCACCGCCGTCGCTTTGACCTCTTACAATCAGCCCAGTAATCGTGCCCCACCCTGCCTAGTTTCAGGGTATCCTGATACACCTTTTAGGGTTACTGCTGAAAAGGGTCCCCCGTTACTAGGTTTTCTATCTCTAGCCAACATGCTAAGTTGGTTAAGTGTTTTTCTAACCTAACCCCACCAGTCCATTAAGTTTAGCATGTTCCATTTTGATTAAGTCTTTAGTTCACTTAATCCTATCAATCTTGACTCAGCCTTAATTGTCTTATTAAGGCCCTGACCTCTCACATTAGACAGGTATTGTTGTGGCTGCCTGTTGCCGGTTGGTTCCGGGCAGTCTTACGCCACAACTCAGTCTAACCTCGGGTCCTTATTGGGCTCCATGTTTAACCTCCCACATTGGATAGGTATTGTTGTGACTACTGGACAGCCGGGCGGTTCCGGGCAGGTTTACATCACAACTCAATCCAACCTCGGGTTAAACACATCGTATTTTCTACATTTACATATTTTGTCATTCTTCTTTATTTCTTATATGTAAATATTTGCGGCCCATTATTAAGTTAATGGTGTAAAGGTTACACCAATCATGGGCCCAACCCATACTTGAATTTGGGCCCTTCTATTTTATATTTTCATTCATTAATTAATTTTAACCCAACGTTATTTTCCCCCGTTTTACACGTCCGTTTATATATATATTGGGCTTAGCCTTTTAAAGCCCAATTTAGCCATGCGAAAAGGGGAGGCTTATGGCGTGATTACGTACACAAAAAGGGGAAGGTGTGCGTATGAACTTGCAATATGACGTTGGGAATACAAAATAGAAACTGGTGTACTTGCATAGTAGTGACATATACTTTGGTCATAAAGCATAGGTGACATGAATCAAAGCATGTGAACTTGTAATTGAGATATCATTATTGACACATGAACCTATATTTTTATTTAGGCATAATGTCAAACATAAGCATGGCATAAATATTTCTAGCATAAGCATGGCATAATGTCAAACATAAGCATGGCATAAATACTTCTAGCATAAACATGGCATAATGTCAAACATAAGCATAGCATAATGTCAAACATAAGCATGGCATAAGTATAGTTAAATTTGTTCACATACCCATGGCATAAATATTTCTAACATGAAATCATGATTCTTACTTTAGTCATGTAAACTTACAAAAAGGGACTTTTTGAACCTAACCTAGCCATGTACCACATATGTCATCATATAATTCTTGTAAACAAGATAGACTTAATCATGGATTTCAATTATGCCAAATATCATTCATAGCCTAGCCATATTCATAAGTTTGCAAATAGGTTTTCTAGTACAAAAGCATGGCTTAATACATGATGCCAAATTCTCAACATAATTTCATATGGATTATAATAACCAAACTTGTTCTAATTACTTACAAAATGATTTATGCACAAAAATATACATCATGATGGCATAGTAGCAAAACCCCAAACTTGCATGAATTTAATCAACTACATACATGTAGCTTCAACATGGATTACATAATTTGCGAATTATTCCAAACGTATACTTGCATAGAACTACCGCATGTAGTTCTTTATAACATGAATAACATAATTCAAGAATATCCCAACGTATATAATATTTCAAATTGATAAGAACGCACAAATATGAACAACTTTATTGCCACAATTCAAGCATACAAACCAACACAATTGTTTATTCATACCAAAGTAATACTCTACTTACAATGGTGTGATGAATTCTCTAATTTAGGGATTGAAGACGCAAATTCCTTTGTTGAATTGATTTGTTTAGGTTGCTTTAAGCTTTAGAATCTTCCTCCTAATCCTCTCTCCAATTTGGTGGCTACTCCTAGTCGTTCCTCAGCAACATGGCGGCTATGTTCTTATTTTTGAATGAATAGATTAGGGTTTAGTCTAGGGTTGTTTATATAGAGGTTAGGAACTGATTAGGACCATTGATGTTGCCTGGATTGATCGTAGCCATTCATTCGATAGAGAGACCAATTAAAACTTGCCACCTAGCCCTAATGACAAAACAGACCACAGAAAATCGACCACATAGAGAATAGGCCAGCCGGGTTAGACTGGGCTCGACCTGGGTCTGGACCAGGTCGACACCCCTGTCGACAGCCCTGTCGACAGGCCTGTCGACCTGGTTAGACCAGGTCGACAGCCCAGTCGACTTGGTGGGTCAGGCGGGTGTTTTTCCGCCCTGGCCCATTGGGCCCCATTTTCGAATTTAAACCTGATTTATTCTGTTTGAATTTAAACTTGATTCTCCAACTTCCGAAGGCCATATCTTCTTCATACGGACTCCGTTTTTCGAAAACTCGGACTCTATTTCGCGTATTTTTCCGAGACGAACGCAATGGCGTATCCCGTTTCCCTTAGTTCTTTGATTTCAGATTAATTATACTTTAATTTGTTAATTTCACAGTTATAGAATTTTCGGGGTGTTACATTCTCCCCCACTTAAAAGGATTTCGTCCCCGAAATCTTCAAGTTAGGAGGAATGTATATCCTAACATCCAATCATCCATCTACTCATCCATCAAACACGAGCATCCATTGTCCTTAAAAGACTTCTAATGCTTCATGATCATATGCGAAGTGTGTGTGTACATGAACTTATCTAATGCAAAATCAGGCGGTCTACTAATTCAGTTGACCTCCTTAATGCGAATTATGTAAGTGCCATGAATCCATTATGTATGCAATTTTTTTCCTATTCTTGATTCTACATGAGTGCACAATCATTCAATACAAATGCAGCATCCACATGACAACACATTAAAGTTCAACCATATACGAGTGCAAACATATATGCATATGCAATATGAAGTGACTGAGCCGATCTAAACCCTAGATTGTGTGTGTATATGCAACCACGAGCAACCACTAGCAATCACTTGCAACCACTTGCAACCATCATCCATAACATGTTTCAATTACATGTTTCCATCCAAAGGGTTTCTACTTAAAAGATAAGGTCGAGGAAATATACCTAAAAAGATGGATAAAAGCGCAACTTAAGGAAAAAGAAAGATCAAGGATGTACCCTCGAACAGAAAAGGGTAGGCAGTACGTATTCTAGCTTCAGTTTCCCAAGTCGCGTCTCCCTCGGCGTCGCTCCACTGGACTTTGACGAGCTTGACTTCGCGGTTGCGTAGCTTCTTCACTTCCGTTCCTAATATGCGGGTTGGAACTTTTCTTATGGTTGCTTCGCGTTCCACTTCGGCCTCTTCGAGGATGTTTGGCTCTACCACTTCAGCAGACTCATGTAGACCTTTTCGGAGATGTGAGACGTGAAAAATGTTGTGGACTCCGGCCAACTTCTCGGGTAGCTCTAATCTATAGGACATTTTCCCAATTGTTCCTATCTAAAGGTATAGTCGAAGTAAAAACTTTGTGCCCATTAGGCAATGTCGAAACTGGAAATCTATGCCACATATATATTGATTAGGAGAAGAACTCCCTAAGCATCAGCCCCGAAGACCGAAATCAACATCAGACTGACACCCAAAGAGTTACTCAACCCAATCACCATATATGATTCTAGGCAACTAAGCATGATGGACTCCTTTTAGGTCATAAGGGAGTCCCTTCCTAAGACCAATCTGTATCCTATAAAACCCAAAAAAAAAAACTTTAGTAAAATCAACGAACACCCTCGAGCCCCAACATGTGTTACTAACAGATGAGTCATACTCCCTATGTGGTTTGCAACAGAAATTGGATTGAGAATGGGACCGAGAGGATATACTCTTAAGAAGAGATACGATGCACGAATCTAGTCTTCAATCTTCTAAGCCGCATTTCTTGAGCTTAACTCCATTATGCTTTGTCCGTCTTTAACTTCACAATTTCGTAGCTTCTTAATTCTTGTTTCCAAAATATGAGTTGGAACCTATTTCTCGTTCCTCTTTCACTTATTCTCCTTCTAGTATACTTGGCTCAAGCCTAACTGCGTACTCATGGTTCCATGCAAGCTCTCCAAAATTCATTAGTGAATCTTGGATCTTGTTCACTTACTAGAAGGTATTCCACATAGATGAATTATCTCTTGAAAATAAACAAATGTCAACTATGTTGCCAAATGTACTTACTAAGGTGATTCTTTACAACTCATGCATCAGCGAAATGAACCTTCAGCCTTAGTGGCGAACACTACTGGAGCGCCCTATTCTGAAATGCTCCTCCTAATGAACCCCTTTTTTAGTAGCTCTTTAATCTGTTTACTGAGCTCTTTCCTTTCTCGTGGAGCCATGTGTCTAACGGGCAACGCAACGGGCTTTGCATTATCTACAAGATATATGCGGAAGTCTATTTCCCGCTTCGGAGGCAAGCCCTTCACCTCTTCGAAGACATCCGGATATTCCCGGACCACTCTAACTGATTTCAAGTTTTCAACAGAGGCATCTAGCGATTCAAGATAACTAAGCATAACCGCATACGAGGGATTACAAGAAATTTCCAAAGTATTACCGAGTTGGGTTAGGAGCCTAACAACCCTTTTCTCACAATCAAGGATGGCCCCATTACTGGATAGCCAATCCATACCCAAAATCAAACCATAACCCGAAAAGCCCAAAACAAAGGCACTACATAGAAATTCTACACTTAGGATAGAAATTTTCAATTCCAAACAGATCATAGACAAATGAGCTGGGCCCCCAATTGGGTTTGAAACAATTAAGGGGTCCTCTACCATACTAGTTTTTAGGTGCAGAGATTCTACTAAAGCAGACGAGATAAAGGAGTGTGATGCGCCAGAATCAAATAAAGTGCGAACGGGGTGATCATAAAGATAAACTACACTTTCTACAGAAGTATTTATACCTCGCTGTTGCAGAGGTGGCGCTTCCAGCACATGAACCTGTGCCCCTGGGGTGGATCCAGCGCCCTGCCCCTGTCCCCGTTTCTTTGGGCAGTCCTTAGCCCTATGGCCCGTCTCACCGCAAGAAAAGCACCCACCATTCTCCTTGGCCTTCTTTTTCCGGCAGTCCTTTACTAAGTGCCCCACTTTGCCACAGAAATTACACGTCCTCTTCTCTTTGTTGCCTTCCCCGCCTTTTTTAAAGTCTGTCTTCTTAGGCTGCAAACCCTCTTTCTTCCCTTGAGAGCTTTCTGCCTTTGTCTCCTTCTTGCCCTTATCCTCTTCATTCAGCAATGCCATTTGCACCAATCTTTCATACGTGGCTCCCATGGGTATATGGGTCATGGCCAAACTGTGTAATGGCTCATACAACCCCTTGACGAAACGGAGAGCCTTCTTGTGCGGGGTGTTGACTAGGTCAAGCCCAAACCTAGCCAGCTCATCAAACTGATTCACATACTCTCTGACTGTCTTGTCCCCTTGCTTAAGAAATAAAATTTTTTCCAACTGCAAACTTCTTTCCGCATCTGAGAGAAATTTAGTCTCAAACCTTGCCCTAAAGTCCTCCCATGTCTCCACTGGTCTTTCAGCATTAGTGACTTCCCACCAGTAGGAAGCCTCGCCCTTCAATAGCCATACTGCCAATTGTACTTTTTGTCTATCCTCTACCTCAAAGATGATGAATAGGTCCTCAGTTTCTTTCAGCCAATTCCTAGCTGCTACGAAGGACTCAGTTCCATGGAAATCCCTTCCTCCTATAGCTTTAAAATCTTTACATATCTTAGCAAACGTGTTTCCCCGAGGAGGAGGTGGAGGAAGAGGTGCCGCTGCGGCTGGATGATTTCCTTCAGCTGTGGGAGGAGGAATGGTAGGACCTGGCTGAGTGGCCCTTGCTTCTAAGAACCGTCTAAACCAACCAGGTATTGGCACCCCTTCCGGCAAGTTAAGATCTTCGGACATGCTGAAACAAAAAGGATAGATTCAAAACGAAGGATAAGAGAAAGTACCTATGGCTTTGGGGGGTGGACTTTGCCTTTTTAAAATAAAATAATATTTTTCTTTTTAAAAATGCTTCTTTAAATTTCCTTCTTGAAAATAATTTTTCAAAACTTTTTATCTTATCTGGTAAACCTATGCTCTGATACCAAGTGAAACACCCCACCTCCGTTAGGGTCACTCTCAAAGGGAATGCCCTAATTTTGGTGGAGGTTTATAAGTATAAGTCACAGATATACAAGACAGATATAGGAACACATATTTGTAAACAGCGGAAGAACAACAAACTTTATTTCATAAAGCCAAATACGTGTCACAAAACATCACCATAATTGTCTTACATCCTTTCCAAAAACATAACATTTTCATAATCTGTCTTGAGTACATTATTTAAAGAAGCATAAATAAAACGTAGATAAACTGCAAAAGCACCATAGTGGATTGTCCAAAGCCATAGTTCAAAACAGGAAAGTCCAAGCAATACATTTCTCTTCTTCAAGCTGGATGTCAAGGCTGATCAAGCTGCTGTGTTCCCTCCCTGAGGACCTGGGGGGGGGGGGGGAACGGAAGAAAAGAAGACGAAAGAAAAGTAGAGTCAGACATAAAGCCTGAGTAAGTCTAGTACTATTTTGTCTATGAATAAAGAACTGGGTGTGATAAGTATAAATAAGAAGTGGGCAAGCACTATAAACTTGGTTAAGTTGTCTAGGGTCGAATATATTATCGTACCCCCTGTTAATCTCTGAACCCATATAAACTAGTTTCCAATTTGCACCCCATAATCAGGGTGATGTGATCCATTCAATGATGATCGGCTCCTACTCGCATAGTTACATGTGTCTTACGGCCCCCGATGTTGTAGTTACCTATGCTGGTCCCACCATGGGGTGTATCAAGTCCCATAGTGGCAACCCGACACAACCTTAGAGTGCACAGGTATGCTACTGGTGTCCAGTGCCTTATTTTTCTGCACCGGAGTGTGTGCACGCCCGCACTCCGTTAGAACCTACACTGCTACACCACCGCCGTCGCTTTGACCTCTTACAATCAGCCCAGTAATCGTGCCCCACCCTGCCTAGTTTCAGGGTATCCTGATACACCTTTTAGGGTTACTGCTGAAAAGGGTCCCCCGTTACTAGGTTTTCTATCTCTAGCCAACATGCTAAGTTGGTTAAGTGTTTTTCTAACCTAACCCCACCAGTCCATTAAGTTTAGCATGTTCCATTTTGATTAAGTCTTTAGTTCACTTAATCCTATCAATCTTGACTCAGCCTTAATTGTCTTATTAAGGCCCTGACCTCTCACATTAGACAGGTATTGTTGTGGCTGCCTGTTGCCGGTTGGTTCCGGGCAGTCTTACGCCACAACTCAGTCTAACCTCGGGTCCTTATTGGGCTCCATGTTTAACCTCCCACATTGGATAGGTATTGTTGTGACTACTGGACAGCCGGGCGGTTCCGGGCAGGTTTACATCACAACTCAATCCAACCTCGGGTTAAACACATCGTATTTTCTACATTTACATATTTTGTCATTCTTCTTTATTTCTTATATGTAAATATTTGCGGCCCATTATTAAGTTAATGGTGTAAAGGTTACACCAATCATGGGCCCAACCCATACTTGAATTTGGGCCCTTCTATTTTATATTTTCATTCATTAATTAATTTTAACCCAACGTTATTTTCCCCCGTTTTACACGTCCGTTTATATATATATTGGGCTTAGCCTTTTAAAGCCCAATTTAGCCATGCGAAAAGGGGAGGCTTATGGCGTGATTACATACACAAAAAGGGGAAGGTGTGCGTATGAACTTGCAATATGACGTTGGGAATACAAAATAGAAACTGGTGTACTTGCATAGTAGTGACATATACTTTGGTCATAAAGCATAGGTGACATGAATCAAAGCATGTGAACTTGTAATTGAGATATCATTATTGACACATGAACCTATATTTTTATTTAGGCATAATGTCAAACATAAGCATGGCATAAATATTTCTAGCATAAGCATGGCATAATGTCAAACATAAGCATGGCATAAATACTTCTAGCATAAACATGGCATAATGTCAAACATAAGCATAGCATAATGTCAAACATAAGCATGGCATAAGTATAGTTAAATTTGTTCACATACCCATGGCATAAATATTTCTAACATGAAATCATGATTCTTACTTTAGTCATGTAAACTTACAAAAAGGGACTTTTTGAACCTAACCTAGCCATGTACCACATATGTCATCATATAATTCTTGTAAACAAGATAGACTTAATCATGGATTTCAATTATGCCAAATATCATTCATAGCCTAGCCATATTCATAAGTTTGCAAATAGGTTTTCTAGTACAAAAGCATGGCTTAATACATGATGCCAAATTCTCAACATAATTTCATATGGATTATAATAACCAAACTTGTTCTAATTACTTACAAAATGATTTATGCACAAAAATATACATCATGATGGCATAGTAGCAAAACCCCAAACTTGCATGAATTTAATCAACTACATACATGTAGCTTCAACATGGATTACATAATTTGCGAATTATTCCAAACGTATACTTGCATAGAACTACCGCATGTAGTTCTTTATAACATGAATAACATAATTCAAGAATATCCCAACGTATATAATATTTCAAATTGATAAGAACGCACAAATATGAACAACTTTATTGCCACAATTCAAGCATACAAACCAACACAATTGTTTATTCATACCAAAGTAATACTCTACTTACAATGGTGTGATGAATTCTCTAATTTAGGGATTGAAGACGCAAATTCCTTTGTTGAATTGATTTGTTTAGGTTGCTTTAAGCTTTAGAATCTTCCTCCTAATCCTCTCTCCAATTTGGTGGCTACTCCTAGTCGTTCCTCAGCAACATGGCGGCTATGTTCTTATTTTTGAATGAATAGATTAGGGTTTAGTCTAGGGTTGTTTATATAGAGGTTAGGAACTGATTAGGACCATTGATGTTGCCTGGATTGATCGTAGCCATTCATTCGATAGAGAGACCAATTAAAACTTGCCACCTAGCCCTAATGACAAAACAGACCACAGAAAATCGACCACATAGAGAATAGGCCAGCCGGGTTAGACTGGGCTCGACCTGGGTCTGGACCAGGTCGACAGCCCTGTCGACAGGCCTGTCGACCTGGTTAGACCAGGTCGACAGCCCAGTCGACTTGGTGGGTCAGGCGGGTGTTTTTCCGCCCTGGCCCATTGGGCCCCATTTTCGAATTTAAACCTGATTTATTCTGTTTGAATTTAAACTTGATTCTCCAACTTCCGAAGGCCATATCTTCTTCATACGGACTCCGTTTTTCGAAAACTCGGACTCTATTTCGCGTATTTTTCCGAGACGAACGCAATGGCGTATCCCGTTTCCCTTAGTTCTTTGATTTCAGATTAATTATACTTTAATTTGTTAATTTCACAGTTATAGAATTTTCGGGGTGTTACATTCTCCCCCACTTAAAAGGATTTCGTCCCCGAAATCTTCAAGTTAGGAGGAATGTATATCCTAACATCCAATCATCCATCTACTCATCCATCAAACACGAGCATCCATTGTCCTTAAAAGACTTCTAATGCTTCATGATCATATGCGAAGTGTGTGTGTACATGAACTTATCTAATGCAAAATCAGGCGGTCTACTGATTCAGTTGACCTCCTTAATGCGAATTATGTAAGTGCCATGAATCCATTATGTATGCAAATTTTTTTCCTATTCTTGATTCTACATGAGTGCACAATCATTCAATACAAATGCAGCATCCACATGACAACACATTAAAGTTCAACCATATACGAGTGCAAACATATATGCATATGCAATATGAAGTGACTGAGCCGATCTAAACCCTAGATTGTGTGTGTATATGCAACCACGAGCAACCACTAGCAATCACTTGCAACCACTTGCAACCATCATCCATAACATGTTTCAATTACATGTTTCCATCCAAAGGGTTTCTACCTAAAAGATATGGCCTTCGGAAGATTGAGAATTAAGTTTAAAATTCAAACAGAATAAAACAAAGTTTTTACTTCGACTATACCTTTAGATAGGAACAATTGGGAAAATGTCCTATAGATTAGAGCTACCCGAGAAGTTGGCCGGAGTCCACAACATTTTTCACGTTTCACATCTCCGAAAAGGTCTACATGAGTCTGCTGAAGTGGTAGAGCCAAACATCCTCGAAGAGACCGAAGTGGAACGCGAAGCAACTATAAGAAAAGTTCCAACCCGCATATTAGGAACGGAAGTGAAGAAGCTACGCAACCGCGAAGTCAAGCTCGTCAAAGTCCAGTGGAGCGACGCCGAGGGAGACGCGACTTGGGAAACTGAAGCTAGAATACGTACTGCCTACCCTTTTCTGTTCGAGGGTACATCCTTGATCTTTCTTTTTCCTTAAGTTGCGCTTTTATCCATCTTTTTAGGTATATTTCCTCGACCTTATCTTTTAGGTAGAAACCCTTTGGATGGAAACATGTAATTGAAACATGTTATGGATGATGGTTGCAAGTGGTTGCAAGTGATTGCTAGTGGTTGCTCGTGGTTGCATATACACACACAATCTAGGGTTTAGATCGGCTCAGTCACTTCATATTGCATATGCATATATGTTTGCACTCGTATATGGTTGAACTTTAATGTGTTGTCATGTGGATGCTGCATTTGTATTGAATGATTGTGCACTCATGTAGAATCAAGAATAGGAAAAAAAATTGCATACATAATGGATTCATGGCACTTACATAATTCGCATTAAGGAGGTCAACTGAATCAGTAGACTGCCTGATTTTGCATTAGATAAGTTCATGTACACACACACTTCGCATATGATCATGAAGCATTAGAAGTCTTTTAAGGACAATGGATGCTCGTGTTTGATGGATGAGTAGATGGATGATTGGATGTTAGGATATACATTCCTCCTAACTTGAAGATTTCGCGGACGAAATCCTTTTAAGTGGGGGAGAATGTAACACCCCGAAAATTCTATAACTGTGAAATTAACAAATTAAAGTATAATTAATCTGAAATCAAAGAACTAAGGGAAACAGGATACGCCATTGCGTTCGTCTCGGAAAAATACGCGACACCCCACCTCCGTTAGGGTCACTCTCAAAGGGAATGCCCTAATTTTGGTGGAGGTTTATAAGTACAAGTCACAGATATACAAGACAGATATAAGAACACATATTTGTAAACAGCGGAAGAACAACAAACTTTATTTCATAAAGTCAAGTACGTGTTACAACAACATCCTTTCCAAAAACATAACATAACACTTTCATAATCTGTCTTGAGTACATTATTTAAAGAAGCATAAATAAAACATAGATAAACTGCAAAAGCCCCATAGTGGATTGTCCAAAGCCATAGTTCAAAACAGGAAAGTCCAAGCAATACATTTCTCTTCTTCAAGCTGGATGTTGAGGTAGGTCAAGCTGCTGTGTTCCCTCCCTGAGGACCTGGGGGGGGGGGGGGAACGGAAGAAAGAAGACGAAAGAAAAGTAGAGTCAGACATAAAGCCTGAGTAAGTCTAGTACTATTTTGTCTATAAATAAAGAACTGTGTATGATAAGTATAAACAAGAAGTGGGCATGCACTATAAACTTGGTTAAGTTGTCTAGGGTCGAATATACTATCGTACCCCATGTTGATCTCTGAACCCATATAAACTAGTTTCCAACTGGCACCCCATAATCAGGGTGATGTGATCCATTCTATGATGATCGGCTCCTACTCGCATAGTTACATGTGTCTTACGGCCCCCGATGTTGTAGTTACCTATGCTGGTCCCACCATGGGGTGTATCAAGTCCCATGGCGGCGGCCCGACACAATCCTAGAGTGCACAGGTATGCTACTGGTGTCCAGTGCCTTATTTTTCTGCGCCGGAGTGTGTGCACGCCCGCACCCCGTCAGAACCTACACTGCTACACCACCGCCGTCGATTTGACCTCTTACAATCAGCCCAGTAATCGTGCCCCACCCTGCCTAGTTTCTGGGTATCCTGATATACCTTCTAGGGTTACTGCTGAAAAGGGTCCCCCGTTACTAGGTTTTCTATCTCTAGCCAACATGCTAAGTTGGTTAAGTGTTTCCTAACCTAACCCCCACCAGTCCGTTTAGTTTAGCATGTTCCATTTTGATTAAGTCTTTAGTTCACTTAATCCTAACAATCCTGACTTAGCCTTAATTGTCTTATTAAGGCCCTGACCTCTCACATTAGACAGGTATTGTTGTGGCTGCCTGTTGCCGGTTGGTTCCGGGCAGTCTTACGCCACAACTCAGTCTAACCTCGGGTCCTTATTGGGCTCCATGTTTAACCTCCCACATTGGATAGGTATTGTTGTGACTACTGGACAGCCGGGCGGTTCCGGGCAGGTTTACATCACAACTCAATCCAACCTCGGGTTAAACACATCGTATTTTCTACATTTACATATTTTGTCATTCCTCTTTATTTCTTATATGTAAATATTTGCGGCCCATTATTAAGTTAATGGTGTAAAGGTTACACCAATCATGGGCCCAACCCATACTTGAACTTGGGCCCTTCTATTTTATATTTTCATTCATTAGTAATTTTAACCCAACGTTATTTTCCCCCGTTTAACACGTCCGTTTATATATATTTTGGGCTTAGCCTTTTAAAGCCCAAATTAGCCATGCGAAAAGGGGAGGCTTAAAGCGTAATTACATACACAAAGAGGGGGAATGTGAGCGCATGAACTTGCAATACGACGTTGGAAATACAAAATAGAAACCGGTGTACTTGCATAGTGGTAACATAAGTGACATGAATCAAAGCAGGTGAACTTGTAATTGAGATATCATTATTGTCACATGAACCTATATTTTTATTTAGGCATAATGTCAAACATAAGCATGGCATAAATATTTCTAGCATAAGCATGGCATAATGTCAAACATAAGCATGGCATAAATATTTCTAACATGAAATCATGATTCCTACTTTAGTCATGTAAACTTACAAAAAGGGACTTTTTGAACCTAACCTAGCCATGTACCACATATGTCATCATATAATTTTTGTAAGCAAGATGAACTTAATCATGGATTTCAATTATGCCAAATCTCATTCATAGCCTAATCATATTCATAAGTTTGCAAATAGGTTTTCTAGTACAAAAGCATGGCTTAATACATGATGCCAAATTCTCAACATAATTTCATATGGATTATAATAACCAAACTTGTTCTAATTACTTACAAAATGATTTATGCACAAAAATATACATCATGATGGCATAGTAGCAAAACCCCAAACTTGCATGAATTTAATCAACTACATACATGTAGCTTCAACATGGATTACATAATTTGCGAATTATTCCAAACGTATACTTGCATAGATCTACCGCATGTAGTTCTTTATAACATGAATAACATAATTCAAGAATATCCCAACGTATATAATATTTCAAATTGATAAGAACGCACAAATATGAACAACTTTATTGCCACAATTCAAGCATACAAACCAACACAATTGTTTATTCATACCAAAGTAATATTCTACTTACAATGGTGTGATGAATTCTCTAATTTAGGGATTGAAGACGCAAATTCCTTTGTTGAATTGATTTGTTTAGGTTGCTTTAAGCTTTAGAATCTTCCTCCTAATCCTCTCTCCAATTTGGTGGCTACTCCTAGTCGTTCCTCAGCAACATGGCGGCTATGTTCTTATTTTTGAATGAATAGGTTAGGGTTTAGTCTAGGGTTGTTTATATAGAGGTTAGGAACTGATTAGGACCATTGATGTTGCTTGGATTGATCGTAGCCATTCATTCTAAGGAGAGACCAATTAAAACTTGCCACCTAGCCCTAGTGACAAAGCAGACCACAGAAAATAGACCACATAGAGAATAGGCCAGCCGGGTTATACTGGGCTCGACCTGATCTGGACCAGGTCGACACCCCTGTCGACAGCCCTGTCGACAGGCCTGTCGACCTGGTTAGACCAGGTCGACAGCCCAGTCGACTTGGTGGGTCAGGCGGGTGTTTTTCCGCCCTGGCCCATTGGGCCCATTTTCAAATTTAAACCTAATTTATTCTGTTTGAATTTAAACTTGATTCTCAAACTTCCGAAGGCCATATCTTCTTCATACGGACTCCGTTTTTCGAAAACTCGGACTCTATTTCGCGTATTTTTCCGAGACGAACGCAATGGCGTATCCCGTTTCCCTTAGTTCTTTGATTTCAGATTAATTATACTTTAATTTGTTAATTTCACAGTTATAGAATTTTCGGGGTGTTACATTCTCCCCCACTTAAAAGGATTTCGTCCCCGAAATCTTCAAGTTAGGAGGAATGTATAACCTAACATCCAATCATCCATCTACTCATCCATCAAACACGAGCATCCATTGTCCTTAACAGACTTCTAATGCTTCATGATCATATGCGAAGTGTGTGTGTACATGTACTTATCTAATGCAAAATCAGGCGGTCTACTGATTCAGTTGACCTCCTTAATGCGAATTATGTAAGTGCCATGAATCCATTATGTATGCAAATTTTCCTATTCATGATTCTACATGAGTGCACAATCATTCAATACAAATGCAATATCCACATGACAACACATTAAAGTTCAACCATATACGAATGCAAACATATATGCATATGCAATATGAAGTGACTGAGCCGATCTAATACCTAGATTGTGTGTGTATATGCAACCACGAGCAACCACTAGCAATCACTTGCAACCACTTGCAACCATCATCCATAACATGTTTCAACTACATGTTTCCATCCAAAGAGATTCTACCTAAAAGATAAGGTCGAGGAAATATACCTAAAAAGATGGATAAAAGCGCAACTTAAGGAAAAAGAAAGATCAAGGATGTACCCTCGAACAGAAAAGGGTAGGCAGTACGTATTCTAGCTTCAGTTTCCCAAGTCGCGTCTCCCTCGGCGTCGCTCCACTGAACTTTGACGAGCTTGACTTCGCGGTTGCGTAGCTTCTTCACTTCCGTTCCTAAGATGCGGGTTGGAACCTTTCTTATAGTTGCTTCGCGTTCCACTTCGGCCTCTTCGAGTATATTTGGCTCTACCACTTCAGCAGACTCATGTAGACATTTTCGGAGATGTGAAACGTGAAAAACGTTGTGGACTCCAGCCAACTTCTCGGGTAGCTCCAATCTATAGGCCATTTTCAAAATTTTCTCAATGATAGGGAATGGTCCTACCTAAAGGTATAGTCGAATGATAGAAGCAAGTAAAAACTTTGTGCCCATTAGGCAATGTCGAAACTGGAAATCTATGCCACATATATATTGATTAGGAGAAGAACTCTCTAAGCATCAGCCCCGAAGACCGAAATCAACATCAGACTGACACCCAATGAATTACTCAACCCAACCACCATATATGATTCTAGGAAACTAAGCATGATGGACTTCTTTTAGGTCACAAGGGAGTCCCTTCCTAAAACCAACCCGTATCCTATAAAGCCCAAAAACTTTAGTAAAATCAACGAACACCCTCGAGCCCCAACATGTGTTACTAACAGATGAGTCATACTCCCTATGGGGTTTGCAATAGAAATTGGATTAAGAATAGGACCGAGAGGATATACACAAAAGATAACATGCAAGTGAGCTTTACAGGAAGAGAGGGATCAAGGATATACTCTTAAGAAGAGATACGATGCACGAATCTAGTCTTCAATCTTCTAAGCCGCATTTCTTGAGCTTAACTCCATTATGCTTTGTCCGTCTTTAACTTCACAATTTCGTAGCTTCTTAATTCTTGTTTCCAAAATATGAGTTGGAACCTATTTCTCGTTCCTCTTTCACTTATTCTCCTTCTAGTATACTTGGCTCAAGCCTAACTGCGTACTCATGGTTCCATGCAAGCTCTCCAAAATTCATTAGTGAATCTTGGCTCTTGTTCACTTACTAGAAGGTATTCCACATAGATGAATTATCTCTTGAAAATAAACAAATGTCAACTATGTTGCCAAATGTACTTACTAAGGTGATTCTTTACAACTCATGCATCAGCGAAATGAACCTTCAGCCTTAGTGGCGAACACTACTGGAGCGCCCTATTCTGAAATGCTCCTCCTAATGAACCCCTTTTCTAGAAGCTCTTTAATCTGTTTACTGAGCTCTTTCCTTTCTCGTGGAGCCATATGTCTAACGGGCAACGCAACGGGCTTTGCATTATCTACAAGATATATGCGGAAGTCAATTTCCCGCTTTGGAGGCAAGCCCTTCACCTCTTCGAAGACATCCGGATATTCCCGGACCACTCTAACTGATTGCAAATTTTCAACAGAGGCATCTAGCGATTAAAGATAACTAAGCATAACCGCATATGAGGGATTACAAGAAATTTCCAAAGTATTACCGAGCTGGGTTAGGAGCCTAACAACCCTTTTCTCACAATCAAGGATGGCCCCATTTACTGGATAGCCAATCCATACCCAAAATCAAACCATACCCCGAAAAGCCCAAAACAAAGGCACTACATTGAAATTCAACACTTAGAATAGAAATTTTCAATCCCAAACAGATCATGGACAAATGAGCTGGGCCCCCAATTGGGTTTGAAACAATTAAGGGGTCCTCTACCATACTAGTTTTTAGGTGCAGAGATTCTACTAAAGCAGACGAGATAAAGGAGTGTGATGCGCCAGAATCAAATAAAGTGCGAACGGGGTGATCGTAAAGATAAACTACACTTTCTACAGAAGTGTTTGTACCTCGCTGTTGCAAAGGTGGCGCTTCCAGCACATGAATCTGTGCCCCTGGGGTGGATCCAGCGCCCTGCCCCTGTCCCCGTTTCTTTGGGCAGTCCTTAGCCCTATGGCCCGTCTCACCGCAAGAAAAGCACCCACCATTCTCCTTGGCCTTCTTTTTCCGGCAGTCCTTTACTAAGTGCCCCACTTTGCCACAGAAATTACACGTCCTCTTCTCTTTGTTGCCTTCCCCGCCTTTTTTAAAGTCTGTCTTCTTGGGCTGCAAACCCTCTTTCTTCTTGCCCTTATCCTCTTCATTCAGCAATGCCATTTGCACCAATCTTTCATACGTGGCTCCCATGGGTATATGGGTCATAGCCAAACTGTGTAATGGCTCATTCAACCCTTTGACGAAACGGAGAGCCTTCTTGTGCGGGGTGTTGACTAGGTCAAGCCCAAACCTAGCCAGCTCATCGAACTGATTCACATACTCTCTGACTGTCTTGTCCCCTTGCTTAAGAAATAAAAATTTTTCCAACTGCAAACTTCTTTCCGCATCTGAGAGAAATTTAGTCTCAAACCTTGCCCTAAAGTCCTCCCATGTCTCCACTGGTCTTTCAGCATTAGTTACTTCCCACCAGTAGGAAGCCTCACCCTTCAATAGCCACACTGCCAATTGTACTTTTTGTCTATCTTCTACCTCAAAGATGATGAATAGGTCCTCCGTTTCCTTCAGCCAATTTCTAGCTGCCACGAAAGACTCAGTTCCATGGAAATCCCTTCCTCCCATAGCTTTAAAATCTTTACATATCTTAGCAAACGTGTTTCCCCGAGGAGGAGGTGGAGGAAAAGGTGCCGCTGCAGCTGGATGATTTCCTTCAGCTGGGGGAGGAGGAACGGTAGGACCTGGCTGAGTGGCCCTTGCTTCTAAGAACCGTCTAAACCAACCAGGTATTGGCACCCCTTCCGGCAAGTTAAGTTCTTGGGACATGCTGAAACAAAAAGGATAGATTCAAAACGAAGGATAAGAGATAGTACCTATGGCTTTGGGGGGTGGACTTTGCCTTTTTAAAATAAAATAATATTTTTCTTTTAAAAATGCTTCTTTAAATTTCCTTTTTTGAAAATAAATTTTCCAAAACTTTTTATCTTATCTGGTAAACCTATGCTCTGATACCAAGTGAAACACCCCACCTCCATTAGGGTCACTCTCAAAGGGAATGCCCTAATTTTGGTGGAGGTTTATAAGTACAAGTCACAGATATACAAGACAGATATAAGAACACATATTTGTAAACAGCGGAAGAACAACAAACTTTATTTCATAAAGTCAAATACGTGTTACAACAACATCCTTTCCAAAAACATAACATAACACTTTCATAATCTGTCTTGAGTACATTATTTAAAGAAGCATAAATAAAACATAGATAAACTGCAAAAGCCCCATAGTGGATTGTCCAAAGCCATAGTTCAAAACAGGAAAGTCCAAGCAATACATTTCTCTTCTTCAAGCTGGATGTTGAGGTAGGTCAAGCTGCTGTGTTCCCTCCCTGAGGACCTGGGGGGGGGGGGGGGACGGAAGAAAGAAGACGAGAGAAAAGTAGAGTCAGACATAAAGCCTGAGTAAGTCTAGTACTATTTTGTCTATGAATAAAGAACTGGGTATGATAAGTATAAACAAGAAGTGGGCATGCACTATAAACTTGGTTAAGTTGTCTAGGGTCGAATATACTATCGTACCCCATGTTGATCTCTGAACCCATATAAACTAGTTTCCAACTGGCACCCCATAATCAGGGTGATGTGATCCATTCTATGATGATCGGCTCCTACTCGCATAGTTACATGTGTCTTACGGCCCCCGATGTTGTAGTTACCTATGCTGGTCCCACCATGGGGTGTATCAAGTCCCATGGCGGCGGCCCGACACAATCCTAGAGTGCACAGGTATGCTACTGGTGTCCAGTGCCTTATTTTTCTGCGCCGGAGTGTGTGCACGCCCGCACCCCGTCAGAACCTACACTGCTACACCACCGCCGTCGATTTGACCTCTTACAATCAGCCCAGTAATCGTGCCCCACCCTGCCTAGTTTCAGGGTATCCTGATACACCTTCTAGGGTTACTGCTGAAAAGGGTCCCCCGTTACTAGGTTTTCTATCTCTAGCCAACATGCTAAGTTGGTTAAGTGTTTCCTAACCTAACCCCCACCAGTCCGTTTAGTTTAGCATGTTCCATTTTGATTAAGTCTTTAGTTCACTTAATCCTAACAATCCTAACTCAGCCTTAATTGTCTTATTAAGGCCCTGACCTCTCACATTAGACAGGTATTGTTGTGGCTGCCTGTTGCCGGTTGGTTCCGGGCAGTCTTACGCCACAACTCAGTCTAACCTCGGGTCCTTATTGGGCTCCATGTTTAACCTCCCACATTGGATAGGTATTGTTGTGACTACTGGACAGCCGGGCGGTTCCGGGCAGGTTTACATCACAACTCAATCCAACCTCGGGTTAAACACATCGTATTTTCTACATTTACATATTTTGTCATTCCTCTTTATTTCTTATATGTAAATATTTGCGGCCCATTATTAAGTTAATGGTGTAAAGGTTACACCAATCATGGGCCCAACCCATACTTGAACTTGGGCCCTTCTATTTTATATTTTCATTCATTAGTAATTTTAACCCAACGTTATTTTCCCCCGTTTAACACGTCCGTTTATATATATTTTGGGCTTAGCCTTTTAAAGCCCAAATTAGCCATGCGAAAAGGGGAGGCTTAAAGCGTAATTACATACACAAAGAGGGGGAATGTGAGCGCATGAACTTGCAATACGACGTTGGAAATACAAAATAGAAACTGGTGTACTTGCATAGTGGTAACATAGGTGACATGAATCAAAGCAGGTGAACTTGTAATTGAGATATCATTATTGTCACATGAACCTATATTTTTATTTAGGCATAATGTCAAACATAAGCATGGCATAAATATTTCTAGCATAAGCATGGCATAATGTCAAACATAAGCATGGCATAAATATTTCTAACATGAAATCATGATTCCTACTTTAGTCATGTAAACTTACAAAAAGGGACTTTTTGAACCTAACCTAGCCATGTACCACATATGTCATCATATAATTTTTGTAAGCAAGATGAACTTAATCATGGATTTCAATTATGCCAAATCTCATTCATAGCCTAATCATATTCATAAGTTTGCAAATAGGTTTTCTAGTACAAAAGCATGGCTTAATACATGATGCCAAATTCTCAACATAATTTCATATGGATTATAATAACCAAACTTGTTCTAATTACTTACAAAATGATTTATGCACAAAAATATACATCATGATGGCATAGTAGCAAAACCCCAAACTTGCATGAATTTAATCAACTACATACATGTAGCTTCAACATGGATTACATAATTTGCGAATTATTCCAAACGTATACTTGCATAGATCTACCGCATGTAGTTCTTTATAACATGAATAACATAATTCAAGAATATCCCAACGTATATAATATTTCAAATTGATAAGAACGCACAAATATGAACAACTTTATTGCCACAATTCAAGCATACAAACCAACACAATTGTTTATTCATACCAAAGTAATATTCTACTTACAATGGTGTGATGAATTCTCTAATTTAGGGATTGAAGACGCAAATTCCTTTGTTGAATTGATTTGTTTAGGTTGCTTTAAGCTTTAGAATCTTCCTCCTAATCCTCTCTCCAATTTGGTGGCTACTCCTAGTCGTTCCTCAGCAACATGGCGGCTATGTTCTTATTTTTGAATGAATAGGTTAGGGTTTAGTCTAGGGTTGTTTATATAGAGGTTAGGAACTGATTAGGACCATTGATGTTGCTTGGATTGATCGTAGCCATTCATTCTAAGGAGAGACCAATTAAAACTTGCCACCTAGCCCTAGTGACAAAGCAGACCACAGAAAATCGACCACATAGAGAATAGGCCAGCCGGGTTAGACTGGGCTCGACCTGGTCTGGACCAGGTCGACACCCCTGTCGACAGCCCTGTCGACAGGCCTGTCGACCTGGTTAGACCAGGTCGACAGCCCAGTCGACTTGGTGGGTCAGGCGGGTGTTTTTCCGCCCTGGCCCATTGGGCCCATTTTCGAATTTAAACCTGATTTATTCTGTTTGAATTTAAACTTGATTCTCAAACTTCCGAAGGCCATATCTTCTTCATACGGACTCCGTTTTTCGAAAACTCGGACTCTATTTCGCGTATTTTTCCGAGACGAACGCAATGGCGTATCCCGTTTCCCTTAGTTCTTTGATTTCAGATTAATTATACTTTAATTTGTTAATTTCACAGTTATAGAATTTTCGGGGTGTTACAGTAGTTCTGCTGATTCATTGGACGACAAAATAAGAATTGGGGAGTCAACATCAGTAGAATGAATGAAACAATTTTGCAAAACCGTCGTACGTGAGTTCAGTGAAGAGTATCTTAGATCTCCAACACTTCATGACATTGCGAGACTATTAGCAATGGGAGCTCAATGTGGATTTCCAGTATGATAGGTAGCTTGGATTGTATGCACCGGACATGGGAAAACTGTCATGTGGCATTGCAAGGACAATACAGGGGTCATATGAAAAAGGCTATGTTGGTGTTGGAAGTTGTTGCTTCGTTCGACCTTTACATATGGCATGCATTTTTTGGTGTTCCTGGTTCTGTAAACGGTATTAATTTATTTCAACATTCATATTTATTTAACGATTTGTACAATGACCTGTCACCTCCGTGCAACTACAAAATTGGAGACAACGATCATTATGTTGGTTATTATCTTGTAGATGAAATTTATCCAAAATGTAAGACGCTCATGCAAACATACAAAAAACCGAACAACGCAAAAGAAGCCTTGTTCACGAAACAATAAGATATTTCAAGAAAAGATGTTGAACAAGCATTTGGAGTACTGCAAGGTAGGTTTCATATACTTCGGAAGGTAGTACACTACCACGATAAAGTAGTTATAGCTGACGTCATGTAAGATTGTATTATTTTACATAATATGATTATTGAAGAAGAACGAGAAGGATATGATCTCCAGCTTTGAAACTACCCGGACATTGCAGTGGAATTTACGAAAAAACCATATAAGGACCCAATTACGTTTGCAGAATATTTGGAACGATTGGAAGAGGTCCAAGATCCACAAGTTCATCTAGAATTACGAGAAGAGCTAGTAGAGCACTACTGGGAACATGCCGGAAACCAATAGTTCATTAAGCAATTAATTTTTAGAGTCAAACCCTTGTTATCGAAGTTCAAGTGTCAGTACGTATGCGTAGTTTCTATTTTATTTTATATCAATGATTGCATGATTTGTTTTACTGTAAACTCTACTTCTATATCTTAGTCTGTTATGACAATTTTGTAATATGGGTACGCCTGAACGTTCATTCAACTTTAAACAATAAACCAGCTAATACAACTTAATTAAAAACATGAATTAAAATGACGGAACTAAAAAACTAAAACAACAACATCTTCAACTCAATTGAAATGAAACTGCAACATACTCTAATAATGAAACAGCCTAATCTGCGTTACGTTTCTCGAACTCTTCGAGATGCTTTCCCAAATACCTCCTTTGTATTGGATTTAGATCATCTATCTTGACACTCATAATAGCAAAATCATATGCACTTTGTTGTCGAACTGACTCGACTCTTCTTAACTCCAATTCATTGATTCTCGTTTGCTGAAGCTCTTCATGTCTTCATTGTCTTTCCTCTACTCTCTCTTTTCTCTATTCTAGATGCTTCCTTTGTTTCCATGTACCAGTTAGTCGATTCCTGCGCAGCTGCCATACGTCCGTCAAGTTGCTCGTAATACTAGCTATAATCTTTCGTGGTCTTTTTTTTCGCTCTGTACTTTCCAGGTGGCCTGCCACCTGAACTGGTTGTAAAAGGGGTGTCTTCTTGTGAATTTAATCTTCCGGGGCTAACTTCTTCGGTCGGTCTGAGTGGCATAAATCGCTGTGTTGTATGCTCTTGACGCACATTGCTCCATTTTTCTTCCCAAGAAAGTATGTCATAACAATTGTGCAAATTGAACGATTGGTTCTTTGATTTGTCCATATACAATTCATTTGTTTTGCTAAGCTGCATAATATAAATTAATGTAAACGAAAATACCGTGAAACAAGAGAAACGAAAAAACCTTTTTATGATTTTGTACCAGATCCATGTCCTTTGCTCCACTTTGTTGTCTACTTGTCAACGCGGCCATTATTTCATTCCAACGTTGGAAATTGTAATTGATTCTCTTCCATGACTGCTTCAAAGAGTCAATCGATCTAGGAGGCTTATGCGGACTTCGACCATTGAAAAATTTACAAACCAAATTCCAAAACGAACTTTCACTTTGACTTGTGCCTTTCCGGTTATCTTTGGAACACTCAACCCAATAAAAATCCAATTCAGCTTGTTCAGTAGGTGACCATTTTACGATTTTCGCAACCTTTTCCACCGGGCAAGTGGTAATTCTATTGGGAATCTCATTGATATCATTTCGCATTCCGTCATTTTCAGCGCTATTATCACCATATAACAAGTTCAAATTTATGGAAAGATTGGGAGAAGTATTTGGAAAGATCGATTGTTGTTGGCTACTAGGAGATGAATAAGGTTGACTATTATGAGATTGTTGAAATGTGGGGTTATGGACGTAGGTAGAAACTTGAATCTTTTGATAATGATTTGAATTTTGCTGTGACTGATAGAAATTCTGATTCTGTTGCGGTGGATAACAATTTGAAGTGTTTTGCATTGTACCTGAATTAAAATATTCGATGCGCTGGTAAGAAGTTTGCGTTGGAAAATCTTGCTGCTCTTGGACAAAATGGTATGGATTCAGTTTGATTTATGACGACATCTTCGTTTTTCCTTTGCTATCCTTGCTGCTTATATTCTTCGACATTGCAATTCGATGTTGTATATTATAGTAGTCTGTATGTGACGGCCCGTCCCGCACCAGCCTGCATTTCCTCCGAAAGTGCGCTGTACACATGTCCCGACTAGCACGGAACGGTCGCCAAGGAAAGGAAAGAAGGGAATGAACTAATCAAGGAACCTGTAGAATGTCTCACAGCGCATGGAATAAAATATAATAATAACATACTTGACATAAAACAGGTGAGACAGTGCATAAGCTGATAACTAACAATCAATGTCAACATCAGAGCAGCGGAAATCCAAATACAGCTTATTACAACTTTCCAAATTTACTGTCTCTAATCAAAAGAAAACTAAAGTAGGAGATACACCACCAATGCCCAAGCAGTGATCTTCAACAATACAGGGAGAATACTATATATATTACGTGGAAGCCTCCTGCTCGTCTCCGGATCATCTACCCGTGCATCACCAGCTAACCTGTCTCTAGTCTGCTCGTGTGAGCACCCAGAGTAATAAGAAGAGACATAAAACTCTGGGTCAGACATAAAGCCTGGTATGAGCGATAAGCATCTAAACAGAGTAATAACAGGTATACTAATCCATACCTGAACCTGGACCTGCAACCAAAGAGTTAGTACCACATACCGTACAATACTCCAAGGTGCCATAAAAGATAGTGTCAGAATACGGGGGTGGGGTGTGCATGTCACAATGATAGCAAACAAATCATCCATAACAACCATCCTCACATCTCTCACTCAGTGCGTAAAGCGTACGCCATCTACCACTTTGGAACACTAGACAAACTGAGGTAACGACGAATCCCGACTTGTAGAAACCCTGCTGTGACCAAGCCAAACACTTGGAGTCATGACCAAACATTTCAATGACCCACTTCATTGGTCGTAGCCCTTGGTTCTACCGATGCCATAATGGCCCTGAATCCGCCTTCGTATCTCCTACCATAGTGGTCCAAAGCTATAGACGTCGATAACTCCTTAGCACGTGTCCCGCAGCAAAGCCCAACCATGAAGCGAACTCGTTGATTCCCATCTGAATCTTGAGCTCTAACTTCCCATTTGGACTTCCTTTGCATCTCGGGTTTGGTCGAATTGGAGTTGGTCTTCAGAAGAGTTGTCGTGCAGTAGCAGCCCTAGAATTCTGTTCGGTTCGGTAGTCATCACCTTCATCGGTTCGGGTCGGTAGTCCACTTCGGGTCGGGTCGGGGCCTTCCTCCGGGTCAGGTCGGGGTCCTCCTCCGGGTCGGGTCGGGGTGCTGTCCTCCTCCAGCTCATGCTCCTTCTCCAATCAGCTCCCTCGTTTCCATCTACTCCGATCCGATCCGATCACTTCGCCTTACTCTAGTCGTAGCCTTCCATTCTTGAGCCGATCCGATCTGACTTCCATTATCCTTCCGATCCGATCCCCTTGTCCACTCCAACTCAAAGGGAACGGCCTTCCTTTTTGCCAAGTCTCCTATGTGCCAAACTCCGGTTCGGGTCGGGTTTCTTGCCCAGTTCCCATATCCGATCCGAGCCCCCATCCGATCCGATCCGAAGCTCTGCACAGCTTTCTGCAACTTTTTCCAGCAACTTGTTTACGCCATTCGACGACGTTTTTGACAAATCTAACTATTCTAATCAATCATAAAACATACCATAGAGTCATAGCAACATAGCAAACTAACCACAAACACCAAAACAATGAATTCATATGTCAAAATGGATCAAATGTGCCCAAAACCCCTTATTTTCCCTTAAGCATGTTTAAGTAAAGCTAACCATAGGGCTAACAAAACTTAATCAAATCGAACCAAATTTCTAACAGAGGCATAAAATATTATTTACGAATTTCTAAACATTTTTCCAGAATTTATTAGTGTATAAATTCGCTAATTCTCACTAATTACCCTTAATTAACCGTAATTAGTGTCAAAATGATGCTATCACTCACCTTTGCCACAACTAGAACCCCAAAACTGAAATATTCTCTGATTTGGCGCTGTTCCCAATCTTATACAGCAGCTCCAACCTTGCTTTGGTGCTATTTGGCCTTGTTTTGACGTAGTTTAGGCTTAATCTTCGCTAAAAATGTGTTTTGGGGTGATTTTAGAGGATGGAAGCCATTACCAATGTCTCAAGAAGGTTTGTGGCGGCTCAAAACTGAAATGAAAGTGATAACCTAACCCTAATCAGTCCTCCTATACCTCTAAACCCGAAATTCCCCTGTGGGCCTAGCTGCTAATCACCCGGTTAAGCCCAATTAAGCTGTTTTTCACCGTCTGAAACTTGTTTCAGCCATATCTCCCAAACGGTAAGTCCGTTCGGCTAATGTGACCACTCTACGGAAAGAGAAACCATCATCTGAAGCCAATGGAAGTAGTTTCAGGTCAAAATTCCTTCCCAGTCAAAAGTTATGGCCAAAACAGTGCCAACTAGGGGTAAAATGGTCATTTAAAAATTGGGAAAAATCATGAACATGGGAAATGACCCCAATAGTCGTTTCCCAAAGTTACATGACCATACGACTTCGTATGTGACAGAAATAAATATTCTACGATCCTATGATGCGTAGAATGCGGGTCGTTACACTCTTCCCCCCTTAAGAAATTTCGCCCCCGAAATTCCTTAACCCAAAACATACAAAGGATCCCGCATGCCTACCAACCACATACAACAATCAAACATGCAAAACAAGCAAGCAAGCCTATCCTAGCATGCGGAAAACTAAATCGAAATCAAAATCTTACCAGGCAAAGAGTTCTGGGTGTGCCTTCCTAATGTTCTCCTCTGTCTCCCAAGTACAATCATTCTCGTCCTCGCCCCACTGAACCTTGACTAACTTCACCGCCTTCCTTCGAAGTTGCTTCATGTCGTGCTCGACGATACGGGCCGGCTTGCGGTTCCCAACCGCCTCGGGTTCTACTTCGAAGTCCTCCAACTGATCAGGTGAAATAGTCATATCTGAGTCGTGAACGAACTTCCTTAGTTGGGAAACATGAAATACGTTATGAACTCCCGCCATCTTCTCTGGTAAGTCAATTCTATATGCCAAATTCCCGACTAGTTCAAGAACAGGGAATGGGCCAACAAATCTTGGTGCCAACTTGCCTCTCCTGCCAAATCGTATTACGCTCTTCAACGGAGAAATCTTGACAAACACCAAGTCGCCAACGGAGAATTTTAAGTCCCTTCTCCTTTTATCAGCATAACTCTTCTGCCTATCTTGGGCAGCCTTCATCCGTTGTTGAATGGTCTTGATTTTATCTGAAGTTTCCCTCACCACATCTGGTCCAAGCATAAACTTCTCGCCAGTCTCTATCCAACATGATGGTGAGTTGCACGGTCTTCCATACAAAGCTTCAAATGGAGCCATACCGATACTGGATTGGTAACTATTATTATATGCAAACTCTACTAGGTGCAAATGGTCATCCCATGATCCACCAAAATCCAATATACATGCTCTCAAGAGATCTTCCAAAATACGATTCACCCTTTCCGTCTGACCGTCGGTCTGAGGATGATATGCGGTACTGAGATGTAACTCTGACCCTAGAGCCTCTTGTAAGCTCTTCCAAAACCCACTAGTGAACAACGGGTCTCGGTCGCTCACAATGCTTTTAGGTACTCCATGAAATCTCACTATCCACTTCATATACAATTCTGCTAACTTAGCTGCCGTTCTAGTCGATTTGACTGGTATAAACCTTGCACTTTTAGTCAGTCGATCTACAATTACCCAAATGCTGTCATATCCCGATCTAGTCCTTGGTAATCCATCGATGAAATCCATCGACACTTGCTCCCATTTCCATTCGGGAGTTTCTAATGGTTGCAACAACCCACTAGGCTTCTTTTGCTCGGCTTTAACTAGCTGGCAATTCATGCACTTGGATATAAACTTCCCAACGTCTCTTTTCATCCCTTCCTAGTAGTAAGTCGGCTTCATATCTCGATACATCTTATTACCACCGGGGTGTATAGTCAGCTTTGAGTGATGACATTCTCTAAGCACTTCATCCCTCAATCCACTGACATTGGGTACAACAAGCTTTCCATTCTTTCTAAGCCATCTATCTCGATCAAGCCCAAACTTGTTCATCTCCTCATCGATACCCATCTCTAACTTGGAGATGATTTCCAATAGGTTAGGATCGTCCCTCTGACTAGAGCCGATCCGTTCAATCAAAGTGGGTCTGATCGTCAAACTTGCTAACATTTCTGGATCCAATTCGCACTTTGGTCTGAAATCAAACCCCGCGATAAACTCCAGTTGCTTCCATTCAAGGAACATAGCCCCTAAGCTGGCATGTCTTCTACTCAATGCATCAGCCACCGCATTGCCCTTTCCCGGTGTATATGCGATGTCAAAATCATAGGAAGCTAAGAACTCTAACCATCTCTGCTGACGGAGATTTAAATCCTTCTGAGAGAAGAGATACTTTAACGACTTATGATCTGTAAAAAGCTCAAACCTTTCTCCCAAGAGATAGTGTCTCCACATCTTTAACGCGAACACGATCGCTGCCAATTCTAAATCATGGGTAGGGTATCTCCTCTCGTGCGGTTTCAACTGCCGACTTGCGTAAGCTACAACCCTACCGCCTTGCATCAATACAGCACCCAGCCTGGTACCACAGGAATCCGTGTATACCGTCATCTCTTCATCCCCTTTAGGAATGACTAACACTGGTGCGCTTGTCAACTTGTCCTTTAGACTTTTAAATGCATCCCCGCACCTTTCATCCCAGACAAAAGCTTGATTCTTCTTGGTCAACTGGGTCAATGGTGCTGCTATCTTGGAGAAACCTTGGATAAACTTACGATAATATCCCGCTAACCCCAAGAAACTTCTTACATCGGTTGCATTCTTGGGCGTAGGCCAATCTTGTACCGTAGCCACCTTCGCTGGGTCCACGGCAATACCATTCTCTGATACAACATGGCCCAAGAACCTCACTTCCCTCTTCCAGAAGTGACACTTAGAAAACTTTGCTTTCAATTGGTGTTTTCTCAACACCTCCATCGCTACTCTTAAATGTTCCTTGTGTTCTTCCTCTGTCCTCGAATAGACCAAAATATCATCAACGAACACAAGGACAAACTTATTCAACTGATCTCTGAATACCCTATTCATAAGATCCACAAAATATGCTGGGGCATTGGTCAGCCCGAATGGCATGACCAACCACTCATAAAACCCAGACGGCGTCCGAAATGTCGTTTTAGCTATACTCTCAGCTTCCACTCTAAGCTGATGAAAACCTGTCGCGAGATCCAACTGAGAAAATACTCTCGTGCCACTCAACTGATCAAACAAATCATCTATCCGTGGTAGAGGATACTTGTTCTTCCTCGTCACTTTATTCAACTCGCGGTAGTCTACACACAAACGAAGGGAACCATCCGCCTTGGTAGCAAACACAACTGGTGCTCCCCATTCAGAAACACTCCTTCTGATAAATCCCTTCTTCAAAAGATCGCTGACTTACACCTCGAGCTCTCGCTGCTCTCTTGGTGCCATTCGACGAAGTGGCATCACTATAGGCCTGGCATCTTTTACCAAATCAATACGAAACTCAATCTCTCGGTGTGGTGGAAGTCCGGTCACTTCTTCGAAAACATCCGGATACTGGCCAACCACGGGCAAACCTGACAACTCACTATGCGGAATGTCGAGGGAGTTTAGAAAACTAGCCAATACCCCCTTACTGGGTAGACCACCAAACACTATCCTCCGCCCACCATCCGCTCTAGCTGTCACCAACAAGCCCTCACAGTCTACCACCACCCCGTATCTTTGGAGCCAATCTACTCCCAAAATAATGCCAAACCCAGTAAAGCCCAAAACAAAGCAATCACAAACAAACATGCATCCATGACTCGATAAGACCACATTACGACAAATCATGCTAAGGCTAGTCGAACCACCAATCGGGTTCGTCACTACTAAAGGTCTATCGACAATCTCGGGCTCCAATTCCAACCTATCTACCAGGTCACTAGATATGAAAGAACTGGAAGCTCCGGTATCAAACAAAACTCTAACAGGAACATCATAAACAGAAAGCATACCTTGAATGACGACATTCTTTCCCTTCTCCGCCGCAGTTGGGGCATTCGACGAAGAAGGAATAGCATTAAGGGCATATGCTTTCACCATTTGCTTTTCTTTAGGGGGCTGTGGACACTTGTCCTTGTGATGTCCCATTTGGCCACAGTTGAAGCACTTCCTATCCGCTGGCTTGGCCCGACAATTACTAGCATAATGGCCCTTCTTACCACAGCTGAAGCACTCCACATCTTGCTTATTCCTTTTCTTCTGGCCGTCCTTAGCCTGATTCTGCTTTCTTTTATTCTGGGAACCACCCTTGCCTCCACCACTTGCTTGTGGCTTTGGCTCATCTACGGATGCAACCTCAGTCTTCGGCTTAGGGTAGAGACTTTCCGATCTTAACGCTTTCCCCACAATCGATTCAAACGTCTCATCGATGTGGTTAATAAGTTTTTCCCCCAAGTACTGATCCAAACCAGTTATGAATTTCTCATTCTTTCTCTCGGCAGTATCAATAAGAGATAACCCATATTTTGACAAAGTGTCAAATTCAGCAATATACTCCGAGACGGCTCTGCCATTCTGCTTGAGCTCCAAGAATTTCTTAAACAGCATTGACTTCTGAGCAGCTGGAATGAACTTCTCACTGAAGCGAGCTTTAAACTGTTCCCAAGTAATCTGATCTTCAGGAGTAGCTGCCTTTATAGCATTCCACCAATTCATTGCCCGCCCTTGCAGCTGACGGGACGCTAGCTTTCTTTTCATCGCATCCTCGATACCCAAATCCTCGAAGATACGTTCGCAACTATCCAACCAATCCTGAACATCTGTGGCCGACTCCGTTCCGTGAAACGGCTTCCCACCAAGACTAGTATAATCCTTGTTCAGCTTGGCGAAGTCGACTCTTGGCGCCTGCACCATTGGACCACCACCATTCCCACCATTGGGAGCTGCCCTCTGTACATCTCTAAGCATCTCTCTCATGAGGTCAGTAAACATTGTCCTCATGTCAGCAGCATTCCCATTATTGGCTCCCCTACCAGCACCTCTAGTATCTCGGCTCATCGTCAGTCTGAAAAAGGAAATGATTAACGACTCCATAGTGGTGCTAGTGCAGTACGACTTCATCCTTATACTACTAATAGTATATATATATATATATATATATATATAGCTTTTAAAAACCAAAGTAATCACAAATACGCTCTCTCGTATACGTATATTATCTCTCCCTGATAACTTCCCTAGGTTAACTACGCAATCTAGAGCTCTGATACCAAGTGTGACGGCCCGTCCCGCACCAGCCTGCATTTCCTCCGAAAGTGCGCTGTACACATGTCCCGACTAGCACGGAACGGTCGCCAAGGAAAGGAAAGAAGGGAATGAACTAATCAAGGAACCTGTAGAATGTCTCACAGCGCATGGAATAAAATATAATAATAACATACTTGACATAAAACAGGTGAGACAGTGCATAAGCTGATAACTAACAATCAATGTCAACATCAGAGCAGCGGAAATCCAAATACAGCTTATTACAACTTTCCAAATTTACTGTCTCTAATCAAAAGAAAACTAAAGTAGGAGATACACCACCAATGCCCAAGCAGTGATCTTCAACAATACAGGGAGAATACTATATATATTACGTGGAAGCCTCCTGCTCGTCTCCGGATCATCTACCCGTGCATCACCAGCTAACCTGTCTCTAGTCTGCTCGTGTGAGCACCCAGAGTAATAAGAAGAGACATAAAACTCTGGGTCAGACATAAAGCCTGGTATGAGCGATAAGCATCTAAACAGAGTAATAACATGTATACTAATCCATACCTGAACCTGGACCTGCAACCAAAGAGTTAGTACCACATACCGTACAATACTCCAAGGTGCCATAAAAGATAGTGTCAGAATACGGGGGTGGGGTGTGCATGTCACAATGATAGCAAACAAATCATCCATAACAACCATCCTCACATCTCTCACTCAGTGCGTAAAGCGTACGCCATCTACCACTTTGGAACACTAGACAAACTGAGGTAACGACGAATCCCGACTTGTAGAAACCCTGCTGTGACCAAGCCAAACACTTGGAGTCATGACCAAACATTTCAATGACCCACTTCATTGGTCGTAGCACTTGGTTCTACCGATGCCATAATGGCCCTGAATCCGCCTTCGTACCTCCTACCATAGTGGTCCAAAGCTATAGACGTCGATAACTCCTTAGCACGCGTCCCGCAGCAAAGCCCAACCATGAAGCGAACTCGTTGATTCCCATCTGAATCTTGAGCTCTAACTTCCCATTTGGACTTCCTTTGCATCTCGGGTTTGGTCGAATTGGAGTTGGTCTTCAGAAGAGTTGTCGTGCAGTAGCAGCCCTAGAATTCTGTTCGGTTCGGTAGTCATCACCTTCATCGGTTCGGGTCGGTAGTCCACTTCGGGTCGGGTCGGTGCCTTCCTCCGGGTCGGGTCGGGGTCCTCCTCCGGGTCGGGTCGGGGTGCTGTCCTCCTCCAGCTCATGCTCCTTCTCCAATCAGCTCCCTCGTTTCCATCTACTCCGATCCGATCCGATCACTTCGCCTTACTCTAGTCGTAGCCTTCCATTCTTGAGCCGATCCGATCTGACTTCCATTATCCTTCCGATCCGATCCCCTTGTCCACTCCAACTCTAAGGGAACGGCCTTCCTTTTTGCCAAGTCTCCTATGTGCCAAACTCCGGTTCGGGTCGGGTTTCTTGCCCAGTTCCCATATCTGATCCGAGCCCCCATCCGATCCGATCCGAAGCTCTGCACAGCTTTCTGCAACTTTTTCCAGCAACTTGTTTACGCCATTCGACGACGTTTTTGACAAATCTAACTATTCTAATCAATCATAAAACATACCATAGAGTCATAGCAACATAGCAAACTAACCACAAACACCAAAACAATGAATTCATATGTCAAAATGGATCAAATGTGCCCAAAACCCCTTATTTTCCCTTAAGCATGTTTAAGTAAAGCTAACCATAGGGTTAACAAAACTTAATCAAATCGAACCAAATTTCTAACAGAGGCATAAAATATTATTTACGAATTTCTAAACATTTTTCCAGAATTTATTAGTGTATAAATTCGCTAATTCTCACTAATTACCCTTAATTAACCGTAATTAGTGTCAAAATGATGCTATCACTCACCTTTGCCACAACTAGAACCCCAAAACTGAAATATTCTCTGATTTGGCGCTGTTCCCAATCTTATACAGCAGCTCCAACCTTGCTTTGGTGCTATTTGGCCTTGTTTTGACGTAGTTTAGGCTTAATCTTCGCTAAAAATGTGTTTTGGGGTGATTTTAGAGGATGGAAGCCATTACCAATGTCTCAAGAAGGTTTGTGGCGGCTCAAAACTGAAATGAAAGTGATAACCTAACCCTAATCAGTCCTCCTATACCTCTAAACCCGAAATTCCCCTGTGGGCCTAGCTGCTAATCACCCGGTTAAGCCCAATTAAGCTGTTTTTCACCGTCTGAAACTTGTTTCAGCCATATCTCCAAAACGGTAAGTCCGTTCGGCTAATGTGACCACTCTACGGAAAGAGAAACCATCATCCGAAGCCAATGGAAGTAGTTTTAGGTCAAAATTCCTTCCCAGTCAAAAGTTATGGCCAAAACAGTGCCAACTAGGGGTAAAATGGTCATTTAAAAATCGGGAAAAATCATGAACATGGGAAATGACCCCAATAGTCGTTTCCCAAAGTTACATGACCATACGACTTCGTATGTGACATAAATAAATATTCTACGATCCTATGATGCGTAGAATGCGGGTCGTTACACTGTAGGTTGAGTAAAATAGGAGAAATTTATGTGTATTGAAATTGAAAATCTGGTTGTATATATAGAAGAAAGGGGTAAGGAAGACTGGAGCGGGAAGGGAGCAACGATTCTTAAAATAGATGTTGCTCTTAGCCGGCTTATTTAAATCCGGCTAAGGGGAAGAAAATGATTCCAACCCCCTTATCGGGCTTTAAATAAGCCGATTAAGGTGGAAACTTTTTCCATCTTATGCGGCTTATTTAAAGCCGGATAATCTTAGTCGGCTTTAAATAAGCCGCCAAGGTTTCTTTGTCAAAGCAACCAATCGGGTTGCTTTGGCAACCTTGAAGGTTGCTAAAGCAACCCAGAAGCGACGTTTTGACCCCCGTTGGGGGTGGGTTGCTCCATGACCCACACCGCGTTGGGGATGGTCTTACTTTCAATTTAATGGCCACAAATCCCCTTGCTTCATCTCGTCCAATAACTGAAGTTCCTCTATTCTTTCGAAGCTAGGTCCAAATTCTAATTATAAATCAATTGTAGTGCTTCATAGGAGCGGATCAGGTAGTGGGATATGGAGGTTGAAGTGTGAGTTAATCAGTGAAGGAAACGGAGCTCTGGTTTAGAGAGGAAGAAGCGATTAGTTCACCACTGGTCATATTGTGGTCGCTACTGGTATGATGATGGATGGAAAACAGATAGATTGTTTGAGCTATGATGTTGGCGACAATGTAGAATATAGGGTCAGTTGTTGGTGCTGCTTGTAGAGATTGATGAGTTCCCTTTGCGGGATCAAGTACGAGTCCGTTCTCTGGCTATTTCATAAAGCTTCGAATGAATAAAATGGCAGTTGGCGTTAGGAGGAATGAGAAATGGAGTGATGGGGTCGGTCATGATTTACAGGCATCGGAACATTCAAAACTGCGCAATTTCATCAAATTGGACCCCATCGAGCTGGATTTTCAAAACTGCGCCATAACAACTAGCCTACCCTAAAAAAGATGAACTAGAAACCGTGCTGAAGATCATTGAATCTTTTCTGCCAATCGTCTTCGCTGGTGAGGCTAGAAAGTTGAAGGTGTAGAACAGGTTGCTGGTTGTTCGAAGAGGTGGAATGGTGATGATATGGAGCTGGACACGGTTTTGCAGTAGAGGGATGGAGTTGATGTTATTGTGTTAGGAGGATGGTATTGGAGAAGGTGTTTGCAGCTGTTGCTATTCTGGAGGTTGTTGAAATCTTAGTGCATAAACTATGAAGATGTTGAGGGGTAGTGGCTGTGGGAGGTGATTTGATTTCGATGTTGGAAGTTAATGGCAGTGAGTTGCGGCTGCTGTATATGGAAGTGGAGAAGCCAAGAATGGATGATGCAACCAGAGGAGCAGCTGCAGTTGTTGCTTAATGGCTGAGGTAATTGAGGTTGCATGGATTTGGGTTTCTAGTGAAGGCGTTTCTTGCTTGTGTAGTGTTGAAGGTAATGGGTTGCAGTGATTTGCGATTGTTGAAGACATGTGCGATGGGAAACGAAAATGATTGAAGGCTTCCAGTTTAGAAATAGTGTTAGGAGGTGTTGAATGGTTGTTGAAGTTAGGTTAAAGGAGGAGCATATGTGTTGTGTAATGTTGGGTCTGTGATGTTGAGTGGATTACTGATGTTGAAGTAAGTGCTTGCAGCGAAGTGCTTGTGTGAAAATAACGTGGAGATGAAGATAAGGCGACGAAGTGTAGAATGTCACTTACAGGGGTGGATGTTCATGGAGAGCACTCGAGAACTGTTTGACGATATACCTATGAGGAAAATATGTATGTCCTACGAGTGAAGTAGGTAGTCTGCAAGTGAAGCAGACGTGGCTTCATGTCATCCAATAAGTATGAAAGAAGAGCTGAGGTTCTCATTTGTTAAAGGATATGACAATTATGGGATGGCTCGAGAGGAGAGGCCCAGTAAGTCCCAGAGAGAGACCATGAGGGAGAGTTGAACAGTTGAGCATGCCCAGTCAGAAAGAAGATAAGAATCTGCAATTTATTGCTCTGTAAAATGGATGTTAGCACATTTAGTTTAAGGGAGGGTGTTAAAAGTAGCACATTTTTAAGGACAAGTCTAAGTAGTGGTGGCTATAAACTAGCATGTTTCCTATTTTGTAGCTCAAGAAATAAGTAGTTTTTAGTCTATTTAAGCAATTGTATTTCCTGTATATTTCGTTCAAGAAAATAAATTTATCAACAATGTAGTCTTTTATTTTGTTCACCGTTAAATCTCTCTTTTTCTGTATATCAAATCCTAACAATAATATGCTAAACTGCTTAAACTTGTTAATCTTTGTAACATTCATATAGAAAAATATATTTATGTTTAAATTAAATTAATTTTTATATGCATACTTTCGACCATAGAGTTTGTGATCAACAATCTACTATCCTGACCATTATTAGGAAACAATATTGAGTTGGTCGCTTTATATAGAGTAGCGACAGTTTTCTCTTAATACACTATGACATGTTTCAAAATAAAGTTACCTGTTCATAATTTCTACATTCTCACAAGACAGCATCATTAAGTATGCTCCTAGTCTATGATAAGAGTGAAGGTAAAAAGAAGGGAATATCTAATTTGGGTGAAAAATAATAACGTCTAGTGTACCTGAATTGCAACAATCATTGTAGAATACATTAGTAAATTGAAATAGCTTTTATTGCAACTGATGATAAACTTTCCTACCGACCAAAATGTATGGTCAAAAATTTTGCTGGAGTAAATTCAATCATCTAACAGTAGGAAGAGCTGATCGGATTCATAAAGCAGCTATTAATGTGCAAATAAAGAAAGAAATTGAAGAAACAAAAGAATGTGCAAATCAGATTCTTAAAACAGTTATGGTAACTAATAGCACCATCTTTGCAGAAATGCCTTTAAACGATTCACATCTTTCTACACTTCCTAAGGTACCAATCTACCAGTAGTAGATGAATTTATGTTATATCATAAAATTTTCAGTATATAGTTTAGAAATATATGAAACTAAAACTGAACTACGTAATGTTTTAGAGCGGAAAACATTAGTAGTAATTCTGGATGCGCTTCGGTTCCAGATGCCCGCATTTAGGAGGAGCTGAGAAATTAGAATGTCATTCGATATGTAGGGGCATTTCCATGATAGAGTTTGAATGATAGAATCAATGGTAGCGTAGCGTAATGTTGCATAATTTGAAGTAAAAGTAGCATTAGTAGTAGGAACTCATGATATAGAGTGTCAAAGTGCCTATCCACACTAGGATCCACACTGTTAACCGCATATATGGCTTAGGTGGGAAAGATTAGTAGCAGTTTGGGATTTGGCTATTTGTTGATAGTTCAGAATATTAACTGAGCATGTTGTAGGAGAGCTTGCTTTCGACTGTATTGAATCCGCTCTAGTGGTTGAACAATTCGATCTGAACCGAGTATGTTTGGTTAGATGTGCCCACCGTATGAGACATATCAGAAGGGCATGATGTTGATGGGGGTAGTAACATGGTCGTGTGTTATGCATTTTGTAATTGGAATAGGCTAATCATATTGGTAATGAACAATATACGAGTTGGTTTGGGTGGTTTATATTAACATGCATTGATTTATTTATGTCCTATCATGAGCACAGAGTGAACGATTTTATAGGGATACTGTTAATGATTTTAATGGCCAGTCATATTGATCTGTGTAAAATGGGTTTCCTATTTTCTAGTTATATGTTGATTTACATTGTGACCACCTTATTAATTTTTATGGTTTTGCTGAAACTTTAGACTGACTACTGCAATACTTAACCATTTCAACTCTGTGTAGATGTTGTTCCCCATATTTTCAAGATATGTACAGAGGCATGTTTCAAATATGGTTCAGGTGACATTTCTTCTCTGAATTATACGCCGGTATCATATGGAAGATTTGATAAACATAAACGTATGTAACATACATAGAACTTTAAATTGCAATAATTAGATTACTGTTGGTTGTATACAAACCATGTGTACTTTTTTACAGTTGAGAAAAGTGGGTCTAAATGGAACTGGTTAATAATAGAAGCTGTTAGCAAGTTATGGTTTGAGGAAAATGTTATTTATAGGTAACAGAGTCTCATAGATGGTACTTAAATATTTCCTTGTGGCTTCTCAAATTTTCTGACATTGTTGCTACTTATTACATATTTTTTATATGTATTCACTTGTATGTGCATATACTATTTTGTTAGTATATGTACATATACCAACATGTGGCTTCTATTACTGTATGTCTATACAAAGTTCTGAAATACTGATGTGCATCAACGGATGTCTCTTAAATTTGAAATTATAATATTCTAAAATTATTGCTTATTTATTTTCTTACTGTCATTAGACTAGAGTATCATACCTACACTAATACCTTCAATTTATTAACATGCAAATGCGTTAGCGAGGGATGTATAGTCATCGCAAAAAAGATACTTTTTGCGATAGTTTTGTTGAAGAACAGTCGCAAACAATAGGTTTTCTATGACAGTTGAAAATCAGTAGCAAAAAATTTTATGTCTGTTGCGACATCTTCATTTGCTACTATTGCTAAACAGAAGTAAAAATGGATTGACAACCGTTGCAAATGACCTGTTTTGTTGTAGTGTGTATTCCTCTCTGGAGATGTACTGTTGGAAGGTGGTTCCATACCTTGCCAGTTGGAATCCATTCTCCAATAAGTGCCTGCGGTTTTGACTGTATACTATGTATATAGCGCGCGAGATGCAAGCGTTCTGCAAGATTGTTATTTATTTGATTTAGACACTATTCTAATATCATAATAGTATTGATTTAAAAAATGTTTTGGGTGGTCGTAAGGTAAAAACCACCTGTGTTTATGTGTCGATCGGTCTTACGATTATGTTTTATTTTGAAAAGTTAAATCAATGGTTGGAGTTTACTCACACCAGTCCCATGACTGACCTAGAGTTTATTTTGTTTTGTTTTACCCTAAACTTTTGGGTACCCAAATTTGTAAGTGTAGTCAAACATGTCAAGTTTTTTACGAATACCCTTGGAGAAGCTTGGAGCAGGAGGCTTCAGGGTAAGGTATGTATTGTTATTTCCACTATATCGAGTGTTGTATTCTGATAATGATATGTATGTAAGTTAAAAATTTTGTATTTCAAAAATTATGTTATATAATATATTTTATTCATTCCGCGGTGAGGTTCATGTTTACTATGATGTTATTGTATTAATTTTCTGATTCTTCTTATATTTTATTCGTTCCGCGATGAGGTTCATGTTTACTATGATGTTATTGTATTTATGTTCTTCTTCTTCTATTCTAATTTTTCTTTCTTTCTATGTCTCACCCTCTAACTTCTTTCTATTAATGATCCGGTAATTTCTGGTGTTTGGTTAGTCTATATGGTATTTAAATTAATAATTTGGATCGAGAAAATGTCGGTTTGTTATAGTGGTATCAGAGATTAGGTTGAGCAAGTGCCTAGGCTTTGGTGGGGGTTTATTCATTAGAGATAGGATCAGTAGTACCCTAGAATGAGTTGAGTGTATATATACGAGAGAGCATATTTGTAAGTTGATATAAAAATTGTTTCATATTGTGTGGCTTGTCTGTTGAGTGTTTTATGAATTCTGGTCGAATCGTGGGATGCCACGACGTCGATAAGTGTTTATAAACACTAGAATAGATGGTTGGACATAATATTGTTTTAAAGAAGGTAAATGAAATAATTTTACCCAAATTTCTATTTTGACATAGAAGGAATAATTTTCTAAAATTATTATAATATATGGATGGTTGTTATTATAATCAAATGAGATTATAAAATTGGAATGATTATATGTAACCAAATATTATTTGTATATGAATGAAATATAAAAATGAGATGAATTAAAATTGGATTCAAACTAGAATTTGAAATTTAAATCTCTGATGTTTAGAAAAATATTTTTCTAAGTGAATATAAAGTAATATAGCTATGTTTTGGAAGAATTTGAATGAAAACCACTTTTGAATAAATTTTGAAAGTGATAAAGCATGGAACTCACTTCAGTCGTTGGAAAATAATTCTGATGATGTTTGCCGCATCATCAGTATTCATTTTCGAGTTTCTAAGCGAAGAATTGCTACCTTAAAAAAAAGTTTCTAATGGAAATTTGTTTAAAATAAAACAAGTTGGTTTGAAAATTCAAATATTTTTGAATTTGAGATGATTGTAAATATATGTATATATTTATGTGACTTCTAAAGGATTTGAAATCAAAACCCAGGAATTTGAATTTTGGAATTTAAAATTTAACATAGGCAAGTTAAGTGGACTGGAATGAATAAATTGGTTAAGATCAATTTAAATGAATTTTAATGCATATGAATGGAATATGAATTGAATGAAAAAATATTGGTTGTAAATCATTCGAATTAAATGAATGTAAGTATATATATGGTGTGTAATACAAACAAAAACCAAGGTTTTGGTTGGAACTAAAATTATAAAAATATGAAGAGTTGAGTTTCAACATAAGTGAGTTTTTGTAAAGTTATTGGATTTGTAGCATTTTTCTAACCTTTGTAATTTCGGGGACAAAATTCCTTTAATGGGGGGAAGAATGTAACGATTCAAATTTTTGGTTGATTAATTTTAAACATTTAATGTTGTTTTAAATGTTGAGTTGATAATATAAATGGATTTTTATATGGAATTTAGTGATTGAATAATCGAAATACAATTTAATTTCGAGTATATCGAATTAACGTAAATCAAACGATTAATAATTGAACTCGAAGTTAAAACTGAATAGAAACCATTCAGATGATCAATATAAATTCTATTTGGAATATAAACGATGGTAATAATACTTTATTATCGATGAAGTTGGTTGTTTTGAATTTAAATTATATTCCTATCAGTTTAATTTGGTTCGTGAAAATAGTTAATTTTCAAACGACCTCGATTTTAGATGAAACCAGTTTTACTTGGTCCATAATGTCATGCAGTATGTCAAGTTTCATTGCGATTGGAACTCATAGGTGGTCGTTTAAACATGAAACTTCAGGTGAAGTTTCGTGAGAATATTATAATAATAGAAATTATCGGATAAGCTCAAAATCAAATTGAAATCAAATCGCAATCTAATTAAATAAAATAAAAATCCCTTTATATCGAATTGAAATAAAAATGTCTATACTTTGGTTAGCATTAATTTAATACCTTGTACGTATTGCCCACTCCTTCCTCTATTTATACATCACGACCCCCTTTCCTTATTGTTTGTTAAATCTCAAATGCTTCAGCAATAAAAAAAATGGTCGTTCCCTTTTCGAAGCCATATATTCCCCAACCTTCTTTCTGCTCGTAATAAAACCAAGCTCCTCTTTTCTTTCTACTAAAGAACTCAGGCCATTTTTTCCATTTCTTTTTCCATGGTCATAAATTAAAAAAAACTAATCGATCCCATATTTTAAAGAAACCAAATTTCGTAAAATCATGTTCTAAATCTTTCGAAGCCTTCTGTCCTATTCTATATTCCAACACAATAATTTCTGATCGAAAAATCACAACTGAGATTTATGTGAGCTTGCAAAGGGTTGGGCTTCACCCTACTATGTTTACAGGAAGGTACAATGGCTCAATGTTGTTGATGTTTCATCAGTAGAATTTCCGTTTGGAATTAGGATCATTGATTATATGGATTTTTTTTTGGTAGTTAAATAATGGACTATCAAAGTTTAAGGACCATTTTTGTTGTCAATACGGAGAGACCGGGATTAGAATTATTATCTGAAAACCACTATGTATTGGCATAAACGTTGCGAATCAAATATGCTAAAGATAATTGAAGACGGAGTTAAGTGCAAGGGTTGTTCTATTGATCCTAGGTAGAAATTGCCTATGATGGATTGATGGAACAGTGCCTTTAGTTTGTCCAGTCCCAAGATAACTTGTATGGACGAATGTCTAACAGAGTATGCCCAACAGATCATCTACATTGATTTCTTCAAACGCATCAACGTTGCTGGCGGAGGAATTCGTTTCTCTTAGCTTTATCCCCATGATATTTTTGAAGAAATCAATAAATGATTTTGATGGGTTTGACGATGTGACATTCTAAGTAAATGAATATGTGGCATGTCAAAAAGACAAGCATGGCCTCAAGCCTTACAACTGGGAAATGGTATATAATCGGGTAAGTCGCTTGGCTAAATGGGTAGCTCCCAATTAGGGTGTATTGTCACCTGATCTAGAGAAATTCGGTTTGCTTATTTATTCTTTCGATGTTGTCCCTTTCAGGAAATGGTTGCCGATCCCAACTGTTGGTGACAATACATTTGGAACACTCAAGAGAAGTGAGTAGCCGATCATGTTTATCCTGGGTTGCAAGATGTTCTTGTTGAACCCTGTGTATTCCTCTCTAGAGATACACCGTCGGAAGGTAGTCCCATAACTTGTCAGTTGGAATCCATTCTCCAATAGAAGACTGTGGTTTTGATTATATACTATGTATGTATAGCGTGAGATGCAAGCATTCTGCTAGATTGCTATTTATTTTATTTAGACATTATTATAATATTAGAATTGTATTGATTTTAAAAAAAAAAATTGGGTTATCGTAAGATAAAAATCATTCATGTTTATGTTGTGGATTGGTATTACAATTATCTTTTCTTTCAAAAAGGATTTTTGAAAAGTTAAACCAATGGTTGGAGTTTACTCGCACCAGTTCCATGACTGACCCAGAATTTATTTTATTTTGTTTTACCCTAAACTCTTGGGTGCCCAAATTTGTATGGGCAGTTATGTAGTTCAGGTTTTTTACGGATACCCTTGGAGGAGCTTGGAGCCAGAGGCTTCAGCGTTAAATATGTATTGCTATTTCTGATGTATCGTAAGTGTTGTACTCTTATAATGATATGTATGTAAGTTAAAAATTTTGTATTTCAAAAGTTATGTTATACAATATATTTTATTCGTTCTGTGGTGAATTTCAGGTTTACTCTGATGTTGTTGGATTTATGTTCTTCTTCCTCTATTCTAATATTTCTTTCTTTCTATTTCTCACCCTCTAACTTCTTTCTATTAATGATTCGGTAATTTATGGTGTTTGGTTAGTCAATATGGTATTTGTATTGATAATCAGGATCGGGAAAATGTAGGTTCGTTACAAGTGATGGATCAGGCCCAACTCCTTCCAGAACACCTATAAATACCCCTTTAGTTCCAACTTTAAAGGGGGATCCAATCTTTGCCATACCAAGACTCTACCAAAGCTTTGTCAAAGTATATCTTCACCTCTAACAATCATGGCTCATCTTCAACATCAAGACTTCCTCCCAAGCAGCCATTACTCTTCTCCTATAACAAAGCTCCTTCTCCCGAGATATCAAATCTAGGTCACCTAGGCAGGTTATCGTGATTCTCCAGTAACTAATAGTACTAGTGATAATTTATTAATCTCTACTTTGGGGAATCCTGTAATCATCCATGATATATTGTAATTGGCATGGCAAGAATCATAATAAAAGATATTCAAAGTGGATGTAGGCCTTGACAATGGCTGAACCACTATAAAAATTGTGTCTCTCTTTACTTCCTGTTTCTTACTGTTCTTAATTTATTTTTATATGTTTTATATAGCATTCCCCGTAAAGAAGTGGTGCTTTCGCTAAAATCTAGTGTTAGTTCCATTTTTGGCGTTAACAATAATGAACCATACGAACTCAACGGAAATGCTCTCAAGTCATGATTCAACCATGCGTAAAAATTCATATTTCGGGACGGTCAATTAATTAACGATTAATTTTTAAACACAGTATTTAAACATACAACTGTTAAAAACATGAACCATTGCATTTATCCTATAAAATTTAGGCCAATACACGTATCCTCTATGGGTACTTGCTATAGGCAATGTCTCAAATCATCTCTAAAGTCACATTGTCGGTAACCAAATTAGCCGGATGGACCTCTATGTCCTTTTAATAATCTTACATCCCTGTAATTTAATCATAATCTCCTCTCATCTAATGGTGTACTGCCATTTATCTAGCAACGTTCCAAATCATGGCCTTATAAGAGAAAACTCTAATTTCATCTTCACAAATAGTTATTTCCGGAGGAAGATTAATATTAATCAATAGCCTACTAACTACGCAATTTGTAAGTTATAATTATACAATAGTTACGCTGGGATATTTATGTTTCTATATGCCTAAGATATTTTCAATTGTTCAAAGATTTTGTCCTATGCTAATGTTAAGTGTCAAACTTCCAGATTATACAGATCCAATTCCATACTAACAAAATATACAAATTAATCAACATTCTTAATACAATAATATACTAGTATAGGACTAGAATCCATATCAAACTTATTCTATAATAAATTTTGGAATCAGCATCAACAAAATTTGTAATTCAAATCCATTTAGCTCATTTAGTTTTGACTTACAAAGGTGAAAAAGAGATTTCATATGTAAATAAGCAGTGTAACCAGGAATAAAATAATTTATGCCTTACACATAATTACATAATGTATAAACATTTTATTATATCTAAAGAAGAAGATGATAAGTGGAATAAAATGTAAGACATTAAATTGCAGTAACTATACAATTCTACTACAGAAGAATTAAGATTATAACCTAAGAACTGGCATTTCTCTTTAAGAAAATTTTGAGGTTATAGTGTGATGATTTAGTAATAAAAAATTCTGTAAGGCATGTACCAAATAATTACTAAAAAAAGATAGACCATAATTTCGATTCAACAAAGCCCTTAGCTCTTCCTTTTTGGACTTGTCACGCCCCCTCAATCTCTTTATTACTCTCCTTTTAAAAATTTACAAATTTTTGAAGGGAGGGATGAATAGTGTCGCTTAGTTCCCAAAATAATTTGTGGACAAAAGCGAGAGGTCAAGGATATTATTTGCAATGGTTAAATAACGCTAGATTATCCAGAATTAAGTCGGGCGAAAATAATAAAATCTAAACAATATGGGAGAGAACCACAGCAACAACACTGATGTATATTGACTGCTCCTACCTAAATGATTGACTGCTAACGATCGACCAGCCTTAAGTAGGTGTCAACCTATAACACCCCATAAAACATACCTAAAGACATAAATATTAATAATTAATAGGAATAAACAATTTAATAATAAAATATAAATAGGCTAGAAAACGAGATTTTGCAGTATTAATAATTTGGCTATGAAAATCTTTTATTTGGATTCGTAGCGAAAATCTGAATCTTTTTCATATATGATATGCTGAAAATGATGGTAGTATCAAAAAGTTACAAGCAAATGAAATTAGACAATAAATGCAAATATATAAATATACGGTAAGATAAATAATATATATTCAAGAAATAAAATAAATATGGATGACTTTGAATTTCAAAATAAAGATAAGAAGGAGTGGACAAAGAATATTGTAGACAAGGTAAGATATAAAGAAAATAAATCAATGTTGTATATAGTTTAACACCTCAGCCCCATATATGTTTATTGGGCACTTCAGCGACCTGGAGGTCGACCGTCCCCTAAAAGAGTTGTCGACCACTAGGCGGCTGAAACGCCCAGTAATGCTATGTTTGATTAGGTTTTTAGGGGTAATATATATAAATGGACAACTAGGATTATATCTAAATAATCCAACGACACAAGCTTACACAAGCAACTATATATAGTCCCTAGACCTCACAACTAAACCCTAGCTGTTTTTCTCTATTGTGTCTCTACCTCTATTGATTCCAGAATTAGTTTTTTTCATCTTCTTCTAATCTATTCCTCTTTCTCTCTAATCTTTTCTAATAGATCTAGATTAGAATGTATTCTGGAAATCATATGAAATTTATATATAATAATTTAATTAATTTATTCCTATGTATAAGTAGGTCTCTAGAGTTGGAAATTACATCCAAAAGGCACAACAACGTCTGAACTACACTCTTCAAATCAACGTGAATGGAATATTGTATTTCCTTTGGCATATTCTACTTTTGTTAAATTAACATATTGATTTGTATGCCTAAGAGGATCTGTTATAACGATAATACAAATAGAAAACCCCACCAAATCCTCTATTTTTATGTATTGCGCAAGAATGGTCAATTTATTGGGTATGTGGATCTTGTCTTAGTAGTGAATTTAGAACAAAAGAGGGTGATGTGGTTTTATTTTATTTTATTTATCCTTATGTCTAAATATTTGATTGTAACCTAAAAAGGTTTAGATTTGGTTTGATTCATTATTTGATTAGGTTTGGGTCCTATTTTGAATCCAAACGTACTCAGATTTGAAGCCTACCAAATACAAATGTTTTTATGTGCAATATATAAAAAGGGGGAAATTAGATAAAATAAAGTTTATGTATATACATGTATATATTTATGTGTATATGTATATTATAATCTATTCTTGATCCATTATTAAAATCATTCCTATAAGCCTAGGATGCAAGTTGAAATTTGTATGTATGTTGTATTTTCCATTCACTACTATCTGTTATTATACAATTATGTCATCATGCCTTAAATGTAGCTATCAAAAATATGGAAATTAACTTGTATACCTTAAACTTAGGAAAAGTTGACAATTTATATCTCGTTAGAACGTTCTCTTGTTCATATGAACATTAGCGTTATTTATACGTTTTAAATATTATACTTAAATAGCGTAATTAACGTAATAATGACGTAATAAATGCGATTAGGATAGGATTCGAATTTGAAATGTCCCCATATATATATATTTATGTATATATATATATTGATTTATTATGTGTGTATACGTAGAATGGATTTACAAATATTAATAGTGACACACAAACACGAGGTTAGTTATCATTTGTGGTATAAGCCTGCCTGGAACCAACCAGTAAATCCAACAACCATAAGTAGGCCCAACAAATGTGAGAGGTCTGGGTGTCATGGGCTGTTCAAACTAAGTACACTCTGACACGAGGTTAAACCTACTTATAGTAGAAGCCTACACGAAATCGCCCAACATATCCAACATCTACAGATATATGGCTTAGTGTAAGGGGCCTAGAGTGTGTGTGTGTATAAATCTATTATGTGTGAAAATAGGCAGATTTACTACACCTTAAGAAGATCTTAAGTGGCTGACTCTCTTCTTATCTAGTTTGGGCCTTAAGTGATTAGGTCCAGGAACCCCTCTGAAGGTTTATTCCTTGGAGAGGAACCAAAGTCATGGGACTCACCCTTATTAGATTCGAAGTAAGTCTGTGGGTCCTCTTTCTCTAAAGTGGTTAGGCAGAGCGGTAACGGAGTAGGGTAGTTCATGGGGGATGTCTACTTCCTCTATAAGCTTATAGGGCTAAACTAGGGACAAGACTGGATTATTAAAGATATGTGGCCATGGCATGCTCACTGTAACAACCCGAAAATCTGGGCCAGTTTAAATTTTTTATTTTGGCAATTTTAGCGAATTTTGATTATTTAAAATGAATTATTTTAAATAATATCGACGTGAAATTTATTTTGAATATAATTCGAACGAATATATTATATACGTCGTCGTTAGAATATAAATATTTATATATAATTATAAATAGAATTGAAAATGGCGCGGTAGTTCGATAATTCGATTTCAAACTTCAATTGAATGTACCGGGTGCAAAACAATCCGGATTTTAGTGAAACCAAAAACATTAGGATCTAATTGATGGTATCTTTCCAACGAATCCGACAAATCCACATTTCATAGCGGGAATCAAAAGATATGTCCAGTTGAAAATTCTGAATAGTCGCTATGGAATTCAGGCCCTTAAAAATAGACATTTTGCAAACGACCTCGGATTTCGACGAAACCACTTTTGTTGGGTCCGTGGTGTCAAGTTATTGCTAGATTCCAAGCTTCATAATTTTTCGAATCAATATGTGAGCGTGGCGAAGGAAAACGCGTTTGACCAGTTTCAGTTGATTTTAATCGACTGGAAATTGGCCATTTTTCTAACGGTCTCAGAATTCGACGAAACTAGTTTTGTTAGGACCGTATCATCAATACGAAGCTAGAAAATATTTTTCTGCAATTTTTAAAGTTAGTATGTGACCCCGGTAAATTGAAATGTATGTTTAAAATTCAATATAGTGATTTAAATGTTAATTCAACGGAAACTGATCGAAACGATCGAATCAACATACGAAACATATCCCATTGTGTTCGGAATGGGGGTAAAACGCTATGGACGACAGGCGGTGGGCCTCTTTTCGAGGTCGTATGTAAAAGTCAACATTTTTTTCAAATTAAATAAATAAATAAAAAAGAGAAATATCTTCTTTCTCTCCCTTAAAACCTTCTGGCCCCCCCGATCATTCTTCTGTAAGCAGAAAAAAAAAGGGAAACGAAGACGCCACCTCCACCCACGGAGCGCCACCGCGCTGATGGCGCCGCCGCCGCCCAAGGGGGGAGTCGCGCCTCCTCAGCCCTCGACCGCACCCCCTTCCCTCTGCGAATAACGTCGCGCCACCCCCCCCCCCTCTACCAGATCGCCGCCGCCTTCGAGCCCCTCCGCCTCCCCTGCACCAGCGCCGCGACCCCAGCCCCATCGCCTCTCCTCCCTTAGCGCGAGCCCCGAACCACAAACCCGAAAACCTTGAAACCGACAGGAACCGCTCCCCCTTCCATCCGCCGCAACCGGTAGACCAAACTGCGCCCCCTAGAGTCACCTACAACCACCAGTCGAGCGCCTAAAACTCGTTGACCATCTTAGGAGAACCCGTCCAGCAGTCTTGCAACTGCAGCTGATCATCCACGCACCCTGCTGCATCGGTTTTAAAGTGAGTAAATTCACATAGTTTAATTTCAGTTTTAAAGTATGATTCACATTGTTTTCTTTTCAGTTTTATATATAAATAATCATCAATTCAAATTCGGATTTTTATGTATAAAACATAGGATAAGAAAATTAGGTTTTTATATGAATGGATTTTATAGGCAGTAGTAGTGAAAAAAAAAATATAATTTTTATATAGTTGATTTACAAAAAAAGATAGGATTTTTATTTGTAGAAAGATAGGATTTTTATTTGTAGAAAAATATGATTTTTATATTTTTAAAGTATTAAAAATATAATCTTTATAGGATAGAGAATATAAAAATATCATCTTTGTATATGTAGCGAAATAAAAATCTGATTTTTATTTTATATACGTTGAGGTAAAGTGATGATTTTTATAATGATGAAATCTATATTTTTGAAAAGGCGAAAACTTTATTTCTATAAAGGCGAAAACTTTATTTTTATAAAGGCGAAAACTTTATTTTTGAAAGGGCGAAATCTTTATATGAGGAATAAGGTGATAAAAATATAATCTTTACTATATAGAAATATTAAAAATATGATTTTTATATTTATAAAGTATTAAAAATATAATCTTTATCTATATAGTAGCGTTGTGAAAATATGCTTATTTTTATATATTGAATAACAGAATAAAAATTCGATTTTTAAATATTGAATAGCGAAGTGAAAATTCGATTTTCAAATATATGAAGTGATTATAAAAATATGACTTTTATATTGAAAGTGAATAAATAAAAATGTGATTTTTATTTTAAAGACATCGAAATATAAAAATGTGTGATTTTTATATATATATATAGTGACTACGGGCAACGAAGATGACGAAGATGGGATAACGAAGAAGATTTCTATAAAGGAAGTGCCGTGAAGTTGGATAGCTAAAGGTGAGAACTTCTCACCTTTCAATTTCTTTTTCTAGTTATATATATATATACTAGGATGCAGACGGTGCTTAGTAGCACCCGACACCCGTCATCCACAGACCATGGATGGCTTGTTTGTTAAATTGTTTGGTTGAGTAGTTGGTTAGTTTGTTGAGTTTGAATTGAATTGTTTGGTGAAATGAATGAATCTGATTGATGTGTGAATGGCGTGGGCCTTCACTAGACCGGGGATAAGGCTAGGCCTTATCCCGTTTCTAGTATCGTGCCGTTATGCCGCCGAAATTTTCTAAAATATGTTAGAAAAATAAAAATATCATTTTTATTGTGTAAATGAAATGAATAGAAACTCATGTGTTGAAATAGAATATTTTATCGTTAAAAATATAATTTTTAACATGAAAGTGAATAAAATAAATATTCATTTACAGACCGGACGGTTTGTTTATGTACACTGATTTGACTGACATTGATTGGGTCGATAAATTTTACACATCGCCCAACTGCACAAATAAAATCTGTGTTTGATTGTTTGAAACCCCACACGGGTGTTGGGATGAAATTTGAAGTTCACTCATCCTGATTGATTAAATATGTCGATCGATTGATTGACAGGCTGTTATAAGCGTTGGACATCTATATTTGATGCTTATACAGTGTAGTGCACTTTGGTTGATAGTTGATTATTTTTCAATGCTATTATATACGTGTGATGTATGAAAATCTATATAATTAACATTATATGGTGATTGATTGGGCCTCATTCCAATCGGGAAAATAATGAATATTATAAAAGAAAATTCATGTGTTGAATATAAAAATAGTCATGTGTTGACGATGATTATGGGTTGAAACTATTCATGTGTTGAGTGAAATATTTTAAATAAAATAAATTACATCTTTATCATATTTACAATTAGAATCTACTTCACGGTGGAGTCTAATTAAAATCAAACGATAGATACCATAGTTTTATAAAATATTTTACATAACAAAAATAGTGAGGTGTTGACAGTACTCATGTGTTGAGATTAGTCGTGTGTTGAAAGAAATATAAATTCATGTGTTGAATAGAACAAATATTCATTTGTTGAATAGAATGACGAATTAGTGAAATATAAAGCCGTGTTGATTAGAGATGCGTTATTTTGACGTGAACGATATTTATATCGATTTTATTCAAATTGAAATGAATATTATAGCAAATTCGAATTGAAAAGAAAACGATTTCGAAATGAATTGAATTGAAAACGATTTCGAAATGAATTGAATTGAAAACGATTTCGAAATGAATTGAATTGAAAACGATTTCGAAATGAATTGAATTGAAAACGATTTCGAAATGAATTGAATTGAAAACGATTTCGAAATGAATTGAATTGAAAACGAATTCAAATTGAATTGAAAGTGAATTGAAATGAATTCAAATTGAATTAAAATTTGAATTGAATAGAAATGAATTTTAAAACGAATTTATAAAGAAGAATTCAATTTTGATTTGAATTGAAAAGAAAGTTGAAATTGCTTTCGAAACGATTTTAAAACGATTTATAAAATTCGTTTTAAAAGGAAATCGACGAAATATATATTATATATATAATATAATGGCCTGAATAGAACGCGCCGCGCCGCGGCAGTTCGTGAATTTCGACCATTTATTTCAAACGGACATTGTGGGAGATCCGACCGTCGGATTCTCCTAAAACCGGAACCGTTGGGTTCGTATCGAAAAGAGCTTTCCAATGAATATTATAAATTTGAAATCTAACGGTTGGATTTGGAATTATGTCCAAATCAAATTTGAAAAAGGTCGCTGTAAGTGCAGTTCGATAGCCGTTGATGGAAATCGACTGTACGGGCCTTGATAAAATTATTGAAAATATCGATAATTTGTGTAAAATTATAATATGTGAATTGGAAAGAATTGGGCTGGAAAATTCCACATTAGATGATAAAAATAGATTTTTATCGAAATGAACTAGTTTTGAACTAGAATTAAAATCAATTTATTTTTGAAATAAATAAATTGAATTTGAAAGTGATTTTGAAAATAATCGATGATTTCCAATACGTGAATTGGACTGGAGTTGAATCGAAATTATCTTCGGGATATTTCGATGTTGGATTTCGTGACTATACAAATATTGTTATGGGGATTTGAAAGATATATTTTATATCGTTATTTCCAATACGATATATGTTGGTTTCAGAATTTGATATTGAATGTAAGCTGATATATTTTCTATTCAAAGCCTTGTATTTAATATCAAATGTGATTTAGGTTTATCGTGAATCGTGTTTTAGAAGACATTGGTTCTTTAACCCAGTTAAAGGCAAGATATCGATTTTTGAGAAGATTAAAACTAAGTGGAGTTTTAATGAATCTTTAATTAGATTGAAAAATGAATTGATTATTTAAATTATCAAATCTGAAAGGTGATCGAGAATGGAGTACCACCAGTTTTGCTCCAAAGCGATAGTTAAATCTTTAATTAGATTTGAACGTGAAATGGTAATTAATTTTACCGATAACACAGTGGTGTTAGATGTGGAGTATTACCAGTTTTCTCCATGGGATATATAGGTTTGGATTGGGAAATAAAATAATAATTACTTCGGTGTGGTTCGCTAATCCCGACTAGTTTGGAAAACCATAATATGGTTTGAAATGGTATCCAAAGGAAGATTAAAGAATAAATTTAGAAGAATTTATCTTGGATAAAATTAATGGGAACCTTTCCCTAAAAATGTGATTTTGTAATAAAAGAATATTCTGAATTGGAATGAGGCGTTTGATGTGTTTGTGTAAAATTTGTTTATCATATACGTGGGTTATTCAGAAAGGCCGGGTTTACACCCATTCTGAATAACCGATTCGACGAGATGTCGAAGATGAAAACGGTGGTTGAAGGCCGGAAGTCTTCACATCGTTTGGATAGTTACTGACGATCCTGATTGGGCTGTACACCCAAGAGGATGGAAATAGTTGGCGGTCGTCTAGACGTACTTGGAGATGGATGGATATGCGAGGAAAGTGCCTCCGGTTTCGTTCAGACCTAGAACGGACTTGTAAATGGATGGTGTGTCCGACATTGTATTCCTTTATATTGTATTTGTTGATCTCTGCTAAATATATATCTGTTTGGCGGCGGAGAATTTATTCTCTTGCTTAACGCCCTTCTCTGAGACATATGAGCTCAGAGGTTATATATTGGCAGAAATCAGTGGTACGATATGGATTGATAGTGTGGCATACTGAGATGCAGTGATCCAGACTTTTGTTGAAAAGCAAAGTTTGGTGGTTGATGATCAAAGCACAGCTGATATAGCATGGCTTTGTGTATAGCGTTGATCCGCGAGCCTCACAGCCCGGGATGGTGGTAAACTGATGGTTTGATCAGTATACATTTTTAGTGTAGTGGATTCGGTCGACCGATATTGAGCTTCGTGCTCGGAGGGATAGAGTAAGCGGTGTTTTCTCTTGCTGGGACGTAAGCCGCGGTGATACTTGAGTCCCAAAAGTGCGGATGTGCATAGCGGTGTTTTCTCTCGCTGAGACGTAAGCCGCGGTGATTTGTACTACGCGATCGATCTTTCGAATCAGGAGCCACCATGATGGAAATCCAATTTCCAATACGTGTATTTCGGCTTTATTTGTAGAGCCTAGTATGGCGACGTAGTGGGATGGGGCACTCATGCCGTCTATGATTTATATTTATGATTGAAATTGTTTTTGACACTATACACTTATTATAGTATCAAATGATTTGTTTTAAACGTATCAAGCATGTTTGGCTGTTATAAGGTAAAACCCTATCCTCCGGCTTGCGTTGCATTGTGTGATGGGACCTGGGTCTTATAATAGCTTCATTTTTCGAAAAAGCATTGCGCTGTTTATTCTATGCACTAGTATTCTTGGGAGGAAACCCGTTCCGTGTTATACGGCGTGGTCCCTTGAATTACTCTCTTTTAAAGTAAAGTTTTAAATAACTGTTTTAGTTCTCACACCAGTCACATGACTGACCTGGAGTTTATTGTTTCAACCTAAACTCTGGGTGCCCTTATTTTCCACACGGGCAGCTAGTAGTTTTGGTTTTGCAGATTTATATTCACAGGATCCTGGTTTACAGCTGGAATGATATCCGGAAAGCTTTGTATCCGTATATCTCTTCTAGTTGTGTATTGTATTATTTTCCGCTGCGATGTATTTAAATGTAATTTAAATCTCTGATATTTCTGTGTAATATTCATTTATACTCTGTATATTCTTGTAATCTGATGCATTGTTGTAATAACAGTGAAATGTTCTTCTGTTTGTGTTCTGATTTGTCTTGTCCTCACAGTAATTCGTTCTTTCTCATCTCTTCGGAGACCGGGGAAGTTTCGGGTCACTTCAGTTGGTATCAGAGCTTTGGTTTACAAAGCAGAGAACAAGGCACATTAGAACCTTACGAAAGAATTCATCAGATATTGGATCTGTAATATCCAATTAGAATGACTCGTTAGAGATAGGATCAGTAGTATCCTAGAACGAGTGTGAAGAGTATATTTTTAAAATGAAAACAAATTTTGTTTTAAAAATTTAAAATCAATTATCCGTATTTGAGTATTTATTTAATATTGGTTTGGACAGTCCAGTATATAAAGAATTTGCATATACGCCTTGCAAATGTATATTCGAAGTTTTAATATACTGGATAGATATAGAGTCACATTCTAGACACCCGGGGATAATTCTGATGATGTGGCCACATCATCAATATTTATGTTCGTGCTCCGAAGGTGTGATTTCTATATATTTCCTATTGACTGGTGTGAGAACCAAAATTAGATAGGACTTATTGTTGTGAATTGGCATCAAAAACATGATTTTTGTATATGTATCAAAATTATGAATTTGAAACTCTAATTCACTAATTGATTGATGTTTGGGTTGTTTGTTTATTTGTTTGATAATTTTGAATCATTATGCCTAATTTGATCGAATAATGAATTGTATTGAAATTTGGTCGCATTTACTTGCATACATGTACTTACATTGAACAGGTCATAGCAAGGAGGCTAGAGCCAGAGAATAAAATTTGTTTGCCCGACAAATAGGTACATGTTTACTACATAATTTACTGTTTTGTTTGGGTGATGATGATTTTATGAGCCTATTGGCTAGCCGCTTGGCTTTTTCTTTTTTCTTTTTGAGATCTGAAGGACCGGGGAAGCTATTTGAAATTCCCCGATGCTCCCGGTGCAGGGGAGGTTATGGCGAAATTTTTCGAAAATTTAGGATGTTAGCCAAATTTTTGAAGAATTTGAAAATTCTCAGAAACTGAAAAGTTGGAGAAGGCAAGCCAGATCGAACGTAGAGTTGATTGATCAAACCACTTTCGACTTTGTTCCTTTTCGGGGACGAAAAGTTTTAAGTGGGGGAGATTGTAACAACCCGAAAATCTGGGCCAGTTTAAATTTTTTATTTTGGCAATTTTAGCGAATTTTGATTATTTAAAATGAATTATTTTAAATAATATCGACGTGAAATTTATTTTGAATATAATTCGAACGAATATATTATATACGTCGTCGTTAGAATATAAATATTTATATATAATTATAAATAGAATTGAAAATGGCGCGGTAGTTCGATAATTCGATTTCAAACTTCAATTGAATGTACCAGGTGCAAAACAATCCGGATTTTAGTGAAACCAAAAACATTAGGATCTAATTGATGGTATCTTTCCAACGAATCCGACAAATCCACATTTCATAGCGGGAATCAAAAGATATGTACAGTTGAAAATTCTGAATAGTCGCTATGGAATTCAGGCCCTTAAAAATAGACATTTTGCAAACGACCTCGGATTTCGGCGAAACCACTTTTGTTGGGTCCGTGGTGTCAAGTTATTGCTAGATTCCAAGTTTCATAATTTTTCGAATCAATATGTGAGCGTGGCAAAGGAAAACGCGTTTGACCAGTTTCAGTTGATTTTAATCGACTGGAAATTGGCCATTTTTCTAACGGTCTCAGAATTCGACGAAACTAGTTTTGTTAGGACCGTATCATCAATACGAAGCTAGAAAATATTTTTCTGCAATTTTTAAAGTTAGTATGTGACCCCGGTAAATTGAAATGTATGTTTAAAATTCAATATAGTGATTTAAATGTTAATTCAACGGAAACTGATCGAAACGATCGAATCAACATACGAAACATATCCCATTGTGTTCGGAATGGGGGTAAAACGCTATGGACGACAGGCGGTGGGCCTCTTTTCGAGGTCGTATGTAAAAGTCAACCTTTTTTTCAAATTAAAAAAAAAGAGAAATATCTTCTTTCTCTCCCTTAAAACCTTCTGGCCCCCCCGATCAATCTTCTGCAAGCAGAAAAAAAAAGGGAAACGAAGACGCTGCCTCCACCCACGGAGCGCCACCGCGCTGATGGCGTCGCCGCCGCCCAAGGGGGGGGGGGAGTCGCGCCTCCTCAGCCCTCGACCGCACCCCCTTCCCTCTGCGAATAACGTCGCGCCACCCCCCCCCCCCCCTCTACCAGATCGCCGCCGCCTTCGAGCCCCTCCGCCTCCCCTGCACCAGAGCCGCGACCCCAGCCCCATCGCCTCTCCTCCCTTAGCGCGAGCCCCGAACCACAAACCCGAAAACCTTGAAACCGACAGGAACCGCTCCCCCTTCCATCCGCCGCAACCGGTAGACCAAACTGCGCCCCCTAGAGTCACCTCCAACCACCAGTCGAGCGCCTAAAACTCGTTGACCATCTTAGGAGAACCCGTCCAGCAGTCTTGCAACTGCAGCTAATCGTCCACGCACCCTGCTGCATCGGTTTTAAAGTGAGTAAATTCACATAGTTTAATTTCAGTTTTAAAGTATGATTCACATTGTTTTCTTTTCAGTTTTATATATAAATAATCATCGATTCAAATTCGGATTTTTATGTATAAAACATAGGATAAGAAAATTAGGTTTTTATATAAATGGATTTTATAGGCAGTAGTAGTGAAAAAAAATAATATAATTTTTATATAGTTGATTTACAAAAAAGATAGGTTTTTTATTTGTAGAAAGATAGGATTTTTATTTGTAGAAAAATATGATTTTTATATTTTTAAAGTATTAAAAATATAATCTTTATAGGATAGAGAATATAAAAATATCATCTTTGTATATGTAGCGAAATAAAAATCTGATTTTTATTTTATATACGTTGAGGTAAAGTGATGATTTTTATAATGATGAAATCTATATTTTTGAAAAGGCGAAAACTTTATTTTTATAAAGGCGAAAACTTTATTTTTATAAAGGCGAAAACTTTATTTTTGAAAGGGCGAAATCTTTATATGAGGAATAAGGTGATAAAAATATAATCTTTACTATATAGAAATATTAAAAATATGATTTTTATATTTTTAAAGTATTAAAAATATAATCTTTATCTATATAGTAGCTTTGTGAAAATATGCTTATTTTTATATATTGAATAACAGAATAAAAATTCGATTTTTAAATATTGAATAGCGAAGTGAAAATTCGATTTTCAAATATATGAAGTGATTATAAAAATATGACTTTTATATTGAAAGTGAATAAATAAAAATGTGATTTTTATTTTAAAGACATCGAAATATAAAAATGTGTGATTTTTATATATATAGTGACTACGGGCAACGAAGATGACGAAGATGGGATAACGAAGAAGATTTCTATAAAGGAAGTGTCGTGAAGTTGGATAGCTAAAGGTGAGAACTTCTCACCTTTCAATTTCTTTTTCTAGTTATATATATACTAGGATGCAGACGGTGCTTAGTAGCACCCGACACCCGTCATCCACAGACCATGGATGGCTTGTTTGTTAAATTGTTTGGTTGAGTAGTTGGTTAGTTTGTTGAGTTTGAATTGAATTGTTTGGTGAAATGAATGAATCTGATTGATGTGTGAATGGCGAGGGCCTTCACTAGACCGGGGATAAGGCTAGGCCTTATCCCGTTTCTAGTATCGTGCCGTTATGCCGCCGAAATTTTCTAAAATATGTTAGAAAAATAAAAATATCATTTTTTTGTGTAAATGAAATGAATAGAAACTCATGTGTTGAAATAGAATATTTTATCTTTAAAAATATAATTTTTAACGTGAAAGTGAATAAAATAAATATTCATTTACAGACCGGACGGTTTGTTTATGTACACTGATTTGACTGACATTGATTGGGTCGATAAATTTTACACATCGCCCAACTGCACAAATAAAATCTGTGTTTGATTGTTTGAAACCCCACAAGGGTGTTGGGATGAAATTTGAAGTTCACTCATCCTGATTGATTAAATATGTCGATCGATTGATTGACAGGCTGTTATAAGCGTTGGACATCTATATTTGATGCTTATACAGTGTAGTGCACTTTGGTTGATAGTTGATTATTTTTCAATGCTATTATATACGTGTGATGTATGAAAATCTATATAATTAACATTATATGGTGATTGATTGGGCCTCATTCCAATCGGGAAAATAATGAATATTATAAAAGAAAATTCATGTGTTGAATATAAAAATAGTCATGTGTTGACGATGATTATGGGTTGAAACTATTCATGTGTTGAGTGAAATATTTTAAATAAAATAAATTACATCTTTATCATATTTACAATTAGAATCTACTTCACGGTGGAGTCTAATTAAAATCAAACGATAGATACCATAGTTTTATAAAATATTTTACATAACAAAAATAGTGAGGTGTTGACAGTACTCATGTGTTGAGATTAGTCGTGTGTTGAAAGAAATATAAATTCATGTGTTGAATAGAACAAATATTCATTTGTTGAATAGAATGACGAATTAGTGAAATATAAAGCCGTGTTGATTAGAGATGCGTTATTTTGACGTAAACGATATTTATATCGATTTTATTCAAATTGAAATGAATATTATAGCAAATTCGAATTGAAAAGAAAACGATTTCGAAATGAATTGAATTGAAAACGATTTCGAAATGAATTGAATTGAAAACGATTTCGAAATGAATTGAATTGAAAACGATTTCGAAATGAATTGAATTGAAAACGATTTCGAAATGAATTGAATTGAAAACGATTTCGAAATGAATTGAATTGAAAACGATTTCGAAATGAATTGAATTGAAAACGAATTCAAATTGAATTGAAAGTGAATTGAAATGAATTCAAATTGAATTAAAATTTGAATTGAATAGAAATGAATTTTAAAACGAATTTATAAAGAAGAATTCAATTTTGATTTGAATTGAAAAGAAAGTTGAAATTGCTTTCGAAACGATTTTAAAACGATTTATAAAATTCGTTTTAAAAGGAAATCGACGAAATATATATTATATATATAATATAATGGCCTGAATAGAACGCGCCGCGCCGCGGCAGTTCGTGAATTTCGACCATTTATTTCAAACGGACATTGCGGGAGATCCGACCGTCGGATTCTCCTAAAACCGGAACCGTTGGGTTCGTATCGAAAAGAGCTTTCCAATGAATATTAGAAATTTGAAATCTAACGGTTGGATTTGGAATTATGTCCAAATCAAATTTGAAAAAGGTCGCTGTAAGTGCAGTTCGATAGCCGTTGATGGAAATCGACTGTACGGGCCTTGATAAAATTATTGAAAATATCGATAATTTGTGTAAAATTATAATATGTGAATTGGAAAGAATTGGGCTGGAAAATTCCACATTAGATGATAAAAATAGATTTTTATCGAAATGAACTAGTTTTGAACTAGAATTAAAATCAATTTATTTTTGAAATAAATAAATTGAATTTGAAAGTGATTTTGAAAATAATCGATGATTTCCAATACGTGAATTGGACTGGAGTTGAATCGAAATTATCTTCGGGATATTTCGATGTTGGATTTCGTGACTATACAAATATTGTTATGGGGATTTGAAAGATATATTTTATATCGTTATTTCCAATACGATATATGTTGGTTTCAGAATTTGATATTGAATGTAAGCCGATATATTTTCTATTCAGAGCCTTGTATTTAATATCAAATGTGATTTAGGTTTATCGTGAATCGTGTTTTAGAAGACATTGGTTCTTCAACCCAGTTAAAGGCAAGATATCGATTTTTGAGAAGATTAAAACTAAGTGGAGTTTTAATGAATCTTTAATTAGATTGAAAAATGAATTGATTATTTAAATTATCAAATCTGAAAGGTGATCGAGAATGGAGTACCACCAGTTTTGCTCCAAAGCGATAGTTAAATCTTTAATTAGATTTGAACGTGAAATGGTAATTAATTTTACCGATAACACAGTGGTGTTAGATGTGGAGTATTACCAGTTTTCTCCATGGGATATATAGGTTGGGATTGGGAAATAAAATAATAATTACTTCGGTGTGGTTCGCTAATCCCGACTAGTTTGGAAAACCATAATATGGTTTGAAATGGTATCCAAAGGAAGATTAAAGAATAAATTTAGAAGAATTTATCTTGGATAAAATTAATGGGAACCTTTCCCTAAAAATGTGATTTTGTGAATAAAAGAATATTCTGAATTGGAATGAGGCGTTTGATGTGTTTGTGTAACATTTGTGTATCATATACGTGGGTTATTCAGAAAGGCCGGGTTTACACCCATTCTGAATAACCGATTCGACGAGATGTCGAAGATGAAGACGGTGGTTGAAGGCCGGAAGTCTTCACATCGTTTGGATAGTTACTGACGATCCTGATTGGGCTGTACACCCAAGAGGATGGAAATAGTTGGCGGTCGTCCAGACGTACTTGGAGATGGATGGATATGCGAGGAAAGTGCCTCCGGTTTCGTTCAGACCTAGAACGGACTTGTAAATGGATGGTGTGTCCGACATTGTATTCCTTTATATTGTATTTGTTGATCTCTGCTAAATATATATCTGTTTGGCGGCGGAGAATTTATTCTCTTGCTTAACGCCCTTCTCTGAGACATATGAGCTCAGAGGTTATATATTGGCAGAAATCAGTGGTACGATATGGATTGATAGTGTGGCATACTGAGATGCAGTGATCCAGACTTTTGTTGAAAAGCAAAGTTTGGTGGTTGATGATCAAAGCGCAGCTGATATAGGATGGCTTTGTGTATAGCGTTGATCCGCGAGCCTCACAGCCCGGGATGGTGGTAAACTGATGGTTTGATCAGTATACATTTTTAGTGTAGTGGATTCGGTCGACCGATATTGAGCTTCGTGCTCGGAGGGATAAAGTAAGCGGTGTTTTCTCTTGCTGGGACGTAAGCCGCGGTGATACTTGAGTCCCAAAAGTGCGGATGTGCATAGCGGTGTTTTCTCTCGCTGAGACGTAAGCCGCGGTGATTTGTACTACGCGATCGATCTTTCGAATCAGGAGCCACCATGATGGAAATCCAATTTCCAATACGTGTATTTCGGCTTTATTTGTAGAGCCTAGTATGGCGACATAGTGGGATGGGGCACTTATGCCGTCTATGATTTATATTTATGATTGAAATTGTTTTTGACACTATACACTTATTATAGTATCAAATGATTTGTTTTAAACGTATCAAGCATGTTTGGCTGTTATAAGGTAAAACCCTATCCTCCGGCTTGCGTTGCATTATGTGATGGGACCTGGGTCTTATAATAGCTTCATTTTTCGAAAAAGCATTGCGCTGTTTATTCTATGCACCAGTATTCTTGGGAGGAAACCCGTTCCGTGTTATACGGCGTGGTCCCTTGAATTACTCTCTTTTAAAGTAAAGTTTTAAATAACTGTTTTAGTTCTCACACCAGTCACATGACTGACCTGGAGTTTATTGTTTCAACCTAAACTCTGGGTGCCCTTATTTTCCATACGGGCAGCTAGTAGTTTTGGTTTTGCAGATTTATATTCATAGGATCCTGGTTTACAGCTGGAATGATATCCGGAAAGCTTTGTATCTGTATATCTCTTCTAGTTGTGTATTGTATTATTTTCCGCTGCGAAGTATTTAAATGTAATTTAAATCTCTGATATTTCTGTGTAATATTCATTTATACTCTGTATATTCTTGTAATCTGATGCATTGTTGTAATAACAGTGAAATGTTCTTATGTTTGTGTTCTGATTTGTCTTGTCCTCACAGTAATTCGTTCTTTCTCATCTCTTCGGAGACCGGGGAAGTTTCGGGTCGCTTCACTCACCAACTGTCTAAGGGAAGTCTTAAGCGGCATAGGTGTTCGATCGTAATATCGATTAAGTAGTAACGTTCGTAATACTACTTCTCATATTACAAGTGAGAGTATAGACTTAAGAACGTTGACGTATTAGGATGGGGTCTTAGGAGGGTAAGGTCCGCCTTAGGGTTACAAAAGATCATAAAAATCTACGTTTAATAGAGACATAAGTGGCCGAGAATGCCCTCCTCGTTGGTCCTTTAACCTAAATACACTAATGAGCGATTGAATTGGATATCCACCTCATTGGTTAGGACTAGGAATGTTAAATGGTCAAAAAGGAAAGTATTAATGGATTTATTAAGATCATTTATAGGAAATAATATTTGAATGAGATATTAAAAAGGTCCATATGAATAAGAAATATTTAAAAGGGTTTAAATGGACATAATGGACATGTATTAGGAATGCATAGAAATAGGAAAAAAAGGAATACAGAAGACAAGGGTTAAGACAATATAAAAATTTCTGTAAATGAAGATATCAACCTTTGTTGGAAATGTTGTAGGTGTAGTAGGAAAATTGAAAGAATAAACAAGTTTCTCGACGAAGAGATGTAAGGCCTACAATTATGATTTTTGACATACTGTCAATTCATTTTGAGAAATAGAAATTTTAACAAATATACTTCAGAAGAATACTGTGTCAGAACTTAAAAGAAAGGACCAAGAATATTTAGAAACTCATCAAGATGAATTTTTGACATACCACAAAATTATTTGAAAGAAGAATTTTTTTAAAGAACTGTTAACCTCTTGTATGTAGACTAGAATTACATAATAATTCCAATTGAAAAAAAATGGAGTTATAAATGTTCATTAGTTCTCATGTTAGACAAACAATAAATATGAGTTTTTAGTGAAAACAAATATGAAAGGGTAATTGTAAATGTTTGTGAATAAGAGCTTTAATGTAAGGAAATTAAAGCAACAAGCAGTAAACAATTTAAATGGTTAATTTTGAATGGTCTTGATGTAACGAGCCTTTAAAGTTAAGATTTGAAAATATTATTTTCCTAAGATCTAATAAAGATTGTGATAGTGAGTTAGCATTTAATCAAAAAGAGAAATAAGGCAAGACATATAAGCTTGGAAAAATTAATGTCATTGACGTACTCAATTAAAAAAGAAAAGGTAGAAAATTTATTTACTAAAATTGGCTATGACCGAAGTAATAAAAATCCTTGTTAAATGAGAAGAATTTGAGAAAATAAGAACACTAGGAGTAGTAAAAAAGATAAAAGACTACTCTAAGGAATTTACTTAATAATTTGGAATTTATTTATAACCATTAAATTAGGTTTTGAAAGACCTCTCATTGTGCAAAGTAATGAATGATTATGTTCATAAAGGACTTTCAATATATATATATATATATATATATATATATATATATAAATGAGACTTTTAAGCCAAGATGAGTTACGACCTAATGTTTCAAAATATATTTGAAGTAAAAATATAGATATGAATAGACGAATCAATTGCTAATTAATTCGATGCTAAGAGATTTAAGTCTCACTTTCAAATAGAAATGAACATTTATTTCAAAGCAATTTTTATTTTGAAAGTCATTAAAGATTAACGTTCAATATACAAATAATGGATTTGTGGTGGAATACGGAAAGATATTTTACTCTTAAATTAAGAAGTTTTAGGCATATAGTAAATATTTGTGAAATGTTAAAATTGAGATCTTCATTTAAGACATTTAGAAGTCATTTAGCTTTATCGGGTAATGTTTCAGAAAGAGTTATTATGAGGAGTCATAGCATATTTTGAAAATATTATAATGAATGTCAATTAGACATTTTTAGGAAACTGATTGTTGCCTAATTAAATTTTGGCATTCAATCAAGATTTTATTGAATGAGCTTAATGCAAGACCTTAAAACATTTACCGTTTCTGTAAAAGTGACAAGATATTCATCATATCAATAATTAATAGGAGTTGAAAAGGATTTTTTTTACTCTTATCCTGAGATATTTAGTAAGTATTCTCAAAACTTTAAAAAGAGGGCAAAAAAATTCTTATTGTAAAATTTTTGGAATCTTTGAAAAAAAAGTGTCATGATTAAAAGTAGACATGCATTAATATTTTACTCAGCAAATAACATAACATGGAAAGATGTCCTACTCTTAAAAAATAAAATCAGAGATTTATAAAAGTATAGACAATGTTTTCAAAACATTACAAATCTAAAAAGATTTATTTTAAAATGAAAATTTAAAATTTTAATAGTTTAGCATTTAAAAAGGCGTTAAATGCAAATTTTTGGATTCAAGTAAACCTTAATTAATCGTTGTCATAACGGTATGTATATATACATGCATATAAATGACAGTAACATTACAAATTTAATATCACTGCTGAGACTTATGCTGTTACAAAAGAAATAGATTTAGGGGATTTTTAAAGGGACTCCATTTTTTGTTAAGGGTAGGATAAATTTAAGGGGACTCCATCTTATTTTTTATTTACTAAAGGGGGTTTGGAACTTTAAAAATAAAATAAAATATAATCTAAAGTACCCCGGCCTCATCATCCCTTAAACTCTATTGATCAAAATTCAATCTCATTTCGATCCAAACATGCCGCGAGGTAAAAAAATTATTAAACGTTGATAATTTCCCTTTTTGAAAATTTAGATTTTTTTGAAAAAGATGAATACAATTTGCAGAAAGCAGATGAATTTCATTCATTTGCGCGAATGATGAATACATTCGTCATGGAGAGTTTGGATTTTGTTCGAGAGTGAATACAGTGTGTTACGGTTTAGATCTTACAGTTTGATAAGAAAAACAACATCGATGTGAGATAATTTGTCAAAAGTAATTACATTAAAACAGTGTACATATTCCACATTGAAACAAATGTTTGTTAAGTGAACTTATGCTTATGTTCATGTTGTGTTAAGCGTATGTGTATGTTGTTACTTTTTTGTGGCTAATGTGTTTTGTATGTGTTTATTTGTTGTTATTGTTTTCCATGCTTACTTTGATAGTGAAAACTAAAGAAAACAATGCTTGAATATGTTATTTTCATATGTGCAAAACATTTATGTTTCATGTACGATTATTTTTTTATGTGCAGAATTAAATTAGAGTTTATGTTTGAAGGCTGCATTAATGAAGACTATAGGGTTAGCATTGGAAATTTTATTAATATGTTTAAGGGGAGGCTAATTTATTTTAACCCCCCTTAACAATTTTAAAATAAATTGAAAATGATACTCCCCTTAACCAAAAGTGGAGTCCCTTTAACAATCCCCTAGATTTATTATTAAATTAGACAAATCAGGATTAGGATATAATAAATTGTACAGCTAAATTTGAGAGTTTAAATGTCAGTCCCAAAACAGACTATATTTAAAGAGTTGGTAAATAAATTTCCAAAAAAAGGATTTGGTTGTAATTAAATCTGCCTCTGATAGTTTAGTTGAGAATTAATACGATTAGCAATACATAGTATAAATACAAGGACATAAGGATTGTATAGGCAACGTAATTCATAATTTTGGAAAGTAGAATTCATGACTATTAATTGCGAATTTAGTGGGAAAAGAAATAATAATTAATAAGATCCAAGGAAACTTTTGAATTGATCTAAAAGACAAATTAGTGAAGAAAAATGGATATATTTCAAACTTAAAGGAGTATTGAAGGAAGGGTCTAGAGGTATATATACATATATTAATGAATGGACCACATTAATAAAGAGAATAAAGATGGAAGATTAAAGGTATGGATTGGTAATCTTAAGGATTTGGATTGAGACCTCGACGCTATTTAGAATATTTGATTGTAAGACAGAAACTTCCAAGATAATTTTTAGGTTGTGATCGTTAATGGTTCCCACGTATTAATTAGATAAGAGTATAAATGCGGTATAAGTAACAAATCTCTGTTATGCATGAGATGTTGGGATTTAAAACCCTTATTAATTATTAAGATAAAGGTGTAGGTAGAGGAAGAACCTCATGGGGACACTCAATCTAGCAACTTACTATATATGGAATCTGGAAGTTAGTAATGGAATTAGATTTATAGTATACATAGAGGAAGTTTATGTATCTTATGGTTTTTTTGCCAATTTATCCCCATGGAATGCCACCCTCAAGAATAAGAGCATAAAATATGAGATATTGGAGTTGCATTAACCTTATGGTATGAATATAACCATGTTTTGGTTTGTTTAAAGGTACTTGTTTAATTTTTATAAATTATCCCTTTGCCGTGATTCAAGAAAAAAGACTTTACTTAAAATTATGAGGAATATGCTCAAAATGAAAAGGATGTGATGTGTAATTTTTTTATGTTTGTATGCAAATTATACTATCCATCCAAAATAAAACAATACCAATTCCTTGTAATTATAAATATGTCAATATTATTTTGGGGCAAATTTATGAAAATTATAACAAAAGACCTTACTGGAATTTAATTTCCAACAAATTGGAGCATAGGAAAATATTCTAGTCAATAGTATAGATTAAAAATTAATTAGTTAGAAATACAGATTTAATTTAGGAAATTCTTTTTGGAACAAACTTCACTTGAAGACTGCGGAATAAAATGAAGACAGCCAAAGCTTTGGGGATAAGAAAAAGAATCTGCAACATTTTTTTGGCATAACCGACCGGTTTTTATAGTGATCCGTAACACTTTTTTATTATAACCAATAATAACAATACAGTATAGTACTGGTGATTGTGGTTACAATCAACTAATTCGGTTTTTAAGGTGGACCGTCCACCGCCTACGGAGTTTATAATGTTCCGTCCACTCTACCGAACAGGCTTAAGTCACTGGAGCTAGCTAAATTACTAGACTACAATATATAATTGTCTTCATGCAGGAAGAACAATACATACAAACTTTCATACTTGATAACAAGTAATAATACATAAAGTCCCATATAACTACAACAGGTGATCTACCATTAAAGTAAGGGTGTAGCCACATAGAGTCACGGGTAACATGGCAAAAAGGTGAAATAATCAACTTTACATAACTGTGACAAAAAGCAGGGAAAGGCCTCTCGAGCCTAGAACCATACCAAAGTACACAGAGAATAATTGCATTGTAAGCAGAGCTAGAAGACCCCATCAATCCTAGGTGTACTAGGGGAATAACATGTAAACAAAAAACATGGTACTTACTCAACAGCAGGAAAGGAAGGATGATGCTCCATCTGCAACGGCAAGAATTGAGCAAATTCTTCCATGTATTGCCAACTACATTTGGAACATAGCACAAACCAGATCACCATTCATGAAACAAGATAACCCAGTAGTTTAGAACTCGAATTGAAATGGCAAACTGCTCAATAAAAAAACTGCAAAGCTAGTAAATTCAACAAGATCTCGCATAAACAAAATCCGCTCAAAATAAACTAAACATAGTTGCATCGGGGCCAAGAGCACTTAACAATTACATGGGAACCGAGCACTAGAAACCCAAAAATAACCCGATCACCTGAATATACATCATTTCCCAAAGATAAACATAACCAACAATGACGAACATTCAACAAGATAATCCAAGGAAAAACATTGAATACAAAACAGACGAGAAGTCCCATCACAGACAAAAATCAGGATGTGTCAACTAATCATACTATAAGGAGTTGCCGCTTGCTTTGAAATTCTGCGTTGAAGCCGAGCTCCTTACTACAGTGACGTCCACCAGTTGAAGAACTAGCACGGCGGCTTGTAGTTGCCTGAGTGGCCACCTACTGTTACTTGGAGTGTTGTCAGAAGCGTTATTCCGGAGTTAAGGAAAATAAAGATGAGGTTGAAGAAACTAAGAGGTAAAGCCGGTGCTGAGAAAGATATCTTGCACGTGCTAAGATATAGAAGTGAAATAAGGTATACAAAGGAGCAGAAGGCTACAGCGCAACCAAGCTTCGTGTGGACAATTACCTAGGTTAAAGCTTCAGATCTAAGTTGATTATGAGGTATTCGGTGGTGAAATCATGCATGAAGAAATCAAGAAGAGAGATAGATGAGAGGAGTGGAGAAGTGATTGAAGCATTAGTGGGGAGGATTGAGAGTGGAAAGAAGATAAAAGGAGGTAAGTTTGGGCCTTGTAGCCATTTAAAATTCCACCAGAGAATAAAAAAGCTTCGTCATAGGAATTGGACCTGATTTTTTCTCTGCATCATTTATCTCTTAGGTAATAGGAATAATAGTAATATTATAGGAGTAGCATAATTATCTTTTTGGTAATTAGTGGGCGTTCTTGAAGAACTTCAAGGTGCCACTAAAAATACAAAAATGTTGATAGGACGATCATTGACAAAATTCTACTCAAACCAAATTTGTGGTAAGACTTTAGAATCTAATTTGATTAGGTCGACTACGGAGGATAATGAGTCAATAGTATATTTTGAGCTTTCCCTAAATCAGGGAGATATATGATATTGTGAATAAGAACCCATGAAATTTTTACGTTTGATAAGATACCCTCATGGTACAAATGAATTTTAGTAGGGCATAATCAACAAGTATGGACAAAGACAGAACCTTGGGAGTTTCGGGCCATCTTAGTAGGATTGAGCTCACTTTAGTATAGTCATGGATGTTTATGGATGACTTACAAATAACATGGATGTACAACATGGAAGTTTAGAGCGATTTGTGTCTTTCGCCCCTTCAAACAGATTTCGGGAGGAAATTTGTTTTAAGAGGGAAGAATGTAACACCTCATAAAATATACCTAAAGATATAAATATTAATAATTAATAGAAATAAACAATTTAATACTAAAATATAAATAAGATGGAAAATGAGCTTTTGCAACATTAAGAATTTAGCTACGGAAATCATTATTTGGATTCATGGCGAAATTCTAAATCGTTTTCATATATGATATGCTGAAAACGGTGATAGTATGAAAAAGTTACAAGCAAATGAAATTAGACAATAAACACACACATATATATATGGTCAGGTAAGTAATATATATATATATATATATATTCAAGAAATAAAATAAATATGGATGAGTTTTAATTTTAAAATGAAGATAAGAAGGAGGGACAAAGAATATTGTAAACATGGTAAGATATAAGGAAAATAAATAAACGTTATATGTAATATAACACCTCGGTCCCAAATACATTTATTGGGCACTTCAACGTCCAGGAGGTCGACCCCCTAGAAAGGGTATCGACCATCTATGGGGGGTAGTTCGATCGCTTGGCGGCTAAAACGCCCAATAATGCTAGGTTTGGTTAGGTTTTTAGGGGTAATATATATATATATATATATATATATATATATATATATAAACGGACGACTAGGATTATATCTAAATAATAAACCGGCCTTTGCTTACACAAGCAACTATATATAGACCCCTAGACCTCATAACTAAACCCTTCCTATTTTGTCTACTGTGCCTCCACTCTGCCTCTGCCTCATTGATTCCAGAGTTAGGTATTTTTTTTTCATCTTCTTCTAATTTATTCCTCTTTCTCTCTGATCTTTTCTAATAGATCTAGATTAGAATATATTCTGGAAATCATATGAAATATACATATAATAATTTAATTAATTTATTCTTATGTGTATACAGGTCTCTAGAGTTGGGAATTACATCTAAAAGGCACAACAACGTATGATCTACGCTCCTCAAATCATTGTGAGTAGAATATTGTATTACCTTAAGCATATTCTACTTTTTGTAGATTACCATATTTATTTGTATGCCTAAGAGGATTTGGTACAATGATAATATAAATACAAAATCCCGAAATCCTCTATTTTTATGTATTGTGAAAGGATTGTCAATTTATTGGGTTCATGGATCTTGGTCTTAGTAGTTAATTGAGAACAAAAGGGGTGATGTACTTCTATTTTATGTAATTTATCCTTATGTCTAATTTTTTTATTATAACCTGTTAGCCTACTTCGTGAATTAGGCTACACAAAGACAAAGGACTAATTATGAAAGATGCTGACTAGAATAACACGCACTCAAAGTCCGGATCAGATCGACAATCTCTGGTCAAGCCAAAACCTTGAGGAGCAGAAAGAAAAAGATTCCAGGTAGAATCGGATCGGAAAATCCCGATCTGCACCTCCTCTCCTCTGCGTGTACGACCCGAGCTGGAAGCCGCAGCAACTACAACCCACGATCCCAGGAAATGCGGAGTGGTTGTGTATCCATTCTCTCACGTTCATCCACTAACTTGATGCGCTGTCATCATCTGGAGATGTCCGATCCCGACTTTAATGGGATAGAGCCACGTATATCCGAACCAGGGTCATTCCAGAGAGGATTTTCGCCTATAAATACACCTCCAAGGGTCATTTGAAGGGATCTTTTGGCAAATTCAGAGCTCAAACTCCCTTGTCAACCGAATTTCACCACTATATTCAGATCATCATCACAATTTGAAGTGAAAATCCATAAACATTGAGTGAAATTATCCATTGTAAAAGTGAGAATGAGTGATTATCGTCAATGTTCTTGTATTTGAATCATTCAGCAACAAAGTTTAAAGTGGATGTAAGCTCTTTAAAGCTGAACCACTATAAATCATGTGTTTTTCTTTGCTTTTTGATTTCATTTTAGTAGAATTATTGCTAATTTGGGTGTTAGAACCACTTTTTGGTCTAACATTTTGGTGTTTTCACTGAGAATTTTTTCGAATTCTTCGCTTTTTGGGATTATCATTCTATTATATGGACCCTTAAGTTCAAAGAAGTTAATCCTTTGTTTCCGGCAGTCTCGAGTATTTGCTGATTAATCTCTAAGGAATTGGATATTATGGCCAAAGGAAAAGGGAAAGAAGTATAAGTCACTCAGGAGAATGAGGCTAGCAAAGATCAGCAAGCCATAGTCGTGACGAGTTCGCGGGGACAGGGCTCCGGAACAGGATGATCCGAACCGGGCGCTCTGCACCAGGTTGATGACGTGAACCCGAACCGATCCGGAGGCGCTGATGTTGCTCGTACCCCCCTCCGAACCGATCCGGCTCTACTACCCTACTCTGATCCAATCCGAACGCGGCTGAAACTTGTACATCTACTCGAGCACCACCAATGCTCCGATACCGGTAGCAACGATTCGTGATCAACCCGCTCCATCTGCACCAGTCACGCATGGAGACTTTTCGCGCTTTCTTGATATGCTTGAGAGCACAAGGGATGCTTTGGAAGCTCACAAACTTGACAGTCTTCATATGCAAGGGAACATGATCACTATGAGTAGGGAAATCAGTGAACTTCGTAGGCCGAAGACATCCTCTCCAACTCGCCGCCTCATAGAGACCAGTCATCCTGTTCGGATGAAGAACACCCTCGTGAAAGTAGTCCGTATGAGTGAGATGAATATCTTGGTTAGTTGATCTTTGGATCTTTGGGATCCCGTGAAGACGCTGCTCGTGTTCTAGGGCCTGATGACCTGAGCCTGAGAGAGCCCATGTTGCTGCCCATGCATGGATCTCACGTCCTACCCAAGGATCCTAATATTATCAATCCCACACAAGGACAACTCCTCCAACCCCTTCCTCCCGTGATTGACCAGGATTGTAGGGAACGGAGCAGAGCAGCTGCTGCTAGAGACAGGAGAACATCCCCTGGTCAGGAGCCCAGGGACAATCCAAACATCAGGGCTAGAGACCCTGAACCAACATTAACGAATGCTGATGTAGAGGCAATGATGCACCAAATCATGGATGATAGCCGACGCTATACCAATGAGGACTGGGGCATTGAAGAACTCACACCACCTTTACAGATGACATACTGGACTTTCAATTCCCCTGACGATTTAATTTGCAACAGATGGATCGATATTCTGGGAGAACCGACCAGGACAACATTTGATGAGATATGCATGATTCATGAATGCCACAACAGCTCCAGATGCTGTAAGATGTAGGGCCTTTCCGATTTATCTAGAAGATATGGCATTGATGTGGTTCACTCGACTCCCTCCACGATCAATATCAACTTTTAAAGAACTGAGTGAACGCTTTATGAACCAGTTTTGTAAGAACCCGTAACTTCCCTGGTAAGGAAAGCACGAATTGCTTTGAGAACAACATACATCAGAATACAAACAGAAGAACATTTCATTGTTTATTACAACAATTCCATCAAAATACAAGAATATACAGAATAAATATACATTCAACAAATATCAGAGATTTAAATTACATTTAAATACATAGCAGCGGAAAAATAATACAAAACACAACTGAAAGACGTACACGGATACAGAGCTTTCCGAGTATCATTCCAGCTGTAAACCAGGATCCTATGAATATAAATCTGCAAAACCAAAACTACTAGCTGCCCGTGCGGAAAATAAGGGCACCCAGAGTTTAGGTTAAAACAATAAACTCCAGGTCAGTCATGTGACTGGTCTGAGAACTAAAACAGTCATTAATCTTTATTTTAAAGTTAGGTAAATCAAGGGACCCCGCCGTATAACACGGAACGGGTTTCCTCCCAAGAATACCAGTACTTAAACAAACAACGCAATGCTAAATAAAGAAAAATGAAGCCATTATAAGACCCAGGTCCCATCACACAATGCAACTTAAGCTGGAGAATAGGGTTTTACCTTATAATAGCCAAAGAATGCTTGATACGTTAAATTTCATCTTTTATTATTACTATAAGTGTATAGTGTCAAAACAATTTCAATCGTAAGTATCAATCATAGATGACATGGGTACCATATATCATGTCGCCATACTAGGCTCTACAAATAAAACAGCAAAGGTCGTATTGGAAATTGGATTTCCATCATGAGTCGAGGCAAGGGGCAAAGCTCCTCTCCGTTCGAAACACTCTAGCAAATGTCTTAGGACCACACACAACGAACCTTGGAATCGGTTGGGCCGGTCTTCTCTTACTTTTGAGGATTGTCAATTCCTGAACACACGTTTCTCGGTCCTATCAGACCTATATCCGAGGCGCCTCGCATTCCAACAACCACATAGGTAAAAAGTATATAAATGTCATGGCTGGTAGGTCACTGACATCACCCATAGATTGAAAGAAACGTCGTGTTCTCCCAACGGTCCTTATCCCGTTTTTGACTCATACCGAGGTGTGAGGCTAGCGAATTAACGCTATACACAAAGCTATGCCACATAGATCGTGCTTTGATCATCAACCACAAGACTTTGCTTTTCAACAGAAGCCTTGATCATTTGCCACTTAGGCATGCCATACAGGCAATTCATGCCATGCGATTGATATCCATCAATATATAACCTCTGATCTCGTACGTCTCAGAGAAGGGTGTTAAGCCAGAGAATAAATTCTCCGCCGCCAAACAGATATATATTTAATAGAAATCAATCACATAGAATAAAATATAATGTCAGACACACAGTCCATTTACAAGTTCGTTCTGGGTCTGAACGAAACCGGAGGCACTTTCCTCGCATATCCGTCGATCTCCAAGTACGCCTGGACGATCTCCAACTTATTCCCTCATCTTGGGTGTACAACCCAATCAAGATTGTTAGGAATCAACCAAATGACGTGAAGACCTCCAGTCTTCAACCACCGTCTTCACCTTCGACATATCGTTGAATCGGTTATTCAGAATGGGTTTAAACCCGGCCTTTCTGAATAACCCGCGTATAAAATAAACAAGTGTTACACAAACACAACATACGCCACATCCCAATTCAGGATATTCTTTATTCAAATATTCATATTCTTAGGGAAAGGTTCCCATTAATTTTATCAAAGATAAATTCTTCTAAATTTATTCTTTAATCTTCCTTTGGATGTCATTTCAAACCATGTTAAGGTTTTCCAAACTAGTCGGGATTAGCGAACCACACCGAAGTAATCATTTATTTTATTTCCCAATCCCAACCTATTCATCCCATGGAGAAAAACTGGTAATACTCCATATCTAACACCACGGTGTTATCGGTAGATATTATTTACCATTTCACGTTCAAATCTAATTAAAGATTTAACTATTGCTTGGAGCAAAACTGGTGATACTCCATTCCCGATCATTTCGATCTAATTAAAGATTCATTAAAAATCCACTTAGTTTTAATCTTCCAAAAAATCAATATCCTGTCTTTAACTGGGTTAAAGAACCAATGTCATCTAAAACACGGTTCACGGTAAACCCAAAATCACATTCCATTGTTAATCGGGTTAAAGAATAGGTGTTATTCAAAACACCGCTCACGATAAACCCCAATAACCAATTTAAATTCAATTCCAACTAAATACTAATTAACTGGACAATTTCACTAAATCTTAAATAAAAGATTTATTTTTTCTAAACTGGGTTCAAGAATAGTGTTATTCAGGACACCATTCATGACGAACCCAAAATCACATTTAATATTAAGTACAAGGCTCTGAATAGAAAATATATCGGCTTATATTCAATATCAAATTCTGAAACCAACAAATATCGTATTGGAAATAACGATATAAATATATCTTTCAAATTTCCACAGCCTTATCTGTATAATCACGAAATCCAACATCAAAATATTCCGAAGATAACTTCGACTCAAATCCATTCCAATTCGTATATTGGAAATTCTGATTATTTTTAAAACTACTTCAAATCCAATTTATTTATTCAAAAACATTGGATTATAATTCTAGTTCATAACTAGTTCATTTCGATAAAAATATATTTTTACCCTTTTTAAATATGGGATTTTCACCCTAATTCTTTCTAAATCATTTGTTATGATTTTACAGAAATTATTGATATTTTTAATGATTTTATCAAGGCTCGTACAGTCGATTTCCAATAACGGTCGTCGAACTGCACTTACAGCGACCTTTTCCAAATTTGATTTGGACATAATTCCAAATCCAACAGTTAGATTTCAAATTTCTAATATTCATTGGAAAGCTCTTTCCGATATGAACCCAACGGTTCTGGTTTTAGGAGAATCCAACGGTCGGATCTCCCGTAACGTCAATTCGAAGTCAATGGTCAAAATTCGCGAACTGCCGTGGCGCGACGCGTTCTATTTAGGCCATTTAATATATATAATATATACATTTCGTCGATTTCAATTCTAAACTTATTTTATAAATTGTTTAAATTCGTTTTCAAAACGATTTCAACTTCATATTCAATTTTAAATCAAAATTGAATATTCCATATCATTAATATATAAATGATAATATTTTCAAAATATTAGATTTTGAAATCACTTCCTTTTCTATATTCATTATAAAAACGAATATAATCGATATAAATATCGTTCGCGTCAAAATGGCGCAAATCTAATCAACACGTCTTTATACATTTCAATAACTTCGTTATTCTATTCAACAAATGAATATTTTCTTCAACACATGAATATATATTTCTTTCTACACATGAATATTCTCAACACATGAGTATCGTCAACACATGACTATTTTTTTATTTAATATATTTTATAAAATTATGATTTCTATCGTTTAATTCTTAATCAGACTCCAACCGTAAATTAATAAGAGAACGATTCCCTAAGTATTAACCCTGAAGGCTGAAACCAACATCAGATCAATACCCAGGAAACCACTCATCTTATCTAGTTTCTAGTTAGTTTCTAATTTTATATATGATAAAGATGTAAATTTTATTGTTAAAATATTTCGTTCAACACATGATAAGTTTCAACACATGAATATTCTCAACACATGAGTATCGTCAACACATGACTATTTATTCTATTCAATACATGAATCTTTATTTTATAATATTCCTTATTTTCCAAATTGGAATGAGGCCCAATCAATTACCATACAATGTTAATTACATGGATTCCATACAACACATGTATATAATAACAACGATAAATAATCAACCATCATCCAAAGTGCACCACACAACTGCATAAGCATTAAACATACATAGTTAACGCTTACACAGTCTGTCAACCTATCGATTGACATACTACTAAATAATTGGGATTACTCTACGCCAAATATCATCCCAACACCCGTGTGGGGTTTCAATCCACAAACACTGAATATTATTTGTGCAGTTTGGCGATGTGTAAAATTTATCGTCCCAATCAATATCCTTCAAATGGGTGTACATAAACAAATCGTTCAATTTGTAAATGAATATTTATTTATTCACATTCATGTTAAATTTATATTTTTAACTATAAATAATTTATTTCAATACATGAATATAATTTTTATTCATTCCACATCACAATCAATTTTCATCACACAACAAAATCAAACAAGTCGTCTATGGTCTGTAGACAACGGGTGTCGGGTGCTACTAAGCACCGTCTGCATCCTAATATATATTTAACTAGAAAACAAGAATTAAAGTGAGGAGTTCTCACCGACTAGCTAAACCAAACGCCACGACTCTTCATATGTAGGAAATCTTCGTCATGCTTGCACTTTATCACTTTCGTCGTCCGTATCCACTACATATATAAAAATCACATTTTTATATTCTCTAGTATATAAAAATCATATTTTTAAAATGCTACTATATATATGAAGATTATATTTTTAGTTCAACTCCACCTAAATAAAAATCATATCTTCACATAGTTAAAAATCGTATTTTTATTTCATTAGCTATATAAAAATTATATTTTTATTCTCTACATCATATAAAAATATATTTTTATTTTCTACATCATATAAAAATTATATTTTTATTCTCTACATCATATACAAATTATATTTTTATTATTTCTATAATATAAAAACCATATTTTTATTATTTTTATAATATAAAAACCATATTTTTATTATTTCCATGTAAACAATATAAAGATCGTATTTTTACTTTCATAAAAATCGTAACTTTATCATATCAAAAATCTAATCTTTTCTAATAAAAAATCTAACCTTTATTTGAAATCTACATACATAAAATCGAATTTTAATCTTTGTAAAAACTGAAAAGAAAATTAATTAAATAATAAAATACTCACTTTTGTATTTTCAGAGAGGGGAGGGGGTCCACTGTCGGGTTTGGGAGGTGGGGGAGGCGCGTCAGGCGGCGGTTGGAAGAGGGGATGGCCGGGGGAAGAGGCGGTTGTGGCGGAGGGTCTGGGCGGTCTCGATTTGAGGAAGGGGGGCTCGCAATACGTGAGGGGGAGAGAGAGAGAAGGGGATCAGAGGAGAAGGAGGGGGGTTCTCGCGCTAGCAGCGGCAGCGCGCCAGAGGAGGGCGGCGGTGGCAGTAGGGGGAGGGCGGCGGCGCATTTCTCTTTTTTTTTATTTCTTTGAGAAAGTAAACAGGGGGGGCTGATAGAGTATAGGGAGAGGGAGAGATTATATATTTTTTATTTTCTTTATTTAATTTCAAAAAGTACCTTTTTATTTTGAATTCGAAATCGACCCCACCGCCTGTCGTCCATAGCTAATTACCCCCATTCCGAACATAATGGGATATGTATCATAAGCTGATTCGATCATTACGATCATTTTTCGTCAAAATCACAATATAAATCTATATATTGAATTTGAACGCACATTTCAATTTACCGGGGCCACATACGGACTCTAAAAATTCCAGAAAAATTATTTCTAGTTTCGTATTGACGATACGGTCCTAACAAAACTAATTTTGTCAAATTCCGAGACCGTTTGAAAAATGGTCATTTTCTGGTTGATCGAAATTGACTGAAACTGTCAAAACACGTTTTACTTCGCCACGCTCACATATTGATTCTAAAAATTATGCAAATTGGAATCTAGCAATAATTTGACCTCCCGGATCCAACAAAAGTGGTTTCGTCGAAAACGAAGGTCGTTTGCAAAATTTCCATTTTTAAGGTCTAGAATTCCATAGCGACTATTCTGAATTTTCACCTGGGCATAACTTTTTATTCCCGCTATGAAATTTCAATTTTTCGGATTTGTTGGAAAGATATTCTCAAGTAGATTCTAATATTTTTGGTTTCACTAAAATCCGGGTTATTTTGAATCATGTACAATCATTTGAAATTTGAAATTTGAAATTGAAATTTCAAACTACCGCTCCATTTTCAACTCCTTTTATATTTAAAAATAAATATTTATATTCTAACGTCGATTCATATAAATATATACGTACTAATTCTATTCAAAATAAATTTCTCGTCGTTATTATTTAAAATAATCCATTTTAAATATTCAGAATTCATTAAAATCGCCAAAATAAAATTTTTAAATTGGCTCAGAATTTCTGGGTTGTTACAATCTCCCCCGCTTAAAAATTTTCGCCCCCGAAAAGGAACGAAACTGAAAGTTGTTTCACAAATCAACTCAACTTTCATTATTTCCATTATGGCCTAAGTTCTGTAACTTTTCAGTTTCCAAGAACTTTTCAAAATTTTCAAAAATTTGGCTAACACCCTAAATTTTCGAAAAATTTCGCCATAACCTCCCCTGCACCAGGAGCTTCGGGATTTTTCAAATAGCCTCCCATGGCCCTCACCAATCCAAAAGAAAAAGAAAAAGCCAAGCGGCTAGCCAATCGGCTCATAAAATCATCCAAACCCAATAAATTTGTAAACATGTACCTATTTGTCGAGCAAACAATTTTATTCTTCTGCTCTAGCCTCCCTGCTATGACCTGTTCAATGGATATACATGTATATGAATGCAATTGTAATCATTTTTCAATACAGTTCAATATTTGGCTCAATTTGGCCTAAATGGTCAAAAATATCAAACCAATAATCAAACAACACAACCATCAATTAATTAGTTGATTAACTTTTCAAATTCATAACTTTGATACATATACAGAAAATCATGTTTTTGATGCCAAATCACAACCATAAGCCCTATCTAGTTTTGGTTCTCACACCAGTCTAATGGAAATATATAGATATCTCACTTTCGAAGCTCGAACATAAATGCTGATGATGTTTCGAACCACCATCAGAACATCTCTGGGCTACTAGAGTGCGATTCTATATCTATCCAGTATATTAAAACTTCAAATATACGTTCATGACGCGTATATGCAAAATCTTTATATACTCGATTGTCCAAATTCAATACAATTAAAATATTCAAATACGTACAAAATGGTTTAAATTTTCAAAACAAAACTTGTTTTCAAATTTTTTTTTTTAAATAACACTTTTTTGACTCTCTCTAGGATACTATTAATCCCATCTCTAACGAGCTATTCTTATTGGACATTACTAGTCCAATCTCTGATGAATTCTTTCGTTTGGTTCTAATGTGTCTTGTTCTCGAGCTCTGTAAACCAAAGCTATGATACCACTGTAAGAACCCGTAACTTCCCCGGTAAGGAAAGCACGAATTGTTTTGAGAACAACATACATCGGAACACAAACAGAAGAACATTTCATTGTTTATTACGACAATTCCATCAGAATACAAGAATATACAGAGTATGAATAAATATACATTCGACAAATATCATAGATTTAAATAACATTTAAATACATAGCAGTGGAAAAATAATACAAAACACAACTGAAAGACATACACGGATACAGAGCTTTCCGAGTATCATTCCAGCTGTAAACCAGGATCCTGTGAATATAAATCTGCAAAACCAAAACTACTAGCTGCCCGTGCGGAAAATAAGGGCACCCAGAGTTTAGGTTAAAACAATAAACTCCAGGTCAGTCATGTGACAGGTGTGAGAACTAAAACAGTCATTAATCTTCATTTTAAAGTTAGGTAAATCAAGGGACCCCGCCGTATAACACGGAACGGGTTTCCTCCCAAGAATACCAGTGCTTAAACAAACAACGCAATGCTAAATAAAGAAAAATGAAGCTATTATAAGACCCAGGTCCCATCACACAATGCAACGCAAGACGGAGGATAGGGTTTTACCTTATAATAGCCAAAGAATGCTTGATACGATAAATTTCATCTTTTATTATTACTATAAGTGTATAGTGTCAAAACAATTTCAATCCTAAGTATCAATCATAGACGACATGGGTACCATATATCATGTCGCCATAATTGGCTCTACAAATAAAACCACAAAGGTCATATTGGAAATTGGATTTCTGTCATGAGTCGAGGCAACGGGCAAGCTCCTCTCCGTTCGAGACACTCTAGCAAATGTCTCAGGACCACACACATCGATCCTTGGAATCGGTTGGGCCGGCCTCTCTTACTTTTGAGGATTGGCAATTCCTGAACACACGTTTCCCGGTCCTATCAGACCAATATCCGAGGTGCTTCTCATTCCAACGACCATACAGGTAAAAAGTATATAAATGTAAGGGCTGGTAGGTCACTGACATCACCCATAGCTAGAAAGAAACGTCGTGTTCTCCCAATGGTCCTTATCCCGTTTTTGACTCATACCGAGGTGTGAGGCTAGCGAATTAACGCTATACACAAAGCTATGTCACATAGGTCGTGCTTTGATCATCAACCACAAGGCTTTGCTTTTCAACAGAAGCCTTGATCATTTGCCACTTAGGCATGTCACACAGGAAATTCATGTCATGCGATTGATATCCATCAATATATAACCTCTGAGCTCGTACGTCTCAGAGAATGGCATTAAGAAAGAGGATAAATTCTCCGCTGCCAAACAGATATATATATATTTAATAGAAATCAATCACACAGATTAAAATCCAATGTCAGAAACACAGTCCATTTACAAGTTCGTTCTGGGTCTGAACGAAACCGGAGGCACTTTCCTTGCATATCCGTCGATCTCCAAGTACGCCTAGACGGTCGCCAATTTATTCCCTCATCTTGGGTGTACAGCCCAATCAAGATTGTTAGGAATCAACCAAACGACGTGAAGACTCCCAGTCTTCAACCACCGTCTTCACCTTCGACATATCGTCGAATCGGTTATTCAGAATGGGTATAAATCCGGCCTTTCTGAATAACCCACGTATAAAATAAGCAAGTGTTACACAAACACAACATACGCCACATCCCAATTCAGGATATTCTTTATTCAAATATTCATATTCATATTCTTAGGGAAAGGTTCCCATTAATTTTATCAAAGATAAATTCTTCTAAATTTATTCTTTATTCTTCCTTTGGATATCATTTCAAACCATGTCAAGGTTTTCCAAACTAGTCGGGATTAGCGAACCACACCGAAGTAATCATTTATTTTATTTCCCAATCCCAACCTATTCATCCCATGGAGCAAAACTGGTAATACTCCATATCTAACACCACGGTGCTATCAGTAAATATTAATTACCATTTCACGTTCAAATCTAATTAAAGATTTAACTATCGCTTGGAGCAAAACTGGTGATACTCCATTCCCGATCATTTCGATCTAATTAAAGATTCATTAAAACTCCACTTAGTTTTAATCTTCCCAAAAATCAATATCATCTAAAACACGGTTCACGGTAAACCCAAAATCACATTCCATTGTTAATCGGGTTAAAGAACAGGTGTTATTTAAAACACCGCTCACGATAAACCCCAAAAACCAATTTAAATTCAATTCCAACTAAATACAAATTAACTGGACAATTTCACTCAATCTTAATTAAAAGATTTATTCTTTTCTATACTGGGTTCAAGAACAGTGTTATTCAAGACACCATTCATAACGAACCCAAAATCCTATTTGATATTAAATACTAGGTTCTGAATAGAAAATATATCGGCTTATATTCAATATCAATTTCTGAAACCAACAAATATCGTATTGGAAATAACGATATAAATATATCTTTCAAATTTCCACAACCATATCTATATAATCACGAAATCCAACATCGAAATATTCCGAAGATAACTTCGACTCAAATCCATTCTAATTCGTATATTGGAAATTCTGATTATTTTTAAAACCACTTCAAATCCAATTTATTTATTCAAAAACATTGGATTATAATTCTAGTTCATAACTAGTTCATTTCTATGAAAAATTATTTTTATCCTTTTTAAATACGGGATTTTTCACCCCAATTCTTTCTAAATCATTTATTATGATTTTACACAAATTATTGAATTTTTTAATAATTTTATCAAGGCTCGTACAGTCGATTTCCAATAATGGTCGTCGTACTGCACTTACAACGACCTTTTCCAAATTTGATTTGGACATTATTCCAAATCTAACCGTTAGATTTCAAATTTCTAATATTCATTGGAAATCTCTTTTCGATACGAACCCAACGGTTCTGGTTTCAGGAGAATCCAGCGGTCGAATCTCCCGTAACGTCAATTCGAAGTCAATGGTCGAAATTCACAAACTGCCGCGGCGCGGCGCGTTCTATTCAGGCCATTTAATATATATAATATATATTATATATATATTTCGTCGATTTCAATTCTAAACGTATTTTATAAATCGTTTGAATTCGTTTTCAAAACGATTTCAACTTCATATTCAATTTTAAATCAAAGTTGAATATTCCATATCATTAATATATAAATGATAATATTTTCAAAATATTAGATTTTGAAATCACCTCCTTTTCTATATTCATTATAAAAATGAATATAATCGATATAAATATCTTTCACGTCAAAATGGCGCAAATCTAATCAACACAGCTTTATACATTTCAATAACTTCGTTATTCTATTCAACAAATGAATATTTTCTTCAACACGTGAATATATATTACTTTCAACACATGAATATTCTCAACACATGAGTATCGTCAACACATGACTATTTTTGTTATTTAATATATTTTATAAAATTATGAATTCTATCGTTTATTCTTAATCAAACTCCAACCGTAAATTAGAAAGAGAACGATTCCCTAAGTATTAACCCCGAAGGTCAAAACCAACATCAGATCAATACCCAGAAAACCACTCATCTTATCTAGTTTCCAGTTAGTTTCTAATTTTATATATGATAAAGATGTAAATTTTATTGTTAAAATATTTCGTTCAACGCATGATAAGTTTCAACACATGAATATTCTCAACACATGAGTATCGTCAACACATGACTATTTATTCTATTCAACACATGAATCTTTATTTTATAATATTCTTTATTTTCCAAATTGGAATGAGGCCCAATCAATTACCATACAATGTTAATTACATGGGTTCCATACAACACATGTATATAATAACAACGGTAAATAATCAACCATCATCCAAAGTGCACCACACAACTACATAAGCATTAAACTTACATAATTAACGCTTACACAGTCTGTCAACCTATCGATTGACATACTACTAAATAATTGGGATTAGTGTACGCCAAATATCATCCCAACACTCATGTGGGGTTTCAAACCCCAAACACTGAATATTATTTGTGCAGTTGGGCGATGTGTAAAATTGATCGTCCCAATCAATATCCTTTAAATGGGTGTACATAAACAAATCATTCGATTTGTAAATGAATATTTATTTATTCACATTCACGTTAAATTTATATTTTTAACTATAAATAATTTATTTCAACACATGAATATATTTTTATTCATTCCACATCACAATCAATTTTCACTACACAACAAAATCAAACAAGTCGTTCATGGTCTGTGGAAAATGGGTGTCGGGTGCTACTAAGCACCGTCTACATCCTAGTATATATTTAACTAGAAAACAAGAATTAAAGTGAGGAGTTCTCACCGACTAGCTAAACCAAACGCCATGACTCTTCGTATGTAGGAAATATTCGCCGTGCTCGCCCTTTATCACTTTCGTCGTCCGTATCCACTACTTATATAAAAATCACATTTTTATATTCTCTAGTATATAAAAATCATATTTTTAAAACGCTACTATATATATGAAGATTATATTTTTAGTTCAACTCCACCTAAATAAAAATCATATCTTCACATAGTTAAAAATCGTATTTTTATTTCATTAGCTATATAAAAAATATATTTTTATTCTCTGCATCATATAAAAATTATATTTTTATTCTCTACATCATATAAAAATTATATTTTTATTCTCTACATCATATAAAAATTATATTTTTATTATTTCTATAATATAAAAACCATATTTTTATTATTTCTATAATATAAAAACCATATTTTTATTATTTCTTTGTAAACATTATAAAGATCGTATTTTTACTTTCATAAAAATCGTAACTTTATCATATCAAAAATCTAATCTTTTTCTAATATAAAATCTAACTTTATTTCAAATCTACATACATAAAATCGAATTTTAATCTATGTAAAAACTGAAAAGAAAATTAATTAAATAATAAAATACTCACTTTTGCATTTGCAGAGAAGGGAGGGGGTCCACTGTCGGGTTTGGGAGGTGGGAGAGGCGCGTCAGGCCTTCAGGCGGCGGCTGGAAGAGGGGATGGCCGGGGGAAGAGGCGGTTGTGGCAGAGGGTCTGGGCGGTCTCGATTTGAGGAAGAGGAGCTCGCGATACATTAGGGGGAGAGGGAGAAGGGGATCGGAGAAGAAGGAGGGGGTTCTCGTGCTTGCGGCGGCGGCGCGCCAGAGGAGGGCGGTGGTGGCTGTAAGGGGAGGGTGGTGACGCGTTTCTCTTTTTTTTGAGAAACTAAACGGGGGAAAGGGGGGCCTGAGAGAGTATAGGGAGAGAGAAAGATTATATATATTTTTTATTTTCTTTATTTAATTTCAAAAAGTATCTTTTTATTTTGAATTCGAAATCGAACCCACCGCCTGTCGTCCATAGCTACTTACCCTCATTCTGAACACAATGGGATATGTATTGTAAGCTGATTCGATCATTACGATCAGTTTCCGTCAAAATCACAATATAAATCTATATATTGAATTTGAACGCACATTTCAATTTACCGAGGCCACATACGGACTCTAAAAATTTGAGAAAAATTATTTCTAGCTTTGTATTGATGATACGGTCCTAACAAGACTAATTTCGTCAAATTCTGAGACCATTTGAAAAATGTTCATTTTCTGGTCGATCAAATTTGACTAAAACTGTCAAAACACATTTTACTTCGCCACGCTCACATATTGATTCTAAAAATTATGCAAATTGGAATCTAGCAATAATTTGACCTCCCGTATCCAACAAAAGTGGTTTCGTCGAAAACGAAGGTCGTTTGCAAAATTTCCATTTTTAAGGGCCAGAATTCCATAGCGACTATTCTGAATTTTCATCTGGGAATAACTTTTTATTCCCGCTATGAAATTTCGATTTTTCGGATTCGTTGGAAAGATATTCTCAATTAGATTCTAATATTTTTGGTTTCACTAAAATCCGGGTTATTTTGAATCATGTACATTCATTTGAAATTTGAAATCGAAATTTCAAACTACCGCGCCATTTTCAATTCCTTTCATATTTAAAAATAAATATTTATATTCTAACGTCGATTCATATAAATATATACGTTCTAATTCTATTCAAAATAAATTTCTCGTCGTTATATTTAAAATAATCCATTTTAAATATTCAAAATTCATTAAAATCGCCAAAATAAAATTTTTAAATTGGCTCAGAATTTCCGGGTTGTTACAAGTTTCGACTTCATGCTCGAAAATCTAAAAGCGTCATTGAGTTGTCGAGGATTAAGCAAGCTCCAGGTGAATCTTTGAAATCATACTTAGACCGCTTCAACCTGGCTGTTACTGAAGTTAGTGACCCTCACGAACCCACTATTTTGATGGCCTTAATAGAAGGAGTTGACCCTGACACAGAATTCGGGGATTCTCTCCGGAAAACCACCCCACACCAGGGAATTGTTCTACGAAAAGGCCAATATTCGCTTGAGGTGAGAGGAAGCCTATTCAAATAGAAAGAGAAAATATGAAGGGGTTTCTAAGGAAGATGTTCAAAGCAATGTCATAGTAAAACAGTCCGGCGATAGTTTGGGGAAGGTTAAAGTGAACGTTGGCAAGAAGAACGAAGGTAATAACAATAGGAATGGAAACGACAATAGGAGGAATAGGAACTGAGGAAACAACTCCAACAAGAGACATCAATTCCAAACCTTTGAAAACTATTCGCCACTGAATGACACATTGGAGAACATCTACCTGGATACTTACAATGTCTTGCAATATAAAGGGCCGCCACCCAGAGACTCAACCGAAAAAGAGATCGCGACTGGAAAATTCTGTCTATTTCATGGAACTCACGGACACTCAACTAATGAATGTCGACATCTGAGAGACGTCGTTGAAAAGCTATTACGGAAAGGAAAGCTAGACGAGTATAAAGTTTCTCTGAGAGACAAGGGGCAGGGGGACAGACCCTGAATCGAAATCAACCTGCTTCTAAACCCACAGCACAACAGAAAGGTAAAGGGATTATCATCAACACTATAGTAGGTGAGCCTCATCCAGCCAGCCATAGTTACAGAGCAATGGACTAATATGTTAATGCAACTAAACACATCGATATGGAGGAATGTAATAACTTTAAAGATATCGCTCCGGTGAAGCAACATAAAACGATGTCTGATGATGTTGTGTTCCGTAACAGAGACGATGTTGGAGTTTAATCACATACTGAAGACCCATTGGTCATCACTACTACTATTGGTCCCGCTCTAGTTCATAAGGTATTGGTGGGCAATGGAAGTTCAGTCAATATTTTATTCAAGAAAGCATTCGATCAGATGAAACTTGAACCGGAAGATTTGAAGCCTTGCAAGGGACGGATTCGCGGCTTCAATAGGGAATCGATGGCTCCACTGGGATATATAGAATTTTCAGTGACGTTGGGACAAGGAGACCGTCGGAGAGTAATAATTTTTTTGTTTGTAGTTTTGGACATCGACTCGCCCTATAACGCTTTCTTGGGTAGACCGACTCTCGTGGAATTCAGGGCTTGCATCGCACCCAGGTACCTATTGCTGAAGTTTCCAACCGAAGCCGGGGTGGAAGTAATGAGAGGTGATCAGGTCTCCGGACAAGCCTACTACATGGCCGAACTAAAGATGTTGATGAAGGGATTAAGTATAGATGCTAAAGGTACTTCCTCCCTCTGAGGGAGGGTTCTGCATAGCAATTAAAGGGACCAGCCAAGAGGGAGTTGTCCAAAGGACTGTCCGAGGACATAGATCCCAGAGAGGATGAAGAGCCTGGGGACAGAAAGGCAACCCCCAATGAAATGACTGTGGACGTCTCCATTGATGATATTAATGCGACAAAGGTGCTGAAGATTGGATCCCAACTGGATCCATTCCGAGCAAAAGAATTGACGGACTTCTTAAAGGCAAACTTGGACGTGTTTGCTTGGACCCATGCTAACATGTGTGGGATATCTCCTTCCGTTATGAGCCACTCATTGAGTATCAGCCCAAAGCATCCACCTGTTAAACAAAAAAGATGTACATTAGGCTCGGAAAGGTCGGTAGCCCAAAAGGAAGAAGTGGAAAATTTGAAAGATAACGGGTTCATTAGGGATTCACTGTATCCCGACTGGATATCGAATCCTATTTTGGTCAAGAAATCAAATGGAAAATGGCGGACGTGCATTGTTTTTTCGGACTTAAACAAAGCTTGTCCAAAAGATAGTTTCCCGCTCTCTAGGATTGACCAGCTAGTGGACTCAACAGCTAGACACGAGCTCCTTTCCTTCATGGACGCATGCTCAGGATATAACCAGATACCCATGCATGTGCCAGATCAAGAGCACACGAGTTTTATAACAAATTTGGGATTATACTGCTATGTGGTGATGTTGTTCGGACTAAAGAACGCCGGAACCACACATCAGCACCTAGTAAACCGAATGTTCTATAATCAAATTGGAAAAACCATGGAGGTCTATGTAGATGACATGCTTGTGAAATCCAGGTAGCTCTCTAGTCATACACAAGATCTAGCGGAGATGTTTGATATCTTACAGAGGTACGAGATGAAGTTGAACCCCTCTAAGTGCTCGTTTGGGGTGGCATCTGGAAAGTTTCTCGGTTTCATCGTGAGTTCTCGAGGAATTGAAATTAATCATAGCCAAACAGCGGTAATAAGAAATATAGAAGAACCACGAAAGATTAGGGACGTTCAAAGCCTGGCAGGGAAGGTCGCCGCATTAAGCAGGATCATCTCCAAGGCCACAGACAAGTGTGTCCCATTCTTCAACTTAATCAAGCGGGGGAAACATAATTTCGAATGGACTCCAGATTGCGTAGAGACCTTCCAAAACTTATTGGATTTATTGGGGAAACCCCTGATATTGTCAAAGCCGGTTGATTATGAAGATCTGTTCGTCTATCTGGCGGCGTCATCTCATGCTGTCAGCATAGCTTTAGTGCGTGAAGAAGACAAAGTCTAGAGGCCAGTATATTACGTAAGAAGTTAGCAGCAGCGGAACGTAATTATCCAAGAATAGAAAAGCTTGCTTATAGCCTCTTGATTACCTCCTGAAAGTTCCGACATTATTTCCAAGTTCATCCGATAATTATAAATACCGATCAACCTCTAAGACAGGCCTTGTAAAGACCCTAAGCATCGGGACGATTACTTAAGTGGAATATCGAATTAAGCCAATTTGATCTAAATTTTCAACCAAGGAGATCAATAAGGAGGCAGGCCTTAGCCGACTTCATAGCAGAATTCACGATTCCCAAAGAAGAAACAGTGGATGACAAAGTTGTTACTTCAGAGCACGAGTTAGAACTTAGTCTGTGGAAGTTATTTATGGATGGGGCCAAGAATGATCGAAGATCCAGCACCGGAATTGTTTTACTCCTGAAGTACGATCCGTTTACTACGCCCTGCGATTGGAATTCCCAGCCACCAATAATGATTCCGAGTATGAGGCCCTGATTGCCGGGCTAAAACTCACCAGGGATTAGGAGTAAGAACATTGGACATATTCTGTGACTCCAAGATAGTTGTCTGTTAGGTTCGGAAGGAATTCGTGACTAGGGGACCTCGACTTGTTACTTATCTTGGACAAGTAGAAGAGTTACTTGGAAATTTGGAACATTACAGCATAACACACATTCCGAGAGTGGAAAATCAGAAGGCAGACCGACTGGCAAAGCTAGCGAGTTCTGACAACCTTGAAGAAACCGAAATGGTTCCAATAGAGATATTGGAGTCATCAAGCCTCAACCTAATGGAAATCTAATTATCCTTAGAAGTTGAGCCAAAAAGGGAGTCATTGATGACACTAATTAAAAGCTTCCTCAAGAGCGGAATTCTCCCATCGAAGAAGAGAGAGACGAGTTGTAACGCGTAAAGCTGCAAGATATGTTCTACAGGATGAGGTCCTTTGTCGCCAAGGATTTTCTGTGCCTTTGTTACAGTGTATAGCACACGATGACATCAAGCATGTACTAAGAGAAGTACATGAAGGTGAGTGTGGAGATCATACCGGGGGTCAAACCCTAGCAAAGAAAGTATTGTAGTATGGATATTTTTGGCCTATCGTGAATAAAAATGCGGCTGATTACTCACGACGCTGCAACAAGTGTCAAAGATTCGCTAAAATTCCCAGAGCATCTCCAACTCAGCTTAAGTCAACGGTAAGCCCATAGCCATTTGCCATGTGGGGAATCGATATTATTGGAGTTTTACCAGTCTCCAAAGGAGGAGCGAAGTACACGATCATCGCCGTGGATTATTTCACAAAGTGGGTGGAAGCCGAATCCTTAACCACGATCACGGCGAGGAAGGTGATAAGCTTTGTGGTCAGAAATATTATTTGCCAATTTAGGATACCGAAAATCATTATAACTGATAATGGAACCCAATTCGACAGTGTCGAACTTAGAAACTTCTGTCAGAAATATAAGATTGATAAGAGGTATACCGATGTAGCTCATCCGCAGTCGAATGGACAGGTTGAAGCAATAAACAAAGTCATTAAGTCTACTCTTAAGAAGCGGTTGGAGCAGGCCAAATCCATGTGGGTGGACGAGTTTCCACTAGCTTTGTGGACCTATCGAACAACCTTTAAGATGGCTACTGGCCATACTCCTTTTTCACTCTCCTTGGATCAGAGGCGGTGATCCCCGTAGAAATTAAAGTCCCCTCTCATAGGGTGACATACTATGACCCAATGACGAATAGAGCACTCCTCCTAGAGTCCCTTGACACGTTTTAAGAAAAAAGGGACGAAGCAGACTTACGTGCTTCAAGGCATCGATGCCAAGTGGTACGTTATTATGACAGAAAGGTTCGCTTTAGGACTTTCGAACCAGGAGACTTGGTACCGAAGCGAGTCTTTCCATCTCCAGTACATCTAGGCCCAAAGTGGGAAGGAACATTCGCCATCCAACGGAAACTTGAAACGGAAGCCTTCAATTTAACGACCGTGGATGGTGAAGAAGTTCCTAGAGCTTGGAATGCCCAGCATTTGCGGCGATATTTGAGTTAGATTTGTAGTGTTTTCTTATGTTTTTATAAACTATGTAAAAAGGCACGACTTGCCTAGAAAAGTCTGTTTATATGAACAAAGATTATAAAGTGGATGCAGCCTACGACTTAGCTGAACCACTATAAAAATATTCTGTGTCATTTATTTTCCTGCATTATTTTTACCTTCTGTGACTATTCTGTCCTAATTATGAAACACTAAACATTAAATTAAGCTTAAAAGATTGAGGACAATTCACGTGCAGGAGCAAACGAAACGACCGTTTGCGTAACAGGATAGAAGGAATGGGAAGACAACATTCCTAACTCCAACTCTCATGAAACGAGAGAGAGTACAAAGGACGGGAAGACGATGTCCCCTGAGGCGTGAAGGTGCACCCCGATAAGAGACTACCTCAATGATACTCTAACCTGGTTATGAGATAGGAGAGTATAAAATGCTAAGAGGATAAGCATCAACAACAAAGCAAAGTTAGGCCCATCAGAGAGTTGGGGGAAACTGAACGCTAAGCTTAATCAATCTCGAACAAGCCTTAGCCAGTCAGTCTATTCAAGATTGATTGGGGGCATACACATACACATGTCCCCAATGTATATTGTTTACTGTTTAGTAATAATGAATTTATTGTATAACTGTGATATGACATGTTGTTTATTCACATTTTTACTTAAATAATGGATTTGCAAACATTTGATATTGATGGGAAAAAACTACTTTATTCACAAACATGTGAGTTTACACAGGAAAACTAAGCAAAAGATGCGAGCGCCGCACTCGCTACGACAATAGCGGACCGGTGGAATATCAAAACAAAAGACAAAGTGCGTTTTCACTTGGACTTTCGGGTAGACTTAGCTTTCTTAGTAGCCTTTAGAGCATTATTTGCTTCTTTTTCAGCATCGGACATAAGGCACTTCTGCTTCTTTTTTCCCAAAATTGGAGAGCTAGGATCGGCATGAGACTTTTTGGCGAGCTCCCTAGTGATCGACCTGGTTGATAATTTGACAATCATCTTAGACTTGGGATCAACCACCACAACAGGTTTGGGATCTTCGAGTTCCACATTTTCCGACTTTGCTTTCAGATCCATATCCTGTTTGGCTTTTATCTTCGCCAAAGTCATGTTGTCATCTTTCCCCGAATCCCTAGTCACAACTACATCAGCATCTTCTTCATGCCTGTCATCACCACCGTCGTCTCTCAAAGCAGTTATTATCTCCTCATCATGAGGAGTTTCAATGTTAGGCGGTACGGGATCTTTGTCGATAACCTCCTCCTTCTCGCCCTCATCTCCCTTTCTAGGTTTTGTAGCAATGACTTCATCCCATTTCTACCGAGTCTCTTCAGTAGACCATTCACACTGAGTTGTCTTTTGTGAACCATCAATCTTCTCAGTTGGCTTGGTACCTACAGAATGAGAAGTAACAGTTATTAACTCAGGAGAAAACGTGGGACCTTCAATTGTTTGTCCAATAATGTGACGAAAGGTTGAGATAGCTTTGGCAAACTGAGGTGAAAAAGTAGAAATACCTCAGCAGATTTTTCGAATTGAGCAATAGGAACTTCAGGAGTCAATCCGGCAATAGAAGATAAGAAAGAAACCCCAGGGATCTATGGCCTTTCTGGATCATACCCCTCTACTACAACAGCCTCAACTGCGGCAGAAGAAGAACCAACTTCAATGGTATCCTTTCCCTTGGCCTGATGCCTTTCCTCCTCCATAGCGGCAACAATAATTTTTCACCCTTCAGCTAAGCGGGCCGTTTCTTCGCCCCTCAAGTACTTCTCCATCAACTTGTACTCGTCGATCAAATCCACTCCAAGTTCTACTTTTTCCCATTCGACCAATTGGTCCCATGCATATACAAGGGGAATAGGATAGTCCTTAAGCCAAGCAAGGTTTCAGTGACGGATCACCTGAGCAAAAAATCCAACCAGTTTCACCGCTCTCATCCAGCTCCCTTTGAGCGTCTTTAAGTTGTTCATTGACTTTCTCAACTTGCTGCAAAGCCATGTTTGCATTCCCTTCGGCAAGAGTTGCCCTCGTTTCAGCCTTTAGTAATTTAGCCTCAAGCTCTACGTTCTTTTTGACTAAGTCCGCTTTCTCTTGGACGAGACGAGTGCTCTCAAACTTAGCATCCTCAGTCTGCTTCTTTAAATCTATTCGCTCTTGACTACGGGACTCAAGCTCGGAATGATAGTGCTTTTATAATTCTTCGAGTTGTCTCTTATAATTATCTGCATCGCGTTGTGCTAGAGTGAGTTTATCTTAGGCATCCTCCAGATCTTTCTCAGAATTTTCGATAGCCCTTGCGCCATACTCAGCGGCATCGGCCATGGTTTTACATCTGCCATCAGATCGCTAATGATTTTGGAGAGAGTCCTTGCATACCTCTTCATCTCCTTATATTGTTCATCCATAAAGTCTATGGAAGCCTTAACGTCGTTGGCCCAATCAGGATTTACCGGTTTAAGTTTTGGGACGAAGTGCATGTGCCCGAAATGGTGATCGGGAAATTGTTGCTTCAAAACTTCCAATTTGGCCTGGTTTTCGTCATTAAGAATAAGTAGCCTCGTAGTGGTGATGTCAACGGAGCGACACTTGAGTTTCACGATGAGCCTGTCCGTTCCTGTTTCTTTCCCCGATTCCTTTTGTTTTTCTGTTGGATCGGGTACTTTCGTCGAAGAGTTGTCTTGAGGAGTTTTAATTTTGGATGAGGCAGAAGGTTTGACGCCATGCTTTTCCCCTTCATGATGTGAAGGCTGACTCTTACATTTGTCTGAGTTTTTGCGGTGTGGGGATCGAGAACGGGAGGACCGATAAGGCCTCGGAGGTCGATCCCTCCTATTATCTCTGCCTCTACTCTCATGCTGGTCATGCCTCTCATTTGGATCCATTGGGGGCATACTCGAACGAACGTCCCTTATATAGTAACGCTGCCTCACCATTTGTCCTGTATGAAGAAATGAGAGAATATTATAATCAACATTAACATAAAAATCAAGTGCTGTGACGTGCAGTACTAGAGTGCAGTGTGTTTCCTAAGTAGTGATTCCCCCCAAACAGACTTGAGCTCGGACTGAGGCTGGTATGTGTAATTTCCCCGGACTTTACAGTAGTAACTTCTTCCTCCGAAATGAGAGCAAGAGGATTTGTTGTGAAATCTTCTGCAGTATAAAGGGTATCGGGCAAGGGAAGATTTCCTAAAACCCGATATATAAAGTCATCCACTGTAGTATTATCTCCTAAAGGAATGACTGACAGCAACTCTTTTGGAGAAATTGGCCTTTCAGGGGTAGCCGCGTCCTCAGGAGTGATATATCTATCTCTGTCTTTCTCAGCTATGTTTTCTAGTTCATCATCCTGAGTCGAAGATGGAGAAGGGGGTCCCTAAGGGGTACCGTTGGACCTTTCGAGCTTCCTCCCGTCTCAGAAATAATATTGACTAGGGGTATGTATACATAAGGGCCTTTCCCATGGCCTATACTGTGGGTGATAGATAACAACCCATGACGATGGAGGTACTCATCTTTAAGGACTTTGTTGATGGTGAAGAACTTTTGATCATCGGTGAGTAGCTGGTGCAAGCGATCGAGGTATACTTGACCCGTCACTTGCTTTGGATTAGGAACTGTGAATAAAAATGAGAGTCATTTAATGTGCTGACACATGTATTTGAAGTTGAAATCCAAAAAGTTGGTGCCTTACTTGACTTGAGCCATCTCCTGGCGCACCCAGGTTCCTTTTTAATATAAAACCATTCGGGTTTTGAGTCACCAGCCTTGTTGCTTTATCGGACGCTGATAATTTTCCTTTTTGGAACTGATTCAAAGTATGAAAAGGAGGGAGTCTCTTGGGTCCGGTGCTTGAAATTATAAAAGAAATGAACATCGTCAAAAGTAAGCTCTACGCCCAAAATCTCTTTGTAGGCTATGTACAGAGTGTACAAATAAGCGTAGGAGTTGGGATACAGTTGCATGGGGGCAATCCGCAGTTGTCTCAGAAAATCGATGACAAAAGGCGGAAACGGAGGTACTGCCCCAACTAGACGCATTAATCTGGGGATAGCCATAGATCCTTCTGGTGGATTATGGGGACGATCTATTTTCGAAGGCAACTGGGTATCTCTTTGAAGAATCCCAGGCTTTAGGCATATCCGTAAAAGTCTGTCATTGTCAATTGTTGACTTGACTGAATCCTTTGGCGATTCCAAAATAGTGGCATTTCCAAATTCGTCGGGAACACGGTTAACTCCTACCCCTCCTTCCTATTCCTAGCCTAAAGAAACGTCACCCCTGGATGACACCTCACTATCATGAGTACCCATCTCGTAGTCTGGGCCCTCACTATCCCAATCTGGGTCTGAAGTAGAAGATACACCTTCAATGATGGGATTTTCAGATGTTCCCATGGCTTCTCTTCTCCCTGCTAATCTAGACGACTGTCTCTCGGTCATGTCTGATTTATTATTGAAGAAACAATAGCAAGGATTAGAGTAAAGTTGCCCGTATCCCCCTGTGCGTGTCTATGAACTAAAGCGTGCAAGTGTGTACATAATAATATAAAGAAAGTGTATAAAGACGCAAATCAAGAAAATGGCAAAGAAGTTATGTGTTTATGACAGCCTCGAAAACTTAGGCATGATCATAAGGCTCTATCCTAACTGTCCCGGAGATGGAAAGTAATGTTTAGTCCCGGTTAGATCGGATTAAGTATGTTTATGCTCCAGGTTGAATGTTTGGTTCGGACCAGACATCCACGAGTTAAAGGATTCAGGTCGGAAGTCAAGGCCTCATGTGGTTCAAAATATAAACTCATGTCCTACAGACGAATCAGTTCGGGTTGGGAATCACACCTTGAGCAATCCGGTTCGGGTCGAATACCCACACCGTAAGTTCACATTTTTCATAGTCCGGATTGGTCGAAGCTGAAGATAGGACGAGATCGATCTGGATCGAATGAAGTCATGCAAGATGTTAAAGGCTAGCACTTTCCGTTGATCCAATCCGACCCGAGAGCCTATGCTATACCCATATCTTTTCCATACTCATGCTTCTCACTCCGACCCGACCCGGTTGGATAAGTCCATTTCTCCTCTTTCTTGTGCTTCCCCCTTCAAATCGATCCCATCCTCTTCTTCTTTCGCCACTCCTGCTCCGCTTCACCAACGTCAACTAACCCATTTCTCTTAAAAACCCATTCATGACAAAACATTTGCAAGATAATTCGTCCAACGCTGAATCTGACTTCCTCCACAACCACCTCGAGGTGGCGGCAGGCAACCAACGACAATGGCGAGGGGATAACAGACGCTGTGTCGAGATTGACGTGATGATGAACGGAATTATTCAGATTGTTCCCAAATTTAAGATTAAAATGAATTAAAGCTGGATTAATCACAAATCGTAGATATACCTATGAGTTTATTTCGAGAAAATGGGAGAATTTCTGCGTGATTCGAGAGCTAGGGTTAGGGTTTTTGAGAATGGGGGAGGCGGTGACAGGAAATAAAGAGTTAAAGTGGAATGTGTAAGTATGTATATATACGAAGGGGATGAGCGTCCCTTCGTGTTCCTTTGGACAAGACACAGAATCCAATCAAAATATGGCATAAACCGATGTGAGGCCTTTCAGACCATCAGAGCAACACTGGGTGGAATGCATATGGGATCGGATGAATCGATCCGATCCAGAACATGGTGAACAACTTCAAGTCAATGCTTATGGCATAACTGAAGGAAAATGCAAAGTTGTAGATATAAAAGCTCTCCTGAAAGATTGGCTAAGATGTTGAAGGGAATTTTAAAACCACTGAAAACAAATGGAGTAAATCGCATATCCAATGCCATATTTATAGACACCAAGAGTGTAACACTCCGTATGTTGAATAACTTGTTATAATATAAAACAGGGCAGAATTAAATTTTAAAATCTGAATCAGGGGAAACGGGCTATGTCATTGCGTTCGTCTCGGAAAAATACGCGAAATAGAGTCCGAGTTTTCGAAAAACGGAGTCCGTATGACCCAGATAAGGCCCAAAGAAGTTTCAGAAAAATTCAAAACAGATTTAAATAGTAAAATTTCAAATTTCAGAAGTGGCGGGAAAATTCCCGCCAGACCCAGGGAGTCGACCTGGGGGTCGACTGGGGAGTCGACCTGCCCACCAGGTCGACTGGGGAGTCGACCCTAGTGTCGACCTGGGGGTCGACCTCCCTGGTCGAGCCCAGGTGACCTGGGTGCATCAGCTTGGCTTTTGGGCTGTGTTTTGGTGGCTAGGACGAGATCTGACGGCTCTAATCTGATTTAGAGTTAATCTAATGGCCTAAAACGCCTAACTACTCTATAAATACACCCTAAGACTACCCTAATTCATACTAAAAATAGATACAACACCGTTATGCCGTCAAAATGCAACTTGAAGGAGCCTCCATCAATCTAAAGAGGAAGATAGCTTCTCAAATCAATCTCTAATCAACTCTAGCAACTTAATCTTCTTCTTAGGAGTGCTAATCAACAAGTTGTGAGTTTTCTATAGCCTTAGTGAAATGATTATGATAGGATATAATGAGGTTATGGCTATGAATGTGGATCAATGCATGTTATGCAAGTTATATGCTATGTGTTAATGATGTTATGCATGTTATGCAAGTTGTATGCTATATGTTCATGATGTTATGCAAGTTATGCAAGTCATATGCTATGTGATCATGATGTTATGCAAGTTATGCAAGTCATATGCTATGTGATCATGATGTTATGCAAGTTATGCAAGTCATATGCTATGTGATTATGATGTTATGCGAGTTATGCAAGTCATATGCTATGTGTTTGTGATGTTATGCAAGTTATGCAAGTCATATGCTATGTGTTTATGATGTTATGCAAGATATGCAAGTCATATGAGAAACATTGATCCATTATGACACCATGATATGCAAGTTTGGTGTATGATTATATGCAAGTTCATCTATGATATGTATGCAAGTTTGGTGTATGATTATATGCAAGTTCACATATGACATGTTATGTAAGTATGGTGTTTGATTATATGCAAGTAACATGTGCAAGTTTACACCTTTGTATGATATGCATACATATGCAAGTTAACCCCTTTGTATGTCATACATACCTATGCAAGTTTACCCCTTTGTATGACATAAATAACTTATGCAAGTTAACCTCCTTATGACATATGTGATCCATGCAAGTTTGGGTTGATTATTTATGCTAGTTAGGTTTGATGCTATATGCATGTTGACACCTTTAAACCCATGTTGATGCTAATGTTATGCAAGTTGAACCCATTGTATTTGTGATGAATCTTCCCTTTTATGTCATGTTAGCGAATTACGTGGGGAACGATGGGGTTAATATACATGTTAATGAAATGGTGTGAAGTTGGTATGATTATGCATACCATAAAGTGGATGGACATAATTGAGTCAATTATGTACATCATTAAAATTGGAATTAATTAGGGAAAATAAATTCGGGGGTGATTAATTAGGTGTAATTAATCGACTAAGACACGAGGTTGGACCCTTTTGTAGCATAAGACTGCCCGGAACCGACCGGCAAATCCAGCGGCTACAAATGATTGGCCCAATGTGAGAGGTCTTAGGCACAAACTACATACGTGACAAGTGTAAAGACACGAGGTTAGACTCGGTTATGGCGTAAGGCTGCCCGGACCCAACCGGCAAATCCAGCTGCCATAAAAGATAGTCTAATGTGAGAGGTCTTTACAACGGTTACGTCCTTAATCAATTAAGAAACACTTAACCAGATAAGCATGTAGTGGGCATGAGGGGTTAAGTGGGTGCCTTGGGTGGCATGTAGAAATCAAGTAAGTGCCTTGGGTGGCATGTGGAAATCTAGTGGGTTGCCTTGGGTGGCAATAGAAAATACGATTAGAATACTGAACCAAGTGGAAACATGTAATTAAACATGATTAAAGGGTTAAGTGGGATGCACTAGATATAATGACAAACTTAGGTGGTAGCTTGTGGGGGGCCCATTTCAACCAGTAACCCATATGTATCTTATTGGTCTCGACCCATGTCGAGGACGGGACACGCGTACTGGGCTTGATTATAAGAGGCCAAAACGGGTTAGCGGTGGCAACGCAAGTCCAACGGGTTTCATATGTGTGTGTGGACCCAGGCTGGTAGGTAAGACGTTGTTGCATCGTGTCGGTATAAGCCGTGCACCATTTGTTGTATCGGGTTGCCACTTTGGGGAGTGATACACCCCATTGTGGGGCCAGCACGAGTATCTACGGTAGGGAGCCGATCGCTTGGGAGTAGTGGGTACACCTAGTGGAGATAGGGGCAGACGACACCTATGTAGTCAGCTAGGGGTACACGAAACTACTGGGTAAATTCTCTAAGTCTTTGGGTGGGATCAACCTTTAAGTAGGAATGACTGGTGAGGTGCAGTTAGTAATTATCCTTGGGTGGGTAGATGCGTCTTTACCGTTATCCTAGTTCACCTTATGTCTAGTTGGCTACTTAGTGTAGTCATTTATCCCCAGTCATCCCGTGCCAAGTTTATATCATACCCTAATTACTTTAATGATTGTGTTGTTAAAGTTATAGGGCTCACTCAGACTTATGTCTGACCCCGTTGTTTTTATCTTTTTCCCCCTTAGGTCCTCAGGTTGGGCCTAGCACTAGTGGGCTTTGATCAGATTTTTTTATCTATCTTCTGGAGCTTGGACCGTGATGTAAAGCCCAGCTTATCTTTTCTTTTATGGCTATTGTTTATGTAGTGGGATTGTGTACTTATGTTTTATCAGGATGGATATTTAATACTTGACTCTTTATGGTGTTGTAACTAAACATGTTTACCTTCTGCTGCTATGAAATGATGTTTTAGATTTTCAAGTATTTATATCTGTCTTGTTGTAATTTTTCTGTTCTATACTCACTTAAAATGCTCCACCGAAGTTAAGGCATTCCCATAGTGAGTGACCTTAGCGGTTTGGGGTGTTACACGTGGTATCAGAGCGAAGGTTACCAGAACAGATAAAATTTTTAGAAAACTATTTTTCTAAAAACATTTTTGGAAGAAGTATTTTCAAAAACATGTCTTTAAAGAGAAAAGTTTTTGAAAGAAAAGCATAATCCCCAATAGCCATATCTTTATCTTTCGAATTCTCCGTTTTGAATCTTTCCTTTTTCGTTTCAGCATGGCTGAAGATCTTAACTTTCCGGAGGGTGTGACGATACCAGTATGGTATAGGAGATTGATGGAGGCTAGGGCCGCCACTGCGGGTCCAGCAAATGTTCCTCCACCAACCGTAGCACCCGATCTTCCTCCTCCCCCTCCTCCTCCTCGCACGGATACTTTTGCTAAGACTTGCAAGGAATTTAAAGCTATGGGAGGGAAACCTTTTCAAGGATCAAAAACTTTTGTGGAGGCTAGAGATTGGCTTAAGGAGGTGGAAGAGTTGATAGATATCTTTGAGATGGAAGAAGGAAAGAAAGTCAAGTTAGCTTCTTGGTTAATGAAGGGAGAGGCCTCATTCTGGTGGGAGGTCACTAATGGAGAACGCCCCATTGACTCTTGGGCGGATTTCAGGCAAAGATTTGTGGCAAATTTTCTCTCAAGGGCGGAGGAAAACTTGTATATGGAAAGGTTCTTGACTCTAAAGCAAGGAAACCTCTCGGTGAAGGAATATGTCAACAAGTTTAATCAATTGGCAAGGTTTGGCATAGACATGGTGAATACACCGGAGAAGAAGGCTTTGAGGTTCGTTAAGGGCTTGAATGAACCGATGCATGGATTGGCTATGACTCACATCCCTATGGGGGCCACCTTTGAGAAGCTAGTTGACATGGCACTCATGCATGAGGAAGAGAAGGGTCCCAATGCTAATAAGGCACCCGAGAAGAAAGGAGATCAGAAGAGACCTCAACAACAACAGCAAAACAAGGGTGGAAAAGGCAACGGTGGCAAGGGGAAGAAGAAGTGCTTCAATTGCGGGATACCAGGCCACCTAAGCAAAGATTGTCGGAAGAAGAAGAAGACTAGCTGCTACCACTGTGGTGAAGCAGGGCATCTAGTGAAGGATTTCCCTAAGAAGGGGCAAAGGACGGGATCTACCTCAGGAGGACAGGTGCAAGCTCTTATGGCACCGGGTCAGGCAAGGGGACAAGTTCAGGCTCTTGCGGTTCCACCAACTCAGGAAAGAGGTAGAACTATTTCCGTTGAAAGTCTGGTTTTTCTATTTGATCATCCTGTCCGTACATTGTTTGACTCTGGCGCATCGCATTCGTTTATCTCATCATCATTAGTTGAGTCACTGCACTTAGACACCAGTCTAGTAGATGATCCCTTGGTTGTTTCAAACCCAATTGGGGGCTCCACTTATTTTTCCATGATATGTTTGGGTTTGAAGATTTCTATACTTAGCATTGAGTTTAGATGTGATGCTTTTGTTTTGGGCTTCACGGGCTACGGGTTGATTTTGGGCATGGACTGGTTATCCAGTAATGGTGCCGTTCTTGATTGTGAAAGGAGAGGTGTTAGGCTCATGACCCGCTTGGGGAACACTCTCGAGATTTCTTGTAATCCCATGGAATCTGTTATGCTAAGTTATCTTGAATCGCTTGACGCTTCGGTCGAGAGTTTGCGATCTGTTAGAGTGGTCCGGGAATACTCGGATGTGTTTGAGGAGGTGAAGGGCTTACCTCCGAAGCGGGAGATTGACTTCCGAATATATCTGGTGGATAATGCTAAACCAGTATCTTTACCCGTGCGCCACATGGCTCCTCGTGAGAGGAGGGAACTCCATAAGCAAGTAGGGGAGTTGCTTGAGAAGGGGTTCATAAGACGAAGTATATCGGAGTGGGGTGCTCCAGTAGTTTTTGCCACGAAGGCGGATGGGTCCCTCAGACTTTGTGTAGACTATAGAGAACTCAACAAGCTCACAAAGAAGAATAGACACCCATTGCCGAGGATTGATGATCTTTTTGATCAGTTGGTTGGCGCTTCAGTAATTTCTCAGTTGGACTTAGCCGCGGGGTTTCATCAGTTGAGGGTGGCTGAGGATAGCATAGACAAGACTGCCTTTAGGACTCCGAATGGTTTTTATGAGTGGCTGGTGATGCCATTTGGTTTGACGAACGCCCCTGCATACTTTGTTGATTTGATGAGTAGGGTGTTCAGGGAGTTCCTTAATAAGTTCGTGGTGGTCTTTGTGGATGACATCTTAGTCTTTTCTAAGAGCGAAGAAGAGCATGCCCTACATCTTAGGGAAGTGTTAGCAACTCTTCGAGCGCATAGCCTTAAGGCTAAATTCTCTAAATGTCACTTCTGGAGGAAGGAAGTGCGGTTCTTGGGGCATGTGGTCTCCAAGGAAGGGATAGCTGTGGATCCCGCAAAGGTAGTATCCATCCAAGATTGGAAGGTTCCGAAGAATGCTACCGAGGTGAGGAGTTTCTTGGGGTTGGCTGGCTACTATAGGAAGTTTATCAAGGGCTTCGCGAAGATATCAGCCCCATTAACTCACTTAACGAAGAAGAATCTAGTCTTCGTACGGGACGTAGATTGTGATGATGCGTTCCGACGGTTAAAGAGAGCTTTAACCACAGCTCCAGTCTTAGTGTTGCCAGATGGGAGTAAGCCATTTGTTCTCTATACCGATGCTTGTGGGACTGGACTGGGCGCAGTCTTAATGCAAGAGGGAAGGGTAATAGCCTATGGTGGAAGGAAGTTGAGAAAGCATGAGAAAAATTACCCTACCCATGATCTAGAGTTGGCCGCTATTGTTTTGGCGCTTAAGATTTGGCGCCATTATCTTCTTGGAGAGAGATTCGAATTGTTCACTGACCACAAATCATTGAAATACTTGTTTTCTCAGAAGGATTTGAACTTGAGACAGCAAAGGTGGATGGAGTTCTTAGCATCCTATGATTTCGAGATAGCGTATACCCCTGGCAAGGGTAACGTGGTGGCGGACGCCTTGAGCAGAAAAAGGTTGTCCTTGAGTCCATTGTTCGTGGAACGACGAAGCTTGGAATTTATCTCGATGTTTGATTTCAGACCTTCCGTTGACTATATACCCGGTTTGCTAGCATCCTTGGAGGTCAGACCTACTCTTTTGGGGCGGATTGGCGAGGCACAGCGGGATGTCCCACAGTTGGTTGAGTTGGTAGAGAGGCTCATAAGGGGGGAGTCGTCCAGCCATTTGAGTAGGTACACCCTAGACGATAGAGGGTGCTTGCGTAGAGACGATAGACTTTGTGTACCGCAAGACGAGGGTTTGAGGAAGGCTATTCTTGATGATGCACACCGTTCTAGGATGACCATTTATCCCGGTGGGGACAAGATGTACCAAGACATGAAGCGAGTTTTCTTTTGGGCTGGTATGAAAAAGGATGTGGCTGAGTATGTCGCTAGATGCTTGGTATACCAACAGGTGAAAGCGGAGCAAAAGAAACCAGGTGGGTTGCTTCACCCATTGGAAGTTCCGCAATGGAAGTGGGATAGCGTCTCGATGGATTTTATTGATGGGTTGCCTAAATCGAGGAAGGGTAATACGGGAATTTGGGTTGTGGTAGACAGACTTACTAAGAGTGCCCATTTCATACCCGTGAAGAGCAAGAGGACTGCTCCATGGCTAGCTTCAGTATATCTTCGAGAGATAGTTCGATTACATGGGGTACCCTCTAGCATAGTGAGTGATCGAGATCCTATCTTCACTAGCGAGTTCTGGAAGAGTTTGCAAGAAGCAGTGGGGACTCAATTGTGTCTGAGCACCGCATATCATCCTCAGACGGACGGCCAGACCGAGAGGGTGAATCGTGTTCTGGAAGACCTATTGAGGCTTTGTATCTTAGATTTTGGAGGTACATGGGAAGAGCATCTTCCATTGGTGGAGTTCGCGTATAATAACAGCTTTCAGTCCAGTATTGGTATGGCTCCTTTCGAAGCTCTTTATGGAAGGCCTTGTCGATCACCTACAAGTTGGTGGGAATCTACGGATAAGATCTTGCTTGGACCTGATATGGTTAGAGAGACTTCGGAAAAGATTGACTTGATTCGAAGAAGGATGAACGCGGCGCAAGGCAGGCAGAAATCTTACGCAGATAAGAGGAGGACGGATCTTGAGTTTGATGTTGGGGACATGGTCTTTGTCAAAGTATCTCCGTTACGGAATGTAGTTCGTTTTGGGTCCGTTGGGAAGTTAGCTCCAAGATTTGTAGGGCCGTTTCCTATTAAGGAAAGGATTGGACGGATGGCATATAGAGTGGATTTACCCGAGAGACTTAGTGGGGTACATGACGTATTCCATGTGTCACATTTGAGGAAGTGCCTACATGAGACCGCAGAGGTGGTAGAGCCGAGCTTGCTTAGAGAAGTGGAGGTAGAGCATGATGCGACTATTCGACGAGCTCCTACCCGCATCCTTGGGTCAGAGATTAGGAAGTTGAGAAACAGAGAGGTGCGGCTAGTCAAAGTGCAATGGGGAGAAGATGAGAGCAATGCTACTTGGGAGACAGAAGCGAAGATGCGTTCACTATACCCATTCCTTTTTGAGGGTGTGTCTTTTAACTTCTCCTTTATCGTTTGTCTAGTGCTTATCTTATCTTTAGTATGTCCTCTCATTAGTACCTTTGACCTTTAGATAGGGTAAACCTATGGTTGAAACATGTGTTTGAGACATGTTATGATTGATGGATGCGTGTGGATGCAAGTGGTTGCTAGTGGTTGCTCGTGGATGCATATACACACACTCTAGGCACTAGATCGGCTCAATCACTTCATATTGCATATTGCATATAATTGTGTGTAGATAGCTATATTAATGGATGTATAATGGTTGTGTTATCATATGGATGATGCATTTTGGTGAATGATTGTGCACTCATGTAGAAATAGTATGTGTCGATAAGGTTCTTTCGCATACATATTGGATGCATGGCACTATCATGATTTGCATTAAGGAGGTCAACTGAATCAGTAGACCGCCTGATTTTGCATTAGACAGGGAACATATACGCACACTCTTTGCATATGTTCATACATCATTAGATACTCTAAGGACAATGGATGCCAGTGTTTGATGGTTTAGTAGATGGTTGTTTGGATGGTAGGATACGTTCTTCTTGACTTAGAGATTTCGGGGACGAAATCCTTTAAGTAGGGGAGAATGTAACACCCCGTATGTTGAATAACTTGTTATAATATAAAACAGGGCAGAATTAAATTTTAAAATCTGAATCAGGGGAAACGGGCTATGCCATTGCGTTCGTCTCGGAAAAATACGCGAAATAGAGTCCGAGTTTTCGAAAAACGGAGTCCCTATAACGCAGATAAGGCCCAAAGAAGTTTCAGAAAAATTCAAAACAGATTTAAATAGTAAAATTTCAAATTTCAGAAGTGGCGGGAAAATTCCCGCCAGACCCAGGGAGTCGACCTGGGGGTCGACTGGGGAGTCGACCTGCCCACCAGGTCGACTGGGGAGTCGACCCTAGTGTCGACCTGGGGGTCGACCTCCCTGGTCGAGCCCAGGTGACCTGGGTGCATCAGCTTGGCTTTTGGGCTGTGTTTTGGTGGCTAGGACGAGATCTGACGGCTCTAATCTGATTTAGGGTTAATCTAATGGCCTAAAACACCTAACTACTCTATAAATACACCCTAAGACTACCCTAATTCATACTAAAAATAGATACAACACCGTTATGCCATCAAAATGCAACTTAAAGGAGCCTTCATCAATCTAAAGAGGAAGATAGCTTCTCAAATCAATCTCTAATCAACTCTAGCAACTTAATCTTCTTCTTAGGAGTGCTAATCAACAAGTTGTGAGTTTTCTATAGCCTTAATGACCAATTGTTGAAATGATTATGATAGGATATAATGAGGTTATAGCTATGAATGTGGATCAATGCATGTTATGCAAGTTATATGCTATGTGTTAATGATGTTATGCATGTTATGCAAGTTGTATGCTATATGTTCATGATGTTATGCAAGTTATGCAAGTCATATGCTATGTGATCATGATGTTATGCAAGTTATGCAAGTCATATGCTATGTGATCATGATGTTATGCAAGTTATGCAAGTCATATGCTATGTGATTATGATGTTATGCGAATTATGCAAGTCATATGCTATGTGTTTGTGATGTTATGCAAGTTATGCAAGTCATATGCTATGTGTTTATGATGTTATGCAAGATATGCAAGTCATATGAGAAACATTGATCCATTATGACACCATGATATGCAAGTTTGGTGTATGATTATATGCAAGTTCATCTATGATATGTATGCAAGTTTGGTGTATGATTATATGCAAGTTCACATATGACATGTTATGTAAGTATGGTGTTTGATTATATGCAAGTAACATGTGCAAGTTTACACCTTTGTATGATATGCATACATATGCAAGTTAACCCCTTTGTATGTCATACATACCTATGCAAGTTTACCCCTTTGTATGACATAAATAACTTATGCAAGTTAACCTCCTTATGACATATGTGATCCATGCAAGTTTGGGTTGATTATTTATGCTAGTTAGGTTTGATGCTATATGCATGTTGACACCTTTAAACCCATGTTGATGCTAATGTTATGAAAGTTGAACCCATTGTATTTGTGATGAATCTTCCCTTTTATGTCATGTTAGCGAATTACGTGGGGAACGATGGGGTTAATATACATGTTAATGAAATGGTGTGAAGTTGGTATGATTATGCATACCATAAAGTGGATGGACATAATTGAGTCAATTATGTACATCATTAAAATTGGAATTAATTAGGGAAAATTAATTTGGGGTGATTAATTAGGTGTAATTAATCGACTAAGACACGAGGTTGAACCCTTTTGTAGCATAAGAATGCCCGGAACCGACCGGCAAATCCAGCGGCTACAAATGATTGGCCCAATGTGAGAGGTCTTAGGCACAAACTACATACGTGACAAGTGTAAAGACACGAGGTTAGACTCGGTTATGGCGTAAGGCTGCCCGGACCCAACCGGCAAATCCAGCTGCCATAAAAGATAGTCTAATGTGAGAGGTCTTTACAACGGTTACGTCCTTAATCAATTAAGAAACACTTAACCAGATAAGCATGTAGTGGGCATGAGGGGTTAAGTGAGTGCCTTGGGTGGCATGTAGAAATCAAGCAAGTGCCTTGGGTGGCATGTGGAAATCTGGTGGGTTGCCTTGGGTGGCAATAGAAAATACAATTAGAATACTTAACCAAGTGGAAACATGTAATTAAACATGATTAAAGGGTTAAGTGGGATGCACTAGATATAATGACAAGCTTAGGTGGTAGCTTGTGGGGTCCCATTTCAACCAGTAACCCATATGTATCTTATTGGACTCGACCCATGTCGAGGACGGGACACGCATACTGGGCTTGATTATAAGAGGCCAAAACGGGTTAGCGGTGGCAACGCAAGTCCAACGGGTTTCATATGCGTGTGTGGACCCGGGCTGGTAGGTAAGACGTTGTTGCATCGTGTAGGTATAAGCCGTGCACCATTTGTTGTATCGGGTTGCCACTTTGGGGAGTGATACACCCCATTGTGGGGCCAGCACGGGTATCTACGGTAGGGAGCCGATCGCTTGGGAGTAGTGGGTACACCTAGTGGAGATAGGGGCAGACGGCACCTATGTAGTCAGCTAGGGGTACACGAAACTACTGGGTAAGTTCTCTAAGTCCTTGGGTGGGATCAACCTTTAAGTAGGAATGACTGGTGTGGTGCAGTTAGTAATTATCCTTGGGTGGGTAGATGCGTCTTTACCGTTATCCTAGTTCACCTTATGTCTAGTTGGCTACTTAGTGTAGTCATTTATCCCCAGTCATCCCGTGCCAAGTTTATATCATACCCTAATTACTTTAATGATTGTGTTGTTAAAGTTATAGGGCTCACTCAGACTTATGTCTGACCCCATTGTTTTTATCTTTTTCCCCCTCAGGTCCTCAGGTTTGGCCTAGCACTAGTGGGCTTTGATCAGATTTCTTTATCTATCTTTTGGAGCTTGGACCGTGATGTAAAGCCCAGATTATCTTTTCTTTTATGGCTATTGTTTATGTAGTGGGATTATGTACTTATGTTTTATCAGGATGGATATTTAGTACTTGACTCTTTATGGTGTTGTAACTAAACATGTTTACCTTCTGCTGCTATGAAATGATGTTTTAGATTTTCAAGTATTTATATCTGTCTTGTTGTAATTTTTCTGTTCTATACTCACTTAAAATGCTCCACCGAAGTTAAGGCATTCCCATAGTGAGTGACCTTAGCGGGTGTGGGGTGTTACAAAGAGGCGTAACTTAGTGAAATATCACGACTTCACAGACGAACAGAAGCAGCTATTGGACGATCCGGAAATTCAGAAACCAGTCGACAAATAATTTTGAAGCACACTTTATCTTTAATGAATGCGTAGCAAAATGTTAGCCTACTTTGTGAATTTGGCTACACAAAGACAAAGGACTAATTATGAAGGATGCTGACTAGAACAACACGCACTCCAAGTCCGGATCGGATCGGCAATCTCTGGTCAAGCCAAAACCTTGAGGAGCAGGAAGCAAAAGATTCCAGGCAGAATCGGATCGGATCGGAAAATCCCGATCCGCACCCCCTCTCCTCTACGTGTACGACCCGAGCTGGAAGCCGCAACAACTACAAACCATGATCCTAGGAAATGCAGAGCGGTTGTGTATCCATTCTCTCACGTTTATGCACGTTCATCCACTAACTTGATGCGCTGTCATCATCTGGAGATGTCTGATCCCGACTTTCATGGGATAGAGGCCATGTATATCCGAACCGAGGTCATTTCAAAGAGGATTTTTACCTATAAATACACCTCCAAGGGTCATTTGAAGGGATCTTTTGGCAAATTCAGAGCTCAAACTCCCTTGTCAACCGAATTTCACCACTATATTCAGATCATCATCACGATTTGAAGTGAAAATCCATAAACATTGAGTGAATTTATCCATTGTAAAAGTGAGATTGAGTTATTATCATCATTGTTCTTGTAATTGAATCATTCAGCAATAAAGTTTAAAGTGGACGTAGGCTCTTTAAAGCCCAACCACTATAAACCGTGTGTTTTTCTTTGCTTTTTGATTTCATTTTAGTATAATTATTGCTAATTTGGGTGTTAGAACCACTTTTTGGTCTAACATAACCTAAAAAGGTTTAGGTTTGGTTTGATTCATTATTTGATTAGGTTTGGGTTCTATTTTGAATCCAAACGTATTCATATTTGAAGCCTATCAAATATGAATGTTTCTATATGCAATGCATAAGAATGGGTAAATTAGATAAAATAAAGTTTATGTATATACATGTATATATTTACGTATATATGTATATTATACTCTATTTTTGATCCATTATTAAAATCATTCCAATAAGTGTAATGACTCGTATTTTCATGGTGTAATAATTAATTAATTTAATTATTATTATAGTGATTAGGGAATTCAAATGATCGATTAATTAAATTATATTGAATATTTAATTAAAATAATAATTAAATAATATATTTAATTCAGAAATAATCAAAATTGGTGGAATTCACAATATAATGTGAACTGGACAATTTATAACATATAATTCGGTTTAGAGTTGAAATATATTAACGAATATATTATTTAAACGAAGTTTGAACGTATAATTATTTTATAATTATAATCGAGCTTGAAATGGCGCTGCAGTTCGTTATTTGGCGATTCGAACTTCAACTGAATATACATGGTCTGTTTTAAATCGGATTTCTGTGAAACAAGAAACATTAGGAGCTGGTGAAGTATATTTTTTAGTGGAAGAGAAAAATCGGGATTTCGTCGTGTAGATTTTTAGTTATGTCCAAATTAAATATTCAGAAAAACAGCAGTATATTCGTTCGTGGCCATAACAGTTATTTAAAAATATTTGAATATCGGGTTTAAATTTAGACAATGTTCTTTTGAGATGTAGTGATAATTTAATTTTTAGAATTTTACTGTAATTTTTAATTAATTAAATACAAAACTTTTTATTTGGAGTATTTTGCACCCTATATCAATATTTTGGGGTTTCACAATATGAGTTAATCTACCGGTATTTTTATATTTTTGAAATCGTGGTAGCTTACTCGTCATAATGATATTGTTAGTTCTGTCGTTATCAGTTCGAATGTGACGAATTTTTCATGACATCATAACCAAAATATCCTAACTATTGTGTGGACCTAAACAATGCCACCGCTACCTCAAACGTGGACAAACCGACGCCTCACAATCAAAGAAACCCTATATATAAATATCCTTGCTATACACCCTTACACGCTAAAACCTAGTCAACATTTCTTTTGTAGTCAACAAAAGAAATTCCGCCTCCAGTATTATAAACTGTTTGAAGCCCTCAATTTGTAAAACCGTGGACTTCGATCTGAGATGGTAGAGTACTAGGGATTTCGAGTTGCACAGTATTCAAGGTATAGAAGGGGTTGGTGAGCATTTCTTTTATTTTCGTGGTTGGTCGGAGAAGCAATGGGAAGGAAGAGCGTGGCCATAGTTTCAGTTTCGAACTACTGAAAGGAGGAAGAGTAATGAGGGGCAGTTGACGCGGTAATTAGGAAGAAGGGCTCACGAGGGATTTTGTTTATCAAAAGTATTAGTCTGGTAATGTTGTCGTTGGATTCCTAGGTGGGTTTGGGACTTGCGGAAGTTTTTATTTGAAACTGGAGCAAAAAGAAGACGCGATGGTTCCTGTAATGGGAAGGTAGGGCTGTCGAACGGAACTAAGGAGAGCAGTGCGAGTTTCTTGTTGTTGATACGGATAGATGGAAGATTCTACGGGGAGAACAATGGTAATTTCAGTTTGAACTTTTAATTGAGAAAAAAGGAGCGGAGGTGATCAGAACTTCGGTAATGGCTTTCAAGAGGAGCGACGGCTTGATCGTGGAAGAAGGAATTGCAATGCGGGTCTGGGCTCTAACAGGAGGTGATGGGGCTGTTTACATGGTAAAGGCCCGAGAAATAATAATAATTTAGTTTTGTTTATTTAAAATAACATATAAACTTGAAAAATGGATATCTTGCTCGTATATTATCAGAATTCATCAAAATTGGATCCGTTGGGATCGTATAGACGGTGGCTACAAAATGGGACTGACGGGGAGCGAATCGAAGCTCATTACAATTTATTGCAAAATAAATTGTCCGTATGAATCAAGCGATGGTTATCGTTATTAACGATGATCTTCCAATGTGAGTAAAACTCACCAACTCTGAACAGTTATATTTTTATAACGTATTTTTAGAAGTGTTAATCATCTGTTGATTTGTTGTGTGTTAACTGTTTGGTTGAATTGCTTGTGTATTGGTTGAAATTATAGATAACGATATATATATAAATCGTTAATCAAATATTGATTCTATTTAGCAGAATATTTCATATTGAAATGAAATCGATGTTATTATGTTGATTAACATCTGTGATGCAGGGAAACAGGTTGGAGGGACCCAACTGGGTTCCTCAATATTTAAATACTGTTTTGTTTCATATATTATGATATATGATATGATATGTAATCTGCTGTTGATTGTGTGTGTTTGGAAGATATTTATCATTGTTATATGGTATGTTAAATACCATAAGAAATACCAAAATGATATAAAGGAGATTTTCAAAGTATATTTTGAAAATAATTTATTTATATAAAATCACTGGATTTTATATATAAAAGGAAAAGGATTTTATAAAAGGAAGTAATTATAAAATCAAACAAATATAAAGGGAATATATTTGTACAACAAATATAGAGGAAATATAATTGTAAAACAAATGTAAGAAAAATATTTGTAAAACAAATAGAAGAGGGATATTTGTAAAAAAACATTTACAAATAGGATTTAAAAGGGGAGATTTGTAAAAAAACATTTACAAATAGGATTTAAAAGGGGATATTTGTAAAAAAACATTTACAAATAGGATTTAAAAGGGGATATTTGTAAAACATTTACAAATAGATTAAAAGGAGATATTTATTTATAGGAAATAAATAGAATGTTATAGATGAGATATTTATTTAGAAAATAAATAGAAAGAAAAAAGGAATATTTATTTGTTAAATAAATAGGATTAAATCAAAGGAATATTTATTTGATAAATAAATAGAATTTAATCAAAGGAATATTTATTTGATAAATAAATAAAATTTAATCAAAGTAATATTTAGAAGATGAATAGAAAATGGAAATCTGTTTTTAACAGATAATTAGAAAAGATAAATTTATAAATAACAGTTTATAAATTAAATTAAATATTTATCATTCAATAAATGGGATATATAAGTCTGAACTTATATAGAGAAGAGATATTGGTTTTAACACCGATAGTTGTGAATAGAATGTGTACACAACACTTGTATAAGGAAGTAATGTTATTAAAGAGAACATTTATAAAGTGAAGAAACGTTACTAAAAGTAAATCTTTATAAATGAATAAATGTTATCAAATAGGAGTTATTCGAATAGGAGAAGTCGATTAGAGTTAGAAATAATCGATTAGAGTTAGAATAAATCGATTAGAGTTAGAATTAACCAGATAGAGTTAATCAGTTAGAGTTAACCAGTTAGAATTAATCAATAGATTTAAAGTGAGTTAATCGAATATAGTTTATTCGAATAGAGTTAAAGTGAGTTAATCGAATATAGTTTATTCGAATAGAGTTAAAGTGAGTTAATCGAATATAGTTTATTCGAATAGAGTTTAAGTGAGTTAATCGAATATTAGTTATTCGAATCGAGTTAAAAGGAGTTATCAAATCTAGTTATTCGAAAGGAGTTATCGAATTTAGTTATTCGAAAGGATTTATCGATTAGTTTAATCGAAAGGAGTTATCGATTAGTTTAATCGAAAGGAGTTAATCGAATTTAGTTATTCGAAAGGAGTTATCGATTAGTTTAATCGAAAGGAGTTAATCGAATTTAGTTATTCAAAAAGGAGTAATCGAATTTAGTATTCGAAAATAGAGATTATCGAATATCGTTTATTCAAAAGAAAGAGTAATCGAATATTAGTTATTCGAAGTGAGTTAATCGAATATTAGTTATTCAAAGAGAGTTAATCGTCGAATTTGATTATATCAAATTCGGGAAAGTACTTATACTTTCCGGTGTTTAAATCAAGATTTATTTATTTATAAATTAAGGGTTTATTTATTTATTCACATTAAAGAATAAAAGTTATAATTGAAGTTAGATATTTCGAAAGTAGGGATTATAACGTTATCGTTATAACCAATGTTTTCAATAAAGAAGTGGATTCGTAAATAGAATCCGAGAGAGTCGTAAGGAAGTTTGTTAAAGATTTAAAGATAAACTTTGACTATTTCGAAGTTAAAACATTGTTCAATTAAGGTCTGAGAGGTAATTATACCCCAACTTGATTGACTTCCTTCTTAACTAAGGACTGGTAAGGTTTGATAGTGAAGGAGTTTTGGAAATGTTTTCCAAATAAGAATCAGAAATGTTTTCTGATAATAGAAAATAAGAATTTAGAATATATGGAAACAGGAGATAAGTAAATTTATGAACTAAAGAGATAAATGTTAAATGATGATTGATCGATATAATTTCCATTTGGAAATAATATCGTTGTTTGCACACGTGTTTTCTTTGATAGTTAACTCACCGACTATCGAAGTTTTCGACCATTTTAACGTTGTTAATATGGAGAGACCGGTTGGATTATTATCCGAAGAACCACTCCATATTGGCATAAGCGTTGCGAATCATATATGCCAAAGATAATTGAAGACGGAGTAAAGTGCAAGGGTTGTTGTATAAATCTTAGGTAAAGATTGCCTAAGATGGATATAATGAATAGTGCCTTCGGTTTGTCCAGTCCCAGGACGAACTGTATGGAAGAATGTCTGACAAAGTATATTAAATAGATCGCGTAAGTTGATCTCTTCAAATGTATTTACGTTTGGTGGTGGAGGAATTCGTTTCTCTTAGTTGTATACCCGAGGTATTTTTAGGGAAATCAATTTGGGATTTGGTGGGTATGACGATGTGACATTCAAAGTGAATAATTGTGTGATCTGTCAGAGATAAGCGTGGCCTCTAGCCTCACAACCGGGAAATGACAGAAATCGGGCATGCAGCATGGCTATGTAGGTCGCACCTATTAGGGTGTATAATCACCTGATCTAGAGTTTCATTTACTTCTAAAAATCTATTGTCAATGCTGTCCCATTCGGGAAACGGTTGCTGATCCCAACCGTTGGTGATATACATTCGATACACTCAAGCGAAATGAGTGGTCGGTCATGTGTGGCCGGGTTGCAAGATGTTCTTGTTGAACCCGGTGTATTCCTCTCTAGAGGTACACTAGCGAAAGGTGGTTCCATACTTTGTTATAGTTGGAAATCCATTACCCAATACGTGCTTGCGGTTTTGATTGTATACTATATATGTAGGACGTGAGATGGAAGCGTTTCTGCTAGATGATTATTATATTGTGGTTGATAGACATTATTATAAAATCAAAAGGTTTTTGATATAAAGATATTTTGGATTCTCATAAGGGAAAAACCCATTCCGTTATACAGCGTGGTCTTATGAGATATCGTTTACCTGTTCAAACTATTTAAAACTGTTTTACTCACACCAGTCCCATGACTGACCCGGAGTTTATTTTGTTTTTGTTTTCCCTAAACTCTTGGGTGCCTAAATTTGTACGGGCAGTCAAGTAGTTAGGATTTTACAGATGCACTTGGAGAGCTTGGAGCAGGAGGCTTCAGGATTATATAGCTATTGTTTATTTCCGTTGTTGTTGTAAGTGTTGTACTCTGCAATGTTATTGTATACATATACTGTTTGTATTTCAAAAGTTATGTTATATTTTATTCGTTCCACTGTGAGATTCGTGTTTACTCTGATGATGATGTTCTTCTTCTTCTTCTATTCTATAAGTTCCGTCTTATCTATTCTCACCCTCTAACTTCTTTCATTAACCATTAGGTTATTTTCGATCCTTGGATGTTCGATATGTGTTGTATATCGGATAACCAAGATCGTCAAAATCCGGGTCGTTACAATAAGCCTCGGATGCAAATTGAAATTTGTATGTATGTTGTATTTTCCATTCACTATTATCTGTTCTTATACAATTATGTCATCATGCCTTAAATGTAGCGGTAAAAATATGGAAATTAACTTGTATATTTTAAACAAGTTGGCATTTTTTATATTGTTAGAACGTTCTCTCGTTTATACGAATATTAGCGTTATGTATACATTTCAAATATTATACTTATATAGTGTAATTAATGTAATAATGACGTAATAAATGCAATGAGGACAGGATTCGAATTTGAAATGTCCCCACATATATATTGATTGCTTGTGTGTATGTATAGAATGGCTTTACATATATTAATTTTGACACACGAACAAGAGGTTAGTTTCGATTTGTGCTATAAGCCTGCTCGGAACCAACCGGCAAATCCAGCAACCAGAAGTAGGCCCAACTAACATGTGAGGTCTGGGAGCCATAGGCCGTTCAAACTTAGTTGTAACAACCCGAAATTTCAGAACCAATTTTTTTTTTTTTTAGCTATTTTAATGGATTTTGATTATTTAAAATGATTTATTTTAAATAACAATGAATAAAAATTTATTTAAATCAAAGTTAGAACATATAAATTTATTTTAATTATAAAATGAGCCTGAAATGGCGCGGTTGTTTGAAAATTCGATTTCTAATTTCAAATGAATGTACAAAATTCAATATAAGTCAGAATTGGATGAAACAAGAAAAATAGAATCTGATTAACTATACCTTTCTAACGAATGTAAGAAACTGAGATTTCACTTTATGAATTGAAAGTTATGCCCAATTAAAAATTTGAAATAGTCGGTATGGAATTTACATATATTTTAATATAATATATAGCCCTTAAAAATAGCCATTTTGCAAACGACCTCTGTTTTCGACGAAATCACTTTTGTTGGATCCGGAATGTCAAATTATTGTTATGTTTCAAATTTCATAATTTTTGGATTTAATATGTGAGCGCAGTGAATTAAAACGTTTTTGGTAATTTCAATTTGAATTTAATCGACTGAAAATGGCCATTTTTCAAACAGTCTCCAAATTCGATGAAATTAGTTTTGATAGGACCGTATCATCAAAACATAGCTAGATTTATTTTTCTGGAATTTTTGGAGTCACTATGTGGCTCCGGTAAATTAAAATGCACGTTTAAAATTCAATATACATTGATTAATGTTATAATTTTGACAAAAACTAATCAAAACATTAGAATTGGCTTGCAAAACATATTCCATTGTGTCCGGAATGGGGATATTTAGCTAGGGCTGACAGCCGTTGCGTTTGATTTGGAGTTGGAATGCAAAATCTCCTTTTTGTGAATTAAATAATAATTAAATAATTGATATAAAAGCCCTAAAATCTCAAACCCTAGTTCATTAATTGGGGTCGTCGTCATCATCGTTTCAAGGGCCAGAATTGCTCAGATTTTCACCCCTTAAATTCTTCAAATCTAATTTGAATTAGTTCTTGATTATAAAGTGAAAATTCATCTACAAAGTGACCTCGTCGATTTGGTTCTTGAGTGATCAAAATTCATCGCGTGTACAGTTCGAATTCGAAGCTCAAACGTGATGATTTCGATCGACTTTTTGGGGCTTAGTACGGCCTTGAGTTGAGCGTTGTCGCAGCTATGGGGAGGCGGCGCGATGCTCTTCCACGTGATGACTCTTGATCGGCCGGTCGTGGGCTGACCTGGTGTGCGATGGTGCCTAGAGGAAGGGGGCAGTGGGTTAAAGGTTTTGTTCAGAAGGATTTGGGGGAGAAGGTTAATTAGGGAATAAAATTAGTTTATTAATTATATTATTAATGTAATTAAATTAAAATTGTCAAGTCTTCTTCATACAAGGTCCAAATCCGACGATTTCATTCACATTGGAATCGTGACAACAAACACTTCAACATGGAACTGACCAGAATGGAAACGGAGCATGTTAGAATTTCAGGCAAATTCAAATCCAAACTATATTGAATTCAGAATTAAAAACTGGCAAAGTGGAAATGAATGTGAGAACTCTCTCTCACTCAAATTATTTTACAGTTATTATATAATAGGTTTGCAGAAGGGGCTTAGTAGCTCCTGACACTACTTTTTGTACAAACCATGGATGATTTGATTGTATGGTGGGAAAAATTGACTGTATTGAGATTGTGATATTGAAATGGCGTAAATAATATATATATACATTTAAAAAATGGACGGTTTGTTTATGTACACCCATTTGACTGACATTGATTATGACGATAAATTTTACACATCGCCCAACTGCACAAATAATATTCAATATTTGTTGGTTGAAACCCCACATGGGTATTGGGATGATATTTGACGCACACTAATCCCAATTGTTTAGTTATATGTCAATCGATTGGTTGACCGACTGTTGTAAGCGTTAATTGTTTATATTTAATGCTTATGCAGTTGTGTAATGCACTGTGGGTGATGGTTGATTGTGTATCATGATTGTTGTGTACATATGTTGTATGAAATCCATATAAATAAATTATACGGTAATTAATTGGGTCTGATTCCAATTCAAAAGGAACGAATATTTTAAAATAAAGGAATATTTTAAAACAACGAATATTTTAAAATAATATTCAGTAAAGGATTAAAATATGAATTTGATGTCCGATTTTGGATGGACACGAAAATATTAAAGTATGTGAAGCAGTATTGATTAGATTTGCGCCACTTTAATGCGAATGATATTTATATCGAATTTATTCATTTTTATAATGAATATCGAAAAGGAAATGATTCCAAAATCTGATATTTTGAAAATATTAAATATTATAATGGTAAGAGTATTCAATTTTGATTTAAAATTGAAATTGAAGCGGGAATCGTTTTAAAACGAATTTATAAAATACGTTTTGAATGAAATATATTATATATATATATTATATATATATTATATATATATTATATATATATATATATATATATATATATATTAATGGCTTGAATAGAATGCGCCGCACTGCGACCGTTCACGAATTTCAACCATTGAGTTCGAATTGATATTACGGGAGATCCGACCGTCGGATTCTCCTTAAACTAGAACCGTTGGGTTCGTATCGAAAAGTTCTTTCCAATGAATATAAGAGATTTGAAATCTAACAGTTTGGATTTGAAATTATGTTCAAATCAAATTTGGAAAAGGTCGCTATGAATGCAGTTCGGTGGCCGTTATTGGAAACCTACTGTGCAGGCCTTGATAAAATTATTAAAAATATTAATTATTTGTGTAAAATCATAATAAATGATTTAGAAAGAGTTGGGATGAAAAATTCCATATTTGAAAAGATAAAAAAATATTTTTATCAAAATGAACTAGTTATTAATTAGAATATTAATTCAATGTTTTTAACTAGATAATTTGGATTTGAAATGGCTTTGATATAACCAAGATTTTACAATGTATGAATTGGAATGGATTTAAATCGAAATAATCTTCGGAATATTCGATATTGGATTCCGTGACTATATGGATATTGTGAAGGAATTTGGAAGATAGATATATATCATTATTCCCCATACGATATGTGTTGGTTTCAGAATTTGGTATTGAATATAAGCCGATATAATTTCTATTTAGAGCCTTATATTTAATATAGAAGTGGATTTTGGGTTTGTTGTGAATGGTGTCCTCAGGATCACTTTTCTTAAACCCCATGTGAAAAGAATGAATCTTTTAATTAAGATTATTAGTGTTTCCAGTTATATTTAATAGCTGAAATAAATGGAATGTGAATTGTTGTTATTGTGAACTGTGTTTTTAACAACATTCGTTCTTTAACCCAACTAACAGTGAAATGTGATTTGGAATATATAAATCTTTGTTTAAGATTTAATGGAAATTTTCCAAAGTAAAGTTTTCCGATTTAATAAAATAAATTGGAATGGAATGGAATTCGATTTGGTAATAATCGAAGTGAGCTTTTGTGGAAGAAGACTGTTAATATATATGGAATTTAAAAGACTTTGTCGTTATTCCATTTATATTATTAGTCGGATACGGAAATTGATATCGATTATATATTGATCTGTTTTCCATGAAGATTGCATAATTAATGGAATGTTATTTTGTGTTTATCGTGAACTGTGTTTTAAATGACATTGGTTCTTTAACCCAGCTAAAGACAGGATTACATGTCTAACATTGTATTTCGAATTGTATTGTTGATCTCTGCTAAATATATATCTGTTTGGTTGCGGAGAATTTATTCCCTTGCTTAACACCCTTCTCTGAGAGGTATGAGCTTAGAGGTTATATATTGGCAGAAATCAATGGCAGAGTGTAGATTGTCGATGCGGCATGTTTGATTTACCAAAGTTAAATAATCATCAATAATGATTGCTGGAAGATTAAAACTAAGTGGAGTTTTAATGAATCTTTAATTAGATTGAAATGTAAATGTGATAACATAGATTATCAAATTTGGGAAATGATCGATCATGGAGTACCACCAGTTTTTACTCCAAGCAATAGTTAAATCTTTAATTAGATTTAAACGTGAAATGATAATTAAATTTACCAATAACACTGTGGTGTTAGATATGGAGTATTACCAGTTTTGCTCCATGGATGAATAGGTTGGGATTGGGATTAATGAATAAATGATTACTTCGGTAAAGCTCGATAATCCCGACTAGTTGATAAACCTTAATTTGGCTTAGAATTGATACCCAAAGGAAGATTAAAGTGTAAATTTAAAAGAATTTATATTTGATAAAATTAATGAAAACTTTCCCAAAGGATATGAATATTTGAATAAAAGAATATTCTAGATTGGAATGAGGCATATGTTGTGTTTTTATAGCACTTGATTATAAGATACGTGGATTACTCGGAAAGGCCGGGTTTATACCCATTCTGAATAATTGATTCGACGATAAGTTGACGATGAAGACGGTGGTTGAAGACCGGAGTTCTTCACATCGTTTGCATGATTACTAATGTCTTGATTGGGCTGTACACCCAAGATAATGTAATAAGTGGTGATCGTCTAGACGTACTAGGAGATCGACTGGATATGCGAGGACCTCTCTCCTATATTTGACATATGGAACGAGGAATGAGGTGCCTCCGGTTTCGTTTAGACCCATAACGGACTTGTAAATGGATGTGTGTCTGACATTGTATTTTATTCTGTGTTAATTGATTTCTGTTAAATATATATCTGTTTGGTGGCGGAGAATTTATTCTCTTACTTAACACCCTTCTCTGAGACATACGAGCTTAGAGGTTATATATTGATAGACATCAGTTGCATGGCGTGATTTGTCAGTGTGGCATGCTGAGATGCAAAAGATCAAGGCTTTTGTTGAAAAGCGGAGTCTTGTGGTTGATGATCAAAGCACGGCTTTAAATAGCATAGCTTTGTGTTGTAGCATTAATTCACGAGCCTCACACCTCGGTATGAGTCAAAAAGGGGATACGGGAGGACATGGCGTTTCCTTCTAGCTATGGGTGGTGTCATGGTATGGAGCCTAGACATTTATTTATTTTTACCTTTCTGGATGATGGATAGTGAGGCACCTCGTATATATCGGTCACTACGAGGCCGATGGATAGGTCTGATAGGACCGAGAAACGTGTGTTCAGGAATAACTAATCCTCAAATGTACGGGAGGACTAGCCCTCTAGAAACCAAGCGTCCCCTACGGGGGATCCTGAGGCATTTGCTAGAGTGTCTCGAAGCCGGTGAGGATGATCCCTTGCCTCGACTCATGAAGAAAATCGAATTTCCAATAAGTGACATTTTGGTTTTAGTTGCAGAACTAGTATGGCGACATAGCAGGATAGGGTACTATGCCATTTATGATTGATACATTTATATTTGAAGTGATTTTGACACTATATACTTATAGTAATATCAAAATGATTTGTTTTAAAATGTACCAAGCATGTTTGGCTATTATAAGGTAGAACTCTATCCTCCGGCTTGCGTTGCATTGTTTGATGGGACCTGAGTCTTATAATAGCTTCATTTTTCCAAAAAGCGTTGCGCTATTTATAAACTGTTTTATGCACTTGTATTCTTGGTAGAAAATTCATTCCGTGTTATACAGCGTGGTCCCTTGATTTACTTTATTTTTAAAGTAAAGTTTTAAATAACTTTTTTAGTTCTCACACCAGTCCCATGACTAATCTAGAGTTTATTGTTTTAACCTAAACTCTGGGTGCCCCTATTTTCCACATGAGCAGTCGATAGTTTTGGTTTTGTAGATATTATTTTCCCAGGATCCTGGATTTACAGTTGGAGCTATATTAGGAAAGCTTCGTATCTGTATATCTCTTTCAGTTGTGTTATGTATTATTTTTCCGCTGCTATGTAATGTGTTTTAATCACTGATATTTTTCTGATGTATATTATTTATTCATACTCTGATATATTCTTGTACTCTGATGTAATTGTAGTAATAAGCAATGAAATATTCTATTGTTTGTGTTCTGATTTGTCGTGTTCTCAACCCAATCCAGGCTTTCCGGTAAGGGGGAGTTTGGGTTGTTTCAGCTGGTATCAGAGGTTTGGTTTACAGAGCTCAAGAACAAGACACATTAGAACCAAACGAAAGAATTCATCAGAGATTGGATTAATAATATCCAATGAGAATAACTCGTTAGAGATATGATCAGTAGCTATAACGACCTGCATTCTACGCATCAGAGGATCGTAGAATATTTATTTCTTTCTCATGCGAAGTCGTATGGTCATGCAACTTTGGGAGACAACTAATGGGATCATTTCCCTTGTTCAAGACTTTTGTCGATTTTTAAATGACCATTTTTCCCCTAGCTGATTTTGTTTTGGCCATAACTTTTGATTGGTAAGGAGTTTTGACCTGAAACCACTTCCATTGGATTCAGATGATGGTTTACAATTCCGTAGAGTGGTCACATTAGCCAAACGGACTCACCGTTTGGGAGATATGGCTGAAACAATGTTTAGAAGGTGAAAAACTGCTTAACCGAGCTTAATTGGGTAGTTAATAGCTAGGCCAATGGGGTATTTCGGGATTAGGGGTATATAGGGGTTGATTAGGGTTAGAAAACATTTCTTTAGACACTTTTTCAGCTGCCACTTTCATTCTTGGAACCCTAGTAATGGCCTCCAACATCTAGAATCACCTCTAATCACTTTCTAATCAAGTATTAGCCTAATCTTCACCTAATTAAGGAGAAATAGCACCAAATCAAGGTCGGAACTGCTGTATATCCTTGGGAACAACAACAAACAGAGGATAGTTTCAGATTTGGTATTTTGTTTGTGGCTAAGGTGAGTGATTTGCATAGTTCCTCACTAATTATGGTTAATTAAGGGTAATTAGTGTTAATTAGCGAAGTTAAACATGATTAAATTCTAAAAAAATATTTATAAATTCCGAAATATTGTTTTAGGCCTCTGTTAGAAAATTTGGTTAGTTTGGTTAAGTTTTACTAATCATATCATTAGTTACGCTTAAACATGATTAAGGAAAATATGGGTTTTTGGGTATGTTTGATCCGTTTTGACATGTTAATTCATTGTTTTGGTGTTTATGGTTAGTTCTTTGTGTTGCTATGACTGTATGGTATGCTTTGTGGTTGATTAGAAGAGTTAGAATGGTCGAAAACGCCGTCGTATGGCGTAAAACAGTCGCTGGAAAACTTGTAGGAAATGTGCAGAGTTTTAGACCAGATCGGATCGGGTGTGGGGCTCGGATCGGATAAGGGAACTGGGCAAAGGGATTTGATTCGGATCGGAACTTGGCACCTGAGAAGACTTGGCAAGAAGGAAGGCCATTTGCGTTGAGTTGGGGTTGGGATCGGACCTAAGCTTGGCGTAGGGATCAGACCGGACTAGAGCTAGGGAGTGGAATCGGATCGGATCTGGATGGAACATGGGATCGGATCGGAATGAGTAAGCTGGAGCGAGAGGGATGAACCGAATCGATGTGATGACCTCATATATCGAACCGAACCAGATTGATGGCTAGGAACTGGAGTAAGCCGAACCGAACCAGGGAAGGACAACCGAACCGAACCGCATCTGGAGGCCGAATCGAATCGGATTGGAGCTACGATTACGCGATGACTCTTCTGAAGACCAATTCCAATTCGACCAAAACCCAAGAGGCAAAGGAAGTCCAAATGGGAGGTTATTACTCAGGATCCAAATGGGATCAACAGGTTAACTTCATGAGTTGGGCTTTGCTGCGGGACGTGTGCCAAGGGGTTATCGACGTCCATAGTTTTGATTCACCACGGAAAGACAAGTGTTAGGTTGCGGGTCAGTGCAGTGGGGTAGTTACTGCTCCATGCGGCAGGGTGATCGTAGCATGGCTATAAGCCAGTGCAGTGGAGTCTTCATGACTTTATGGGGCAGAGTGGACATAGCAACGACTAGTGGCTATGGATCAGTGCAGTGGAGTTGCCATGACTCCATGCAGAAGAGCGATCATAGAAAGGATTTGGGTGATCAAAGCGGTGGATATCGTATGCTTTACGCACTAAGTGAGAGATGTGAGGATGATTGCTATGCTTGATTGTTTGCCATCACTATGACATGCACACCCCCACCCCCGTATTTTTTACACCATATGTTAGTGGCACCTTAGAGTATTGTACAGTATGTAGTGCTAACTCTTTGGTTGCAGGTCTAGGCTCAGGTATGGTTTAGTGTACCTGTTATTATTCTGTTTTGTTGCTTATCGCTCATACCAGACTTTTGTCTGACCCAGAGTTTTATGTCTCTTCTTATTACTCTGGGTGCTCCTAAACGAGCAGACTAGAGATAGCTTAGCTGGTTATGCGCGAGCAGCTGATCCGGAGACGAGCAGGAGGCTCCTACGTATTATCTACATATATTCTCTCTGTGTTGTTGATGGTCACTGCTTTGGGCATTAGTAGTGTACCTTTCCTTTCTTTTTCTTTAGAGATAGTATTTTGAAGTTGTAATAATGGTTATGGATCATAAGCTGTACTTTGGATTTCCGCTGCTATGGTGATTATGATTTAGTTTTCATCTTATGCACTGTCTCGCCTGTTTTACGTCATGTATGTTATTATTATATTTTATTTCATGCGCTGCGAGACATTCTACAGGTTCCTTGTTAGTTCAAATTCCTTTCTTTGGCGACCGTCTCGTGCTGGTTGGACATCGGCACAACGCACTTTCATTGGAAATGTCGGCTGGTGCGAGGCGGGCCGTCACATTTGGTATCAGAGCTCTAGGTTGCGTAGTTAACCTAGGGAAAGACACCAGGGAGAGATAATATGTATATGAGAGCGTGTATTTGTGATTATTTTGGTTTTCTAAAGCTATATATATATATATATATATATATATATATATATATATATATATATATACTATTAGTATAGCTAAGGATGAAGTCGCACTGCACTGATACCATAAAGAGGATGGTTAATCGTTTCTCTTTACAGATTGAACAATGAGCCGATATACGAGGCGTGTTGGTAGAGGAGCCAATAATGGGAATGCTCCTGACATGAGGACTATGTTCACTGAGTTCATGAGGGAGATGCTTAGGGACGTTCATAGGGCAGTTCACTACAACAAAATAACCATATTACAACGGTGCAAAACTATTGTAATATACATTTTACAACGGTGGGCTAACCGTCGTGTATTAAGAAGTTGCAATAAATTAAAACCTTTTACAACTTTTTTGCAGCGTTGCAGCACTGTTGTGATATGTATGTTTTACAACTTTTTTCCACCTTTGTAATAAACTTTATTACAACTGTTATGCACGGTTGTTGTTATAATTTTTACAACTGTTTATAACCGCTGTGATATGTTTTATGATAACTATTATTTTACAGTTGTAATATACCCACGAATTATATGTATACAAATACATATATATATATATATATATATATATATATATATATATATATAATATAACAATAAATAGATAAATAACATAAGAAATAGAAGAAAGTTTAAATACAACATGATCCATTCATTGATAAAAGTCATAACTTCAAATCCAGAATACAAATTATAAATCATATACCACATAAAAATGTATAAAATTACAACTGTCTTCATCATCTAGCTTCAAAGCTAAAAAACAAAGCTTCAGCAGCTGCCTCCTCATCATCAATAACAAAATACGGATTGTGAACTTCAGGTTTAAACTTGTAGCTGTAAACACATAAAAAGCAAGGATTACTGGCTCTCCTACCACAACACTAGTTCACATATATCTGTAAGGACCACCTTTGTAAAGTAAATGTAACAAATCACCATAATTTAACACTCTGCCTAGACATATAATGGTGGCAGATCAAGTACTTTTTCCACTATTCTCCCATCCTCCTGAATCCTTTCTATCAACATAGCATCTGATGAAAATTTCACCTGCAAAATACATAAGGAAACTCAATTTGGAAAAATCTACCAATACTACAAACAGGCACAGCGTTTTTAAAAGCCAATGTGAAATTATAGTTTATTTGTACTGACCAAATTAGTAATCTATTTATCATAAAACACTTGAGAAAAATGATTGAAAAACAGAATCTAGCTAAGCTAGTTTAGACATTAATATATGAACACAGTTATGTCACTTTCTGATTTCTGTATAATTACGGTTCATAGTATTTCGTTTGCCGGATTACCAATACTATGAACATTGATAATATATCAATGAACCGTTTTCATACTCATTGATTTTATTTTATTTTTTCTTAAAAATTACAGCTTTTCAATATAACATACTTAAAACTGTCATCGAATACAACTATAATTGCATCATTCAAATCACTAAATTCAAAAAAATAACTATGCAGCTAAAAATCAATTTTGCATTCGGCATGCGACTAAAATTATAACTTCATAACAGTGCAACCATAACTGCATATACTTTACAAGAAGGTGAATCATTTACTTAAATTTGCAAGAAGTAAGAAGGCGTGTTAACATGTATAATTATGGGTTAGTGTTATTAGGTTGCATTAACTCTGATGGGGACTCACTTATACTATTGGTTATGTCAAAAGAGTTATTAAAATATGGGGCCTCACTTATACTATTTTGAATGAATTTTGCTCGAGGTCTTATTTGGAAATTGAGAATTTAAAATTTTCTCTTTAGAAAGTTTTGTGGATAGTGAGAAATGGAGAAATTGTAAAGAAAACTCTTTTACTTGGCAAGAATTTGTTCTTGAAGCCTAGGAATGTGGTTCTTTAATCGTGGCTAGTACAGATAAGTTTCTTTCAAGTACCATAATAAAAATTGAAGTGTGAAGTGAAATAGATTGATGACTTGATTCCAGAGATTCCCATTTCGATGGAACAAATTGAAGGTTTGCATATTTTACGCTTAGAAGCTTTAAACCAACAATATTCTGTTATGGTTATATCATATAAGCAGGGATGACCTAAAAATTTGGTTTTCCAGGTTCGTATTTTCCTTTATGTTGTAGTTTTTGAGAAACAAATATTTGATAAAACATTGCTCAGCACTTCCCTTCTTCCCCTCCCCCTCCCCCTTAAAAAACACATACACACTAAAACAAACCCATCCCCAATGCCTGTAGAACTACTATAGTGCTCTTCATCAAATAAAGCACAATAACCATCTAATTTACTCTGTACTTTAAAAACTCAATTCCTATTAACTATATAAAAATGTTGCTTGTAAAACATGCCTAAACATTTTTATTATTTATGTTTCCTTTAGAAAGTGAACTTTCTTACAAACTATAAATTATATTCAGAAAAGGATGTTGTCGGCATGGTTCATGGTCTTAATTGCATAACACGTGCAAATTATGCCGATTTGTAACTGTCATGCAATTCGTAAAATTACAGCAAACCAGCTGATTTTCATCCATAATGCCGCTACATCCGAATGTATCTAATTCTCACTTTTGACTCGGTAGATTTGTGAAAACATCATATAACCATGTTTTGTACATTCTGTTACTTGTATATAAGCTAGTCAACTATATGTTTTCGGATATAGATTTCTTATGTCAGCATTTATATATGAAATAATTCTTAGATATCACATAATCATATTGGTATACATGAACAAACATCTAGTTATTATCCTATACACCAATGTTTTGTACATACTGCAAGGACACTAATGTTCATAATTGTGCTTATACCGCTGAACGTTATAACTGCCAAGATCAATGTCTAAATTCAGATTGTAAAAGAAGTATAAATTTGTATACCATAAACATGATCTAACACCTAAAAGGAAGATTATACATAGACCGCAATAAGGATTGTAATAAATTCACCAAATCTTTATTGTTTAAAAAGAAAAAAGGGTAGATGATCCGTTGTTGGAACAAAGCCAAATAATTACCACAACATGGATATCTTCTGAAAATGGGGTACGAGTTTCAAACTTAGAGAATTCAATTTTAATAATTCCAATGCATAACAAAGGGAAACCTCCTAAGCAGTTTAGACCAAATGAGGGTAGTCACATCAATCTTAAAAACACAGATACTTAAATCATAGTATATTTGTATGATGAGAGAAAAAAAATTGATATTTATTACAAAAGCAGGCTTTTGTTCAAGCATCCTTACAAACTCAAGCAGAATACAATCTGATGGAAATTCAAAATTGCATACCCGATTCAAAGCAATATTTTCACGGTCACCAAATTATGCACTTTCTTAAGCAGATCAGAAGACTTCACTGTAGCAGTGTTGGTAGTGTCCACAAACTCAGGCTGTAAAGATAACAGAACAGATTAAGTGCTTTGTAGTTGTTGTCCATAAAGTGGTTGTTATTAATAATTTTTGTTAGACACGAATGGTAAAAATGAAAATATTATACCTTTAAAGAAGCTCCACCAACAAGAAATCCATCAACATCTGCTCGGCTTTCTAATTCTCTGCAACTTGCACCATTTATAGAACCTATCGCCATATTGCATGAAAATTGGTTACAATTTTTATGAGCATTTTTCTCTTGCAAGCAAGAATCTTATATAGACTATTATGCTAAAAATAACTAGTAAATAATCAATATTAATAACTAGAAAAATAGTCAATTGCCAACACGAAAAGCGACCAGCAAGCTGCAATGTCTGATAGTAACTAGCCCCAACATGACAGCATACACGAAACCAAAAAAAAAAAAAAAAACGAGAGCAATGTTAAACCCATGAACAACTCTAAAGTTCGTCGAGCCAAGCTCATACAAAAAATAACCCATAACCTGAAATATTAATCCAGCAACATAGACATGGGAAACAGGAGGGTGAAAGCCCACTTTGAAAAGAGAATACCTGAGCCAGTGACCTCGGGCATAAAGTGTAGTGCTACACGAAAGGAAAATCGCCTACGAGAATCAGCAGAATTCGCGAAAACCAAATCTAGGGCAAACCGATAGCAAGCTATGGGATGTTAAGGAGAAGGAGGGAAATCAGCTAGTTCAGATCCAGGCTAGCGAGAGGGATTGGAGCCAAAATTAGGGCGACGAAGTCATTCACGGAGGAGGAAAAGGAATAGGACGGCGGCGGAAATGGAAAAGGGTAAATCGAAAGGATCGGATAACAGTGGAGAGGGGAAAATGGGAAATGGAAAGGAAAAACAAGGGGTTGGCTCTGAAATTAGGTTTATGGAAAGAGGGATCTGCGGTTCAGAGAGAAGTTGGTGCGAACGGTAAGGGTAGGGAAAGTTGCTACTAATGGTGTGGGCATAAAAAGGATGGAAGGGCATGGGCGGAGGCAGAAGGCGAAGGGGAAATAGAAGGTGAAGGGCGCAAGATTTTTTGAGGAAGGAGGAATTGGGGATTTTGATTTTGACATACAAACGAGAACCGGAGAGGTCGGCGACAGAAAGCACTAGACATACAAGACACGAACTACGTGAGAGCCAAATTTCCAGTTTTACCGCCCTTATGTTTCTTTGTTTTGCATTTAACATGACAGTCAGTTTTCCACTAGCTACAATTAAAATTTCACCAAAACTTAGAGAATTAAAATTTATAATTTACAGTTAATAAGTAAAATTTTATATTAAATATAAATATAATATGTACTAAAATATTAAATATAACTGATTAATAATAGTTATTATTAATTATTACCTATTTCTTCAAAGTTATAATTGAATTCCAACTATTAAAAGTTAGTTATCATGTAAATGTTATTGATTATATACTATTAAATATTTAATAGTAATTTTTTTAAAAGTAACTATTATTTATTAATCATATATTAAGCGGTTGTTATCTAATCTAATAGTAATTAATTAATACTAATTGGTACTAATTTGTAAATTTATTATTGAATATGAATTATTCTTAAATGTTAATACTACTAATTATTAAATATAAGTTGTTATTACTATTTAATAGGTCTCTAATACAATAAATAGAAAAAAGAGTTACTAAAAATAAGTTTAAACAACTTTTTAATTTAACTATTAATTATCAGAAATTAATTAGCATATATTAGTTATTACAACAGAAAAAAGAAAAGTTGTGATATATATGTTTATTACAACAGTGATTTTTTCACAGCTGTAAAAAACATTTAATACAACAGTGCGTTTTGCACAGTTGTAAAAAAGCATTTATTACAACTGTGTTTTTCGCACAGTTGTAAAATTAAAGTTGTAATATGGTGTTATTGTTGTAGTGAATTCCCAATGTTGCTAATGGTGGTGGTGCAGCGGTGCAGGTGCCTAGAGCCGATTTCGCCAAGCTTTGCAAGGATTACACTAGTCTTGGTGGAAATCCGTTCCACGAAACGGAATCGGCTACAGAAGTTCAGGATTGGTTGGATAGCTGTGAGCGTATCTTCGAAGACTTGGGTATCGAGGATGCAATGAAGAGGAAGTTAGCATCCCGTCAGCTGCACGGACGGGCAATGAATTGGTGGAATGCTATTAAGACAGCTACTCCAGAGGATCAAGTTACATGGGATCAGTTTAAGGCCCGATTCGGTGATAAGTTCATCCCAGTTGCCCAAAAGTCAGAGTTGTTTAGGAAATTTCTGGAGCTTAAGCAGAATGGTAGGGCAGTCTCGGAGTACATTGCAGAGTTCGATACTTTATCGAAGTATGGATTATCCCTCATTGACACTCCTGAGAAGAAAAATGAGAAGTTCATAACAGGCCTGGATCAGTACTTGGGGGAAAGGCTTATTAACCACATCGATGAGACATTTGAATCGATTGTGGGGAAAGCTTTGAGATTAGAGAGTCTATACCCTAAGTCGAAGACTGAGGTTGCATCTGCAGAGGAGCCAAAGCTTCAAGAAAGCGGTGGAGGCAAGAATGGTTCTCAGAATAAGAGAAAGCCGATTCAGACCAAGGATGGCCAGAAGAAAAAGAATAAGAAAGATGTTGAGTGCTTCAGCTATGGTAAGAAGGGCCACCATGCCAAAGAATGTCGGGCCAAGCCAGTGGATAAGAAGTGCTTCAACTGTGGCCAAGTGGGACATCACAAGGATAAGTGTCCGCAACCCCCTAAAGAAAAGCAGATTGTTAAATCATATGCTATCAATGCTGTTCCTTCTTCGTCGAATGCCCCATCTGGGGCGGAGAAAGGAAAGAATGTCGCCATTCAAGGTATGCTTTCTGTTTATAATGTTCCTGTTCGAGTATCGTTTGATACCGGAGCTTTCCATTCCTTCATATCTAGTGACCTGGTAGATAGGTTGGGATTGGAACCCGAGATGGTCGATAGGCCTTTAGTAGTGACGAACCCGATTGGTGGTTCGACTAGCCTTTGTTTGATTTATCGTAATGTGGTCTTATCGAGTCATGGATGCATGTTTGTTTGTGATTGCTTTGTTTTGGGCTTTACTGGGTTTGGCATTATTTTGGGAGTCGATTGGCTCCAAAGATACAGGGTGGTGGTAGACTGTGAGGGATTTTTGGTGATAGTTAGAGCGGATGATGGGCGAAGGGTAGTGTTCGGTGGTCTACCTAGTGATGGGTAATGGCTAGTTTTCTAAATTCCCTCGACATCCCGCATGATGAGTTGTCAGATTTGCCCATGGCTGGCCAGTATCCGTACGTCTTCGAGGAAGTGACCGGGCTTCCACCACACCGAGAGATTGAGTTCCGTACTGACTTGTGAAAGATGACAGACCTATAGTAATGCCACTTCATCATATGGCACCAAGGGAGCAGCGAGTGCTTAAGGTGCAAGTAAGTGATCTTTGAAGAAGGGATTTATCAGAAGAAGTGTTTCTGAGTGGGGATCACCAGTTGTGTTTGCTACCAAGGAAGATGGTTCCCTTCGTTTGTGTGTGGACTACCGCGAGTTGAATAAGGTGACGAGGAAGAATAAGTATCCTCTACCGCGGAGAGATGATTTATTTGTTCAGTTGAGTGGCGCGAGAGTGTTCTCCCAGTTGGATCTCGTGATAGGTTTACATCAGCTTAGAGTGGAACCTGAGAGTATAACTAAAACGACATTTCAGACACCGTCTGGATTCTATGAGTGGTTGGTCATTCCATTCGGGTTGACCAATGCACCAACGTATTTTGTGGATCTTGTGAATAGGGTGTTTTGAGATCAGTTGAATAAGTTTGTTCTTGTGTTCATGGACGATATACTTGTTTATTCGAGGACAGAGGAAGAACACAAGGAACACTTGAGGATAGTGATGGAGATGTTGAGAAAGCACCAATTGAAAGCAAAGTTTTCTAGGTGTCACTTCTGGAGGAGGGAGGTGAGATTCTTGGGCCATGTTGTTTCGGAGAATGGTATTGCCGTGGATCATGCGAAGGTGGCTATGGTACAAGATTGGTCTACGCCCAAGAATGCAACAGATGTAAGAAGTTTCTTGGGATTAGCTGGATATTATCGTAAGTTTATCCAAGACTTCTCCAAGATAGCAGCACCGTTGACTCAGTTGACCAAGAAGAATCAAGCTTTCGTCTGGGACAAAAAGTGCGAGAATGCATTCAAGAGTCTAAAGGAAAAGTTGACATGTGCACCAATATTAGTCATTCCTAAGGGGAATAAAGAGATGACGGTATATACAGACGCATGTGGTACTGGACTAGGTGTTGTACTGATGCAAGGAGGTAGGGTTATAGCTTATGCAAGTCGGCAACTAAAACCACATGAGAAAAGATATCCTACCCATGATTTGGAATTGGCAGCGATTGTGTTCGCATTGAAGATGTGGAGACATTATCTCTTGGGAGAAAGATTCGAGTTGTTTGCCGATCATAAATCGTTAAAGTATCTTTTCTCACAGAAGGATCTATATCTCGGACAGCAAAGATGGTTAGAATTCTTGGCTTCCTACGATTTCGATATCGCATACACACCAGGAAAGGGCAATGCGGTGGCTGATGCGTTGAGAAGAAGACATGCCAGTTTAGGGGCTATGTTTCTTGAGTGGAAGCAACTGGAGTACATCGCTGGGTATAATTTCAAACCAAGGTGCGAATTGGATCCAGAAGTATTAGCATGTTTGACGGTCAGACCCACTTTGATTGAGCAGATTGGTTCCAGTTAGAGAGACGATCCTAACTTATTGAAAATCATCTCCATGTTAGAGATGGGAATTGATGAGGAGATGAATGAGTATGGGCTTGATCGAGATGGATGGCTTAGAAAGAATGGAAGACTAGTTGTACCTAATGTCAATGGATTGAGAGATGAAGTACTTAGAGAATATCATCACTCAAAATTGACTATACACCCCGGTGGTAACAAGATGTATTGAGACATGAAGCAGACCTACTACTGGGAAGGGATGAAAACAGACGTTGGGAAGTTTATATCCAAATGCATGAATTGCCAGCTAGTTAAAGCTGAGCAAAAGAAGCCTAGTGGCTTGTTGCAACCATTAGAAATTCCAGAATAGAAATGGGAACAAGTATCAATGGATTTCATTGATGGGTTACCAAGGACTAGATCGGGCCATGATAACATTTGGGTGATTGTGGACCGATTGACCAAGAGTGCAAGATTTATACCCGTCAAGTCAAATAGAACGGGTGCTAAGTTAACTGAGCTATATATGAAATGGGTAGTGAGATTTCATGGAGTATTTAAAAGCATTGTGGGTGACCGAGACCCGTTGGTTACTAGTGGGTTTTGGAAGAGCTTACAAGAGGCGTTAGGATCAAAATTACATCTCAGTACCGTGTATCATCCTCAAACCGACGGTCAAACAGAGAGGGTGAATCGTATATTAGAAGATCTCTTGAGAGCTTGCATATTAGATTTTGGTGGATCATGATATGACCATTTGCATCTAGTGGAGTTCGCATATAATAATAGTTATCAATCCAGTATTGGTATGGCTCCATTTGAAGCTTTGTACGGAAGACCATGCAACTCACCATCATGTTAGTTAGAAACTGGTGAGAAGTTTGTGCTTGGACCAGATGTGATAAGAGAAACTTCAGATAGGGTTAAGATCATTCAAGAGCGAATGAAGGTTGCCCAAGATAGGCAGAAGAGTTATGCTGATAAGAGGAGAAGAGATTTAAAGTTCTCCATTGGCGACTTGGTGTTTATCAAGATTTCTCCGTTAAAGAGCGTGATACGATTTGGCAGGAGAGGCAAGTTAACACCAAGATTTGTTGGATCATTCCCAGTTCTCGAGCAAATTAGGAATTTGGCATATAAAGTTGAATTACCAGAGAAGATGACAGGAGTTCATAACGTATTTCATGTTTCCCAGTTAAGGAAATTCGTGCACGACCCTAGTGTGACTATTTCACCAGATCAGTTGGACGATATCGAGATTGAACCCGAGGCGGTTGGGAACCGCAGGCCTATGCATATCTTTGGGAACAATACGAAGCAGCTTCGAAGGAAGGCGGTGAAACTAGTCAAAGTTTAGTGGGGTGATGATGAGGAAGACTGTACTTGGGAAACAGAGGAGGACATAAGGAGGAAGCATCCAGAACTCTTTGCCTGGTAAGATTTTAATTGCGACTTAGTTTTCCGCATGCTAGGACAGACTTGTTTTTTTGTATGTTTGATTGTGATGAATGGTTGACAGGCATGCAGGGTCCTTTGCTTGTTTCTTAGTTAATGAATTTCGGGGGCGAAATTTCTTAAGGGGGGAAGAATGTAACGACCCGCATTCTACGCATCAGAGGATCATAAAATATTTATTTCTTTCTCTTGAGAATTTGTATGGTCATGCAACTTTGGGAGACGACTATTGGGGTCATTTCCCATGTTCAAGATTTTTGCTGATTTTTAAATGACCATTTTGCCCCTAGTTAATCTTGTTTCGGCCATAACTTTTGATTGGTATGGATTTTTGACCTGAAACCACTTTCATTGGATTCAGATGATGGTTTACAATTCCGTAGAGTGGTCACATTAGCCAAATGGACTCACCGTTTGGGGGATATGGCTGAAACAATGTTTAAAAGGTGAAAAACTGCTTAACCGAGCTTAATTGGGTAGTTAATAGCTTGACCCAATAGGGGATTTCGGGATTAGGGGTATATAGGGGCTGATTAGGGTTAGAAAACATTTCTTTAGACACTTTTTCAGCCGCCACTTTCATTCTTGGAACTCTAGTAATGGCCACCAACATCTAGAATCACCTCTAATCACTTTCTAATCAAGTATTAGCCTAATCTTCACCTAATTAAGGAGAAATAGCACCAAATCAAGGTCGGAACTGCTGTATAGCCTTGGGAACAGCAACAAACAGAGGATAATTTCAGATTTGGTATTTTGTTTGTGACTAAGGTGAGTAATTTGCATAGTTCCTCACTAATTATGGTTAATTAAGGGTAATAAGTGTTAATTAGCGAAGTTAAACATGATTAAATTCTGGAAAAATATTTATAAATTCCGAAATATTGTTTTAGGCCTCTGTTAGAAAATTTGGTTAATTTTTGCTAATCATATCATTAGTTATGCTTAAACATGATTAAGGAAAATATGGGTTTTTGGGTATGTTTGATCCGTTTTGACATGTTAATTCATTGTTTTGGTGTTTATGGTTAGTTCTTTGTGTTGCTATGACTGTATGGTATGCTTTGTGATTGATTAGAAGAGTTAGAATGGTCGAAAACGTCGTCGTATGGCGTAAAACAGTCCTGGAAAAGTTGTAGGAAATGTGCAGAGTTTCAGATCGGATCGGATCGGGTGTGGGGCTCGGATCGGATAAGGGAACTGGGCAAAGGGATTTGATTCGGATCGGAACTTGGAACCTGAGAAGACTTGGCAAGAAGGAAGGCCATTTGCGTTGAGTTGGGGTTGGGATCGGACCTAAGCTTGGCGTGGGGATCGGACCGGACTAGAGCTAGGGAGCGGAATCGGATCGGATCTGGATGGAACATGGGATCGGATCTCAATGAGTAAGCTGGAGCGAGAGGGACGAACCGAATCGATGTGACGTGGTGGACCTCATATATCAAACCGAACTCGATATGACGTGGTGGACCTCATATATCGAACCGAACCAGATTGATGGCTAGGAACTGGAGTAAGACGAACCGAACCAGGTAAGGACAACCGAACTGAACCGCGTGTGGAGGCCGAACCGAAGCAGATTGGAGCTACGATTATGCGATAACTCTTCTGAAGACCAACTCCAATTCGACCAAAACCCGAGAGGCAAAGGAAGTCCAAATGGGAGGTTATTACTAAGGATCCAAATGGGATCAACGGGTTAACTTCATGAGTTGGGCTTTGCTGCGAGACGTGTGCTAAGGGGTTATCAACGTCCATAGTTTTGATTTAACCACGGAAAGACAAGTGTTAGGCTGCGGATCAGTGCAGTGGGGTAGTTACTACTCCATGGGGCAGAGTAATCGTAGCATGGCCATGAGCCAGTGCAGTGGAGTCTTCATGACTTCATGGGGCAGAGTGGACATAGCAATGACTAGTGGCTATGGATCAGTGCAGTGGAGTTGCCATGACTCCATAGGGCAGAGTGATCATAGAAAGGATTTGGGTGATCAAAGCAGTGGATATCGTATGCTTTACGCACTGTGTGAGAGATGTGAGGATGATTGCTATGCTTGATTGTTTGCCATCACTATGACATGCACACCCCCACTCCCGTATTCTTTACACCATATGTTAGTGGCACCTTAGAGTATTGTACAGTATGTAGTGCTAACTCTTTGGTTGCAGGTCCAGGTTCAGGTTCAGGTATGGTTTAGTATACCTGTTATTATTCTGTTTTGCTGCTTATCGCTCATACTAGACTTTTGTTTGACCTAGAGTTTTATGTCTCTTCTTATTACTCTGGGTGCTCCTAAACGAGCAGACTAGAGACAGGTTAGCTGGTTATGCAGGAGTAGCTGATCCGAAGACGAGCAGGAGGCTCCTACGTATTATCTACATATATTCTCCCTGTGTTGTTGATGGTCACTGCTTTGGGCATTAACAGTGTACCTTTCCTTTCTTTTGCTTTAGAGACGGTATTTTGAAGTTGTAATAATGGTTATGGGTCATAAGATGTATTTTGGATTTCCGCTGCTATGGTGATTATGATTTAGTTTTCAGCTTATGCACTGTCTCGCCTGTTTTACGTCAAGTATGTTATTATTATATTTTATTCCATGAGCTGTGAGACATTCTACAGGTTCCTTGTTAGTTCAAATTCCTTTCTTTGGCGATCGTCCCGTGCTGGTTGGACATCAGCACATCGCACTTTCATTGGAAATGTCGGCTGGTGCGGGGCGGGCTGTCACAGTAGCATCCTAGAATGAGTTGAAGAGTGTTGTTTATTAAAAACAAATTTAGTTTTGAAAATTATATCATATTACATGTATTTGAATATTTTATTTTTAATTAATTTTGGACTATCGGGTATATAGAGATTTTAAAATATGTCTGATCCACATGTATACGAAGTCTCAAATATACTAGATAGATATATTATCACACTCTAGTCGCTCAGGGATAATTCTGGTGATGGTGCACCATCATCAGTATTTATGTTCGAGTTTCGAAAGTGGGATATCTATATATTTCCAATTGACTAGTGTGAGAACCAAAACTTAGCTTGGATTTATTTCTGTGATTTGGCCTTAAAAATACGATTTTTGAGTATGTACAAATTATGAATTTTAAAATTTAATCAACTAATAGATTGCTGGTTGTGTTGTATGATTAATAATTCCACTAATAAAACCAACATGACAATGGAAGGTAAATGTAGCCAAATCAAATCATATATTGAACTGATTTGAAAATTGTTTGGAATTGCATACATGTACATATGTATATAATGAACATGTCATAGCATGGAAGCTAAGAAGAGGAATAAAATTGTATGCCCCGACAAATAGGTACATATTTACTGTATTTCTTGGATTTTGATGATTTTATGAGCCGATTGGTTTTTATTTTTCTTTTGATTGATGAGGGCCTTGTGAGGCAAGTTGCGGTTTTAAATATCACCCCGTACAAAGGAGGTTATGGCGAAATATTTCGAAAATTTAGAGCGTTAGCCAAATTTTTGAGAAATTAGAAAATTCTTAAAAACTGAAAAGTTGAAGAATGAAAGTTGAGTTGGTTAGTTAAACAACTTTCAGCTCCGTTCCTTTTCGAGGATGATAAGATTTAGAGTGGGGGAGATTATAACAACCCAGAATTTCAGAAGCAATTTGAAAATTTTATTTTAGCTATTTTAATGGATTTTGATTATTTAAAATGATTTATTTTAAATAATAACGAATAAAAATTTATCTAAATCGAAGTTAGAACGTATAAATATATTTTAATTATAAAACGAGCTTGAAATGGCGCGGTAGTTTGAAAATTCAATTTCTAATTTCAAATGAATGTACAAAATTCAATATAAGTCAGAATTGGACAAAACAAGAAATATTTGAATCTGATTAACTATACCTTTCTAGAGAATGTTAGAAAATGAGATTTCACTTTATGAATTGAAAGTTATGCCCAGCTTAAAATTTGAAATAGTCGCTATGGAATTTATATATATTTTAATATAATATATAGCCCTTAAAAATAGCCATTTTGCAAACAACCACCGTTTTCGACGAAACCACTTTTGTTGGATCCGGAATGTCAAATTATTGTTATGTTTCAAATTTCATAATTTTTGGATTTAATATGTGAGCGTAGTTAATTAAAACGTGTTTGGTAATTTCAGTTTGAATTTAATCGACTGGAAAATGACCATTTTTCAAACGGTCTCCAAATTCGACGAAATTAGTTTTTTGATAGGGTCGTATCGTCAAAACATAGCTAGATTTATTTTTCTGGAATTTCAGGAGTCAATATGTGGCCCCGGTAAACTAAAATGTACGTTTAATGTAACACCCCGTATTTTTAAGACAATAAAATAAGAATAACTTAATTAAATATTCAGAATTAAGTAAAACGGACTGCGCCATTGCGTCCGTCTAGAAATTTTGGTCAAAATCGTCACTTGATTTGCGTAAAACGGACACCGTATGAAGAAGTTATGAGCAATAGAAGTTTGTATACATATAAGGAGCTTCTATGTATATCTATATTAAATAAATATATCTGGAAAATTCAAAAAAAATCAATTCAAAAACCAAAAACACAGGCGAGAAAGTTCGAAGGGAAAATGGACCGTTGGGGTCGACCCACCCTCGAATATGGAACCTTCTTTTTTGATGTGGACGATTCTGGTGTTTTAGATTTTGATCTGAGGGTCCTGGTTTCTCCACTACTCCTATAAATAAGACCCTAAGCCTAACACTAAATCTCATAATTTGGCGGCTACGCTGGAGCTCTACCATTGCTCCCTCTCTCTCTCCTCAAACATATTCAGAAATTCAGATTTGTAAATTAGAAAATCTTAAATTAACATCTGGAGGGAAGAGATTGGTGTTTTTATTAAAAGGCGTTCAGAATTACGTGAAAAGCAAGGTAAACTTCTTGATCCAATCTATTCAATTCTTCCTATTTCTTTCCCTTCTCTTTTAATGAAAATAGTCAATCCACGTTATTAGGTTTCAAATCAAATTAAAGGGGAAAGGAAAACGATGGATGATAGAACAGATCAAATCCAAAATTTGGGAAAGCATGAAAGGTGAGTGGATTTAAACTATAGTCTTTAGATAATGTTATGACTATCGTTTAGCATTCCCCTTTTAATAAATTGTGAAATTGCTAGTTTAATTATAAATTGCTATTATAACAAAGCTGTGACGTTAATATGAATAGGTCAGGAAATTCATATGTTGAATCTATTAAATTGGGGGAATGATTAGCATGAAATAATGTCAAATTGTTAATATGAATAATTCATATATTGAATCAGTTGAAATATTGGAATGTTTACATGTTATAATATTAATTTCAACATATGGGAAAAATTCATATATTGGATTTGTTGGAGTGCTAAAAAGTTTACATGTAAATTTGTCCTAATTATATACAGGGAATAATTGGATTAAGTATATGACTATATGGATTCATGTTAACATAGAATCGAATAAATATGGGTTTGGGGCATTGACCAAATCATGTTTAAAGATCTTAGATTGGAACATAAGTATAGAAAAATGATTTGGACAAATAGTCCATTATGAGTATAATTGGACACTTAGGCATGATTGGAAATTTAAATGTTAATTTGGTTATTAACTGGAATAATGAATATGAATAAATTTGGCATAAAATCAATTATGGACATAATTGGGAAAGAGGGGCATAAAACCTATGACTGACATAGGTATAATTAATAATAAATGCCTAGGATTACAATTAGAAATTGTAATGGCACTTATGACATGAGGTTAGGTTGCATTAGTGGTGGAAGTTTGCTTGGACCTGACCGGCATATCCAGCAGCCACTAATGTTGAACCTAATGTGAGAGGTCTAAGTGTGCAAATACGAGACGGACTATGACATGAGGTTAGGCCCAACTTGTGGAAGAAGTCTGCGTGGACCCGACCGGCATATCCAACTTCCACAAGTTGCAGGCCTGATGTGGGAGGTCTAGCCCATTATAAACCATAAATGGACATGATAATGAATTGGACTACTTAACCTAATATAATCCATAGGGATTGTATGAATATGAACTAAAGTTAGGGTTAAGTAAAAATTGGTTGGACAGTGGGTGGGCTAGACAAATCTAAGGAGGTGGGTAATATTCACATATAGGCCCGCAAACTTTGTCGGATAAGGTTATGTAATTAAAGACACCTAGTGGTATACATAACCGGTAGAAATAACAAAGTTATGTAATTAAAGGCACCTTTTAGGGTAAGCATAACTTGTAGAAATGATAATCACTTATTATAAATAAAATGAAAATGTTGTATAATAGGTAGACTTGTCCTAGGGACAAGTGAAGATTATAACTTAGGTTATAATATACTAATAAGGGAATGGGTTAACTAGTGAATTGAGTTAAGGGACACTTAATTATAAATTAAGTAATCAGTAAAGGGGAAAACTTGAAACCAGTTAAGAAAAAGGGGAAAATATATTGTACTTAATTATAAATTAAGTAACCTATATGCTTGGAAGTCTAAAACCAGGTGATAAGAATGGTAGGGCTTGTCCTAGGGACAAGAGGAAATTATAACATAGGTTATAATAAACGGGTAGAGAAACTTATTAATGGGTCTTAGTCAATAGAACTAAGTTAATAAGTAAACAACGATAAGTTGTATTGACAATGTAAAATGGAATTACGATTAAATGAGAAAGGATGTGGACAACTTATGAAATGAGATAAGTTGTATTTAATCATAAATGGTAAGTAACATGTTAATAAGAAAACATGTGAATTGGATATACTTAATTACATACTAAGTAAAACATGTTATTGTAATGATGAAATCAACAAGAAGATAAAAAGGGATTGTGGATTACAGACCTTGGGCCACAATCTAGAGAATAACATGTTGGGGGCTTATTAATAAACTTAAATGGGTTAAGTTATATAAATGAAATTAATAAGCAAGAGAAACTTGGTAATTTGAATAAGAATTCAATGTGAATGAGAATAACCAAGTTAAAAGGGAACCTGATGAGGTAAGGCAAGCACATAAATGAATGTTTAGACATTGGGTCTAATAACATATTAAAGTGAGGCACATGAACCAGTCCGCACGTTTGAGGGTGAATAACCCAACGGGGTAGATCATCGTGGTGTTATAAGGCACGAGAGGGAGCGCACATTCATCGATTGTTCTGACGGCTCCGAAGGATTGGAAGGGGAAGCACGCGGCTTCCTGAGGTACATAAGATGCTTCTAGTATTCCTCTGTGCGACGGCAGATGTCTTAGGCTGTATCCGCAGAGGTTGGGTCTACGCGTAACTACTAGGTGGGTGGGCCTTGACTGCAGATGTAGCTATGTAGTCAGAATGATGTCACGATGTGACATCAGGGTGGTTCGGTGGTTGCCTCACGAGGAGGCAGAGGGTCACGACCAACAAGGATATTAGACTGTCAGACACCCATCATCGGCAGCCATTGGGATGCGGAAAGACTCGAGCTAAACCCAAGATACCATTTCATCCTTCACTATCGGGGTTAGGGTTTGAGGGGAGACGCCACATGGATGTTTAGATTGTTTGCGTAGGGGTAGTCGCTTAGCTTTGGTAGTCTTTATTAGTTGAGGGAGGGGCCGAGGTGTGGACATAGCCACCACGAAAACAGACCCTACGCATATCTGTATTTGGAGGCTCTTAAAGGCGGGCCTGTACAGGTATGGAAAAGCTCCCGACCGAGTTCCGTGTTTCTTGTATCGCCCTGCCATGGAACTCGGTGCACATTAGAGGACGTGCGATTGAGGCATCGAGCTACAATTGAAGATACGTATGGTGGACAGTCTGGGTACATGCATGTCGGCTCTGGGTGGCGTATCTTAGACTTGAGGGCATTACTCTGGTATGGAGTCTGATTCGAACAAAGGTGGCAGTCAATATGTTTACGTAGTATAGTAATGATAGATATATGCGGAACGTAATATTGTTATCCGTACGTCACTACGACGTAGGATGAGGGACTGCGTATATTTCGATGGTGTTATGGTGGAGACCGTGCGAGTGGGTACCATGGGGGGTACCTCAATATTGGGGGTAGCTACATATATATTGTATTAGGTTAATCCACTAGGAAGTAAATGGGTGCGACGTGTGTGTAAGCCTTGAGTGTTGTTAACCCAAGTAACATAATAAATAAGAAAATATGATTGAACGGTATATGTAGGACTATCCAAAGTGTACAGTTTATATCCAATCACCAGAACTTGTGTTTTGACCCCCTCCACATAACATACTGGCAAGTTAGATTTGTGGCAAGGACATGATAGCCTTGGATACTGGTTAGGCAGTATTATTAATACAGTAAGGATATATTTTGATTACATTATATTTTATCCATTCCGCTGTGAGATAATTTCAGAGCTATGACATGTTTTATGTCTCTGTCTTTTCTGCAGGATACCAGAGCAAACCAATCCGAGTTTCGATAGATTGGATTTTTGAAAGAAAAAAATCGGTCTGTCGAAATTGGGGTTGTCACATTTAAAATTCAATATATATATTGATTTATGTTTTAATTTTGACAATAACTAATTAAAACATTAGAATTGGCTTGCGAAACATATTCTATTGTGTCCGGAATGGGGGTATTTAGCTAGCGCCGACAGTCGTTGGGTTTGATTTGGAGTCGGAATGCAAAATCTCCTTTTTGTGAATTAAATAATAATTAAATAATGTATATAAAAGCCCTAAAATCTCAAACCCTAGTTCATTAATTGGGGCCGCCGTCATCATCGTTTCAAGGGACAGAATCGCTCAGATTTTCGCTCCTCAAATTCTTCAAATCTAATTCGAATTAGTTCTTGATAAAGTGAAAATTCTTCTACAAAGTGAGCTTGTCGATTTGGTTCTGGAGTGATCAAAAATCATCACGTGTACAGTTCGAATTCGAAGCTCAAACTTGATGATTTCAATCGACTTTCTGGGGCTCTGGACGGCCTTGAGTTGTGCGTTGTCGCAACCATGAAGAGGTGGAGCGATGCTCTTCCACGTGATGACTCCTGATCGGTCGGTCGTGGGCTGACCTGGCGTGTGATGGTGGCTAGAGGAGGGGGGCAGTGGGTTATGGGTTTTGTTCAGAAGGATTTGGGGGAGAAGGTTAATTAATTAGGGAATAAAATTAACTAATTAATTATAGAGTTAATTATATTATTAATGTAATTAAATTATAAACTTTATATCTTCTTCATACGAGGTTCAAATCCGACGATTTCAGTCACGTTGGAATCGTGACAACGAACATTTCAACATAGAACTAACCAGAACAGAAACGAAGCGTGTTAGAATTTCTGGAAAATTCAAATCCAAACTATACTGAATTTAGAAATAAAAACTGGTGGAGTGGAAATGAATGTGATAACTCTCTCTCTCACTCAAATTATTTTACGGTTATTATATAGTAGGTTGCAGACGGGGCTTAGTAGCTCCTAACACTACTTTTTGTACGAACCATGAATGATTTGTGTGATTTGATTGTATGGTGGGGAAAATTGACTATGTTGTGTATTGAGATTGTGATATTGAAATGGAGTAAATAATATATATATATATATATCTGTGTATGTGTGTTGTATAAATTATTTATATATGCGATATATGAATTATTTATATACGCTGTATAAAATTCTCCAGAAAATAAAATAAATATTCATTTACAAATCGGACGGTTTGTTTATGTATACCCATTTGACTGATATTGATTGGGACGATAAATTTTACACATCGCCCAACTGCACAAATAATATTCAGTATTTGTTGGTTGAAACCCCACACAATTATTATGATAATATTTGGCATACACTAATCCCAATTGTTTAGTTATATGTCAATCGATTAGTTGACCGACTGTTGTAAGAATTAATTATTTATATTTAATGCTTATGCAGTTGTGTAATGCACTCTAGATGATGGTTGATTATGTATCACGATTGTTGTGTACATGTGTTGTATGAAATCCATATAAATAAATTATATGGTAATTGATTGGGTCTGATTCCAATTCAAAAGGAACGAATATTTTAATAAGAAAATATTTTAAAATAATATTCAGTAAAGGATTAAAATGTGAAATTGATGTCCATTTTGGATGGACATGAAAATATTAAAGTATGTGAAGCCGTGTTGATTAGATTTGCACCATTTTAACGCGAACGATATTTATATCGATTTTATTCATTTTTATAATGAATATCGAAAAGGAAATGATTTCAAAATCTTATATTTTGAAAATATTATCATTTAAATATTATAATGATAAGGAGTATTCAATTTTGATTTAAAATTGAAATTGAAGTGGGAATCATTTTAAAATGAATTTATAAAATACGTTTTGAACGAAATATATTATATATATATATACATATATTAATGGCTTGAATAGAACACGCTGCGCAGCGACCATTTGCAAATTTCAACCACTGACTTCGAATTGATATTACGAGAGATCCGACCGTCGAATTCTCCTAAGTCTGGAACCATTGGGTTCGTATTGAAAAGAGATTTTTAATTAATATAAGAGATTTGAATTCTAATGATTGGATTTGAAATTATGTCCAAATCAAATATCGAAAATGTCGCTATGGATGCAATTCAGTGGCCGTTATTGGAAACTGATTGTACATGCCTTGATAAAATTATTAAAAATATTAATACATTATGTAAAATCATGACAAATGATTTGGAAAGAGTTGGGATGAAAAATTCCATATTTGAAAAGATAAAAATATATTTTTTATCAAAATGAACTAATTATTAACTAGAATATTAATCCAATGTTTTTAAATAAATAAATTGGATTTCAAATGGTTTTGATATAACTAGGATTTTCCAACATATGAATTGGAATGGATTTAAATCGAAATGATATTCGGAATATTTCGATATTGGATTCCGTGACTATATGGATATTGTGAAGGAATTTGGAAGATAGATATATATCATTATTCCCCATACAATATGTGTTGGTTTCAGAATTTGATATTGAATATAAGCCGATATAATTTCTATTTTAGAGCCTTATATGTAATATCGAAGTGGATTTTGGGTTTGTCGTGAATGGTGTCTTCAGGAACACTGTTCTTAAACCCCATGTGAAAAGAATGAATCTTTTAATTAAGATTATTAGAGTTTCCAGTTATATTTAGTAACTGAAATAAATGGAATGTGAATTGGTTTTATTATGATGACCCCAAAATCCCGTGTCACGGAAGTAAGGATAATCATTGGAATATAACACATAAACAATAACAGCAGTACAGAAATATAGAATTACAGCAGATAATGTACATCAAATTACACTGGAAATAATATATCATCAGAGTTATACAGCACAATAGGATCATACTTAGTACATAGTACAGTTTCAACTTAATATAAAATGTTTGTAGCTGAATCAAACATAATATACTAAATGAAGTCCGAACTGCAAAATAGAAATGATAGGATCCATCTTCAGCTTCATAGCTATCCATAATGAGTCTGCTAAACCTGAATACAAGGGGCCCGTGTGGAAAGAGGGCACCCGAGTTTGCAAAGTGAAACAAACCACGAGTCAGTCATGGGACTGGTATGAGAAATCTACTTAACCTATTTAATAATAAGGCTAATCACAGGACCACGCCACTAACGCGGAACGGGTTCACTCCATTGGATTGCTAGTGCATAAATAAATTAAACCGTTAAACAACACAATGCTTTTTAGAGAAACGAAACCATTATAAGACTCAAGTCCCATCACACAATGCAATGCAAACCGAAGGATAGAGTTTTACCTTCTAATGGTCAAAAATGCTTGATACGATAAAACAGATTTGATATTATTATTAGTGTATATATATTTCAAAAACATTTAAATCATAATGCATCAATCATAGACGACATAGCTACCATATACTAAGTCACCAAATATAGGTTTATAATCAAAACCGTACGGTGTTGTATTGGAAGTTGGATTTCCATCATGAACCAAGGCAAGGGATCATCCTTACCGAATTGGAGACACTCTAGCCCGTACCTCAGGATCAATCACAACTGCACCTAGGAGCGCCAGGGCCGATCCACAAATATGTAAGTGGATTAGTAACTCCTGAACAATACGTCTCTCGGCCCTATAGGGCGTAAATAAGGAACCACTAGGGACTCAAATCCGAGGTACCTCGCTTTCCAACATCCACATAAGTAAAAATGTCTGGGATCCATACCATGACACCACTTCTAGCTAGAATGAAACGCATGTTCTCCTTGGGGTCCTTCTCACGTTTCTGGTTCATACCGGGGTGTGAGGCTCGCGACGTAACGCTATACAAAATGCTATGCTAAATAAAGCTATGCTTTGATCATCAACCACAAGGATCTGCTTTTCAACAATAAACCTTGATCATTTGCATCTTGGCATGCCACACTGACAGTTCACGCCATGCGACTGATGTCTACCAATATATAACCTTTGAACTCGTACGTCTCAGAGAAGGGTGCTAAGTGTAACGACACAGATTTTCTGGTCGATTTATTTTGAATATTTAATATTATTTTAAATATTGGGCTGATAAATTAAATCAATTATTTTTGAATTGTCGATATAATTATCGTAATACAAGGATGTTAAGTAATTGAATGTTGAGTCAAAATTGAGTCAAAACAATTTAGTCAATTGATATAAATTCTGTATCAAATTAGAGTGATAATAATTGTTTATTTTCAATGAATTAAACTGTTTGAAATCAATGTATGTCAATTGAACTTATTATTAATCGTCAATTTAAATTAGTTATCTTCTTTATATAGGCAAACTTAATTTTAGAACCCGCTCCGTTGAGTCTAGGATACCAAATCACGGTGGAAATATCTGTCGTTATAGTTAAATAGCGGTATGGAATTTAGTGTGGAGGACCACGAGATATTTTGGTGTAATATATTAACTAAAATTCAAATCAAAATAAATTAACAGTACTACAACCACCCTAAACTGTATATTGGCCGACCTACATTCATACTAGTACCATCCTAAACTTTCATTTCACAGACAAAGTTTTCTTGAGCTAAAAATATTGTCTCTTCTCTTCGATATCCAGGAGACATCAAATTAATGGCAGTACGATTCTGTTTCCTTTCTCTCCTATAAAACCCAAGCCATCGCCCTCATTAGTTTTCCATCTCAAACTAGCAAAGATAATTTCTTTCGTTCCTTTGCCCAGATAAAACCAACCTTGTGCTTTCTTCCCTCAACGCAGAAAAAAACAAAAAACAAATTGAAGCCGTGAGTTTTTGTTCATTTCCTCAAATCAGTTCAGAATCTTCAAAATTGAAAATTGGCCGCTCCTCATACGGTTTCAAAATCGAAAAAAAGGAATGAATCGAAATCGACTTTGAATCCGATGGGGGCTTCGACGGTAACTTGCGAGGCTCCTGTAGCCGTTGCCAGGTGAAGTGCGATCAAGTCCAAAGGTTGGGGTCATCGCGATTTGGGAAGTTCGATTCAAGGGGTTCTGAGCAATCACGATTCAAAATCAAAATATCCTGAAGCTCGACTTATCCTAGAAACTCGCGATTTGGATACGATGCGTTTTGATCTGGAACACTCGATGTGAAGACGTCGTGGAGAAGGGCTACTGGCGATTGTCAGAAGGGTCGCTCAGGAGCAGCGCGATGGTGGCAGACGAAGTCACAACATTTGATTTAGTGGAGATGTAAAGTCGAAATATACTGGGTTGATCAGCAAGGTAAATCGCAGTGGAGGGAGGAGTTGGCAAGTTCGGTGGTGCCAAGATCGCAAGATATGGGGACCGATACTTCTTACCATAGCAGCCGAGAAGTTTGGAAACCGCAATAACAAAAGGAGCAGTGAGTTGAGGTCTTTTGAGTGGAGTTCTAGAGCTTGGTAATGGCGACAGTGATGGTCGGAGCAACCGGTGATGGTGAAAATCCCAGGCATCGGGTCTGTGACGGTGAATGGCAGTGAGCGTGTCGCTTGAAGGAGTGTTAGTTGAGAAGTTTTAAGGGGCGACAAGGTGCTAAGGTAAAATATTAATTTGATTAAATTAATTAGAAATGTTTATATATAATTGGTTAATTCATCTAAATAAATTCATTTAAGATAGTTTAAATAAATAGATCAAAATGATGAATAGGTGTTTAAATAAATGATAGGTACGAAATAAATTTCATTCGAGCAGACTCATGGCCGATGATATGGAAATTTATGGATATTCGGCAAACCAAAAATCACTGTGAGTAAATCTCACTCACCTTTTATCTATAATTATTTTTACTTCGTAAAAATAATTGTTGTTGCTTGTTTGGATTTTTCTGCTTGTTTTGTATATATTAGTTATTTAGGCTATTATATATATATATTGGGTTGATTGATTGGTTGGATTCCCGCAGTCTCATTAGCGGATGCCCGCAGTTTCATAGCAGATGATTACCCTATACGCCCCACGCTATGATTAGTGGATGACCTTCTATACCGCGATATTCTGCCACGAAGCAGAATGGGTATTATTTGTGTGCTAACATCTGTGGATGCAGGAAAACAGGTTGGAGGGATCCAACTGGATTCCTCAAAAATATGTTATTTGTTTGTTGTTTGCTGATTTCATATATTCATATATGATGTGTTAAAAATAAAATGATTGAAAATTGGGTGATTTGATTGTTTAAATATCACTGGGCTAAGTGTTAATTTATTCAAAATATCGTGGAAGGTTATTTGAGATTTAAAAGGGAAAATTCTATTTTTAAATAGAATTTGAATTTTTAATGGAATAAAAATATAAACTTGTTTTTTTGAAAAATAAAACAAGTAGTTTCTTTATAAACGAAGTTTATAAATAGTTCTTTTATAACGAAGTTATAAATGAAGTGAAAAGAATTATCATTTGATAATTCAGAAATAGAAATACAAGTGTGAAATTGGAATTTGAAATGAAATTTCAAAATAGGATGTGAAATGAAATTTTTAAATATATAACTCAAATGAATTTTGAGTATAACATTTGAATAGTAGAATTAGAAAAGGAGTTTAAATATTTGAATTTTAAATAAAAGAAAAAGGAGATTGAATATTAGAAATTCAAATAGAAGTTCAAATAGAATTTGAATAGACGAAATTAGAATGAAAAATAGAATTTGAATTCAAAGGGATAAAAATAGAATTTGAATTCGAAGGAATTCAAATAAAGAAAATTCAAATAGAGATTTGGATATAGAATTCGAATGAAATTCAAATATAGAAATTTGAATATGGAAGTTCAAATGGAATTTTAAATATAGAGTTCGAATAAGAGATTCAAACAGCATTTGAATAAGAGAGTTCAAAATGGAATTTGAATAAGAGAATTGAAATAGAATTTGAATAAAGAAATTCAAATAGGGATTTGAATATAGGATTTCAAAATAGAATTTGAAATAAACTTTGAAAATAAGATTTCAAAGTAGAATAGGAAATCCAAATGGTTTGAAATGGAATTTGAATTCAAGGGAATTCAAATGGATTTGAGTGAAGAAATTCAAATGGGATTTAAAATAATGGGTTTTAAATAAAGAGGATTCAAATATAAAATTCAAATAGTATTAGAATGGAGTTTGGATATTTGAATTTAAAATAGAAATTCAAAATGGAGTTTGATTATTTAAATTCAAGTATGAAATTTCAAATATAACAATTTAAAAGGGAGTTGATTATTGAAATTAATGTGGTATTTAAATTCAAGGAGATTAAAATGTGGTATTTGAAATCAAGGAAATAAAATATGGTATGTGAATTCAAGAGAATTAAGTTTGAATATTAGAATTCAAATGGTGTTAAAAATGAATTTGAATATTAGAATTCAAATGGAGATGGCAAATGAAATTTGAATATAGGAGATTCAAATTGAATTCAAATAGAATTTAAACTATGGGATTTGAATATTGAATTCAAATGGAATTGGAACTATGGATTTGAATATATTAAAATATATCAGAATGGAATTGGATTCATTTTAACGAAAGTTTAAAAGTTTTTATATATAAATTATAAATAAAACGAACTCGCCGCAGTGCTGCAGTTCGTAAATTGGCGATTCGAACTTCAATTGAATATACAGAACTCAATCGAAGTCGGAATTCTTTGAAACAAGAAACGTCAGGACCAATTTGATAACAGTTTTCTGTTGGAGGAGAAAAACTGGATTTCGTCGAACAGATTTTGAGTTATGTCAAAATAAAATTTTCAGAAAAACAGCGCCAGAAACCATTTGAAAACCATAATGGTTTATTTAAATATATAAAGGGATTTTAAGCAAATAAAATCTGAATTTCCATTAGGAAAATCCCAGATTTGAGTTGTAGAATAAATACGGACTCAAGCGGTGTGAATGAAATGATTTTTGGGTATAAAAATCAGATTTTGTTAAATAAGATTTACTAGTCTTGAAGAAAAATTTAGTTAAAGGAAATGGTGAAATCGAATTTGGACTTTGGGTAGTAAAAAGGGATTTGTAAATATATATTCAAAATCGAATGTGGAACCCAAGTTAGAAATGAAACTCGACGTGATTTTTAAGCGAATAAAAATATATTTGAATATGACATGTTCAAATAAAACAGTGAAATAGACCAAAGAGCTAATTAGCGAATGAATGAGCGATTTGAGTTGAAATGACCCGATTGGGTTGGAATAAAATGGGAATGGACGTTTATAGGTTAAGCAGGTTTGGAATGAAGTGTATGAAGATTAAAATTTGCGTGCTCGACAATAAGGTACATGTTTAATTCATATATGAGATTTTATGCGCCGTATCGGCAAGCCGCTTGGCTTTTTCTTTTTCTTTTTGAGATGAGAAGGACCGGGAATGCTATTTGAAATTTCCCGATGCTCCCGGTACAGGGGAGGTTATGGCGAATTTTTCCGGAAATTTAAGGAGTTAGAATATTTTTAAAGATATTTTGTTAGTTAGAAATCATTGTATCGACGTATAGAATTCGATAGGTAAGTGAATATAAAAATCGAATATCGTAAACAAAAAGGGAAATCTATAAATTAGAAATAGAAAGAAAACTTTATACATGTTTTGAAAATGAATAATTGGATTGTATAGTGTGTTTATTCGAGGTAAGTGGTTTTGCCGTTTTAAAGTTGAGAATGTTTTCAGTTAAGGTCTGAGAGGTAATTTTACCCCGACTTGATTGATTTCATTTTTAATGGATAAATATCAAGATCCAATCTCGAAGAGAAGTGTTTGAGAAAGTTAGTTGAATAAAATATTTTGGGTTGTTGTAACGATGTTTTACACAACATTCGTTTTAAACCCAAGTGATGGAATTTTGGAAATATAACAAGTAAATATTTCTTAAGTATAATTAAAATAGTCGGGATAGAGATAAGTGATTGGAATTGTTTCCAATTGCAAATAGAGATATTTTCTAATGTATAGAAAATAAAAGAAGTTGATATTGGGAAATGCTTTCCAAATAGCGTAAAGGGCCAATATGGTTATTGAAAATATTTGGTTAACAAATATTGATAAGGAAATGGAGAAGAGATTTAATTAATGAAATATTAATTAAAGAGCCCAGTGATTTGTTTGATATGTTTGGATGAACACTTGTTTTTATTCGATAGTTAAATCACAGACTATCGAAGTTTTTGACCATCGTTGTCAATATGGAGAGACCGGTTGGATTATTATCCGAAGAACCACTCCGTATCGGCATAAGCGTTGCGAACCAAGTATGCTGAATATATTGAAGACGGAGTAAAGTGCAAGGACTTTTTCTATTACATAGAAATAGTGCCTTCGGTTTCGTTCAATCCCAGAACGAACGTAAATGGACGAATGTCTGACAGAGTATTTCCAATGATCAAATGGGTTGGTCTGTATAAATATATATGGTTGCAACGGATTTATTCCCTTAGCATAACATCCAGAATATTCGTGCAAACTCAACTAGTGATTAACGGATCTGACAATGTGGCATTCAAAGTGATTGTGCTATCAATGAATGGTAAGTATTCGTAGCCTCAGACCTCAACAACCGGGAAAGGACAAAAATCGGGCAGGCAGCATGGCTATGTGGGTCGCACCCATTAGGATGTATAATCACCTATCTAGAGGTTCATTTAATTTCTTATTATATTCGATGCTGTCCCAGTCGGGAGACGGTTGCTGATCCCAACCGTTGGTGATATACATTCGATACACTCAAGCGAAATGAGTGGTCGGTCATGTGTGGGCCGGGTTGCAAGATGTTCTTGTTGAACCCAGTGTATTCCTCTCTAGAGATACACTAGCGGAAGGTGGTTCCATACCTTGTCATGTTGGAAATCCAATCTCCAATAAGTGCCATGCGGTTTTTGATTTTATACTATGTATGTGGAGCGTGAGATGCAAGCGTTCTGCTATTTGGTTATTTACTTGATGTAGACATTATTATAATATCACTGGATTTTCGTATCAAAGTGTTTTGGGTTATAGTAAGGTAAAAACCGTCCATGTTTATGTGTGGGCTGGTCTTACTATTATCTTTTCTTTCGAAAAGGGTTTTGAAAGTTAAACAAGTGGTTGGAGTTTACTCACACCAGTCCCATGACTGACCCAGAGTTTATTTTGTTTTGTTTTCCCTAAACTCTTGGGTGCCCAAATTTGTACGGGCAGTCAAGTAGTCGGGATTTCACAGATTCAATCGGAGGAGCTGGAAGCAGGAAGCTTCACCAGTTAGTTGTAGATTATCGTATTCCGCTGTGTACTACGTTGTATCTAGAAACAGGTGTTTATAACTATTCCAGAAATGACTGTTGTGCTCTGATAATGGTATGTATATAAAGTTACTGATTTGTATTTCAAAAGTTATGTTATATAATATATTTTATTCGTTCCGCTGTGAGTTTGTGATCTTCGTTTTTTTCTTCTATTCTAATATTTCTTTCTTTCTATTTCTCATCCTCTATCTTCTTTCTATTAATGGTTCGTATTTCTGTGTTATTTGGGTTGGACGTGTGTTGTATTTAGTCAACTCAGATAGCTCGGATTTGCGGGTCGTTACAGTTGGTATCAGAGCTTAGGTTGAGCGAATACCTAGGCTTGTTGGGGTTGTACTCATTAGAGATAGGGTCAATAGTACCCTAGAATGAGTTGAGTGTATATATACGAGAGAGCGTATTTGTTATTTGATATAAAAACCATTTTATATTGTGTTGGCTTGTCTGTTGAGTGGTTTATGAATTCTGGTCGAATCGTGGGACGCCACGACGTCGATAAGAGTTTATAAATACTTGAACAGAAGATTGAACACGATATAGTTTTAAAATGGTAGATGAAATAATTTTACCCAAAATTCTATTTTGATATATAACTAATAATTTTCTGAAATTATTGGATGTGTTGATTGTTATCGTTATAATCAAATTTTGATTATAAAAATTGGAATGGTTATATATAACCAAAATAAAACCTGTATATAACATATACAAATGAAATGAATTGAAATTGAAATCAAACCAGAATTTGGAATTTAAATCCTGGGAAGTTTGAAATATTTTTGGAAGTATATTAGAACAATATAGCTTTGTTTTAAAAGGATTTTAAATGGATTTTGAAATTATTAAGCACTGAACTCACTTCAGTGGCTGGAAAATAAATTCTGATGATGATTGCAACATCATCAGTGTTCATTTTCGAGTTTCTAAGTGATGGATTGCTACCTTAGAAAAAGTTTTTGTTGGAAATTTGTTTGAAAATTCAAATGTTTTGAATTTGAAATGGATGTAAATAAATGTATATATTTATATTATTTGAAATAAGAACCCAGGGATTTGAAGGATTGAAATTAAATTTAACTTGAGTAAGTTAAATGGACCGAAGGGAATTAATTGAACTAAAATCAATTTGAATGAGATTGAATGTATATGAAGGAAATATAAATGGAATGTGAATATATGGGTCGGGAATCATTTTAGATCATATGAACATAAGTATATATGATGAGTAACGTAAATAGAAACCAAAAGTTTTGGGTATAACTAAAAGTTGAAGAAATATGAAGAGTTGAGTTCAACTATAATTGAGTGTTGGAAAGTAATGAGTTTGTACCATTTTCCTACCTTAGCAATTTCGAGGACGAAATTTATTTTAAGGGGGAAAGAATGTAACGACACAGATTTTCTGGTCGATTTATTTTGAATATTTAATATTATTTTAAATATTGGGCTGATAAATTAAATCAATTATTTTTGAATTGTCGATATAATTATCGTAATACAAGGATGTTAAGTAATTGAATGTTGAGTCAAAATTGAGTCAAAACAATTTAGTCAATTGATATAAATTCTGTATCAAATTAGAGTGATAATAATTGTTTATTTTCAATGAATTAAACTGTTTGAAATCAATGTATGTCAATTGAACTTATTATTAATCATCAATTTAAATTAGTTATCTTCTTTATATAGGCAAACTTAATTTTAGAACCCGCTCCGTTGAGTCTAGGATACCAAATCACGGTGGAAATATCTGTCGTTATGGTTAAATAGCGGTATGGAATTTAGTGTGGAGGACCACGAGATATTTTGGTGTAATATATTAACTAAAATTCAAATAAAAATAAATTAACAGTACTACAACCACCCTAAACTGTATATTGGCCGACCTACATTCATACTAGTACCATCCTAAACTTTCATTTCACAGACAAAGTTTTCTTGAGCTAAAAATATTGTCTCTTCTCTTCGATATCCAGGAGACATCAAATTAATGGCAGTACGATTCTGTTTCCTTTCTCTCCTATAAAACCCAAGCCATCGCCCTCATTAGTTTTCCATCTCAAACTAGCAAAGATAATTTCTTTCATTCCTTTGCCCAGTTAAAACCAACCTTGTGCTTTCTTCCCTCAACGCAGAAAAAAAAACAAATTGAAGCCGTGAGTTTTTGTTCATTTCCTCAAATCAGTTCAGAATCTTCAAAATTGAAAATTGGCCGCTCCTCATACGGTTTCAAAATCGAAAAAAAGGAATGAATCGAAATCGACTTTGAATCCGATGGGGGCTTCGACGGTAACTTGCGAGGCTCCTGTAGCCGTTGCCAGGTGAAGTGCGATCAAGTCCAAAGGTTGGGGTCATCGCGATTTGGGAAGTTCGATTCAAGGGGTTCTGAGCAATCACGATTCAAAATCAAAATATCCTGAAGCTCGACTTATCCTAGAAACTCGCGATTTGGATACGATGCGTTCTGATCTGGAACACTCGATGTGAAGACGTCGTGGAGAAGGGCTACTGGCGATTGTCAGAAGGGTCGCTCAAGAGCAGCGCGATGGTAGCAAACGAAGTCACAACATTTGATTTAGTGGAGATGTAAAGTCGAAATATACTGGGTTGATCAGCAAGGTAAATCGCAGTGGAGGGAGGAGTTGGCAAGTTCGGTGGTGCCAAGATCGCAAGATATGGGGACCGATACTTCTTACCATAGCAGCCGAGAAGTTTGGAAACCGCAATAACAAAAGGAGCAGTGAGTTGAGGTCTTTTGAGTGGAGTTCTAGAGCTTGGTAATGGCGACAGTGATGGTCGGAGCAACCGGTGATGGTGAAAATCCCAGGCATCGGGTCTGTGACGGGGAATGGCAGTGAGCGTGTCGCTTGAAGGAGTGTTAGTTGAGAAGTTTTAAGGGGCGACAAGGTGCTAAGGTAAAATATTAATTTGATTAAATTAATTAGAAATGTTTATATATAATTGGTTAATTCATCTAAATAAATTCATTTAAGATAGTTTAAATAAATAGTTCAAAATGATGAATAGGTGTTTAAATAAATGATAGGTACGAAATAAATTTCATTCGAGCAGACTCATGGCCGATGATATGGAAATTTATGGATATTCGGCAAACCAAAAATCACTGTGAGTAAATCTCACTCACCTTTTATCTATAATTATTTTTACTTCGTAAAAATAATTGTTGTTGCTTGTTTGGATTTTTCTGCTTGTTTTGTATATATTAGTTATTTAGGCTATTATATATATATATATATATATATATATATATATTGGGTTGATTGATTGGTTGGATTCCCGCAGTCTCATTAGCGGATGCCCGCAGTTTCATAGCGGATGATTACCCTATACGCCCCACGCTATGATTAGTGGATGACCTTCTATACCGCGATATTCTGCCACGAAGCAGAATGGGTATTATTTGTGTGCTAACATCTGTGGATGCAGGAAAACAGGTTGGAGGGATCCAACTGGATTCCTCAAAAATATGTTATTTGTTTGTTGTTTGCTGATTTCATATATTCATATATGATGTGTTAAAAATAAAATGATTGAAAATTGGGTGATTTGATTGTTTAAATATCACTGGGCTAAGTGTTAATTTATTTAAAATATCGTGGAAGGTTATTTGAGATTTAAAAGGGAAAATTCTATTTTTAAATAGAATTTGAATTTTTAATGGAATAAAAATATAAACTTGTTTTTTTGAAAAATAAAACAAGTAGTTTCTTTATAAACGAAGTTTATAAATAGTTCTTTTATAACGAAGTTATAAATGAAGTGAAAAGAATTATCATTTGATAATTCAGAAATAGAAATACAAGTGTGAAATTGGAATTTGAAATGAAATTTCAAAATAGGATGTGAAATGAAATTTTTAAATATATAACTCAAATGAATTTTGAGTATAACATTTGAATAGTAGAATTAGAAAAGGAGTTTAAATATTTGAATTTTAAATAAAAGAAAAAGGAGATTGAATATTAGAAATTCAAATAGAAGTTCAAATAGAATTTGAATAGACGAAATTAGAATGAAAAATAGAATTTGAATTCAAAGGGATAAAAATAGAATTTGAATTCGAAGGAATTCAAATAAAGAAAATTCAAATAGAGATTTGGATATAGAATTCGAATGAAATTCAAATATAGAAATTTGAATATGGAAGTTCAAATGGAATTTTAAATATAGAGTTCGAATAAGAGATTCAAACAGCATTTGAATAAGAGAGTTCAAAATGGAATTTGAATAAGGGAATTGAAATAGAATTTGAATAAAGAAATTCAAATAGGGATTTGAATATAGAATTTCAAAATAGAATTTGAAATAAACTTTGAAAATAGGATTTCAAAGTAGAATAGGAAATCCAAATGGTTTGAAATGGAATTTGAATTCAAGGGAATTCAAATGGATTTGAGTGAAGAAATTCAAATGGGATTTAAAATAATGGGTTTTAAATAAAGAGGATTCAAATATAAAATTCAAATAGTATTAGAATGGAGTTTGGATATTTGAATTTAAAATAGAAATTCAAAATGGAGTTTGATTATTTAAATTCAAGTATGAAATTTCAAATATAACAATTTAAAAGGGAGTTGATTATTGAAATTAATGTGGTATTTAAATTCAGGGAGATTAAAATGTGGTATTTGAAATCAAGGAAATAAAATATGGTATGTGAATTCAAGAGAATTAAGTTTGAATATTAGAATTCAAATGGTGTTAAAAATGAATTTGAATATTAGAATTCAAATGGAGATGGCAAATGAAATTTGAATATAGGAGATTCAAATTGAATTCAAATAGAATTTAAACTATGGGATTTGAATATTGAATTCAAATGGAATTGGAACTATGGATTTGAATATATTAAAATATATCAGAATGGAATTGGATTCATTTTAACGAAAGTTTAAAAGTTTTTATATATAAATTATAAATAAAACGAACTCGCCGCAGTGCTGCAGTTCGTAAATTGGCGATTCGAACTTCAATTGAATATACAGAACTCAATCGAAGTCGGAATTCTTTGAAACAAGAAACGTCAGGACCAATTTGATAACAGTTTTCTGTTGGAGGAGAAAAAGCTGGATTTCGTCGAACAGATTTTGAGTTATGTCAAAATAAAATTTTCAGAAAAACAGCGCCAGAAACCATTTGAAAACCATAATGGTTTATTTAAATATATAAAGGGATTTTAAGCAAATAAAATCTGAATTTCCATTAGGAAAATCCCAGATTTGAGTTGTAGAATAAATACGGACTCAAGAGGTGTGAATGAAATGATTTTTGGGTATAAAAATTAGATTTTGTTAAATAAGATTTACTAGTCTTGAAGAAAAATTTAGTTAAAGGAAATGGTGAAATCGAATTTGGACTTTGGGTAGTAAAAAGGGATTTGTAAATATATATTCAAAATCGAATGTGGAACCCAAGTTAGAAATGAAACTCGACGTGATTTTTAAGCGAATAAAAATATATTTGAATATGACATGTTCAAATAAAACAGTGAAATAGACCAAAGAGCTAATTAGCGAATGAATGAGCGATTTGAGTTGAAATGACCCGATTGGGTTGGAATAAAATGGGAATGGACGTTTATAGGTTAAGCAGGTTTGGAATGATGTGTATGAAGATTAAAATTTGCGTGCTCGACAATAAGGTACATGTTTAATTCATATATGAGATTTTATGCGCCGTATCGGCAAGCCGCTTGGCTTTTTCTTTTTCTTTTTGAGATGAGAAGGACCGGGAATGCTATTTGAAATTTCCCGATGCTCCCGGTATAGGGGAGGTTATGGCGAATTTTTCCGGAAATTTAAGGAGTTAGAATATTTTTAAAGATATTTTGTTAGTTAGAAATCATTGTATCGACGTATAGAATTCGATAGGTAAGTGAATATAAAAATCGAATATCGTAAACAAAAAGGGAAATCTATAAATTAGAAATAGAAAGAAAACTTTATACATGTTTTGAAAATGAATAATTGGATTGTATAGTGTGTTTATTCGAGGTAAGTGGTTTTGCCGTTTTGAAGTTGAGAATGTTTTCAGTTAAGGTCTGAGAGGTAATTTTACCCCAACTTGATTGATTTCATTTTTAATGGATAAATAGCAAGATCCAATCTCGAAGAGAAGTATTTGAGAAAGAATTAGTTGAATAAAATATTTTGGGTTGTTGTAACGATGTTTTACACAACATTCGTTTTAAACCCAAGTGATGGAATTTTGGAAATATAACAAGTAAATATTTCTTGAGTATAATTAAAATAGTCGAGATAGAGATAAGTGATTGGAATTGTTTCCAATTGCAAATAGAGATATTTTCTAATATATAGAAAATAAAAGAAGTTGATATTGGGAAATGCTTTCCAAATAGCGTAAAGGGCCAATATGGTTATTGAAAATATTTGGTTAACAAATATTGATAAGGAAATGGAGAAGAGATTTAATTAATGAAATATTAATTAAAGAGCCCAGTGATTTGTTTGATATGTTTGGATGAACACTTGTTTTTATTCGATAGTTAAATCACAGACTATCGAAGTTTTTGACCATCGTTGTCAATATGGAGAGACCGGTTGGATTATTATCCGAAGAACCACTCCGTATCGGCATAAGCGTTGCGAACCAAGTATGCTGAATATATTGAAGACGGAGTAAAGTGCAAGGACTTTTTCTATTACATAGAAATAGCGCCTTCGGTTTCGTTCAATCCCAGAACGAACGTAAATGGACGAATGTCTGACAGAGTATTTCCAATGATCAAATGGGTTGGTCTGTATAAATATATATGGTTGCAACGGATTTATTCCCTTAGCATAACATCCAGAATATTCGTGCAAACTCAACTAGTGATTAACGGATCTGACAATGTGGCATTCAAAGTGATTGTGCTATCAATGAATGGTAAGTATTCGTAGCCTCAGACCTCAACAACCGGGAAAGGACAATGAAACAGCCCGTAACTTCCTCGTAAAGGAAAGCGCCGGATAGTTCGAGAATAAACCACAACAGAACGCATACAGAAGAACATTTCATTGTATATTACAACAATGCATCAGATTACTAGAATATACAGAGTATAAAAGAAATAAATATTACACAGAAATATCAGAGATTTAAATTACATTTAAATACATCGCAGCGGAAAATAATAAAATACACAACTAGAAGAGATACACGGATACAAAGCTTTCCGGATATCATTCCAGCTGTAAACCAGGATCCTGTGAATATAAATCTGCAAAACCAAAACTACTAGCTGCCCGTGTCAAAATAAGGGCACCCAGAGTTTAGGTTAAAATAATAAACTCCAGGTCAGTCATGTGACTGGTGTGAGAACTAAAACAGTTAATCTTTATTTTTAAAGTTAGGTAAATCAAGGGACCACGCCGTATAACACGGAACGGGTTTCCTCCCAAGAATACCAGTGCATAAAACAACAGCGCAATGCTAAATAAAGAAAAATGAAGCTATTATAAGACCCATGTCCTATCACACAATGCAACGCAAGCCGGGGGATAGGGTTTTTACCTTATAATAGCCAAGAATGCTTGATACGTTGAAAACAAATCATTTGATGCTATTATAAGTGTATAGTGTATAAAACAACTTCAAATCATAAGTATCAATCATAGGCGGCATGGGTACCATATATCATGTCGCCATACTAGGCTCTACAAATAAAACCGCAAATGTCACGTATTTGGAAATTGGGTTTCCATCTATGAACCGAGGCAAAAGATAGTCCTCAACCGATTCGTGACTCTCTAGCCCGAGCCACAAGACCCAGACTCAGGTGGGCCCTTGGAGCGACAGGGCCGGTCCACCGATGTGGATTAAAATGCCTGAACACTACGTTTCCCCACCCTATGGGGTGTAAGTCTGGTCCGTCTGCCAACCAGAATGCATCGGCCGAAACCGGTATAACCGAGGCGCCTCGCAACAGCAACAACCACATAGTCAAACTCGTCAGGGCGTGTAAAACCACTGACGCCACTTCTAACTAGAAAGAAACGCAAGTCCTCCCTGAGGTCCGTCTCCCGTTTTTGGTTCATACCGGGTGTGAAACTCGCGAATTCACGTTACACAAAGCTGTGCCACACAGGCTGTGCTTTGATCATCACCACAAGACTTTGCTTTTCAACAGAAGCCTCGATCTATTGCCACTTAGGCATGCCACACAGGCAATTCACTCTATGTGTTTGATATCCATCAGTATATAACCCCTGAGCTCGTACGCCTCAGAGAAGGGCGTTAAGCAAGAGAATAAATTCTCCGCCGCCAAACAGATATATATTTAATAGAAATCAATCACACAGACTAAAATCCAATGTCAGACACACAGTCCATTTACAAGTCCGTTCTGGGTCTGAACGAAACCGGAGGCACCTAGTACCCCGCATATCCATCGATCTCCAAGTACGTCTGGACGATCACCAACTGTTTCCATCTTCTTGGGTGTACAGCCCAATCAAGATCATCAGTATCACCCAAACGACGTGAAGACTTCCGGTCTTCGACCACCGTCTTCATCTTCGACACCACGTCGAATCAGTTATTCAGAATGGGATAAACCCGGTCTTTCTGAATAACTCGCGTATATATTATAAAAGTGTTATACAGACACAACATACGCCTCATTCAAATTCAGAATATTCTTTTATTCAAATATTCCTATACTTTGGGAAAAGTTCCCATTAATTTTATCCAATATAAATTCTTTAAATTTATTCTTTAATCTCCTTTGAATATCAATTCAAACTAGTCGGGATTAGCGAACCACACCGAAGTAATCATTTATTTTATTTCCCAATCCCAACCTATTCATCCCATGAAGTAAAACTGGTAATACTTCATATCTAACACCACAGTGTTATCGGTAAATTCAATTACCATTTCACGTTCAAATCTAATTAAAGATTTAACCATCGCCTGGAGCAAAACTGGTGATACTCCATTTTCGATCATCTCAATCTAATTAAAGATTCATTAAAACTCCACTTAGTTTTAATCTTTAACTGGGTTAAAGAATCAGTGTCATTTAAAACACGGTTCACGATAAACCCAAAATCACATTCCATTAATTATCGGGTTAAAGAACAAGTGTTATTTAAAACACTGTTCACGATAAACCCAAAAATCAATACCAATTCAATTCCAATTAAATATCGTTTAATTGGTACACTTCATTAAATCTAAATAAAAAGATTTAATCTTTTCACAACTAGGTTCAAGAACAGTGTTAGTGAAGACACCATTCGCGACAAACCCAAATCACATTTGATATTCAATACAAGGCTCTGAATAGAAAATATATCGGCTTATATTCAATATCAAATTCTACGACTAACAAATGTCGTATTGGAAATAACGATATAAATATATATCTTTCAAATTTCCATAACAACATCTGTATAATCACGAATTCCAACATCGAAATATTCCGAAGACAATTTCGATTCAAATCCACTCCAATGCAATCATTGGAAATTTTGGTTATTTTCAAAACCCTTTTCAAATTCAATTTATTTATTTAAAAATAAATAGAATTATAATTCTAGTTCAAAACTAGTTCATTTCGATAAAAATCTATTTTTATCTTTTCAAATATGGAGTTTTTCATCCCAAATCTTCACAAATCATTTCTTATGATTTTACACAAATTATTACTATTTTTAATAATTTTATCAAGGCTCGTACAGTCGATTTCCATCAATAGCCATCGAACTGCACTTATAGCGACCTTTTTCAAATTTGATTTGGACATAATTCCAAATCCAACCGTTAGATTTCTAATTTCTAATATTCGTTAGAAAGCTCTTTTCGATACGAACCCAACGGTTCCGGTTTTAGGAGAATCCGACGGTCGGATCTCCCGTAATGTCCGTTTGAAATAAATGGTCGAAATTCACGAACTGCCGCGGCGCGGCGCGTTCTATTCAGGCCATTATATAATATATATAATATATATAATATATACTTCGTCGATTTCTATTTAAAACGAATTATATAAATAGTTTTGAATTCGTTTCAAAAACATTTTCAACTTCCTTTTCAATTCAAATCACAATTGAATTCTTCTTTATAGATTCGTTTTAAAATTCATTTCTATTCAATTCAAATTTCAATTCAATTTGAATTCGTTTTCAATTCAATTCATTTCGAAATCGTTTTCAATTCACTTTGAAATCGTTTTCAATTCACTTTGAATTCGTTTTCAATTCACTTTGAATTCGTTTTCAATTCAATTCATTTCGAAATCGTTTTCAATTCACCTCATTTCGAATTCGTTTTCAATTCAATTCATTTCGAAATCGTTTAAAATCGATATAAATATCGTTCACGTCAAAATGGCGTCAAACTAATCAACACGACTTCATAAATTTCTATTTTCAAATATTCTATTTCAAATATTTCTATTTCAAATATTTCTATTTTAAAACTGGAATGAGGCCCAATCAATTACCATATAAAGTTAATTATATGGATTTTCATACAACACATGTATAATAGCATTGAAAAATAATCAACCATCAACCAAAGTGCACTACACTGTATAAGCATCAAATATAGATATCTAACGCTTATAACAGCCTGTCAATCAATCGATCGACATATTTAATCAATCAGGATGAGTGAACTTCAAATTTCATCCCAACACCCATATGGGGTTTCAAACAATCAAACACAGATTTTATTTGTGCAGTTGGGCGATGTGTGAAATTTATCGACCCAATCAATATCAGTCAAATCAGTGTATATACAAACAAATCGGCCGATTTGTTTATAACTATTCATTTATTCACATTCACGTTAAAAATTATATTTTTAACGATAAAACATTTTATTTCAACCTATGAATTTCTATTCAATTCATTTACACAATAAAATGATATTTTTATTTTCTAACATATTTTAGAAAATTTCGGCGGCATAACGGCACGATACTAGAAACGGGACAAGGCCTAGCCTTATCCCCGGTCTAGTGAAGGCCCACGCCATTCACACATCAATCAAATCAATTCATTTCACCACACCATTCAATTTCAATCAAATAATCTAACTAATTTTTGCAATCAAACAAACAAGTCCATGGTCTGTGGACGATTGTGTCGGGTGCTACTAAACACCGTCTGCATCCTAGTATATATATATAACTAGAAAAAAAAGAAATTGAAAGGTGAGAAATTCTCACCTATAGCTATCCTAGATCCACGGCACTTCACTGATAGAAATCTTCATTGCTATCGCATCTTCGCTATCTTCTTTGCCCGTAGCCACTACATATATAAAAATCACACATTTTTATATTTTGTTGTCTTTGAAATAAAAATCACATTTTTATTTATTCACTTTCCATTTAAAAATCATATTTTTATAATTTCTTCATACTTTTAAAAATCGAATTTTTACTATGCGATTCAATATATAAAAATCTAATTTTTACTATGATGTTCAATATATAAAAATCCTATTTTTTTTCGAAGTTCAATATATAAAAATCCTATTTTTTTTTTCGAAGTTCAATATATAAAAATCACGCCTTTTTCAAAATCAAATCTTTTTCTTTATTTTCCTAAAACATTAATTTCAGTTTTAAAATGAAAATAAGTTTTCAGTTTTTAAAAATAAAATAAAATCAGTTTTTAAAAATAAAATAAAATCAGTGTTAAACCTTTTTTTTTTAAAAATCAGTTTTTAATATGTAAATATAAAACAAAATAAAATATTAATAATAATAAAAAAACAAATACTTACAGCCGAGGGGGGGGGTTTCTTCCTGCGTCGGAGGAGGATGGTATTGGGGGGGGAGCGCGAGTCAGCAGGGAGGAGGAAGAAGAAGGTGGAGGTGGGGAAGATCGGAGGAGGGGGGGGGGGTTGCTCGCGGTGGGGGCTGAACGGGGGGGCTAGGGTTCGGTTTTGGCTCGATTAAGGGGAGGAGGGGCTCGCTGAAATGGAGCGGAGGGGGCGTCGCGCGGCGTCATGCTGGGCGGAGGGAGATGGAGGAAGAGGAGGAGGGGCGACGAAGCGGTGGTGGCGGTGGCCACCCGCGATGGCGGCGGCTGGCGCCCCTAGGGCTTCAGCGTTCTCCTTTTTTTTTTTTTTATCTTTGATTTCTGTCGATTGAATTTGGACGGGGGGGGGGGGGGGGGCAAAGGAGATAAGGGGAAGAAAGTTTTTTATTTATTTATTTATTTTATTATTTTATTTTCAATTTATGTTGACTTTTTCATACGACCTCGAAACGAGGCCCACCGCCTGTCGTCCATAGCGTTTTACCCCCATTCCGAACACAATGGGATATGTATCGCAAGCTGATTTGACCATTTGAATCAGTTTCCGTTTAATTTACATTTAAATCACTATATTGAATTTTAAACGTACATTTCAAATTACCGGGGTCACATACGAACTCCAAAAATTCCAGAAAATTATTTCTAGCTTCGTATTGACGATACGGTCCTAACAAAACTAATTTCGACGAATTCTGAGACCGTTAGAAAAATGGCCAATTTCCAGTCGATTAAAATCAACTGAAACTGGTCAAACGCGTTTTCCTTTGCCACGCTCACATATTGATTCGAAAAATTATGAAATTTGGAATCTAGCAATAACTTAACATCACGGACCCAACAAAAGTGGTTTCGTCGAAATCCGAGGTCGTTTGCAAAATGTCCATTTTTAAGGGCCTGAATTCCATAGTGACTATTCAGAATTTTCAACTGGACATATCTTTTGATTCCCGATATGAAATTTTGATTTTTCGGATTCGTTGGAAAGATATCATCAATTAGATCCTATCATTTTTGGTTTCACTAAAATCCGGATTGTTTTGCACCCGGTATGTTCAATTGAAGTTTGAAATCGAATTATCGAACTACCGCGCCATTTTCAATTCTATTTATAATTATATATAAATATTTATATTCTAACGACGACGCGTATAATATATACGTTCGAATTCTATTCAAAATAAATTTTCTCGTCGATATTATTTAAAATAATCTATTTTAAATATTCAAAATTCGCTAAAATTGCCAAAATAAAAATTTTAATCTGGCCCAGATTTTCGAGTTGTTACAATCTCCCCCACTTAAAACTTTTCGTCCCCGAAAAGGAACAAAGTCGAAAGTGGTTTGATTAATCAACTCTACATTCGATCTGGCTTCCATTCTCCAACTCTTTAGTTTCTGAGAATTTTCAAAATTTCAAAAATTTGGCTAACTCCCTAAATTTTTGAAAAATTTCGCCATAACCTCCCCTGCACCGGGAGCATCGGGGAATTTCAAATAGCTTCCCCGGTCCTTCAGATCTCAAAAAGAAAAAGAAAAAGCCAAGCGGCTAGCCAATAGGCTCACAAAATCATCATCACCCAAACAAAACAGGAAATTATGTAGTAAACATGTACCTATTTGTCGGGCAAACAAATTTTATTCTTCGGCTCTAGCCTCCTTGCTATGACCTGTTCAATATAAGTATATGTATATGCAAGCAAATGCGACCAATTTTCAATATAATCCAATATTTGATTCAATCAGGCTAAATGGTTCAAAATTAGCAAACAAATGAACAAACAACACAAACATCAATCTATTAGTGAATTTAACGTTTCAAATTCATAATTTTGATATATATACCGAAAATCTTGTTTTTGATGCCAAATCACAACAATAGGCCCTATCTAATTTTGGTTCTCACACCAGTCAATAGGAGATATATAGATATCACACCTTCGAAACACGAATACCAATTCTGATGATGTTCGAACTATCATCAGAATCATCTTCGGGCGACTAGAGTGTGATTCTATATCTATCCAGTATATTAAAATTTCAAATACACGTGGATCAGACGTATACGAAAAATCTTTATATACTGGACTGTCCAACTCAATATAAATAGATAATCAAATACGAATAATTGATTTAAATTTTCAAAACAAAAATTTGTTTTCACTTTCAAAAATATACTCTTCACACTCGTTCTAGGATACTACTGATCCCATCTCTAACGAGTCATTCTCGTTGGATATTACTAATCCAATATCTGATGAATTCTTTCGTACGGTTCTAATGTGTCTTGTTCTCGAGCTCTGTAAACCAAAGCTCTGATACCAAATGAAATAGCCCGTAACTTCCTCGTAAAGGAAAGCGCCGGATAGTTCGAGAACAAACCACAATAGAACGCATACAGAAGAACATTTCATTGTATATTACAACAATGCATCAGATTACTAGAATATACAGAGTATAAAAGAAATAAATATTACACAGAAATATCAGAGATTTAAATTACATTTAAATACATCGCAGCGGAAAATAATAAAATACACAACTAGAAGAGATATACGGATACAAAGCTTTCCGGATATCATTCCAGCTGTAAACCAGGATCCTGTGAATATAAATCTGCAAAACCAAAACTACTAGCTGCCCGTGTCAAAATAAGGGCACCCAGAGTTTAGGTTAAAACAATAAACTCCCGGTCAGTCATGTGACTGGTGTGAGAACTAAAACAGTTAATCTTTATTTTTAAAGTTAGGTAAATCAAGGGACCACGCCGTATAACACGGAACTGGTTTCCTCCCAAGAATACCAGTGCATAAAACAACAGCGCAATGCTAAATAAAGAAAAATGAAGCTATTATAAGACCCATGTCCTATCACACAATGCAACGCAAGCCGGGGGATAGGGTTTTTACCTTATAATAGCCAAGAATGCTTGATACGTTGAAAACAAATCATTTGATGCTATTATAAGTGTATAGTGTATAAAACAACTTCAAATCATAAGTATCAATCATAGGCGGCATGGGTACCATATATCATGTCGCCATACTAGGCTCTACAAATAAAACCGCAAATGTCACGTATTTGGAAATTGGGTTTCCATCTATGAACCGAGGCAAAAGATAGTCCTCAACCGATTCGTGACTCTCTAGCCCGAGCCGCAGGACCCAGACTCAGGTGGGCCCTTGGAGCGACAGGGCCGGTCCACCGATGTGGATTAAAATGCCTGAACACTACGTTTCCCCACCCTATGGGGTGTAAGTCTGGTCCGTCTGCCAACCAGAATGCATCGGCCGAAACCGATATAACCGAGGCGCCTCGCAACAGCAACAACCACATAAGTCAAACTCGTCAGGGCGTGTAAAACCACTGACGCCACTTCTAACTAGAAAGAAACGCAAGTCCTCCCTGAGGTCCGTCTCCCGTTTTTGGTTCATACCGGGTGTGAAACTCGCGAATTCACGTTACACAAAGCTGTGCCACACAGGCTGTGCTTTGATCATCACCACAAGACTTTGCTTTTCAATAGAAGCCTCGATCTATTGCCACTTAGGCATGCCACACAGGCAATTCACTCTATGTGTTTGATATCCATCAGTATATAACCCCTGAGCTCGTACGCCTCAGAGAAGGGCGTTAAGCAAGAGAATAAATTCTCCGCCGCCAAACAGATATATATTTAATAGAAATCAATCACACAGACTAAAATCCAATGTCAGACACACAGTCCATTTACAAGTCCGTTCTGGGTCTGAACGAAACCGGAGGCACCTAGTACCCCGCATATCCATCGATCTCCAAGTACGTCTGGACGATCACCAACTGTTTCCATCTTCTTGGGTGTACAGCCCAATCAAGATCATCAGTAATCACCCAAACGACGTGAAGACTTCCGGTCTTCGACCACCGTCTTCATCTTCGACACCACGTCGAATCAGTTATTCAGAATGGGATAAACCCGGTCTTTCTGAATAACTCGCGTATATATTACAAAAGTGTTACACACACACAACATACGCCTCATTCCAATTCAGAATATTCTTTTATTCAAATATTCCTATACTTTGGGAAAAGTTCCCATTAATTTTATCCAAGATAAATTCTTTAAATTTATTCTTTAATCTCCTTTGAATATCAATTCAAACTAGTCGGGATTAGCGAACCACACCGAAGTAATCATTTATTTTATTTCCCAATCCCAACCTATTCATCCCATGAAGTAAAACTGGTAATACTTCATATCTAACACCACAGTGTTATCGGTAAATTCAATTACCATTTCACGTTCAAATCTAATTAAAGATTTAACCATCGCCTGGAGCAAAACTGGTGATACTCCATTTTCGATCATCTCAATCTAATTAAAGATTCATTAAAACTCCATTTAGTTTTAATCTTTAACTGGGTTAAAGAATCAGTGTCATTTAAAACACGGTTCACGATAAACCCAAAATCACATTCCATTAATTATCGGGTTAAAGAACAAGTGTTATTTAAAACACTGTTCACGATAAACCCAAAAATCAATACCAATTCAATTCCAATTAAATATCGTTTAATTGGTACACTTCATTAAATCTAAATAAAAAGATTTAATCTTTTCACAACTAGGTTCAAGAACAGTGTTAGTGAAGACACCATTCGCGACAAACCCAAATCACATTTGATATTCAATACAAGGCTCTGAATAGAAAATATATCGGCTTATATTCAATATCAAATTCTACGACTAACAAATGTCGTATTGGAAATAACGATATAAATATATATCTTTCAAATTTCCATAACAACATCTGTATAATCACGAATTCCAACATCGAAATATTCCGAAGACAATTTCGATTCAAATCCACTCCAATGCAATCATTGGAAATTTTGGTTATTTTCAAAACCCTTTTCAAATTCAATTTATTTATTTAAAAATAAATAGAATTATAATTCTAGTTCAAAACTAGTTCATTTCGATAAAAATCTATTTTTATCTTTTCAAATATGGAGTTTTTCATCCCAAATCTTCACAAATCATTTCTTATGATTTTACACAAATTATTACTATTTTTAATAATTTTATCAAGGCCCGTACAGTCGATTTCCATCAATGGCCATCGAACTGCACTTATAGCGACCTTTTTCAAATTTGATTTGGACATAATTCCAAATCCAACCGTTAGATTTCTAATTTCTAATATTCTTTAGAAAGCTCTTTTCGATACGAACCCAACGGTTCCGGTTTTAGGAGAATCCGACGGTCGGATCTCCCGTAATGTTCGTTTGAAATAAATGGTCGAAATTCACGAACTGCCGCGGCGCGGCGCGTTCTATTCAGGCCATTATATTATATATATAATATATATAATATATACTTCGTCGATTTCTATTTAAAACGAATTATATAAATAGTTTTGAATTCGTTTCAAAAACATTTTCAACTTCCTTTTCAATTCAAATAACAATTGAATTCTTCTTTATAGATTCGTTTTAAAATTCATTTCTATTCAATTCAAATTTCAATTCAAGTTGAATTCGTTTTCAATTCAATTCATTTCGAAATCGTTTTCAATTCACTTTGAAATCGTTTTCAATTCACTTTGAATTCGTTTTCAATTCACTTTGAATTCGTTTTCAATTCAATTCATTTCGAAATCGTTTTCAATTCACCTCATTTCGAATTCGTTTTCAATTCAATTCATTTCGAAATCGTTTAAAATCGATATAAATATCGTTCACGTCAAAATGGCGTCAAACTAATCAACACGACTTCATAAATTTCTATTTTCAAATATTCTATTTCAAATATTTCTATTTCAAATATTTCTATTTTAAAACTGGAATGAGGCCCAATCAATTACCATATAAAGTTAATTATATGGATTTTCATACAACACATGTATAATAGCATTGAAAAATAATCAACAATCAACCAAAGTGCACTACACTGTATAAGCATCAAATATAGATATCTAACGCTTATAACAGTCTGTCAATCAATCGATCGACATATTTAATCAATCAGGATGAGTGAACTTCAAATTTCATCCCAACACCCGTGTGGGGTTTCAAACAATCAAACACAGATTTTATTTGTGCAGTTGGGCGATGTGTGAAATTTATCGACCCAATCAATATCAGTCAAATCAGTGTATATACAAACAAATCGGCCGATTTGTTTATAACTATTCATTTATTCACATTCACGTTAAAAATTATATTTTTAACGATAAAACATTTTATTTCAACCTATGAATTTCTATTCAATTCATTTACACAATAAAATGATATTTTTATTTTCTAACATATTTTAGAAAATTTCGGCGGCATAACGGCACGATACTAGAAACGGGACAAGGCCTAGCCTTATCCCCGGTCTAGTGAAGGCCCACGCCATTCACACATCAATCAAATCAATTCATTTCACCACACCATTCAATTTCAATCAAATAATCTAACTAATTTTTGCAATCAAACAAACAAGTCCATGGTCTTTGGACGATTGTGTCGGGTGCTACTAAACACCGTCTGCATCCTAGTATATATATATAACTAGAAAAAAAGAAATTGAAAGGTGAGAAATTCTCACCTATAGCTATCCTAGCTCCACGGCACTTCACTGATAGAAATCTTCATTGCTATCGCATCTTCGCTATCTTCTTTGCCCGTAGCCACTACATATATAAAAATCACACATTTTTATATTTTGTTGTCTTTGAAATAAAAATCACATTTTTATTTATTCACTTTCCATTTAAAAATCATATTTTTATAATTTCTTCATACTTTTAAAAATCGAATTTTTACTATGCGATTCAATATATAAAAATCTAATTTTTACTATGATGTTCAATATATAAAAATCCTATTTTTTTTCGAAGTTCAATATATAAAAATCCTATTTTTTTTCGAAGTTCAATATATAAAAATCACGCCTTTTTCAAAATCAAATCTTTTTCTTTATTTTCCTAAAACATTAATTTCAGTTTTAAAATGAAAATAAGTTTTCAGTTTTTAAAAATAAAATAAAATCAGTTTTTAAAAATAAAATAAAATCAGTGTTAAACCTTTTTTTTTAAAATCAGTTTTTAATCTGTAAACATAAAACAAAATAAAATATTAATAATAAAAAAAAAACAAATACTTACAGCCGAAGGGGGGGGGGGGGTTTCTTCCTGCGTCGGAGGAGGATGGTAGGGGGGGAGCGCGAGTCAGCAGGGAGGAGGAAGAAGAAGGTGGAGGTGGGGAAGATCGGAGGAGGGGGGGTTGCTCGCGGTGGGGGCTGAACGGGGGGGCTAGGGTTCGGTTTTGGCTCGATTAAGGGGAGGAGGGGCTCGCTGAAATGGAGCGGAGGGGGCGTCGTGTAACAACCCGAAAATCTGGGCCAGTTTAAAATTTTTATTTTGGCAATTTTATCAAATTTTGATTATTTAAAATGAATTATTTTAAATAATATCGACGAGAAATTTATTTTGAATATGAATCGAATGTATATATTATATACGTCGTCGTTAGAATATAAATAATTATATATAATTATAAAAGGAATTGAAAATGGCGCGGTAGTTCGATAATTCGATTTCAAACTTCAATTGAATGTACCGAGTGCAAAACAATCCGGATTTTAGTGAAACCAAAAATAATGGGATCTAATTGATAATATCTTTCCAACGAATCCGGGAAATCGAGATTTCATAGCGGAAATCAAAAGATATGTCCAGTTGAAAATTCTGAATAGTCGCTATGGAATTCAGGCCCTTAAAAATGGATATTTTGCAAACGACCTCGGATTTCGACGAAACCAGTTTTGTTGGGTCCGTGGTGTCAAGTTATTGCTAGATTCCAAATTTCATAATTTTTCGAATCAATAGGTGAGCGTGGCAAAGGAAAACGCGTTTGACCAGTTTCAGTTGATTTTAATCGACTGGAAATTGGCCATTTTTCAAACGGTCTCAGAATTCGACGAAACTAGTTTTGTTAGGACCGTATCGTCAATACGAAGCTAGAAAATATTTTTCAGGAATTTTTCTAGTTAGTATGTGACCCCGGTAATTTGAAATGTGCGTTTAAAATTCAATATAGTAATTTAAATGTAAATTCAATAGAAACCGATCGAAACGATCGAATCAGCTTACGATACATATCCCATTGTGTTCGGAATGGGGGTAAAACGCTATGGACGACAGTCGGTGGGTTCGATTTCGGGTTCGGGCGAAAAGTCAACTAAAGGAGGATTAAATTAATTAATTAAATAAATAAACATCTTTCTTTATTTCTTCACCCCCCCTATACTTTTCCCTCATTAGCCGATCAGTTGAAATTAAAATAAAAAAAAAAATTAAGGGGGGGGGGTGCGATCGACGGGGCTTCACCGCCGCCCAGGGGCGTGCGCCACCGCCGCGCCGCCGTCCAGGCTGGCCCACCCCCCCATCGCAGCTCCCTCCTCCTCTCGCATACCCCATCTTCCCCGCTTCCCTCCAGAGTCTCGCGCAGACCCATAACCCCAGACCCGACGGAAATCTCCCCAAGTCCCCCCCTGAAACCCGACGCCCTGGTCCAACGCGCCTGCCATCACCACCATTCCCCAATCCGCCCCTCCATTCGCCGCTGGACCCCGTTGTACGGCCAGCGCCGCCTCCGACAGCGCGCCACCCACCTGAGCGCCTCTGGCCACCCTCCTTCGACCTCCATATGCCGGTGAGCCTTTTTGTTTATTTATTTTATTGTTTTTATTAATTTAGGTGAGTAAAAATATGATTTTTATATTTTTAAAGAATTAAAAATATGATCTTTATATTTTTAAAGTAATAAAAATATGATTTTTATATTTTTAAAGTATTAAAAATATAGTCTTTACTATATAGATGATATAAAAAATATGATTTTTGTTTATGTAGAGAAGTGAAAATATAATTTTTACATGATAGGAATATTAAAAATATCATCTTTGTATATGTAGCGAAATAAAAATCTGATTTTTATTTTATATATGTTGAAATAAAGAGGGAATTTTTATAGTGATGAAAGGCGAAAACTTTATTTTTATAAAGGCGAAATCAATATTTTTGAAATGGAATTTTTATCTATATGACAGAGAAATAAAAATATGATTTTTATATATTGAACTTCGAAATAAAAATATGATTTTTATATATAGAATAACATAGTAAAAATATGATTTTTAAATATTGAATAACATAGTAAAAATTTGATTTTTATATATTGAATAACATATTAAAAATTCGATTTTTATATATTGAATAGCGAAGTAAAAATTCGATTTTTACATGTGTAGTGGCTACGGGCGAAGAAAGTGATAAGAGACAAGAACAGTGAAGATTTCCTGCATTAGAAGTGCCGTGGAGTTAGGATAGCTATTGGTGAGAACTTCTCACTCAAATTCTACTTTTCTAGTTATATATATATATATATATATATACTAGGATGCAGACGGTGCTTATTAGAAGCACCCGACACCCGTCCACAGACCATGGACTTGTTTGATTGGTTGTGTAGTTGGTTAGATTATTTGATTTGGATTGGATTGTTTTGGTGAAATTGAAATTGATATGATTGATGTGTGAATGGCGTGGGCCTTCACTAGACCGGGGATAAGGCTAGGCCTCGTCCCGTTTCTAGTATCGTGCCGTTATGCCGCCGAAATTTTCTAAAATGTGTTAGAAAAATAAAAATATCATTTTATTTAAAGAATGAACTTAATAGAAATTCATATGTTGGAATAAAATGTTTTATCGTTAAAAATATAATTTTTAACGTGAATGTGAATAAACAAATATTCATTTACAAACCAGACGGTTTGTTTATGTACACCTATTTGAAGGACATTGATTGGGACGATAAATTTTACACATCGCCCAACTGCACGAATAAAATATTTGTTTGATTGTTTGAAACCCCACACGGGTGTTGGGATGAAATATGAAGTTCACTCATCCTGATTGATTGAATATGTCGATCGATTGATTGACAGGCTGTTATAAGCGTTAAATGTCCATATTTGATGCTTATACAGTGTAGTGCACTTTGGTTGATGGTTGATTATTTTTCAATGCTATTATATACATGTGTTGTATGAAAATCCATATAATTAACATTATATGGTGATTGATTGGGCCTCATTCCAATTTAGAAAATAAAGAATATTATAAAATAAAAGTTCATGTGTTGACAGTACTCATCCTTTGAGATTGGTCATGTGTTGAACGAAATATTTTGATAATAAAATTTACATCTTTATCAATATAAAATAACGGTTCACGTGTTGACAGTACTCATCCTTTGAGATTGGTCATGTGTTGAACGAAATATTTTGATAATAAAATTTACATCTTTATCAATATAAAATAACGGTTCATGTGTTGACAGTACTCATCCTTTGAGATTGGTCATGTGTTGAACGAAATATTTTGATAATAACAACTATTTTGAAAAAGAAATATTTGAAATAAAATATTTGAAATAGAAATTTATGAAGCCGTGTTGGTTAGATTGACGCCATTTTGACGTAAACGATATTTATATCGATTTTATTCATTTCGAAATGAATTGAATATAAAACGATTTCGAAATGAATTGAATATAAAACGATTTCGAAATGAATTGAATATATAACGATTTCGAAATGAATTGAATATAAAACGATTTCGAAATGAATTGAATATAAAACGATTTCGAAATGAATTGAATATAAAACGATTTCGAAATGAATTGAATATAAAACGATTTCGAAATGAATTGAATATATAACGATTTCGAAATGAATTGAATATATAACGATTTCGAAATGAATTGAATATAAAACGATTTCGAAATGAATTGAATATATAACGATTTCGAAATGAATTGAGTATATAACGATTTCGAAATGAATTGAATATATAACGATTTCGAAATGAATTGAATATATAACGATTTCGAAATGAATTGAATATATAACGATTTTGAAATGAATTGAATTGAAAACAAATTCAAAATGATTTGAAAGCAAATTGAAATGAATTCAAATTGAATTGAAATTTGAATTGAATAGAAATGAATTTTAAAACGAATTTATAAAGAAGAATTCAATTTTGATTTGAATTGAAATGGAAGTTGAAATTGCTTTTGAAACGAATTTAAAACTATTTATATAATTCGTTTTAAATAGAAATCGACGAAATATATATTATATATATTTTATATATAATATAATGGCCTGAATAGAACGCGCCGCGCCGCGGTAGTTCGTGAATTTCGACCATTTATTTCAAACGGACATTACGGGAGATCCGACCGTCGGATTCTCCTAAAACCGGAACCGTTGGGTTCGTATCGAAAAGAGCTTTCTAACGAATATTAGAAATTAGAAATCTAACGGTTGGATTTGGAATTATGTCCAAATCAAATTTGAAAAAGGTCGCTGTAAGTGCAGTTCGATGGCCATTGATGGAAATCGACTGTACGGGCCTTGATAAAATTATTAAAAATATTAATAATTTGTGTAAAATCATAAGAAATGATTTGAGAAGAATTGGGATGAAAAACTCCATATTTGAAAAGATAAAAATAGATTTTTATCGAAATGAACTAGTTTTGAACTAGAAATATAATTCTATTTATTTTTAAATAAATAAATTGAATTTGAAAAGGGTTTTAAAAATAACCAAAATTTCCAATGATTGCATTGGAGTGGATTTGAATCGAAATTGTCTTCGGAATATTTCGATGTTGGAATTCGTGATTATACAGATGTTGTTATGGGAATTTGAAAGATATACATTTATATCGTTATTTCAATACGACATTTGTTAGTTGTAGAATTTGATATTGAATATAAGCCGATATATTTTCTATTCAGAGCCTTGTATTGAATATCAAATGTGATTTGGGTTTGTCGTGAATGGTGTCTTCACTAACACTGTTCTTGAACCCAGTTGAGAAAAGATTAAATCTTTTTATTTAGATTTAATGAAGTGTACCAATTAAATAATATTTAATTGGAATTGAATGGATATTGATTTTTGGGTTTATCGTGAACAGTGTTTTAAATAACACTCGTTCTTTAATCCGATAATCAATGGAATGTGACTTTGGGTTTATCGTGAACCGTGTTTTAAATGACACGGATTCTTTAACCCAGTTAACGATTAAAACTAAGTGGAGTTTTAATGAATCTTTAATTAGATTGAAAAGATCGAAAATGGAGTATCTCCAGTTTTGCTCCAGGCGATAGTTAAATCTTTAATTAGATTTGAACGTGAAATGGTAATTGAATTTACCGATAACACTGTGGTGTTAAATATGAAGTATTACCAGTTTTACTTCATGGGATGAATAGGTTGGGATTGGGAAATTAAAATAAATGATTACTTCGGTAAGGTTCGCTAATCCCGACTAGTTTGAATCGAAATTCAAAGGAAGATTAGAGAATAAATTCAAGAAATTATCTTGGATAAAATTAATGGGAACCTTTCCCTATGAATGTGAAAATCAGAAACTAACGGTCGGTTAGCTAAGCAGAATGGTTTTCTGGATATTGATCTGATGTTGGTTTCGGCCTTCGGGGTTAATATTTGGGGAATTATTCTCTTGATTAATTTACGGTTAGTGACTGATGAATTGGAATGAGGCGTATGTTGTGTTTGTGTAACACTTTTATAATATATACGCGAGTTATTCGGAAAGACCGGGTTTATCCCATTCTGAATAACTGATGCGACGATAAGTCGAAGATGAAGACGGTGGTCGAAGACCAGAAGTCTTCACGTCGTTTGGGTGATTACTGATGATCTTGATTGGGCTGTACACCCAAGAAGATGGAAACAGTTTGTGATAGTCCAGACGTACTTGGAGATCGATGGATATGCGAGGTACTAGGTGCCTCCGGTTTCGTTCAGACCCAGAACGGACTTGTAAATGGACTGTGTGTCTGACATTGGATTTTAGTCCGTGTGATTGATCTCTATTAAATATATATCTGTTTGGCGGCGGAGAATTTATTCTCTTGCTTAACGCCCTTCTCTGAGACGTACGAGCTCAGGGGTTATATATTGATGGATATCAAACGCATGGAGTGAATTGCCTGTGTGGCATGCCTAAGTGGCAATTGATCGAGGCTTTTGTTGAAAAGCAAAGTCTTGTGGTCGATGATAAAAGCACGGCCTTTGTGGCATAGCTTTGTGTAACGTTTGATTCGCGAGTTTCACACCCGGTATGAACCAAAAACGGGAGACGGACCTCAGGGAGGGCCTACGTTTCCTCCTAGCTAAAAGTGGCGTCAGTGGTTTTACACGCCCTGACGAGTTTGACTTATGTGGTTGTTGCTGTTGCGAGGCGCCTCGGTTAGATCGGACGATCCGGGTCCGATGGAGTCATTCGTTGGCTCGCTTACGCCCCAAAGGGCGGCGAAACGTAGTGCTCAGGCATTTTAACCCACTCCGTGTGGACCGGCCCTGACGATCCAAGGCTTGCCTGCGCGCTTGCCTGAGACTCGGGCTAGGCAGTCTCGAATCGGTTGAGGACTATCTTTTGCCTCGGTTCATAGACGGAAATCCAATTTCCAAATACGTGACTTTGCGGTTTTATATGTAAACCTATATATGGTGACATAGTGGGATGGGGCGCTCATGCCGCCTATGATTGATACTTATGATTTGAAGTTGTTTTATACACTATGCACTTATTATAGTATCAAATGATTTGTTTTAAACGTATCAAGCATTTTTTGGCTGTTATAAGGGAAAACCCTATCCCCCGGCTTGCGTTGCATTGTGTGATAGGACCTGGGTCTTATAACAGCTTCATTTTTTCTTTATTTAGCATTGCGCTGTTTGTTTAATGCACTGGTATTCTTGGGAGGAAACCCGTTCCGTGTTATACGGCGTGGTCCCTTGTTTTACCGAACTTTGAAATTAAAGATTAATAATTGTTTTTAGTTCTCACACCAGTCCCATGACTGACCTGGAGTTTATTGTTTCAACCTAAACTCTGGGTGCCCCTATTTTCGACACGGGCAGCTAGTAGTTTTGGTTTTGCAGATTTATATTCACAGGATCCTGGTTTACAGCTGGAACGATATCCGGAGAGCTTTGTATCCGTATATCTTCTTCTAGTTGTGCATTGTTTTATTTTCCGCTGCTATGTATTTAAATGTAATTTAAATCTCTGATATTTCTGTGTAATATTCATTTATACTCTGTATATTCTTGTAATCTGATGCATTGTTGTAATATACAATGAAATGTTCTTCTGTATGCGTTCTATTTTGTCGTGTTCTCAAACGATAGGGCGTTTCGAATGGTCTTTGTCGGTTTAGCGACTGGTTCGGGTCGAGCGAAATTCCTTGCCGTCACAGTTGGTATCGGAGCTTTGGTTTACAAAGCTCAGAGAACAAGGCACATTAGAACTATACGAAAGAATTCATCAGATATTGGATTAGTAATATCCAATTTGAATGACTCGTTAGAGATGGGATCAGTAGTATCCTAGAACAAGTGTGAAGAGTATATTTTTAAAATGAAAACAAATTTTTTTTTGAAAATTTAAATCAACTATTCGTATTTGATTATTTATTTGTATTGATTTGGACAGTCCAGTATATAAAGAATTTGCATATACGCCTTGCAAACGTATATTCAAAGTTTTAATATATTGGATAGATATAGCATCACACTCTAGTCGCCCGGAGATGATTCAGATGATGAGGCCTCATCATCAGTGTTTATATTCGAGTGACGAAAGTGAGATTTCTATATATTTCCTATTGACCGGTGTGAGAACCAAAATTAGATAGGGCCTATTGTTGTGATTTGGCATCAAAAATCTGATTTTTGACTATGTATCAAAATTATGAATTTGAAACTCTAATTCACTAATTGATTGATGTTTGTTTTGTTTGTTTATTTGTTTGCTAATTTTTAGCCATTTAGCCTAATTGAAACAAATATTGAATTGTATTGAAAATTGGTCGCATTTGCTTGCATATACATATACTTACATTGAACAGGTCATAACAAGGAGGCTAGAGCCGAAGAATAAAATTTGTTTGCCCGACAAATAGGTACATGTTTACTACATAATTTCCTGTTTTGTTTGGGTGATGATGATTTTGTGAGCCTATTGGCTAGCCGCTTGGCTTTTTCTTTTTCTTTTTGAGATCTGAAGGACCGGGGAAGCTATTTGAAATTCCCCGATGCTCCCATTGCAGGGGAGGTTATGGCGAAATTTTTCAGAAATTTAGGGTGTTAGCCAAATTTTTGAAAATTTGAAAATTCTCAAAAACTAAAGAGTTGGAGAATGGAAGCCAGATGGAGGGTAGAGTTGATTAATCAAACCACTTTCGACTTTGTTCCTTTTCGGGGACGAAAAGTTTTAAGTGGGGGAGATTGTAACAACCCGAAAATCTGGGCTAGTTTAAAATTTTTATTTTGGCAATTTTATCAAATTTTGATTATTTAAAATGAATTATTTTAAATAATATCGACGAGAAATTTATTTTGAATATGAATCGAATGTATATATTATATACGTCGTCGTTAGAATATAAATAATTATATATAATTATAAAAGGAATTGAAAATGGTGCGGTAGTTCGATAATTCGATTTCAAACTTCAATTGAATGTACCGAGTGCAAAACAATCCGGATTTTAGTGAAACCAAAAATAATGGGATCTAATTGATAATATCTTTCCAACGAATCCGGGAAATCGAGATTTCATAGCGGAAATCAAAAGATATGTCCAGTTGAAAATTCTGAATAGTCGCTATGGAATTCAGGCCCTTAAAAATGGATATTTTGCAAACGACCTCGGATTTCGACGAAACCAGTTTTGTTGGGTCCTGGTGTCAAGTTATTGCTAGATTCCAAATTTCATAATTTTTCGAATCAATAGGTGAGCGTGGCAAAGGAAAACGCGTTTGACCAGTTTCAGTTGATTTTAATCGACTGGAAATTGGCCATTTTTCAAACGGTCTCAGAATTCGACGAAACTAGTTTTGTTAGGACCGTATCGTCAATACGAAGCTAGAAAATATTTTTCAGGAATTTTTCTAGTTAGTATGTGACCCCGGTAATTTGAAATGTGCGTTTAAAATTCAATATAGTAATTTAAATGTAAATTCAATAGAAACCGATCGAAACGATCGAATCAGCTTACGATACATATCCCATTGTGTTCGGAATGGGGGTAAAACGCTATGGACGACAGTCGGTGGGTTCGATTTCGGGTTCGGGCGAAAAGTCAACTAAAGGAGGATTAAATTAATTAATTAAATAAATAAATATCTTTCTTTATTTCTTCACCCCCCCTATACTTTTCCCTCATTAGCCGATCAGTTGAAATTAAAATAAAAAAAAAATTAAGGGGGGGGGGCGATCGACGGGGCTTCACCGCCACCCAGGGGCGTGCGCCACCGCCGCGCCGCCGTCCAGGCTGGCCCACCCCCCATCGCAGCTCCCTCCTCCTCTCGCATACCCCATCTTCCCCGCTTCCCTCCAGAGTCTCGCGCAGACCCATAACCCCAGACCCGACGGAAATCTCCCCAAGTCCCCCCTGAAACCCGACGCCCTGGTCCAACGCGCCTGCCATCGCCACCATTCCCCAATCCGCCCCTCCATTCGCCGCTGGACCCCGCTGTACGGCCAGCGCCGCCTCCGACAGCGCGCCACCCACCTGAGCGCCTCTGGCCACCCTCCTTCGACCTCCATATGCCGGTGAGCCTTTTTGTTTATTTATTTTATTGTTTTTATTAATTTAGGTGAGTAAAAATATGATTTTTATATTTTTAAAGAATTAAAAATATGATCTTTATATTTTTAAAGTAATAAAAATATGATTTTTATATTTTTAAAGTATTAAAAATATAGTCTTTACTATATAGATGATATAAAAAATATGATTTTTGTTTATGTAGAGAAGTGAAAATATAATTTTTACATGATAGGAATATTAAAAATATCATCTTTGTATATGTAGCGAAATAAAAATCTGATTTTTATTTTATATATGTTGAAATAAAGAGGGAATTTTTATAGTGATGAAAGGCGAAAACTTTATTTTTATAAAGGCGAAATCAATATTTTTGAAATGGAATTTTTATCTATATGACAGAGAAATAAAAATATGATTTTTATATATTGAACTTCAAAATAAAAATATGATTTTTATATATAGAATAACATAGTAAAAATATGATTTTTATATATTGAATAACATAGTAAAAATATGATTTTTATATATTGAATAACATAGTAAAAATTTGATTTTTATATATTGAATAGCGAAGTAAAAATTCGATTTTTACATGTGTAGTGGCTACGGGCGAAGAAAGTGATAAGAGACAAGAACAGTGAAGATTTCCTGCATTAGAAGTGCCGTGGAGTAAGGATAGCTATCGGTGAGAACTTCTCACTCAAATTCTACTTTTCTAGTTATATATATATATATACTAGGATGCAGACGGTGCTTATTAGAAGCACCCGACACCCGTCCACAGACCATGGACTTGTTTGATTGGTTGTGTAGTTGGTTAGATTATTTGATTTGGATTGGATTGTTTTGGTGAAATTGAAATTGATATGATTGATGTGTGAATGGCGTGGGCCTTCACTAGACCGGGGATAAGGCTAGGCCTCGTCCCGTTTCTAGTATCGTGCCGTTATGCCGCCGAAATTTTCTAAAATGTGTTAGAAAAATAAAAATATCATTTTATTTAAAGAATGAACTTAATAGAAATTCATATGTTGGAATAAAATGTTTTATCGTTAAAAATATAATTTTTAACGTGAATGTGAATAAACAAATATTCATTTACAAACCAGACGGTTTGTTTATGTACACCTATTTGAAGGACATTGATTGGGACGATAAATTTTACACATCGCCCAACTGCACGAATAAAATATTTGTTTGATTGTTTGAAACCCCACACGGGTGTTGGGATGAAATATGAAGTTCACTCATCCTGATTGATTGAATATGTCGATCGATTGATTGACAGGCTGTTATAAGCGTTAAATGTCTATATTTGATGCTTATACAGTGTAGTGCACTTTGGTTGATGGTTGATTATTTTTCAATGCTATTATATACATGTGTTGTATGAAAATCCATATAATTAACATTATATGGTGATTGATTGGGCCTCATTCCAATTTAGAAAATAAAGAATATTATAAAATAAAAGTTCATGTGTTGACAGTACTCATCCTTTGAGATTGGTCATGTGTTGAACGAAATATTTTGATAATAAAATTTACATCTTTATCAATATAAAATAACGGTTCATGTGTTGACAGTACTCATCCTTTGAGATTGGTCATGTGTTGAACGAAATATTTTGATAATAAAATTTACATCTTTATCAATAAAAAATAACGGTTCATGTGTTGACAGTACTCATCCTTTGAGATTGGTCATGTGTTGAACGAAATATTTTGATAATAACAACTATTTTGAAAAAGAAATATTTGAAATAAAATATTTGAAATAGAAATTTATGAAGCCGTGTTGGTTAGATTGACGCCATTTTGACGTAAACGATATTTATATCGATTTTATTCATTTCGAAATGAATTGAATATAAAACGATTTCGATATGAATTGAATATAAAACGATTTCGAAATGAATTGAATATATAACGATTTCGAAATGAATTGAATATAAAACGATTTCGAAATGAATTGAATATAAAACGATTTCGAAATGAATTGAATATAAAACGATTTCGAAATGAATTGAATATAAAACGATTTCGAAATGAATTGAATATATAACGATTTCGAAATGAATTGAATATATAACGATTTCAAAATGAATTGAATATAAAACGATTTCGAAATGAATTGAATATATAACGATTTCGAAATGAATTGAGTATATAACGATTTCGAAATGAATTGAATATATAACGATTTCGAAATGAATTGAATATATAACGATTTCGAAATGAATTGAATATATAACGATTTCGAAATGAATTGAATTGAAAACGAATTCAAAATGATTTGAAAGAAAATTGAAATGAATTCAAATTGAATTGAAATTTGAATTGAATAGAAATGAATTTTAAAACGAATTTATAAAGAAGAATTCAATTTTGATTTGAATTGAAATGGAAGGTGAAATTGCTTTTGAAACGAATTTAAAACTATTTATATAATTCGTTTTAAATAGAAATCGACGAAATATATATTATATATATTTTATATATAATATAATGGCCTGAATAGAACGCGCCGCGCCGCGGCAGTTCGTGAATTTCGACCATTTATTTCAAACGGACATTACGGGAGATCCGACCGTCGGATTCTCCTAAAACCGGAACCGTTGGGTTTGTATCGAAAAGAGCTTTCTAACGAATATTAGAAATTAGAAATCTAACGGTTGGATTTGGAATTATGTCCAAATCAAATTTGAAAAAGGTCGCTGTAAGTGCAGTTCGATGGCCATTGATGGAAATCGACTGTACGGGCCTTGATAAAATTATTAAAAATATTAATAATTTGTGTAAAATCATAAGAAATGATTTGAGAAGAATTGGGATGAAAAACTCCATATTTGAAAAGATAAAAATAGTTTTTTATCGAAATGAACTAGTTTTGAACTAGAAATATAATTCTATTTATTTTTAAATAAATAAATTGAATTTGAAAAGGGTTTTAAAAATAACCAAAATTTCCAATGATTGCATTGGAGTGGATTTGAATCGAAATTGTCTTCGGAATATTTCGATGTTGGAATTCGTGATTATATAGATGTTGTTATGGGAATTTGAAAGATATACATTTATATCGTTATTTCAATACGACATTTGTTAGTTGTAGAATTTGATATTGAATATAAGCCGATATATTTTCTATTCAGAGCCTTGTATTGAATATCAAATGTGATTTGGGTTTGTCGTGAATGGTGTCTTCACTAACACTGTTCTTGAACCCAGTTGAGAAAAGATTAAATCTTTTTATTTAGATTTAATGAAGTGTACCAATTAAATAATATTTAATTGGAATTGAATGGATATTGATTTTTGGGTTTATCGTGAACAGTGTTTTAAATAACACTCGTTCTTTAACCCGATAATCAATGGAATGTGACTTTGGGTTTATCGTGAACCGTGTTTTAAATGACACGGATTCTTTAACCCAGTTAACGATTAAAACTAAGTGGAGTTTTAATGAATCTTTAATTAGATTGAAAAGATCGAAAATGGAGTATCTCCAGTTTTGCTCCAGGCGATAGTTAAATCTTTAATTAGATTTGAACGTGAAATGGTAATTGAATTTACCGATAACACTGTGGTGTTAAATATGAAGTATTACCAGCTTTACTTCATGGGATGAATAGGTTGGGATTGGGAAATTAAAATAAATGATTACTTCGGTAAGGTTCGCTAATCCCGACTAGTTTGAATCGAAATTCAAAGGAAGATTAGAGAATAAATTCAAGAAATTATCTTGGATAAAATTAATGGGAACCTTTCCCTATGAATGTGAAAATCAGAAACTAACGGTCGGTTAGCTAAGCAGAATGGTTTTCTGGATATTGATCTGATGTTGGTTTCGGCCTTCGGGGTTAATATTTGGGGAATTATTCTCTTGATTAATTTATGGTTAGTGACTGATGAATTGGAATGAGGCGTATGTTGTGTTTGTGTAACACTTTTATAATATATACGCGAGTTATTCGGAAAGACCGGGTTTATCCCATTCTGAATAACTGATGCGACGATAAGTCGAAGATGAAGACGGTGGTCGAAGACCAGAAGTCTTCACGTCGTTTGGGTGATTACTGATGATCTTGATTGGGCTGTACACCCAAGAAGATGGAAACAGTTTGTGATCGTCCAGACGTACTTGGAGATCGATGGATATGCGAGGTACTAGGTGCCTCCGGTTTCGTTCAGACCCAGAACGGACTTGTAAATGGATTGTGTGTCTGACATTGGATTTTAGTCCGTGTGATTGATCTCTATTAAATATATATCTGTTTGGCGGCGGAGAATTTATTCTCTTGCTTAACGCCCTTCTCTGAGACGTACAAGCTCAGGGGTTATATATTGATGGATATCAAACGCATGGAGTGAATTGCCTGTGTGGCATGCCTAAGTGGCAATTGATCGAGGCTTTTGTTGAAAAGCAAAGTCTTGTGGTCGATGATCAAAGCACGACCTTTGTGGCATAGCTTTGTGTAACGTTTGATTCGCGAGTTTCACACCCGGTATGAACCAAAAACGGGAGACGGACCTCAGGGAGGGCCTACGTTTCCTCCTAGCTAAAAGTGGCGTCAGTGGTTTTACACGCCCTGACGAGTTTGACTTATGTGGTTGTTGCTGTTGCGAGGCGCCTCGGTTAGATCGGACGATCCGGGTCCGATGGAGTCATTTGTTGGCTCGCTTACGCCCCAAAGGGCGGCGAAACGTAGTGCTCAGGCATTTTAATCCACTCCGTGTGGACTGACCCTGACGATCCAAGGCTTGCCTGCGCGCTTGCCTGAGACTCGGGCTAGGCAGTCTCGAATCGGTTGAGGACTATCTTTTGCCTCGGTTCATAGACGGAAATCCAATTTCCAAATACGTGACTTTGCGGTTTTATATGTAAACCTATATATGGTGACATAGTGGGATGGGGCGCTCATGCCGCCTATGATTGATACTTATGATTTGAAGTTGTTTTATACACTATGCACTTATTATAGTATCAAATGATTTGTTTTAAACGTATCAAGCATTCTTTGGCTGTTATAAGGGAAAACCCTATCCCCCGGCTTGCGTTGCATTGTGTGATAGGACCTGGGTCTTATAACAGCTTCATTTTTTCTTTATTTAGCATTGCGCTGTTTGTTTAATGCACTGGTATTCTTGGGAGGAAACCCGTTCCGTGTTATACGGCGTGGTCCCTTGTTTTACCGAACTTTGAAATTAAAGATTAATAACTGTTTTTAGTTCTCACACCAGTCCCATGACTGACCTGGAGTTTATTGTTTCAACCTAAACTCTGGGTGCCCCTATTTTCGACATGGGCAGCTAGTAGTTTTGGTTTTGCAGATTTATATTCACAGGATCCTGGTTTACAGCTGGAACGATATCCGGAGAGCTTTGTATCCGTATATCTTCTTCTAGTTGTGCATTGTATTATTTTCCGCTGCTATGTATTTAAATGTAATTTAAATCTCTGATATTTTTGTGTAATATTCATTTATACTCTGTATATTCTTGTAATCTGATGCATTGTTGTAATATACAATGAAATGTTCTTCTGTATGCGTTCTATTTTGTCGTGTTCTCAAACGATAGGGCGTTTCGAACGGTCTGGGTCGGTTTAGCGACTGGTTCGGGCCGAGCGAAATTCCTTGCCGTCACACGTCGCGCGGCGTCATGCTGGGCGGAGGGAGATGGAGGAAGAGGAGGAGGGGCGACGAAGCGGTGGTGGCGGTGGCTGGCGCCCCTAGGGCTTCAGCGTTCTCCTTTTTTTTTTTATCTTTGATTTCTGTCGATTGAATTTGGACGGGGGGGGGGGGGGGGGGGGGGGCAAAGGAGATAAGGGGAAGAAAGTTTTTTTTTTTTTTATTTTATTATTTTATTTTCAATTTATGTTGACTTTTTCATACGACCTCGAAACGAGGCCCACCGCCTGTCGTCCATAGCGTTTTACCCCCATTCCGAACACAATGGGATATGTATCGCAAGCTGATTTGACCATTTGAATCAGTTTCCGTTTAATTTACATTTAAATCACTATATTGAATTTTAAACGTACATTTCAAATTACCGGGGTCACATACGAACTCCAAAAATTCCAGAAAATTATTTCTAGCTTCGTATTGACGATACGGTCCTAACAAAACTAATTTCGTCGAATTCTGAGACCGTTAGAAAAATGGCCAATTTCCAGTCGATTAAAATCAACTAAAACTGGTCAAACGCGTTTTCCTTTGCCACGCTCACATATTGATTCGAAAAATTATGAAATTTGGAATCTAGCAATAACTTAACATCACGGACCCAACAAAAGTGGTTTCGTCGAAATCCGAGGTCGTTTGCAAAATGTCCATTTTTAAGGGCCTGAATTCCATAGCGACTATTCAGAATTTTCAACTGGACATATCTTTTGATTCCCGATATGAAATCTTGATTTTTCGGATTCGCTGGAAAGATATCATCAATTAGATCCTATCATTTTTGGTTTCACTAAAATCCGGATTGTTTTGCACCCGGTATGTTCAATTGAAGTTTGAAATCGAATTATCGAACTACCGCGCCATTTTCAATTCTATTTATAATTATATATAAATATTTATATTCTAACGACGACGCGTATAATATATACGTTCGAATTCTATTCAAAATAAATTTTCTCGTCGATATTATTTAAAATAATCTATTTTAAATATTCAAAATTCGCTAAAATTGCCAAAATAAAAAATTTAAACTGGCCCAGATTTTCGGGTTGTTACAGACAAAAATCGGGCAGGCAGCATGGCTATGTGGGTCGCACCCATTAGGATGTATAATCACCTATCTAGAGGTTCATTTAATTTCTTATTCTATTCGATGCTGTCCCAGTCGGGAGACGGTTGCTGATCCCAACCGTTGGTGATATACATTCGATACACTCAAGCGAAATGAGTGGTCGGTCATGTGTGGGCCGGGTTGCAAGATGTTCTTGTTGAACCCAGTGTATTCCTCTCTAGAGATACACTAGCGGAAGGTGGTTCCATACCTTGTCATGTTGGAAATCCAATCTCCAATAAGTGCCATGCGGTTTTTGATTTATACTATGTATGTGGAGCGTGAGATGCAAGCATTCTGCTATTTGGTTATTTACTTGATGTAGACATTATTATAATATCACTGGATTTTCGTATCAAAGTGTTTTGGGTTATAGTAAGGTAAAAACCGTCCATGTTTATGTGTGGGCTGGTCTTACTATTATCTTTTCTTTCGAAAAGGGTTTTGAAAGTTAAACAAGTGGTTGGAGTTTACTCACACCAGTCCCATGACTGACCCAGAGTTTATTTTGTTTTGTTTTCCCTAAACTCTTGGGTGCCCAAATTTGTACGGGCAGTCAAGTAGTCGGGATTTCACAGATTCAATCGGAGGAGCTGGAAGCAGGAAGCTTCACCAGTTAGCTGTAGATTATCGTATTCCGCTGTGTACTACGTTGTATCTAGAAACAGGTGTTTATAACTGTTCCAGAAATGACTGTTGTGCTCTGATAATGGTATGTATATAAAGTTACTGATTTGTATTTCAAAAGTTATGTTATATAATATATTTTATTCGTTCCGCTGTGAGTTTGTGATCTTCGTTTTTTTCTTCTATTCTAATATTTCTTTCTTTCTATTTCTCATCCTCTATCTTCTTTCTATTAATGGTTCTTATTTCTGTGTTATTTGGGTTGGACGTGTGTTGTATTTAGTCAACTCAGATAGCTCGGATTTGCGGGTCGTTACACTAAGCAAGAGAATAAATTCTTTGCCACCAAACAGATATATATATTAAATAGAAATCAATCAGCACAGAATAAAATCCAATGTCAGACATACATCCATTTACAAGTCCGTTCTGGGTCTGAACGAAAACTGAAGACACCTTAATCCTCGTTCCATATGTCTAATACGGAAGAGAGGCTCTCGCATATCCAAACAATCAACAAGTACGTCCGGACAACTACCATTGTAACCCTTTAAAGGCAGCAACTCTAATCAAAGGCATCAATAGTCATCCATTCGATGTGAAGATCGTCGGTCTTCAATCACCATCTTCAATATCTTCGACTTCCAATCGTCATACAATCATTTGAAATGAGAGTTAACTCAGACTTTTCAAATAATTCTCGAATATATATAATTTAAATCATTTCTTTTCATTCCATATCGTTATAATATATTATAACGATTTATCGCTATTCTTATTTATATAAAAATAGTCATTTTTAATTAAACGACGCTTCAAGTCATCACCTGGCCCTGGCGCTGTTTTCATCAAAATTTAATTTACACATTTCTCAAAATCTAACCATTGGATCTTAGCAAATTTTATATCGTTGGAAAGATCTTTCCAAAGCAAACCCAACGGTTCCAATTTTGGGAAAATCCGACGGTCGGATCTTTTGGTATAATCATTTAAAGTTACGATTTCAAATTGCGAACTACAGCGGTGCGATTCATTTTATTTTAATTTATATATATATGTCGTTCAATAATTTCAACACCATTTCCTTTCTACCATATAGTTAACATCATTTTAATGAACCATAATTTCATTAAAATGTATATTTTAATGTTTTCAACATTTTTATCAAACTATGAATATTTTAAAGAAATCATAATTTCATTGGAAATGTAATTTTTTATGTTAAACCATTTTACCAAACTTAAATCTTTTTAATGATATCATTTATTACATTAAAAATGTAATTTTTTTAATGTTAACCACATTTTCATTTCAACATTGATTCTTTTATATGAAATCATATATCACGTTAAAAATGTAATTTTTCATGTTAAACACATTTTCATTTCGACACTGATTCTTTTCTATGAAATCATATACTACATTAAAAATGTAATTTTTCTTATCTTTCTTTTATTACATTAAAAATGTAATCTTTCTAATGTAATCCTTTATTACATAAAAATGTAAATTCTCTTATGTAATCTTTTATTACATAAAAATGTAAATTCTCTTATGTAATCTTTTCTACATTAAAAGTGTAAAATCCCCTTATATAATCTTTTATTACATAAAAATATAAATCCTCTTATGTAACCTTTTATTACATAAAAATGTAAATACTCTTATGTAATCTTTTATTACATAAAAATGTAAATTCTCTTATGCAATTTTTATTACATAAAAATGTAAATTCTCTTATGTAATCTTTCTAATCATTCATTTAAAATAAAAATGTAAATTTCAATGTTAACTCAATTCATTAAACAATGAGTCCTTTTTATAATGATTTAATTACGTTAAAAAAATGTAAATTTCAGTGTGACAAAAAATTTATTAAACAATGAATCTTTTTCTAAGAATTCATTCACATAAACACATTTTTTATATAACAACATTTATTTTTAATGTTTCATATACATTAAAAATGTAAAATTCAATGTAAACATATTTTTATATAACAATGTTTATTTTTAATGTTTCATGTACATTAAAAATGTAAAATTCAATGCAAACACATTTTTATATAACAATGTTTATTTTTTTTAATGTTTCATATACATTGAAAATGTAAAATTAAATGTAAACACATTTTTATATAACAATGTTTATTTTTAATGTTTCATATACATTAAAAATGTAAAATTCAGTGTAAACACATTTTTATATACCAATGTTTATTTTTAATATTTCTATACATTAAAAATGTAAAATTCAATGTAAACACATTTTTGTATAACAATGTTTATTTTTAATGTTTCATATACATTAAAAATGTAAAATTCAATGTAAACACATTTTTATATAACAATGTTTATTTTTAATGTTTCATATACATTAAAAATGTAAAATTCAATGTAAACACATTTCTATATAACAATGTTTATTTTTAATGTTTCATATGCATTAAAAATGTAAAATTCAATGTAAACACATTTTTATATAACAATTTTTATTTTTAATGTTTCATATACACTAAAAATGTAACGACCCGTGTTTTGGCCGTCAAATATTTATTTATTATTTTAAATATTATATTTGGAATATTAATGGGTTTTAATATTTAAATCGTTATTTAAAAATGAAGTTTTAACGTTAATTTTATTTATAATATAAATCGAGCTTGAAAATGGCGTGTAGTTCGTAATATGGAGTTTTGAACTTCAACTGAGAATATAGGAGCCGATATAAGTCGGATTTCTGTGAAATAAGAAACGTTGGGAGCGTGTTGATGATAATTTTCATATGAAAGAGAAAAATCCAGATTTCGTATTGTAGATTGTAAGTTATGGCTAAATCAAATTTTGAAATAGTCGCTGTAAAAATCGTTATTTAAATATCGACCTTTAAAATGACCATTTTGCAAACGGACTCAGATTTCGACGAAATCAGTTTCATTGGGACCGTATCGTTAAATTATTGTACGGTGTTGAATGGCGTAGAAAACCGATATCGTATGTGGCCACGGCAGCCAAAAAAAAAAACGCCCGTTCAATTTCTATGGCGCGTAATTAATTTAATAAAGGGTTATTTAAGTGTAATTGGAGCAGACGATCGAATTAGGCCACGAAACCAATTCCGTTGAGTTCATATCGTCGATTAGAGTCAGGATAGGTATATAGTTTGCTATTTTTGAAGACCGGGTAATTCGGCGTTAAAAAGGGCATTGCGGTGCGCGTAAAAATAGCCTACCGGGGATCTTCATAAGCGGAAGGATTACTAATAATCTCTAGTTTAGCGGCTAGAGATAAACTGTGGTTCTTTCGTGGTTGGAATCTACGGGTTACAAGGACTTCTCGCTACTGATCCATGGGGTGATTCCTATATTGGATGTAGTAGGAGAGTACCTTCGGTTCATCCTGTTCCTGGATGACTTGTATGGACGGATGTCTGACAGAGTATTTCCAAAAGAATTACGTACGTTGATTTCTTCAAACGTGCTATAGTGGTTGGCGGGGAATGGCCGTTCTCTTAGCTTAACTGCTAGAGGATTTTTGTGGATGTCAATTAGTGATATCTGGCGGATATGACGATGTGGCATTCAAAGTGAATGATGACCCGGTGTTAAAAAGGAATTCAAACCTCAAGCCTCATCAACCGGGAAATGACAGAAATCGGGCAGGCAGCATGGCTATGTGGGTCGCTCCCATTTGGGTGTATGATCACCTATCTAGAGAAAATCCTTTTGTTTCTTAAATCTTTTCCGATGCTGTCCCTTTTTGGGAAGACGGTGGGTTGCTCCCAACCGTTGGTGATATACATTCGATACACTCAAGAGAAATGAGTGGTCGGTCATGTGAGGGCCGGGTTGCAAGACGTTCTTGTTGAACCCAGTGTATTCGCCTCTAGAGATACATTATCGGCAGATGGTCCCATACCTTGTCATAGTCAGAATCCAATTTCCAATAAGCGTCCGCGGTTTAGATTGTATACTATATATGTGGAGCGTGAGATGCAAGCGTTCCACTAGATTGATATTTACTTGTAATTAGACATTATTATAATATCAGACAAGATATTGGTTTCAAAAAGGTTTTGGGTTATCGTAAGGTAAAAATCGTCCGTGTTTTACGTGTGGATTTGGTCTTACGATTATCCTTTTCTTTGAAAGATTTTAACTTTAAAATCAGGTTGTGTGATACCCTAAATACTGTGCGAGTTTTCCTCACTCTGGTTCACCAGACTAACCCGGTGTTTTGTAAATGCTCGGGTTAGCCCGGGGTGTACAGGTTCAGGTTATCGAATGCTGTGAAGAGACGAGCTGGAAGAGTCCAGACGTATGATATTATATGGCTACTATTCCGCTGTGTGTTGTATATGGGAACAGGTTATTATAACTGTTCCGTTGTGTGATGTACCCTGATATAGTAAGTTTTATTTAAAGCTCTCAATAAAGTTATTCCTGTATTATATTTTGTTCCGCTGCGATGTGAGACTCTGTGTTGTGTTGTTTCTTCTTCTTCTTCTGTTCTAATATTTCCTTCTTTTTTATCTCACCCTCTAAATTCTTTCTAATAACATTCCAGTGTTTTCAGTGTTTGGAAGGTCGGCATGAGTATGGTAAAGGTATTTATGTCGATTTTCGGGGCCGGTAATCCCTGGGTTGTTACAAAAAATGTAAAATTCAATGTAAACACATTTTTATATAACAATGTTTATTTTTAATGTTTCATATATTTTAAAATGTAAAATTCAATGTAAACACATTTTTATATAACAACATTTATTTTTAATGTTTCATATACATTAAAATGTAAAATTCAGTGTAAACACATTTTTATATAACAATGTTTATTTTTTATGTTTCATATACATTAAAATTGTAAAATTCAATGTAAACACATTTTTCTATTCATACTATGATCATTTTCATATTCAATAAAAAATGTATTTTTTTATTGTTAATCAATTTTTCTATTATAAATCAATTTTTATATCATAACATGAATATTATACAACACACGAATATTTCAGAAAATTTCGGCAGCATAACGGCAGGGTAATTAAAAACCGGCACCATCCCTATTACGGCTCCCCGCGCTAACTTAGGCCTCGCGACGATACAAGGGTTTTATTTTCCGAATACAATTTTTTCTATACAATCCATTTTCACAATATCAACCAATTTTGTTTCAACCACAATCAATCACCAAAAATCAACCAATTTCACACCACAATACAATCATGTCGTCCATGGTCTGTGGACGACGGTGTCAGAAGTTTTTAAACTCCGTCTGCAACCTAACATAATTTTATTCAATTATTTTTGGATCAGAAATCTCTCTTTGCTTTTTATTTCTTCTAAAATTGTAGAAGGCTCCAAAAAAATTTCGTTCAGTTCTGAAATGTCGTGTACGATGCCACGGTTCCGATGTTTCCTGGTTCATCGAATTTCATTATCGTATGAGCAAGATATGATTTTTATAGATAAATTGGAATTTACAACGCTTAAAAGTGTTACAATCATTTAGATTAAAACAGTCGTACCCTTTCATAAATTGTTCCAAACTAGGTTTAGATTTATCTCAAAAACTGATGCATGAGAGGATGATCAGATCATAGGACGTTGAAGGGGGAGGAGAGAGCTTTCGATCGCCGGTGGTGATGCCCAAATTGACGGCGCCTGGTGGTTGCGGCGGTGGTCCAAACGTGATGGCTTCAGGGGATCGGATCTCGTGACACACGCAACTACAGGGGGTAAGAGTGGTACGGATTTGAAGCTAGAGGAGAGATCTACAAAAACTTCCAAAGGCCCAAGGAGTTTCGTTGAGAGGATGAAGAGTTATTAAGGAAGAAGGAATTGAAGAATAGCCGCCATTGATTTCGAGGGTATAGGGTTTCTTCTGAAAGATAACGACAAAGAATTTTATTATTTTAATATATATACTATTTATTCTAATTTTAATTTATAAATTATTTGTTCATCGGACCGGACTCCAAACGAGGCCCAACGACTGTTGCCTCAGCTAATTACCCATGTTTCAGACACAATTGACTAGGTCTCATCAGCCCATTTGATCGTTTTGGCACATTTTTCTTTAAATTAAATAATAAAACATTTTATTATTTAATTTGATCATACATTTTAATTTACCGGGGCCACAAACTACTCCAAAAATTCCAAAAAAATAAATCTAGCTATGTTTTGACGATACGGTCCTAAAAAAATTAATTTTGTTGAATTTGGAGACCGTTAGAAAAATGGCCATTTTCTGGTCGATCCAATTTGACTGAAATTGACAAAACTTATTTTCTTTTGCCACGCTCACATATTAATTCCAAAAATTATGAAAATATGAATCTTGTAATAATTTGACATTCGGGATCCAACTAGGGTGGTTTCGTCGAAAACGGAGGTCGTTTTCAAAATGGCTATTTATACGGGCTATATATTGTATTGAATTTCATAGCGACTATTCTGAATATTCAACTGGCCATAACATTTTATTCCTGTTATAAAATTTCAATTTTTCAGATTCGTTAGAAAGATATTTTTAAATAGATTCTAATTTTTTTTTGTTTTACTGAAATCTGATTTATTTTGAATCCTGTACATTCAGTCAAAGTTCGAATTCAAATTTTCAAATTGCTGCGTTATTTCTAGTTCCTTCTATAATTAAAATAAATAATTCGTTCTAACTTCGATTTAATTAAATTTTTAGTCGTTATTATTTATAATAAATTACTTTAACTATTCAAAATTCAATAAAATAGCCAAAATAAAAAAAAATAGTTGGTTCTGATTTTCCGGGTTGTTACAATCTCCCCCACTTAAAAACTTTTCGTCCCCGAAAAGGAAACAACAGTAAAGTAGGAAACAAAACGGAAAATGTAAAATATTTTTAAATGTACCTTGCACCAGAGCTAATCACAGATATCCACTCTGCATTGGAAATAAGCCTGCTTAATGCTATCCTCAGTCTCCCATGTATAGTCTCTAGGATCTCCGCTCCACTGCACTTTGACTAGATGAATTCTTTTATTTCTCAGAACTCGGGTTCCCTTGCCAATAATCTTTACTAGCTCTCTTCTTACTGCTAATCTTGGGCAAATCTCTAAATCTTGTTGCGCTGCTTCTTCCATAATCAAGTTTGGATCATGCACATGCTTCCGAAGTTGTGACACATGGAATAAATCATGTACCTCTGGCAACCAGTTAGGCAACTGAACCTTGTAAGCGAGAGTTCCAATTCTTTCTAGAATAGGAAATGGACCAATGAACCTCGGCGCCAACTTCCCAATCTTCCCGAAACGAAGTACCCCTCTTAATGGGGAAACTCACAAGTATACATAATCACCAACAGAAAATTCTAAATCCCTTCTTCTTGAATCTGCATAGCTCTTATGTCGGCTCTGAGCTGTTAGCAGTCGCTTCTTAATAAATTCGACTTTATCCGAAGCTTCGCGAATTATGTCAGGACCAAATACTAGTATATTGCCTGGTTCTACCCAACATGCGGGAGATCTACAAGGCCTGCCATACAATGCTTAGAATGGCGACATTTGCATGCACTACACCAGAAAACACTTTTGGTAGCATTGAAAAAACGCTACAACAACTTATAGTAGCGTTTTAGTGAACGTTGCTATACGACATGCAACTAAAAGTCTGAAACTTTTTGTTGCGTTGTAGTAAATGCTACCAAAGTTACCTTATTGCAGCGTTTTTTAAATGCAACTATACAAATTTTTATACTAGTATTCATTTCTTCTGTAGCATTTTTAAAACGCCACTAAAAGTTAATGATTTTTTTGCAATCTATTTTTAATGCCGTTATTTATAGTATATAGCTTGTGCCATTTCCGACAATTTCTTATATAATATCTATATTAAAACAAGTGATCAATCACATATTTTTCATATTCAAACCAACAACTAAATCACATAATTAACATACAAAAGCAAACAATCAATCATGTTCAAATAATTGAACAAGCATACTAATCATATAGTCAAATATAACATCAATACCCAATTTGATATTAGTTTTTAGATAAAATAAGTCACATACCACAAACATTCACAAACAAGCTTACACAAATAGTACTTACAAAATATCACATATATGAAAATTGACGTCATGTTCATTACTTGGTCACCAATAATTCTTAATTGTTAGCGGTTTTCACTTTGAAATAGCCGATTACCTGCAGATAAGTTTAGCAATCAACAATAAGAATTACAAACCAAAACTGAATGTCAAGTTGTCGATTCATAACTTTAGCAAATTATCGTACAATGTAACTTGTAAACATACAAATCTGTCCATTTTTCATAAATAAGTCGTGCCTACCAATCAGTGTGGTGTAAAAATATCATTTCTAAGTCTGGGAAAAGATTCATAATATCATTTGTGCTTTTAGTCTTTTTTTTTCATGTTGCCTTTCTTTTTTCTATGTTTACAAAATATCATAATATATTTTGTTAGTACTATTTACAGGATAAAAGTAGTATTTCCCAATGTTATATGGGTAGAAGAATGAAACCTTTGCTAAGTTTGATGAGTAATAGTAACAGTCTAAAATAATTAAAGTTGCTTGGTACAAAAGTGTGATCTTTGAACTTTAGTCTACCATTCAGGCTGCAAGCATGTAATATGGATAATTATTTAAAATCATGTAGTAAGGAATTTAAAAGTGCATTAGTAGACATACTCATGTACTCTAAGAATCCAACAATATTCAGTTAATAAACATGTAGTTGTACCTTGAGAAAATTTACAGTTCACCAAGCACTGTTCGTTCCTCAACTAGTCTCATAGTTCACATGACTAATTTCCTCAAAGACAAAAACTTGATCATATTGTAGCACCAGATTCTAAAATTAATTACAACAAAAAATAATAGTAGCAACACTAGCAAGATAAGAAACAAACCTTCTGTTCACCAATAGGTTTGACGCAACGCATACAAAAAAATTTAGTGATCAACGAGTTCTTTTTTTGAGTACATGTCGGTGATAACCATGAAGCTTCCTAATAAGTACCTAAATGAATTACTAATGTAAGTAAGCATATAGCAGTTGATACTTGCAATAATTTATATGCCCACTTTAATACATTTAGGCTTATCAATCATAACTTGAAAAAAGCAATTTGTAAATGTACCGGCCTCTTCACATAATGTAAGGGAAAGGCTACGCGCGCTAATCGACCACCCATAGAGCCCGAAAAGCCGTGAACTGTACCAGGACGGGAGACTGGCCTGAGAAGTCCTCGCGCTTGAGTATGGGAGCTTTTGGCACTGGGTATCCACCTTTAGAGCATATTCGTGGATTTCAACTAAATGACTACAAATTCTACTACAGTCTTCAGTAATTTACAGAGTGTCATTTTACGATCATACATAATAAAAAAGAACCATGCATAGAAATTATGAACCAAATAATCACCTAACCATTTTACAAGTTTTTTATTGTATTTGCAAGTAGAAAACTATGAACTAAAACTATTGCTTGCATAGCAAAGTCTGAGCGAACAATGCTTAGTTTTAAAAATTATTGTGAATTTCTCTGATCAAAAGATCAATACGAAATGCCTTATGAACTTTGGTAACAAAGAACTTAAATTGGAATTAATCAAATACGAAATGCCTTATGAATTGCTATGATCAGAACCAAAGCCGTATTTACAAGTTTTTCAACTTTATATGTTTCAAGAAACTTCCATCTTTATTTTTACCTAACCACTTGAAATTCTATATGAACTTTGGTAACAAAGAAGGCATACCAAAGTCCAAGTGGCACTGCCCTAGATATTAAGGAATGGTAGGTTGTTTCGCCCCAAGTATGGTCTGGTTACCAGAACTGTTCCTCCTCAAAAGCCAGATAATCCTTCCAATAAAAAGCCTGCAAATGTTTCAGCTAATAAAGTCCACAACAAAAACAAGTAGTTGCTACTTCTAGTTCAACACCTACTAAATTGAATGTTAAACCGGAAATTAGAAAGGAGAATGAGTTGTCGAAAGATAACAGATTATCTTAAGTCATGGTTAAAAATGTTTGAAAGAATGATGCAGTAAAACTACTTTAAGTGCATAACAAATTGGTAATGATCCTAAAAACTCAACTTTGTATGATAAATTGCTTGAAACTAATTTAGAATTAATAAAACTTATGCAACTTCAATACAAGGAAATGATTGAAAAAAGTAAAACTTTCTGGCTGTAAGAGGGTGATTCAGATTCTAAATTCTTTTTCTCACAGATGACAAAGAGGTTTCACAGAAATCCAATTCAGGCTTCTTGTAATTTTGGTTTTTTGAATTGTGTCTCTGTCCAAATGACAAATATGCTATGCTCTAAAATTCATTAACTTGCCATTCACATGGATGAAGAAAGAGAATATTGGAAATCGTTGTAAGATCCATCGGGAAAATTATCATTAAAATTCCCTTGGAACACAACTAGAGCAAGTTCTAGCAGACTCTAATGGTGTAAAACTATTTGGAACAAACATTGTGCAGCTAAGATGCTAATTTGTGCTTTACTGGCTATGCTCAGTAAATTATACACAAAAGATAGGCCAGCAAGGTGGAAAAATAAGACTGATAGTACAAAGAAAACAATCAACTCTTTTCTTTGATTGTGAACACTCAGCTAAACTATGGGAAGAATTCCGCAGTAAATCACGACAACAGATAGTGAACTACACAACTAATGAGGTGTTTAACCGGTTAGAAACATCAAGCTTACGTAATTAGGCAAAAAAAATGATTTATAGCATTTCAATCACCACGTTCATATAGCACATTTGGAACAAGGGAAAGAGTAGAGCTTATAACATATTAAAATGCCTTATTAGGTCTGTCAACTGCTGATTGTTCAACAAATCGCTCATCTACTGAAATTTTTTAAAGTTCAAACTAGAACAGTAAAAAAAAGTAGAATCTATGCTAGGAAACTTCGGCTTAACTGTTGAACTTGCAATGAATAGACTCCACTAACTGTACTCATGTCGCCGATGTCTAATTGGTTAGCTGGAGAGATCAGGTCGAGAGTTGAAAACTCTACATAATGCTGCATATGAATTAATCCACATATAAAATCTATTAAAACCACATCCTTTTGTTGTGGAGAAATTTTGATTCAAGACCGCTTAAATCAAAAAAATCCCCAACGCCGCGGAAAACGAGATCGTGGTAATAGTGCAAAAACAACCAATCGAACAATCTCAATCTTACCCAAGCCAATCACAATCACCAAACAATGGAAATAATAGAGCAATAACGAGAAACTAAACCACACAGGGATTTATAGTGGTTCCACCGACGTCTTGTCAGTGTACGTCCACTTTGAGAGAGAAACCTTTATTAATATCAATAGAAGAGTACAAGAGATTGATTACAATGATCAAATTTACTAGAAAAATTTGATTTTGTGGAGAAAAGAATTGAAGAAGATTAGGATTGCCAAAACCCTAATTAGAATAAATCTTGATCTAATCTCTTGATTTTTGATCCACCTCCTTTTGTATTTGATGTAGCTTATATAGGCATAGAGAAGTATATGGAAATTCCCAAAATTTCCTCCAAAATATCCTCTAGATCCAAAATATTCTCCAGATCCAAAATATCCTCCAGATCCAAAATATCCTCTAGATCCAAAATATCCTCTAGATCCAAAATATTCTCTAGATCTAAAATATCCTCCAGATCCAAAATATTCTCCAGATCCAAAATATTCTCTACAATAGTATCACATACTTCAACACTCCACCTCGATACTATATCCATCTACATCACAACCTTCAATGCACCCAAGAATTTCCTTCTATCTTCAATCAAGAAAGCTTGAATGTTTCCCCAATGAACTCCGGCATAGCCACTGCCCATTGCACTTCACTAACGAGTTCAGGCATAGCCCCCACCCGTCAATAAAGTGTTGAAACATCCAACTCCTAAACCAGTCCAACCGAAAAACAATGTACTCGGGAGTGAAAACGAGTACTTACCATGAAGATAGAACAACAACCTCTCACCGATACTCTTCTACACCCAAGTTTCTCTCTCAACTGTGCCACCTCGTGGCACCTAGCATCTCTCCAAGCGAATTAAGTTCGAGCAATGCTCGAACTTCCCAACCGGCAATGTCTTAGTGAACATGTCCGCCGCGTTATCCTTTGTGTGCACTTTCCGAAGGCATACTTGCTTGTCTTCGTCCATGGATACTAGAAATGACTCTCTCACTTCAATATGCTTCGTTCGTGAGCTAAACGCCAAATTCTCCGCCAAATGTATAGCACTTTGGCTATCACATCGAACATCAATACTCTCATGTTCGAAACCCAAGTCACACAATAGTCGCTTCAAATAGAGTGCCTCCTTTGCCGCTTCCACAGTGGCTATCAACTCCGCCTCCATAGTGGATAAAGCAACTACGTTCTGCAATCTCGATCTCCAACTAATGGCCGTACCACCAAGTGTGAAGGCATATCCGGAAGTTGATTTCCTCCGATCCCTATCACCGGCGTAGTCCGAGTCACAATAACCAACTAACTTGTAACTCAATCCATCACTACCACCAAAAACAAGACCATTAGATGCTGTGCCTTTCAAGTATCTCAATATAGCCTTCACGGCTTCCCAATGCGATTTCCCCGGATTAGCCATATACTGACTAACCACCCCGACGGCATTTGCAATATCGGGCCTTGTACACACCATGGCATACATTAAGCTACCAACAGCACTTGCATATGGCACCTTTGTCATATAAGCCTTGTCTTTCTCTCCGATAGGTGATCCCTTATCTGAAAGCTTCATATGTAAAGGTAAAGGTATATTTAACGCCTTTGCATTCTCCATGTTAAACCGGAAAAGCACCTTCTTAATGTACTCCTTTTGAGTCAATCTCAACTCAAAAAGCTTTCGGTCCCTTACAATCTCCATGCCCAAGATCTTCTTTACTTCTCCAAGGTCTTTCATCTCGAACTCCGCCTTTAATTTCTCTTTCAACTTGTTGATTTCTGCCTTGTCCTTAGAAGCAATGAGCATATCGTCCACATACAAGAGTAAATACACCCAACAATCATTTCCTAACCTCTTGAAGTAAACGCAAGCATCCTTGATGCTTCGATGGAAGCCACTTTCAAGCATGAAATGATCAAATCTCTTGTACCATTGCCTAGGTGATTGCTTCAAACCATATAGTGATTTCTTTAACTTGCAAACTAGTTCTGACTTACCTTCTACAACAAACCCTTCCGGTTGCTCCATGTAGATGTCTTCATCCAAGTCTCCATGCAAGAAGGCGGTTTTCACATCTAGTTGCTCCAACTCCAAGTCGTAAATAGCAACTAATGCAAGTAGTATCCGGATAGAAGTATGCCTCACAACCGGTGCAAAGATCTCATCATACTCCTTTCCTTTCCTCTGTGCAAACCCCTTATCCACTAGCCTAGCTTTGTATCTTCCATCGTCCTTCACCTTATATATCCATTTGCACCCAATAGCACAATTTCCTTGAGGAAGTGGAACCAACTCCCAAGTCTGGTTCTTCATCAACGATTGCATCTCTTCCTCCATGGCGCAAATCCACTTCGAGCTATCACTCGAACCCATGACGTCATCAAGGTCCATCGGCTCATTTTGGACTACATGAAGAGCATAGTCCAAATTCTCACAAAAGCTAAGATAGTTCCAATCACCATATCTTTCGGGTGGCCTAATAGCACGCCGACCAACCCGAGTAGCAATACCATCACCCGGTCTTCCTTCAGCTCCACCTTGAACTGAATCTTCTCTAGGCTCGTGCACATCACCAACACTACTAGAGGAATCCTGTGGACTATGTGATGTAACATCAACCGCATTCACCTCGCAAGCACCTCCAACAACTCTACTCTCTCTAGGTCTGAAAGTGGGAATAACTTCCTTCTCCTTTGATTCACCATGAACCAAATCCGGAACATCCGATGAGCCTTCGTTCTCCTTGAACATAGCCGACTCATCAAAAGTAACATGACGAGAAATCATAGCCTTCTTCGTTTCCGGATTCCAAATCCGATAGCCTTTGACGCCATCCATATATCTGAGAAAAATCCCTTTGAAAGCTCTAGGCGAGAGCTTATCATTCCCCGGATCATGCACATAAACAGGACTGCCAAATACACGAAGATAACTCAAGTCAATGCTCTTCCCTTTCCACACTTCCTCCGGAATTTTGTTATCAATAGCCGAGCATGGAATTCGATTAATAATATGCACCGCGGTTGACAAAGCTTCGGCCCAAAATCCCTTAGACAAACCCGATGTCAATCTCAAGCATCGAGCTTTCTCTAGTAGAGTTCGGTTCATTCTCTCCGCCACTCCATTAGATTGCGGATCTCCCGGTGTAGCAAAATGCCTCCGAATACCATGATGCTTGCAAAAATTCAGAAACTCTCCGGAAACATACTCGCCGCCATTATCGGACCTAAGAACCTTCAAAGATTTTCCACTCTCATTCTCAACAAGAGCCTTCCATTCTTTGAATCTTGCAAATGCCTCCGACTTGGCCTTCATTACATACACCCAAACCTTCCGAGAAAAATCATCAATGAAAGAAATATAATATCTTGCTCCTCCCAAAGAAGCTACAGGCGCTGGTCCCCAAACATCTGTGTGCACATACTCAAGAATCCCTCTTGAACCATGTTTTCCTTCACCGAATGATACTCTAGTTTGCTTCCCCATGACACATTCCTCGCAAAACTCCAACTTGCTGAAACTCTCACCATCAATCATCTCCCTTCGACGAAGAACATCTAAACTCTTCTCCGAGACATGACCCAATCTCAAATGCCACAGCCATGTAGCATCTAAGCCACGAGAACTATCAACACTGACACAAGTTTCGCCTTGCACGGTCACTCCTTGAAGCAAATAAATACCATGAGTTCTAGCACCCCTCATAACCACAAGCACACCCTTCGAAACCCTCAAGCTATCACTCTCAATCGTGATCTTGCAACCTAAAGAATCCAACTGTCCCAAAGAGATAAGTGACTTCCGTAGTCCCGGAACATAGCGCACATTAGTGAGAGTACGAACCACTCCGTCAAACATTCGAATTTGCGTGGATCCAATGCCCTTCGACTTGCAAACTGCACCATTTCCCATAACAATTGATTTTCCTTCCCGTTCAACATAAGAAGAAAAACAATTCCTGTTAGGCGTCATGTGATATGAAGCCCCCGAATCAAGCACCCAATCGCTGCCCGAAACATCTGATGCTACTACCGACAAAACATCTACGTCTCCCTCACCAACATCTCTGTCCACCGCAACTGATGAAGATGCTACTTCCTTCTTCCCCTTCTCTGGACAATCATTCTTCCAGTGACCAGGTTTCTTACATATAAAGCACTTTCCATTTCTTTCCTTTGACTTTCCTCTTCCACCGGGCTTCTTAGACTTAGAACGCCCCCGGTTTCCCTTCTTCTCTGACTTTTCTTTCTCCGCAAATAAACCTTGACCATTACCAGCACCACTACTACCATCACTCGGCTCCTTCATCTGATCTCGCAATTCCTCACTAAGAAGACCCGTCTTGACATCTTTTAGAGTCAATGTATCCCGGCCATAGATCAAACTGTTTGAGAACCCAGTATAGCGCTCAGGCAACGAACATAGCAATATCATCGCCTTCTGCTCCTCCTCAATCTTCAAATCTACCGCCTTCATCTTCATTAGCAAATCATCAAACACATTTAAGTGTGCCTTTAGCGAAGTTCCTTCCTTCATCTTGTAGGTAAAGAAAGTCCGCAACAAGATCAGTCGATTTGTGAGTGATTTCTTCGTATACAACTCCTCCAACTTGTTCCAAATACCTTTAGCAGTCGTCTCACCACTAATTTCGGAAATAACATTCTCTCCCATGGCAAGTTGAAGTGTAGTGAATGCCCACTCTTCCATTTCTTCTCTCACCACATCTGAGATGTCCTCTGGCAATAAATGTGTATCAAACACTACGCGATGTACCCGATTCCACCTAAGAACCGCTTTCATCTTCCACTGCCACTTTTCGAAATCATTATCGCCATTCCACTTGTCGATAACCAATTGTGAACCAGCAGCTGCATACGACCCACGTACATAAGGAGCTACACCACTTGGACCACCTGTTGATGGATTATTTGAACCTGATTCCGGCATTTCTACAACTATCTACCAACACCAATGCTCTGATACCAAATGTAGTGGAGAAATTTTGATTCAAGACCGCTTAAATCAAAAAAATCCCCAACGACGTGGAAAACGAGATCGTGGTAATAATGCAAAAACAACCAATCGAACAATCTCAATCTTATCCAAGCCAATCACAATCACCAAACAATGGAAATAATAGAGCAATAACGAGAAACTAAACCACACAGGGATTTATAGTGGTTCCACCGACATCTTGTCAGTGTACGTCCACTTTGAGAGAGAAACCTTTATTAATATCAATAGAAGAGTACAAGAGATTGATTACAATGGTCAAATTTACTAGAAAAATTTGATTTTGTGGAGAAAAGAATTGAAGAAGATTAGGATTGCCAAAACCCTAATTAGAATAAATCTTGATCTAATCTCTTGATTTTTGATCCACCTCCTTTTGTATTCGATGTAGCTTATATAGGCATAGAGAAGTATATGGAAATTCCCAAAATTTCCTCCAAAATATCCTCTAGATCCAAAATATTCTCCAGATCCAAAATATCCTCTAGATCCAAAATATTCTCTAGATCCAAAATATCCTCTAGATCCAAAATATTCTCTAGATCCAAAATATCCTCCAGATCCAAAATATTCTCCAGATCCAAAATATTCTCTACAATAGTATCGCATACTTCAACACCTTTTAGTAATTTAAAAACAATATTTGATAATAAAATGGAAGTTTGGTAAACTGATATTTAAAAACAGTAGTTTACCACCATCCTTCTTCTTCAATCGCAACACCATCTCTCTAAAACCAAACGGCTCTTCCTGTAACAAGCAACAACAGAAAAATCAACTACAAATCACCTTTTCAATCACTTCAATAGACACCAAACAACACAACAACCTCAGCACACTGCCATCAATATAGCCCAGATCACGTTCAACCACAAAATGACATGTGCCTCCTCGCATCACCACAATCACCAACATAACCGACACCAAACTCATCAATAATCTTTTGCCAGAACCATAACTATAATATGCAACGCAACCATTAACAGATCATATCAAATCGTCACAAATCTGCTTCTGCTTCAACTTCGCTTTAACAATCACCAAATTTATAATACTCCCCGCCACAACTTGCAGCGAAGCTTCTCCACATTCCACCCCTGCTAAATCAACTCTAACATCCATCAACCTCCCTTATCTTAAATCAACAAGTGGGCAACACTACAACAATCCAATCACCAACACCACCACTTCCTTACAACACCTCGTAGTTAACTAGAAAAGAAAACTGCAACCAAATCACGAAAATAATCTACACTCAAGCCCAACAATCCTTTTAGTAATTTTAAAAATATATATAGATAATAAGATGGAAGTTTGATAATAAGAGAGAGATGGTAAACTTATTTATGATACACAAAAACTATATTGATAGCTAATCTATTTTAAAAAATTAACAAAATGTTTCAAATATTGGTAATAAGATGGAAGTTTGGTTGATTCGGCTAAACCAATCAATCAAAATTATCCTACAAGCTGATTATGAACCAAACCGTACACCATCTGAACCGACCAAAAACCTAGTTTGATTGGCTTATTTGATCACTTCGAATTCCACTTTAGCAGATTATTTGATAAAAAGGTTTTATATAATGGTAATGTTGATTAGCCTTGTTGTGTAGTGGTAACATCACCATTTGTTGAATAGGAAAAACATAGCTTCAAATTCAGGCAAGTTGCACTATTTTTTGGCCATTTGTTAGTATAGTGTTGAGCCAAGGAAGTTCCTTGGGCCAACCCATGGTCCAAGTTTCATTGAGTATTTGTTAAAGGAGTACTTTGTTTATTGTGTCTATGTATACAAAACCTCAACATAAATCAATCATAACAGAAATTTTTCTTGATATAGTCCCTTGATTTCCATCACCAAAGCAAAGATAATCAAAATTTATAGAGTCTATATATTCACTTAATTATGCATTTTATTATATTGTCTACGTCCTAGAAATTTTGATTACTAGCTTTCATTGCTTAAAAGCATGCAGGGATATCTTAGTTCGGTTAGTTATGAGCTTGATTTTGGACCTTGAAGCTCCCAAAATAATAATAATAATAATAATAATATAAGTTAAGCACTAGAGTATGTGGTATATACTAATATACAACAAGGATTATATGTATTGAGTTCGAGGATTAATATAGTTTATGCAAGCTATACAGTGATGCTAAAAAGGATGTGCTTTATCTTGAACCGCAGGCATGATACATCAGTTTGAGATGATATTTGTATTGCTTCCAGTTTGTGAATGCAAGAGGATTGGCTGCAACTAGACTTATGCCTAAATCATATCTTTTGGAATAGCGGGATACTGCAGCGAGCAGATCAAAATTAACCGATATAACAACATACCAATTGCATTACTGTAAATTATCATTAATGAAATTCCCACGCTTCTTCTTTCATGTTTAGGCTAATCATGCCAGCATTGGGATGGCAAAACCCAGGAGACTGTAGCCACCAAATGTATTGGGAACTTATAACATCAAGAAATAGATACTGCTTTTCGAGATGTCTTGGTCAAGACTTGCAAACGTAGTCTGTCAACAAACGTTGCATTATTCAATCAGTGCAGTAAATCAAATCCAAAACAATTTTGCAGTAGAAAATTTCTAGCATCTACCTGATTCTTATACTATTTTTCATTTAAGTCCTGAACTTTATGCACCTGCTTCTCTTAGTTACCTAACTATACCAGCACTAAGTTCTCAACATTTTTGAAATTCTTATCTTCATTCCCTAGTGCTACTAATCAACATTTTCACCTATAGCCTTCACAAATTTAGATTATCATCCACTAAATACAAAGTCTCTAGTCTTCGATCGATCCGTATTAAATCATTTGTATGCTCTTTGAATCTATTTATATAATGAAGTTTAACTTTAAGTTATATTTCAAGGAGGGGACATGACAGTGTTTGATACAAACACCCTTGGGGGATAGCATCCAAACAAAAATAAGATAATAGTATTCAACTATGAGATCAAGGAGATAGATGTATGACGTTTTAGACGGAGATGCTAAACACCATGGGTTCAAATGCTGAGGTATTAAAAAGTATTCTACTTTAATAAATTATCACTTATGTTATCAAAATATAGCTTTTAACTATGGACTATAATCTAAACACCTCAAAACAAATATTTTCCATTTATCTAAATATTTATGATTCACAGACAAGGTCCCTACTTTGAAATCGTTACAATAAAAGTTCTTATAGCAATGAATAGGTAAATAAGATCATTAGATTTTTTGAATCAAAAAGCGCAAATCGACAGACAGTTTTTTGATAAAAAAAGCAAGTTAGTTTGCACTTCTCAAGAAATTTTTAATAAATTGAATAACCAATTTTTTTTAATGTACATATAATAATAATAATTGTTATGTTAGCAAATAACAGCAGTTTTTCGCTATTATCTAATATTATATACATATTTTTTGTAACTACAAATTTAGTAGTATTTTGATTTTCTGTCAGACAATTGCAAACTATATTGCATTCTTTGTTGTTTCAAAAAATAAGAGAATAATTTATAAAATAATTTCTATAAAGATTTTTTTTACAACATAGAAAACAAGGACCTGTACCTTTTTATTTTTATTTTTTAACTAATCTAGTAATAAATTGACTACATGATCAGCGCAGTAAATATTCACATATTTCGTATATTAAATACATATTAAGCATAATTAATTGATGTCCATTTATTTATGTAACAAATGATAAAATCCAATTACCTCATTCATCTTCCCAAAAATAATTAAATAAAATTAAATCTACATGTAAAAACTTATAAATACCAAAATTACAAAATTCAATATAAAACGTCATAATTTTTAACCAAATTTTACAACACTATCACATACACACCTCACGGGTTGAACGCTAATAATTAGGATGATATCCGAAAATAAGCATTTTTAAGGTGCAAAATCGGTGCAATTCTTGAACATGTGCTGGATTCAGTTTGAGATCTTTCACACATCAACTTAGATTTTAACAGTAACTTTTTATCTCGAATATATGATAGGCGTCTAGTTCTTATAACCTCGATACATAGATTAAACAACAATGGTTTATCATCAGACAATTTTCTTTTTTAGTTCCATCCATCACAAACTGAAAGTTGTATTGCATTAATGAATTAGAAACACTCGACACTGTAAGGCAAATTCCGAGCTTTATTAGAAACTTGCCTAAATAGAAACCTGTAACGCTTAATCAAATGGTTTCTGCAGCCATTCACATCAACTCTCGAATATACTGGTATTTCATTAATAAGTTTATAAGGGAGTTATATAATTTCTTAAATCTAGCCAAAACTTGATAACTACAGGTAACAATGAACTATTAGGGTAAACTTGTGGACACAACTGAATTCCGCCTTCAGTTTTGATACTATCTCGAAACTACCCAAGTCCTACGTCATAGCCTTGTTCCACACAGTGCCAACACCTTAGTGATTTTGGACCTCCAGAGCCTCTCAGCTTATTATATAATTTTATGTTGCGTTCAACGCTTTGATTACCAACCATTTAAGCTCAGATAGAGAAATGGATTGGGATGCAGGCCACAACATGGGGATATGACATAGCTTAAAGATTGTAAATCTTAAAATGATTACTTGATATCCAAAATATGCTATATTTTATAAGGGTTTTACATAGCAACAATGTTGTAAAGTGGAAGTACCATTTAATATACATCCATGATCAATTTCAAACACATTGTATTGAATTCTGCCTGTTGTACGAGTACCAGTCAAACCAAACAAAATTAAAAAGAGACGATTAATTCGTGAAAACAACAAACTTAGTCTCATATATACATAGCTTTTAACCTGAGATGTGACCCACTATGGTGAAAGTCCCATGTATTGAAATTAAATCTTTTAAGGTAAACTGGAAATCAATATTTACTGCTGGGTTACCGAATCAAATATAAAATTGAGGAAAGAAAAAACGTCCAGAGTTGGTGGGTAGTTTCATTGTGTGAAGACCCGCAACTTCCCCGTAAAGGAAAGCGTCGGATAGTTCAAGAACAAGCCACAACAGAACACATACAGAAGAACATTTCACTGTATATTACAACAATGCATCAGATTTCAAGAATATACAGAGTATAAATGAATACTACACAGAAATATCAGAGATTTAAATTACATTTAAATACATAGCAGCGGAAAATAATACAATACACAACTAGAAGAAGATATACGGATACAAAGCTTTCCGGATATCGTTCCAGCTGTAAACCAGGATCCTGTGAATATAAATCTGCAAAACCAAAACTACTAGCTGCCCGTGTCAAAATAAGGGCACCCAGAGTTTAGGTTAAAACAATAAACTCCAGGTCAGTCATGTGACTGGTGTGAGAACTAAAACAGTTATTAATTCTTTATTTTAAATCATTAGGTAAATCAAGGGACCACGCCGTATAACACGGAACGGGTTTCCTCCCAAGAATACCAGTGCAGGAAACAACAGCGCAATGCTAAATAAAGAAAAATGAAGCTGTTATAAGACCCAGGTCCTATCACACAATGCAACGCAAGCCGGGGGATAGGGTTTTCCCTTATAACAGCCAAAGAATGCTTGATACGTTTGAAACAAATCATTTGATACTATAATAAGTGCATAGTGTATAAAACAACTTCAAATCATAAGTATCAATCATAGGCGGCATGAGCGCCCCATCCCACTATGTCGCCATATATAGGATTACAACTAAAACCGCGAATGTCACGTATTTGGAAATTGGATTTCCGTCTATGAACCGAGGCAAAAGATAGTCCTCAACCGATTCGAGACAATCTAGTCCATGTCTCAGGCAAGTACTCAGTCAAGCCTTGGAGCGACAGGGCCGGTCCACCGATGTGGATTAAAATGCCTGAACACTACGTTTCCCCGCCCTTTGGGGCGTAAACGAGCCAACTAAATGACTCCATCGGTTCGAGAACGACCGATCAATCCGAGGCGCCTCGCAACAGCAACAACCACATAAGTCAAACTCGTCAGGGCGTGTAAAACCACTGACGCCACTTCTAACTAGAAAGAAACGCATGCCCTCCCTGAGGTCCGTCTCCCGTTTTTGGTTCATACCGGGTGTGAAACACGCGAAGTAAACGTTACACAAAGCTACGCCACAAAGGCCGTGCTTTGATCATCACCACAAGACTTTGCTTTTCAACAGAAGCCTCGATCATTTGCATCTTAGCATGCCACACAGGCAAACCATCCTATGCAACCGATATCAGTCACACAGAATGAAATCCGATGTCAGACACACAGTCCATTTACAAGTCCGTTCTGGGGCTGAACGAAACCGGAGGCACCTAGTACCCCGCATATCCATCGATCTCCAAGTACGTCTGGACGATCACCAACTGTTTCCATCTTCTTGGGTGTACAGCCCAATCAAGAACATCAGTTATCACCCAAACGACGTGAAGACTTCCGGTCTTCGACCACCGTCTTCATCTTCGACTTATCGTCGTATCAGTTATTCAGAATGGGATAAACCCGGTCTTTCCGAATAACTCGCGTATATTTTAAATAAGTGTTACACAAACACAACATACGCCTCATTCCAATTCATTAGTCACTAACCGTAAATTAATCAAGAGAATAATTCCCCAAATATTAACCCCGAAGGCCGAAACCAACATCAGATCAATATCCAGAAAACCATTCTGCTTGGCTAACCGACAGTTAGTTTCTAAATTTCACGTTCAAATCTAATTAAAGATTTAACTATCGCCTGGAGCAAAACTGGTGATACTCCATTCTCGATCTTTTCAATCTAATTAAAGATTCATTAAAACTCCACTTAGTTTTAATCATTATCTGGGTTAAAGAATCAGTGTCATTTAAAACACGATTCACGATAAACCCAAAATCACATTCCATTAATTATCGGGTTAAAGAACAAGTGTTATTTAAAACACTGTTCACGATAAACCCAAAAATCAATACCAATTCAATTCCAATTAAATATCATTTAATTGGTACACTTCATTAAATCTAAATAAAAAGATTTAATCTTTTCTCAACTGGGTTCAAGAACAGTGTTAGTGAAGACACCATTCACGACAAACCCAAATCACATTCCATTAATTATCGGGTTAAAGAACAAGTGTTATTTAAAACACTGTTCACGATAAACCCAAAAATCAATACCAATTCAATTCCAATTAAATATCATTTAATTGGTACACTTCATTAAATCTAAATAAAAAGATTTAATCTTTTCTCAACTGGGTTCAAGAACAGTGTTAGTGAAGACACCATTCACGACAAACCCAAATCACATTCGATATTCAATACAAGGCTCTGAATAGAAAATATATCGGCTTATATTCAATATCGAATTCTACGACTAACAAATGTCGTATTGGAAATAACGATACAAATATATATCTTTCAAATTTCCATAACAACACCTGTAATATCACGAATTCCAACATCGAAATATTCCGAAGGCAATTTCGATTCAAATCCACTCCAATGCAATCATTGGAAATTTTGGTTATTTTCAAAACCATTTCAAATTCAATTTATTTATTTAAAAATAAATAGAATTATAATTCTAGTTCAAAACTAGTTCATTTCGATAAAAATCTATTTTTATCTTTTCAAATATGGAGTATTTCATCCCAAACTTTCACAAATCATTTCTTATGATTTTACACAAATTATTACTATTTCTAATAATTTTATCAAGGCCCGTACAGTCGATTTCCATTAACGGCCATCGAACTGCACTTACAGCGACCTTTTTCGAATTTGATTTGGACGTATCTCCAAATTCAACCGTTAGATTTCAAATTTCTAACATTCATTAGAAAGCTCTTTTCGATACGAACCCAACGGTTCCGGTTTTAGGAGAATCCGACGGTCGGATCTCCCGTAATGTCCGTTTGAAATAAATGGTCGAAATTTACGAACTGCCGCAGCGCGGCGCGTTCTATTCAGGCCATTATATTATATATATAATATATATAATATATATTTCGTCGATTTCTATTTAAAACGAATTATATAAATAGTTTTAAATTCGTTTCCAAAGCAATTTCAACTTCCATTTCAAATCAAATCGAAATTGAATTCTTCTTTATAAATTCGTTTCAAAATTCATTTCTATTCAATTCAAATCTCAATTCAATTTGAATTCGTTTCAATTCACTTTCAATTCAATTTGAATTCGTTTTCAATTCATTTCGAAATCGTTTTCAATTCAATTCATTTCGAAATCGTTTTCAATTCAATTCATTTCGAAATCGTTTTCAATTCAATTCATTTCGAAATCGTTTTCAATTCAATTCACTTTGAATTCGTTTTCAATTCAATTCATTTTGAATTCGTTTTCAATTCAATTCATTTTGAATTCGTTTTCAATTCAATTCATTTCGAAATCACTTTCAATTCATTTTGAATTCGTTTTCAATTCAATTCGTTTCGAAATCACTTTAAATTCAATTCACTTTGAAATCACTTTTAATTCAATTCACTTCGAAATCACTTTTAATTCAATTCACTTTGAATTCGTTTTCAATTCAATTCATTTCGAAATGAATAAAATCGATATAAATATCGTTCACGTCAAAATGGCGTCAATCTAATCAACACGGCTTCATAAATTTCTATTTTCAAAATAGTTGTTATAATCAAAATATTTCGTTCAACACATGACAAATCTCAATGAATGAGTACTGTCAACACATGAACTTTTATTTTATATCGATAAAGATGTAAATTTTAATATTAAAATATTTCGTTCAACACATGACCAATCTCAATGAATGAGTACTGTCAACACATGAACTTTTATTTTATAATATTCTTTATTTTTCAAATTGGAATGAGGCCCAATCAATTACCATATAAAGTTAATTATATGGATTTTCATACAACACATGTATATAATAACATTGAAAGTAATCAACCATCAACCAAAGTGCACTACACTGTAAAAGCATCAAATATAGATATTCAACGCTTATAACAGCCTGTCAATCAATCGATCGACATATTTAATCAATCAGGATGAGTGAACTTCAAATTTCATCCCAACACCCGTGTGGGGTTTCAAACAATCAAACAAATATTTTATTCGTGCAGTTGGGCAATGTGTAAAATTTATCGACCCAATCAATGTCCTTCAAATAGGTGTACATAAACAAACCGTCTGGTTTGTAAATGAATATTTTATTTTATTCACTTCACGTTAAAAATTATATTTTTAACGATAAAACATTTTATTTCAATCTATGAATTTCTATTCAATTCATTTATTCTATAAAATGATATTTTTATTTTCTAACATATTTTAGAAAATTTCGGCGGCATAACGGCACGATACTAGAAATGGGACAAGGCCTAGCCTTATCCCCGGTCTAGTGAAGGCCCACGCCATTCACACATAAATCAAAATCACCAAACAACCAAATTCAAATCACATCATATAACTAATCTATGCAACCAAACAAACAAGTCCATGGTCTGTGGACGATTGTGTCGGGTGCTACTAAGCACCGTCTGCATCCTAGTATATATATATAAATAGAAATGAAATTGAAAGGTGAGAAATTCTCACTTATAGCTATCCTAGCTCCACGGCTCTTCATTTGCAGAAGTCTTCGTCGTTTCGCCTCCTTTCACTTTCTTTGCCCGTATCCTCTACATATGTAAAAATCACATTTTTACTTCGCTATTCAATATATAAAAATCGAATTTTTAGTTCGCTATTCAATATATAAAAATCGAATCTTTATTTCAAAGTTCAATATATAAAAATCGAATTTTTACTATGTTATTCAATATATAAAAATCACATTTTATTTCGAAGTTCAATATACAAAAATTCTATTTTTCTATCGAAGTTCAATATATAAAAATTCTATTTTCTTTCGAAGTTCAAAACATAAAAACTATATTTTTCTTTCGAAGTTCAAAACATAAAAACTATATTTTTCTTTCGAAGTTCAAAACATAAAAATCATATTTTTTATCTCGAAGTTCTATATATAAAAATCATTTTTTTTTATCTTATAAAAAATCAAGTCTTTGGTATTCAAACCTTTTTCTAAAAATCAGTTTTTACTTTTATTTTAAAATCAGTTTTTAAATTAACAAAAATCAGTTTTTAAATTATATAAAAATCAGTTTTTAAATTATATAAAAATCAGTTTTTTTTTTTTTTATACTTTAAAAACAAATCAGATTTTTATACTTTAAAAACAAATCAGATTAACAATATAAATACAATAAAGAAATAATTAAAATAAACTTACATCGACTGTTGAAAGGGGGGGGGGGGGGTCTCGCGGTGGACCTGGTAGAGGGGGGTGGCGCTTGCGGGTGGCGTCGGTCTTCGATTGGGGTGCGATTTGGTCCTCGCGGTGCTGGAGGGGTCGTGGTCGGAGGATAAGAGGGAGCGCGAGAGGAGAGGGTCATCGATGTGGTGGTGGTTGCGGTGGAGTGGTGGGGTGCGGTTTCCGTTCGATTTGGGGGTTCGTGGTTTCGTGGGTGGCTGAGGGTCTTCGACGGAGTGAGGGGAGAGAAGGAGGGCAGTGGTGAGGTGGGGGGGGGGGGGGAGATCGACGGAGTAGGGCAGAGCTAGGCGGAGGCGACGAGCTGCTCTCCCTCCATTCTTCTTCTTTATATTTTTTTTTTGTTTACTGCAGAATGAAATCGGGGGGGGGGGGGGGGGGCAGAGGGAAAATAAAGGAGGGAAATATATATATATATATATATATATATATATTTTTCAATTTATGTTGACTTTTACATACGAACACCGAACTGGGTCCAACGACTGTCACCCCTAGCTAATTACCCCCATTCCGAACACAATGGGATATGTATCGCAAGCTGATTCTACTGTTTGAATCAGTTTTCGTTGAATTTACATTTAAATCTTTATATTGAATTTTAAACGCACATTTCAAATTACCGGGGTCACATACTAACTAGAAAAATTCCCGAAAAATATTTTCTAGCTTCGTATTGACGATACGGTCCTATCAAAACTAGTTTCGTTGAATTCTGAGACCGTTTGAAAAATGGCCAATTTCCAGTTGATTAAAATCAACTGAAACTGGTCAAACGCGTTTTCCTTTGCCACGCTCACATATTGAATCGAAAAATTATGAAATTTGAAACCTAGCAATAACTTGGCACCACGGACCCAACAAAACTGGTTTCGTCGAAATCCGAGGTCATTTGCAAAATGTCCATTTTTAAGGGCCTGAATTCCATAGCGACTATTCAGAATTTTCAACTGGACATATCTTTTGATTCCTGATATGAAATCTTGATTTTTCGGATTCGTTGGAAAGATATTCACTATTAGATTCCATTATTTTTGGTTTCACTAAAATCCGGATTGTTTTGCACCCGGTACATTCAATTGAAGTTTGAAATCGAATTATCGAACTACCGCGCCATTTTTAATTCTATTTATAATTATATATAAATATTTATATTCTAACGACGACGCGTATAATATATACGTTCGAATTTTATTCAAAATAAATTTCTCGTCAATATTATTTAAAATAATTCATTTTAAATAATCAAAATTCGCTAAAATTGCCAAAATAAAAATTTTAAACTGGCCCAGATTTTCCGGGTTGTTACAATCTCCCCCACTTAAAACTTTTCGTCCCCGAAAAGGAACAAAGTCGAAAGTGGTTTGATTAATCAACTCTACGCTCGATCTTGCTTCCATTCTCCAACTCTTTAGTTTCTGAGAATTTTCAAAATCTCAAAAATTTGGCTAACACCCTAAATTTTTGAAAAATTTCGCCATAACCTCCCCTGCAATGGGAGCATCGGGGAATTTCAAATAGCTTCCCCGGTCCTTCAGATCTCAAAAAGAAAAAGAAAAAGCCAAGCGGCTAGCCAATAGGCTCACAAAATCATCATCACCCAAACAAAACAGGAAATTATGTAGTAAACATGCACCTATTTGTCGGGCAAACAAATTTTATTCTCTGCTCTAGCCTCCTTGCTATGACCTGTTCAATGTAAGTATATGTATATGCAAGCATATGCGACCAATTTTCAATATAATTCATTATTCGATCAAATTAGGCATAATGATTCAAAATTATCAAACAAATAAACAAACAACCCATACACCAATCAATTAGTGAATTAGAGTTTTAAATTCATAATTTTGATACATATATAGAAAATCACGTTTTTGATGCCAATTCACAACAATGTATTCTAACTATACAAGTTTTGGTTCTCACACCAGCCTAATGGAAATATATAGATATCACATCTTCGAAACACGAATATAAATACTGATGATGTGGCCACATCACCAGAATTATCCCCGGGTGTCTAGAATGTGACTCTATATCTATCCAATATATTAAAACTTTGAATATACGTTTGCAAGGCGTATATGCAAATTCTTTATATACTGAATTGTCCAAAATCAATATAAACAAATAATCAAATACGAATAATTGATTTATATTTTCAAAACAAAATTTGTTTTCATTTGAAAAATATACTCTTCACACTCGTTCTAGGATACTATTGATCCCATCTCTAACGAGTCATTCCCATTGGATTTTACTAACCCAATTTCTGATGAATTCTTTCGTATGGTTCTAATGTGCCTTGTTCTCTAGGCTTTGTAAACCAAAGCTCTGATACCAAATGTGAAGACCCGCAACTTCCCCGTAAAGGAAAGCGTCGGATAGTTCAAGAACAAGCCACAACAGAACACATACAGAAGAACATTTCACTGTATATTACAACAATGCATCAGATTTCAAGAATATACAGAGTATAAATGAATACCACACAGAAATATCAGAGATTTAAATTACATTTAAATACATAGCAGCGGAAAATAATACAATACACAACTAGAAGAAGATATACGGATACAAAGCTTTCCGGATATCGTTCCAGCTGTAAACCAGGATCCTGTGAATATAAATCTGCAAAACCAAAACTACTAGCTGCCCGTGTCAAAATAAGGGCACCCAGAGTTTAGGTTAAAACAATAAACTCCAGGTCAGTCATGTGACTGGTGTGAGAACTAAAACAGTTATTAATTCTTTATTTTAAATCATTAGGTAAATCAAGGGACCACGCCGTATAACACGGAACGGGTTTCCTCCCAAGAATACCAGTGCAGGAAACAACAGCGCAATGCTAAATAAAGAAAAATGAAGCTGTTATAAGACCCAGGTCCTATCACACAATGCAACGCAAGCCGGGGGATAGGGTTTTCCCTTATAACAGCCAAAGAATGCTTGATACGTTTGAAACAAATCATTTGATACTATAATAAGTGCATAGTGTATAAAACAACTTCAAATCATAAGTATCAATCATAGGCGGCATGAGCGCCCCATCCCACTATGTCGCCATATATAGGATTACAACTAAAACCGCGAATGTCACGTATTTGGAAATTGGATTTCCGTCTATGAACCGAGGCAAAAGATAGTCCTCAACCGATTCGAGACAATCTAGTCCATGTCTCAGGCAAGTACTCAGTCAAGCCTTGGAGCGACAGGGCCGGTCCACCGATGTGGATTAAAATGCCTGAACACTACGTTTCCCCGCCCTTTGGGGCGTAAACGAGCCAACTAAATGACTCCATCGGTTCGAGAACGACCGATCAATCCGAGGCGCCTCGCAACAGCAACAACCACATAAGTCAAACTCGTCAGGGCGTGTAAAACCACTGACGCCACTTCTAACTAGAAAGAAACGCATGCCCTCCCTGAGGTCCGTCTCCCGTTTTTGGTTCATACCGGGTGTGAAACACGCGAAGTAAACGTTACACAAAGCTACGCCACAAAGGCCGTGCTTTGATCATCACCACAAGACTTTGCTTTTCAACAGAAGCCTCGATCATTTGCATCTTAGCATGCCACACAGGCAAACCATCCTATGCAACCGATATCAGTCACACAGAATGAAATCCGATGTCAGACACACAGTCCATTTACAAGTCCGTTCTGGGGCTGAACGAAACCGGAGGCACCTAGTACCCCGCATATCCATCGATCTCCAAGTACGTCTGGACGATCACCAACTGTTTCCATCTTCTTGGGTGTACAGCCCAATCAAGAACATCAGTTATCACCCAAACGACGTGAAGACTTCCGGTCTTCGACCACCGTCTTCATCTTCGACTTATCGTCGTATCAGTTATTCAGAATGGGATAAACCCGGTCTTTCCGAATAACTCGCGTATATTTTAAATAAGTGTTACACAAACACAACATACGCCTCATTCCAATTCATTAGTCACTAACCGTAAATTAATCAAGAGAATAATTCCCCAAATATTAACCCCGAAGGCCGAAACCAACATCAGATCAATATCCAGAAAACCATTCTGCTTGGCTAACCGACAGTTAGTTTCTAAATTTCACGTTCAAATCTAATTAAAGATTTAACTATCGCTTGGAGCAAAACTGGTGATACTCCATTCTCGATCTTTTCAATCTAATTAAAGATTCATTAAAACTCCACTTAGTTTTAATCATTATCTGGGTTAAAGAATCAGTGTCATTTAAAACACGATTCACGATAAACCCAAAATCACATTCCATTAATTATCGGGTTAAAGAACAAGTGTTATTTAAAACACTGTTCACGATAAACCCAAAAATCAATACCAATTCAATTCCAATTAAATATCATTTAATTGGTACACTTCATTAAATCTAAATAAAAAGATTTAATCTTTTCTCAACTGGGTTCAAGAACAGTGTTAGTGAAGACACCATTCACGACAAACCCAAATCACATTCCATTAATTATCGGGTTAAAGAACAAGTGTTATTTAAAACACTGTTCACGATAAACCCAAAAATCAATACCAATTCAATTCCAATTAAATATCATTTAATTGGTACACTTCATTAAATCTAAATAAAAAGATTTAATCTTTTCTCAACTGGGTTCAAGAACAGTGTTAGTGAAGACACCATTCACGACAAACCCAAATCACATTCGATATTTAATACAAGGCTCTGAATAGAAAATATATCGGCTTATATTCAATATCGAATTCTACGACTAACAAATGTCGTATTGGAAATAACGATACAAATATATATCTTTCAAATTTCCATAACAACACCTGTAATATCACGAATTCCAACATCGAAATATTCCGAAGACAATTTCGATTCAAATCCACTCCAATGCAATCATTGGAAATTTTGGTTATTTTCAAAACCATTTCAAATTCAATTTATTTATTTAAAAATAAATAGAATTATAATTCTAGTTCAAAACTAGTTCATTTCGATAAAAATCTATTTTTATCTTTTCAAATATGGAGTATTTCATCCCAAACTTTCACAAATCATTTCTTATGATTTTACACAAATTATTACTATTTCTAATAATTTTATCAAGGCCCGTACAGTCGATTTCCATTAACGGCCATCGAACTGCACTTACAGCGACCTTTTTCGAATTTGATTTGGATGTATCTCCAAATTCAACCGTTAGATTTCAAATTTCTAACATTCATTAGAAAGCTCTTTTCGATACGAACCCAACGGTTCCGGTTTTAGGAGAATCCGACGGTCGGATCTCCCGTAATGTCCGTTTGAAATAAATGGTCGAAATTTACGAACTGCCGCAGCGCGGCGCGTTCTATTCAGGCCATTATATTATATATATAATATATATAATATATATTTCGTCGATTTCTATTTAAAACGAATTATATAAATAGTTTTAAATTCGTTTCCAAAGCAATTTCAACTTCCATTTCAAATCAAATCGAAATTGAATTCTTCTTTATAAATTCGTTTCAAAATTCATTTCTATTCAATTCAAATCTCAATTCAATTTGAATTCGTTTCAATTCGCTTTCAATTCAATTTGAATTCGTTTTCAATTCATTTCGAAATCGTTTTCAATTCAATTCATTTCGAAATCGTTTTCAATTCAATTCATTTCGAAATCGTTTTCAATTCAATTCATTTCGAAATCGTTTTCAATTCAATTCATTTCGAAATCGTTTTCAATTCAATTCATTTCGAAATCGTTTTCAATTCAATTCACTTTGAATTCATTTTCAATTCAATTCATTTTGAATTCGTTTTCAATTCAATTCATTTTGAATTCGTTTTCAATTCAATTCATTTTGAATTCGTTTTCAATTCAATTCATTTCGAAATCACTTTCAATTCATTTTGAATTCGTTTTCAATTCAATTCGTTTCGAAATCACTTTTAATTCAATTCACTTTGAAATCACTTTTAATTCAATTCACTTCGAAATCACTTTTAATTCAATTCACTTTGAATTCGTTTTCAATTCAATTCATTTCGAAATGAATAAAATCGATATAAATATCGTTCACGTCAAAATGGCGTCAATCTAATCAACACGGCTTCATAAATTTCTATTTTCAAAATAGTTGTTATAATCAAAATATTTCGTTCAACACATGACAAATCTCAATGAATGAGTACTGTCAACACATGAACTTTTATTTTATATCGATAAAGATGTAAATTTTAATATTAAAATATTTCGTTCAACACATGACCAATCTCAATGAATGAGTACTGTCAACACATGAACTTTTATTTTATAATATTCTTTATTTTTCAAATTGGAATGAGGCCCAATCAATTACCATATAAAGTTAGTTATATGGATTTTCATACAACACATGTATATAATAACATTGAAAGTAATCAACCATCAACCAAAGTGCACTACACTGTAAAAGCATCAAATATAGATATTCAACGCTTATAACAGCCTGTCAATCAATCGATCGACATATTTAATCAATCAGGATGAGTGAACTTCAAATTTCATCCCAACACCCGTGTGGGGTTTCAAACAATCAAACAAATATTTTATTCGTGCAGTTGGGCAATGTGTAAAATTTATCGACCCAATCAATGTCCTTCAAATAGGTGTACATAAACAAACCGTCTGGTTTGTAAATGAATATTTTATTTTATTCACTTCACGTTAAAAATTATATTTTTAACGATAAAACATTTTATTTCAATCTATGAATTTCTATTCAATTCATTTATTCTATAAAATGATATTTTTATTTTCTAACATATTTTAGAAAATTTCGGCGGCATAACGACACGATACTAGAAATGGGACAAGGCCTAGCCTTATCCCCGGTCTAGTGAAGGCCCACGCCATTCACACATCAATCAAAATCACCAAACAACCAAATTCAAATCACATCATATAACTAATCTATGCAACCAAACAAACAAGTCCATGGTCTGTGGACGATTGTGTCGGGTGCTACTAAGCACCGTCTGCATCCTAGTATATATATATAAATAGAAATGAAATTGAAAGGTGAGAAATTCTCACTTATAGCTATCCTAGCTCCACGGCTCTTCATTTGCAGAAGTCTTCGTCGTTTCGCCTCCTTTCACTTTCTTTGCCCGTATCCTCTACATATGTAAAAATCACATTTTTACTTCGCTATTCAATATATAAAAATCGAATTTTTAGTTCGCTATTCAATATATAAAAATCGAATCTTTATTTCAAAGTTCAATATATAAAAATCGAATTTTTACTATGTTATTCAATATATAAAAATCACATTTTATTTCGAAGTTCAATATACAAAAATTCTATTTTTCTATCGAAGTTCAATATATAAAAATTCTATTTTCTTTCGAAGTTCAAAACATAAAAACTATATTTTTCTTTCGAAGTTCAAAACATAAAAACTATATTTTTCTTTCGAAGTTCAAAACATAAAAATCATATTTTTTATCTCGAAGTTCTATATATAAAAATCATTTTTTTTTATCTTATAAAAAATCAAGTCTTTGGTATTCAAACCTTTTTCTAAAAATCAGTTTTTACTTTTATTTTAAAATCAGTTTTTAAATTAACAAAAATCAGTTTTTAAATTATATAAAAATCAGTTTTTAAATTATATAAAAATCAGTTTTTTTTTTTTTATACTTTAAAAACAAATCAGATTTTTATACTTTAAAAACAAATCAGATTAACAATATAAATACAATAAAGAAATAATTAAAATAAACTTACATCGACTGTTGAAAGGGGGGGGGGGGGTCTCGCGGTGGACCTGGTAGAGGGGGTGGCGCTTGCGGGTGGCGTCGGTCTTCGATTGGGGTGCGATTTGGTCCTCGCGGTGCTGGAGGGGTCGTGGTCGGAGGATAAGAGGGAGCGCGAGAGGAGAGGGTCATCGATGTGGTGGTGGTTGCGGTGGAGTGGTGGGGTGCGGTTTCCGTTCGATTTGGGGGTTCGTGGTTTCGTGGGTGGCTGAGGGTCTTCGACGGAGTGAGGGGAGAGAAGGAGGGCAGTGGTGAGGTGGGGGGGGAGGGGGGAAGATCGACGGAGTAGGGCAGAGCTAGGCGGAGGCGACGAGCTGCTCTCCCTCCGTTCTTCTTCTTTATATTTTTTTTTTGTTTACTGCAGAATGAAATCGGGGGGGGGGGGGGCAGAGGGAAAATAAAGGAGGGAAATATATATTTTTTTTTTCCATTTATGTTGACTTTTACGTACGAACACCGAACTGGGTCCAACGACTGTCACCCCTAGCTAATTACCCCCATTCCGAACACAATGGGATATGTATCGCAAGCTGATTCTACTGTTTGAATCAGTTTTCGTTGAATTTACATTTAAATCTTTATATTGAATTTTAAACGCACATTTCAAATTACCGGGGTCACATACTAACTAGAAAAATTCCCGAAAAATATTTTCTAGCTTCGTATTGACGATACGGTCCTATCAAAACTAGTTTCGTTGAATTCTGAGACCGTTTGAAAAATGGCCAATTTCCAGTTGATTAAAATCAACTGAAACTGGTCAAACGCGTTTTCCTTTGCCACGCTCACATATTGAATCGAAAAATTATGAAATTTGAAACCTAGCAATAACTTGGCACCACGGACCCAACAAAACTGGTTTCGTCGAAATCCGAGGTCATTTGCAAAATGTCCATTTTTAAGGGCCTGAATTCCATAGCGACTATTCAGAATTTTCAACTGGACATATCTTTTGATTCCTGATATGAAATCTTGATTTTTCGGATTCGTTGGAAAGATATTCACTATTAGATTCCATTATTTTTGGTTTCACTAAAATCCGGATTGTTTTGCACCCGGTACATTCAATTGAAGTTTGAAATCGAATTATCGAACTACCGCGCCATTTTTAATTCTATTTATAATTATATATAAATATTTATATTCTAACGACGACGCGTATAATATATACGTTCGAATTTTATTCAAAATAAATTTCTCGTCGATATTATTTAAAATAATTCATTTTAAATAATCAAAATTCGCTAAAATTGCCAAAATAAAAATTTTAAACTGGCCCAGATTTTCCGGGTTGTTACACATTGAATGTATTATTATCATGCGATTCTTTTCAGTTTTAATTTAGAAAATGGGGTGATCACAAAGTCGGTTAATCAATTAGTTTATTTTAATTTATATAGAATACAATATCTTTCTGTTTCCAGTCGATCACAAATGAAGCAGGCTAGGCACCTACCACAATTTCCCCCTTGGTTTATAATATCTTTCCGTGGAGTAATACTAAAACATTGTCATAAGAAAACCCGGTCATCAAAACTGTGGATCAAAGCTAAGAGAATATTTTGGGTGCAAACTGAAAAATAATGATTAGCATACATATATACGTACAATGTATGTGTATAGACACAACAGAGGATATGGTTTATACCACAAATAGCAAAAAGATCAGCATGCCATTAAAAAATCATTACATGTAATTTTCATACTACAATCAATACATGAGATAGTAGAGCGTATTCATAACGGAGTCGAAATTTTCACCATTACTGTCATGTTTGACCAGGTTATTTTTCCATGCATGCATACTAATATATTATATTAATATGGAGTGGATGGCCAACTATCCTTAAAACAGGTTGATCTAGCAGTACGTAAACAATCATTCTGATTCATTTTCACAACATCGTAGAGACTCTAAAAAGTACTTGATTTCTTTTTCATGTGTTTCACAGTAAAGCGTAAGCCAATCTTTAATGATAGAACAATAACTTAGAACATAACTCATAATACATATAGAGTTATTTATCTATGTATTTAGCACAAATACTTTATGAATAATGTTTTGAGCTCAACATATTTACTCTATTTTGTACGTCTTACAATGTAAAACCTATAACTTTGAACATAGTGAAGCTACAATATTCAAAAGATTACTATATGTACATATCTATTCATGAAAAATAATTACATTCTATACATTGACGGATCACAAAGCAAAATGATTGTTAACTCTACAGTAAACATCATGACCACTATTTAACAACTGCTTGCAAAGAAGGAAAAAACAGTGTTCAAAAGATTATCAAAGCAACTCAGTGGTCAACATAACATGCCTAGGAGTAATTTACAATGAATTGAACTAGCAAAACACTAATTCTTTTCATAGTAAAAATCCGTGCAGTACCTTTAATAGTTCATATTCATGGCTGAAGGTAAAACAGTGCACAAATTAGCAAGTTGATGTTGAAATAAAATTAGGGCAAATCATACAAAAGTTAAATTATAAATGATAGCCTAATAAACATATTAAAATTTGTCACCTCGCATGGCTTAGGGGAACATAAATCAGGGCATGTGAATGGAGGCTTTGAGTCTTTGTAGGAGCATCAACGGACAGGGCTCGCTGGAGACTAGCGGCTTTGAATTTGTGGCAGATCAATAAGATTCAGTTCGACGGAGAGTCACACTTTGGCGATTGTTAATAGGATAGGCTTTTGAGAGAAAGTAGATCGGAGGGTGATGAAAATTTTGGGGTAGGATCTAAGATTGGGAAAGTAACGAGAGACAGAGAATGAAATTAGGTGGCATGACAAGCGAGAACGAAAAAATAAATCCCGCCCACTAGTGGATAAAAATAAAACACAACTATTTTAGTTGAGGCAATAAAATAGTTGCAGTTACTATATAAACACCGCTATAAAATGTAACTAAAAACACATTTTCTTGTAGTGAAGCTTACTTGGTAACTGTTATTATATGAAAACTCAACCAAATGCAAGTGATATTCACAGGGACCCGCCAAAATGAAGAATACATGCCCGCAACAACTCTTCCAGTATATTGTTCACCCTCTCAGTTTGGCCATCTGTTTGAGGATGATAAGCGGTGCTCAGATTTAACTTTGTCCTCAGCTCCTCTTGGAATGATTCCTATAATTTACTAGCGAATATCGGATCACGATCATAAACGATACTGCTGGGAACCCTATGTAGTCTAACAATTTCTTTGAAATAAATTTTTGCCAGACTTTGATTTGTTCTAGTCGATCTGACAGGAATAAAATGGGCAAACTTCGTGAAACGGTCTACGATCACCCAAATACTGTCATTACCTTTCCTGGTTCGGGGCAAACCATCAATAAAATCCATGGAGATTTGATCCCACTTCCAACTTGGAACCTCTAGTGGTTGTAACAATCCTGCAGGTATCTACCGATCACTCTTGACTTGCTGGCAAGTAGAACACCTACTGACATAAACGGAAATGTCTCTTTACGTAGATTTCCACCAGAACGTGCGCTTGAGATCATGATACTTCTTTCTCACCTCTGGATGAATACTAAGCTTGGATTTGTGACATTCATCCATCACTTCTCTTCTGAGCTCGGGGATATTCGGAACACAAATTCAGCCTAATAACCTCAGAACTCCCTTGTTATCAATTTGGAAACTCGAGGGTTCGCCTTCCCGAACTCTTTTACTAATCCTCTGAATAAATTCATCATCCTTCTGAAGAGAAGAGATTTTGTCAATCAATGAACGTGTAATGATAAGATTGGCGATGACCGCATTCTTCCTACTGAGCGCATCGACTGCAACATTGGCTTTCAGTGGAGTATACAAGATGTCCAGATCATAGGCCACAAGAAATTCTAACCAACATTGCTGTCTCAAATTCACGTCCCTTTGGGTGAACAGATACTTCAAGGATTTATGATCTGTATATAATTCGAACTTCTCACCCAAAAGATAGTGTCTCCATATCTTTAAAGCAAACATGATGACCATCAACTCATGATCATATAATTCGAACTTCTCACCCAAAGGATTTATGATCTGTATATAATTCGAACTTCTCACCCAAAAGATAGTGTCTCCATATCTTTCAACCGACGACTAGCATAAGCGACTACTTTGCCTCTTTACATTAACACTGCACCAATAACTTCAACAGAAGCATCAGTATAGACTGTCAAATCTTGATTGCCATCAATAATGGTCAACACGGGAGTAGTGGTCAACCTCAATTTCAGCTCTTGGAAAGCTACCTCAAGTTCAGGTGTCTAATTAAACTTTGTATGCTTCTTTGTAAGCTTCGTTAATGGACAAGATAGTTTCAGAAAATCTTTAATGAATTTCCGATAATAGCCAACCAATCCTAGGAAACTTATAACTATTTTAGGCATGCTAGGCTGCTTTCAATCTTGAATGGCTATGATTTTACTTGGATCCACTGAAATTACTTCCTTCGACACTACATGACCGAGGAACTTCACTTCTTCTTGCCAGAATATGCATTTATAAAATTTAGCCTTTAATACATTTTTTCTCAGAATTTCCAAAACTTCTTCTCAAATGCTTCTCATGCTTGGTAGTTAACTTAGCGAAAATTAAAATGTCGTCGATGAAAACCAGCACAAATTTATTTAAGACATCGCAAAATACTCTGTTCATCAAATCAACAAAGTAAGCAGATGTGTTACATAAGCCGAACGACATTACTAACCATTCATAAAATATGTCTGGACCTCTGAAAGCTGTCAAAGGAACATATTCTTCGGTATTCCGCAGTTAATGGAAACCTATAGCTAGGTCCATTCTAGAAAACACTTTTGCTCCATTCAAAAGATCCAATAAATCATCTATACGGGGCAATGGATATTTATTCTTGAGTGTCTTCTTATTTAAATCTTGGTAACCCACACATAATCTGAGAGTATCATCTGACTTTGGGACAAACACTGCTGCTGCACCCAATTTAAAAAACTAGGCCTGATCAGACCTTTCCATAAAAGTTGTTTAGTTTGATTACCCAATTCTTCTTTCTCTTTCCATGTCATTCTTCGAATAGGATGCACAACTGGCCTTGCATTCGAAACTAAATCAATCCTGAAGTTAATTTCTATCCGCGGAGGTAAGATATCAACTTCTTCGAACACATCCGCACAATTCTTAATGATAGGAATATTTTCAATAGTAGTGGGAAAAACCTCTAGAGCAGCCCAAAATTCTTTTCTGTCTGAATCTGAGCCTACGTAGGGTATAACAATATTGGCAAACTTCGTTTTAATTTTGACAACTCTTTCTGCACATTTAACTTCAGCTTCATATTTGGTTAATCAGTCCCGCCCAAGAATGAGATCAAATTCCGAAAAATCCATAACAATCGAATTAAAAGAAAACCGGTAACGGAAAAAGGAAATAGGCACTCTACAATACACACCGAGAATAAGAGAACCTCCTATCGGATTATGAACTATAATCGATTCCTTAAGGTTCCTTAGTTTTAACTTCAACTTCTTAACCGTATTGCTTGAAATAAAGCTTTGTGACGCGCCCGTATCAAACAATACTTTGACTGGAGTATTGCTGACAGTAAGAGTACCTTCCAAAACATCTGGCCTTTGCTGACTAGCCGAGGATGCCGGAGTTTCTACTACTTTATTGACTTGAGCTTCTTTGATCGCTTTCAAAAGTCGGCAATCTCTACTTATATGACCTGACTTATGGCAAATATTGCATTCCCTGGTCTCGTGAGATTTCTTATTGGATTTAGATCCATCGTTTCTTTGTTTCTTTAGAGATCTACAATTTATCGCCAAATGTCCTTGCCTATTGCAGTTAGAGCAAGTGGCAGTCATTAATGGTTCTTTCTCAGACTTACCCCTATTCTTATCAGCTTTAGGCTTCTTGCTGACCTCAGGCTTTGTGCTTGCCTCAGGGCTATCAGTTTCAAACTTCCTTTTGTTGCTAGAACTGCCTTCTTCTTCATCTTCCAAACCATGTTGCTTATCAATATACTCATAGCGATAAGCCATTTGTATCTTCTTAGAAAATGGAAGATTCACATGAGCAAGTACTCTACTTTCGTATTTCTTTTGTTGTCCTTTGATAAATCTCAGATTCTTCCTTATATGGTCTCGAATTAGTTCTGAGGCAAAGCGGGAAAGTTCATTGAATTTATTCTGATATTCCTGGATGGTCATATCTCCTTGTTTCAGATTGTAAAACTCATCATATAGCCGCTCAGTTGCTTCTGAAGGAATAAATCTTTTTTTGAAAATTTCTTTAAGCCTATCCCAGGTAATATTACCTTCTGGATTTTCCTCAATAACAGTTTCCCACAAGATTAAAGCTTCGTCTTTGAGTGCCCAAGATGCCAGTAATGTTTTCTGATCATCTCTTAGCATTAAGACTTCAAAAATTCTCTTAGAAAACGCATCCATACTTGTGTTTCAATAACAGATTCTTTACCCGAGAATGGTACTCCACGCAGATTTCGATACTTCATTACTAGAGCTTCTAGATCTGGTTCTTGTTGTGGGAGCATGATTGGCTCATTAGATTATCGAACCATAGAATTACTTCTTCTGCTTCTGCCACTCATTTATACTATGTCTGCAAATAACAAACAAGGAGTCAGGCCAATAGAAAAGATATTGTAAAGCATAAAGACATATATTTAAATGTAAATCTATGGGGGTGTATTTTATTCTTCTATACTCATTCTAGGACATTACTAATCCTATCTATGATGGGTTATCCGCCTTAGAATACTGATGATTCTATTTCTGAAGAGTTTGTTAATATGTTATATTCCGGAGCTAAGTTTAACCAAAGCTCTGATACCAACTGTGATGACCCCAAACTCCAGTGTCACGGAAGCAAGGATAATCACTGGAATATAACACACAAACAATAACAGCAGAACAGAAATATAGAATTACAACAGATAATGTACATCAAATTACACTGGAAATAATATATCATCAGAGTTACACAGCATAATAGGATCATATTTAGTACATAATACAGTTTCATCTTAATATAAAATGTCTGTAGCGGAATCAAACATAATATACTAAATAAAGTCTGATCTGCAAAATAGAAATGATAGGATCCATCTTCATCTCCATAGGTATCCAGAATGAATCTAATAAACCTAAATACAAGGCAGTCCGTGTGGAAAGAGGGCACCCGAGTTTGCAAAGTGAAACAAACTACGAGTCAGTTATGGGACTGGTATAAGAAATCTACTTAATCTATTTAATAATAAGGCTAATCACAGGACCACGCTGCTAACGCAGAACGGGTTTACTCCGTTGTATTGCCAGTGCATAAATAAAGTAAATCGCTAAACAATGCAATGCTTTTTAGAAAATCGAAACCATTATAAGACTCAAGTCCCATCACACAATGCATCGCAAACCGGAGGATAGAGTTTTACCTTATAATGGTCAAAAAATCTTGATACGATAAAACGGATTTGATATTATTGTAATATATGTTTCAAAAACTTTTAAATCATAATGTATCGATCATAGACGGCATAGCTACCATATACTATGTCGCCAAATATAGGTTTACAATCAAAACCGTACGGTGTCGTATTGGAAGTTGGATTTCCACCATGAACCAAGGCAAGGGATCGTCCTTATAGAATTCTAGACACTCTAGACGATGCCTCAGGATCAGTCGCAACTGCACCTAGGAGTGCAAGGGCCAGTCCACAAATATGTTAGTGGATTAGTAATTCCTGAACAATACCCCCCTGCCCTATGGGGCGTAAATAAAGAGCCACTAGGGACTCAAATCCGAGGTGCCACGCTTTCCAACATCCACATAAGTAAAAATGTCTGGGCTCCATAACATGACACCACTTCTAGCTAGAAAGAAACGCATGTTCTCCCTAGGGTCCTTCTCCCATTTCAAATTCATACCGAGGTGTGAGGCTCGCAAAGTAACGGTATACACAAAGCTATGCTAAATAAAGCTGTGCTTTGATCATCAACCACAAGCTTTGCTTTTCAACAATAAGCCTTGTCATTTGCATTTTGGCATGCCACACCAACAATTCACCCCATGCGACCGATGTTTACCAATATATAACCTCTGAGCTCGTACGTCTCAGAGAAGGGTGTTAACCAAGAGAATAATGTATCCGCCACCAAACAGATATATATTAAATAGAAATCGATCAGCACAGAATAAAATCCAATGTCAGACATACATCCATTTACAAGTCCGTTCTGGGTCTGAACGAAACCGGAGACACCTTATTCCTCGTTCCATATGTCCAATACGAAAGAGAGGCTCTCGCATATCCGGACAATCAACAAGTATGTCCGGACAACTACCACTGTAACCCTTTCAAAGCAGCAACTCCAATCAAAGGCATCAGTAGTCATCCATTCGAAGTGAAGATCGCCGGTATTCAATCACCGTCTTCAATATCTTCGACTTCCAATCGTTGTATAATCCTTTGAAATGAGAAACTCGGACTTTTCAAATAATTCTCGAATATATATATAATTTAAATCTTTTCTTTTCGTTCCATATCGTTATGATATTTTATAACGATTTATCGCTACTGTTATTTATATAAAAATAGCCATTTCTAATTAAATGGCGCTTCAGGTCATCACCTGGCCCTGGCGCTGTTTTCATCAAAATTTGATTTACACATTTCTCAAAATCTAACAACTGGATCTTAGCAAAATTTTATATCGTTGGAAAGAACTTTCCAAAGCGAGCCCAATGGTTCCGGTTTTGGGAAAATCCGATAGACGGAACTTTTGGTATAATCGTTTAAAGTTACAATTTCAAATCGCGAACTGCAACTACGCGATTCATTTTATTTTAATATATATATATAAACCGTTCAACGATTTCAACACCATTTCCTTTCTACCATATAGTTAACATCATTTTAATGAATCATAATTTCATTAACATGTAATTTTTAATGTTTTCAACATTTTTATCAAACTATGAATATTTTAAAGAAATCACAATTTCATTTGAAATGTAATTTTTTATGTTAAACCATTTTACCAAACATAAATCTTTTTATGATATCATATATTACATTAAAAATGTAATTTTTTTAATGTTAACCACATTTTCATTTCAACATTGACTCTTCTATATGAAATCATATATTACATTAAAAATGTAATTTTTCATCTCAAACACATTTTCATTTCAACATTGATTCTTTTATATGAAATCATATATTACATTAAAAATGTAATTTTTCTTATCTTTCTTTTATTACATTAAAAATGTAATCTTTCTTATGTAATCTTTTATTACATAAAAATGTAAATTTTCTTATGTAATTTTTTATTACATTAAAAATGTAAAATCCTCTTATGTAATCTTTTATTACATAAAAATGTAAATCCTCTTATGTAACCTTTTATTACATAAAATGTAAATTCTCTTACGTAATCTTTTATTACATAAAAATGTAAATTCTCTTATGCAATCTTATATTACATAAAAATGTAAATTCTGTTATGTAATCTTATTAATCATTCATTTAAAATAAAATGTAAATTTCAATGTTAACTCAATTCATTAAACAATGAGTCGTTTTTCTAATGATTTATTTACATTAAAAAAATGTAAATTTCAATGTGACAACATATTTATTAAACAATGAATCTTTTTCTAAGAATTCATTTACATTAAAAATGTCAGTTTCAATGTAAAAACACTTTTATCTAACAATGATCATTTTGAATGGTTCGTTTACATTAAAAATGTAAGATTTAATATAAACACACTTTTTATATAACAATGTTTATTTTTAATGTTTCATATACATTAAAAATGTAAAATTCAATGTAAACACATTTTTATATAACAATGTTTATTTTTATTGTTTCATATACATTAAAAATGTAAAATTCAATGTAAACACATTTTTATATAATAATGTTTATTTTTTAACATTTCAGATACATTTAAAATGTAAAATTCAATGTAAACAAATTTTTATATAATAATGTTTATTTTTAATGTTTCATATAACATTAAAAATATAATATTCAATGTAAACACATTTTTATATAACAATGTTTATTTTTAATGTTTCATATACATTAACAATGTAAAATTCATTGTAAACACATTTTTATATAACAATGTTTATTTTTAATGTTTCATATACATTAACAATGTAAAATTCAATGTAAACACATTTTTATATAACAATGTTTATTTTTAATGTTTCATATACATTAAAAATGTAAAATTCAATGTAAACACATTTTTATATAACAATTTTTTTTATTGTTTCATATACATTAAAAATGTAAAATTCAATGTAAACACATTTTTATATAACAATTTTTATTTTTTATGTTTCATATACCTTAAAAATGTAAAATTCAATGTAAACACATTTTTCTATTCATACTATGATCATTTCCATATTCAATAAAAATGTATTTTTTTATTGTTAATAATTTTTTTATTACTAATCAATTTTTATATCATAACATGAATATTATACAACACAGGAATATTTTAGAAAATTTCGGCAGCATAACGACAGGGTAATTAAAAACCGGCATCGTCCCTAGTACGGCTCCTCGCGCTAACCTAAGTCTCGAGGCGATGCAAGGGTTTTATTTTCCGAATAAATTTTTTTCTATACAATCCATTTTTACAATATCAACCAATTTCGTTTCAACCACAATCAACCACAAAAAATCAACCAATTTCACACCATAATACAATCAAGTCGTCCATGGTCTGTGGACGATGGTGTCGGAAGTTTCTAAACACCGTCTACAACCTAATATAATTTTATTCAATTATTTTTAGATAAGAAATCTCACTTTTCTTTTTATTTCTTCTAAAATTGTAGAAGGCTCCAAAAATACTCTGGTCAGTTCTGAAATGTCGTGTACGATGCCACGGTTCCGATGTTTCCTGGTTCATTGAATTTCGTTATCGTATGAGCAAGATACGATTTTTATAAATAAATAGGGATTTGCAACATTTAAAAGTGTTATAATCATTTAAATTAAAATAGCCGTACCCTTTCAGAAATTGTTCCAAACTAGGTTTGGATTTATCTCAAAAACGGATGCACGGGAGGATGATCGGATCATACGACGTTGAAGGGGGAGGAGAGAGCTTCCAATCGCTGGTGGTGATGCCTAGATCGACAGCGCCTGGTGGTTGCGGCGGCGGTCTAAACGTGACGGCTTCAGGGGCTCGGATCTCGAGACACGCGCAACTACAGGGGGTAAGAGTGGTACGGATTTGAAGCTAGAGGAGAGATCTACAAAAATTTCCAAAGTCCCGAGGAGTTTCGTTGAGAGGATGAAGATTTATTAAGGAAGAAGGAATTGAAGAATAGTCGCCATTGATTTCGATGGTATCGGGTTTCTTCTGAAAGATAATGACAAAGAATTTTATTATTTTAATATATATATTATTTAATCTAATTTTAATTTATAAATTATTTCTTTATCGGACCGGACTCCAAACGAGGCCCAACGAGTGTTGCCCCTAGCTAATTACCCACGTTCCGGACACAATGGACTAGGTCTCATCAGCCTATTTGATCGTTCCAGCACATTTTTCTTTAAATTAAATAATAAAACATTTTATTATTTAATTTGATCGTACATTTTAACTTACCGGGGCCACAAACTGACTCCAAAAATTCCCGGAAAATAAATCTAGCTTTGTTTTGACAATACGGTCCTAACAAAATTAATTTCATTGAATTTGGAGACCGTTTGAAAAATGGCCATTTTCTTGTTGATCCAATTTGACTGAAATTGACAAAACACATTTTTTTTGCCCTACTCACATATTAATTCCAAAATTTATTTGAATCTTGCTATAATTTACATTCTGGATCCAACTAAGATGGTTTTCGTCAAAATCGGAGGTCGTTTGCAAAATGGCTATTTATACGGGGTATATAATGTATTGAATTCCATTGCGATTATTCTGAATATTCAACTGGCCATAACTTTTAATTCCCGCTGTGAAATTTAAAATTTTCAGATTCGTTAGAAAGATATTTTTAAATAGATTCTGATATTTTTTTGGTTCACTGAAATCCGATTTATTTTGAATCCTATACATTCAGTCAAAGTTCAAATTCAAATTTTCGAATTGCCGCGCTATTTCTAGTTCCTTCTATAATTTAAATAAATATATTCGTTCTAACTTCAATTTAAATAAATTTTTAATCATTATTATTTAAAATAAATTATTTTAATTATTCAAAATTCAATAAAATAGCCAAAATAAAAAAATTAATTTGGTTCTGATTTTCTGGGTTATTACATTTATTGTAAACTGTGTTTTTAATGACATTCGTTCTTTAACCTAATTAACAGTTAAATATGATTTGGAATATATAAATCTTTTATTAAGATTTAATACAAATTTTCCAAAGTAAAATTTTCCAATTTAATAAAATAAATTGTAATGGAATGGAATTCGATTTGGTAATAATCGAAGTGAGCTTTTGTGGAAGAAGACTGTTAATATATATGGAATTTATAAGGCTTTGTCCTTATTCCATTTATATTATTAGTCGGATACGGAAATTGATATCAATTATATATTGATCTGTTTTCCATGAAGATTCCATAATTAATGGAATGTTATTTTGGGTTTATCGTGAACTGTGTTTTAAATGACATTGGTTCTTTAACCCAGCTAAAGACATGATTACATGTCTAACACTGTATTTCGAATCATATTGTTGATCTCTACTAAATATATATATGTTTAGTGGCGGAGAATTTATTCTCTTGCTTAACACCCTTCTTTGAGACGTATGAGCTTAGAGGTTATATATTGGCAGAAATCAATGGTACGGTGTAGATTGTCAATGCGACATGTTTGATTTCCCAAAGTTAAATAATCATTAATAATGATTGTTGGAAGATTAAAACTAAGTGGAGTTTTAATGAATCTTTAATTAGATTGAAATGAGAATGTGATAATTTAAATTATCAAATTAGGGAAATGATTGAGCATGGAGTACCACCAGTTTTTACTCCAAGCGATAATTAAATCTTTAATTAGATTTGAACGTAAATGGTAATTAAATTTACTATTAACAACATGGTGTGAGATATGGAGTATTACCAGTTTTGCTCCATGGGATGAATATGTTGGGATTGGGATTAATGAATAAATGATTACTTCGGTAAGGCTCGATAATCCCGACTAGTTGATAAACCTTAATTTGGTTTAGAATTGAAATCCAAAGGAAGATTAAAGTGTAAATTTAAAAGAATTTATATTTGATAAAATTAATGGGAGCCTTTGCCAAAGGATATGAATATTTGAGTAAAATAATATTCTGGATTGGAATGAGGTGTATACTGTGTTTTTATAGCACTTTATTATAAGATACGTGGGTTATTCGGAAAGGCCGGGTTTATACCCATTCTGAAAATTATTCGATGATAAGTCGACGACGAAGACGGTGGTTGAAGACCAGAGTTATTCACATCGTTTGGATGATTACTGATGTCTTTATTAGGCTGTACACCCAAGACAAGGTAATAAGTGGTGATCATCCAGACGTACTTGGAGATCGACAGGATATGCGAGGACCTCTCTCCTGTATGGGACATATGGGACGAGGAATAAGGTGCCTCCGGTTTCGTTCAAACCCAGAACAGACTTGTAAATGGATATGTGTCTGACATTGGATTTTATTCTATATTGATTGATTTCTACTATATATATATATATGTTTGGTAGTGGAGAATTTATTCTCTTGCTTAATACCCTTCTCTGAGACATACAAGCTTAGAGGTTATATATTGATAGACATCAGTTGCATGGCGTGAATTGTCAGTGTGGCATGCTAAAATGCAAATGACCAAGGCTTTTGTTAAAAAGCAGAGTCTTGTGGTTGATGATCAAAGCACGGCTTTAAATAGCACAACTTTGTGTTGTAGCATTAATTCGCGAGCCTCACACCTTGGTATGATTCAAAAACGGGATAAGGGACGCAGGGAGGACATAACGTTTCCTTCTAGCTACGGGTGGTGTCATGGTATGGAGCCCAGACATTTATTTATTTTTACCTGTGTGGATGATGGATAGCGAGACGCCTCGGATATATCAGTCACTACGGGACCGATGGATAGGTCCGATAGGACCGGGAAACGTATGTTTAGGAATAACTAATCCTCAAACGTAAGGGAGGGCTGGCCCTGTAGGAACCAAGGGTTCACTGCAGGGGATCCTGAGGCAATTGCTAAAGTGTATCAAAGCCGGTGAGGACAATCCCTTGCCTCGACTCATGACGGAAATCCATTTTCAAATACGTGACAATTCAATTTTAATTGTAGAACTAGTATGGCGACATAATAGGATGGGGTACTATGCCATCTACGATTGATACATTTATATTTGAAGTGATTTTGATACTATATACTTATAGTAATATCAATATGATTTGTTTTAAAACGTACCAATCATGTTTGGCTATTATAAGGTAAAACTCTGTCCTCCGGCTTGCGTTGCATTGTGTGATAGGACCTGAGTTGTAACACCCCACGTCCATTAATGTCACTCACAAAGGGAATGCATTAACTTCCATGGAGGTTATAAGTGAATATAGAACAGAAAAATTACAACAAGACAGATAATAAGTAGTACTTGGAAATCTAAAACTTCATTTTATTGCAGCGGAAACATGTTTATTACATCACAAAACCATTCATCAGAGTCAAGTACATTATCCATCTTCATAAAACAAAATACATAATCCCGTTAAACAAATAGCCATTAAAGAAGATAACAAGCTGGATTTTACTTCAAGGGTCCAAGCTTTCCAAAGAGATGAAACAATCTAATCAAACTCCACTAAAGCTGGGTCCAACCTGAGGACCTGAAGTGGAAAAAGGATAGAAATGGAGGGGGTCAGACATAAAGTCTGGCGAGTATGATAATTCTAACAATACTATTATCAAAATAATTAGACTAAGGCATAAGATGGAAGACAAGTACATGTCCATGAACTATTAGGTATGGAATGAACAGATAAAGATAACGTTTAAGATAACGTTAAAGATAAAGGTAAAGGCACACCTAATTACTAACGAAGAATTACTACACTGCACCATACATTACTACACTGCACCGCACCAGTCACCCTAAAGTTTGATCCCACTTGCCTCACACAGAAACTTTATAAATAGCCTTGCATACACCTAGCTGACTACATAGGTGCCGTCTGCCCCTATCTCCACTAGGTATACCCCACTACCCACTTTCGATCGGCTCCCAACTCATAGATACCCGTGCTGGCCCCACAGTGGGGTGTATCACTCCCCTAAAGTGGCAACCCGATACAACTTAAGAATGCACGGCTTATACCTACACGATGCAACAACGTCTTACCTACCAGCCCGGGTCCACACACGCATATGAAACCCGTTGGACTTGCGTTGCCACCGCTCCCCGTTTTGGCCTCTTATAGTCAAACCCAGTATGCGTGTCCCATCCTCGACTTGGGTCGAGCCCACAAAGATACGTTTGGGATACTGGTTGAAATGGCCCCCCCCCCACAAGCTACCCACCTAAGCTTGTCACCACTAGTATATCCCACTTAACCCTCTTAGTCATGTTCATTTACATGTGTGTTTGGTTAAGTCTTACTAATCGTATTTCTCATGCCACTAAGGGCACCCACTAGATTCCTCATGCCACCAAGGCACCTATTTAACCCCCATGTCCCACCTTACATGTTTATCTGGTTAAGTATTTCTTAATTTATTCAGGCCATAACCTCGTAAAGACCTCTCACATTAGACTGGCATTTATGGCAGCTGGATTTGCTGGGCGGGTCCAGGCAGTCTTACACCATAAAAGAGTCTAACCTCATGTCTTTACAACTTGTTATGCTTTAGTTTAGGCCTACGACCTCTCACATTGGGCTGACATTTGTGACCACTGGATTTGTCGGGCGGGTCCGGGCAGGTTTACGTCGCAAACGAGTCCAACCTCGTATCCTAAGCATTGATTATCACTTATAATCTTTTACCCCAGTTTTAATAATTCCCTATCCAAATTATTAATTAAGTCCACTTTTATTGATGTCCATAATTGACTCAATTATGGTCATCCACTCATGGTATGCAAAATCATATCAATTGCACCCCAACATCTTTTTATTAAGTCCTTAATATTACCCCTACTCCACGTTTATACGTTCGCTTATTCAACGCATAATATAGGCTAGACTTGAATAGTATAACGCATAGCACAAAGATAAATTATCACAACATATAGACAATTAAAATAAATCTAATCATAATAGGGGTGAAACTTGCATAAACTACGCATGTTAAGGATCAAAAGGTGTCAACTTGTTAAATGTCACAATTTACATGATATGATCATAGCCCAAATCTATACATAACTTGCATATGGGGTTTTTAGGCAACATAATGATGGTGTGAACTAGCATAGGGTATCACATATATCATAGCATAATTCTAGATGTCATAATAGATGTCATGGCATATGTTCATAACTTTTCTAATCAATCTAACTTGCATATGTAACTTGTCATATAGATCAACATAGCCCAAACATGATGATTTAATTAATATGAACTAACTAGCATAGATGGCTTTCTAACATGTATGATTCATCACAACTTAGCATAGAAACTTTCAACATACATAACATCATCATAGCATGATTTACAACATATAGGATATCATCACCACATAGCATAGGATTAATAACATACATGATAACATATACGACAATTCACATCATCTACTCATAATCCATTCATGACTTAACCTAATTAAAATGATAATAATCTTGTTAAGACTATCATACTCACAATTTAGAGAAGAAGAGAGAGTTTTGCTTTGCTTTAGGGTTGAGAGAATTAGAATTGAATTAGCTTTTCTTCCTTCTTAGTTGGCGGCGGCTCCATTGATTTCCATGGCGACAGTATGACGGTAACTAATTCTATTTTTCTTATGAATTAGGGTGAGAGACTACCTAGGTATTTATAGAGTTAGGATTTATTTTAGACCGTCAGATCAACTCAGCACTAATCCCAGCCAACCAGATTAGGTCAGAAACCCTAATGGGTCATTAGCCCATTAAAAACAGGTCAGCCAGAAACCCTAGCCGCCAGACCAGGTCGACACCCAGGTCGACTGCGCAGTCGACCTGGTCCCTGGGGTGTCGACTTCCCAGTCGACTCCCCCTGGGGTGTCGACTGCCCAGTCGACTCCCCAGTCGACCTGGGGTGCTGGGCGGGAAATTCCCCGCCTAGCCTGTTTGACTTCGAATTTTGAATTTTAAATTTCCTGCCAGCTGTTTTAAATTTTCAGAAACTTCCGATGGTCATAACTTCTTCATACGAAGTCCAAATCACGCAAACTCGGACTCTATTTCAACCAGAATTCCGAGACAAACACAATGGCGCAACCCGTTTCCCACAATTCTCACGTCTGAGATTAGTTATTCTTTAATTTGTGAATATTAATATTAACAAAATTACGGGGTGCTACATTCTCCCCTCCTTAAAGGATTTCGTCCCCGAAATCTTCAAGTTAAGAAGAATGTATATCCTAACATCCAATCGTCCATCTACTCAACCATCAAACACAGGCATCCATTGTCCTTATAGACTTCTAATGCTTTCATGTTTAAATGTAACACCCCGAATTTTAGTCAATACTAAAATTCACTAATTACAGGATAAATAATCTCAGATGTGGGAATTGGGGGTAACGGGCTGCGTTATTGCGTTCGTCTCGGAAAAATACGCGAAATAGATTCCGAGTTTTCGAGAATCGGAGTCCGTATGGCCCGGTTATGGCCCAAAGAAGTTTGCAGAAAAATTAGAGCTAAAAACAGATTTAGGAATTTAAATTTAGATTTTAAATTAGAACCAGCGGGGCCAGGCGGGAAGATTCCCGCCCTAAGCATGTCGACAGGGCTGTCGACAGGCCTGTCGACAGGGGTGTCGACTTGCCTGTCGACTTGCCTGTCGACACGGCGTGTCGAACCAGGGTGCTTGGGTGCACCAGATCTGGTTTTCTGGCTAGGGCTGGGCTTGGTTCTAAAGATTTCCTAAATCTAACGGACCTAAATTAATCTAGGGTTAATCTAAGGGCCTAAAACACTCTCTTAATCTATAAATACACCCTAAACCTACCTTAATCCATACTAAAAATAGAAATGAAGGCCTCATGCCGCCAAATTAAATCCTAGAAGGAGTCTCCATTAATCTAAGAAGGAAGTTTCAAGCTAATCCCTCTCATATCATTCTCTAATCATCACCATCTTCATAATTAGCAACTAATCCCTCTTCATAAGTTGGTTAATTTTGGGTTTGGTGAGTTTCTATCACTTTAACATCAATTGTTAAAGTAAGTAGATTGGGTGTAATGAGACTTATGGTCTTAAATGCGGATTAGTGAGTTTGAATCATTTATAATGATATGTTACTCTATGTTGTTCTATGTTTATGCATGTTTGACAAGTTGGTTTATGCATGCTTAATAAGTTGATTTATGCATGTTTAACAAGTTGGTTTATGCATGTTTAACAAGTGGGTTTATGCATATTTAACGAGTGGAATTATGCATGTTTAACAAAGTGAGTTATGCAAGTTAAGTATATGTTTAAATGCAAGTTTAATGTGATATGCAAGTTATGCATGCTTATGCAAGTGTATGGATGCTTATGCAAGTCATGTATATGTTTAAATGCAAGATTTATGTGATATGCAAGTTATGCATGCTTATGCGAGTATATGAATGCTTATGCAAGATATGTATATGCTTAAATGACATGATATGCAAGTTATGCATGTTTATGCAAGTATGTGAATGCTTATGCAAGTATGTGGATGCTTATGCAAGTATGTGAATGCTTATGCAAGTTATGAGTATGCTTAAATGCATGTTTAACATGTTATGCAAGTTATGAGAATGCCTATATGCAAGTTCAACATGTTATGCAAGATATGTGTATGATAATATGCAAGCTCATATGCAACATGTTATGCAAATCATGTGTATGATAATATGCAAGTTTGGGTTATATGTAGTTGGGTTAATATATGCTCATATATGCAAGTTGACATCCTCTTAACCCATGACAAAGTTGTATGCTAAACCCATGATATTTGTGATGATCTTCCCCTTATTTATGTCATGAAATGAGAACGATTTACGTGGGGAACGATGGGGTTGGTAAATATGTTAATAAATGAATGATTGGGTATGATTAAGCATACCATAAAAATAAATTACCATAAGTGGGAATTTACCTATTGAGTTAGGTCTACCCCATGGGAATTTACCTATTGAGTTAGGTCTACCCATGTTATGGAAAACTTGATATTAATTAGGGATAATTAATATGGGGGTGATTAATTAGGTGTAATTAATCGACTAAGACACGAGGTTGGACTCATTTGTAGTGTAAAACTGCCTGGACCCGACCGGCTTAACCAGTTGCTACAAATGTCAGCCCAATGTGAGAGGTCTTAGCCATGAATTAAATACGTGATTAAAGTAAAGACACGAGGTTAGGCTCTGTTATGACGTAAGACTGCCCGGACTCTACCGGCTTAACCAGGCGGTCATAACAGCCAGTCTAATGTGGGAGGTCTTTATGGGGGATCACGGTCTTAATTAATTAAGAAACACTTAACCATATTAGCATGTGGTGGGACATGAGGGGTTAAGTGGGTGCCTTGGGTGGCATGTGGAAATTTAATGGTTGGCTTGGGTGGCATGTGGAATCTAGTGGGTTGCCTTGGGTGGCAATAGAAAATACGATTAGAATACTTAACCAAGTGGAAACATGTAATTAAACATGATTAAAGGGTTAAGTGGGATACACTAGATATATGACAAGCTTAGGTGGGTAGCTTGTTGGGGGCCCATTTCAACCAATATCCCAAACGTATCTTTGTGGGCTCGACCCATGTCGAGTGACGGGACACGCATATTGGGCTTGATTATAAGAGGCCAAAACGGGTTAGCGGTGGCAACGCAAGTCCAACGGGTTTCATATGCGTGTGTGGGCCCGGGCTGGTAGATAAGCCGTTGTTGCATCGTGTAGATATAAAGCCATGCACCGTTGATAGTATTGGGTAGCCACTTTAGGGGAGTGATACACCCCACTGTGGGACCAGCACGCGTATCTACGGTAGGGAGCCGATCGATAGGGAGTAGTGGGTACACCTAATAAAGATAGGGGCAGACGGCACCTATGTAGGGGTACACGAAACTACTGGGTAAGAATTACTGAGTACACCTAGTGGAGATAGGGGCAGACGTCACCTATGTAGTGGGCTAGGGGTACACGAGACTACTGGGGAAATTTTCTAAGTCCTTGGAAGGGATCAACCTTTAAGTAGGAATGACTGGTGTGGTGCAGTTAGTAATTATCCTTGGGTGGGTAGATGCGTCCTTATGGTTATCTTAGTTTATCCTAAGTCTACCAAGCTGCTTAGTGTAGCCATTCATCCCCAGATATTACCGTAGGTCAAGTTTATGTCTTCTCTGGTTACTTTAATGATTGTATTGTTAAAGTTATAGGACTCACTCAGAATTATGTCTGACCCCGTTGTTTTTATCTTTTTCCCAACCCTCAGGTCCTACGGTGGATCCTAGCGGTAGTAGAGCTTGATCGGATTGCTGTTCCAGTCTTTAGGAGCTTGGGTAGATGTAAAGCTCCAGTTATCCAGTTATCTTTTCTTTTGTTATGGCTATTGTATGAGAGAGTGGGATAATGTACTTCTTTATTTTGATGGATATTGTACTTGACTTTTATCGTGGTTTTATGATGTAACCAGACATGTTTATTTCCGCTGTTGTGAGATGATATTTTTAAATTTCAAGTACTAATTATATCTGTCTTGTTGTAATTTTTCTGTTCTATATTCACTAAAATACTCCACCGATGCTATGGCATTCCCTTAGTGAGTGACCATAGCGGGCGTGGGGTGTTACACGTGGTATCAGAGCAAAGGTTACCGAAACAGATAAAATTTTTAGAAAGCTATTTTTCTAAAACATTTTTGGAAAAGATATTTTCAAAAACATGTCTTTTAAGAGAAATGTTTTTGAAAGAAAAGCATAATCCCCAATAGCCATATCTATATCCTTCGAATTCTCCGTTTTGAATCTTTCCTTTTCCGTTTCAGCATGGCCGAGAATCTTAATCTTCCGGAGGGTGTGACGGTACCAGTATGGTATAGGAGATTGATGGAGGCTAGGGCCACCACTACGGGTCCAGCAAATGTTCCTCCACCAACCGTAGCACCCGATCTTCCTCCTCCCCCTCCTCCTCGCACGGATACTTTTGCTAAGACTTGCAAGGAATTTAAAGCTATGGGAGGGAAACCTTTTCAAGGATCTGAAACTTTTGTGGAAGCTAGAGATTGGCTTAAGGAGGTGGAAGAGTTGATAGATATATTTGAGATGGAAGAAGGGAAGAAAGTCAAGTTGGCTGCTTGGTTAATGAAGGGAGAGGCCTCATTCTGGTGGGAGGTCACTAATGGAGAACGCCCCGTTGACTCTTGGGCGGATTTTAGGCAAAGATTTGTGGCAAAGTTTCTCTCAAGGGCGGAGGAAAACTTGTATATGGAAAGATTCTTGACTCTAAAGCAAGGAAATCTTTCGGTGAAGGAATATGTTAATAAGTTTAATCAATTGGCAAGGTTTGGCCTAGATATGGTGAATACACCGGAGAAGAAGGCTTTGCGGTTCGTGAAAGGCTTGAATGAACCTATGCATGGGTTGGCTATGACTCATATCCCTATGGGGGCCACCTTTGAGAAGCTAGTTGACATGGCACTCATGTATGAGGAAGAGAAGGGTCCTAATGCTAATAAGGCACCCGAGAAGAAGGGAGATCAAAAGAGACCTCAGCAACAACAACAAAGCAAAGGTGGGAAAGGCAACGGTGGCAAGAGCAAGAAGAAGAAGTGTTTCAATTGTGGGACACCTGGCCACCTAAGCAAGGATTGTCGCAAGAAGAAGAAGACCGGCTGCTTCCACTGTGGCGAAGCAGGGCATTTAGTGAAGGATTGCCCTAAGAAGGGGCAAAGGACGGGATCTACCTCAGGAGGACAGGTGCAAGCTCTTATGGCACCGAGTCAGGCTAGGGGGCAAGTACAGGCTCTCGCGGTTCCACCGATTCAGGAGAGAGGTAGAACTATTTCCGTTGAAAGTCTGGTTTTTCTATTTGACCATCATGTCCGTACATTGTTTGATTCAGGCGCATCGCATTCGTTTATTTCATCATCATTAGTTGAGTTACTGCACTTAGACACCAGTCTGGTAGATGATCCCTTGGTTGTTTCAAATCCAATTAGGGGCTCCACTTATTTGTCCATGATATGTTTGGGTTTGAAGATTTCTATACTTAGCATTGAGTTTAGATGTGATGCTTTTGTATTGGGCTTCACGGGCTATGGGTTGATTTTGGGCATGGACTGGTTATCCAGTAATGGTGCCGTTCTTGATTGCGAAAGGAGAGTTGTTAGGCTCATGACCCGCTTGGGTAACACTCTCGAGATTTCTTGTAATCCCATGGACTCTGTTATGCTAAGTTATCTTGAATCGCTTGACGCTTCGGTCGAGAGTTTGCAATCTGTTAGAGTGGTCCGGGAATATCCGGATGTGTTTGAGGAGGTGAAGGGCTTACCTCCGAAGCGGGAGATTGACTTCCGAATATATTTGGTGGATAATGCTAAACCGGTATCTTTACCAGTGCGCCACATGGCTCCTCGTGAGAGGAGGGAACTCCATAAGCAAGTAGGGGAGTTACTTGAGAAGGGGTTCATAAGACGGAGCATATCGGAGTGGGGTGCTCCAGTAGTATTTGCTACGAAGGCGGATGGGTCCCTCAGACTTTGTGTAGACTATAGAGAACTCAACAAGCTCACAAAGAAGAATAGACACCCATTGCCGAGAATAGATGATCTTTTCGATCAGTTGGTTGGCGCTTCAGTATTTTCTCAGTTGGACTTTGCCACGGGGTTTCATCAGTTGAGGGTGGCTGAGGATAGCATAGACAAGACTGCCTTTAGAACTCCGGATGGTTTCTATGAGTGGCTGGTGATGCCATTTGGGTTGACGAACGCCCCTGCATACTTTGTTGATTTGATGAGTAGGGTGTTCAGGGAGTTCCTTAATAAATTCGTGGTGGTCTTTGTGGATGATATCTTAGTATTTTCTAAGAGTGAAGAAGAGCATGCCCTACATCTTGGGGAAGTGTTGAAGACTCTTCGAGCACATAGCCTTAAGGCTAAATTCTCTAAATGTCACTTCTGGAGGAAGGAAGTACGGTTCTTGGGGGCACGTGGTCTCCAAGGAAGGGATAGCTGTGGATCCCGCGAAGGTAGTATCAATTCAGGATTGGAAGGTTCCGAAGAATGCTACCGAAGTAAGAAGTTTCTTGGGGTTGGCGGGTTATTATAGGAAGTTTATTAAAGACTTCGCGAAGATATCAGCCCCATTAACCCGCTTAACAAAGAAGAATCTTGTTTTTGCATGGGACGTAGATTGTGATGATGCGTTCCGACGGTTAAAGAGAGCTTTAACCACAGCTCCAGTTTTAGTGTTGCCAGATGGGAGCAAGCCATTTGTTGTCTATACCGATGCCTGTGGGACAGGACTTGGCGCAGTCTTAATGCAAGAGGGAAGGGTAATAGCCTATGGTGGAAGGCAGTTGAGGGCACATGAGAAAAATTACCCTACCCATGATCTAGAGCTGGCCGCTATTGTTTTTGTGCTTAAGATTTGGCGCCATTATCTTCTTGGTGAGAGCTTCGAGTTATTCACTGACCATAAATCTTTGAAGTACTTGTTCTCTCAGAAGGATCTAAACTTAAGACAGCAAAGGTGGATGGAGTTCTTAGCATCTTATGATTTCGAGATAGCGTATACCCCTGGCAAGGGTAACGTGGTGGCGGACGCCTTGAGTAGGAAGAGGTTGTCCTTGAGTCCATTGTTCGTGGAACGACGAAACTTGGAGTTTATCTCGATGTTTGATTTCAGACCTTCCATTGATTATGTACCCGGTTTGCTAGCTTCCTTGGAAGTTAGGCCTACTCTTTTGGGGCGGATTGGAGAAGCACAGAGGGGCGACCCACAGTTGGTTGAGTTAGTAGAGAAGCTCATGAGGGGGGAGTCGTCCAGCCATTTGAGTAGGTACACCCTAGACGATAGGGGGTGCTTGCGTAGAGACGGTAGACTTTGCGTACCGCAAGACGAGGGTTTGAGGAAGGCTATTCTTGATGACGCACACCGTTCTAGGATGGCCATTCATCCCGGTGGGGACAAGATGTACCAAGACATGAAGAGGGTTTTCTTCTGGGCCGGTATGAAGAAAGATGTGGCCGAGTATGTCGCTCGATGTTTGGTGTGCCAGCAAGTGAAGGCGGAGCAAAGGAAACCAGGTGGGTTGCTTCACCCATTGGAGGTTCCGCAATGGAAGTGGGATAGCGTCTCGATGGATTTTATTGACGGGTTACCCAGATCGAGGAAGGGTAATACAGGAATTTGGGTGGTGGTAGACAGACTTACTAAGAGCGCCCATTTCATACCTGTGAAGAGTAAGAGGACTGCTCCATGGCTAGCTTCAGTATATCTTCGAGAGATAGTTCGATTACATGGGGTACCCTCTAACATAGTAAGTGATCGAGATCCTATCTTCACTAGCGAGTTCTGGAGAAGTTTGCAAGAAGCAGTGGGGACTCAATTGTGTCTGAGCACCGCATATCATCCTCAGACGGACGGCCAGACTGAGAGGGTGAATCGTGTTCTAGAAGGCCTTTTGAGGCTTTGTATCTTAGATTTTGGAGGTACATGGGAAGAGCATCTTCCATTGGTGGAGTTCGCATATAATAACAGCTTTCAGTCCAGTATTGGTATGGCTCCTTTCGAAGCTCTCTATGGAAGGCCTTGTCGATCACCTACATGTTGGTGGGAATCTACGGATAAGATCTTGCTTGGGCCCGATATGGTTAGGGAGACTTCTGAGAAGATTGACTTGATTCAAAGAAGGATGAAAGCAGCGCAGGATAGGCAAAAATCTTATGCGGACAAGAGAAGGACGGATCTTGAATTTGAGGTTGGGGATATGGTTTTTGTTAAGGTATCTCCGTTGAGAAATGTTGTTCGCTTCGGATCCATTGGGAAGTTAGCACCGAGGTTTGTTGGGCCGTTTCCTATCAAGGAAAGGATTGGACGGATGGCATATAGGGTGGAGTTGCCCGACAGACTTAGTGGTGTTCATAATGTATTCCATATATCACATCTGAGGAAGTGCTTACATGAGACGGCAGAGGTGGTAGAGCCAAGCTTCCTTAGAGATGTAGAGGTAGAGCGTGATGCGACTATTCGACGAGCTCCTACTCGCATCCTTGGGTCAGAGACTAGGAAGTTGAGAAACAGAGAGGTTCAACTAGTCAAGGTGCAATGGGGAGAAGATGAGAGCAACGCAACTTGGGAGACGGAAGCGAAGATGCGTTCATTGTACCCATTTCTTTTTGAGGGTATGTCTTTACTTTCTCCTTTATCACTTGTCTAGTACTTATCTTATCTTTGGTATGTCCTCTCGTTAGTACCTTTGACCTTTAGATAGGGTAAACCTATGGTTGAAACATGTGTTTGAGACATGTTATGGTTGATGGATGCAAGTGGATGCAAGTGTTTGCTAGTGGTTGCTCGTGGATGCATATACACACACTCTAGGCACTAGATCGGCTCAGTCACTTCATATTGCATATTGCATAAAATTGTGTGTAGGAAAATATATTTATTGATGTATAATGGTTGTGTTATCACATGGATGATGCATTTTGATGAATGATTGTGCACTCATGTAGATATTGTATGTGTCGATAGGGTTTTCTCGCATACATAATGGATGCATGGCACTATCATGGTTTGCATATGTTCATACATTAGATAGGGAACATATACACACACTGTTTGCATATGCTCATACATCATTAGAAACTGTTTAAGGACAATGGATGCCCGTGGTTGATGATTTGAGTAGATGGTTGTTTGGATGATAGGATATGCATTCTCCTTAGCTTAGAGATTTCGGGGACGAAATCCTTTAAGGAGGGGAGAATGTAACACCCCGAATTTTAGTCAATACTAAAATTCACTAATTACAGGATAAATAATCTCAGATGTGGGAATTGGGGGTAACGGGCTGCGTTATTGCGTTCGTCTCGGAAAAATACGCGAAATAGAGTCCGAGTTTTCGAGAATCGGAGTCCGTATGGCCCGGTTATGGCCCAAAGAAGTTTGCAGAAAAATTAGAGCTAAAAACAGATTTAGGAATTTAAATTTAGATTTTAAATTAGAACCAGCTGGGCCAGGCGGGAAAATTCCCGCCCTAAGCATGTCGACAGGCCTGTCGACAGGGGTGTCGACTTGCCTGTCGACTTGCCTGTCGACACAGCGTGTCGAACCAGGGTGCTTGGGTGCACCAGATCTGGTTTTCTGGCTAGGGCTGGGCTTGGTTCTAGAGATTTCCTAAATCTAACGGACCTAAATTAATCTAGGGTTAATCTAAGGGCCTAAAACACTCTCTTAATCTATAAATACACCCTAAACCTACCTTAATCCATACTAAAAATAGAAATGAAGGCCTCATGCCGCCAAATTAAATCCTAGAAGGAGTCTCCATTAATCTAAGAAGGAAGTTTCAAGCTAATCCCTCTCATATCATTCTCTAATCATCACCATCTTCATAATTAGCAACTAATCCCTCTTCATAAGTTGGTTAATTTTGGGTTTGGTGAGTTTCTATCACTTTAACATCAATTGTTAAAGTAAGTAGATTGGGTGTAATGAGACTTATGGTCTTAAATGCGGATTAGTGAGTTTGAATCATTTATAATGATATGTTACTCTATGTTGTTCTATGTTTATGCATGTTTGACAAGTTGGTTTATGCATGCTTAATAAGTTGATTTATGCATGTTTAACAAGGTTGTTTATGCATGTTTAACAAGTGGGTTTATGCATATTTAACGAGTGGAATTATGCATGTTTAACAAAGTGAGTTATGCAAGTTAAGTATATGTTTAAATGCAAGTTTAATGTGATATGCAAGTTATGCATGCTTATGCAAGTGTATGGATGCTTATGCAAGTCATGTATATGTTTAAATGCAAGATTTATGTGATATGCAAGTTATGCATGCTTATGCGAGTATATGAATGCTTATGCAAGATATGTATATGCTTAAATGACATGATATGCAAGTTATGCATGTTTATGCAAGTATGTGAATGCTTATGCAAGTATGTGGATGCTTATGCAAGTATGTGAATGCTTATGCAAGTTATGAGTATGCTTAAATGCATGTTTAACATGTTATGCAAGTTATGAGAATGCCTATATGCAAGTTCAACATGTTATGCAAGATATGTGTATGATAATATGCAAGCTCATATGCAACATGTTATGAAAATCATGTGTATGATAATATGCAAGTTTGTGTTATATGTAGTTGGGTTAATATATGCTCATATATGCAAGTTGACATCCTCTTAACCCATGACAAAGTTGTATGCTAAACCCATGATATTTATGATGATCTTCCCCTTATTTATGTCATGAAATGAGAACGATTTACGTGGGGAACGATGAGGTTGGTAAATATGTTAATAAATGAATGATTGGGTATGATTAAGCATACCATAAAAATAAATTACCATAAGTGGGAATTTACCTATTGAGTTAGGTCTACCCCATGGGAATTTACCTATTGAGTTAGGTCTACCCATGTTATGGAAAACTTGATATTAATTAGGGATAATTAATATGGCGGTGATTAATTAGGTGTAATTAATCGACTAAGACACGAGGTTGGACTCATTTGTAGTGTAAAACTGCCCGGACCCGACCGGCTTAACCAGTTGCTACAAATGTCAGCCCAATGTGAGAGGTCTTAGCCATGAATTAAATACGTGATTAAAGTAAAGACACGAGGTTAGGCTCTGTTATGACGTAAGACTGCCCGGACTCTACCGGCTTAACCAGGCGGTCATAACAGCCAGTCTAATGTGGGAGGTCTTTATGGGGGATCACGGTCTTAATTAATTAAGAAACACTTAACCATATTAGCATGTGGTGGGACATGAGGGGTTAAGTGGGTGCCTTGGGTGGCATGTGGAAATTTAATGGTTGGCTTGGGTGGCATGTGGAATCTAGTGGGTTGACTTGGGTGGCAATAGAAAATACGATTAGAATACTTAACCAAGTGGAAACATGTAATTAAACATGATTAAAGGGTTAAGTGGGATACACTAGATATATGACAAGCTTAGGTGGGTAGCTTGTTGGGGGCCCATTTCAACCAATATCCCAAACGTATCTTTGTGGGCTCGACCCATGTCGAGTGACGGGACACGCATATTGGGCTTGATTATAAGAGGCCAAAACGGGTTAGCGGTGGCAACGCAAGTCCAACGGGTTTCATATGCGTGTGTGGGTCCGGGCTGGTAGATAAGCCGTTGTTGCATCGTGTAGATATAAAGCCGTGCACCGTTGATAGTATTGGGTAGCCACTTTAGGGGAGTGATACACCCCACTGTGGGACCAGCACGGGTATCTACGGTAGGGAGCCGATCGATGGGGAGTAGTGGGTACACCTAATAAAGATAGGGGCAGACGGCACCTATGTAGGGGTACACGAAACTACTGGGTAAGAATTACTGAGTACACCTAGTGGAGATAGGGGCAGACGGCACCTATGTAGTGGGCTAGGGGTACACGAGACTACTGGGGAAATTTTCTAAGTCCTTGGAAGGGATCAACCTTTAAGTAGGAATGACTGGTGTGGTGCAGTTAGTAATTATCCTTGGGTGGGTAGATGCGTCCTTATTGTTATCTTAGTTTATCCTAAGTCTACCAAGCTGCTTAGTGTAGCCATTCATCCCCAGATATTACCGTAGGTCAAGTTTATGTCTTCTCTGGTTACTTTAATGATTGTATTGTTAAAGTTATAGGACTCACTCAGACTTATGTCTGACCCCGTTGTTTTTATCTTTTTCCCAACCCTCAGGTCCTACGGTGGATCCTAGCGGTAGTAGAGCTTGATCGGATTGCTGTTCCAGTCTTTAGGAGCTTGGGTAGATGTAAAGCTCCAGTTATCCAGTTATCTTTTCTTTTGTTATGGCTATTGTATGAGAGAGTGGGATTATGTACTTCTTTATTTTGATGGATATTGTACTTGACTTTTATCGTGGTTTTATGATGTAACCAGACATGTTTATTTCCGCTGTTGTGAGATGATATTTTTAAATTTCAAGTACTAATTATATCTGTCTTGTTGTAATTTTTCTGTTCTATATTCACTGAAATACTCCACCGATGCTATGGCATTCCCTTAGTGAGTGACCATAGCGGGCGTGGGGTGTTACATTAAATGCATAGTGTGTGTATATGTCCCTATCTAATGCAAAATCAGGCGGTCCACTGATTCAGTTGACCTCCTTTAATGCAAACCATGATAGTGCCATGTGTCCATTATGTATGCAAAAATTCCCTAATGCTACATATTATTTTTACATGCATGCACAACCATCATCTGAATGCAGCATCCATATGATTAAACAATCATCATACATCCATTTTACTAAATACAGCCATTTATATGCAATATGCGGTATGAAGTGACTGAGCCGATCTAGTGCCTAATAGTGTGTGTATATGCATCCACGAGCAACCACTAGCAAACACTTGCATCCACTTTGCATCCATCATACATAACATGTCTCAAACACATGTTTCAACCATAGGATTATTTAACTAAAGGTCAAAGATACTAGCGAGAGGATACGCTAAAGATAAGATAAGTACAAGATAAGCGATAAAGGAGAAATTAAAAGACATACCCTCAAAAAGAAAAGGGTATCGTGAACGCATCTTCTCTTCTGTCTCCCAAGTAGCGTTGCTCTCGTCATCTCCCCATTGTACTTTGACTAGTCGGACCTCTCGATTCCTCAACTTCTTGATCTCTGACCCAAGAATGTGCATAGGAGCTCGTCGAATCGTCGCATCACGCTCTATCTCCACCTCTCTAAGCAAGCTCGGCTCTACCACTTCCGCGGTCTCGTGCAAGCACTTCCTCAAATGTGATACATGGAATACGTCGTGTATACCACTAAGTCTCTCAGGCAATTCCACTCTATACGCCATCTGTCCAATCTTCTCCTTAATAGGAAACGGTCCTACGAACCTTGGTGCTAATTTCCCAATGGACCCAAAGTGAACAACGTTTCGTAATGGAGATACTTTGACAAAGACCATGTCCCCAACTTCAAACTCGAGATCTGTCCTTCTCTTATCCGCATAAGATTTCTGCCTATCTTGCGCTGCTTTCATCCTCCTTCGAATCAAATCGATCTTCTCCGAAATCTCCCTAATCATATCGGGCCCAAGTAGGATCTTATCGTAGATTCCCACCAACATGTAGGTGAACGACAAGGTCGTCCATAAAGAGCTTCGAAAGGTGCCAAGCCAATGCTGGACTGAAAGCTGTTGTTATATGCGAACTCCACTAATGGAAGATGCTCTTCCCACGTACCCCCAAAATCTAGGATGCATAGCCTTAATAGGTCCTCTAGAATACGATTCACCCTCTCGGTCTGGTCGTCCGTCTGAGGATGATATGCGGTGCTCAAACATAACTGAGTCCCTACCGCTTCTTGCAAGCTTCTCCAAAATTCGCTAGTGAAAATAGGATCGCGGTCGCTCACTATGCTAGAAGGAACACCGTGCAAACGAACTATTTCTCGGACATATACAGAAGCTAACCATGGAGTAGTCTTCTTACTCTTCACGGGAATAAAATGGGCGCTCTTAGTAAGTCTGTCTACTATAACCCAAATCCCTGTATTATCCTTCCTTGATCTTGGCAATCCATCCACATAATCCATCGAGACACTTTCCCACTTCCACAGTGGAACCTCCAATGGGTGAAGCAACCCACCGGGTTTCTTTTGCTCCGCTTTTACTTGTTGGCACACCAAGCACCTGGCGACATACTCGGCCACATCTTTCTTCATGCCGACCCAAAAGTAAACTCTCTTCATGTCTTTGTACATCTTGTCCCCGTCGGGATGAATGGTCATCTTCGAACGATGTGCTTCGTCAAGAATAGTCTTCCTTAGGTCATCGTCTTTTGGTACACATAGTCTACCATCCCTACGTAACCAACCCTTATCATCTAGGGTATACCTATGGAGATGGCTTGATGACTCCCCTCCTTTGAGCTTTTCTACTAACTCAACCAACTGCGGGTCGTCTCGTTGTGCCTCTCCAATCCGTCCCAAAAGCGTAGGTCTGACCTCCAAGGATGCTAGCAAACCGGGTACAAAGTCAATGGAAGGTCTAAAATCAAACATAGAGATGAACTCTAAACTTCGCCGCTCAACAAACAAAGGATTTAAGGATAATCTCTTTCGACTTAAGGCATCGGCCACCACGTTACCCTTGCCAGAGGTATATGCCGTCTCAAAGTCGTAGGACGCCAAGAACTCCATCCACCTTTGCTGCCTTAAGTTCAAGTCCTTATGAGAGAATAAGTTTTTTAAAGATTTGTGGCCAGTGAATAATTCGAATTTCTCGCCAAGAAGATAGTGACGCCAAGACTTAAGCGCGAAAACAATAGCGGCCAACACTAGGTCATGTGTGGGGTAATTCTTCTCATGCGCTCTCAACTGCCTTCCACCGTAGGCCATTACCCTACCCTCTTGCATTAAGACTGCGCCTAGTCCTGTCCCACAAGCGTCAGTATAAACAGTAAATGACTTACTCCCGTCTGGAAATACTAAGACTGGGGCTGAAGTCAAAGCTCTCTTCAAACGTTGGAACGCATCATCACAATCTACGTCCCATGTGAAAACTAGGTTCTTCTTCGTCAGGCGTGTCAATGGAGCTGATATCTTTGCGAAGTCTTTGATAAACTTCCTATAGTAGCCAACCAACCCCATGAAACTTCTTACTTCGGTAGCATTTTTAGGGAACTTCCAATCTTGGATGGCCACCACCTTCGCGGGATCCACAGCTATCCCTTCTTTGGAAACCACGTGCCCCAAGAACCGTACTTCCTTCCTCCAGAAGTTACACTTAGAAAATTTAGCCTTAAGGCTGTGCGCTCGTAGGGTCTCCAACACTTCCCTAAGATGTAGGGCATGCTCTTCTTCATCCTTAGAAAAGATTAAGATGTCGTCTACAAAGACTACCACGAATTTGTTAAGGTACTCCCTAAACACCCTACTCATCAAATCAACAAAGTATGCAGGGGCGTTTGTCAAACCGAAGGGCGTCACTAGCCATTCATAGAAACCGTCCGGAGTCCTAAAGGCAGTCTTGTCAATGCTATCCTCAGCCACTCTCAACAGATGGAAACCAGTGGCTAAGTCCAACTGCGAAAACACTTAGGCGCCAACTAATTGATCGAAGAGATCGTCAATCCTCGGCAGTGGGTGTCTGTTCTTCTTAGTAAGCTTATTAAGTTCTCTATAGTCCACACAAAGTCTAAGGGACCCATCCGCCTTCGTGGCAAATACCACTGGAGCACCCCACTCCGATATACTTCGTCTTATGAACCCCTTCTCAAGTAACTCCTTCACTTTCTTATCGAGTTCCCTCCTTTCACGAGGAGCCATGTGGCGTACTGGCAAAGATACTGGTTTCGTATTATCCACAAGATATATTCGAAAATCTATCTCCCGCTTTGGAGGCAAGCTCTTCACCTCCTCAAACACAGCCGAATACTCTCGGACGACTCTAACAGATCGTTGATTTTCCTCAGACGCGTCAACCGATTTTAGATAACTTAGCATAACCGAATTTATGGGATTACAAAATATTTCGAGAGTGTTGCCAAGGCGAGTCACGAGCCTAACTACTTTCCTTTAACAATCAAGAATGGCCCCATTTCTGGATGACCAATCCATTCCTAAAATTAGCCCATAGCCCCTGAAGCCCAACACATAAGCATCACATCGAAACTCAACGCTAAGTATAGAAATTTTCAAATCCAAGCACATCATGGACAAATGAGCTGAGCCCCCAATTGGATTTGAAACAACTAAGGGATCTTCTACTAAACTGGTGTTTAAGTGCAGTGATTCAACTAATGATGTAGAGATAAAAGAATGCGATGCGCCCGAATCAAATAAGGTACGGATAGGATGATCAAACAGAAAAACTAAGCTTTCAACATAAATGGTTCTACCTCGTTCTTGCAGCGGTGGGACCGCGAGAGCCTGAACTTGTCCCCTTGCCTGCCCTGGTGCTATAAGAGCCTGCACCTGTCCTCCCGAGGTAGCCCCTGCCCTCTGCCCCTTAATTGGACAGTCCTTCACTAAATGTCCCGCATCGCCACAATGAAAACAGCCAGTCTTCTTTTTCTTTCGGCAGTCCTTGCTGAGATGGCCTGGGGTTCCATAATTAAAACATTTCTTCTTTCCCTTGCCATTATTATCTTTACCACCCTTCTTGTTTTGCTGTTGTGGTTTCTTCTGATCCCCTTTCTTCTCGGGTGCCTTATCAGCTTTAGCGCTTTTCTCCTCACGCATGAGCGCCATTTCTACTAGCTTCTCAAAGGTGGCCCCCATAGGGATGTGGGTCATGGCCAACCCTTGCAACGGTTCATTCAAGCCATTCACGAACCTTAGAGCCTTCTTCTCCGGCGTGTTCACTAAGTCCAAACCAAACCTTGCTAGCTGATTAAATTTGTTGGCATATTCTTTCACTGATGAGCTTCCTTGCTTCAATGTCAAGAACATTTCCGTATATAGATTTTCTTCCGCCCTAGAGAGAAACTTCGCCTCGAACCTACGTCTAAAATCTTCCCAAGAGTCAACAGGACGCTCCCCATTAGTGACCTCCCACCAAAACGAGGCCTCTCCCTTCATCAACCAAGCTGCTAATCGAACTCTCCTCCCTTCTTCTACTTTAAATATTTCTAGCAATTCTTCCACCTCCTTAAGCCAATCTCTAGCTTCCACAAACGTTTCTGACCCTTGAAAGGGTTTTCCACCCATAGCTTTAAATTCCTTGCACGTCTTTGCAAAAGTATGTACGCGAGGAGGAGGAGGAGGAGGAACGGGTGCAACTGGTGGTGGAGGAACATTGGCCGGACCCGCAGCGGCCCTAGCCTCTAACAACCTCCTATACCATCCTGGTATCGCTACACCGTCAGGTAGGTTAAGATCTTCAGCCATGCTGAAAAAGGAAAGATTCAAAATGGAGAATTCGAAAGATAAGGATATATGGCTATTTGGGGATTATGTTTTTCATAAAAAACTTCCTCTTTAAATTTCTCATTAAAACATGTTTTTGAAAACATTTCTTCCAAAAATAACTATTTTTCTAAAGTATTTTATCTGTTCTGGTAACCTTAAGCTCTGATACCACGTGTAACACCCCACGTCTGTGACGATCCCAAAATCCGAGGGGCGGTATTAAGGATAATCATTAGGAAATAACACATTAATCATCATAGCAGAGTACAGATAATAGCAGAAACAATAAATAAAATAAGTTTTACATGGATATGACAACGGAATCACAACATGTAGGAATATCAGAATAGCATAACGTGGGATATACTTAGTAAAAAGAAAGGGAAGTGATCAGTCATCATCGCCAGAGGCGGAATACATACATGCAGTGAGACATAATAAGAGTAGCAGTCTACATCGCCGAAGGCGGAATACATATACATATAGTGAGAAATACGGAAAGTAAATCAGTTTGCATCGCCAATGGAGGAATCATAATATAAATACAGTAATGGCGGAAAATATCTAAGTCATCTCTATGAAGTCAGCCTCGCCATGAGCCAAAAGTGCATGCTATGCAGCTGTGCAGAACCAAAAACCACCTGTCACCTGTGTACTAGGCTGCCCGTGTGAAAATAAGGGCACCCGCGTTTGCAAAGTGAAACAAACAACGAGTCAGTCATGGGGACTGGTATGAGGAATCTATTTAACAGTTAAACAACAGTAATAGCAAATCATAAGACCACGCCACTTTCGCGGAACGGGTTTACTCCAGTGATTGCTAGTGCATTTAAAACAAAGTGAATTCTTTTAAAACAACGCAATGCTTTTAGAAAGAATGTAGCCATTATAAGACTCAGGTCCCATCATACAATGCAACGCAAACCGGAGGATAGAGTTTTACCTTATAATATCCAAATATGTTTGATTCGTATAAAGCAAAATCATTTGATATTATTACTAGTGCATATATGTTTCAAAAGCGAGTAGCATCATAAATATCAATCATAGACGGCATAAGTGCCCCATACCACTATGTCGCCATACTAGTTCTACAATCAAGTCCGTTATTTCGTATTGGAAATTGGATTTCCGTCATGAGTCGAGGCAAGGGGCAAGCTCCTCTCCGCTTCGAGACACTCTAGCAAATGCCTCGGGACTACACACTCTGGGCAACCCCTGGATCTTCAGGGCCGGTCCTCTCTTACGTTTGAGGATTGGAAATTCCTGAACACAAGTTTCCCGGTCCTTACAGACCTATAATCGAGGCGCCTCGCATTCCAACAACCACAAAGGTGAAAAATAGATATATATGTCAGGGCTGGTAAGTCACTGACACCACCATAGCTAGAAAGAAACGTCGTGCTCTCCCTGCAGTCCGTATCCCATTTTTAACTCATACCGGGGTGTGAGGTTCGCGAATCTACGAAATACACAGTGCTAGGCCACGTAGACCTTGCTCTGATCATCATCCACAAGACTTTACTTTGCAACAGAAGCCTTGATCACAGCATCTTGGCATGCCACATAGGCAGTCCACTCCATACGATTGATTTCCATCGATATATAACCTCTGAGTTCGTACGTCTCAGAGAAAGGCGTTAAGCAAAAGAATAAATTCTCCGCCGCCAAACAGATATATATTTAACAGAGATCAATCAATATAGAACAAAATCCAATGTCAGACACACAGTCCATTTACAAGTCCGTCCTGGGTCTGAACGAAACCGGAGGCGTCAAATTCCTCGTATATCCGTCCAATCAACACATACGTTCAGACGGCTACTACTTCCGTCCCCTTCCGGTAGCTACTCCGGTTAGGAACCTCAGTAGCGCCCATCCAACCGATACGAAGATCGTCAGTCTTGAATCGTCTTTGCATTTTCCAATTCGAGTCGCTCGATAAATTATTTGAAATGAGGGTTAGCTCGGCCTTTTCAAATAATTCACGTCATTAGAATTTAAATCGATTCTTTATATGGTTATATTATTCGACATCCATCTTTCAGTTATTTAGTGTTATTTCCGTGTCATACACATACAACCATCAAATATCAAACAATTCAAGCCCAATTGGTTTATTTGCAACCTACGTTACTTATAATATTTTATAACGATTTTTCACCATTTTTATTTATCTAAAAATGGCCATATTCAATTAAACGACGTTTCAGGTCGTGCCGTGGCACTGGCGCTGTTTTTCTCCTAATTTTTTTTACACATATCGGAAAATCTAACCGTTGGATTTCTACAAAGTCTATATCAGTGGGAAGGTATTCCCAAAGCGAACCCAACGGTTCCAGTTTCGTGAGAATCCGACGGTCGGATCTTCCACACTAGTCGTTTGAAGTTACAGTTTCAAAATTCAAACTGCAGCATCGTTATTCGATTAAATTTAATTATATTTATATATAAATATAAACGATTCTAGCGCTGTTTTTCTTTAGATTTGAATTAAACGTTCCGGACAATCCAACCGTTGGATTTTTACAAGGTTGGTGCCGTTGGAAAGGTATTTCCAAGGCGAACCCAGCGGTTGCGGTTTCGGGAAAATCCGATGGTCGGATTTCTCGTACTAATCGTTTCAAATTACGATTCCGAAATGCGAACTGCACGACCTCTATTCCTTTTAATTATATTTATATTTATATATATAAATATAGTTCAATCTATAATTTCAACTATAGCTCATTCTATATTTTCAACTTCGTTTTCACTTCAATTATTTCACTAACGCCTTAATATTTCGAAAAATTTCGCCATAACCTCCTTTGTACGGGGAGGGGTTTGGAAATTTATTGGGCCGTATTAGGTACCCAATAAATCCTAAAAAGCATTCACATATTTTTAGTGATACATTTTGGTGTTTACGGGGGAGCATGTACTGATAATCACTCCAGGGAATAAATTCCCGTCACCCCGTTTCCGTGTGGAAATAAGTAGTCCATGTGCCGTATCTAATAACTAGAGCGACGTGATTATTGTCAACTCTAGACCCGTGTGGGGTTTTTATTAATCTGGCAATTTATCGTTATAATTTATATAGTCCATATCAGTCATCAGTTCAACCTGTAGTATATAGTCATCGCCATACAAGCCTCTTGCTCGTATGGTAAATCCTCCACCTCGTCACACAAGCTCCAATTGCTTATGTGGAATATGATGAAGTATGCCTATCGTCAATAAGTATGCCATGTAGTGTAGTTCAAAATTAATTGTTACTATCCTATGGCGTTGTTTATTATTTCACACAGAAAAACCAGCACTCCGCATCCAATGGCATTCACAGGAGTTGATATATAAATAAAATTGCGCAGCCAACTCCTCAAGGTTTACCTATTTGTCGGGCACGCAAATAATTTCTTTACTCTACAGCTAATCCATTTTTCCTATTCAACACATGTATATATATGCAGAACAAAGCTAATAATAATATTTCTAGCAAACTATTATTTATTTCAACATGTGTGTATTTTTAACTAAGCGTATACATGATAAAAGGAATATTTTTATCATCAAAAATATTTATTCGACACATGTGTATTTTTAGCTAAGCGTATACTTGATAAAAGGAATATTTTTATCATCAAAAATATTTATTCGACACATGTGTATTTTTAACTAAGCGTATACTTGATAAAAGGAATATTTTTATCATCAAAAATATTTATTCGACACATGTGTATTTTTAACTAAGCGTATACATGATAAAAGGAATATTTTTATCATCAAAAATATTTATTCGACACATGTGTATTTTTAACTAAGCGTATACATGATAAAAGGAATATTTTTATCATCAAAAATATTTATTCGACACATGTGTATTTTTAACTAAGCGTATACATGATAAAAGGAATATTTTTATCATCAAAAATATTTATTCGACACATGTGTATTTTTAACTAAGCGTATACATGATAAAAGGAATATTTTTATCATCAAAAATATTTATTCGACACATGTGTATTTTTAACACTTCATATTCACTGTAAAAATATAGTTTTCATTGTCGATTCATTTTATTTTTAGATAACGATAACATTCAACACATGAATTTCAACTCGACGAACAAATTGCAATTCAACACATGAATATTCTATATCGTTTGTATATATATAAATGTGATTTTTATTGCTAAAGCCATTTGTTCAAATTCAAATAATATTCAACACATGAATTTCAACTCAACGAATGAATTGCAACTCAACACATGAATATTCGATAAAGTTTGTATATATAAAAATGTGATTTTTATTGCTAAAGCCATTCGTTTATATTCAAATAATATTCAACACATGAATTTCAACTCAACGAATGAATTGCAACTCAACACATGAATATTCGATAAAGTTTGTATATATATAAAAATGTGATTTTTTATTGCTAAAGCCATTTGTTTAAATTCAAATAATATTCAACACATGAATTTCAACTCAACGAATGAATTGCAACTCAACACATGAATATTCGATAAAGTTTGTATATATATAAAAATGTGATTTTTATCGCTAAAGCCATTTGTTTAAATTCAAATAATATTCAACACATGAATTTCAACTCAACGAATGAATTGCAACTCAACACATGAATATTTGATATAGCATATGTAAATAATTTCAATGAATGAAAATTATTCTAACACACAATTATTTCAGAAAATTTCGGCAGCATAACGGCAGGGTAGTTAAAACCGGGACCGTCCCTAGTACGGCTCCTCGCTCTACCTTAAAACCTCGCGGTTTTTGACAATGGGGATCATGCATCTAGTTTGCACGCAGGCGACATGTTTTATTTTCAATTCCACAATCCTATTCTATTTTGTTTCAACCACAAGAGGGTATTTTTCAACCACAAAGGTATTTTTCAACCATAAAGGTATTTTTCAACCATAATATCAACCACAAACAATTATTTCCAACCATTCGTCAAACCATATGATATCACGTCAATCACAAGCAATAAATATCGTCCATGGTCTATGGACGAGGGGAGTATATATATATATAATATAATAATTCACTTGCATTTCATCACAATTCAAAGCATATATGGTTCAAACAACGCTTGTATAATTTATACATCGCTAATATAACTTATACAACACATGTACATGAGGTATACAATGCGTATATAATTTACACTTCGCTTATATAATTTATACAACGCGATTTCATTCACACAGATAACTTAGATTCCTCACATTGGTTATTGCGGTGCTAAAAATCGTAGGAAGGTCAGAAAAATCCGTGGCTTCTTCTAGAATGTAGAGAGCCTCCTTGCGGTCACGGTGTCTCCTATTTCATCGAATTTCGTTAAAGAACGAAAAAGATATTATTTTTCAAAGTTTTGCAACACTTTATAGTGTTAAAACAGTTTAAAATTATATATACCGTTAGTTTTCAAACCTGTTCAATTCTAGGTTTGGATTTTTCTCTTGATTCGTAGCTCTATATGACGATCAGACTGTTGGACGTCGTCGAGGGAGGAAAGAGCTTTCCGGCGCTGGTAGCCTGAGGTGGTGCGATGGTGAATCGAGGCGGCGGCGGCTCCTGGAAGGCGACGACTTTGAAGCGCCAGAACTCGACGACGGCGGCTCTGTTGGTGGCGAGGCTGGGTCGGATGTGGAGAGGGGAGTACGGCGAACGGAAGCTTCAACGGTGGTCGGCGGCGAAACGGCCTGAGGCGATCGGAAAAAGGAGGGAAAGCGGCGAGCTACCGGGATCGTTCGTTTCGACTGGCGGCTAGGGTTTTTTTAGGGTTTTTTTTTTAAAGAAAATTTCCTATTGGCCAGTATTTATAGAAAATTTTTAAATAGTGTTTTTGCAAACGGACTCCTTTTTAAACCCAACGACTGTCGCCCCTAGCTAAATACCCCCATTCCGGACACAATGGGATATGTTTCGTTGGCCATTTCGACTGTTACAGTCAGTTATTTTTCAAATTAAAATATAAAGCATTCGATATTTAATTTAAACGTACATTTCAATTTGCCAGGGCCACAAACTGAATCTAAAAATTCCAGAAAAATAAATCTAGCTTTGTTTTGACGATACGGTCCTAACAAAACCAGTTTCGTCGAATTCTGAGCTCGTTTGAAAAACGGTCATTTTTAGGTCGACCCATTTTAACAGAACTTGACCAAACACGTTATCTTTTGCCCCGCTCACATACTAGCTTCAAAAATTACGAAATTTGAAACTTAGCAATAATTTGACATCCCGGACCCAACAAAAGTGGTTTCGTCAAATTACGAGGTCGTATGCAAAATCTCAATTTTCCAGGGCTATATATACTATATAGCGACCTTTCTGAAAATTCTTTTGACCATAACTTTTGATTTCCGTTATGAAATTTCAATTTCTCAGATTCGTTAGGAAGGTATTGATAAACAGATTTAAATATTTTCAGTTTCGTTAAAATCTGTTATATTTTCCACCCGGTACAGTCAGACAAAGTTTGTATTCAAAATTTCGAACTGCCATATTATACACAATTCTATATTTTATGGAAATATACTATTTCAATCATTCAAATTTCTTGTTAATAACCAAATTTAAATTTTTTAAACTTGTTCACATTTTCCAGGTTATTACAACGTCCATTAATGTCACTCACAAAGGGAATGCATTAACTTCCATGGAGGTTATAGGTGAATATAGAACAGAAAAATTACAACAAGACAGATAATAAGTAGTACTTGGAAATCTAAAACTTCATTTTATTGCAGCGGAAACATGTTTATTACATCACAAAACCATTAATCAGAGTCAAGTACATTATCCATCTTCATAAAACAAAATACATAATCCCATTAAACAAATAGCCATTAAAGAAGATAACAAGCTGGACTTTACTTCAAGGGTCCAAGCTTTCCAAAGAGATGAAGCAATCTAATCAAACTCCACTAGAGCTGGGTCCAACCTGAGGACCTGGAGGGGAAAAAGGATAGAAATGGAGGGGGGCAGACATAAAGTCTGGCGAGTATGATAATTCTAACAAGACTATTATCAAAATAATTAGACAAAGGCATAAGCTGGAAGACAAGTACATGTCCATGAACTATTAGGTATGGAATGAACAGATAAAGATAACGTTTAAGATAACGTTAAAGATAACGGTAAAGGCACACCTAATTACTAACGAAGAATTACTACACTGCACCGTACATTACTACACTGCACCGCACCAGTCACCCTAAATTTTGATCCCACTTGCCTCACACAGAAACTTTATAAATAGCCTTGCGTACCCCTAGCTGACTACATAGGTGTCGTCTGCCCCTATCTCCACTAGGTGTACCCCACTACCCACTTTCGATCGGCTCCCTACTCGTAGATACCCGTGCTGGCCCCACAGTGGGGTGTATCGCTCCCCTAAAGTGGCAACCCGATACAACTTGAGAATGCATGGCTTGTACCTACACGATGCAACAACGTCTTACCTACCAGCCCGGGTCCACACACGCATATGAAACCCATTGGACTTGCGTTGCCACCGCTTCCCGTTTTGGCCTCTTATAGTCAAACCCAGTATGCGTGTCCCGTCCTCGACTTGGGTCGAGCCCACAAAGATACGTTTGGGATACTGGTTGAAATGGGCCCCACAAGCTACCCACCTAAGCTTGTCACCACTAGTATATCCCACTTAACCCTCTTAGTCATGTTCATTTACATGTGTGTTTAGTTAAGTCTTACTAATCGTATTTCTCATGCCACTAAGGGCACCCACTAGATTCCTCATGCCACCCAAGGCACCTACTTAACCCCCATGTCCCACCTTACATGTTTATCTGGTTAAGTTTTTCTTAATTTTTCAGGCCATAACCTCGTAAAGACCTCTCACATTAGACTAGCATTTATGGCAGCTGGATTTGCCGGGCGGGTCCGGGCAGTCTTACACCATAAAAGAGTCTAACCTCGTGTCTTTACAACTTGTTATGCTTTAGTTTAGGCCTAGGACCTCTCACATTGGGCTGACATTTGTGACCACTGGATTTGCCGGGCGGGTCCGGGCAGGTTTACGTCACAAACGAGTCCAACCTCGTGTCCTAAGCATTGATTATCACTTATAATCTTTTACCCCAGTTTTAATAATTTCCTATCCAAATTATTAATTAAGTCCACTTTTATTGATGTCCATAATTGACTCAATTATGGTCATCCACTCATGGTATGCAAAATCATATCAATTGCACCCCAACATCTTATTATTAAATCCTTAAAATTACCCCTACCCCACGTTTATACGTTCACTTATTCAATGCATAATATAGGCTAGACTTGAATAGTCTAACGCATAGCACAAAGATAAATTATCACAACATATAGACAATTAAAATAAATCTAATCATAATAGGGGTGAAACTTGCATAAACTACGCATGTTAAGGATCAAAAGGTGTCAACTTGTTAAATGTCACAATTTACATGATATGATCATAGCCCAAATCTATACATAACTTGCATATGGGGTTTTTAGGCAACATAATGATGGTGTGAACTAGCATAGGGTATCACATATATCATAGCATAATTCTAGATGTCATAATAGATGTCATGGCATATGTTCATAACTTTTCTAATCAATCTAACTTGCATATGTAACTTGTCATATAGATCAACATAGCCCAAACATGATGATTTAATTAATATGAACTAACTAGCATAGATGGCTTTCTAACATGTATGATTCATCACAACTTAGCATAGAAACTTTCAACATACATAACATCATCATAGCATGATTTACAACATATAGGATATCATCACCACATAGCATAGGATTAATAACATACATGATAACATATACGACAATTCACATCATCTACTCATAATCCATTCATGACTTAACCTAATTAAAATGATAATAATCTTGTTAAGACTATCATACTCACAATTTAGAGAAGAAGAGAGAGTTTTGCTTTGCTTTAGGGTTGAGAGAATTAGAATTGAATTAGCTTTTCTTCCTTCTTAGTTGGCGGCGGCTCCATTGATTTCCATGGCGACGGTATGACGGTAACTAATTCTATTTTTCTTATGAATTAGGGTGAGAGACTACCTAGGTATTTATAGAGTTAGGATTTATTTTAGACCGTCAGATCAACTCAGCACTAATCCCAGCCAACCAGATTAGGTCAGAAACCCTAATGGGTCATTAGCCCATTAAAAACAGGTCAGCCAGAAACCCTAGCCGCCAGACCAGGTCGACACCCAGGTCGACTGCGCAGTCGACCTGGTCCCTGGGGTGTCGACTTCCCAGTCGACTCCCCCTGGGGTGTCGACTGCCCAGTCGACTCCCCAGTCGACCTGGGGTGCTGGGCGGGAAATTCCCCGCCTAGCCTGTTTGACTTCGAATTTTGAATTTTAAATTTCCTGCCAGCTGTTTTAAATTTTCAGAAACTTTCGATGGCCATAACTTCTTCATACGAAGTCCAAATCACGCAAACTCGGACTCTATTTCAACCAGAATTCCGAGACAAACACAATGGCGCAACCCGTTTCCCACAATTCTCACGTCTGAGATTAGTTATTCTTTAATTTGTGAACATTAATATTAACAAAATTACGGGGTGTTACATGAGTCTTATAATAGCTTCATTTTTCTGAAAAGCACCACGCTGTTTATAAACTGTTTTATGCACTGGTATTCTTGGGAGAAAACCCGTTCCGTGCTATACGGTGTGGTCCCTTGATTTACTTTATTTTTAAAGTAAAGTTTTAAATAACTATTTTAATTCTCACCCCAGTCCCATGACTGACCTGGAGTTTATTATTTTAACCTAAACTCTAGGTGCCCCCATTTTCCACATGGGTTGTCGGTAGTTTTGGTTTTGCAAATATTATTTTCCCAAGATCCTGGATTTACAGCTGCAGCTAAATTCGGAAAGCTTTGTATCCGTGTATCTCTTTCAGTTGTGTTATGTATTATTTCCTGCTACTATGTAATGTATTTTTAATCACTGATATTTTTCGGATGTATATTTTTTATTCATACCCTGATATATTATTGTACTCTGATGTAATTGTTGTAATAAGCAATGAAATATTCTATTGTTTGTGTTCTGATTTGTCGCGTTCTCAACTCAATCCGGGCTTTCCCGTAAGGGCGAGTTTGGGTTGTTTCATTAGTACACTATGACATGAGGTTAAACCTACTTGTAATAGAAGCTTGCCCAGAAAACGCCTAGCATATCCAACATCTACAGGTATACGGTTTAATGTGGGAGGTCTAGTGTGTGTGTGTGTGTTTATAAATCTATTGTGTATGATAATAGGCAGGTTTATGACACCTTAGAAGGTCTTAAGTAGCTGACTTTCTTCTTATCTAGTTTGGGTCTTAAGTCTAGGAACCCCTCCGAAGATTTATTCCTTGGAGAGGAGCCAAAGTCCTGGGATCCGCCCTTATTAGATTCGAAGTAAGTCTATGGGTCCTCCTTCTCTAAAGTTTTAGGCATAGCGGTGACGGAGTAGGGTAGTTCATAGGGGATGTCCACTTCCTTTAGAAGCTTATAGGGGTTCAACTAAGGACAATTGTGGGTTATAAAGATATGTGTCCATAGCATGCTCACCAACTGTCTAAGGGAAGTCTTAAGCAACATAGGTGTTCCATCGTAATATCAGTTAAGTATCGACATTCGCAATACTACTCATATTACAAGTTAGAGTATAGACTTAAGAACGTTGACGTATTAGGATGGGATCTTAAGAGGCTAGGGTTGCCTTTGGGTTATAGGAGATCATAAGAATCCACCTTTAATAGGGCCAAAAGTGACGGAGAATGCCTGCCTCGTTGGGTCTTTACCCTAAATACACCAATGAGCGATTGACTTGGATATCCACCTCATTGGTTAGATACTTTTTGTTTGTGTGAATATTCGTGTGTTGCGTAGGCATATCTTGTGTAACATCCCGGAATTTTAGCGATTTAATAATTAATTAATTTAATTATTTAAATAGCGATTTAGTAATTTAAATGATTCAAATTTGAAATATTTTGAATACTTAATTAATACAAATATCGGAATAATAAAATTTATTCCAAAATAGTCGGATTTAGCTGAATTTGCAATATTGTGTAATTCGGATAATATATGATATTTAATTTAGTTTATATTTGAGTTATAATAACGAATATATTATTTAAAATGATAGTTGAATGTATTAATTATAATATAAATTATAATTGAGCTCGTAACGTCATGGCAGTTCGTAATATTGAGTTTTGAACTTCTACTGAGTATATAGGATCCATTATAAGTCGAATTTCTTCGAAACAAGAAACGTTTGAATCTGTTGAGCGATATTTTTTAATGGAAGAAAAATAAAGAATTCGTCTTATAGATTGTAAGTTATGTCCAAATCAAATTTTCAAATAGTCGCTATGGATTCGTTTATAAACCATAATGCTTATTTAATTATAATTAAATATTGGTTTCGAATTTGAATGAGATTTTTAAGACGTATTTTAATTTATAGATTTTTTTTTTGTAATTTTTATTTTGGAAAATAAGCACATTTTCATTTAATGTATTTTTGCACCCTAAATCAGCATTTTTAGAACTACATTGAATAAGTTATCCTATCTATTTTATTATATTATTGAAATCATAGCACACTACTTAATACAAGGGTATTTTTTTTGCCTATAACGGTCTGTAAAAGAAATGAAATTATGTGTAATGGGATGACGTTTAATCGAATTAGGTTTTTCTATCATTAGCATAATAGCCACAAGTATAAAGCACGTGGTAAAAACAAAAGAAAAACAAAGTAAGGAAGTTTCTATTACACAAGTCTACCCACTCATTCGCATACGGTTTCATGGATAGCCTAACTGAAAAAGAACGTAAAACATGAATTAGGAAGGATTTTAATATTGCTGGGTGGTAGATAGACCTGGAGGGTGATATAGCGTGAAGTGAAACGAACCAACATGTCGACAAAGTTTAACCACACACAATTTAATAATACAATGACTAATCTACTATTTGCATGTTTTTGTTGCTTGTTTGGTTTATAATCATACAGTTACAACAATAATAATCTCTATTTATATTGCTTGGATTTATGTTGATTTGCGTTAAAATCATTCAAAATCTGATCATTGATGAATGACGATTCACACAAGCAACAACTTGTATTTTAATACTCAGTAATAAATCTAGTAAACTATTTTAACTGAATTAAATAACTAATGACTTAAATGAAAACTTTTTAGATATGTGTGTGCTGTGGTAATGTAGTTCACATATGAAAATGGGTACAGAAATCAGATATGTTTATCCGTACTTCAATATTTAGTGTAACAGTTGAGGTGAAAATTCATGAGAACCTTCCTACCCTAAAAGTAATTCACACAGACTACAATATCCTAAGACTTCATGCCAAAGTAACATACTACAATGTATATTCAAATCAAGGTAGACTTAAATCAAATACCCTATTATTTACAGCCTATTACTTCCCAATGAAGACTTTGTATACTATAAATACATATATCAGCCCCCTCAGTGTTATCTTTGTTTCGAAGCTTCAAACCAGAGTCCCCTTTTCAATGTTTAATTCATTTTTCATTTAAGGAAGAAAACAAAAACCCACGGAAAATATATATACGGGTTCGTGTTGAAATTCGCACAGCCTCATATGAGTTTGGCTTGATATCTCACATTGATATGAAATTGGTGTTATTTAATTTGATTGACATCTTTGGATACAGGGAAACAGGTTGGAGGTATCCAATTGGATTCCTCAACAATTTTATTGTTGATTTTCATATATTTCTTTGTATGATGTGACAAATAATTTGGTGTTGATTATTGCGTGTAGTAGGATGTTTGAACAACATTGACCTGAAATAATTGTTATATAAATACCAAAAAATATATTCGAATATACTGGAATAGAAATTAGGGTTTTAAAAAAAAACTATTTTTAAATAGAAATTGAATTTCGAATGGACTAGGATATAATTACAGGTTTTAATTATATAAAAACAAGAAGTTTGGACTATAAACGATATTTAGAATGAGATGAAATATTTATTATAAAATAATTTAAAATTGTAAATTTAAGAAGGAATATTAGAAAAGGAAATGGAAATTCGTTTTTCAAAAGAAAACGATGAAATTTATTTTGATGTTCTAATTGTGGACTATACAATTATAATTCGACTTTGTCGAATGTTATTAAAATAATTTAGTTATAGAAATTATTTATTATATAAATTCAGAATTTGATAAGAGGCATACTAATTGGTTTTAAAACCAATAATTTATAACCAAAGATGTAATCGAAATTTAGTTATAAATGTAGTATATAATTAATGAAGTGTTGACATGAGAATCGCGTTTATGGAGTGAAATACGAATATGAGTTTATAAAAGAACTAGATAGAGTAGATTTTAAACTGTAAAGATAATATTTATTTAAATCAAGATTTGATTTAATAAACCGAGTTTAAATTTCTGTAGAAGAATAATATTCATGTTATAAAGTAAATAACAATTTTAGAGCAAATGATTTGCAAGATTAAAATGGTTATAAAAGGAAATGATTTGTCTAAACAAGAAGTTAAGAATGGAGTTAAGGAAATTAGAAACTGACTGGGGACTAATTAGGTTGTACGGCTTTCTGAGTATTGATCTGATGCGGGTTCCAGCCTTCGGACTGTTCACTTACTAGTTTACAGGATATGGAAGAATAGTAATGCATAAATGGAAAATGGAACGATTTTCAAATATTAATAGAGTATAGTTTCTAAATATAGAAAATAGGAAATCGTGGATATATGGAAAAGTTTTTCCAAGAATTATGAAAGGCTAAACGGCTTTTAAGAATATTAGGAAACAGGAAATTGGGAAACGAATAAATTAAGGATAAATTAATTTAAAGGGACTAAATGTTGATTGATGGTTGATCGATATAATTTCCATTTGGAAATAATATCGTTGTGTGTATGGATGTTTGCCTTTGATAGTTAAATAATCGACTATCAAAGATTTTGACCATTTTTCCATTGTCAATACGAAGAGACCGAGATCAGATTTATTATCTGAAAACCACTCTGCATGGGCATTTGCGTTGCGAATCAAATACGATGAAGATAATTGAAGATGGAGTTTATGCAATGGCTATTGTGGTGATCCAAGATATAAATTTCCTAAGATGGATTTACAGAATAGTGCGTCGGTACGTCCAGTCCGAGGACAACTTGAATGGTCAAATGTCTGACAGAGTATATCTAATAGATCGCGTAAGTTGATCTCTTCAAACGTATTTACGTTTGGTGGCAGAGGAATTCGTTTCTCTTAGCTTTATATCCATTATATTTTTGGGGAAATAAATTTATGATTTGGTGAGTATGACGATGTGGCATTCAATGTAAATAAAGTTGTGATTTGTTAAAACATACGTTATAACCTCAAGCCTCATCAACCGGGTAATGACAAAAATCGGGCAGGCAGCATGACTAAGTGGGTTGCACCCAATTAGGGTATATTGTCACCATGTAGGGAATATTCATATTGTTAAGTCTTTTCATTTTTGCATCTCCCGAGAACGTTATGTTGGTATACCAACCGTAAGGTGAAAATATATTGGGAACATTCAAGCGAAATGAATCGATGGTAATGTGTGGCTGAGTTACACAATGTTGTTGTTGAACTCCAATGTATCGCTTCTAGAGTACACTGGTTGGAAGGTGATTCCATACCTTGTCATAGATGGAAATCCATTACCCAATAAGTGCCCGCGGTTTTGATTATATATTATATATATAGGGCGTGAGATGAAAGCATTTTATTAGATTGTTATTTATTTGATTCAGACATTATTATGATATCAAAACATATTGTTTTAAAAGAGAATGTTTTGGGTTATCGTACGGTAAAAACCATTCGTGCTTATGTGTGGATCGACTTATGATTTTCATTCTTTTGAAAAGGATTTTTAAAAGTTAAACCAAAATGATTGGAGTTTACTCACACGAGTCACACGGCTGACCCGGAGTTTATTTTTTTTGTTTTCCCTAAACTCTTAGGTGCCCAAATTTGTATGGGCAGTCAAGTAGTCGGGATTTTTCAAATATACTTGGAGGAGCTCGGAGTAGGAGGCTTCAGAGTTAGATATATGGAGAGAGTTTATTTCCACTGTGAGTTACAAATGATGTACCATGATAATGTGTGTAAGTATAAATACAGTTTTGTATTTCAAAGTTATGCTATATAATATATTTTATTCGTTCCGCTTTGAGATTCATGTTTACTTTGGTTATGTTCTACTATGTTCTTCTTCTATTCTAATTTTCTTTCTTTCTATTTCTCACCCTCTAACTTCTTTCTATTAATGATTTGGTATTTCCAATGCTTGAATAGTCGATATTGTGTTTTATGTTGATTTTAGGTTCCAAAATCTTTGGGTTCTTACAGTAGTATCAGAGCTGAAGGTTAAGTAACTAACTTGGCTCTGTGGCGTGACTAAATAGAGATGGGTTAGTATTACCCTAGATTACATATTGAGTGTAAGTATATGAGAGAGCGTATTGTAATTTGATTTAAAATGGTTTTATATCATGGAGATGTATTGATTGAGTGGCTTAAGAATTCTTATCGATTGTGGGCACCATAATATCGATAGGGGTTTCTAAACACTCGAATACGATGAACCAACATTATATGTTTTTGAAACAGGGGTAAATGAAATAATTTTACCTGAAATTATATTGATATAAAATAATAATTGATACTGGAATTATTATAAGGGTGCATTTGTCTCACGTTCCTATAAAAGTTTAAAATTCACGCCACGTCCCCCCTCCCCTGCCCAAACTTTATATACAAATACAGTCCCTCTTTTTAGCTGCCGCCCAAAATATTTGCTCCCTTCCACCATCTGCTTGTGCCACTTCCACCTTTTCCCTATTTTGACCACAAAAAAAAGGCTCTCTGAGGTTAAAAAAAATCTAAATTTTGTAAACATCCTCAGGAGTCCACGAAAAAAACAAAAAAATTGCATACTTCTGTGCAACTATTGCCTATATAAGCATACATGTAGGCATATATTCTTTCAGCATTTTCTGTTGGAAATCTGGAACAATATTTGCATACATATATGCAACTATTAGCAAATAACTGCATACATGTATGCATAAAAAGTTGAACTGAGATTCATGTGTTATGAAAAGTTGCATACATGAATGCAACTATTCTGTATATATGTATGCTTGTGTGTAACAAATTTAAAAGGTACGACGACTTCTGAATATGCACATGAATGCACGCACGTATTTTGTACAAGAGCATAAATGTGTGCAACAATGTCTGAAAACGGCGAATGCTTGAAAAAACTGGTCAAATTTGAATACATGCATAAAAGGATGCATATATTGTTGTTTAACTGCATACATGTATGCATTTATACTACAATTTGGCGCAACACCGAAATATAAGCATGAATATATGCAACTATTTATGAATAGGTGCATCTTTTGATGCGTAAACCTGTTGTTTCACTGTTTTTGTGTTAATTTGGGTTTCGATGTGGTTTTTGATTGTTTTAACGCATGAATTTTTTGGCGTGTATGTGTTTTATTTAATAATGAATTTTCTTGATTTTTTTATAATTTTTTCATGAATTTTCAAAAAATAGGGACCTAATTTACAATTAGTTTAGCACCAGATGTGAGCCTAATTTAGTTTCGTTTTAGGGATATGTGCCTAATTTTCACTTATTATAATTTATGTTGAATGTGTTGGTTGTTATTATATTCGAATAAGATTAAAATTCAAATGGTGATAAATAACCAATCAGGGTTAATATAAATGTAATGTATAAAACCAGATGAACTAAATCTGCATTTAAAACATAATTGGAATTTGAACTCTGGAAAATTTGGAAAAGTGTTTGTAAATAGTTTTGGATTAAATATAGGGAAATTTTAAAACCCTGGGGAAATTGGAATTGTTTTCCAAGCTTTGATATTTTGAAGGGATTTCATAATAGAAGTGTTTAAAAACAAGTTTTGAAAGTGATATAGTATTGATCTCACTTCGATCACTGGGAAATAATTCTGATGATAATGGCTGCATCATCAGTGTTCATTTTTGAGTTTCTAAAGTGATGGATTACTACCAAAGATTTTATTTTGAACTACTTTGAGAAAAAAGTTGTAAGAAATTCGAATGTTTTGATTGCTATTATTTTACGTAAATATATATATATATATATGTGTGTGTGTGTGTGTGTGTGTATGTATGTATATATGATTTCAAACTGGTTTGAAGAGAAACCTAGGAATTTGAAGTCTGAAATTCAAATCTAACTTATAAATTTGAATAGACTTAAATGGTAAAGGTGGATAAATAAATTAGAATTTAACTTAAACTAAGTTAAATAAAATTGGATTGGATTAGAGATAATCTGGAATGGAACTGAATTGGCAAGTCAAGAGTTTGGAATTGGAGTTTAAATGGGATTTGGCTTGGTTATAAGCAAATGGTTTGGTTCGAGAATGAATTGAGTAAAGATCAATTGGGAATATGTTTGTATATGCTGAAGTGATAGTAAATGGAAGAGATGGAGGTCAAACAAAAAGGTACAAGTTTATATTTATTATGGGTATGAGATTTATGAGCCTATTTGGCAAGCCGTTTGGCTGTTTAAATTTCTTTTGAATTTGAGATGGCCCAGAGAGGTGAGTTGTAGTTGTACCGATTAAGCCGTGTAAAGGAGACGCTGGCGCAATTTTTCAAAGTGTACGAATTTTTTTGAATATTTTCGTTAATAGAAATGAGTTAATATATTAATTGAAATTGATTGGTTCAATTAAAACTGAAATTAAAGGAGTAAAATAAAAGATTTTTAATCTAGTTGATAGGGTGATAACATTTTTCCAGCTTAGTAATTTCGAGGACGAAATTATTTTAAGGGGGAAGGAAAGTAACGTATTGGAATTTTAGCGATTAAATAATTAATTTATTAAATTATCTAAATAGAGGTTTACTAATTTAAATGATTCGACTTTGTAATTATAATTCGACTTTGTCAAATTTTATTAAAATAATTTATTTATAGAAATTATTTATTATATAAATTCAGAATTTGATAAGAGGCATAATAATTGGTTTTAATACCAATAATTTATAATCAAAGATGTAATCGAAATTTAGTTATAAACCTAATATATAATTAACGAAGTGTTGACCTGAGAATAGTGTTTATGGAGTGGAATACGAATAGGAATTTATAAAAGAACTAGATAGAGGAGATTTTAAACTGTAATGGTAATATTTAAATCAAGATTTTGATTTAATAAACTGAGTCTAGATTTCTGTAGAAGAATAATATTCACGTTATAAAGTTAATCATGATTTTAAAGCCAATGATTTGAAAGATTTAAATTGTTACAAAAGGAAATTATTTTGTGTAAACAAGAAGTTAAGAATGGAGTTAAGGAAATTAGAAACTGGCTGGAGACTATTTTAGTTGAACGGCTTTCTGAATATTGATCTGATGTTGGTTCCGGCCTTCGGGGTTGATACTTAGGGGACTGTTCTCTTACTAGTTTACAATAGGTGGAAGAATAGTAATGCATAAATGAAAAATGGAACTGTTTTCCAATATTAATAGAGTATATTTTCTAAATATAAAAAATAGGAAGTCGTAGATAAATGGAAATGTTTTCCCGAGAATTATGAAAGACTAAACGGTTTTTAAGAATATTAGGAAACGAGAAATTAGGAAACGAATAAATTAAGGATAAATTAATTTAATGGGAATGTTGATTGATGGTTGATCGATATAATTTCCATTTGGAAATATGATCGTTTTGTGTATGGATGTTTTCCTTTGATAGTTAAATAACTGACTATCAAAGATTTTGACCATTTTTCCGTTGTTAATACGGAGAGACCGAGATCAGATTTATTTCAAAAAACAACTTTATATGGACATCTGTGTTGTGAATCAAATATGATGAAGATAATTGAAGATGGAGTTTATGCAAGGGATATTGTGGCGATCCTAGGTAGAAATTGCATAAGATGGATTTACAGAATAGTGCCTTTGGTTCATCCAGTCCCGGGACAACTTGAATGGACGAATGTCTAACAGAGTATATCTAATAGATCACGTAAGTTGATCTCTTCAAACATATTTACGTTTGGTGGATGAGGAATTCGTTTCTCTTAGCTTTTTACCCTTGATATTTTTGGGGAAATCAATTTGTGATTTGGAGGGTATGATGATGTGGCATTCAAAGTGTATAAAGTTGTGATCTGTTAAAAGATACGTTATAACCTCAAGCCTCATCAACTAGGTAATGACAAAAATCGGGCAGGCGGCACGACTAAGTGGGTCTCACCCAATTAGAGTATATTGTCACCATCTAAAGAATATTCAAATTTATTACTTCTTTTCATTTCTATATCTCCCGATTATGGAGAACGGTTATGTTGGTATACCAACCATAAGGTGATAATATATTCGGAACATTCAATCGAAATGAATGGCCGGTCATGTGTGGCTGAGTTATAAGATGTTCTTATTGAACTATAGTGCATCCCTTCTAAAGTACACTAATCGGAAGGTGATTCCATACCTTGTCATAATTGGAAATCCATTACCCAATAAGAGCCCGCGGTTTTGATTATATATTATATATGTAGAGCGTGAGATGAAAGTGTTCTACTAGATTGTTATTTACTTGATTTAGACATTATTATAATATCAGAACAGTATTGTTTTAGAAGAGAATGTTTTGGGTTATCATAAGGTAAAAAACCATTCGTGTTTATGTGTGGATCGGTCCTATGATTTTCATTCCTTTGAAAAGGATTTTTAAAAGTTAAATCGAAATGATTGAAGTTTACTCACACCAATCACATGACTGACCCAAAGTTTATTTAGTTTTGTTTTCCCTAAACTCTTGGGTGCCCAAACCTGTATAGGCAGCCAAGTAGTCGGGATTTTTCAGATATACTGGGAGAGCTCGGAGCAGGAGGCTTCAGAGTTAGATATTTGGAGAGAGTTTATTTCCTCTGTGATAAACATGTGATGTACCCTGAAAATGTGTGTAAGTATAAATACAGTTTTGTATTTCAAGGTTATGCTATATAATATATTTTATTCGTTCCACTGTGAGATTCGTGTTTACTCTGATTCCGTTATGATCTCCTTCTTCTATTCTAATTTTCTTTCTTTCTATTTCTCACCCTCTAACTTCTTTCTATTAATGATCTGGTATTTCCGATGCTTGAATAGTCGGCATTGTGTTTTATGTTGATTTTCAGGGTCCAAAATACTTGGGTCATTACACCTTGATATATGTAACCTACCAAATCTAGGGTATGGATTTTAAGTGAATACTATATTTTAGTCACACAGAACATTATATTCTAACCCCCATCTCCTTATCATATCCAACAGGTCAGTAGGTGGGGTAGATTATATTGATGAAGCAATAATGGAGGCTGAAAAGGAGAACAGAGATATATGCTATTATTAGTTATCATTGCTGTATTTCTTATGGAAACTTTTGGTTATGAGTTTATTGATGTACCTATGGGATAATTATATTTTTAACAGTCTGTGTTTGAATTCTATGGTTTTAATAAAGTGGTACATCATATTTTTAGTATTATATTTTCTCGTTCCGCTGTGTGAGTTCTCCATAACGAAATGTCTACATAATATTCTATGTAAATGTTATTCCTTACAGGAACCAATGACCCGTTTAGAATGGCTCTAAGTTTCAATGGGCCTTTTCTAAGTCGAAATTTAAGCCCATTCCGGGAGGGTTGTTACACAACCAGTCGACATATTTAGGGAATATTCATGTATTTTCTATTGGTAGTTTATTCAATATCTTAATTCATTTTAACATTAACCTAATCTCTAAGTCTCCTCCTCGTTAAGCTTTTAAATTTTGAATTTTTGCATTAACTATTTATTTGAATTTAAATCCCATTCAAATCAATTTGAATGCGAAAACTTCAAACATCAATATATGGATGTTGAATGAAAATCACCATGGATACTAAGATAAAACTTTCGAGCTCAAACTCTAATCTTTAAAAGTTTTCCATTTTAAAATTTATCTTGTTTAAACTTTACAGGATGTTTCATTTCTTCGGCTCGATATGCAAGTTTCTTAATTTCTTTATGATTAAACCAAGTATTTTCAAATTGATCTGGAATATGGTGCTTCTCCATAATCTAAGCTTGACATATGATTAATCCAACATTAGAAATTATATATAATTTAAATCTTAAGGAAAAAGAGTCTAACTGGAGATCAAAAACACATTTTTTACAATTTAGTCTTAGAATCTACAAACACATTTATTATAATTGTATGTTAACCCACTTTATTCTCCCAAGCATTTTTTAACTTTTTTTACTTTTATATGACTAATATTGACCTCAACTATAGGCAATATTGTAACAACCTTAGACTTTAGTGGGGTAAGATTATTGACTTTTGCTTGATACTACCTTCGTCATTACTTCTTGAAGTACATGGTTTGAAAAGAACAAAAGAACGTTTGATAATGCTATCATTCCTAATGATAACATAAACTATGTCATCTTGTTGTTCATTTACAATTGGATCGCAAATCCTAATTGTAAAATATATATTTCTAGAAAGAAGTTATTTGAAAATTTTCATACAAAGGTAAAATATGGTATAGATACTTGAGCTAAAAAATGCTTGTAACAATGGAAAATGCAACATGACCTTAAGCGATGACTTAGCAAATAAATGTCATCTTGTAACCTAGAGTAGCCGCCACCAACTAAAGGGAAATCAAAGCTAATCAATTCAGTTCTATTCAACTATAATCTAAGTAATAATGAATCTACTACAAAGGCGAGCTAAATCAATTTCAGAACTTAGATTTCAGAACGCAAGACCTTCTTTTTGTGAGTTCGATTTTTTTAATAAGATAATTAACAATTTAATTGGATTGAGCTATGATTTGGATTATATGGTTAGGTTGTGAATCATTGACCGTATGATATTATCTATGTTGTAAATCTATGATGTTATTATCTATGTTGTAAAGCTGTGATGTTATCGTCTATGTTATAAATCTATGTTAATTGTTGGCTTATGTACAATCAATTCATAATGATGTTTCATATGCTAGTTTGATTATGTTGTTGGAACTAATTCATATGTTAAATCATATGTATGTATGCAAGTTTCGATGTTAATTTAGATATGAATTATATGTAAGTTAGTGAGAATCATATACAACCTTACATGTTTCATGACATCTATTTTATGTGTAAATTGGGTCTAAAGTTAGGCTATGACATATGTGAGTTAGATGCAAGTTTACATCATAGTCTATGTTGTATAAATCACATATGCAAGTATATATATATATATATATTGGAGAATGAATCATGTAATGTAAGTTTGTGACTATTGCCTATGCAAGTTTACACCTTATGATTAGATCTATGACATCCATAGTTTATGCAAGTTTGTGACTATTGCTTATGCAAGTTTACACCTTATGATTAGATCTATGACATCTATAGTTTATGCAAGATTGTAACTTTGGCCTGTGCAAGTTTTAGATGAAAGACCTTATTCACACATGCAAGTTCACCCCTTATGTTTAGATCTAGTTTTTATTCTATGCATGTTGTGATGTTTTCTCTTTATTCCATAAGTTAGACTATTCGAGTCTAACGTATATTTTAGTTAAACGAACGAACATACAACATGGGGCAATGAGATAATATTAAAAGATTTAATATTGAGAATTGGCATAAATGCCTTAAATGTGATGTTAATTGGTATAATTTTATATACCCTAAATAGATGGACATAATTGAGCCAATTATGGACATAGTTAAATTTGTAATTGATTGGCAATTTGAATAGGGAAATTAATTCAAATTGGGGGTAATTAATTAGGTGCAATTAATCGCCTAAGACACGAGGTTAAACTCGTTTGTGGTGTAAGACCGCTCGGACCCGCCCGGCAAATCCAGCTGCCACAAATGCCAGTCTAATGTGAGAGATCTTAGGCATAAATTAAATGCATAACAATTGTAAAGACACGAGGTTAGGCTCGTTTGTGGTGTAAGACTGCCTAGACCCACCCTGCAAATCCAGCTGCCACAAATGCCAGTCTAATGTGGGAGGTCTTTATAAGGTTACGGTCTTAATGAATTAAGAAACACTTAACCAGATAAACATGTAGTGGGACATGAGGGGTTAAGTGGGTGCCTTGGGTGGCATGTGAAATTAAATGGGTGCCTTGGGTGGCATGTGAAATACGATTAGGTGTCTCAATAATTAATTAATGCTGATTAAAGACAAATAAGGATGAAAAACAGAAGTTTGGTTGAGTGAGTGATTCTCTGAGTAACGATCTGATGTTGATCTCGATCTTCGGGGTTGGTACTTAGGGTGTTATTCTGTTAACCAATGTATCTGTAGGCTAAGAAGTACCTAATCATAAACTGAGTAAAATGGTTAAGACCAGCTTAACCAACTAAATGATAAGTAGGTAGGGTTAAGACAAACTTAACCAATAATTTGATAAGTGGGTAGGGTTAAGACAAACTTAACCGATAATATACATTGATCTGGTAGGGTTAAGACAAACTTAACCAATAATTTGATAAGTGGATAGGGTTAAGACAAGCTTAACCAGTAACACATGTTGATTTGTTGAGTAAGTAACATTGGTGACATGTGGGATATAATTATAAACACTTAACCAAGTAGAAACATGTAAGGAGACATGAATAAGAGGGGTTAAGTGGGAAATTCTAGTGAGGACCAAGCATAAGGGGGAAAGCTTGTGTGGGGACCCTTTCCAAACCAGTAACCCATTTAGTATCTTTGTGAGCTCGACCCAAGTCGAGGACGGGATACGCGTACTGGATTTGATTGTAAGAGGTCAAAACAGGTTAGCGGTGGCAACGCAAGTCCAACGGGGTCATATGCGTGTATGGGCCCGGGCTGGTAGATAAGACGTTGTTGCATCGTATAGATATAAGCCGTGCATTTTTGGTTGTATCGGGTTGCCACTTTGGGGAGTGATACACCCCACTGTGGGGCCAACACGGGTATCTACGAGTTAGGGAGCCGATCGAATGGGGAAGGTAGTGGGTACACCTAGTGGGGATAGGAGCAGACGACACCTATGGAGACAACTAGGAGTATAACTACCATATTATGAATAAATATTGTAATTAGAATGGGGAGGGTAGTGGGTACACCTAGTAGAGATAGGAGTAGACGACACCTATGAAGACAGCTAGGAGTATAACTACCATATTATGAATAAATATTGTAATTAGAATGGGGAGGGTAGTGGGTACACCTAGTGGAGATAGGGGCAGACGACACCTATGAAGGTAGCTAGGGGTACACTAAACTACCATTATCATTATTAAGTTCTGTAGGCGGGATCAACCTTTAGGGTGACTAGTGGTGGTGCAGTGTAGTAATTATCTTATAGTGACTAGGGGCGCCTTTAACGTTATCTTGGTTCATCTTATTTCCTCGTTTTGTTTTGTCATACCCAATTGTTCACAGTCATTTCCTTATTTTCCAGCTTATGCCTTAGCCTAGTTATTTTGATAATTATATTGTTAAAGTTATCGCACTCGCCATACTTTATGTCTGACCCCCTTTTCTTTCCACCTCTTTTCTTCCTCCCCCCCCCCTTAGGTTTGCAAGAAGGGAATACTACAGCTTAGTGTTGACTTCTTTCCGTGCTTGAAGAAGAGTAGATGTATCGCTTTGGACTCTTTCATCTTTATGGCTTTGCTTATGCTCAGTGGGGATTTATGCATTTATGTTATTTAATTATTTGCTTCTTTATGTACTTTGAAGTTTTTGGAAAAGACTATTGATCCCGTTGTAATGGTTTTGGAGACCACTTATGTAAACTCGTTTTTGAGTTATGAAGCAATAAAATAAGTTTTAACTTCCACTGTGTTTATTTATTCTTGTAATTTATCTATTCTATACAACAATAACGCTTCATGGACATTGGTGCATTCCTCTTGTGAGTGACATTAATGGACATGGGGTGTTACCCGTGGTAACAGAGCTATGGTTACAAGAACAGATAAAAAGTTTTGAAAGGTGTTTTCGAAAGTATTATTGTCCTAGAAAGTATTTTCAAAAACTTGTTTTAAAGAAGCTATTTTCAAGAGAAAGGTTTATTTTAAAAACATAATCCCCAAGAGCCATATATTTTTCCTTCGATTCTCCGTTTTGAATCTCTTCCTCTTTCCTTTTTTGAATCTCTTCCTTCGCGTATAGATGCTTTTTCCTAAGATATATGAGGACTTCCGTACGATGGGCGGAAAACCGCTTCATGGGACTTAGACGTTTGTCGGGGCTAGAAGTTGGCTCAAGAAAGTGGAGGACTTGTCAGTATCTTTAAGATAGACGAAGGGAGGAAGATTCGACTAGCTGCTTGGTTGATGAAGGACGAAGTTTCTTGTAGGTCGGAGGTCACGAATAGAGAACGTATAGTGGAGGCATGGATAGGGCACAGGGTAAGAAAGTAGAACCTAAGAAGGGTGCAAAGAATAATAAACCCCATGACAAGAGGAAATGTCTTTATTGTGGAACATCAGGCCATCAAAGCAAGGACTGTAAGAAGAAAAAGAAGACTGGCTGTTTCCACTGTGGTGAGGCAGGACACCTGATCAAAGATTAAAGACTGCCCGAGGAAAAGGGCAGAGGACAGGGTCTACTTCTGGTGGGCAGGTTCAGGCTCTCATGCATTGGCACAGGAGAGAGGTAGAAACATATCCGTTGAGAGTTTAGTTTTTCTGTTTGATCATCCTGTCCGTACTTTATTCGATTCTGGCGCATCACATTTGTTTATCTCTATATCATTAGTTGAAACACTGCACCTAAATACTAGTCTAGTTTCGGATCCCATAGTAGTCTCAAATACTATTGGTGGTTCGGCTCATCTTTCTATGATTTTTCGGGATTTGAGAGTGTCTATCTTGGGCATTGGGTTTGAATGCAACGCCTTTGTTCTTGGCTTCATGGGCTACGACTTGATTCTAGGTACGGATTGGCTAACTAGATACGGTACCATCCTAGGTTGTGAGAAAAGGGTAGTTAGATTTTTGACTCGTTGTGGAAAGACCCTTGATATTTCTTGTGACCCTAGAGGTCCAGTAATGCTTAGTTTCCTAGAGTCTCTTGAGGTATCCAATGATGATTTGAAATCTGTTTGTGTGGTCCGTGAATATAGTAACGTCTTCAAAGAGGTGAGAGGTTTACCCCCGAGGCGTGAGATAGACTTTCGTATTTATCTTGTAGACAATGCAAAACCAGTATCTGTGCCAGTACGCCACATGGCTCATCGTGAGAGGAGGGAGCTCAATAAGCAAGTAGGGGAGTTGCTTGAGAAGGGGTTCATAAGACATAGTATATCGGAGTGGGGTGCTCAATTGTTTGGTTGCTTTGCTGGTATCATCTCACGTAGATTGTCCGAATTAGGAGGAGATATTCCTTGGGTGCTTGTCTGATATTGGTTTAGGCCTTTGGGGCTTGTGCTTGGGGAATGTTGAGTTCAACTAGGATGGTTTGTGTGAGATAAATAACTGTGGCAATTTTCATTGCATGATATCTTGGTTTTCTCGAGAAGTGATGTGCAGCTGTGACATGATAAGACTATTCGATGGTATGGGCTGCCCCGAGTTAGATTCAATAGGGTTATGAGATGACTCAAGTGGGATGTGATGTAATGGATTGTTTAGGACCCTATGTTGATGCCATTTTTTTAGGAAGAAGGAAGGATTCTTAGGACATGTGGTCTCTAAGGAAGGGGTATGTAACGACCTGTGTTCTACACATCATAGGATTGTAGAATATTTATTTCCTTCCCGTGTGAAGTTGTATGGTCATGTAACTTTGGGAAACATTTATTAGAGTCATTTCCCCTGTTCATAATTTTTGTCGATTTTTAAATGACCATTTTGCCCCTAGTCAGTACTGTTTTGGCCATAACTTTTGATAGGGAAGGAATTTTGACCTGAGACCACTTCCATTAGATTCGTTTGATGGTTTCTCTATCCGTAGAGTGGTCATAATAGCCAAACGGACTTACCGTTTGGGAGATATGGCTGAAACAAGGTTTGGAGGGTGAAAAACTGCTTAACCGGGCCAAATCGGGTGATTAGTGAGTAGGCCCATAACCCATTTCGGGATTAGGGTTATGGGAGGGCTGAAATGAGATGGAGAATCATTCCATTTCAGTTTTCTAGCCTCCACTTATCACCAAGGATCCCTAGAAATGGCCTCCAACCTCTAGATCACCTCCAAATCATCTCTTGGTCAAGGATTTGGCTTAGCAACCCCTAATCAAAGAAGATCTTCACCTAATCAACCTTGGAGCTGCTGTTAGCATTGGGATTCACATCAAATCAGAGAATTATTTCAGATCTTAGTTTGTTTTGTGGCTAAGGTGAGTGATTAGCTTGCTTTTTGCACTAATTATGGTTATTCGGGGTGATTAGTGCTAATTAGCGTTTTTAAACGAAAATAAATTCTGGAAAAAATGTTTATAAAATCATAAACGATGTTTTAGACCTCTGATATGAGTTTGGGTTAATTTGGTTAAGTTTTGCTAATCATACCATTAGTTATGCTCACATATGCTTAAGGGAAAACATGGGGTTTTGGGCATGTTTGATCCATTTTACTATGTCATATTGTTGTTTTGGTGTTTGAGGTCACTTGTATGTGTTGCTATGACTCTATGACATGCTTTGAGATTGATTTCAATAGTTAGAATGGTCGAAAACGCCGTCGAGAGGCGTATAAACAGTGCTGGAGAGTTGCAGGTTTTAAGTACAGGAACCGGATCGGATCGGGGTAGAGGTCACGAACCGTTTGAAGACGTCACGAACCAACCCGCCTCGTCCTTCACGAACCGTTCCGCCAGAAGTTAGCGCCACGGACCGAACTCTCGCATGAAGACCCGAATGGGAAGCACGAACCGATCCACTTGAAGTATTCACTCCGACCCGATCCGAGAAGTCGCGATCCAAGACTTGGTGATTGAAGACTCCGACCCGACCCGCCTGGAGTGATAACTACCGATCCGAGCTGATACGCGTGGGCATATAGTGATGCATTCGATCCGATCCATCTGGCGCGACACGATCCATCTGGCGCAACACGATCCGATCCGACGTGGCGAGAAATACCCGAACCGAACCAATACGCTTGGATAATTGGTGTGCTACAGCGAACCGATCCGAATGATGGAAGAAGGCCGATCCGATCCAATGGAGATCCAGAACCCGAAATGCAAAGGTAGTTCAAGTGGAAGTTCGAGCTCAGGATCCAGATGGGAACCAATGATTTCGCTTCGTGATTGGGCTTTGCTGCGGGACGTGTGCTAAGGAGTTGTCGGTGTCTATGACTTTGGATCACTATGTATTAGAGGTGTATGGACGGGCTCGGGCTTTGGATATGGTGCGACTAGGGAGCTACCTACCAATGGAGTGGGATCATGGATACGTTGGGCGTGGTCCCATAGGTTTGGCGTTGGTGGTAGTAGGAATGGACATAGTCGTACAAAGTCGAGTTATGTCGTTTTCTTGAAGGGTTATGGTGATCAAAGAAGTAGATACCGTATGCTTTACGCACTGAGTGAGAGATGCGAGGATGGTTGCTATGCTTGATTGTTTGACACACACATCCCCACCCCCGTATACTTATATTATGTGTTTGTGACATCATAGAGTATTGTACCGTGTAGTACTAACTCTTTGGTTGCAGGTCCAGGTTCAGGTATGACTTAGTATACCTGTTATTATTCTGTTTATGCTTGCTAACACTCATACCAGACTGATGTCTGACCCAGAGTTTTATGTTTCTTCTTATTACTCTGGGTGCTCACACGAGCAGACTAGAGACAGGGATAGCTGGTAGTGCGCTTGGTAGATGGACTGAAGACGAGCAAGAGGCTCCACGTATGATATATAGTTATTCTCCCTGTGTCGTGATCGGTATCTACTTTGGGCATTAGTAGCATACCTATTTTGTTTATCTTAGAGACAGTATTTTGAAGTTGTAATAAGCTGTATTCGATTTTCTGCTACTCTGATGATGTTAGTTCAAGTTTTCAGCTTATGCACTGTCTCATCTGTTTTATGTCAAGTATATGTTGGTTATTATATTCTATTCCATGCGCTGTGAGACATATTACAGGTTCCTTGATTAGTTCATTCTCTTCTTCCTTTTCCTTCTAACGACCCGTTCCGTGCTAACTGGACATGTGTACAGCGCACTTTTGGAGTAAATGTCGGTTGGTGCGGGGCGGGCCGTCACATTTGGTATCAGAGCTCTAGGTTTCGTAATTCACCTAGGGAGAGATAGTACGTATATGAGAGCGCGTATTTGTGATTATTTTGGTTTTCAAAAGCTATATCTATATATAGTATTAGTATAGTTAAGAGTGAAGTCGCATTGCACTGCACTGGCACCACTATGGAGATGGTTAATCGTTTTCTCTTTAACAGATTTGACGATGAGCCGAGGAAGAGGTGCTGGTAGAGGGGCTAATAATGGGAATCCCCCTGACATGAGGGCCATGTTTACCAACCTCATGAGAGAGATGCTTGTGGATATTCAGAGGGAGGCTCCTAATGTTGTCAATGCTGGAGGTGCAGCGGTGCAAGCGCCTAGGGTCGATTTCGCCAAGCTGAGTAAGGATTACACTAATCTTGGTGGAAAGCCGTTTCACGGAACAGAGTCGGCCACGGATGTTCAAGATTGGTTGGATAGTTGCGACCGTATCTTCGACGATTTGGGTATCGAGGATGCGATGAAGAGAAGGCTTGCGTCTCGTCAGCTGCAAGGACGAGCGATGAATTGGTGGAATGCTATTAGGGCAGCCACACCAGAAGATCAAGTTACTTGGGATCAGTTTAAAGCTCGCTTTAGCGACAAGTATATCCCAGCTGCCCAGAAGTCGGAATTGTTTAGGAAGTTCTTGGAGCTTAAGCAGAATGGAAGGGCAGTATCGGATTATGTTGCTGAGTTCGACACTTTGTCGAAGTATGGGTTATCTCTAATCGATACTCCCGAAAAGAAAAATGAGAAGTTCATCACTGGTTTGGATGAATACTTAGGGGAGAGGCTGATTAATCACATCGATGAGACGTTTGAGTCGATCGTGGGAAAAGCTCTGAGGTCAGAAAGTCTTTACCCTAAGCCGAAGACTGGAGTTGTTGCTGCATCTGCTGAAGAGTCAAAGCCGCAAGCAAGCGGTGGAGGCAAGAATAACTCTCAGAATAAGAGGAAGCAGAACCAAGCTAAGGATGGCCAGAAGAAAAGCAGGAAAGAAGTCGAGTGCTTCAAATGTGGAAAGAAGGGCCATTATGCAAGGGAATGTAGGGCCAAGACAGTGGGAAAGAAGTGCTTTAACTGTGGCCAGGAGGGACATTTTAAGGATAAGTGTCCGCAACCTCTGAAGGAGAATCAGATTGTGAAAGCATATGCCATCAATGTTGTTCCTTCTTCGTCGAATGCCCCAACTGCGGCGGAGAAAGGAAAGGGAGTCGTCATTCAAGGTATGCTTTCCATTTATGATCTCCCTGTTAGAGTTTTGTTCGATACCGGGGCTTCCCATTCCTTCATATCTAGTGACCTGGTAGATAGGTTGGGATTGGAACCCGAGTTAGTCGATAGACCATTAGCTGTGACGAACCCGATTGGTGGTTCAACAAACCTCAGTATGATCTGTCGTAATGTGGTCTTATCGAGTCATGGATGTATGTTTGTTTGTGATTGCTTTGTTTTGGGCTTTACTGGGTTTGGCATTATTTTGGGAGTAGATTGGCTCCGAAGATACGGGGTGGTGGTAGACTGTGAGGGCTTTTTGGTGACAGCTAGAGCGGATGATGGGCGGAGGATAGTGTTTGGTGGTCTACCCAGTGAGGGGGTATTGGCTAGTTTTCTAAACTCCCACGATATTCCGCATAGTGAGTTGTCAGGTTTGCCCGTGGTTGGCCAGTATCCGGATGTTTTCGAAGAAGTGACCGGACTTCCACCACACCGAGAGATTGAGTTCCGTATTGATTTGGTAAAAGATGCCAGACCTATAGTGATGCCACTTCGTCATATGGCACCAAGGGAGCAGCGAGAGCTCGAGGTGCAAGTCAGCGATCTTTTGAAGAAGGGATTTATCAGAAGGAGTGCCTCTGAATGGGGAGCACCAGTTGTGTTTGCTACCAAGGCGGATGGTTCCCTTCGTTTGTGTGTAGACTACCGCGAGTTGAACAAGGTGACGAGGAAGAATAAGTATCCTCTCCCGCGGATAGATGATTTGTTCGATCAGTTGAGTGGCGCGAGAGTGTTCTCCCAGTTGGATCTCGCGACAGGTTTTCATCAGCTTAGAGTGGAAGCTGAGAGTATAGCTAAAACGGCATTTCGAACGCCGTCTGGATTTTATGAATGGTTGGTTATGCCATTTGGGCTGACTAATGCCCCGGCATATTTTGTGGATCTTATGAATAGGGTATTCAGAGATCAGTTGAATAAGTCTGTTCTTGTGTTCGTGGATGATATTTTGGTTTACTCAAGGAACGAGGAAGAACACAAGGAACATTTGAGGACAGTGATGGAGTGTTGAGGAAACACCAATTGAAAGCAAAGTTTTCTAAGTGTCACTTCTGGAGGAAGGAAGTGAGATTCTTGGGCCATGTTGTTTCAGAAAATGGTATCGTCGTGGATCTTGCTAAGGTGGCTACAGTGCAAGATTGGTCTACGCCCAAGAATGCAACAGACGTAAGAAGTTTCTTGGGATTAGCGGGATATTATTGTAAGTTTATCCAAGGCTTCTCCAAGATAGCAGCACCGTTGACTCAGTTGACAAAGAAGAATCAAGCTTTTATTTGGAACGAAAGGTGCGAGGATGCATTCAAGAGTCTAAAAGAAAAGTTGACAAGTGCACCAGTGTTAGTCATTCCCAAGGGGAGTGAAGAGATGACGGTATATACAGATGCTTGTGGTACCGGACTAGGTGCTGAGTTGATGCAGGGTGGTAGGGTTGTAGCTTATGCAAGCAGGCAACTGAAACCGCATGAGAAGAGGTATCTTATCCATGATTTGGAATTGGCAGCGATCGTATTCGCATTGAAGATGTGGAGACATTACCTTTTGGGAGAAAGATTTGAGCTGTTTACCGATCATAAATCGTTAAAGTATCTCTTCTCTCAGAAAGATCTGAATCTCCGTCAGCAAAGATGGTTAGAGTTCTTGGCTTCGTATGATTTTGATATCGCGTATACACCTGGGAAGGGTAATGCGGTAGCCGATGCCTTGAGTAGGAGACATGCCAGCTTAGGGGCAATGTTTCTTGAATGGAAGCAGCTGGAGTATATCGCGGGGTTTGATTTCAGACCAAGGTGCGAATTGGATCCAGTTATGCTAGCTAGTTTGACGATCAGACCCACTTTGATAGAGCGGATTGGTTCTAGCCAGAGGAACGATCCTAACCTATTAGAAATCATCTCCAAGTTAGAGATGGGTATCGAAGAGGAGATGAATGTGTATGGGCTTGATCGAGATGGATGGCTTCGGAAGAATGGAAGACTAGTTGTGCCCAACGTGAATGGTTTGAGGGATGAAGTGCTTAGCGAATGTCATCACTCAAAACTGACTATACATCCCGGTGGTAATAAGATGTATCGAGACATGAGACAAACTTACTACTGGGAAGGGATGAAAAGAGACGTTGGGAAGTTTATATCCAAATGCATGAATTGCCAGCTAGTTAAAGCCGAGCAAAAGAAGCCTAGTGGGTTGATGCAACCATTAGAAATTCCCGAATGGAAATGGGAACAAGTTTCGATGGATTTCATCGATGGTTTACCGAGGACTAGATCGGGACATGATAGCATTTGGGTAATTGTGGATCGACTGACCAAGAGTGCAAGATTTATACCAGTTAAGTCGAACAGAACGGCAGCTAAGTTAGCAGAACTATATGTGAAGGGGGTAGTGAGATTTCATGGAGTACCCAAAGGCATTGTGAGTGACCGAGATCCGTTGTTTACTAGTGGATTTTGGAAGAGCTTACAAGAGGCTTTAGGATCAGAATTACATCTCAGTACCGCATATCATCCTCAAACCGATGGTCAGACAGAGAGGGTGAATCGGATATTGGAAGATCTCTTGAGGGCTTGTATATTGGATTTCGGTGGAGCATGGGATGACCATTTGCATCTAGTGGAGTTTGCATATAATAATAGCTACCAATCCAGTATCGGTATGGCTCCATATGAAGCTTTGTACGGAAGACCGTGCAACTCACCATCATGTTGGATAGAGACTGGCGAGAAGTTTGTGCTTGGACCAGATATGGTGAGAGAAACTTCCGATAAGATCAAGATCATTCAGCAACGAATGAAAGCTGCTCAGGATAGGCAGAAAAGCTATGCTGATAAGAGGAGAAGAGACTTGAAATTCTCCGTTGGTGACTTGGTGTTTGTCAAGATCTCTCCGTTGAAAAGCGTGATACGATTTGGCAGGAGAGGCAAGTTGGCACCAAGATTTGTGGGTCCTTTCCAAGTTCTCGAGGAAGTTGGGAATTTGGCGTATAGAGTTGGCTTACCAGAGAAAATGGCAGGAGTTCACAATGTGTTTCATGTTTCCCAACTAAGGAAGTTCGTTCACGACTCAAATGTGACTATTTCACCTGATCAGTTAGAGGACTTCGAAGTAGAACCTGAGGCGGTTGAGAACCGCAAGCCGATTCGTATTGTGGGGCATGATACGAAGCAACTTCGAAGAAAGTCGGTGAAGCTAGTCAAAGTTCAGTGGGGCGAGGACGAAAATGATTGTGCTTGGGAGACAGAGGAGAGCATTAGAAAGGCTTACCCAGAACTCTTTGCCTGGTAAGATTTACTTTGCGATTTAGTTATTCCGCATGCTAGAATAGACTTGTTTTGCTTGTTTTGCATGTTTGATGGTTGTTGTATGATTGATAGGCATGCGGGACCCTTGTGTGTGTTTTGATTAGGGAATTTCGGGGGCGAAATTTCTTAAGGGGGGGAGAATGTAACGACCCGTGTTCTACACATCATAGGATTGTAGAATATTTATTTCCTTCCCATGTGAAGTTGTATGGTCATGTAACTTTGGGAAACATTTATTAGAGTCATTTCCCCTGTTCATAATTTTTGTCGATTTTTAAATGACCATTTTGCCCCTATTCAGTACTGTTTTGGCCATAACTTTTGATAGGGAAGGAATTTTGACCTGAAACAACTTCCATTAGATTCGTTTGATGGTTTCTCTTTCCGTAGAGTGGTCATAATAGCCAAACGGACTTACCGTTTGGGAGATATGGCTGAAACAAGGTTTGGAGGGTGAAAAACTGCTTAACCGGGCCAAATCGGGTGATTAGTGAGTAGGCCCATAACCCATTTCGGGATTAGGGTTATGGGAGGGCTGAAATGAGATGGAGAATCATTCCATTTCAGTTTTCCAGCCTCCACTTATCACCAAGGATCCCTAGAAATGGCCTCCAACCTCTAGATCACCTCCAAATCATCTCTTGGTCAAGGATTTGGCTTAGCAACCCCTAATCAAAGAAGATCTTCACCTAATCAACCTTGGAGCTGCTGTTAGCATTGGGATTCGCATCAAATCAGAGAATTATTTCAGATCTTAGTTTGTTTTGTGGCTAAGGTGAGTGATTAGCTTGTTTTTGCACTAATTATGGTTATTCGGGGTGATTAGTGCTAATTAACGTTTTTAAACGAAAATAAATTATGGAAAAAATGTTTATAAAATCATAAACGATGTTTTAGACCTCTGATATGAGTTTGGGTTAATTTGGTTAGGTTTTGCTAATCATACCATTAGTTATGCTCACGTATGCTTAAGGGAAAACATGGGGTTTTGGGCATGTTTGATCCATTTTACTATGTCATATTGTTGTTTTGGTGTTTGAGGTCACTTGTATGTGTTGCTATGACTCTATGACATGCTTTGAGATTGATTTCAATAGTTAGAATGGTCGAAAACGCCGTCGAGAGGCGTATAAACATTGCTGGAGAGTTGCAGGTTTTAAGTACAGGAACCGGATCGGATCGGGGTAGAGGTCACGAACCGTTTGAAGACGTCACGAACCAACCCGCCTCGTCCTTCATGAACAGTTCCGCCAGAAGTTAGCGCCACGGACCGAACTCTCGCATGAAGACCCGAATGGGAAGCACGAACCGATCCGCTTGAAGTATTCACTCCGACCCGATCCGAGAAGTCGCGATCCAAGACTTGGTGATTGAAGACTCCGACCCGACCCGCCTGGAGTGATAACTACCGATCCGAGCTGATACGCGTGGGCATATAGTGATGCATTCGATCCGATCCATCTGGCGCGACACGATCCATCTGGCGCGACACGATCCGATCCGACGTGGCGAGAAATACCCGAACCGAACCAATACGCTTGGATAATTGGTGTGCTACAGCGAACCGATCCGAATGATGGAAGAAGGCCGATCCGATCCAATGGAGATCCAGAACCCGAAATGCAAAGGTAGTTCAAGTGGAAGTTCGAGCTCAGGATCCAGACGGGAACCAATGAGTTCGCTTCGTGATTGGGCTTTGCTGCGGGACGTGTGCTAAGGAGTTGTCGGTGTCTATGACTTTGGATCACTATGTATTAGAGGTGTATGGACGGGCTCGGGCTTTGGATATGGTGCGACTAGGGAGCTACCTACCAATGGAGTGGGATCATGGATACGTTGGGCGTGGTCCCATAGGTTTGGCGTTGGTGGTAGTAGGAATGGACATAGTCGTACAAAGTCGAGTTCTGTCGTTTTCTTGAAGGGTTATGGTGATCAAAGAAGTAGATACCGTATGCTTAATGCACTGAGTGAGAGATGCGAGGATGGTTGCTATGCTTGATTGTTTGACACACACATCCCCACCCCCGTATACTTATATTATGTGTTTGTGACATCATAGAGTATTGTACCGTGTAGTACTAACTCTTTGGTTGCAGGTCCAGGTTCAGGTATGACTTAGTATACCTGTTATTATTCTGTTTATGCTTGCTACCACTCATACCAGACTGATGTCTGACCCAGAGTTTTATGTTTCTTCTTATTACTCTGGGTGCTGATCGACGCTAACCTATGAATTAGAAAAGCGCGACATTTATAATAAATTCTGCAAGCATACAGGTGTGCAGCATACAGGTCGAACACAGGGAGGCAGATTAAAATTAAACTATTTATCTAATCTCTTGGGCGAGTTAGACGAAGCTGGAGGTTGATTTTGCAAAACAAAACAAAATTAAAACTGTAATTTGATTCAGAGCAGATCTAACTGAACCGACGATCAAATCACAATTTCAATGGAAAGCAAATGAAACTATGAATTAGATTTGATTCTAATCAAACCCAATTTGACCTAAGAAAATAATAAAAAGCAGAAATTGAAATTGCAGAAATTGAAATAACAAACAAGAATTAAAATTAGGATTTCCGCTGAATCTAATCAGACAGTAAATCACTAATGCAAATAAGTGCAAAATACAAATAGTGTTCTACCGAATCTAATCGTATAGACAACACTAGTTGCTAAGAAAACAAAAAAAATGCAGAAAATAAAAGAGAAAGAAGAACTTTTATTAGAACAATGGAATAAGAGATGAGATAGGATGGTGGCTACAATGCCATTACAAGGGTATATATAGGGTAGATAGCCAAACCCTAACCCTAACCCTAATGGTAAATGGGCCTGGTCATTACACCACTAATTAGTTTACAATGAGAAACATAAATGGGCCTTAGATAAACAAAGCAAATTTGGGCCTTTTCTCTTTTTCCTCTTGCTTCCTTGATATTTCTTCATTGATTTGTGATGTGCAAAGCCTTTTTCTCACTCCTTTTCTTGTCCAACAGCAACTAGATGTGATATCTTCATTTACAATTCTTCAAAATGCAAATACACAGCAAATTGAACTCTATTTCTCTACATTTCTGGTTGCATGCGGGCTGGGTTGGAATATCTGTAAAAGTAACAAAACAATACCCAAGTAATACTTATTTATATACAGAAGATAAGATATAAGAGCATAAAATAAACACATTTCTATGTCAATCAAATACCCCCACACTTATCTTTTACTCGTCCTCGAGTAAAAAAAGAAAATGGAAAACTAACTAGATAGGTCACACTTTCGTAGGAAACACGATTGCATTGAGCGCATGCAACAAGCCGTTAAACCTCTAGGTGTCCCTAGTAGGACGAGTGGTGTCTCGTGAGGGTTTTCAGCGGATACTACCCACAAAATCCAAATGTTGTATGCTATGATTCTGATGAAACTACATGAATGCATTGGACATATGCAAATAAAAATGAAAAATGAAAACACGACTTATTTCAGGAAAGTGGTACAACAAATTAAGTTAACAATTTCTTGTCAGTTGATTTTATTTTAGATACCTCGACTTGTCACAAATTTTCAATGTAAATCAAGTTTTCAAATGTTAAATTCCAGTTTGGCCAGTTAGTTCGGTCGATAACATAGTGCAGCCATGAAATAAATTCTTAGTTTGCTTGGCACAGTTTGCAAAGTGGTATTCTAATTTTCTCATGTATGGCTAGTCAAATCAATAAGGTCAAGAAGTGTTTGGGTATCATCGCTTATTCTTTATTCTATTAAATTTTAAGATTTATGATTAAGTACATACACCTAAAAAGACCAAGTTTTACCACCCATGCACTGCCTCGCGGACTAACCGAGAGTGGGTAAAGAGCTTGGCGGATTGTGCAGGCCGACTTTGACTTTGTCAACAACGTGTCGGTAATCCTTAGGTGTCCAATCTCATAAAATGAGACCAAGATATTCCAACTTTGACTTTGTCAACAACGTGTCGGATAGAGCTTGGCGGGTTTGCACACCAACGCTCGATATACAAGCAATGTTGGATACCCTTGGAATACTATTATTATTATTATCGAAAATATAAGCACAAAAGAGAGTTACGCGAATTCAACTTAACACAACTTAGTTTTAAAGATTTGAAAAGCCAATATAAGTATTTTAAGTCCTCCACTTATTTAAACAAAGTCTATAATATAGAATAGATTTCATGGCCATCACCTAAGAATCTCCCTATGTACCGGTTACACTATTATCCCTCAAAATTAAACTTTTCATTATATTTCTTATTCGATCTAAGTTGAGAGAAAAAAATACTATCAACTGATTAACATTCCTTAACTTATTTTGTTGTATCAATCTAAAATGAGTCGTTTTTTTCAAAAAAAAAAATTATGGTATGTTGCTACAATCTAAAATGTATGATGGTCCTACTTAAATGGCTGAAAATAAAAAGAAATAAAAACAAAGAAAAATGAAAATGGATGAAATGCAGACTCCCCCCCCACACTAGAACTAAACAGTGTCCACACTGTAACGTTTCCTAAATTTGAAAGATCGTACCCAAAGATGGATTAAATGTAAAATGACTTGTAAAATGAAATGCAATCTAACTATATGTAAGAATGGATCATATGTACAATGATATATGTGTTTGCGATGTATGCGATGCAAAGAATTCCACCAACTTTTTCCCCCACACTTGGTTCTTGCCCTATGAGTCCCATTCACATTATGTCTAGACATGTTTTCTAACAAGCAAAAGTTTTTGAAAACCATCTCATCTTTATACCTCGATTTGTAGTCTAGGAGATAAATATGTAGGGTCGTCCTAACCTGAAGTTTTTCAACCAAGCCAACATTCCAAGAATAATTCATGTGTTCAACAAATTTATCAGTGTAATTTTTCAAGAATTTGTGATCGAGTATAAATTCAGTGAAATTTGAATTTTGAGTGTTGTTCAACAGCATGTGATCACATTTCTCAATTGACAACGTATTTTCGACATTGACAATTTCAAGTTCGTTTGAATTCTCAAAATCAAAATTTTCAAATTTGGATTCATGGCCTGATTCTAATTCATCCTCGTCATTTAAAAGTTTAAGTTCATCTGCGAAGAGTTCGTCGAAAGACAACGTAGATATGTCAATTGAAGTACGAGAAGATTTTTGACATGGTAAATTTGTCGTGTCATCAACAACTTTTTCTTGTTCCGTTTCGGAGTCTTGGTCATTCGAAGAAGAAGGTGTCGACACGGGAAGTGAAGGAAGTGAAGGTATAGAAGATGGTTTGTTGGGATTGCCAACGATCAAAGAAGATGGAGGTTTGGAATTTTCAGAAGAATTGGTCTTGATTGTCATTGGAAGAGTGTCAAGCTTTTCGATTGGGGTCAGAATCAAATGATTGTCGGGATTGGGGTCAGAATTAAGGCTTTCATCCTCACATAATTCAAAGAATTCATGTTCATTAAAGTCCTTTTCCAAATTCGAATTGAAAAATTCAACATTTTCGTTTTGTTCATCTTCAAAAATTTCCACTTTCTCATAGCCTGAAGGGGGAAGATCAAAATCTGAGCTTAAATCTTTTTCCTGAAAAGAGTTGAAGTCCAAATCATTTGTTGAATTTTGAAAGGCTTCATCAAGATGATTATTCTCAATTTCCAAAGTCGTTATTTGAAAATTTTCAATGTCAGTAGAAAGTGGATTATTTTCTGATTCAACGCCCATTTGATTTTGTTGCTCTTGTTGCTCTTTCAAAGATGTCAGTAAACAAAGAAGTTCGTCTGCCCTCTCTCTAAGAATTTTACGATGATATTCTTCAGAATCGTCGAATCGAGAGCTATCGTTTTGGATTCCTTGATTCTCAAAAATATTTGAATTTTCAGAAAGATGATAATGATGTTGGAAATCATTTTGATTTTGAAAATTAGGTTCGTAACCAAAGCTGTCGAAATTCGAGGGAAAATTGCGATTTTGGTCATATTCAAGATGTGGATATGGGTTGTAATTTTGAAAATTCTGATCGAATTGAAAATCATTTTCAAAATTATTTTCGAATTGGTTTCCAACCCCATATTGTTGTGGATCAAAGCTATATTGGGATTCAAAGTCGTTTTGATACTGATGTGGCCCATAATCGAAATTATTGAAATTTGAATTGAAATCGCAATTTCGATCATTTCTATGATTTTGAAAATGTTGGTCGGTTGGAAAATTTTGAAAATTGTTGGCATTGGGCTTACAAAATTTTGGAAAATCTTGTTTCATGAGATGTAATTCGTATTCATACTCTTCAAGAGGACGTCTACTCCGGTTATTATCCCACATTTCTCTCAATGATTTTTTTGAATTAGACATTTGAAATGAATTCACGACAAGACAGAAATTATTCTCAATTCAAAATAATATAAAATAATGAGTTGTGCTCTATTAATTAACTGACTCAATTGGAAGGGGGAAGAGGGTCTTATGGCCGTTCACGTATAGTATAAAACTAAGGGATACGACCAATGTTTTACGGGTAGTATGCAACCTCTTTTGCTAAAAGTTCAATAAATTGAACTAATATATATCCGCGATCCAATTGTACGAGACAGTCAACTTCACAAAGCACCACTTTTCAGTTATATTATTTTGAAAATCAAAATCACGTGTTAAAATTGAAAATCGATGAGAGTGGTTAGTTATGGAAAACCGTTCCTCACCACAAATTCAGAAATATCAGTCACAGAACAGACACAGAAATATAAATTGCAGAATTAAAATTTACATTCAAGCCGCTGCCCCTGCAGAAAATTTTTACAACAATTGTCTATATATTTTTTTCTTTTTCCTTTTGCAGTAGAGCACCTGTAGAGTTTTAAAAGTTTTCACCTTGATCGGCAGTCCTCCAGTGAATTTGGAAAGCGCTAGCGCGTTCACACCCCACTTGGTGTGCAACCGCTCCAACCTATCTGAATCGTCCGCTGCTTTCTGTTGTTGTCCCCTTCTATGAAATGCTTGACTGCGCTGCGGCACGGGTTCGGTTCAATAAAAATTCTCCACTGTACCTGTTTTGAAAAATTCTCCACTGTACCTGTTTTGAAAAATTCTCCGCTTTTTTAGGACCTTTTTCTAACTACCACTGTACCTGTTTTGAAAAATTCTCCGTTTTTTTTTTAAAAAAAAAAAGAAGAAAGAGAGCAAATTAAAAAAAATCGAGACTAGAACAAAACAAACAAAAAAAATATGGAGAAAACTAGATTCAATAAAAATGAAAGATTAAAAAAAAAAAAAAAAAAAAAAACAAACAAACTGAACCGATCAAAGGAAACAATAACAAGAACTCGCGTACTCTAAAGGTCACACACTCAACTTAACTAAATTCACATGGCCCTTTGACAAATTGAAAACAACAGTGCCAAGCAAACTGGCCCCTCAAATCGTTAATTATATAGTTTCTCTCAAACCCAGAAAAAGAAAAAACAACGAAGGCTAATATACATCAACTGAATCAGGAAGATACGGCCTTCTTGCTCTCCTTTCTTTTTTTTTTAATTCAAATCGATTTATTCTTGAAAGTCTGAAGTTCTTCGCGACCTTGAAGGTGCCGTGGCTTTCTGAGATGATTGTTGTTTGGCTTGGGGTGTGGGAATTGGATTCCCGTGGGGTTTTGAATTTTTGTGGGTCGGATCTGCTGATGAATGGTGGTACCTGATTAGTTGGTTGTGGATTTTTTTTTTAAAATGCGGACATGTGATGATTTGCTTAGACGTGTGATACTTGGGTTTTTATTCGAACTGTATTGGTTGTTGAAGCCTTGTGAGGGGTTGCTATGGGAGTGCTTTGCTTTTGGTATGTTGTATGGATAGTTTGGGAAAGAGGGTTTGTGCGAGGTTGGAGACGCGAGTGGGATTTGGAGCGGTTTTAGTGGTTCTGGAGGTTTGGGAATCTGTACATCTGGGGTTGAGTGGCTTGCTGTTTGTGGTTGATAGAGGATTGAGGAGTTGCGCTGATTTTTGAAGAAGGGGTTGGTGTGGTGAACGTGGTGAATTGGTTTGTGCGAGAGTGAGCTGAATTGGGAAGAATATGAAAAGCAAACAAGGAAAGAAAAAAAAAATTGGCTCTTTTTTTTTTTTTTTTTTTTGAATTTGCAAAGGAAGAAAATTTATGTACCGAAAACAGGAAAGAAATCAAATGAAATTGGGCAACTTTTTTTTTTTTAATAAAAGAAAGAGTTTGTAGAGAAGGAGAGAAATAAATGGAAAAAGATTTTTTTTTTTCAGAATTGTTGAGATGAGGGAAGAATTGTAACAAAAATCGAGACAAGGAAATAAATACACAAAAAATGGCAAGAACCTTTTACTGAAGAAAATAAATAAATGTATTGAAAACAAGAAGGGGACTAAAGAAAGGAAGAAAATAGATAAGAAGAAAGGAAAGAAATTGAAAGCAAATAATGGCAAGAATTTTTTTTCTTTTATTTGAAAGACTATGGTATCAATGAACAACACCAAATCTACTCAATTAAGATTTTTTTATATATATACAGAAGAAAACAATAGAAAACTAAAATAAATAAATAAAAACTAACACGAATCAGAAATTAAATAAACAATAAAATTTAATCGTTACCTCCCCGGCAACGGCGCCAAAAACTTGATCGACGCTAACCTATGAATTAGAAAAGCGCGACATTTATAATAAATTCTGCAAGCATACAGGTGTGCAGCATACAGGTCGAACACAGGGAGGCAGATTAAAATTAAACTATTTATCTAATCTCTTGGGCGAGTTAGACGAAGCTGGAGGTTGATTTTGCAAAACAGAACAAAATTAAAACTGTAATTTGATTCAGAACAGATCTAACTGAACCGACGATCAAATCACAATTTCAATGGAAAGCAAATGAAACTATAAATTAGATTTGAATCTAATCAAACCCAATTTGACCTAAGAAAATAATAAAAAGCAGAAATTGAAATTGCAGAAATTGAAATAACAAACAAGAATTAAAATTAGGATTTCCGCCGAATCTAATCAGACGGTAAATCACTAATGCAAATAAGTGCAAAATACAAATAGTGTTCTACCGAATCTAATCGTATAGACAACACTAGTTGCTAAGAAAACAAAAAAAATGCAGAAAATAAAAGAGAAAGAAGAACTTTTATTAGAACAATGGAATAAGAGATGAGATAGGATGGTGGCTACAATGCCATTACAAGGGTATATATAGGGTAGATAGCCAAACCCTAACCCTAACCCTAATGGTAAATGGGCCTGGTCATTACACCACTAATTAGTTTACAATGAGAAACATAAATGGGCCTTAGATAAACAAAGCAAATTTGGGCCTTTTCTCTTTTTCCTCTTGCTTCCTTGATATTTCTTCATTGATTTGTGATGTGCAAAGCCTTTTTCTCACTCCTTTTCTTGTCCAACAGCAACTAGATGTGATATCTTCATTTACAATTCTTCAAAATGCAAATACACAGCAAATTGAACTCTATTTCTCTACATTTCTGGTTGCATGCGGGCTGGGTTGGAATATCTGTAAAAGTAACAAAACAATACCCATGTAATACTTATTTATATACAGAAGATAAGATATAAGAGCATAAAATAAACACATTTCTATGTCAATCAGGTGCTCACACGAGCAGACTAGAGATAGGGATAGCTGGTAGTGCGCTTGGTAGATGGACTGAAGACGAGCAGGAGGCTCCACGTATGATATATAGTTATTCTCCCTGTGTCGTGATCGGTATCTACTTTGGGCATTAGTAGCATACCTATTTTGTTTATCTTAGAGACAGTATTTTGAAGTTGTAATAAGCTGTATTCGATTTTCTGCTACTCTGATGATGTTAGTTCAAGTTTTCAGCTTATGCACTGTCTCATCTGTTTTATGTCAAGTATATGTTGGTTATTATATTCTATTCCATGCGCTGTGAGACATATTACAGGTTCCTTGATTAGTTCATTCTCTTCTTCCTTTTCCTTCTAACGACCCGTTCCGTGCTAACTGGACATGTGTACAACGCACTTTTGGAGTAAATGTCGGTTGGTGCGGGGCGGGCCGTCACAGGGTAGCTGTGGATCCCGCGAAGGTGGCGGCAATCCAAGAATTGAAGGTTCCAAGAAAAGCAACAGAAATAAGAAGGTTTCTAGGAGAGGATTGGACAGATGGCATATAGAGTAGAGTTGCCCGAGAGACTTAGTGGTGTACACGACGTATTCCATGTATCACATTTGAGGAAGTGGTTGCACGAGACCGCGGAAGTGGTAGAGCCAAGCTTGCTTAGAGAGATGGAGATAGAGCGTGATGCGACAATTCGATGAGCTCCTACATGCATTCTTGGGTCGGAGATTAAGAAGTTGAGGAATCGAGAGGTCAAGCTTGTCAAAGTGCAATGGGGAGATGATGAGAACGACGCTACTTGGGAGACGGAAGAGAAGATGCGTTCATAGTACCCTTTTCTTTTCGAGGGTATGTCTTTTAATTTCTCCTTTATCACCTAGCTTGTACTTATTCTATCTTTAGTATGTCCTCTCGCTAGTATCTTTGACCTTTAGATACGGTAGTCCTATGGTTGAAACATATGTTTGAGACATGTTATGTATGATGGATGCATGTGGATGCAAGTGTTTGCTTGTGGTTGCTTGTGGATGCATATACACACACTCTAGGCACTAGATCGGCTCAGTCACTTTCATACTGCATATTGCATATAAATGGATGTATTTAGTAAAATGAATGTACATTTAATGTGTGTATAATATGAATGTTGCATTTAAATGGATGGTTGTGCGCACATGTAGTAATGATATGTATAAGATTCTTTGCATACATGATGGATACATGGCACTATCATTATTTGCGTTAAGGAGGTCAACTGAATCAGTGGATCGCCTGATTTAGCATTAGTATACGGACATATACACACACTATGCATATGTACATGAAAAGCATTAGAAATCTTTTAAGGACCATGGTTGCTAGTAGTTGATGGTTGAGTGGATGGATGATTGGATGGTAGGATAAGTTCTTCTTGACTTAGAGATTTCGAGAACGAAATCCTTTAAGTAGGGGAGAATGTAACACCCCGAATTTTTGAATAATCGAATTAACTAAATTCAAGAATAATTAATCTCAGACGTGAGAATTAAGGGAAATAGGTTGCGGCATTGTGTTTGTCTCGGAATTCTGGTTGAGATAGAGTCCGAGTTTGCGTAAAACGGATACCGGATGAAGGAGATATGGACGAATGAAGTTAGGCGGAAAAACTAGAAGAAGAAGAAAAAAGCAATGCACTAGCGCACTTGGGAAGTGCGCCAGTACAAAAATACAGTGGCGCACTTCCCAAGTGCGGCAAGGCCGAGCAGAAAGCCTGCACAGCTTTCTGGTGCAATATGATCCATATTGTGACTCATTGTTGAGTCCATTCTGACTCCTTGCTGAGTCATTAAGGCTGAGGTGTCACCCTATCCTGACTGAGTGGTTTTGATTAGCCCTAAGATCATCTGACGGCTATAATTAAATTAAAATTCTATATAAACATGGGTAGAGTCAAACCCTAAAATCAAATAAAAATCTGAATCATGGCCGTCATGCTGTCATCTTGTAACCTAGAGTAGCCGCCACCAACTAAAGGGAAATCAAAGCTAATCAATTCAGTTCTATTCAACTATAATCTAAACAATAACGAATCTACTACAAAGGCGAGCTAAATCAATTTCAGAACTCAGATTTCAGAACGCAAGACCTTCTTTTTGTGAGTTCGATTTCTTTAATAAGATAATTAACAATTTAATTGGATTGAGCGATGATTTGGATTATATGGTTATGTTGTGAATCATTGACCGTATGTTATTATCTATGTTGTAAAGCTGTGATGTTATCATCTATGTTATAAATATATGTCAATTGTTGTCTTATGTACAATCAATTCATAATGATGTTTCATATGCTAGTTTGGTTATGTTGTTGGAACTAATTCATATGTTAAATCATATGTATGTATGCAAGTTTAGATGTTAATTTAGATATGAATTATATGCAAGTTAGTGAGAATCATATACAACCTTACATGTTTCATGACATCTATTTTATGTGTAAATTGGATCTAAAGTTAGGCTATGACATATGTGAGTTAGATGCAAGTTTACATCATAGTCTATGTTGTATAAATCACATATGCAAGTATGTGTGTATATATATATATATTGGAGTATGAATCATGTAATGTAAGTTTGTGACTATTGCCTATGCAAGTTTACACCTTATGATTAGATCTATGACATCCATAGTTTATGCAAGTTTGTGACTATTGCCTATGCAAATTTACACCTTATGATTAGATCTATGACATCTATAGTTTATGCATGATTGTAACTTTGGCCTATGCAAGCTTTAGATGAAAGACCTTATTCACACATGCAAGTTCGCCCCTTATGTTTAGATCTTGTTTTTATTCTATGCATGTTGTGATGTTTTCTCTTTTTTCCATAAGTTAGACTATTTGAGTCTAACGTATATTTTACATTAAACGAACGAACGTACAACGTGAGGCAATGGGATAATATTAAAAGATTTAATATTGAGAATTGGCATAAATGCCTTAAATGTGATGTTAATTGGTATTATTTTATATACCATAAATAGATGAACATAATTGAGTCAATTATGGACATAGTTAAATTTGTAATTGATTGGCAATTTGAATAGGGAAATTAATTCAAATTGGGGGTAATTAATTAGGTGTAATTAATCGCCTAAGACACGAGGTTAGACTCGTTTGTGGTGTAAGACTGCCCGGACCCGCCCGGCAAATCCAGCTGCCACAAATGCCAGTCTAATGTGAGAGGTCTTAGGCATAAATTAAATGCGTAACAATTGTAAAGACACGAGGTTAGGCTCGTTTGTGGTGTAAGATTGCCCGAACCCGCCCGACAAATCCAGCTGCCACAAATGCCAGTCTAATGTGGGAGGTCTTTATAAGGTTACGGTCTTAATGAATTAAGAAACACTTAACCGGATAAACATGTAGTGGGACATGAGGGGTTAAGTGGGTGCCTTGGGTGGCATGTGAAATTAAGTGGGTGCCTTGGGTGGCATGTGAAATACGATTAGGTGTCTCAATAATTAATTAATGCTGATTAAAGACAAATATCGATAACAAACAGAAGTTTGGTTGAGTGAGTGATTCTCTGAGTAACGATCTGATGTTGATCTCGGTCTTCGGGGTTGGTACTTAGGGAGTTATTCTCTTAACCTATGTATCTGTGGACTAAGAAGTACCTAATCATAAACTAAGTAAAAGGGTTAAGACTAACTTAACCAATAAAATGATAAGTAGGTAGGGTTAAGACAAAAGTAACCAATAATTTGATAAGTGGGTAGGGTTAAGACAAACTTAACCAATAATATACATTGATCTGGTAGGGTTAAGACAAACTTAACCAATAATTTGATAAGTGGATAGGGTTAAGACAAGCTTAACCAGTAACACATGTTGATTTGTTGAGTAAGTAACATGGGTGACATGTGGGATATAATTATAAACACTTAACCAAGTTGAAACATGTAAGGAAACATGAATAAGAGGGGTTAAGTGGGAAATTCTAGTGGGGACCAAGCATAGGGGGAAAGCTTGTGTGGGGACCCTTTTCAAACCAGTAACTCATTTAGTATCTTTGTGAGCTCGACCCAAGTCGAGGATGGGACACGTGTACTGGATTTGATGTAAGAGGTCAAAACGGGTTAGCGGTGGCAACGCAAGTCCAACGGGGTCATGTGCGTGTGTGGGCCCGGGCTGGTAGGTAAGACGTTGCTGCTTCGTGTAGATATAAGCCGTGCATTTTTGGTTGTATCGGGTTGCCACTTTGGGGAGTGATACACCCCACTGTGGGGCCAGCACGGGTATCTATGAATTAGGGAGTCGATCGAATGGGAAAGGTAGTGGGTACACGTAGTGGAGATAGGAGCAGACGACACCTATGAAGACTGCTAGGAGTATAACTACCATATTATGAATAAATATTTTTATTAGAATGGGGAAGGTAGTGGGTACACCTAGTGGAGATAAGAGCAGACGACACCTATGAAGACAGCGAAGAGAATAACTACCATATTATGAATAAATATTGTAATTAGAATGGGGAGGGTAGTGGGTACACCTAGTGGAGATAGGGGAAGACGACACCTATGAAGGTAGCTAGGGGTACACTAAACCACCATTATCGTTATTAAGTTCTGTAGGCGGGATCAACCTTTAGGGTGACTAGTGGTGGTGCAGTGTAGAAATTATCTTATAGTGACTAGGTGCGCCTTTAACGTTATCTTGGTTCATCTTATTTCCTCGTTTTGTTCTGTCATACCCAATTGTTCACAATCATTTCTTTATTTTCCAGCTTATGCCTTAGCCTAGTTATTTTGATAATTATATTGTTAAAGTTATCGCACTCGCCAGACTTTACATCTGACCCCCTTTTCTTTCCACCTCTTTTCTTCGTCCCCCCCCCCCCCCCCCCCCCACAAGTTTGCAAGGAGGGAATACTACAGCTTAGTGCCGACTTCTATCAGTGCTTGAAGAAGAGTAAATGTACCACTTTGGACTCTTTCATCTTTATGGCTTTGCTTATGCTCAGTGGGGATTTATGCATTTATGTTATTTAAGTATTTGCTTCTTTATGTACTTTGAAGTTTTTGGAAAAGACCATTGATCCTGTTGTCATGGTTTTGGAGACTACTTATGTAAACTCGTTTTTGAGTTATGAAGCAATAAAATAAGTTTTAACTTCCGTTGTGTTTATTTATTTTTGTAATTTATCTGTTCTATACAACAATAACGCTTCATTGACATTGGTGCATTCCCTTTGTGAGTGACATTAATGAACATGGGGTGTTACATGATACCTAACTGCAGTTGTATCCCAACATTCTTAGATCCAACGACGGTGTCCTTCTCCTCATTCCGATAGCCCACAGGAATCTGCAACAGCTTATCCCACGAGTTCCGATCTCGTTTTAAATTACCGTATTTGTTTTTCACTTGCCCAACATTGTAAACCATGCTCGTTCATTCGTTGAAAATAACAGCAATCTGCTCGTACCAATGTGTTACACGATGGGGATGAGATTCGATGTTCTTGTAACATATGTGGATGAATGTGTTGGTTTTGTTGACATTCAAATCGACTATGGGTTCCAATTAGACCCGATCCGTTGCATCCGGACCTAGGTAGGTCTCAATTCTAAGCAAGTCGGGTTTTATCAGGTCTAAACTATACATTTTAAAATTTTAGACCCGGTCATGTTATATCAGTTGGATAATAACACTAAAAATACATATATTTTAGTGTTTTTGGATATGGTCTTTTAGATCGAGTCAGTTCAGGTCGGATCTGATTGGGCCTTCATTGTATTTTTCATCACTTAAACCCGACCTGAGACCCATCAAGTTCGGTTCGGGTTTTCGTGTCGGGTCGGTTTGGTTTTTCGGTTATCGGCTTTAATTGTCAGCCCTACAATTGATAATAGTGCGGGTGGATAAGGTAGTGGAGCAGCTTGACATTTTACAAAAATATATTTAAAAGAAAGTTCTAAAAAAATTGAAAAATGTATATATAGATTATAAGAATATGAATAACTCAAATGTATTAAAATTTACCTAAAACGATTGACGATGAAAGCCAAAAAAATAGTAGAATTTTCGGATTTTGGGTGAGAAACAAGGAGGTAGGGAGGTGGCTTATATATGGAAGGAGGGGAAGTGGAACGTTGGCGATTAATCCGTTCGCGTTGAGCGGCATTCAACGCATCGTACGCAAACGATAAATTTACAATGTTCAGTTTGAATGAGAAGTTTAGAAGGGTCCACACTTGGCGCGTCTGGCGCAGACATCTACTTGAACTGCTCAAGTTCAAAAACAAACGAGGCTAAACTGTCTATGCTTGTGAATTATGAATGCATGAATGTTGGGATCGACCACCTTTACTTGCCTCATCAGGGTTTCCAGATTGCCAGATGGCCACTTAGACAACACCTTTCAGACTTATTATGTCCATAACCAATTTTTCACCTTCTGCCGCATGGAACAGTCCATTTGATTAGCATTTTTGACATTTTATCTCTTATTTTATCTTTATCCTTACTTTTTAGGGACAAAAGAGTGGCTTGTTGCTACTTTCCAGGGTTGCTGAAGCTTTCTTTTTTTAGTGTATAATAATATTATCAATGCAGCGTAAAATTATATAAGCATTTTAGTTCATTAATGACAACAGATGTCATCTTGAAATCGAGCTTGCGACCTTTAATAATCTTATAGTCAAAAATTAAAAATATTGTGAAATCTTTTAATGCCATTTTAATTCCACTTCATAATTTTTTCTATAAATGGATATGAATAGATTGTTGGAATTATGTTGGAGCAAGACAAAAACATTGGTGAGGTCACTTAATATACGGATGATCATTTTTCCTTAGGGGTTGGAAGCAATTTCAAAAATAAATATACACAATTTATTTCATATAAAAAGCAGAACAAGCAAAAGATGACAAGGGAAGAAAAGCTACTTTAGGAAATGAAATACTGTAAAGAAGAAGGATTTAAAAGTGAAAACATTGTAATTGTTTGGTCTGACATGCAAAAATACCGATTTGATTCGTTCTCTTCTCAGTTTTCCTCCAAATTTTGCCAAACAACTTTGCATATGAAAAATGAACACCTGAAAATGTATTTTTGTTTCTGTAACGACCCGGAAAATCCGAGCCAATTTAAATTTTTTATTTTAAATAATTTAGTGGAAAAATGTGGCAGAAATTAAAATTTTCATTTTTAAATGATATTAAAGCCAGTGAAAATAGTCAATTTTCAAACGATCTCTGTTTTCGACGAAACCACTTTTGTTGGAACCGGAATGTCAAATTATTGTTAGGTTTCAATTTTTAGAATTTTTCGAGCTAGTATGTGAGCGTGGTGAAAGAAAATGTGTTTTGTTCAATTCGGTCAAATTTAAACGACTGAAAAATAGACATTTTTCAAACGGCCTCAGAATTCGACGAAATTAATTTTGTTAGGACCGTATCATCATAACGAAGACAAATATATTTTTTCTGGATTTTTCTGAGTTCGTATGTGGCCTCGGTGAATTTATTTATACGAACGAATTAAATTTATAAAAGATTTAATTATTAATTTAAATAATTCAGGCCACGGACAGCCGTTTGGGCTGATGGGACCTGGTCCGGTTTGTCCAGAACATGGGCTATTGGCTAGGGACACTTTCTATTGGGCTGGAATTGGACCGGTTTGAAAGCTATGGATTTATTCGTAAAATTACATCAAAAATAATATAAAAATCAGAAAATACTAATCGTATTTCACATGCCACCCAGGCCACCCACTTAACCCCCATGTCCCACCACATGTTTATCTAGTTAAGTGTTACTTAATTCATTAGAACCGTAACCTTGTAAAGACCTCCCACATTAGACTACCGTTTGTGGTTGCTGGATTTGTCGGGCGAGTCCGGGCAGTCTTATACCACAAATGAGCCTAACCTCGTGTCTTTACAACTGTTACACATTTAATTTGTGCCTTTTAACTCTCACATTAGACTACCGTTTGTGGTTGCTGGATTTACCGGGCAGGTCCAGGCAGTCTTATACCACAAACGAGTCTAACCTCGTGTCTTAGGCGGTTAATTATTACACATAATTATTTAACCCCAAATTGGATTAATATCCCTATTCAAATTTGTCAATAAATTCAAAATTAATTTATGTCCATAATTGTCACCTAAATTATGTCCATAATTTCAGGTATATAAATTTATACCAATTAATGTCTCAAATTAATTATATGCCTTTATGGCCATTTTATGCCAATTCACAATTATGTGTATATAATATTTTCCCATTGTCCCCACGCTATTCGTACGTTTCAATATGACATATGTTAGACTCGCAAATAGTCTAACTTATAAAAAAGAAAAGCAACATTACAACTTGCATAACACATAAAATAGATCTAAGAATCATGACATAAGTTTGCATAGCCAATAACTTGCATATGCAATGGATATACATAAATTTGCATAAACTATCATGGATCTAAATATAGATCTAAACATGTAATCATGAACTTGAATATATGGATATGGTTTTCCTATAACTTGCATATGAATTTCATTCAAACTAGCATATGATTCACATACAAAACTAGCAAAGGTAATGAACATATAGAACATAAATTTGCATAATTATGTACTGCCATGGTTCTAGATATAGATCTAAACACAAAGATGTGAACTTGCATATGGATCTAAACATGTAAATTAATGTCACATGTTTGCATATAAACTAGCATATGTATCTACATGATTCACATATGAACTTGTGTATAATCCACCTACAGACTTGCATAAGATTCATAAACTAGCATATGATTTAACATCCCAAACTTGCATAAGATTTATATACATATGATTTAACATCCCAAACTTGCATAAGATTCATATACATATGATTTAACATCCCAAACTTGCATAAGATGAATCAAGTACAATTCAACATATGAAATAGATCCACAATAACAGAACTGTCAATGATAACATCACATGATTCAAAGTCATATTCTCATAATCCCAATTGTAATTTATCACAATTAAATTAATTAATTAATTTGTGAAAGAAATTATACTCACAAACAAAGGAACAATCTTGTTTTTCTGTGATCTGTATTCTGAAATTGAATTGCTCGCCTTTGATGTAGACTAATTGTTATTCTAATTTAGATTAGATTAGATTTTGATTCTTGCTTCTATCTTGCTTTTGGGTTGAAAAAGAACGGCGGCTACTCTAGGTTCTCCATTGATGGCATGGTGGCTCTTGGTATGAATTAGTGTGATTTTAGGTTGAGAGTTAGGTTTGTTATATAGAATTTTAATTAATTTAGAGCCGTCGGATTATCCTAGAAGCAATCAAGACCGTCCTGTCAAGATAGAATAACACCTCAGCCCTAAAGACTCAGCAGTGAGACAAAACATCGTCATCTTTCAAATCTTCCCGGGGGGGGGGGGGGGGGGGGGGCAGGTCGAGCCCATGGTCGACCTGTATGGGTAGGTCGACCCCTTGGTCAACCTGGCCCTTGGGCGGGAGAATTCCCGCCCAGCCTGCTCCTCTGTTTGAATTTTGAATTTCAAATTTTCTGAACCCAAGCTGTTTTAAATTCTGAAACTTCGAAAGGCCATATCTTCTTCATACGGAGTCCAATTCACGCAAACTCGGACTCTATCTCAAGAAGTATTCTGAGACGAACGTAATGGCGTAACCCGTTTCCCTTAATTCTCACATTTGAATTTAAGTATTCTTAAATTTTAATATTTAAAATCACGGGTGTTACACGTACTATTAGAAATCATCTTATTTCTGTACATATGCAAAACAATTATTAAGACTATCCTTTTACCTTATTTATCATGATATTAGTCACTTCATTCACCAAACTTTATGTTTGGGCCCCTCCTCTTTCTTCCATTTCCCCCCCTTTTGGCTCGTAGGGTTGATTACAACTATTCTAGATTTCTTGGAGGAATATATTATTCAAGTTCATTCCAGATTGCAAATGCATTCAGTTTTCTATTTTTTTTATCATTTTCTATTGGCTAGTTTATGTATTACTTGAGATAGAATTTTGTGTTTTGTACTCTTATTTTTCTCGTAAGGTTGAGTAGGACATGTCGTTTATTTCGTGCTATAGTATTAGTATTATGACTTGATGTTGGTTTCTGATATAAAGGATATTCTCCCAAATAAACAATAATCCATGTTTTTATGTATCCATTGTGTGTACTTTACATGTCTTATACACTTTCGTCTTTGTGATTAATTTCAATTATACTACAAGCACACCACATTCTTTGGTTTGCCTTTTTGGGGATACTAAGGTGTCCATGGCGTTCCATTTATTATTAGAGCCTAAGGTTACAATATTTTGAAAAACTTGTTTTTAAAAGTAAATTATTTTCTAAAGAAAATATATTTTCAAAACTCTTTATTTTCTAATTATAAAAAAGTTTTACCCCCTTAAGTCAGTAAAATCTTCTGTTGATTCCTTTGAATCTTAATTCCTTTCCTTTTTCGTGCACAATATTACCGATGCCTCTAATCTCCCATAGGAAGTAGAGATATCTTCCTAGTTCTGTAGGTATCTTCAGGCCATGATGCCAGAAGATCAACCATTGGAGCAGATTTAAGAACTAACATTGGCCTGTGGAGCTCCAGCTTAGCCACCAGCGGTAGCTGTTTTCCCTTCATCATTAAGGGAGTTTTCAAGCCTTGGTGACAAGACATTCTTGGATACTGAGTTTGTTGAGACTTAAACATGACTATGTGGTGATTTTTCAGCCTCATGAGACTCGCAAATTGGGGAAGAGTCAAGCTTGCCTCATGGCAGCTGAGGGAGGAGGCTTCCTATTGGTGGGAACTCATGAAGGCTGAGGCTAGACCTTTGTTCTGGGATCAATTCTAGGAAAGATTCAACAGAAGGTTCTTATCTAAAGCAGAGGAAGGATTCCAATTAGAAAAGTTTGCTAAGTTAAGATAGCAGACTTATCCATCCAAGAATACATCAATCAATTCAATAAGTTGTCATGGTATATGTTAGATCTAGTTAAAACGTCTTATAAGAAGGCTTTTGAGTTTTTGCAAAGGGCATGAACCAACCTAGCCACGAGTTGGCATTATCTCATGTGCCCACGGAGGCCACCATCGAGTGCTTAGTGGAGATGACATTGATGTCAAAGGGAAGTAGTGAGGGTGTGAAGTAGGTCCTAAAGGAGGCTTAACCAATAAGAGATGATGGAAGAATAAAAAGAAAGGCAGTTGTGACACCCTACGTCCCTTAATGTCACACTTAAGAGAACGCATTAAGTTTCGTGAAGCGCATCAGGTAAACAATACAGAAATTCGAAAGACAGACATAAATAAGCAGCGAAAATTTCAACTTTTATTTAAAAGTAAAACCAATATTTCAAATCAGGTTACATCATAAAACCAGTTACATCAAAAGCTTAAATAACCCATCCGTTTCATAACGAAAAATATCAGAGTGCAATACAAAACCAAATCCCTCATAGCAAGCCATAACAAAGTAGAAAGTAAATCAATGCGGTACGTCTGAGAAAGTCTAGATCCAAGCTGAAGGAGAGAGTCCTAATCACTGAGAAGTGCTACCACTCCAAGGACCTGAAGGGTGAAAGGAAGAGAAAGAAGAGAAACAAAAATAGGTCATATATAAAGCCTGGTGAGTTCCAGTGAATTTCAAATATGCATAAAATAGAGATATCAAGACAGGTAAATAAAACTGAATTAGAATGTATAGTAATCATATAAGTACAAGACACAAGATAAACAAGATAAAATAAGGATCGAGTAAAGCTTCTCATTTATATCAATAAAAAAACAGGTTTTCTCTCACCAAGACTAGTATCACGGGATTAGGCATTAACCTAGTTACACAGACGGAACAGAATTAGGTGTTAAACTAATTACTTAACAGAACAACAAGATTACAACAGGTTTAGGTGTACCCTAATTACGTAACAAGATTAGGTGTTAATCTAATTACATAACAGCAGGATTAGGTTTACCCTAATTACTACCCAAGTGATCGGCTGCCTATTACGTGAATACTCTGTGTCAAACCCGAAAGTAGGGTGTATCACTCCCTAACCCAGCAACTTATATAACATAGGCCTATTTACTAGTGTTACAGCAGCTCAGTTTCCCAAATCGGACCCTTGCACGCTCATGACTCCGCCGAAACGCTCCCGTACCCACCTTCCTCTTTTTGAACCTCTTACTATCCAGTTCAGTAAAGCATTCCCTGGCCCCTACCTAGTGTGAGGCCCTTAACAAGATACCAACATGGATACTGACTTATATGAGTTCCAAACAGCAGACTAACACAAGCCAAACCCCTAAGCTTGTGACCCCAAGTAACCAGGATTTAAAAGTTCCCAAAACCCGATATAACAGCAGAACGAGGGACCTCTTAGCTTATTAATATTCAGGTTTATCCTAGCAGGTTTTGGTCTATTAATAAGCATGGTTGTTATAATATATTTTATTATGTGTGTACAACCCCTTTTTCCCAAAAGAGGCACTTTCCCAGATGCATATAATTAATACAGTAAATTAGCATACCTAACCTATATCCGGTACATACATTATTTTAACATGTCCTTTACTTAATGTCTGTATTAAGTTAATTCTAACATGTTTACACATATGCATACTATTCCTTTCAATTACATTCCCAAATTAAAGCATGTAAAAGTTTATACATATTTACCCTTTTCCCAAGTTACAGTCAAACAGTTCTCAATTTAACAATATGCCCAAATTCCCCTTCTTTATTGTAATTTCATATTATCCTAAGTCTAAATATATGCAATCTTAAATCGAACATAGCCTAGGCTTTGAATGTCCTAGCCTAGTATAAATAAAAGGGAAAAACATAAGGAGAATAGAATCAAATCAAACTGCATAAAGTAGGCATATGATCAAGACTAGAAATAAATTAAACAGCAGAATTGGGAAAAAGGAAGATAAATATATATGAACATTACTAATTAATCAACTAGCAGAAAAAGAACACATATTACTGCAGTAACGACATAGACTAACAATGGTAAAAGGACAAGTATAGAAATTAAATTGTAAGTACAGTATGTTCTAGATTCAATTTTAGTTGTTGTAAGGATATAATTCTAGGTATTAGATCTAAAATTAACATGAAACTCAGAACGGGTCTTGATGAAGAAGAGATTATATATATATATATATATATATATATATATATATATATATATATATATATGTCGTTATAGAAAAGTTGTACGTAGATTTGTATGTTGATTATAGGGTTAGATGTAGATTACAGGTCTTGGATTTTCTTTGTTAATCTAGATTTCAGCAGCATCTCCCCATTTTATTTTATTTAGAATATGTCATGGAGGCAGAGAAAGTAGAAAAATAATTATGTGTAGATAAAATGGGAGAGAGATCCCCTTTTTATAGACTAATAGAGCCAATTCTTTACCGTTAGATTCTAGGGTTTTAAATCTAGCCATACAACTTATACAATGAACCTAATATGCAAAATAGCCCAAATACGTTAATCAGAAATGGGCCAGCATGTCGATGGGTCGACCCCCCCACCACTAGGTTGACCCAGGTCCGTTGTGGGTTATCCCCTAACGGTCTTCTTTCATGTGTTATTTTCTGGTTTGAATTGATTTATATATAACCCCCTTATATATATATAAACAAACTTCTTATGATTATAACTTCTTCGCAATTTATCTAATTTACGCAAACTTGGATTTTTATCTGAACCAGAATTTCGAGACGAATGCAACGGTAAAGCCGGTTTTACTTAATTATGAACATTTAACTATATTATATTCATTTTATTGTCTTTATACTATGGTTATGGTGTATTAAAATTTGGGGTGTTTAATTCTCCCATACTTAAATGATTTCATCCCCAAAGTCTCCAAGTTAAGAAGAATGTTATTATTTTAACAACCACCTACAACCATCTACTCATCCATCAGCCACTGGCATCCAATGTCCTTAGGAATTTCTAATGCTTGTATGAATATATGCAAAGGTTTTTTGTGTATATGCCCCTATACTAATGCGAAAATCAGGTAGTTGACTGATTTAGTTGACCTCCTTAATTCAACATATGTTTGTGCCATGTATCTAATATGTATGCAAATAGAGTCCTAGTATAACATATAAGCTCTATATGTGTGCACAATCACTAACCAAAATGCAACATCCATATGATGATTCATCCATTTCCATTAATAGAAAATTAAAATGCACACATGTCCATATGCAATATGTAAGTGATTGAGAAAATCTAGTGCCTAATGTGTGTGTATATGCATCCACGGGCAACCATTAGCAAACACTTGCATCCATTTGCAACCATAACCCATAACATGCCTCAAACACATGTTTCCAACCATTGGTTTCTACCTAAGGGTCGAAGATTCGAACGATAGGATAAACATACTTGAATGATAGAAAAAATTGCAGAGTAAAAGCTTGGAAAAATAAATTAAAAATGTACTCTCAAAAAGAAAAGGATAAGAGGCGCGAATCTTGTCTTCTGGTTCCTACGTCTCATCTTTGCGTTCTTCTCCCTATTGTACCTTCACCAATCTGATTTCTTCGTTGCATAGTTTCTTAATCTCTGATCCAAGAAAATGGGTAGGAAATCTTCCTACTGATGTTTCCTTCTCAACTTCCACATCTTCAAGAGTGCTCAGATCCAATACCTCTGCTATATCTTGTAGACATTTCCTCAATTGGGAAATGTGAAACACATCATTTACGCCTACCAGTATGTACGGTAGCCTAATCCTATAGGCCATCTGTAATAGCCGGCATTTTACATATCGGAGGATCGAAAAATATTTTAATTCCCTAAGGTTGGATCATTCTCATATTTTAATATGTTGTTTATGGGGATGTGATACTTGTCCATAATTTTTACCAATTTTATTTATGACCATTTTGCCCCTGTCAGTTTTGTATAGGGAATAACTTTTAACTAGGATCAAATTAGGTGCTGATATTGATTTCATTGGAAAGGGAACATTCAAGGAAATGCTACACATTTTTTGTTCAGCTTTTGTGAACCATTGATGGGCTGATTTGGGGTGGCCTACTAGTGGGCTGGTGGGAGCCTATAAATAAGGTATTAGAGGTATAGAGAATAGTTTAATTTCTTCATTCTCTTATTTGATTGAGCTCGTGATCCTCCTTGCTCAATCAAATACACCTTTTCACGATTAAAATTCTAGATCTACATAAGAGAATCAATGATCTATATCGTTTGAAGCTAGATCTATGTCAAGTGAAGAGAGATCACATCAAATCAAGGGTTTTGAAGAGTGTTCTTCGCTGTTTGGATTGAGAATTGAGTAATTTTGAGTTAATTCGAAGATTTGGTCAGTGATAAGCATCTCTCACATGGATTCGATCAAGTATATGGGTTGTTTGATCATATTTTCATCATAATAATTTTTCACCTAGATCTACATCATGGTAAGTATATTTTCATATGAATCACCATAGGATCTAATCTAGTAACTTAAATCGGCATATTCTTATAATAATTCATATGTTTATGCAAGTTATATCCAATGCTTTAGTTTATGCATTGATTTATCATGATTTGGTGAATTTTAAATCATGATTGATGAATAATTGTCATTCTGATGTTTTTGATGATTTCATAAAATTTACATGGTTGAATTGGATGATTTTGGATGAGTTGTTTGACTTGATGTTGTCATTTGGTGATGATTTGGTCAAGATTGGAGCTATTTGGTCAAATCTGGAGTCGGGCCATTCGGAGATAGGTCATGTCATGGCTTGCTCTCCAAGACATGAAAGGTCATTGGAGCTTTGATGGCTTTGGGTCGGTTATAGTATTCGCCACAGGTCGTTCGAGCTTGGGGTTGGTTTCGGACCATGGTGACATAGGTCATTCGATGACCTAAGAGGTTGGGTTGACCTATATTAATGGAGAACAAGGCAGAGCTTGTGGGGTTGTTGACGTCAGGTCATTAGGTCGTTAACGACCTTGCTAAGTCAGGTCGTGATTGTGGCATGGGAAGCAAGGATGGGTCAGGCCATGTATCTATGGATCATGCGCACCTGGGTGAGTCGGGTCGTGAAACAACCTTAATTAGGTCGTGCGTGTATGATTCAGACTGTAGGACGTCAGGCCAGCCAAAACTAAGGAATCAGGTCATGGGTTATAGGTCGAGTACAAACTAAGGGTAACAATCTAATGTTGAAGGACCATTATTTGATGATTTTGGTTTAGTGATGATTGAGGCTTTGAAATATATGCAAGTGGGAATGTTTGAAGTGTTGTGATGTATTCGTTGATCATCGAAATGCAACTAATGAGAAAACAACTCAAGGTGGTGAGTTCGTGGATAATGGTTGCTCGAGAAGGCTCTTGAGATTGTGAATAGTCATTAGGTTGCATGACTAGAAATGTTAAATTCCAAGAGATTATCGTTGTCGTAGGTTCTAGCGGACTCAGAGCAAGGGTACAATGAGTTAGTCACGATGGGCCTAGAGATACCCCGGGCAGTCACGATGGGCCTAGAGATACGAGTCACAATGGCATATGGAGTTTTGCTAGAACCGGGGTTTACCATTATCCCTTGATAGATGCCAAGGTTGAGCCGGTCATACGATTAACGATGGTTTCAAAGCAGGATTGGCGGTGATAGCCAGAGTCGTGGATAATGATTGTTTTTCTTGTCTCATCTTGTGTAGATTATTTGACGTTGAAGGAGATATCTCTTGGGTGCTTGTCTAATGTTGTTTTAGGCCTTCGGGGATTATGCTTGGGAGATATCGATATCGATTAGGATGGTCTATGCTTGATAACTAATTGCCATGGATTTACTGTTGGTTTCTAAGTGCTTGTTGTAAAGGCTATCACTGTCGGATGTAGGGAAGGCAGGTTTGGGTTCTTCTCCGATAATGTTGGTAGATTAGTTGATTAATCTGCATATTCTCATATATTTTATTAATAATGTTAGATAGCTGTTTTATCGCTTATTAAGGCTATTTTATGACTCAAGGTTTTATGTTTCCTATTATTACTTTTCGTTGTTCATCCATGTGTTGGATGGGCAGACTAATAGCAGGTAACAGGTGATAGATCTTGGTGATAAGATGTTGTTGTGCGATGACGAGCCGGAGGCTGGCATACTATTTTTGCTACTATATAGTACTTGTTGTTTCCGCTGTTTGATGATATCTCTGAGTGTTTGTAGTGAGGCTTATTGTACAGACTCTTATAGTTTTATCCAAGGTTGTATGGATATTTCGTGGTGTTATGAAAGGGTTTAAGATTCTGCTCAATTATGCTTATTATTATTACTTGTTGTATATGTACTATCATATTTTATTCTTGCGCTGTGAGTTATATGACAGGTTTTGCTTGTGTTATCTTACCCTGATGATCGTCTGTAGCTGCCTGACGTACCTTTCAACACATTATTTCTCTTGTTTAGTGCAGGAGTTATGGGTGGTCGTCACATTTCGTTTCTGAGTTCTAGTTATCGATTTTAGCCAAATTTCAAGGATGTAATTATGTAAGGGATACGTATTTGTAGATTTCTGATGGATGCATGCTATATATGAGTGTATAGTATAATAGCGATTGAACTCCATTTGTAGTTTTTCTTGTATGTGGGCTAATCATTATACTTTACATATTTAAAATGATTCGTCGATCATCGAGACACACTGCTAGGGAGGAGACTGTTACTGGGGGGTAATGGCGGTATACCAGACTACCTAGCTATGTTCGAGGCCATAATGGCAGCGATCATGAGGAGGGTACCCGCTTAGGAGACAACTGCGGCATACGCAGTGGTTCAAGTGCAGGTGCCTAGAGCCGTGGACTTTGCAAAGCTGTGCAAAGACTTCACCACTCTAAGAGGGAAGCAGTTTAAAGGGATGGAGCCAATTGAAGAGATCTAGGGGTGGCTTGATACTTGTGTTAGGATCTTTAGAGACTTGGGAATTGACGATGCAACTAAGAAGAAGCTTGCATCGAGACAGCTGCAGGGCAGAGCTATGGATTGGTGGAAATTTGTTACTCTAGAGACTCCCGAGGATGTGATTTCATGGGAGCAATTCCAAGTTAAGTTTGAGACGAAGTTAATCTCTACCGTCCAGAAGTCTGTTCTGTTTAAGAGGTTTGTTGAGCTTAAGCAGAACGGTCGACCAATGCATGAGTATGTTTCCAACTTTGAAGCTTTGTCGAAGTATGCTTGTTCATATGTCGAGACTCCTTACTGGAAGAATGAGAAGTTTGTCATGGGCTTGGACAAATATCTTGGGAATTAGCTAGCTGATCATCTCAGTGGCACTTATGAAAAGATCATCGAGAAAACTCTAAGGCATGAGAGTTTGTTTCCTAAGGAAGAACCTGTTGTTGTAGCTAAAGAAGAGCAGAAACCACATCAAGGTGGTAATAATAAAAAGAGGAAGTAGCAACAACAGAAAGGAAAAATGGTCAGAAAAAGCAACAAGGCGAAGTGACTGGCTTTAACTGCCAATAGAAGGGCCATTACTTCAGGGATTGTAAGAATCTGAAAGTTGAAAGGAAGTGTCATAACTATGACAAGCATGGGCATCTCAGGAAGGATTGTCCAGAACCAGCTAAGGGAAAGTTGGTTGTGAAGGCGTATAATTTAGAAGATATGTCATCATCTTCAAGGGCTCCTACTGCAAAGAAGAAAGGGAAGGGTGTCATCATCCAAGGTACTCTTTCTGTTAGAGGTGTTTCAGTTCGTGTGATGTTTGATACTGGAGCATCACACTCATTCATTTTTATTGATCTCGTGTACCGCTTGGGTTTGGAGCCCGAGATTTGTGATAGACCTTTGGTGGTGACTAATCTAGTTGGGGGTTTGTCCAGCCTTTGTATGCTTTGTCAATACCTTGTGTTATCAATTCATGGTTTCTCCTTTGTGTGTGATTGGTTTGCTTTGAACTTCACTGGGTTTGGGATCATCTTGGGCATGGATTGGCTCAAGAGGTATGCAAAGCAACAGTGAATTGCGAGAAGCTTGAGGTGAAAGTCCAGGATATGGAAGGGAATTTTTTTTGATTTGATGTAAGCCCGAAGATGGTGTCTTCGTAAGCTTTCTATATTCGCTTGTGATTCCATAGGAAGTCTTGTCATCTATATAGGTCGCTAATGAGTTTGGGGATGTCTTTGACGAGGTCAAAGGTTTGCCGCCGCATAGGGAGATTGAGTTCAGAATTGATCTGGTTGTAGGTGCTAGATCTATCTTCATGCCTCTTTGGCAGATGGCGCCTAAGGAATAATGAGAGTTAGAGGTGCAAGTACATGACCTTTTGGGAAAAGGATTCATTTGGAGAAGTGTATCAGAATGGAGTGCACCAGTTGTGTTTGCAACCAAGGCTGATGAATCTTTGACATTACGCGTGAATCATCATGAGCTGAAAAAGGTGACCTAGAAGAACAAGTATCCGTTGCCAAGAATCGATGACTTGTTCGATCAGCTTCACGAAGCCAAAGTGTTTTATCAGATAGATTTGGCAACATTCCACCAGTTTAAGGTGGCAAATGATAGTGTGTCAAAGATAGCTTTTAGGACACCATTCGGTTTCTTCGAGTGGCTAGTGATGCCATTCGAGTTGACTAATGCGCCATCATATTTTGTGGATCTTATGAATAGGGTTTTCAGGGATTAGTTGAACAAGTTTGTGCTTGTGTTCATGCATGATTTTCTGGTTTACTCCCCGAATGAGGAAGAGCATAAGACACACTTGCGAGTTGTTTTGGAAATCTTGCAAAAGCATCAGCTGAGAGCTAAGTTTTCGAAGTGTCATTTCTGGAAGAGCCAAGTGCGGTTCTTAGGCCATGTTGTTTATGGGAATGGGATAGCAGTTGACCCCGCTAAAGTGGCAACAATCCAAGATTGGCATAGATCTAAGAATGCAATAGACGTGAGAATTTTCCTTGGGTTGGCGAGATATTATCTCCGTTTTGTCAAGGATTTATCTAAGATAACTGCACCATTAACAGGATTGACGAAGAAAAACCAAGTGTTCACATGTGATTCAAAGTGTGAGCAATCTTTTGCAATCCTGAAAGAGAGACTGACGAGTTTTCCATTTTTGATCATTACGAGTGGGAATGAAGAGATGGTGGTATACACCGATGCATGCGGTGCTGGGCTTAAAGCGGTGTTGATGTAGAAGGGTAAGGTTGTGGCCTATGCAAGTCGACAGATGAAGTCGCACGAAAGGAATTATCTGACTCATGATTTGGAGTTGGCTGCGATTGTGTTTGCTCTGAAGATGTGGAGACATTACTTATTGGGAGTTCGATTAGAGTTGTTTATGGATCACAAGTCAGTAAAGTATCTTTTCTCATAAAAGGATTTGAAACTTTGGCAACAACGATGGTTAGAGTTTCTGGCATCATAGGATTTTGGTATAGCCTATACTCGTGGTAAAGGTAATGCAGTTGTAGATGCATTGAGTCAAAGACACACAAGTTTCGGAGGGATATTTTCGGAATGGAAAAGCCTCAATTACTAGCAGGATTTAATTTCTGACCATGGTGTGAGTTACAACCTGAAATGTTGGCAAACTTATTGATAAGACATAATTTCATCAAAAGGATTGGCAAGGGCCAAAAGCGAGATACAAGCCATATCGAGATTATCCAGAAGCTGGAACTAAAGAATAAAGAGTCGAGGTTGATCGAGAAGGTTGTCTTCGAAAGAAAGAATGACCAGTTGTTCCTGATATCGACGGCTTGAGAGATGAGATTATGAGGGAATGTCATCACTCGAAGTTGACGATTCATCCTGGTAGTAATAAGATGTATCATGACATGAAGCTATCTTACTACTAGGAAGGGATGACAAGGGATGTTAGAAAGTTCATTTCTATGTGCATGAACTGTCAGTTAGTGAAAGATGAACAGAAGAAGTCGAGTGGATTGCTTCAACCATTGGAACTTACTACATGTAAGTGGGAACATATATCAATGCACCTTATCGATGGACTACCTAGAACCAGGGTAGGAAACAAAGGAATTTGGGTCATCATGGATCGCTTGACCAAAAGTGCAAGGTTTGTTCCTATCAAATCGACTAGAACAGCATCCAAGTTGGCTGAGCTTTATATAAAATGGATAATTTGATTTCATGGTATCCCGAAGAGCATAGTTAGCGATTGAGATCCATTGTTTACAAGTGAATTTTAAAAGAGTTTGCAAGAAGCTTTGGGAACCAAGTTTTGTTTGAGTATGGCTTATCATCCCCAAACTGATGGTCAAACCGAGAGGGTTAACCGCGTTTTACAAGATCTCCTATGGGCTTGTGTATTGGACTTCGGGGGATCATGGGAAGAGCATCTACATCTAGTTGAGTTTGCATATAATAATAGCAACCAGTCGAGCATCAGGATGACAATATATGAAGTATTGTATGGCAGACCATGTAATTCTCTGGCATATTGGTTAGAAAATGGAGATAAGTTGATACTTGGGTTTGAGATGGTTAGAGGGACATCGGATTATATTGAGACCATTTGACAACGAATGAAGGCACCTAAGATCGTCGGAAGAGTTACGTCGATAAGCATCAGAAAGATTTGGAATTCGACGTTAGTGATATAGTTTTTGTGAAGATCTCGCCGTTGAAGAATGTTGTTCGGTTTGGAAACAAAGGAAAGTTAGCTCCAAGGTTTTTTGGACCATTCCCGATAGTCGAGCGAAATGGAAAGCTCGCGTTTGGATTAGAGCTACATGAGAAGATGTCGAGTGTGCATGATTTTTCCATGTGTCGTTTCTACGGAAGTTTGTGCATGATTCGAATGTAATGGTATCTCCAGAGCAGTACGAAGATCTAGAACTTGAGACCGTAATCATGAGACCTCGTAAGCGGCTTTACGTTGTGGGGAATGACACGAAACAACTTAGAAGGAAGTCAGTTAAGCTAGTTAAGTTCCAATGGAGTGAGGATGATGACGATTGTACGTGGGAGACAAAAGAGAGAATGAAGACGACCCATCCACAACTCTTCGTCCGTATGACCCATTAATGTCGTATCACCTTACATCATTGTAACTTGCACTATTGTTGTTAGGATTCCACGTGCTAGGACTAAGCTATGCATGCATGGCTTGATAAATGCTAGTTTGGATGGTAAATTGGTTGCTCATGGATGATAAGCATCCAGAATTGTTTTGATTTCTTGTGTTTTCTTAGGATTTCGGGGGCGAAATTCCTAAGGAGGGGAGAATGTAATAGCCTGCATTTTACGTATCGAAGGATTGTAAAATATTTATATTTAATTCCCTAAGGATTGTTTCATTCTCATATTTTGATATGTTGGTTATAGGGATGTGAGACATGTCTATAATTTTAACCAATTTTATTTATGACCATATTCCACCTATCATTTTTGCACTGGGAATAACTTTTGACTGGGATCAATCAGGTGCTAAGATCAATTTCATTGTAAAGGAAATGGTGTTGCACTGTTGCCAATTCCGTAGAGTGGTCACATTAAAGATTTGATTTAGCGGTTTGGGATGAATCGTTGTTTTAGTACCACACAATTTTCTTTTTAGGTTTCCTGAACTATTTATGGGCTGAGTTGGGGTGGGCCATTAGTTGGGTGGTCGGAGGGTATAAATAGGGGGTTATAGGCATGGAGAATAGTTTACTTTCTTCATTTTCTCATTTGGTTGAGCTCGTGGTCCTCCTTGCTCAATCAAATACAACTTTCCACCATTAAAATTCTAGATCTGCATAGGAGAATCGAAGATCTACATCGTTTGAAGCTAGATCTACATCAAGTGAAGAGAGATCGCATCAAATAAAGGATTTGAAGAGTGTTCTTCGCTGTTTCAATTGAGAATTGAGTAATTTCGAGTTAATTTGAAGATCTGGTGAGTGATAAGCATCTCTCACATGGATTTGATCAAATATGTGAGTTGTTTGATCATAATTTGATCATAATAAATTGTTTTCACCTAGATCTACATCATAGTAAGTATATTTTCATATGTATCACCATAAGATCTAATCTAGCAACTTAAATCGGTAAATTCTTATGATAATTCATATGTTTATACAATTTAGATCCAGTGTTTTAGTTTATGCATTGATTTGTCATGATTTGGTGAATTTTATATGATGATTGATGAATAATTATCATTTTGATGTTGTTGATGATTTCATAAAGTGTTTATCGTTGAATTGGATGATTTGGATGAGTTGTTTGAATTGATGTTGTTGTTTGGTGATGATTTGGTCAAGATCGAAGCTATTTTAGTCAGATCTGGAATCGGGTCGTTTGGAGATAGGTCATGTCGTGGCTTGCTCTCCAAGACATGATAGATCATTCGAGCTTTGATGGCTTCAGGTCGGTGATAGTATGGGTCATAGGTCATTCGAGCTTGGGGTTGGTTTCAGATCGTGGTGACTTAGGTCGTTCAGTGACCTAAGTGGTTGGGTCGGCATATGTTAATGGAGAACAAGGCGGAGCTTGCTGGGTTGTTGACGTCAGGTCGTTAAGTTGTTTACAATCTAGCTAAGTAAGGTTGTGATTGTGTCATGGGAAGCACAGATGAGTCAGGCCGTGTAACTATGGATTGTGAGCATCTGGGTGAGTCGGGTCATGAAACGACCTAAGTAGTTAGGTCGTGGGTGTATAATTCGGGCCGTAGGAAGTCAGGTCAGCCAAAACTAAGGAATCAGGTCATGGGTTATAGGTTGAGTGCGACCTAAGGATAACGACCTGATGTTGAAGGACCATTATTTGATGATTTTGGTTCAGTAATGAATGAGGCTTCGAAATATATTCAAGTGGGAATGTTCGAAGTGTTGTGATGTATTCGTTGATCGTCGAAATTCAACGAATGAGAAGACAGCTCAAGGGGGTGAGTTGGTGGATAATGGTTGCTCGGGAAAGCATTTGAGATTGTGAATAGTCATTAGGCTGGATGACTAGAAATGTTAAAGGCCAAGAGATTATCGTTGTCGTAGGTTCTAGAGGACTCAAATCAGGGGTACAATGAGTTAGTCATGATGGGCTTAGGGATACCCCGGGCGGTCACGATGGGCCCAAAGATACGAGTCATGATGGCGTATGGAGTTTTTCTAGAACTAGGGTTTATCATTATCCCTTGATGGACAACAAGGTTGAGCCGGTCATACGATTAACGATGGGTTCAAAGCAGGATTGGCGGTGATAGCCAGAGTCGTGAATAATGATTGTTTTGCTTGTATCGTCTTGTGTAGATTATTTGACGTTGAAGGAGATATCTCTTGGGTGCTTGTCTGATGTTGGTTTAGGCCTTTGGGGATTATGCTTGGGAGATGTCGATTAGGATGGTCTATGCTTGATAACTAATTGCCATTGATTTACTATTTGTTTCTAAGTGTTGGTTGTAAAGGTTATCACTATCGGATGTGGGGAAGGCAGGTTTGGGTTCTTCTCTGATAATGTTGGTAGATTAGTTGATTAATCTGCATATTCTCATATACTTTATTAATGATGTTAGATAGATATTTTATCTCTTATTAAGACTGTTTTCTGACTCAAGGTTTTATGTTTCCTTTTATTACCTTGGGCTGGTCATCCATGTGTTGGATGGGAAGACTAGTAGCAGGTAAAAGGTGATAGATCTTGGTGAGACAATGTTGTTGTGCAATGACGAGCCGGAGGCTGGCGTATTATTTTTGCTACTATCTAGTGCTTGCTGTTTCCACTATTTGATGATATGTTTGTTGTTTGTAGTGAGGCTTATTGTACAGACTCTTATAGTTTTATCCAAGTTTGTTTGGATATTACGTGGTGTTATGAAAGGGTTTAAGATTCTGCTCAATTGTGCTTCACTATTATTGTTTATTGTATATGTTCTATTATATTTTATTCTTGCGCTATGAGTTATACGATAGGTTCCACTTGTTTTATCTTTCCCTAATGATCGCCGTAGCTGCTTGGCATACCTTTCAGTGCATTATTTCTCTTGTTTTGTGCAGAATTTATGGGCGGTCGTCACACCACCTGACCTATCCTCTCCACTATAGGGAATGGTTGTACAGATCTTGGCGCCAACTTCCCTACTGAGCCAAGGCGAACAACATTCCTGATAATACAATGAAGACTATATCTCCTACTTCGAATCCCAAATCGGTCCTCCTTACATTGAGATATGACTTCTATCTATCATGAATTGCTTTCATTCTTTGGCAGATAAGATCAACCTTCTCATAAGTCTCTCGAATCATCTCACGTCGAGGTAGAAGTCTGTCCGTAGGCTCCCACCAACAAGTCGACAATCTGTAGGGTCATTTATGTAATGCTCCAAAGGGTGTCATGCCTATGCTCGTCTGATCACTATTGTTGTAGAAAAAATAAACCAATAGGAGATGCTCCTCCTATGTCTCTTTGAAATCTATGATACATAATCTCAAAAGATCCTCCAGAACCCTTTTCCTTATCTTAGTCTTCCCACTGGTCTGAGGGTGATATGATGTGCTCCAACGTAGTTGTGTACCTTATGCCTCTTGTACGCTCTTCCAGAACTCACTAGTGAAGATGGGGTCACGACTGCTTACTATACTGGAAGGTACCCCATGAAGTCAGACTATCCCTCGAAGATATGTTGATGCCCGTCAAATTGTCGTCCTCTTGCTCATAATAGGAATAAGGTGAGTGCTTCTACTATGAACCAAATGCTCGTATTTCCCTTTCTTGATTAGGGAAATCCATCGATGTAATTCGTAGAGACACTCTCCCACTACCACTGTGGGACATCCAAGGGCTGAAGCAATCCGCCAGGTTTCCTCTGTTCAGCCTTTTACTCACGGGCTAGTCAAACATCGAGCCACAAATTCTGCCACATCCTTCTTCATTACAGTCCAAAAGAAATCTCTCTTCATGTCTCGATACATCTTGTCGCCACCCAGATGGATAGTCATTCGAGAATGATGAGCCTCCTCTAAGACTATCGTTAACAAATCTCTATCTCGAGGAACGCAAAGCCTTCCATCTCGTCGTAGCCACCCTTTATCATCCATGGAGTATCTACTTAGGTGACTAGAGGTATCTCCTCTACTTAGCCTATCCATGATGTCTGCTATCTGCATGTCCTCTCGCTGCATAAATCCAATGTGCTCCATGAGAGTAGGTCGTACCTCCAATGATGCTAATAATCCAAGTGTGAAATCCGTAGATGGCTTAAAATTGAAGGCTGATATAAACTGCAAGCATCGTATTTCTACGAATAAAGGACTCAAAGTCAACCTATGCCTCAATGTGTCCGCCACTACACTACCCTTGCCTGGGGTATAAGCTATCTCAAAGTCATAGGATGCTAGGAAATCCATCCACTGCTGCTGCCTTAGATTGAGATCTTTTTGTGAGAACAAGTATTTGAGCGACTTATACAGAATGCAAACAAAAGAACATTTCATTGTTTATTACAACAATTTACATCAGAGTACAAGAATATACAGAGTTTGAACAAATAATATACATTTGATAAATATCAGAGATTTACAAATTACAATGCATCGGAAAATAATACAAAACACAACTGAAAGAGATACACGGATACAGAGCTTTCCGAATATCATTCCAGCTGTAAACCAGGATCCTGTGAATATAATATATGCAAAACCAAAACTACTAGCTGCCCGTGTGGAAAATAGGGGCACCCAGAGTTTAGGTTAAAACAATAAACTCTAGGTCACTTATGTGACTAGTGTGAGAACTAAAACAGTTATTTAAATCTTTAATTTAAAATCAGATATATCAAGGGACCACGTCGTTTAACACGGAACGAGTTTTCTCCCAAGAATTCTAGTGCATATAAAAAAAACCGTGCAATGCTTTTTAGAAAAATGAAGCTATTATAAGACCCAGGTCCCATCATATAACGATAAGGAATTTCGCTCGATCCGAATCGATCTCTAAACCGACTAAGACCGTTCGAAACCCCTGATTGTAATGAGGACAAGACTAATCCGAACGCAAACAGAAGAACATTTCATTGTTAATGTTAGACCAAGAAGTGGTTCTAACACCCAAATTGATTAAAAGCAAAGTGAAATGAGATAAAAGTAAAAATGAACACAGGATTTATAGTGGTTCGGCGAAGAAATGCCTACGTCCACTTGTTTTTCACTATTCTCACTGATTTTGTTGCAAGTACAATGAAATATTCACTTGATTTCTCTCGCAACTCACTTACAATCACTCAATCGAAAACAAATAATGAATGAAGATTTGGATTCTCCGGGATTGCTGGAATTCGGGTTATGAAGGTGGTTGAACTCTCCAAGTGCCAGAAAAAAGATCCTTTTCTTTGTCTCCAGACGAGGTATTTATAGGTGTGAATTTGCTCAAAACCCGATCCGGATCGGAGCTACGTGTCGTCCATCCCATCAGCATCGGGTTCGGATGGATTTCTATGTTGACAACGCATCAGAGTAATGGACGTTATGGGCAGGAACTGGTCATAGCCGATCCGGATATCCTGGCTCTCGTGCAGGGGAGTGATGTGGAAAACGGGTTCGGGTCGGAGGGACATGTACAAGGGGTTCGGATCGGGATGTCCGATCCGACCCGGATTGACTTGGAAACAATTCTCTCTTCTCTTTATTCTGCTCCGCTCCGCTCCGACCTATCTCTGTACCAATTGGGTGGCTTTCCGATCCGACTGGAAGTAGATTCCCCTCCGACCCGAATAGCTGAGCTTCTTTAATTCCAAGAGTAATAGTTCTCCGATCCGAACAACAGTCTTTACCCTATCCGAACCGCTATCCTGCTCTGATCCGACCCGCTTCAGAGTTTTTCAAGTTCTTCAATATTTCATATCTTGACTTTGTGTTGCCCAGTTCACAAAGTGGGCTAACATTTTGCCCCCTCAAAGGATGCTTCTGTTGGAGACGGAGCGTGCTTTGACCATCGATGCATAGCACTCTTCGAGGTAGTTTCTCTTTTGATTTTCCTTGCGTTTTTATCTTTTTCTTCAAATTTCAATTCAGTTTGCTGCTGAGCTAAAGAATTCGGTTCGGTTCGGAATCCGATTCGAACAGACCCCCTCTTCTCTCTATCTTTTACTGGAGCATTGGGCCAAGCTTCGCTTCTGGGCTGTCCATCCGATCCGAACAGGGGTTCTCCTATTGGGCTGCCGATCCGAATGGGTAGAAGAATAGTCACCTTCTTCTTATATATAAACTTCGCCTTCTTCCTCCTTTCATTTTTACTTTTTCACCGCTCGAGCTCTGTAAAAACAAGAAAAACTTAATTCGTGAACCTTCAAAATTCTTCTTAATTCTCGAAGTAATCATACTGGTAGGTTATAAAACTTCGATCGATTCCTTTTTTAAATTATTTCCGACTCAAATTCGTAGGCGACTAGGATGATTTTATCATGGAATTCTGATGAACTTGCCGCTGTGACCCTCCCTCGTCGTCGCCTCGAGATTGGAATGGAGGAGACTATAACTCGTTGTTAAGTGCACCATCGTAAAATCACTTGGCTTCGATTTGGGTGAATAGCACGAAATTGGCCTCAGAACTAGATAGGGAAGAAAGAGGGTGAAGAAGAAGAAGGAGACGATGGAGAATCGGTTCAGTTCGGAAGGATATGGAAGGTGAAAAACAAAGGAAGAAGGAAGGAAATTCAAGAGGTCGGATCGGGTCGAGGCGAGCAAAGAAAGAAAAAAGAAACAAAATCTAGGAGATTGGATCGGGTCGGAGCAAGCACTTAAGACAGGAGGGAAGGAGCCTCCCTAACCGGATCGGATCGGTTCGTAAAATGATGGAAGAGAAATATAACTACATGATCCGATCCGAACCGTTAGGGGACTTTGCCTCCGATCCGATCCGACTTCAATTTCTGAGCTTCAATAAGATTTCCAAGCCTAAGGTCACGCCCCCGATCCGATCCCAATGAATGAATCCGAACCGAACCGAAGCGCAGTCTACCTTAACACATAAAAACTCGTCTAACTGGCCCAATCAAACTTCGGCATAATCTTCAATTTTATGGACAGTTAGGATAGTGCCTTGCGAACGTAACTGGACACCAAGAATTACTTCAACTCTTTATATCTTGCCAAAATTTTTCGTCGCACTTTTAAACATTTACTTTGCACTTTCCGTATACACTGTTCACACTTTAGTTTGCACACACGCACGGGGGGATACGGGCTAATTTGCTCTAATTTGTGCTATTGCTTCTTCAATAGTTCTATGACCATGAGACCCAGACGTTCTTCCAGACTAGCTGAGAGGAAAGAAGCCCCGGAAACTTCTAACAAAATCACTCTCGAGGATATATGTTCTCCATCGGATCCAGAATGGGACAGTGAGGGTCCAGACTACGGGGTTGGAAATCGGGAAAGCAACGAGGTGTCTTCAGATAATGAAGTTTCTCTGGGTTTTGAGGAGGAAGGAGGGATCGGTGACGATCGAGCCCCCGATGAATTTGAATCGGCCGTTATATTGGAATCACCTCCAGATTCCGTTGAATCAACAATCGACAACGATCGACTTGTCTGAATTTGCTTAAAGTACGGGATAATGAAAAGGGACACTCTAGTGCCTTCAAGCTCTGACCGTCCCCACAACCCTCCAGAAGGATATATGGCGGTCACTCGATTGATGTGCATGGTCGGCGCTATTCCTCCATTCTCTCCCTTCATCGTTGACTTTTTAAGACAAATGCGGATTGCCCCCATGCAGCTGCATCCCAATTCGTATGCCTACCTGCACACTTTGTACATAGCATATCGTGAAATCCTAGGCACAGAGCTCACGTTCGATGACGTTCACTTCTTCTATTATTTCAAGCATCGGACTCGAGAGACTCCATCTTTCTGCTACTTTGAGTCAGTTCCAAAAAGGAAGATAATCTCAGCACCATTCAGCAGTAAAGCTGGAGATTCCAGACTAGAATGGTTCTACGTGAAGCGACAGCCTGGATGCGCCAGGAGGTGGACAAAATCAAGTAAAGCACTGATTTTCTAAATCCGGGCTCTATACACTTGAATCATCACCTTAACTTGTTTTCCTTTTTGTTTGCAGTTGACAATCCCAAACAGATATCAGATCAGGTGTTCTTTGACCGGATGCACCAACTTCTTAATGGCGATCAGAAATTCTTGACTATCGACGAAGTCCTTAAAGACGAATACCTTCACTTTCATGGGCTATTATCCGTTTTTCGTAGCATCGGTCATGGGACGGCTCCATACGTATACATCCCTCCAGTGGAGGTAGTCCCAGAGACAGGAGAAGGCTCAGGAGTTCCTACAGTGCCTCTTCAAACTTCACCTTCTCCATCTTCTACACAAGATGACGAATTGGCTAATCTGGCCGAAAAGCATCATGAAGGATATACTGCCCCCGAGGAGGCTACTTCTCTGGAGTCAACATCCTCCCAAGAGTCGCCACTTAATGCTTCCGAGGGGGATATCCCTAGTATTGATGACCAAATATTTCAGGGTTTGGGGGATCTCCCCTTACCTGAAACTATATACACTTCTGAGGATTTCAGGAAGGATCCTTTAGTCTTCACCTCTTCTGAAGAGACCACTCCCGCTAAGGCCAAAGAGCCTGCCCGTACTAGTCTAGCTTCAGACTCGGGTTGGTTGGGGGGAAACACACCACTTAGGATACACTTTATACAACGGCATTAGCATTCATTGCACCTCTTTCTCCGTGAATCCATTAATTCTAAATTTTGTTTGTCTTATTGTGCAGGTACGATGTCTCGATCCTACTATGATATCAGGAAGCTTCGCCGCAGCATGTCCAACCCTCCTCAGGATGTCGAGTATGATCGTCGTGATGATCGTGGTAGGGATGAGAGAAGGCCTTATGATCCCTATCGTTCTTGACCCTCACGTTCTCGCTCACCAGTTCGGCCGGAACAAGAGAAATACAAGGGTTATCAAAGCCGTAGGGAAGAGGATAGACCACAATCTAAAGACTCCACTTCTTCCCATGAAAAGCGCAGTAGAGAGAGAAGTCCTCCGAAAGAAACCGGGTCTCGGAGTAAGCACAAGGTCCCTGCTACTAAACGACCTAGGATAGACAAAGAAACTACCGAATCCTCCTCACACAGGGACACCGAATTGACAATTCCCGCTCCTCCCCCACTAGATGCGGAAACTGCAGTAAAGCGGGCATATTTGGAGGAACAATTTCCTGAACACTACTTCGAGACTTTGACTTTTTTACCTGCCCTTGAACCTGTTTCTTCTAAGTGGGCAGATGAGGCCAAAGCAAAGATAGATGCGGTTGAAAAACAATATACTGAGATGTTTAAATATTCACGCAATCTTTACAGAATTATCCGCACTCTAATCACGAATACTGATTCAATGCAAAAGACCGCGGAGGAGGATGCCAAGGCTTTAAAAGCTCTAGGAAAAGATTTGGAAGACACTCAAGCTCAGCTAGCTGTCGCTCAAAGGGACGCTTCTAACTTCAAACAACAATTTGAGGACATGCAAAAACGTTATCATGACTTGCTTGAATCTCACACTCAAGAGCGTTCTGAGTTAAAAAAGCAAGCTGATGAGGCTAAGTCAGAAGCTGCTAAGACACGCCTTGCTTATGCTGACCTCGAGCGGAAAAATGCCGAGTTAGCGAAGAGAAGTGCTGAACTAGAAAAGAAGAATGCCGACTTAGCTTCAAAGCTATTGGAGGCAGAGAACAGAGCTGCCCTGACTGAGGGCAATGTGGAGTGTGCTATCAAATCTGCGGAGGAAGCCCGCAAACAATTATCTGAGGCGGAGGCTGATATTCAAGGTTTTTGCGAATTAATGATTGGATTCTTCGCACATATTATCCATCGCCGAAACATTTCTTGGATCGAAGATTACCCATCCACTCTAGTTCAAGTATGGAATCAGATTGTTGAGTGGGAAAAAGAGGAGGTCAAAGTCGATTCTATCGATGAGGACAAGCTAATGGAAAAATACTTGAGGGATGATGAGCCAGAACGCCTAGCTGAAGGGCGCCGCCTCATTGCTGAGGCTATGGAAGAAGAGAGGAGGAGGATTAAACAGAAAAACATTCCCGAGACTGGTTCCTCTTCTGCTGCCCCCGCGACTTCGGAAGTAGAGGGGTATGATCCTGAAAATCCGGGAATTCCCCGAACAACTCTGCTATCCCCTATTCCTGAAACAGCATCAGAGGTAGTATTCACCCCTGCCGAGAAGTCTTCGGAAGGTATCCCTACCTTTTCTCCTCAATTTGTCAAGGCTATTTCTACCTTTCACCACGTGATTGAGCAATCGATGAAAAACCCATTGTTTTCGCCTGAGTTGATAACTGTTGCTTCTCATTCTGTAGGTGTTGAGCCATCCGAAAAGACAGATGCGACTCAGGGAGCCACCGCCGGGGCAAAGCCCGCAGAAAAGGCCAAAAGAGGGGAGGATAAGGCTGCTCCTATAGACTTTGGAGAAGGAAGTGAGCCAAATAAGGTCGCCACTCCCCATGATGAAGAAATGATAGCAGCTTTAAAGGATGATGGCGGTGACAGGGGGCATGAAGAGGAACCAGAAGTTGCAATAGTCGGGGAGTCAAAAAATGCTGATGATGTTACCTTGGCTACAATGAAAGCTGATCAAGACAAACGCTTGCAATTAAAAGCCGAAGAACTAGACCCCGAAGCCCTCAAGCCCCTCGCAGTTGTGGATGCGGGATCAAGGTTAGTTGTTAAGCTCACAACTAGATCTATTACAGAGGAACTCGCTAAAAAATCTTCTCTTGATTCCAGCGCTCCGCCCTCCGGGAAGAAGTCTACTGGCTCCAGCACCGCATCTTCAGGAAAGAAGAAATCAAAACGAATTTTGACAGAGGCTGAGAAAGAAGCAAAGGATGCGGAGAAAGCCGCCAAGAAGTCCAAGGCTCATTCGAAATCTAAATAGTGGATTGCCTTGTATTGTTTTAGTATTTAGTGAACCAATAATTGCTGCTACAAGAGTGGCTTCTGCACTTTCTTTTTTAGCTATTTTCCTGTACAAATTCATTCATTTGTAAATAAAAAACAACTCATTTTCTGCAATGTCTGTTTGTCAGCACTTCTGCACTTATGTAAAAATGCATGTCTTACTATAGTTATGAAATGAAATTACGGAGGGAGGAAATATGCGTATACATATATGCCCCCAGTCAATTCCCACAAATTATTTAATGCTTTATCAAGCAATCTGAATGCTCCCGATTTTCTGACGGGATAGCATTTCCTGTGTCGTCAGTACCTATCGTTTTTTCTGGCATTTCTTTTATACTCTCTCTTTCTCTTGAGAGTTAGAATTCGGGCTCAGCAATCTATTCATTCCCCGGTCTTTCAGCGGGGAAAGATTTCTTTCTCAGCGCTCAGTCGGAGACGCTTTTATACTCTCTCTCTCTCTCTGGAGAGTTAGAGTTAGGGGAAAAATTTCTTTTTCAGCGCTCAGTCGGAGATGCTTTTATACTCTCTCTCTCTCTCTGGAGAGTTAGAGTTAAGAATGTCGTTTCTCATTCTTTTATGTCTAAACTGTCTTCAACCTTTTCAGGCTTTGAGTCATCCTGTATTCTATAATCACAACAGAATAATTGATGAATGTATATATGTAATGCATAAAAGTAAATAACACACAATATTTTTATAGTGGTTCGGCTAAGTCGTAGCCTACATCCACTTTATAGTCCTTTATTCATATCATCAGATTTCCCAAGGCAAGTCGTGCCTTGTTACAGAGTTCATAAGAAAAATAACAAAGAGTACAGCATTTCTAATCCAAATATCGCATTAAGTGTTGGGCATTCCATGCTCTAGGGACTTCTTCGCCATCTACGGTCGTTAACTTGAAGGTTCCTTTTTCAAGTTTCCGTTGGACGACAAAGGGTCCTTCCCACTTTGGACCAAGGTGAGGAAGGGATGGAAAGACTCTCTTTAGCACCAAATCTCCTGGTTCAAAAGTCCTGAGGCGAACTTTTTTGTCGTAATAGCGTGCCATCTGACGTCGATGTCTTGCCGCACGTAAATCTGCTTCGTCCCTTTTTTCTTCGACTTCATCAAGAGACTCAAGTAAAAGCGCCCGATTCGTCATTGGGTCATAATATGTCACCCTGTGGGAAGGAACTTCCAGTTCAACTGGAATTACTGCTTCTGAGCCAAAGGAGAGAGAGAAAGGGGTGTGTCCGGTGGTCGTCTTAAATGTTGTTCGATAGGCCCACAAAGCTAGGGGCAATTCGTCAACCCATTTTGCCTTTGCATGTTCTAATCATTTCTTGAGGATGGATTTTATTACTTTGTTTATTGCCTCTACTTGCCCGTTCGACTGCGGATAGGCAACTGCAGTATATCGCTTGTCAATCTTATACTTCTGGCAGAAATTTCTGAATTCAGTACTATCAAATTGAGTTCCGTTGTCAGTTATAATCGTCCTTGGGATCCCGAATCGGCATATAATATTTCTGACCATGAAACTTATCACCTTTCTTGCCGTGATCTTGGTCAAAGGCTCAGCTTCCACCCACTTCGTAAAATAGTCCACGGCCACTATTGCATATTTCGCTCCTCCTTTAGCAATCGGTAGAACTCCAATGATATCAATTACCCATGTGGCAAATGGCCAAGGACTCACCATTGATTTAAGTTGGGTCGACGGTGCTCTGGGGATTCTGGTGAATCTCTGGCACTTATCGCAGCGTCGTGAATAATCTGCTGCATCTTTATTAATTGTAGGCCAGAAGTATCCGTATCGCAATATCTTTTTTGCTAAAGTTTGACCTCCTGTATGATCTCCACACTCACCTTCGTGTACTTCTCTTAGTACACGCTTGATGTCGTCGTGTGCTATACATCGTAACAGGGGCATAGAAAATCCTTGCCTATAAAGAGTATCATCTTGTATGACATATCTGGTAGCCTTGCGAACTATAGCCCTTCTTTCACTCTTCTTTCACGGGAGTGTTCCATCCTTAAGGAAGTTCTTAATTGGGGTCATCCACGACTCCTTCTCCGGTTCTGCTTCAAAAGCGAACTCAATTTCCATTGACTCAAAGCTTGGCGATTCCAACGTTTCAATTGGAATTATTTCAGTCTCTTCTGGATTGTCAGAACTAGCCAGCTTTGCCAGCCTATCCGCTTTCTGGTTTTCAGCTCTGGGAATATGTGTTATGTTGTACCGCTCCAAGCTATTCAATAGCTCTCTCACTTTCCTGAGGTAGGCGATAAGTCGAGGTCCCCGAGCCACAAATTCCTCTCGCACTTGGCAAACAACGATTTTAGAGTCACAGAATATATCCAATGTTTTTATTCCGAGGTCTTTAGCAAGCTTCAGCCCGGCAATCAGGGCTTCATATTCAGAGTCATTGTTAGTCGCCGAAAATTCTAATCGTAGAGCGTAATATAACGACCGTCCTTCAGGAGTGACTAAGACGATTCCAGCTCCGGACCTTCGGTCGTTCTTGGCTCCATCTGTGTATAGTTTCCACGGATCTATCTTTAACTCATCCTCAGACTTAACCACTCTGTCATCGATTACTTCCTCCTCTGGGATGGTGAACTCCGCAATAAAGTCTGCCAGAGCTTGCCCCCTGATCGACTTTCGTGGTTGAAAATTCAAATCAAACTGACCTAATTCTATATTCCATTTGATCAACCTTCCCGATGCTTCGGGTCTCTGCAACACCTGCCTCAAGGGCTGGTCGGTGCATATGGTTATTAGATGAGCTTGGAAATAGTGACGAAGTTTTCGGGATGCAATTAGGAGGCTGTAAGCGAGCTTCTCAATCATTGGTAGTTGCGCTCTGCCGCTGCTAATTTCTTGCTTACATAATACACTGGCCTTTGTACTTTGTCTTCTTCTCGAACCAGGGCTGTGCTAACGGCGTGAGCCGAGACTGCCAAGTAAACAAACAATTCTTCGTGATCTACTGGCTTTGACAAAATCGGAGGTTTCTCTAGCAGTTCCAATAAATTTCGAAAGGCCTCAACACGGTCCGGAGTCCACTCAAAGTTCTTCTTTCCTCTTTTAATCAAATCAAAAAACGGAACGCATTTGTCTGTGGCCTTGGAGATGAATCTACTCAGTGCAGCTACTTTCCCTGCAAGGCTTTGGACGTCTTTAATTCTCCTCGGCTCTTCAATGTTTCTGATCGCTGCTATCTGGCTAGGATTGATTTCAATTCCTCGGGAACTCACAATGAAACCTAGGAACTTTCCCGATGCCACCCCAAATGAGCATTTCAGAGGATTCAACTTCATCCGATATTTTCGCAGGATACCAAACATTTCCGCCAAGTCTTGTGTATGGTTGGAGGACTGTTTCGATTTGACAAGCATATCATCCACGTAAACATCCATAGTCTTCCCTATTTGATTATAAAACATTCTGTTCACCAAGCGCTGATAAGTAGCTCCGGCGTTTTTCAATCCGAATGGCATTACAACATAACAATATAACCCCAAATCCGTAATGAAGCTTGTATGCTCTTGATCTGGCACGTGCATAGGAATTTGATTGTACCCAGAATATGCATCCATGAAAGAGAGAAGTTCATGACCTGCTGTCGAATCTACAAGCTGGTCAATTCTGGGAAGTGGGAAACTATCTTTTGGGTAGGCTTTGTTCAAATCTGAAAAATCAATGCAAGTCCGCCACTTTCCATTCGGCTTCTTTACCAAGACGGGATTCGATATCAAGTCGGGATATGTTGAATCTCGAATAAATCCGTTCTGCTTCAGCTTCTCCACTTCCTCTTTGACAGCAGCCGACCTCTCTGGGCCCAGCATACGTCTCTTTTGCTTCACAGGCGGATGCTTCGGGTTTACATTTAATTTATGACTTATAATGGATGGCGATATCCCACACATGTCAGCGTGGGTCCAGGCAAACACGTCCAAGTTCGCCTTCAAAAAGTCCGTTAGTTCTTTGGCCCGACATGGATCCAATTGAGACCCAATCTTCAAGACTCTTGTCGGATCAGCGTCATCAATGGGAATTTCCACTGTGGCTTCATTAGGAGTTGCATTCTTAGTCTCTGGTTCCTCATCTTTTCTGGGATCCAGGTCTTCAGGCGTTCCTTTAAGCAACTCCTTCGGGGCCGATTTCTCTAATTGCTACGCCGAGCCCCCCTTTGGGGGAGGCGAGGCATCTTCACTCTCGATATTAAGTCCTTTCATCAACATCTTTAGTTCGGCCACATAGCAGGCCCGTCCGGAAACTTGATCCCCTCTCATTACTCCAGTTCCAGCTTCGGTTGGGAACTTAAGCAATAAACACCAGGGGGCGATACAAACTCTGAATTCAGCAAGGGCAGGCCTCCCCAAAAATACATTATAAGGCGAATCTACGTCCAATACTACGAACTGAAGCATCCGCACTCTTCTGCGTTCTCCTTGCCCCAAGGTCACGGGCAATTCTATATATCCCATGGGAGCTGTTGACGCCCCGTTGAAGCCTCTTATCCATCCTTCACATGGCTTCAAATCTTCAGACTCAAGCTTCATCTGATCAAATGACTTTTTAAACAAAATATTAACGGAACTTCCGTTGCCTACTAATACCTTATGAACCAAGGCCGGCCCAATGGTGGTAGTAATAACCAACGGACCATCAGTGGGTGATTGGATCCCAGTATTATCTCTGCTGCGGAACACCACGTCGTCAAACATGGTCTTCTGTTGTTTTATGGGGGTGACATTTTCCAAATCATCACCTTCATTCACATCTATGTGCTTGGCAGCATTTACATATTGATCCATTGATCTGAAACTTCGGATTGCCGGGTGAGGTCCGCCCACTATGGAGTTGATAACAATTCCTTTACCTTTCTGCTGCGCTGTAGGCTTGGGAGCGGGTAGAATCTGTTTTGGAGCCTGCTCTCCTTGCCCCCTGTCCCTCGGGGCACCCTTGTATTCATCCAACTTCCCTTCACGCAGCAGCTTCTCAATCACATCCCTCAAATGCCGACATTCATTGGTTGAATGCCCATGAGTTCCATGAAACAAACAAAATTTCCATGTCGCCATTTCTTTCTCGGTCGAATCACGAGGTAGCGGTCTTTTGTACTGCAAAACATTGTACGTATCCAGGTAAATATTCTCCAGGGTATCGTTCAATGGTGTATAATTCTCGTAGGTCTGGAATCGGGGTCTTTTGTTAGGATCGCTTCCCCTATTTCTGTTTCTTCTGTTACCGTTCGGATTACGGTTATTGTTGTTGTTACCCCCCGCTTCCAGCATTGTTGTTTCCACCCTTGTTTCCCACATTTACTTCAACCTTGCCGGAACTTTCCCCAGACTGCTTCACGACGATATTACTCTGCACATTTTCTTTTGAAGCCGCCTCAGACTTTCTCTTTCGGTTTGCCCTGGCCTCCTCTCGCCTTAAATAAATATCGGCTTTTTCATAGAATATCTCTCTTGTGGAGGGTGTCTTTCCAGAAAGGTAATCCCCGAACTCAGATTCAGGATCGACTCCTTCCTTTAATGCCATCAGAATGGTGGGCTCATGCGGGTCACTAACTTCAGTCACAGCTAGGTTAAAACGGTCAAGATATGCCCTCAAAGACTCTCCTGGCGCCTGCTTGATTCTCGACAATTCAATAACACTTTTGGACTTTCGGGCATGGAGTCGGAACTGGTTCATAAAACATTCGCTTAGTTCCCTGTAATTTGAAATTGAACGAGGAGGAAGTCGGGTAAACCAGAACAGCGCCACATCCTCTAAATAGATTAGGAATGCTTTGCACTTCACTTCATCAGGGGCAACAGCAGCATTCATGAGCCACGAGTATCGCATCAAATGTTGTCCCGGATCAGTCCTTCCGTTGTACTTGTCCATCTGTGGCTAGTTAAAGCGCCGGGGGAACTGGAAGTCGAGGATATCGTCGGTGAAAGGAGTATGGCTTCGCTCAATGCCATAATCTTCATTCGTATAGTTCCGGCTCTCGGACATGATCTGGCGAACCACTGCATGTACATCAGCATTAGTTAGGGGCCGCTCAGGTTCCCTGGCCCTAGTATCCGAGTTCCTTCTGGGCTCTTGTTCAGGAGATGCCCTTCTTCTTCAAGCTGCTTTTTCTCTATTCCGTTCCCTGCACTCCCGGTCGATCTCGGGAGGAGGGGACTGGAGCCTTTGCCCCCGAGTGGGGTCATTGTTTCCTAGTGCTCGTGCAATATCCTCACGAGATCCCAAAGATCCAAATGTCAGCTGCTCCACATTCTGAGGTCGTTCGAGCGGCCTTCGCTTACGGGGCCGCTCTTCCTCGGAAGATAAAGACTGATCCACTGGTGTGTGACGAACCGGTGATGGAGTTCTCCGTCGACGGAGTTCGCTAATCTCCCTACTCATGAGCCTCATATTCTCCTGCATCATGAGATTAGTGCGCTCTTGGACTTTCATAGCCTCCCTTGTACTTTCAAGCATATCAAGTAGGCGCGAGAAATCTCCTTGAGTAATGGGCGCAGATGGATTGACCTGATCACTGACCCTGGCGGTTGGAATCGGAGCATTTGCAGGGACTCGAGTAGAAGTTCCAACATCACCAAGAGTCGGATCGGATCGGAGATGGGAGGTCGGGTCGGTTCGGAGCTGGGGAGTCTGGTCGGGTCGGTACATGGCAAGCTGCTCGGGTCGGTTCAGATTGGAGGAATGCACTGCTTCAGAATCTCCTACCCGGATCGGATCGGAGCTTTCCCCCTGTAGACGGTTCGGATTTCCTGCATTGGTTCGTCCTGCTGCTGAACTCTGCCCACGAGACCTTGTTACAACCGCATTTTGTTGATCTTCGCCAGCTCCATTTCCTCGACCAGATTGAACTTCTTTGCCTTTTCCTTTGGCCATGATTCTTCGACAATCACTTCAACAAATATCCAAGAGCGTAGAAACTTGAGGATTAACTTCTTTGAACTCAACGGTCCAAAAAGTAGAACGATAATCCCGAAAAACAAAGAATTCAGATGAGTTCTCAGTGAAAGCACCAAAATGTTAGACCAAGAAGTGGTTCTAACACCCAAATTGATTAAAAGCAAAGTGAAATGAGATAAAAGTAAAAATGAACACACAGGATTTATAGTGGTTCGGCGAAGAAATGCCTACGTCCACTTGTTTTTCACTATTCTCACTGATTTTGTTGCAAGTACAATGAAATATTCACTTGATTTCTCTCGCAACTCACTTACAATCACTCAATCGAAAACAAATAACGAATGAAGATTTGGATTCTCCGGGATTGCTAGAATCCGGGTTATGAAGGTGGTTGAACTCTCCAAGTGCCAGAAAAAAGATCCTTTTCTTTGTCTCCAGACGAGGTATTTATAGGTGTGAATTTGCTCAGAACCCGATCCGGATCGGAGCTACGTGTCGTCCATCCCATCAGCATCGGGATCGGATGGATTTCTATGTTGACAACGCATCAGAATAATGGACGTTATAGGCAGGAACTGGTCATAGCCGATCCGGATATCCAGGCGCTCGTGCAGGGGAGTGATGTGGAAAACGGGTTCGGGTCAGAGGGACATGTACAAGGGGTTCCGATCGGGATGTCCGATCCGACCCGGATTGACTTGGAAACAATTCTCTCTTCTCTTTATTATGCTCCGCTCTGCTTCGACCTATCTCTGTAGCAATTGGGTGGCTTTTCCGATCCGACTGGAAGTAGATTCCCCTCCGACCCGAATAGCTGTGCTTCTTTATGTGAAAACCCGCAACTTCCCCGTAAAGGAAAGTGTCGGATAGTTCGAGAACAAACCACAACAGAGCGCATACAGAAGAACATTTCATTGTATATTACGACAATGCATCAGATTACAAGAATATACAGAGTATAAATGAATAAATATTACACAGAAATATCAGAGATTTAAATTACATTTAAATACATAGCAGCGGAAAATAATACAATACACAACTAGAAGAGATATACGGATACAAAGCTTTCCGGATACCGTTCCAGCTGTAAACCAGGATCCTGTGAATATAAATCTGCAAAACCAAAACTACTAACTGCCCGTGTCAAAATAAGGGCACCCAGAGTTTAGGTTAAAACAATAAACTCCAGGTCAGTCATGGGACTGGTGTGAGAACTAAAACAGTTATTATTCTTTATTTTAAAAGTTAGGTAAATCAAGGGACCACGCCGTATAACACGGAACGGGTTTCCTCCCAAGAATACCAGTGCATAAAACAACAGCGCAATGCTAAATAAAGAACAATGAAGCTATTATAAGACCCAGTTCCCATCACACAATGCAACGCAAGCCGGAGGATAGGGTTTTTACCTTATAATAGCCAAGAATGCTTGATACGTTTAAAAGAAATCATTTGATACTATTATAAGTGTATAGTGTATAAAACAACTTCAAATCATAAGTATCAATCATAGGCGGCATGAATGCCCCATACCACTATGTCGCCATATATAGGTTATACAATCAAAATCGCAAAGTCGCGTATTTGGAAATTGGGTTTCCATCTATGAACCGAGGCAAAAGATAGTCCTCAACCGATTCGAGACTGTCTAGCCCGAGCCTCAGGCAAGTACTCTGTCAAGCCTTTGGATCCTCAGGGCCGGTCCACACGGAGTGGATTAAAATGCCTGAACATGCGTTTCCCCGCCCTATGGGGCGTAAACGAGCCAACTAAATGACTCCATCGGTTCGAGAACGACCGATCAATCCGAGGCGCCTCGCAACAGCAACAACCACATAAGTCAAACTCGTCAGGGCGTGTAAAACCACTGACGCCACTTCTAGCTAGAAAGAAACGCATGCCCTCCCTGACATCCTCTCCCGTTTTTGGTTCATACCGGGTGTGAAACTCGCGAAGCAAACGTTACACAAAGCTACGCCACAAAGGCCTTGCTTTGATCATCACCACAAGACTTTGCTTTTCAACAGAAGCCTCGATCAATTGCCGCTTAGGCATGCCACACAGGCAATTCACTCCATGCGTTTGATATCCATCAATATATAACCCCTGAGCTCGTACGTCTCAGAGAAGGGCGTTAAGCAAGAGAATAAATTCTCCGCCGCCAAACAGATATATATTTAATAGAAATCAACCGCATAGACTAAAATCCAATGTCAGACACACAGTCCATTTACAAGTCCATTCTGGGTCTGAACGAAACCGGAGGCACCTAGTACCCCGCATATCCATCGATCTCCAAGTACGTCTGGACGATCACTAACTGTTTCCATCTTCTTGGGTGTACAGCCCAATCAAGATCATCAGTTATCACCCAAACGACGTGAAGACTTCCGGTCTTCGACCATCGTCTTCGTCTTCGACACCACGTCGAATCAGTTATTCAGAATGGGATAAACCCGGTCTTTCTGAATAACTCGCGTATATATTATAAAAGTGTTACACAAACACAACATACGCCTCATTCCAATTCATCAGTCACTAACCGCAAATTAATCAAGAGGATAATTCCCCAAATATTAACCCCGAAGGCCGAAACCAACATCAGATCAATATCCAGAAAACCGTTCTGCTTAGCTAACCGACAGTTAGTTTCTGATTTCAAATTCATAGGGAAAGGTTCCCATTAATTTTATCAAAGATAAATTCTTTAATTTATTCTTCAATCTACTTTTGAATATCAATTCAAACTAGTCGGGATTAACGAACTTTACCGAAGTAATCATTTGTTTTAAATCCCCAATCCCAACCTATTCATCCCATGAAGTAAAACTGGTTATACTTCATATCTAACACCACGGTGTTATCGGTAAATTCAATTACCATTTCACGTTCAAATCTAATTAAAGATTTAACTATCGCCTGGAGCAAAACTGGTGATACTCCATTTCGATTATTTCAATCTAATTAAAGATTCATTAAAACTCCACTTAGTTTTAATCTGTGACTGGGTTAAAGAATCCGTGTCATTTAAAAACACAGTTCACAATAAACCCAAAATCACCTTCATTAATTATCAGGTTAAAGAACGAGTGTTATTTAAAAACACCGTCCACGATAAACCCAAAAATCAATTCCATTAATTATCGGGTTAAAGAACAAGTGTTATTTAAAAACACCGTCCACGATAAACCCAAAAATCAATTCCATTAATTATCGGGTTAAAGAACAAGTGTTATTTAAAACACTGTTCACGATAAACCCAAAAATCAATTCCATTAATTATCGGGTTAAAGAACAAGTGTTATTTAAAACACTGTTCACGATAAACCCAAAAATCATTCCCAATTCAATTCCAATTAAATATCATTTTTAATTGGTACACTTCATTAAATCTAAATAAAAAGATTTAATCTTTTCTCAACTGGGTTCAAGAACAGTGTTAGTGAAGACACCATTCACGACAAACCCAAATCACATTCGATATTCAATACAAGGCTCTGAATAGAAAATATATCGGCTTATATTCAATATCGAATTCTACGACTAACAAATGTCGTATTGGAAATAACGATATAAATATATATCTTTCAAATTTCCATAACAACATCTGTATAATCACGAATTCCAACATCGAAATATTCCGAAGACAATTTCGATTCAAATCCACTCCAATGCAATCATTGGAAATGCTGGTTATTTCCAAAACCCTTTTCAAATTCAATTTATTTATTTAAAAATAAATAGAATTATATTTCTAGTTCAAAACTAGTTCATTTCGATAAAAATCTATTTTTATCTTTTCAAATATGGAGTTTTTCATCCCAATTCTTCACAAATCATTTCTTATGATTTTACACAAATTATTACTATTTTTAATAATTTTATCAAGGCCCGTACAGTCGATTTCCACCAATGGCCATCGAACTGCACTTACAGCGACCTTTTTCAAATTTGATTTGGACATAATTCCAAATCCAACCGTTAGATTTCTAATTTATCACATTCGTTAGAAAGCTCTTTTCGATACGAACCCAACGGTTCCGGTTTTAGGAGAATCCGACGGTCGGATCTCCCGTAATGTCCGTTTGAAATCAATGGTCGAAATTTGCGAACTGCCGCGGCGCGGCGCGTTCTATTCAGGCCATTATATTATATATATAATATATATAATATATACTTCGTCGATTTCTATTTAAAACGAATTATATAAATAGTTTTGAATTCGTTTCAAAAACATTTTCAACTTCCTTTTCAATTCAAATCACAATTGAATTCTTCTTTATAGATTCGTTTTAAAATTCATTTCTATTCAATTCAAATTTCAATTCAATTTGAATTCGTTTTCAATTCAATTCATTTCGAAATCATGTTCAATTCACTTTGAATTCGTTTTCAATTCAATTCATTTCGAAATCGTTTCCAATTCAATTCATTTCGAAATCGTGTTCAATTCAATTCATTTCGAAATCGTGTTCAATTCAATTCATTTCGAAATCGTTTTCAATTCAATTCACTTCGAAATCGTTTTCAATTCAATTCATTTCGAAATCGTTTTCAATTCAATTCATTTCGAAATCGTTTTCAATTCAATTCACTTCGAAATCGTTTTCAATTCAATTCATTTCGAAATCGTTTTCAATTCAATTCATTTCGAAATCGTTTTCAATTCAATTCACTTCGAAATCGTTTTCAATTCAATTCACTTCGAAATCGTTTTCAATTCAATTCATTTCGAAATCGTTTTCAATTCAATTCACTTCGAAATCGTTTTCAATTCAATTCATTTTGAAATCGTTTTCAATTCAATTCACTTCGAAATCGTTTTCAATTCAATTCACTTCCAAATCGTTTTCAATTCAATTCATTTCGAAATTGTTTTCAATTCAATTCATTTCGAAATCGTTTTAAAATCGATATAAATATCGTTCACGTCAAAATGGCGTCAAACTAATCAACACGGCTTCATAAATTTCTATTTTCAAATATTCTATTTCAAATATTTCTATTTCAAATATTTTCACTTCAAATATTTCTTTTTCGAAACTGGAATGAGGCCCAATCAATTACCATATAATGTTAATTATATGGATTTTCTACAACACATGTATATATCAACAACGATGAATAATCAACCATCATCCAAAGTGCATTCTACACTGTATAAGCATCAAATATAAATATTCAACGCTTATAACAGTCTGTCAATCAATCGATCGACACACAACTAAACAATCGGGATTAGTGTATGTCAACTATCATCCCAACACCCGTGTAGGGTTTCAAACAATCAAACACAGATTTTATTTGTGCAGTTGGGCGATGTGTAAAATTTATCGTCCCAATCAATGTCCTTCAAATAGGTGTACATAAACAAACCGTCTGGTTTGTAAATGAATATTTATTTATTCACATTCACGTTAAAAATTATATTTTTAACGACAAAACATTTTATTCCAACATATGAATTTCTATTCAGTTCATTCTTTAAATAAAATGATATTTTTATTTTCTAACTTATTTTAGAAAATTTCGGCGGCATAACGGCACGATACTAGAAACGGGACGAGGCCTAGCCTTATCCCCGGTCTAGTGAAGGCCCACGCCATTCACACATCAATCAAATCAATTTCATCTCACCCAACAATTCAATTCAAACAAATAATTCAACTAATCTATGCAACCAAACAAACAAGTCCATGGTCTGTGGACGATTGTGTCGGGTGCTACTAAGCACCGTCTGCATCCTAGTATATATATATAACTAGAAAAATTAAATTGAAAGGTGAGAAATTCTCACCTATAGCTATCCTAGCTCCACGGCACTTCAAATGCAGGAAATCTTCGCCATTCTCTCTCTTTGTCGCTTTCGTTGCCCGCTTTCACTACATATGTAAAAATCGAATTTTTACTTCGCTATTCAATATATAAAAATCATATTTTTATTTCGAAGTTCAACATATAAAAATCATATTTTTATTTCGAAGTTCAACATATAAAAATCATATTTTTATTTCGAAGTTCAACATATAAAAATCATATTTTTATTTCGAAGTTCAACATATAAAAATCATATTTAAAATCATACTTTTAAATCACTCTATATATATTTTAAAACTGCATTTACATATGTTAAAATAAATTAAAAAAAACTGCATTTCTATATGTTAAAATAAATTAAAAAAACTGCATTTCTATATGTTAAAATAAATTAAAAAAACTGCATTTCTATATGTTAAAATAAATTAAAAAAAACTGCATTTCTATATGTTAAAATAAATTAAAAAAAACTGCATTTCTATATGTTAAAATAAATTAAAAAAAACTGCATTTCTATACGTTAAAATGAATTAAAAAAACTGCATTTCTATATGTTAAAATAAATTATAAAAAAACTGCATTTCTATATGTTAAAATAAATTATAAAAAAACTGCATTTCTATATGTTAAAATAAATTATAAAAAAACTGCATTTCTATATGTTAAAATAAATTATAAAAAAACTGCATTTCTATATGTTAAAATAAATTATTTTTAAAACCATTTTAATGACTTAAATAAGGTAATTAATACATTTGTTAAAATTATACTTTTGAAACCCATAGCCGACGTGATTTTCTGGAAACTCAAAACCTAGGTTTGCCATTTGCTAGCGAATCGAAGCACTAGACGTCCATCAGGTGGTACCATGACCTCGGCCTTCGTGAGCTTGACCTCCGGCACCCCTCTTTGCTGAACTCGATCAGCTTTCTCGCGCCAGAAATAGGAGAGGACGGCGGCGGTCTTCTGTGGTCCGATTGGGTGTGGGGCTCGTGACTCATAGGAGGGGAGGAGGTGCGATAGGAGGAGGGTGCTCGTGGAGTGGTGGCGCGGCAATCATCGGCGGCGGCTCGATTTGTTAGGTCTTTTTTTTTTTTTACTGCCGATTTAATTTATGAAAGGGGGGGGGCAGAAAGGAGATAAAGGAGGGAAGGGAATTAAAATATTTTTTTTATTTATTATTTAATTATTCAAAAAGTTGACTTTTACATACGACCACTAAACGAGGCCCACCGCCTGCCGTCCATAGCGTTTTACCCCTATTCTGAACACAATGGGATATGAATCGCAAGCTGATTTGATCGCTACAATCAGTTTCCTTTTGAATTTTCATTTAAATCTTTATATTGAATTTTAAACGCACATTTCAAATTACCGGGGTCACATACTAACTAGAAAAATTCCAGAAAAATATTTTCTAGCTTCGTATTGACGATACGGTCCTATCAAAACTAGTTTCGTCGAATTCTGAGGCCGTTTGAAAAATGGCCATTTTCCAGTCGATTAAAATCAACTGAAACTGGTCAAACGCGTTTTCCTTTGCCGCGCTCACATATTGATTCGAAAAATTATGAAATTTGAAACCTAGCAATAACCTAACATCACGGACCCAACAAAACTGGTTTCGTCGAAATCCGAGGTCGTTTGCAAAACGGCTATTTTTAAGGGCTATATATTATATAAAATATATATAAATTCCATAGCGACTATTCTGAATTTTCAACTGGACGTATCTTATCATTTCTAAGATGAAATCTCAGTTTGCTAACTTCGTTACAAAGATATAGTTATACAGATTCAAATATTTCTTGTTTCGTTCAATTCTGACTTATATTGAATTTTGTATATTCATTTGAAATTAGAAATCGAATTTTCGAACTACCGCGCCATTTTCAATTCCTTTTATAATTATATATAATTATTATATATTCTAACGACGACGCGTATAATATATACGATCGAATTATATTCAAAATAAATTTCTCGTCGATATTATTTAAAATAATTCATTTTAAATAATCAAAATTCGCTAAAATGGCCAAAATAAAAATTTTAAACTGGCCCAGATTTTCGGGTTGTTACAATCTCCCCCACTTAAAACTTTTCGTCCCCGAAAGGAACAAAGTCGAAAGTGGTTTGATTATTCAGCTCTACGATCGATCAGGCTTCCATTCTCCAATTCTTTAGTTTCTGAGAATTTTCAAAATGTCAAAAATTTGGCTAACACCCTAAATTTTTGAAAAATTTCGCCATAACCTCCCCTGCACCGGGAGCATCGGGGAATTTCAAATAGCTTCCCCGGTCCTTCAGATCTCAAAAAGAAAAAGAAAAAGCCAAGCGGCTAGCCAATAGGCTCACAAAATCATCATCACCCAAACAAAACAGGAAATTATGTAGTAAACATGTACCTATTTGTCGGGCAAACAAATTTTATTCTCTGGCTCTAGCCTCCTTGCTATGACCTGTTCAATGATATACATGTATATGCAAGCAAATACGACCAAATTTCAATACAATTCAATATTTGGTTTAATTAGGCATAATGGTTCAAAATTATCAAACAACTAAACAAGCAACACAAACATCAATCAATTAGTGGATTAACGTTTCAAATTCATAATTTTGATACATATACAAAAATCAGATTTTTGATGCCAAATCACAACAATAAGCCCTATCTAATTTTGGTTCTCACACCAGTCAATAGGAAGTATATAGATATTACACGTTCGTCACTCGAATATAAATTCTGATGATGATATATCAATCATCAGAATCACCCCCGGGCGACTAGAGTGTAATTCTATATCTATCCAGTATATTAAAACTTTGAATATACGTTTGCAAGGCGTATATGCAAATTCTTTATATACTGGACTGTCCAAATCAATATTAAATAAATAATCAAATACGAATAGTTGATTTAAATTTTCAAAACAAAATTGTTTTCATTTTCATTTTAAAAATTTACTCTTCACACTCGTTCTAGGATACTACTGATCCCATCTCTAACGAGTCATTCCCATTGGATGTTACTAATCCAATACCTAATGAATTTTTTCGTATGGTTCTAATGTGCCTTGTTCTCTGCTTTGTAAACCAAAGCTCTGATACCAACTGTGAAAACCCGCAACTTCCCCGTAAAGGAAAGTGTCGGATAGTTCAAGAACAAACCACAACAGAACGCATACAGAAGAACATTTCATTGTATATTACGACAATGCATCAGATTACAAGAATATACAGAGTATAAATGAATAAATATTACACAGAAATATCAGAGATTTAAATTACATTTAAATACATAGCAGCGGAAAATAATACAATACACAACTAGAAGAGATATACGGATACAAAGCTTTCCGGATACCGTTCCAGCTGTAAACCAGGATCCTGTGAATATAAATCTGCAAAACCAAAACTACTAACTGCCCGTGTCAAAATAAGGGCACCCAGAGTTTAGGTTAAAACAATAAACTCCAGGTCAGTCATGGGACTGGTGTGAGAACTAAAACAGTTATTATTCTTTATTTTAAAAGTTAGGTAAATCAAGGGACCATGCCGTATAACACGGAACGGGTTTCCTCCCAAGAATACCAGTGCATAAAACAACAGCGCAATGCTAAATAAAGAACAATGAAGCTATTATAAGACCCAGTTCCCATCACACAATGCAACGCAAGCCGGAGGATAGGGTTTTTACCTTATAATAGCCAAGAATGCTTGATACGTTTAAAAGAAATCATTTGATACTATTATAAGTGTATAGTGTATAAAACAACTTCAAATCATAAGTATCAATCATAGGCGGCATGAATGCCCCATACCACTATGTCGCCATATATAGGTTATACAATCAAAATCGCAAAGTCGCGTATTTGGAAATTGGGTTTCCATCTATGAACCGAGGCAAAAGATAGTCCTCAACCGATTCGAGACTGTCTAGCCCGAGCCTCAGGCAAGTACTCTGTCAAGCCTTTGGATCCTCAGGGCCGGTCCACATGGAGTGGATTAAAATGCCTGAACATGCGTTTCCCAGCCCTATGGGTCGTAAACGAGCCAACTAAATGACTCCATCGGTTCGAGAACGACCGATCAATCCGAGGCGCCTCGCAACAGCAACAACCACATAAGTCAAACTCGTCAGGGCGTGTAAAACCACTGACGCCACTTCTAGCTAGAAAGAAACGCATGCCCTCCCTGACGTCCTCTCCCGTTTTTGGTTCATACCGGGTGTGAAACTCGCGAAGCAAACGTTACACAAAGCTACGCCACAAAGGCCTTGCTTTGATCATCACCACAAGACTTTGCTTTTCAACAGAAGCCTCGATCAATTGCCGCTTAGGCATGCCACACAGGCAATTCACTCCATGCGTTTGATATCCATCAATATATAACCCCTGAGCTCGTACGTCTCAGAGAAGGGCGTTAAGCAAGAGAATAAATTCTCCGCCGCCAAACAGATATATATTTAATAGAAATCAACCGCATAGACTAAAATCCAATGTCAGACACACAGTCCATTTACAAGTCCGTTCTGGGTCTGAACGAAACCGGAGGCACCTAGTACCCCGCATATCCATCGATCTCCAAGTACGTCTGGACGATCACTAACTGTTTCCATCTTCTTGGGTGTACAGCCCAATCAAGATCATCAGTTATCACCCAAACGACGTGAAGACTTCCGGTCTTCGACCATCGTCTTCGTCTTCGACACCACGTCGAATCAGTTATTCAGAATGGGATAAACCCGGTCTTTCTGAATAACTCGCGTATATATTATAAAAGTGTTACACAAACACAACATACGCCTCATTCCAATTCATCAGTCACTAACCGCAAATTAATCAAGAGGATAATTCCCCAAATATTAACCCCGAAGGCCGAAACCAACATCAGATCAATATCCAGAAAACCGTTCTGCTTAGCTAACCGACAGTTAGTTTCTGATTTCACATTCATAGGGAAAGGTTCCCATTAATTTTATCAAAGATAAATTCTTTAATTTATTCTTCAATCTACTTTTGAATATCAATTCAAACTAGTCGGGATTAACGAACTTTACCGAAGTAATCATTTGTTTTAAATCCCCAATCCCAACCTATTCATCCCATGAAGTAAAACTGGTTATACTTCATATCTAACACCACGGTGTTATCGGTAAATTCAATTACCATTTCACGTTCAAATCTAATTAAAGATTTAACTATCGCCTGGAGCAAAACTGGTGATACTCCATTTCGATTATTTCAATCTAATTAAAGATTCATTAAAACTCCACTTAGTTTTAATCTGTGACTGGGTTAAAGAATCCGTGTCATTTAAAAACACAGTTCACAATAAACCTAAAATCACCTTCATTAATTATCGGGTTAAAGAACGAGTGTTATTTAAAAACACCGTCCACGATAAACCCAAAAATCAATTCCATTAATTATCGGGTTAAAGAACAAGTGTTATTTAAAAACACCGTCCACGATAAACCCAAAAATCAATTCCATTAATTATCGGGTTAAAGAACAAGTGTTATTTAAAACACTGTTCACGATAAACCCAAAAATCAATTCCATTATTTATCGGGTTAAAGAACAAGTGTTATTTAAAACACTGTTCACGATAAACCCAAAAATCATTCCCAATTCAATTCCAATTAAATATCATTTTTAATTGGTACACTTCATTAAATCTAAATAAAAAGATTTAATCTTTTCTCAACTGGGTTCAAGAACAGTGTTAGTGAAGACACCATTCACGACAAACCCAAATCACATTCGATATTCAATACAAGGCTCTGAATAGAAAATATATCGGCTTATATTCAATATCGAATTCTACGACTAACAAATGTCGTATTGGAAATAACGATATAAATATATATCTTTCAAATTTCCATAACAACATTTGTATAATCACGAATTCCAACATCGAAATATTCCGAAGACAATTTCGATTCAAATCCACTCCAATGCAATCATTGGAAATGCTGGTTATTTCCAAAACCCTTTTCAAATTCAATTTATTTATTTAAAAATAAATAGAATTATATTTCTAGTTCAAAACTAGTTCATTTCGATAAAAATCTATTTTTATCTTTTCAAATATGGAGTTTTTCATCCCAATTCTTCACAAATCATTTCTTATGATTTTACACAAATTATTACTATTTTTAATAATTTTATCAAGGCCCGTACAGTCGATTTCCACCAATGGCCATCGAACTGCACTTACAGCGACCTTTTTCAAATTTGATTTGGACATAATTCCAAATCCAACCGTTAGATTTCTAATTTATCAAATTCGTTAGAAAGCTCTTTTCGATACGAACCCAACGGTTCTGGTTTTAGGAGAATCCGACGGTCGGATCTCCCGTAATGTCCGTTTGAAATCAATGGTCGAAATTCGCGAACTGCCGCGGCGCGGCGCGTTCTATTCAGGCCATTATATTATATATATATAATATATATAATATATACTTCGTCGATTTCTATTTAAAACGAATTATATAAATAGTTTTGAATTCGTTTCAAAAACATTTCCAACTTCCTTTTCAATTCAAATCACAATTGAATTCTTCTTTATAGATTCGTTTTAAAATTCATTTCTATTCAATTCAAATTTCAATTCAATTTGAATTCGTTTTCAATTCAATTCATTTCGAAATCGTGTTCAATTCACTTTGAATTCGTTTTCAATTCAATTCATTTCGAAATCGTTTCCAATTCAATTCATTTCGAAATCGTGTTCAATTCAATTCATTTCGAAATCGTGTTCAATTCAATTCATTTCGAAATCGTTTTCAATTCAATTCACTTCGAAATCGTTTTCAATTCAATTCATTTCGAAATCGTTTTCAATTCAATTCATTTCGAAATCGTTTTCAATTCAATTCACTTCGAAATCGTTTTCAATTCAATTCATTTCGAAATCGTTTTCAATTCAATTCATTTCGAAATCGTTTTCAATTCAATTCACTTCGAAATCGTTTTCAATTCAATTCACTTCGAAATCGTTTTCAATTCAATTCATTTCGAAATCGTTTTCAATTCAATTCACTTCGAAATCGTTTTCAATTCAATTCATTTCGAAATCGTTTTCAATTCAATTCATTTCGAAATCGTTTTCAATTCAATTCACTTCGAAATCGTTTTCAATTCAATTCACTTCGAAATCGTTTTCAATTCAATTCATTTCGAAATCGTTTTAAAATCGATATAAATATCGTTCACGTCAAAATGGCGTCAAACTAATCAACACGGCTTCATAAATTTCTATTTTCAAATATTCTATTTCAAATATTTCTATTTCAAATATTTTCACTTCAAATATTTCTTTTTCGAAACTGGAATGAGGCCCAATCAATTACCATATAATGTTAATTATATGGATTTTCTACAACACATGTATATATCAACAACGATGAATAATCAACCATCATCCAAAGTGCATTCTACACTGTATAAGCATCAAATATAAATATTCAACGCTTATAACAGTCTGTCAATCAATCGATCGACACACAACTAAACAATCGGGATTAGTGTATGTCAACTATCATCCCAACACCCGTGTAGGGTTTCAAACAATCAAACACAGATTTTATTTGTGCAGTTGGGCGATGTGTAAAATTTATCGTCCCAATCAATGTCCTTCAAATAGGTGTACATAAACAAACCGTCTGGTTTGTAAATGAATATTTATTTATTCACATTCACGTTAAAAATTATATTTTTAACGACAAAACATTTTATTCCAACATATGAATTTCTATTCAGTTCGTTCTTTAAATAAAATGATATTTTTATTTTCTAACTTATTTTAGAAAATTTCGGCGGCATAACGGCACGATACTAGAAACGGGACGAGGCCTAGCCTTATCCCCGGTCTAGTGAAGGCCCACGCCATTCACACATCAATCAAATCAATTTCATCTCACCCAACAATTCAATTCAAACAAATAATTCAACTAATCTATGCAACCAAACAAACAAGTCCATGGTCTGTGGACGATTGTGTCGGGTGCTACTAAGCACCGTCTGCATCCTAGTATATATATATAACTAGAAAAATTAAATTGAAAGGTGAGAAATTCTCACCTATAGCTATCCTAGCTCCACGGCACTTCAAATGCAGGAAATCTTCGCCATTCTCTCTCTTTGTCGCTTTCGTTGCCCGCTTTCACTACATATGTAAAAATCGAATTTTTACTTCGCTATTCAATATATAAAAATCATATTTTTATTTCGAAGTTCAACATATAAAAATCATATTTTTATTTCGAAGTTCAACATATAAAAATCATATTTTTATTTCGAAGTTCAACATATAAAAATCATATTTTTATTTCGAAGTTCAATATATAAAAATCATATTTAAAATCATACTTTTAAATCACTCTATATATATTTTAAAACTGCATTTACATATGTTAAAATAAATTAAAAAAAAACTGCATTTCTATATGTTAAAATAAATTAAAAAAACTGCATTTCTATATGTTAAAATAAATTAAAAAAACTGCATTTCTATATGTTAAAATAAATTAAAAAAAACTGCATTTCTATATGTTAAAATAAATTAAAAAAAACTGCATTTCTATATGTTAAAATAAATTAAAAAAAACTGCATTTCTATATGTTAAAATGAATTAAAAAAAACTGCATTTCTATATGTTAAAATAAATTATAAAAAAACTGCATTTCTATATGTTAAAATAAATTATAAAAAAACTGCATTTCTATATGTTAAAATAAATTATAAAAAAACTGCATTTCTATATGTTAAAATAAATTATTTTTAAAACCATTTTAATGACTTAAATAAGGTAATTAATACATTTGTTAAAATTATACCTTTGAAACCAATAGCCGACGTGATTTTCTGGAAACTCAAAACCTAGGTTTGCCATTTGCTAGCGAATCGAAGCACTAGACGTCCATCAGGTGGTACCATGACCTCGGCCTTCGTGAGCTTGACCTCCGGCACCCCTCTTTGCTGAACTCGATCAGCTTTCTCGCGCCAGAAATAGGAGAGGACGGCGACGGTCTTCTGTGGTCCGATTGGGTGTGGGGCTCGTGACTCATAGGAGGGGAGGAGGTGCGATAGGAGGAGGGTGCTCGTGGAGTGGTGGCGCGGCAATCATCGGCGGCGGCTCGATTTGTTAGGTCTTTTTTTTTTTTTTTTTACTGCCGTTTTAATTTATGAAAGGGGGGGGGGCAGAAAGGAGATAAAGGAGGGAAGGGAATTAAAATATTTTTTTTTATTTATTATTTAATTATTCAAAAAGTTGACTTTTACATACGACCACTAAACGAGGCCCACCGCCTGCCGTCCATAGCGTTTTACCCCTATTCTGAACACAATGGGATATGAATCGCAAGCTGATTTGATCGCTACAATCAGTTTCCTTTTGAATTTTCATTTTAATCTTTATATTGAATTTTAAACGCACATTTCAAATTACCGGGGTCACATACTAACTAGAAAAATTCCAGAAAAATATTTTCTAGCTTCGTATTGACGATACGGTCCTATCAAAACTAGTTTCGTCGAATTCAGAGGCCGTTTGAAAAATGGCCATTTTCTAGTCGATTAAAATCAACTGAAACTGGTCAAACGCGTTTTCCTTTGCCGCGCTCACATATTGATTCGAAAAATTATGAAATTTGAAACCTAGCAATAACCTAACATCACGGACCCAACAAAACTGGTTTCGTCGAAATCCGAGGTCGTTTGCAAAACGACTATTTTTAAGGGCTATATATTATATAAAATATATATAAATTCCATAGCGACTATTCTGAATTTTCAACTGGACGTATCTTATCATTTCTAAGATGAAATCTCAGTTTGCTAACTTCGTTACAAAGATATAGTTGTACAGATTCAAATATTTCTTGTTTCGTTCAATTCTGACTTATATTGAATTCTGTATATTCATTTGAAATTAGAAATCGAATTTTCGAACTACCGCGCCATTTTCAATTCCTTTTATAATTATATATAATTATTATATATTCTAACGACGACGCGTATAATATATACGATCGAATTATATTCAAAATAAATTTCTCGTCGATATTATTTAAAATAATTCATTTTAAATAATCAAAATTCGCTAAAATGGCCAAAGTAAAAATTTTAAACTGGCCCAGATTTTCGGGTTGTTACACTTTAATTCCAAGAGTAATAGTTCTCCGATCTGAACAGCAGACTTTACCCTATCCGAACCGCTATCCTGCTCCGATCCGACCCGCTTCAGAGTTTTTCAAGTTCTTCAATATTTCATATCTTGACTTTGTGTTCCCCAGTTCACAAAGTGGGCTAACAGTTAATTACAACAATTTCATTAAAATACAAGAATATACAGAGTATGAATTACATATTACACATTTACTACATATTATAGACTTAAATACATTACTGCAGCGGAAAAATAATACAATACACAACTGAAAGAGATATACGGATACAGAGCTTTCCGAATATCGCCTCGGCTATAAATCAGGATCCTATGAATATAAATCTGCAAATCCAAAACTACTAGGTACCCATGTCAAAATAAGGTCATCCAGAGTTTAGGTTAAAACAATAAACTCTAGGTCAGTCATGTGACTGGTGTGAGAACTAAAACAGTTATTAATCTTTATTTTAAAGTTAGGTAAATCAAGGGACCACGCCATATAACACGGAACGGGTTTCCTCCCAAGAGTAACAGTGCATAAAACAACAGCTCAATGCTAAATAAAGAATAATGAAGCTATTTTAAGACCCAGGTCCCATCACACAATGCAACACAAGCTAGAAGATAGGGTTTTACCTTATAATAGCCAAAGCATGCTTGATACGCTAAATTTCATGTTCTATTATTACTATAAGTGTATAGTGTCAAAACAATTTCAATCATAAGTATCAATCATAGACGGCATAAGTGCCCCATACCACTATGTCGCCATATATTGGTTTACAACTACAATTGCAAAGTCGCGTATTGGAAGTTGGATTTCCATCTGTGAACCGAGGCAAGGGATCGTCCTCTACCGAATTCGAGACTGTCTAACCCGAGCCTCAGGAACAGCCGCAACTGCCCCATGGATCGTCAGGGCCGGTCCACCGATGTGGATTATAATGCCTGAATACTGCGTTTCCCCGCCCTTTGGGGCGTAAAAGAGCCAAATGACTCCATCGGCTCCACGTACTCACCGATATATCCGAGTCGCCTCGCAATCGAACAACCACACAGGTGAAAATAATAAAAATGTCAAGGCTGGTAGGTCACTGACACCACCCTAGCTAGAAAGAAACGCATGTCCTCCCTGATGTCCTCTCCCGTTTCTAGTTCACAAATGGAGTGTGTGGCTCACGAATCAACGCTACACAAAGCTGTGCCACAGAGGAGGTGATTTGATCATCAACCACAAGACTCTGCTTTTCAACAGATGCCTTGATCATTTGCATCTTAGCATGCCACACAGGCAAACCACTCCATGCAACTGATATCCATCAATCACACAGAATGATATCCAATGTCAGACACACAGTCCATTTACAAGTTCGTTCTGGGTCTGAACGAAACCGGAGGCACCTTGTACCTCGCATATCCATCGATCTCCAAGTACGCCTGGACGATCACCAACTGATTCCCTCCTCTTGGGTGCACAATCCAATCAAGATCATCTGTAATTATCCAAACGATGTGAAGACCTCCGGTCTTCAACCACCGTCTTCATCCTTGACACATCATCGAATTAGTTTTTCAGAATGGGATAAACCCGGTCTTTCTGAATAACTCGCGTATATAATAAACAAGTGTTACACAAACACAACATACGCCTCATTCCAATTCAGAGTATTCTTTTATTCAAATATTCTTACACTTTGGGAAAGGTTCCCGTTAATTTTATCAAAGATAAATTCTTTAAATTTATTCTTTAATCTTCTTTTGAATATCAATTCAAACCAAATTATGGTTTATCCAAACTAGTTGGGATTAGCGAACCTTACCGAAGTAATCACTTGTTAAATTTCCCAACCCCAACCTATTCATCCCATGAAGTAAAACTGGTCATACTTCATATCTAACACCATGGTGTTATCGGTAAATTCAATTACCATTTCGCGTTCAAATCTAATTAAAGATTTAACTATCACCTGGAGCAAAACCGGTGATACTCCATTCACGATCATTTCAATCTAATTAAAGATACATTAAAACTCCACTTGGTTTTAATCTTCCCAAAAATCACTATCAATAATTATTTAACTTGGGAAATCATATCCTCTCTTTAACTGGGTTAAAGAACCAATGTCATTTAAAACACGGTTCAAGATAAACCCAAAATGACATTCTATTCCATCAGCCTTTAACCGTAAACTAGCAAGTGAAAAACTCCCTAAGTAATAACCCCGAAGGCCGAAACCAACATTAGATCAATACCCAAGAAACCATCCAACTTAACTAATCTCCAGTTAGTTTCTGATTTTCTTAACTCTGTTGGGTCTAAGAACGGTATTATTAAAGATACCATTCACGACAACCCAAAATCACATTTGATATTAAATACAAGGCTCTGAATAGTAAATATATCGGCTTATATTCAGTATCAAATTCTACGACCAACAAATATCGTATTGGAAATAATGATATATATATATATATATATATATATATATCTTTCAAATTTACGTAACAATATCTATATAATCTCGAAATCCAACATCGAAATATTCCAAAGACAATTTTGATTCAAATCCATTCCAATTCAATTATTGGAAATTCTTGTTACTTTTAAAACCATTTCAAATCCAATTTATTTATTTTAAAAATAAAGGGATTTTAATTCTAGTTCAAAACTAGTTCATTTCGATAAAAATCTATTTTTATCTTTTTAAATATGGAATTTTTCATCCCAATTCTTTCCAAATCATTTCTCATGTTTTCACACAAATTATTACTATTTTTAATAATTTTATCAAGGCCCATACAGTTGATTTCCACCAACGACCATCGAACTGCACTTACAACGACCTTTTCCAAATTTGATTTGGACATAATTCCAAATCCAACTGTTAGATTTAAAATATCTAATATTCGTTAGAAAGCTCTTTTCGATACGAACCCAACGGTTTCGGTTTTAGGAGAATCTGACGGTCGGATCTTCCGTAATGTCTATTTGAAGTCAATGGTCGAAATTCGCGAAATGCCGCAGCGCGGCGCGTTCTATTCAGGCCATTATATAATATATATAATATATATTTTGTCGATTTCCATTCAAAACGTATTTTATAAATCATTTTAAATTCGTTTTCCAAACGATTTCAACTTCCTATACAGTTTCTAATCAAAATTGAATATTCAATATCATCGATATATAAATGATAATATTTTCAAAACATTATATTTTGAAATCAATTCCTTTTCGATATTCATTATAAAAATGAATAAAACCGATATAAATATCGTTCGCGTCAAAATGGTGTCAATCTAACCAACACGGCTTTATATATTTTAATAACTTCTTTATTCTATTCAACAAATGAATATTTTATTCAACACATGAATATATATTTTATTCAACACTTGAATATTTATTTTATTCAACACATGAATTTTCTTTCTATTCAACACATGAATTTTCTTTCTATTCAACACATGAATTTTCTTATTTTCCAAATTGGAATGAGGGCCAATCAATTACCATATAATATTAATTATATGGATTCCTTACAACTCATGTGTATAATAGCAACGATAAATCATCAACCATCATTCAGAGTGCACCACACAACTGCATAAGCATTAAATATAAATAATTAACGCTTACACAGTCTGTCAACCCATCGATTGACATACAACTAAACAATTGGGATTAGTGTACGTCAAATATCATCCCAATACCCATGTGGGGTTTCAAATCAACAAACATAGATTTTTATTTGTGCAGTTAGGCGATGCGTAAAATTTATCATCCCAATCAATATCAGTCAAATGGATGTACATAAACAAATCGTCTGATTTGTTTATAAATATTTATTTTATATACACGTTAAAAATTATATTTTTAACTATAAAATATTTTCATTCCACATCACACAATAGAATTTCACAACACACCAATCAAACAAACAAGTCATCCATGGTCTGTGGACGACGGGTGTCGGGTACTACTAAACACCGTCTGCATCCTAGTATATATTTCAAACTAGAAATCCAAAATAAAAGTGAGGAGTTCTCACCTAGAGCTAAACCAAACGCCACGACACTTCTTAGGTAGGAAACCTTCGCTGTGCTTTCCTTTTGTCACTTTCGTTTTCCGTGTTCACTACATATATATAAAGAATCACATTTTTATATTCTCTAGTATATAAAAATCATATTTTTATACCACCACTCATATAAAATCCCATTTTTATAATATCACTTCATGTATATAAATTGTATTTTTATTCTAGTGCTATTCAAATAAAAATCACATTTTTATACTGCTACTATATAAATAAAAATCGTATTTTTATAGCGCTACTAAATATATAAAGATTAAATTTTTACTATCTATATAATATAAAAACCGAATTTTTATTATCTCTATAATATAAAAATCATATTTTTATTCTTTCTATAATATAAAAATCATATTTTTATTCTTTCTATAATATAAAAATTATATTTTTATTCTCTCTATAATATAAAAATTAAATTTTTATTCTCTCTATAATATAAAAATTATATTTTCCTGTCAAAGAAATTTATATTTTCATATCATAAAAATCCCATCTTTATGATAAAAAAAATCATATCTTTTCTAATTAAAAATTCTATTCTTTTCTAAATAAAAATCCAAAGTTTACATATAAAAATCGGATTTTGTTTTATTTATATAAAAAACCTAGCCTTTTTAAATTAATTACACTAAATAGAATAAATTGAATAAAAAGAAAAGGGAAACTTATTGTAAATTGGATTTTCCAGAGGAGGAGGGGTCTGCGCATTCGTCGGAGGTTGGAGGGAGAGGCTGCGGTCGTCGCAGGCGGGTGGCATCGCTCCGGGGTTGGCGCAGGCGTCTGGCGCGTCATCTGGTGGTGCTCGCGACGTGGGGTGCTGTGGTTTACAGAGGAGAGGGAGGGAAGAGAAAATAGAGGAGGAGGGAGAGAGAGGGGGAGCGGAGGTGAGGGCGGCAGCTTGGACAGAGCTCAGGCGGTGGGGCGACGTTGGGGGTGGAGCGGCGGTTAGGGCTACAGCTGTTTGGGTTTTTTTTTCTTTTTATTTTATATATTTGCGTTGACTGAAGGAGGTAAGGGGAGGGTAGGGAAAGGGAATATATAATAATTTATATAATTAATTTATTTAATTTTCTTAAAAAGTAACTTCTTCACTTGAACTCGAAATCGAACCCGCCAACTATCGTCCCTAGCTAATTACCTCTATTCCGAACACAATGGGATATGTATCGTAAGCCAATTCGGCTGTTTCGATCAGTTTTCGCTCAAATCAAAATTTAAATCTATATATTCTATTTTAAACGTACATTTCAAATTACCGGGGCCACATACTGACTCTAAAAATTCCAGAAAAATTATTTCTAGCTTCGTATTGACGATACAGTCCTACCAAACTAATTTCATCTGATTCTGAGACCGTTTGAAAAATGGCCATTTTCCAGTCGATTAAAATCAACTGAAACTGGTTAAACGCGTTTTCCTTTGCCACGCTCACATATTGATTCATAAAATAATGAATTTTGAAACCTAGCAATAACTTGACATCATGGATCCAACAGAAGTGGTGTTTTCGAAAACCGCGGTCGTTTGCAAAATTTCCATTTTTAAGAGCCAGAATTCCACACCGACTATTCTGAATTTTCGGCTGGACATAACTTTTTATACCCGCTATGATATTTCATTTTTTCGGATTCATTGGAAAGATATTCTCAAATACAATCTAATATTTTTGGTTTTGCTAAAATTCGGTTTATTTTGAATCCTATACATTCATTTGAACATTGAAATCGAATTTTCAAACTACCGCGCCATTTTCAATTCCTTTTATAATTAAAATAAAATATTTATTTTCTAACGACGATCTATATAAATATATACATTCTAATTCTTTTCAAAATAAATTTCTCGTCGTTATTATTTAAAATAATTCAGTTTAAATACTCAAAATTCGCTAAAATTGCCAAAATAAAATTTTTAAATTGGCTCAGATTTTCCGGGTTGTTACAATCTCCCCCACTTAAAACTTTTCATCCCCGAATAGGAACGAAGCTGAAAGTTGTTTTACAAACCAACTCAACTTCCATTATTTTCTTCACGGCATAAGTTCTTCAACTTTTCAGTTTCTAAGAACTTTTCAAATTTTTCATAAATTTGGCTAACACCCTAAATTTCCGATTTTTTTTGCCATAACCTCCCTTGCACCGGGAGCTTTGGGATATTTCAAATAGCCTCCCATGGCCCTCACCAATCCAAAATGAAAAATAAATAGCCAAGCGGCTAGCCAATCGGCTCATAAAGTCATCAAAAACCCAATTAATTTGTAAACATGTACCTATTTGTCAGGCAAACAATTTTATTCCTCTTCTCTAGCCTCCTTGCTATGACCTGTTCAAGGTAAGTACATGTATATGCGTGCAAATGCAATAAATTTTCAATACAATTCACTATTTGTTTCAATTTGGCTAAAGATTCAACATTTAATTAATCGAACAATAATCAAACAACACAATCAGCAATCAATTAGTTGATTATCATTTCAAACACATAATTTTGATACATAGTCAAAAAATCACATTTTTGATGCCAAATCACAACAATATATTCTAACTATATTTTGGTTCTCACACCAGTCAATTGGAAATAAATAAATATCACACCTTCGAAACTCGAACACAAACTGCTGATGCTACGTAGTCATCAATAGAATCATCTCCGGGCGACTAGAGTGTAATTCTATATCTATCCAGTATATTAAAACTTCAAATACACGTGGATCAGACGTATACACAAAATCTTTATATACTGCATTGTCCAAATTGAGTATAAAATAAATAATGAAATATGAATAATTGATTCACATTTTCAAAACAAAAATTGTTTTTATTTTAATTTTAAAAACACTACTCTTCACACTCGTTCTAGGATACTACTGATCCCATCTCTAACGAGTCATTCCCATTGGACATTACTAATCCAGTCTCTGATGAATTCTTTCGTATGGTTCTAACGTGTCTTGTTCTCCGAGCTCGGTAAACCAAAGCTCTGATACCAACTATAACGATAAGGAATTTCGCTCGATCTGAATCGATCGCTAAACCGACCAAGACCGTTCGAAACCTCTGATCGTAATGAGGACAAGACGAACACGAACGCAAATAGAAGAACATTTCATTGTTAATTACAACAATTTCATCAGAATACAAGAATATACAGAGTATGAATTACATATTACACATTTACTACATATCAGAGATTTAAATACATTACTGCAGCGAAAAAATAATACAATACACAACTGAAAGAGATATACGGATACAGAGCTTTCCGAATATCGCCTCGGCTGTAAATCAGGATCCTGTGAATATAAATCTACAAACCCAAAACTACTAGCTGCCCGTGTCAAAATAAGGGCACCCAGAGTTTGGGTTAAAACAATAAACTCTAGGTCAGTCATGTGACTGTTGTGAGAACTAAAACAGTTATTAATCTTTATTTTAAAGCTAGGTAAATCAAGGGACCACGCCGTATAACATGGAACGAGTTTCCTCCAAAGAGTACCAGTGCATAAAACAACAGCGCAATGCTAAATAAAGAACAATGAAGCTATTATAAGACCCAGGTCCCATCACACAATGCAACACAAGCCGGAGGATAGGGTTTTACCTTATAATAGCCAAAGCATGCTTGATACGCTAAATTTCATGTTTTATTATTACTATAAGTGTATAGTGTGAAAACAATTTCAATCATAAGTATCAATCATAAACGGCATAAGTGCCCCATACCACTATGTCGCCATATATAGTGTGACGGCCCGCCCCGCACCAACCGACACTTCCTCCAAGTGTGCGCTGTACACATGTCCAACTGGCACGGAACGGTCGTCATAAGAAAAGAAAGAAGGTGAAGAACTAACACATAACCTGTAGAATGTCTCACAGCGCATGGAATAAAATATAATAGCAAGATACTTGACATAAAACAGGCGAGACAATGCATAAACTGAAACCAAAACTAAACAACATCAGAGTAGCGGAAATCCAAAATACAGCTTATTACAACTTTTAAAACTGTCTCTAAAGCAAAAGAAAGCAACAGTAGAAGATGCACTGCTAATGCCCAAGCAGTGATCTTCAACAACACAAGGAGAATATCTATATCATACGTGGAAGCCTCCTGCTCGTCTCCGGATCAGCTACTCGTGCATACCTCCTAACATGTCTCTAGTCTGCTCGTGTGAGCACCCAGAGTAATAAGAAGAGACATAAAACTCTGGGTCAGACAAAAAGTCTGGTATGAGCGATAAGCAGCTAAACAGAACAATAACAGGTATACTAAACCATACCTGAACCTGGACCTGCAACCAAAGAGTTAGCACTACATACTGTACAATACTCTAAGGTGCCATCAACATATGGTGTAAAGAAATACGGGGGTGGGGGTGTGCATGTCATAGTGATAGCAAACAATTCAATCATGGCAACCATCCTCACATCTCTCACTCAGTGCATAAAGCATACGATGTATACCGCTTTCAACCACTAGACCCATCGAAGTAGTGACGGAGTTCGGCTTGTACAACTACTGCTACCACCAAGCTTACCCCATTGAGTCATGACTAAACCTTTACAAATGACCCCACTTCATTGGTCTATAGCTCTTTTAGTCGTACCTAGACCACTGTGGCCCTGAATCCGTTCACGTACCCCATATACATAGTGATCCAAAGTTACAGACATCGACAGCCCCTTAGCACACGTCCCGCAGCAAAGCCCAATCATGAAGTTAACTCGTTGGTTCCCATCTGGATCCTTGGTACAAACTTCCCATTTGGACTACCTTTGCATCTCGGGTTATGGTCTTCTTCGGTTCGGTTCGGGTCTCTTCCTCCTATTCGGTTCGGTTCGGGCATCCTCCTCCTATCCGGTTCAGTTCGGGTCTCCTCCTCTATCCGGTTCGGTTCGGATCTCCTCCTCTTATCCGGTTCGGTTCGGGTGTCTCCTCCTATCCGGTTCGGTTCGGATCTCCTGCTTCTATTCGGCTCGGTTCGGATCTCCTCCTCCTATCCGGTTCGGATCGGATGTTCTTCCTACTCGATTCGGTACGGATCTCCTCCTTCTATCCGGTTCGGTTCGGATCTCCTCCTCCTATCCGGTTCGGATCGGATGTTCTTCCTACTCGATTCGGTTCAGATCTCCTCCTTCTATCCGGTTCGGATCGGATCTCCTCCTCCTATCCGGTTCGGATCGGGTGTTCTTCCTAACCGGTTCTGAAAATCTGCAACTTTTTCCAGCAAGCTATTTTCGCCGAACGACGGTGTTTTCAACCATTCTAAACTTCCTATGACATTACAAAACATTCCAAACAGCAGTAACAACATATAGAATCAATCAAAAACATTAAAACATCATTTACATGAAATACTTTAGATCAAACATACCCAAAAACCCATGTTTTCCCCTTAATCCTTCTTAACCATGATTAAGCATACAATTAGCAAAACTTATCCAAATTAGCCCAAATTTTTATCAGAGCCATAAAACATCATTATAGAATTTTAGGAATTTTTCCAGAATTTATTAATGTACAAATTCGCTAATCTTCACTAATTACCCATAATTAACCGTAATTAGTGTAAAAGCAAGCTAATCACTCACCTTTGCCACAACTAAAAGCCCAAAACTGAAATATTCTCTGATTTGATGCTTTTCCCAATCTTACACAGCAGCTCTACCTCGGTTCTCGTGCTAATACTCCTTGATTTGATGTTTGCTAAGCCTAATCTTTAATTAGAAAGTGATTAAGAGGTGTTTTGAAGAGATTTAGAGGGTGGAGGCCATGGCTAGGTTAAGAGGAATGAATAGTGACGGCTGAAAAATGAGAAAAAGGTATTCTCCAAACCCTAATATCCCTTTTAAACTCCTAATCCCGAAATTCCCCTTTGGGCCTAGTTGTTAATCACCCGGTTAAGCCCAGTTAAGCTGTTTCACATTTGAAACTTGTTTCAGCCATATCTCCCAAACGGTGAGTCCGTTTGGCTAATATGACCACTCTACGGAATTGTAAACCATCATCCGGATCCAATGGAAGTGGTTTCATGTCAAAATTCCTTTCCAGTCAAAAGTTATGGTCAAAACAAGTTCAACTAGGGGCAAAACGGTCATTTAAAAATCGACAAAGATCATGAACATGGGAAATGACCCTACTAGTCGTTTACCAAAAGTACACGACCATACGAATTACTAAGAAAAAGAAATAAACATTCTACGATCTTCCGATGCGTAGAATGCGGGTCGTTAAATTCTCCCCCCTTAAGAAATTTCGCCCCCGAAATTCCTTAACAAAGAAACAAACAATGAACCCCGCATGCCTAACAATCATTCACAGCAATCAAACATGCAAAACAAGCAAAACAAACATAACCTAGCATGCGGAAAACTAAATCGCTAATAAAATCTTACCAGGCAAAGAGTTCTGGATACTTCTTCCTTATGTCCTCCTCTGTTTCCCAAGTACAGTCTTTCTCATCCTCACCCCACTGGACTTTGACTAGTTTCACCGCCTTCCTTCGAAGTTGCTTCGTATCGTTCCCAATGATACGCATACCTACGGTTCCCAACCGCCTCAGGTTCAACCTCGATATCGTCCAACTGATCAGGTGAAATAGCCACACTAGGGTCGTGCACCAACTTCCTTAACTGGGAAACATGAAATACGTTGTGAACTCCCGCCATCTTGTCCGGTAATTCAACTTTATATGCCAAACTTCCAACTAGTTCGAGAACTGGGAATGGGCCAACAAACCTTGGTGCCAACTTGCCTCTCCTACCAAATCGTATTACGCTCTTCAACGGAGAAATCTTGACAAACACCAAGTCACCAATGGAGAATTTTAAGTCTCTTCTCTTATCAGCATAACTCTTCTGCCTATCTTGGGAAGCCTTCATTCGTTGTTGAATGGTCTTGATTTTATCTGAAGTTTCCCTCACCACATCTGGTCCAAGCATAAACTTCTCGCCAGTCTCTATCCAACATGATGGTGAGTTGCATGGTCTTCCGTACAAAGCTTCAAACGGAGCCATACCGATACTGGATTGGTAGCTATTATTATATGCAAACTCTACTAGATGCAAATGGTCATCCCATGATCCACCAAAATCCAATATACATGCTCTCAAGAGATCTTCCAAAATACGATTCACCCTCTCCGTCTGACCGTCGGTCTGAGGATGATATGCGGTACTGAGATGTAACTCTGACCCTAGAGCCTCTTGTAAGCTCTTCCAAAACCCACTAGTGAACAACGGGTCTCGGTCACTCACAATGCTTTTAGGTATTCCATGAAATCTCACTACCCACTTCATATACAATTCTGCTAACTTAGCTGTCGTTCTGGTCGATTTGACTAGTATAAATCTTGCACTTTTAGTCAGTCGATCCACAACTACCCAAATGCTATCATGTCCCGATCTAGTCCTTGGTAAACCATCAATGAAATCCATCGAGACTTGCTCCCATTTCCATTCGGGAATTTCTAAGGGCTGTAACAACCCACTAGGCTTCTTTTGCTCGGCTTTAACTAGCTGGCAATTCATGCACTTGGATATAAACTTCCCAACGTCTCTTTTCATCCCTTCCCAGTAGTAAGTCTGCTTCATATCTCGATACATCTTGTTACCACCGGGGTGTATAGTCAGCTTTGAGTGATGACATTCTCTAAGCACTTCATCTCTCAATCCATTGACATTGGGTACAACAAGCTTTCCATTCTTTCTAAGCCATCCATCTCGATCAAGCCCATACTTGTTCATTTCCTCATCGATATCCATCTTTAACTTGGAGATGATTTCCAATAGGTTAGGATCGTCCCTCTGACTAGAGCCGATCCGCTCAATTAAAGTGGGTCTGATCGTCAAACTTGCTAACATTTCTGGATCCAATTCGCACTTTGGTCTGAAATCAAACTCCGCGATATACTCCAGTTGCTTCCATTCAAGGAACATAGCCCCTAAGCTGGCATGTCTTCTACTCAATGCATCAGCCACCGCATTGCCCTTTCCCGGTGTATATGCGATGTCAAAATCATAGGAAGGCAAGAACTCTAACCACCTTTGTTGCCGGAGATTTAGATCCTTCTGGGAGAAGAGATACTTCAACGACTTATGATCTGTAAATAGCTCAAATCTTTCTCCCAAGAGATAGTGTCTCCACATCTTTAACGCGAACACGATCGCTGCCAATTCTAAGTCATAGGTGGGGTATCTTCTCTCGTGCGGTTTCAATTGCTGACTTGCATAAGCTACAACCCTACCGCCTTGCATCAATACATCACCCAGTCCGGTACCGCAGGCATCCGTGTATACTGTCATCTCTTCATTCCCCTTAGGAATGACTAACACTGGTGCGCTTGTCAACTTGTCCTTCGGACTCTTAAATGCATTCTCGCACCTTCCATCCCAGACAAAAGCTTGATTCTTCTTGGTCAACTGGGTCAATGGTGCTGCTGTCTTGGAGAAACCTTGGATAAACTTATGATAATATCCAGCTAACACCAAGAAACTTCTTACATCTGTTGCACTCTTGGGCGTAGGCCAATCCTGTACCGTAGCCACTTTCGCCGGGTCCACGGCAATACCATTCTCTGATACAACATGGCCCAAGAACCTCACTTCCCTCTTCCAGAAGTGACACTTAGAAAACTTTACTTTCAATTGGTGTTTTCTCAACACCTCCATCACTACTCTTAAATGTTCCTTGTGTTCTTCCTCTGTCCTCGAATAGACCAAAATATCATCAATGAACACAAGGACAAACTTATTCAACTGATCTCTGAATATCCTATTCATAAGATCCACAAAATATGCTGGGGCATTGGTCAGTCCGAATGGCATGACCAACCACTCATAAAATCCAGACGACGTTCGAAATGTCGTTTTAGCTATACTCTCAGCTTCCACTCTAAGCTGATGAAAACCTGTCGCGAGATCCAACTGAGAAAATACTCTCGCGCCACTCAACTGATCGAACAAATCATCTATCCGCAGTAGAGGATACTTGTTCTTCCTCGTCACTTTATTCAACTCGCGGTAGTCTACACACAAACGAAGGGAACCATCCGCCTTGGTAGCAAACACAACGGGTGCTCCCCATTCAGAAACACTCCTTCTGATAAATCCCTTCTTCAAAAGATCGCTGACTTGTACCTCGAGCTCTCACTTCTCCCTTGGTGCCATACGACGAAGTGGCATCACTATACGCCTGGCATCCTTTACCAAATCAATACGAAACTCAATCTCTCGGTGTGGTGGAAGTCCGGTCACTTCTTCGAAAACATCCGGATACTGGCCAACCACAGGCAAACCTGACAACTCACTATGCGGAATGTAAAGGGAGTTTAGAAAACTAGCCAATACCCCCTTACTGGGTAGACCACCAAACACTATCCTCCGCCCATCATCCGCTCTAGCTGTCACTAAAAAGCCCTCACAGTCTACCACCACCCTGTATCTTTGGAGCCAATCTACTCCCAAAATAATGCCAAACCCAGTAAAGCCCAAAACAAAGCAATCACAAACAAACATGCATCCATGACTCGATAGGACCACATTACGACAAATCATGCTAAGGCTAGTCGAACCACCAATCGGGTTCGTCACTACTAAAGGTCTATCGACAATCTCGGGCTCCAATCCCAACCTATCTACCAGGTCACTAGATATGAAAGAACTGGAAGCTCCGGTATCAAATAAAACTCTAATAGGAACATCATAAACAGAAAGCATACCTTGAATGACGACATTCTTTTCCTTCTCCGCCGCAGTTGGGGCATTCGACGAAGAAGGAATAGCATTGAGAGCATATGCTTTCACCATTTGCTTTTCTTTAGGGGGCTGTGGACACTTGTCCTTGTGGTGTCCCATTTGGCTACAGTTGAAGCACTTCCTATCCGCTTGCTTGGCCCGACAATTACTAGCATAATGGCCCTTCTTACCACAGCTGAAGCACTCAACATCCTTCTTATTCTTTTTCTTCTGGCCATCCTTGGCCTGACTCTGCTTTCTCTTATTCTGAGAACCACCCTTGCCTCCACCACTTGCTTATGGCTTTCGCTCATCTGCGGATGCAACCTCAGTCTTCGGCTTAGGGTAGAGACTTTCTGATCTTAATGCTTTCCCCACAATCGATTCAAACGTCTCATCGATGTGGTTAATAAGTCTTTCCCCGAAGTACTGATCCAAACCAGTTATGAATTTCTCATTCTTTTTCTCGGCAGTATCAATAAGAGATAACCCATATTTTGACAAAGTGTCAAATTCAGCAATGTACTCCGAGACAGCTCTGCCAAGCTCCAAGAATTTCTTAAACAGCACTGACTTCTGAGCAGCTGGAATGAACTTCTCGGTAAAGCGAGCCTTAAACTGCTCCCAAGTAATCTGATCTTCGGGAGTAGCTGCCTTTATAGCATTCCACCAATTCATTGCCCGCCCTTGCAGCTGACGGGACGCTAGCTTTCTCTTCATCGCATCCTCGATACCCAAATCCTCGAAGATACGTTCGCAACTATCCAACCAATCTTGAACATTCGTGGCCGACTCCGTTCCGTGAAATGGCTTCCCACCAAGGCTAGTATAATCCTTATTCAACTTGGCGAAGTCGACCCTCGGCGCCTGCACTATTGGACCACCACCATTTCCACCATTGGGAGCTGCCCTCCGTACATCTCTAAGCATCTCTCTCATGAGGTCAGTAAACATCGTCCTCATGTCAGCAGCATTCCCATTATTGGCCCCTCTACGGGTACCTCTAACATATCGGCTCATCGTCAATCTGAAAAAGGAAACGATTAACGACCCCATAGTGGTGCCAGTGCAGCACGACTTCATTCTTATACTACTAATAGTATATATATATATATATCTTTTGAAAACCAAAATAATCACAAATACGCTCTCTCGTATACGTATGCTATCTCTCCCTGATAACGTCCCTAGGTTAACTACGCAACCTAGAGCTCTGATACCAAGTGTGACGGCCCGCCCCGCACCAACCGACACTTCCTCCAAGTGTGCGCTGTACACATGTCCAACTGGCACGGAACGATCGTCATAAGAAAAGAAAGAAGGTGAACAACTAACACATAACCTGTAGAATGTCTCACAACGCATGGAATAAAATATAATAGCAAGATACTTGACATAAAACAGGCGAGACAGTGCATAAACTGAAACCAAAACTAAACAACATCAGAGTAGCGGAAATCCAAAATACAGCTTATTACAAGTTTTAAAACTGTCTCTAAAGCAAAAGAAAGCAACAGTAGAAGATGCACTGCTAATGCCCAAGCAGTGATCTTCAACAACACAAGGAGAATATCTATATCATACGTGGAAGCCTCCTGCTCGTCTCCGGATCAGCTACTCGTGCATACCTCTTAACATGTCTCTAGTCTGCTCGTGTGAGCACCCAGAGTAATAAGAAGAGACATAAAACTATGGGTCAGACAAAAAGTCTGGTATGAGCAATAAGCAGCTAAACAGAACAATAACAGGTATACTAAACCATACCTGAACCTGGACTTGCAACCAAAGAGTTAGCACTACATACTGTAAAATACTCTAAGGTGCCATCAACATATGGTGTAAAGAAATACGGGGGTGGGGGTGTGCATGTCATAGTGATAGCAAACAATTCAATCATGGCAACCATCCTCACATCTCTCACTCAGTGCATAAAGCATACGATGTATACCGCTTTCAACCACTAGACCCATCGAAGTAGTGACGAAGTTTGGCTTGTACAACTACTGCTACCACCAAGCTTACCCCATGGAGTCATGACTAAACCTTTACAAATGACCCCACTTCATTGGTCTATAGCTCTTTTAGTCGTACCTAGACCACTGTGGCCCTGAATCCGTTCACGTACCCCCTATACATAGTGATCCAAAGTTACAGACATTGACAACCCCTTAGCACACGTCCCGCAGCAAAGCCCAATCATGAAGTTAACTCGTTGGTTCCCATCTGGATCCTTGGTACAAACTTCCCATTTGGACTACCTTTGCATCTCGGGTTATGGTCTTCTTCGGTTCGGTTCGGGTCTCTTCCTCCTATTCGGTTCGGTTCGGGCATCCTCCTCCTATCCGGTTCAGTTCGGGTCTCCTCCTCTATCCGGTTCGGTTCGGATCTCCTCCTCCTATCCGGTTCGGTTCGGGTATCTCCTCCTATCCGGTTCGGTTCAGATCTCCTCCTTCTATTCGGTTCGGTTCGGATCTCCTCCTCCTATCCGGTTCAGATCGGATGTTCTTCCTACTCGATTCGGTACGGATCTCCTCCTTCTATCCGGTTCGGTTCGGATCTCCTCCTCCTATCCGGTTCGGATCGGATGTTCTTCCTACTCGATTCGGTTCGGATCTCCTCCTTCTATCCGGTTCGGATCGGATCTCCTCCTCCTATCCGGTTCGGATCGGGTGTTCATCCTAACCGGTTCTGAAAATATGCAACTTTTTCCAGCAAGCTATTTTCGCCGAACGACGGCGTTTTCAACCATTCTAAACTTCCTATGACATTGAAAAACATTCCAAACAGCAGTAACAACATATAGAATCAATCAAAAACATTAAAACATCATTTACATGAAATACTTTAGATCAAACATACCCAAAAACCCATGTTTTTCCCTTAATCCTTCTTAACCATGATTAAGCATACAATTAGCAAAACTTATCCAAATTAGCCCAAAGTTTTATCAGAGCCATAAAACATCATTATAGAATTTTAGGAATCTTTCCAGAATTTATTAATGTACAAATTCGCTAATCTTCACTAATTACCCATAATTAACCGTAATTAGTGTAAAAGTAAGCTAATCACTCACCTTTGCCACAACTAAAACCCCAAAACTGAAATATTCTCTGATTTGGCGCTGTTCCCAATCTTACACAGCAGCTCTACCTCAGTTCTCGTGCTAATTCTCCTTGATTTGATGTTTGCTAAGCCTAATCTTCAATTAGAAAGTGATTAAGAGGTGTTTTGAAGAGATTTAGAGGGTGGAGGCCATGGCTAGGTTAAGATTAATGAATAGTGACGGCTGAAAAATGAGAAAAAGGTATTCTCCAAACCCTAACAGCCCTTTTAAACTCCTAATCCCGAAATTCCCCTTTGTGCCTAGCTGTTAATCAACCGGTTAAGCCCAATTAAGCTGTTTTTCACATCTGAAACTTGTTTCAGCCATATCTCCCAAACGGTGAGTCCGTTTGGCTAATATGACCACTCTACGGAATTGTAAACCATCATCCGGATCCAATGGAAGTGGTTTCATGTCAAAATTCCTTTCCAGTCAAAAGTTATGGTCAAAACAAGTTCAACTAGGGGCAAAACGGTCATTTAAAAATCGACAAAGATCATGAACATGGGAAATGACCCTACTCTAAAAGTACACGACCATACGACTTACTAAGAAAAAGAAATAAATATTCTACGATCTTCCGATGCGTAGAATGCGGGTCATTACATATAGTTTTACAACTAAAACCGCAAAGTCGCGTATTGGAAGTTGGATTTCCAACTGTGAACCAAGGCAACGGATCGTCCTCTACCGAATTCGAGATTGTCTAGCCCGAGCCTCAGGAACACCCGCAACTACCCCATGGATCGTCAGGGCCGGTCCACCGATTTGGATTATAATGCCTGAACACTGCGTTTCCCTGCCCTTTGGGGCGTAAATGAGCCAAATGACTCCATCGGCTCCACATAGTCACCGATATATCTGAGGCGCCTCACAACCCAACAACCACACAGGTGAAAAAAATATAAATGTCAGGGCTGGTAGGTCACTGAAACCACCCTAGCTAGAAAGAAACGTATGCCCTCCCTGATGTCCTCTCCCATTTCTGGTTCACAACCGGGGTGTGAGGCTCGCGAATCAACGCTACACAAAGCTGTGCCACACAGGCGGTGCTTTGATCATCAACCACAAGACTCTGCTTTTCAACAGAAGCCTTGATCATTTGCATCTTAGCATGCCACATAGGCAAACCACTCCATGCAACCGATATCAATCAATCACACAGAATGATATCCAATGTCAGACACACGGTCCATTTACAAGTCCGTTCTGGGTCTGAACGAAACCGGAGGCACCTTGTACCTCGCATATCCATCAATCTCCAAGTACGTTTAGACGATCACCAACTGATTCCCTCCTCTTGGGTGTACAACCCAATCAAGATCATCAGTAATTATCCAAACGATGTGAAGACCTCCGGTCTTCGACCACCGTCTTCATCCTTGACACATCGTCGAATCGGTTATTCAGAACGGGATAAACCCGGTCTTTCTGAATAACTCGCGTATATAATAAACAAGTGTTACACAAACACAACATACACCCCATCCCAATTCAGAATATTCTTTTATTCAAATATTCTTACACTTTGGGAAAGGTTACCATTAATTTTATCAAAGATAAATTCTTTAAATTTATTCTTTAATCTTCTTTTGAATATCAATTCAAACCAAATTATGGTTTATCCAAACTAGTCGGGATTAGCGAACCTTACCGAAGTAATCACTTGTTAAATTTCCCAACCCCAACCTATTCATCCCATGAAGTAAAACTGGTCATACTACATATCTAACACCACAGTGTTATCGGTAAATTCAATTACCATTTCACGTTCAAATCAAATTAAAGATTTAACTATCGCCTGGAGCAAAACTGGTGATACACCATTCTCGATCATTTCAATCTAATTAAAGATTCATTAAAACTCCACTTGGTTTTAATCTTCCCAAAAATCACTATCATTGATTATTTAACTTGGGAAATCATATCCTGTCTTTAACTGGGTTAAAGAACCAATGTCATTTAAAACATGGTTCACGATAAACCCAAAATGACATTCTATTCCATCAGCCTTTAACCGTAAATTAGCAAGTGAACAATTCCCTAAGTAATAACCCCGAAGGCTGAAACCAACATCAGATCAATACCCAAGAAACCATCCAACTTAACTAATCTCCAGTTAGTTTCTGATTTTCTTAACTTCGTTGGGTCTAAGAACGGTATTATTAAAGATACCATTCACGACAACCCAAAATCACATTTGATATTAAATACAAGGCTCTGAATAGAAAATATATCGGCTTATATTCAATATCAAATACTATGACCAACAAATATCGTATTGGAAATAACGATATATATATATATATATATATATATATCTTTCAAATTTCCATAACAATATCTGTATAATCTCGAAATCCAACATCGAAATATTCCAAAGACAATTTCGATTCAAATCTATTCCAATTCAATTATTGGAAATTCTGGTTACTTTTAAAACTATTTCAAATCCAATTTATTTATTTTAAAATTAAATAGATTTTAATTCTTGTTCAAAAATAGTTCATTTCGATAAAATCTATTTTTATCTTTTCAAATATGGAAATTTTCATCCCAATTCTTCCCAAATCATTTCTTATGATTTTACACAAATTATTACTATTTTTAATAATTTTATCAAGGCCCATACAGTCGATTTCCACCAACGGCCATCGAACTACACTTACAACGACCTTTTCCATATTGGATTTGGACATAATTCCAAATCCAACCGTTAGATTTCAAATCTCTAATATTCGTTAGAAATCTCTTTTCGATACAAACCCAACAGTTCTGGTTTTAGGAGAATCCAACGGTCGGATCTCCCATAATGCCCATTTGAAGTCAATGGTCGAAATTCGCGAACTACCCAGCGCGGCGCGTTCTATTCAGGCCATTGTATAATACATATTATATATATTTCATTGATTTTCTTTCAAAACGTATTTTATAAATCGTTTTAAATTCGTTTTCAAAACGATTTCAACTTCCTATTCAATTTCTAATCAAAATTGAATATGTAGGATCAATAATAACCCTAGAGGGCGGTGAATAGGGTTTTTAACAAAAATTAAACCAAAAACAGAGATATAAAATATGCAGTAAAGGAAAATCACACGCAGAGATACCCAGCTTCGGTAAACTGTGCCTACTGCTGCCTTTCTAAGACTTCTACTAGGAGTTACAAACAGATCCCGCTTACAATCCTATGTAAACTCGCAGCTCCTGCTCCTGTCTAACCTTAAGCTTAAAATCCTAGACTGGCCTGTGTACCATAGACCAGATTTTCCCAAACTACAGACCAGTAATTTGTATATCTAGTTTTACAAAGAAAATAGAAAAAGACACGTTGCTGAAACAAATTACAATCGACAAAATACAAAAAAAAGCACCCCCTTTTTAATAACTTGGCTTAGCCAAGGAGAAATCAGGCCAGCCACTCTCTTATTTGTGTTGTCCGACGGTTTCCCCTTTTGTTCTCAAACTTAAGGATGGCGGCAACGATTAGGGTTTCTTGAGAAATTGCGATTCCTTGCTTTGGATTTCTTCCTCAGTTCTGAATTGATTTGATTAACCTTCTAGCTTGACTCTGCAGTGTTCTCTTCTCACGATCCAACCAAGTAAGCCTTTTGATTTGCGATTTAGGATTTGATATTTCTGTTGCAATGATAGATTTTTGTCGATGATGAAATCGTGTGATTTTATAGGGGTTTTGTAGCCCTAATTCTCTGATTTCTCTTTAATGACTTGCCCCTTTTGATATTGGAATATTCAAATCGAATTTTGTTTTCCCTGGAAAAAATTGCTGTCCAAATTTAAATCGGATAGCGCCTTTTCTGTTTTTAGAATAGTTTTCCGTGTCAATTTGAAAGATTTAGCACTGATTTTGTCACCAGAAAAAACATTCTATATATAATTCGAATTGAACACTTTCCAATTTTGAGAAAATGCTTGCTGAGATTTCTTTCTCTGCCTTGTCACCATACTGAAATTGTTTCAATCCAGATCTTCATTTTTGAACAACAAAAACTCTGGAGAAAATTTGCATTGAATGCTTTCCATAAGTACACACACACTGATTTTGTTTGGCATAAACGAATTTCTCCATGATTGAAATTGTATAATAGGAAAGAGTAAATCCAGATAAAAACTGCATTTCTGTTTTACACAAATCGATTTTTCTTCTTTGTTATCACATACATGCTAAAAGAAGGCTTTCCATATTTATTGCTTTGATATTTCCTGAAATGAATTCTTGCCATATGTTTCTGATTGTGTTTCAAAAGAAACTTTGCCAAATTGGCTTGATTGCTTAAAATGCATTCTAGTGTTGACACTTACTAACACACCATTTATCATGCTCCATGTAAGTTTTGCCTTCACCTATTTGTGTTTGTGTACATACCATATCACATTGCTGTTGTGAAACCTTGTTATGCTGTAGCTCCACTTGAACATACTTGTATGAGCTTGTCTCCCTTGCTGGCCTGATCTGAAATGCATCATGTACACTCATGTATGTACATATTGTGTGTGTGTGTGTGTGTATCTTCCTGTTTGCTTCTTTGCTTGACCCACTTGCACCTGTTGCTGCTCTACTGTTTGGACTTGAGTCTGACCTATGTTCAAGCATTGTTCATGCATCACACTTGTACTTGCACTTGGACTTGTATGCTGACCTGATTGCACTGATTTGCCATACTGTATCTTGGGTGATCTGCCATCTTGCACCTTTTCATCTTTGCACATAGTTGACCATGTTGTAGCAGCTCCACTTTGTTAATTTCTTGCACTGTCATGATATGATCTTGATCATGAATATGCTGAATGTCCCACCATGTCTTGAGCACTTGTTTCTTTGAGTCACTTGCTCGTCCTCACTTGAAATTGAAACTAATCATCCTTGTGCTTGTCCACTGTCTTGATATGCTGCATTACTTAAACCATGTATTTGCTTAGATCATGATTGACACCAACATGTACACTTGACCATTATTGTACACATTCACTTTGCTCATTCGCACCATGTATTTAAGCCTTGTATTTGATCTTCACCACCTTGTCATGCTGCCTGTCATGTACACCATGCTGAACTGTGTATTTGCACACCAACTTGCTTCACACTATTTTGAGTTTGCTGAAGTATACTTCTATTTCTATTTTGATTTTTACCTTGTCTTCTGACCCTGGAAAAAAATAGCAGACAGATTGTACTGTGTTGAGGCTGGTCAGAATCAGCTGAGTATGACGTTGGTTCTGATCAGCAAACCAGTATGGTTATGGCGTGGCTGTTCAAGTTTGAAAGATAATGAGAAAAACATATAGAGATTCTGAGACAAATAAAAATTAAAAAATAAAATTTTATTTGTTGAGTGTCTATTTTAGTTCCAGTGTACTGTGTGTATTTTCTTTTGTATGACAGGTTTCAGGATGATGCAACAGGAGCTGGGACAGTAAGAGTGTGCAGAACAAAAATTTTCTAGCACAGAGTTGTGTATGAAGTGTAAAGAAAGTTGAGAGTTGTAAAGACATTTGTATTGAGTTTGTGTAGATGAGAGTTCAAGACAAATTTGTACTGAAATGATTTGTCAAATAATATATATATATATATATATATATATATATATATATATATATTGAATAATAGATGTAATTTTTCAGTTCTTGTGTAAGAGCACCATTAAACATATATATATATATATATAATTTCAGTTTCAAACACATACGTTTGTAATCATCAAACAAAAAATCATAGATTCAACAATCTCCCCCTTTTGATGGTGACAAACATATCTAAGATTTTGAAATTAACAGAAAGTGTTTGAAAGAACTACCCCTATATTTGTGCTCCCCCTATAACACAGCTCCCCCTTTCAGTTGTAAACAGACACAAATAAAAATTTGAAGAAAATAGAAAATAATTAAACACTTAGCATTAATGGCGACAAAAAAAATCTGTAGATGTCTGTAAACAACACAAAATCTTAACTCCTTCTCCCCCTTTGTAATCATCAAAAGATGAACAAAGCTGGACATTTGCAAAGATTATGGACCATAGTAAGAGATCAAATCATTTGACAGAATCAGAAACCACAAACCCCAATCAATCAAACAAAAAATCATAATAATCTATAAGATAGGAATACATTTCACAATTTAGAAGATGGAATGGAAAGCTAGTTAACATATACCAGGGAGGATTTTATATTATAAATAGTTTTTTTTTTAAAAAAATTCTCAAGAGAACACTAACCACGCATAACCAGAGCTTGGATTTTTAAATGGGATTAGTTGCAGCATGAAATAAAATGAGTAAACTCATGACCATGCATGACCAGAGCTTGGATTTTTAAATGAGGTCAGAGAAATACTTATTATTATTATTATATACAAAATCCCCTTAATATATGAGAACAATAATGAATGATAGAAGGATGATAGAGACAGAGATGGATGTGAATTTTTTTTCCTAAATTACTCATATTATAAAATATATTTGATCACATCAGAGTTGTAGACAAACTTTCAACCATCTCATATTCTGAAAACTTACACAGTCACAATTTTATCATAAATGTCCAAAAATAAAAACTGTTCTTTTCTTGATGGTTTGAAGGTTGGAATATTCATCAGAAAATGAAATTGATAACAAAACATCTTAAGAGAAAATTTACCCAAAAATGCAGAGAGATTAATTTATTTCTATAATTCCCAAATCCAATCGTAATCTGCAAAATCTATCTTCGGGAAGGGGTTTTGTGAAAATATCAGCAAGTTGAGATACGGTTGGAATGAATTCAATACAAATGTCCACACTAGCAATATGATCTCTAAGGAAGTGGTGTCTCACATCAATGTGTTTTGTGCATGAGTGATGTACTGGATTGTTTGATAAATCTATTGCACTCTTACTGTCACATTTCAAAGGAACTCGTTTATAAGATAAGCCAAAGTCAGATAAAGTCTGCATCATCCATAAAATCTGTGCACAACAACTTCCTAATGCAATATATTCAGCTTCAGTGGTGGATAAGGCAACACAGTTTTGTTTACGACTTGACCAAGTAACAAGTGAATGTCCTAGCATGAAACAAGTTCCATAGTACTCTTCCTGTTAGTGAGTGAGCCATCATAATCAGCATCAGTAAACCTAACTAAATTAAAGTTATCACAAGAAGGATACCATAAAACAAGATTTGGTGTGTGTAACAAATATCTCAGAATTCGTTTTGTGGCTTTTAAATGAGATTATTAGATTGAAAACGAGCACACAAACAAACAGAGAACATAATATCGGGTCTAGAAGCTGAGAGATAAAGAAGTGAACCAATAATACCGCAATATTTTTTCTGATCAACAACAACACCTTTTTCGTCTTTGCCAAGCTTGGTTGTTGGGCTCATTGGTGTTTTCATTGGTTTTGCATCTTCAACTCCAAATTTCTTCAGTAACTCCATCACATACTTCGTTTGGGAGACAAAGATTCCTTTGCTGCTCTATTTGATTTGGAAGCCAAGAAAAAATTTCAGCTCTCCGACCAAGCTCATCTCAAATTTGTCCTGCATAACTTTTTCAAATTTCTCACACAAGACATCGTTAGTAGCACCATATATGATATCATCAAAATAGACTTGAACAATTAGAAAATCATCACCGTCATGTGATAGAAACAGAGTTGTGTCAGCACACCCCTTTTTTAAAACCGTTTTCCAAGAGATATGAGCAGAGATAATCATACAAAGCTCGAGGAGCTTGCTTAAGACCATACAATGCTTTTTCTAGTTTATAAACATGATTTCGAAAATCGTAACTCTCAAAACCGGGGGGTTGTTCAACATAAACCTCTTCTTTCAGCTCTCCATTCAGAAAGGCACTCTTCACATCCATTTTCTTTAGTTTGAAGCCTTAAAAACAAGCAAAACTCAACAAAATTCTGATTGCTTCTAACTTGGCGACTGGAGCGAAGGTCTCATCAAAGTCAATGCCTTCAATTTGATTGTATCCCTTAGCAACCAACCAAGCTTTGTTTCTAATTACATTTCCAGATTCGTCAAGTTTGTTTTTAAACACTCATTTTGTTCCAACAACTGGATAGTCTTTTGGCCTTGGTACTAAGTTCCAAACTTTGTTTCTCTCAAACTGATTAAGTTCTTCTTGCATAGCTAGAAACCAAGACTCATCATTAAGCGCAATATCATAAGAACCTGGTTCTATTTCAGATACAAAAGCATGGTGTATACAAAAAGTACAAACATCCTTATTAAGAGAAGAGCGAGTACAAACTCCAGCTGTTGGGCTTCCGATTACCAAATCTGGAGGGTGACCGGGATTGAATTTCAGCCTTTCAGCATTTGTTGCTGCTTTAGTGGCTTCTTCATTGTTTGTTTCAGCATCATTGCTTTCTTTTTCACCTTCTTGTGCCCCACCATCATCTTTATCATCTTTAGAGGCCATATCCACATCTGATTCATTGAACTTTACATTGACATTTTCCACAATTGTCCTCGATTGCTTATTGAAGATTCTGTAAGCTTTGCTCCTTGAAGAATAACCCATGAAGATCCCATCGACTGTTTTTGGCTCAAACTTTCCAAGCTGATCTCCTATGTTCAGAATATAACAAGGACATCCAAAAACTCTAAAATATGATAGGTTAGGCTTTTTTTCAGACGACAGTTCATATGACGTTTTATTAAGCATTGGTCTAATCATGACTCTATTCATTACATGGCATGAAGTATTAACTGCCTCAGCCCAGAAGGTTTGAGGTAATTTATATTCACATAACATAGATCTAGCCATCTCTTGCAATGTACGATTTTTCCTTTTGACCACCCCATTTTGTTGAGGTGTTCGAGGAGCGGAAAATTCATGTTTAAAACCATTTTCTTTACAGAATTTTTCAAAATCTAAATTTTCAAATTCACCTTCATGATCACTCCTCAAGGTTTTAATTGAAACACCTTTTTCGTTTTGAAAAAGTTTTGAAAACTTTGAAAAATAATCAAATGTTTTAGACTTTTTGGCTAGAAAATAAACCTATGTAAATCTAGAGTAATCATCATCCAGTACATAACAATAACGTTTACCATTTAAACTAGCAGTATCAGTCGGTCCAAACAATTCCATATGAATCAATTCAAGAACATGTGAAGTACTAACAACATTCTTTGAATGAAATGACGAACGACTAAGTTTAGCCATGGAGCAAGCCTTACACACTTTGTTATTTTTAAATTTCTGATGAGGTAAACCTCTGACAAGCTCATTCGTTTCTAGTTTTTCAAGGAGATGCATACTAGCATGTGCTAGTCTTCTATGCCATAGAACTGCCTCTTTTTCAGTGGCAACCAAACATCTAGAAACAGTTACATCATTAAAAGAGAGTGTGTATATATTTCCTTTTCTTTTGCCAGTAAAAATAACTTTTCCAGTGGATGTATCGATTATCTTGCAAATTTCACTGTCAAAAACTACATTCATTCCTTTGCCACATAGTTGACTTATGGAAATAAGACCGTGATACAGATTATCAACATATAAGACATCAGCTAAGGCAAAAATGTTGTTACCTACTTTTCCCTTACCAATAATCTTACATTTGTTGTTGTCACCTAATGGCACACTCCCACCTTTATATCTTTCTAGGCTAAGGAACTATCTTTTGTCTCCTGTCATATGTTTGGAGCAACCTGAATCCAAATACCATCTTTATTGCTCCTTAGCCCGCCAACATACCTACATGAGAAGAGAAAAAGATGACCTAGAGACGTTCCTAGGTCCACAAATATCAGTGACTGAAGAATGATGAAAACCAGAATTTTTTGAAACCCATATTTGTTTTGTCCTCTTATTTGTGTTCCAAAATTTGTGGTAATTGTGTACCAAGTGTTTAGGAACCCAAACTCTAGTGAATTTTTTGATTTTATTCTTATTCTCGCAATTTTCAGAATTATGCCCAATTTCCCTACACTTAACACACTTAGGAAAGATGCTTCTACCTTTTGCATTGTTAGTCATAGTCACATCATCTTGTATTTTACCAAAACCTAGTGCTTTCCATTATTAGCAAACAATTGGTTTCCTAGCAACATTTTGAAATATGTTTATCCAATTGAAAACTTATTTAAGGTAATTTCAAGATTCTGGACTTTGGTTCTTAGTGCTGTATTTTCGTCCACAAGTGAAGTGCATCTTTTAATAAAATTCTCTCTCTTAATCTCATCAGTTTCTTTCAAGGTCAAATTTTCTTTTTCAAGATTGTCAATGGTGGACTTAAGAGTTGATAATTCTAAAATTTTTGCTTTAAGTTTTTCGACTTTTGTTTCTAATGTATCAATGATTTCAGAAAGGTGTTTACACATTAAAAACAAGTCATCATAACTATATACCTCAGTCAATTCCTCTCTATCATCTTCTGAATCTGACTTTGCCATGAAGCATAGGTTACTTTCTTCCTCGCTGCTATCTGAGTCTTCTTCTCCTTCCTCGTCATCCCAGGTTATAGAAAAAGCTTTCTTTTTCTTATTATTTCTTTTGTGCTGAAGAAGGGGACTATTTGGTTTCAGATGTCCAGGCTTCTTGCGGTTATAGCAAAGTGGTTCCTCATCTGAACTGTCAGAGTTCTTCGGCTTGTTGGATTTTGGTTTGTTTCTTCGAGGTTTGAATTTGCTCCACTTTGCGATTTGTCTGACAGCCATTGCAAGCTGTTCAATGGAATCTTCGCCATCGCTATTGACAGTATTGGACAAAGCAATTGACTTCTTCTTCAGACCAGAGTTATTGCGATCTTCTTGTGATTTTAGCTCCATTTCATATGTCATTAGATCTCCAACAAGCTCCTCCATGCTCAGCTTACTCAGATCCTTTGATTCTTGAATAGCTGTGACTTTTGCCTCGAAATTCATTGGCAGAACACGCAGAATCTTTCTCACAAGTTCAACTTCAGTAAAAACTTTTCTAAGGGCTCTAGCATTGTATACTAGCACAGAGAAGCATCCATACATGTCCTTGATACTCTCATCCTTTTGCATAGTGAAGTTCTCATACTCATTGCTGAATAGAGCAAGACGAGATTTTTTTACTTGAGATGTTCTTTCATGAGTGACTTCCAGAGTATGCCAGATTTCCTGAGCTGTTTTACAATGAGAAATTCTGTTATATTCAGTTTTATCAAGAGCACAAATCCAAGCATTAATGGCTTTAGAATCAGTAGAGTACAATTTCTTATCATTTGCGTCCCACTTATCTTTTGGTTTAGGAATTTCAGTTTCGTTAACAATTACAGTGGAAAATTTATATCCAGTTTCAATGATATCCCAAACATCATAGTCAACGGACACTAGATATATTTTCATCCTAGCTTTCCAATAAGCATAATCACTACTGTTAAACATGGGTGGTCTAGCAATAGACTGTCCCTTAGAAAAAGCATTATTCATCGATGTCATGACTCTAGAGTTAAATATACTCTGGCTCTGATGCCAATTGTAGGATCAATAATAGCCCTAGAAGGGGGTGAATAGGGTTATTAACAAAAATTAAACCAAACACAGAGATATAAAATATGCAGTAAAGGAAAATCACACGTAGAGATACCCAGGTTCGGCAAACTGTGCCTACAACTGCCTTTCTAAGACTTCTACTAGGAGTTACAAACAGATCCCGCTTACAATCCTATGTAAACTCGCAGCTTCTGCTCCTGTCTAACCCTAAGCTTAAAATCCTAGACTGGCCTGTGTACCCTAGAACAAATTTTCCCAGACTACAGACCAGTAATCTGTATATCTAGTTTTACACAGGAACTAGAAAAAGAAACATTGCTGAAACAAATTACAATCGACAAAATACAAAGAAAAATTAAAAACAAAAAAAGCACCCCCCTTTTAATAACTTGGCTTAGCCAAGGAAAATTCAGGCCAGCCCACTCTCTTATTTGTGTTGTCCGACGGTTTCCCCTTTTGTTCTCAAACTTGAGGATGGCGGCAGCGATTAGGGTTTCTTGAGAAGATTTGCGATTCCTTGCTTTGGATTTCTTATGCAGTTTTGAATTAAGTTGATTAAGCTTCTAGCTTGACTCTGCAGTGTTCTCTTCTCACGATCCAACCAAGTAAGCCTTTTTATTTGCGATTTGGGATTTGATATTTCTGTTGGAATGATAGATTTTTGTCGATGATGAAATAATGTGACTTTATAGGGGTTTTGTAGCCCTAATTCTCTGATTTCTCTTTAATGACTTGCCCCTTTTGATATTGGAATATTCGAATCAAAATTTGTTTTCTCTAGAAAACATTGCTGCCTAAATTTAAATCGGGTTGCGCCTTTTCTGTTTTTAGAATAGTTTTCCCTGTCAATTTGAAAGATTTAGCACTGATTTTGTCACCAGAAAACATTCTATATATGATTCGAATTGAACTCTTTCCAATTTTGAAAAAATGCTTGCTGAGATTTCTTTCTCTGCCTTGTCACCATACTGAAATTGATTCAATCCAGATCTTCATTTTTGAACAACAAAAACTCTGGAGAAAATTTGCATTGAATGCTTTCCATAAGTATACACACACATACTGATTTTCTTTGGCGTAAACGAATTTCTCCATGACTGAAATTGTATAATAGGAAAGAGTAAATCCAGATAAAAACTGCATTTTGTTTTACACAAATCGATTTTTCTTCTTTATCATCTCATACATGCTAAAAGAAGGCTTTCCATATTTATTGCTTTGATATTTCCTGAAATGAATTCTTGCCATATGTTTCTGATTGTGTTTCAAAAGAAACTTTGCCAAATTGGCTTGATTGCTTAAAATGCATTCTTATGTTGACACTTACTAACACACCATATATCATGCTCCATGTAAGTTTGCCTTCACCTGTTTGTGTTTGTGTACATACCATATCACATTGCTGTTGTGAAACCTTGTTATGTTGTAGCTCCACTTGAACATACTTGTATGAGCTTATCTCCCATGCTGGCCTGATCTGAAATGCATCAGGTACACTCATGTATGTACATATTGTGTGTGTATGCGTGTATCTTCCTGTTAGCTTCTTTGCTTGACCCACTTGCACCTGTTGCTGCTCTACTGTTTGGACTTGAGTCTGACCTATGTTCAAGCTATGTTCATGCATCACACTTGTACTTGCACTTGGACTCTTATGCTGACCTAATTGCACTGATTTTCCATACTGTATCTTGGGTGATCTGCCATCTTGCACCTTTTCATCTTTGCACATAGTTGACCATGTTGTAGCAGCTCCACTTTGTTAATTTCTTGCACTGTCATGATATGATCTTGATCATGAATATGCTGAATGCCCCACCATGTCTTGTGCACTTGTTTCTTTGAGTCACTTGCTCATCCTCACTTGAAATTGAAACTTATCATCCTTGTGCTTGTCCACTGTCTTGATATGCTGCATTACTTGAACCATGTATTTGCTTAGATCATGATTGACACCAACATGTACACTTGACCTTTACTGTACACATTCACTATGCTCATTTGCACCATGTATTTAAGCTTGTATTTGATCTTCACCACCTTGCCATGCTGCCTGTCATGTACACCATGCTGAACTGTGTGTTTGCACACCATCTTGCTTCACACTGTTTTGAGTTTGCTAAAGTATACTTCTATTTCTCTTTTGATTTTTACCTTGTCTTGTGACCCTGGAAAATAAAACAGCAGACAGACTGTACTGTGTTGAGGCTGGTCAGAATCAGCTGAGTTTGATGTTGGTTCTGATCAGCAAACCAGTATGGTTATGGCGTGGCTGTTCAAGTCTGAAAGATGATGAGAAAAACGCACAGAGAATCTGAGACAAATAAAAATTAAAAAATAAAATTTTATTTGTTGAGTGTTTGTTTTAGTTCCAGTGTACTGTGTATATTTTCTTTTGTATGACAGGTTTCGGGATGATGCAACAGGAGCTGGGACAGTAAGAGTGTGCAGAACAGAATTTGTCTAGCAGAGAGTTGTGTATGATGTGTAAAGAAAGTTGAGAGTTGTAAGGACATTTGTATTGAGTTTTTATAGATGAGAGTTCAAGACAAATTTGTATTGAAATGATTTTTCAAATAAAAAATATATATATTGAATAATATATGTAATTTTTTAGTTCTTGTGTGAGAGCACCATTAAACATATATATATATATATATATGTATATATTTTATTTCAGTTTCAAACACATACGTTTGTAATCATCAAACAAAAAATCATAGATTCAACAGAATATTCCATATCATCGATATATAAATGATAATATTTTCAAAACATTATATTTTGAAATCAATTACTTTTCGATATTCATTATAAAAATGAATAAAACCAATATAAATATCGTTCATGTCAAAATGGCGTCAATCTAACCAACACGGCTTTATATATTTTAATAAATTCGTTATTCTATTCAACAAATGAATATTTTCTTCAACACATGAATATATATTTTATTCAACACATGAATATTTATTTTGTTCAACACATGAATATTTATTTTATTCAACACATGAATTTTCTTTTATTCAACACATGAATTTTCCTTCTATTCAACACATGAATTTCCTTTCTATTCAACAAATGAATTTGCTTTCTATTCAACACGTGAATTTTCTTTCTATTCAACACAAGAATTTTCTTTCTATTCAACACATGAATTTTCTTATTTTCCAAATTGGAATGAGGCCCAATCAATTACCATATAATATTAATTATGTGGATTCCCTACAACACAGGTATATAATAACAACGATAAATCATCAACCATCATCCAGAGTGCACCACGCAACTGCATAAGCATTAAATATAAATAATTAACGCTTACACAGTCTGTCAACCCATCGATTGACATACAAGTAAACAATTGTGATTAGTGTACGTCAAATATCATCCCAATACTCGTGTGGGGTTTTAAATCAACAAACACAGATTTTTATTTGTGCAGTTGGGCGATGTGTAAAATTTATCGTCCCAATCAATATCAGTCAAATGGGTGTACATAAACAAATCGTCCAATTTGTTTATAAATATTTATTTCATATACACGTTAAAAATTATATTTTTAACTATAAAATATTTATTCATTCCACATCACACAATAGAATTTCACAACACACCAATCAAACAAACAAGTCATCCATGGTCTGTGGACGATGGGTGTCGGGTGCTACTAAGCACCGTATGCATCCTAGTATATATTTCAAACTAGAAATCCAAAATAAAAGTGAGGAGTTCTCACCTAATGCTAAACCAAACGCCACGACTCTTCTTATGTAGGAAACCTTCGCCGTGCTCGCCTTTTGTCACTTTCGTTTTCCATGTTCACTACATATATAAAAAATCACATTTTTATATTCTCTAGTATATAAAAATCATATTTTTATACCACCACTCATATAAAAATCCCATTTTTATAAAATCACTTCATGTATATAAATTGTATTTTTTTTCTAGTGCTATTCAAATAAAACTCACATTTTTATACTGCTACTATATAAATAAAAATCGTATTTTTATAGCGCTACTAAATATATAAAGATTAAATTTTTACTATCTATATAATATAAAAATCGAATTTTTATTCAATCAATAATATAAAAATTATATTTTTATTCTCTCTATAATATAAAAATTATATTTTACTGTCAAAGAAATTTATATTCTCATATCATAAAAACCCCATCTTTATGATAATAAAAATCATATCTTTTCTAGATTAAAAATTCTATTCTTTTCTAAATAAAAATCCAAAGTTTACATATAAAAATCGGATTTTGTTTTATTTATATAAAAAACCTAGCCTTTTTAAATTAATTACACTAAATAGAATAAATTAAATAAAAAGAAAAGGGAAACTTACTGTAAATTGGATTTTCTAGAGGAGGAGGGGTCTGCGCATTCGTCGGAGGTCGGAGGGAGAGGCTGCGGTCGTCGTAGGCAGGTGGCATCGCTCCGGGGTTGGCACAGGTGTCTGGCGCGTCGTCTGGTGGTGCTCGCTTCGTGGGGTGCTGTGGTTTACAGAGGAGTGGGAGGGAAGAGAAAATAGAGGAGGAGGGAGAGAGAGGGGGAGCGGAGGTGAGGGCGGCGGCTTGGACGGAGCTCAGGCGGTGTGGCGACGTTGGGGGTGGAGCGGCGGTTAGGGCTACAGTGGTTTGGGTTTTTTTTCTTTTCTTTTTGTTTTATATATTCGCGTTGATTGAAGGAGGTAAGGGGAGGGTAGGGAAAGGGAATATATAATAATTTATATAGTTTATTTAATTTTCTTAAAAGGTAACTTCTTCACTAGAACTCGAAATCGAACCCGCCGACTATCGTCCCTAGCTAATTACCCCTATTCCGAACACAATGGGATATGTATCGTAAGCCAGTTCGGCCGTTTCGATCAGTTTTCGCTCAAATCAAAATTTAAATCTATATATTCTATTTTAAACGTACATTTCAAATTACCGGGGCCACATACTGACTGTAAAAATTCCAGAAAAATTATTTCTAGCTTCGAAATGACGATACGGTCCTAACCAAACTAATTTCATCTGATTCTGAGACCATTTGAAAATTGGCCATTTTCCAGTCGATTAAAATCAACTAAAACTAGTCAAACGCGTTTTCCTTTACCACGCTCACATATTGATTCAGAAAATAATGAATTTTGAAAACTAGCAATAACTTGACATCACGGATCCAACAGAAGTTGTTTCATCGAAAACCGAGGTCGTTTGCAAAATTTCCATTTTTAAAGGCCAGAATTCCACAGCGACTATTCTGAATTTTCAACTGAACATAACTATTTATTACCGCTATGAAATTTCAATTTTCCGGATTCATTGGAAAGATATTCTCAAATAGATTCTAATATTTTTGGTTTCGCTAAAATCCAATTTATTTTGAATCCTGTACTTTCATTTGAACTTTGAAATCGAATTTTCAAACTACCACGCCATTTTCAATTCCTTTTATAATTAAAATAAAATATTTATTTTCTAACGACGATCTATATAAATATATACGTTCTAATTCTTTTCAAAATAAATTTCTCGTTGTTATTATTTAAAATAATTAATTTTAAATACTCAAAATTCGCTAAAATTGCCTAAATTAAAATTTTTAATTGGCTCAGAATTTCTGGGTTGTTACACATCACACAATGCAACGCAAGCCGGAGGATAGGGTTTTCCCCTATAATATCCAAACATGCTTGGTACGTTTAAAACAAATCATTTAACACTATTATAAGTGCATAGCGTATAAAACAACTTCAAATATAAATGTATCAATCCTAGACGGCATGGGTACTGAAACACCCCACTTCCATTTAGATCACTTACAAAGGAAATGCATTAACTTCTGTGGAGCGTTACAGGTAAAAGATGGAGATAAATTACAAGACAGACAAATAAAGCAGCGGAAAATATATAAAACTTTACTTCATTGATAAAACAACAGCTTTCCCAACACCAAAACACCAATACCCAGTACAACAAAGTATGTGTCTTGTTTAAAAAAATAAAGAACCATAAAATGACAATGATATTCCCCAATAAAGCATGAGCCAGCCATAGCAGTGGAAAAGAGAGTCCAAAGCAATACATCGATTACCTTCGAGCTTGGAGAGAGAAACGATCCAAACTAAGCTGAGCTATTCCCTTCCTAACTACCGGGGGAAACGGAAGAAAAGAGGCGAAACAAACTAGTTCAGACATAAGTCTGGTAAGTCCAATGACTTTCAGTATGTAAACAGGTAAAAGTAACATGACATGAATAAACTGGATATAAGACAATACCGTGATAACAAGGATAACAAGATAACATAAAATTAGCATAAGATATGATAAGGAAAGATAAACCGAATGCGCTTCTGCTTTTTCTTTGCTTTGCTACTACCCTGTTATTCTGGTTTTTATATCTCTGCACCAACTAACTAGTATCCTAACTAGTGTCTTTTATGGAATGGTTCATATTCCCTACTAGTGTCTCAACTAGTACCCTGTGTTATGATAAGGTGATACCAACCCCGCGATTATGGTAGCCGTCAGGTGTACATCTAGTACGCGGATCTTACCTCAATCAGCCTAATTGCCATGAAGATGTTAGATGTATCCTTACTACCTTAACCGATCGTCTCCTACTCGTATCGATCTAGTTCTAGATTGTGTCGCTCGACCCTCTGCTTATAGATACCTATGCTGGTACCACCATAGGGTGTATCAAGCCCTAAGGTGGCAACCCGACACGATCAAGATGCACAGCTTTATATCTACTGATGCCCAGTGGCTAATTCTTCCACTGCAGAATATGTGCACGCCCGTGATCCCTCGGAACCTACACTGCTACACCACCTGCCGCTACTTTGACCGCTTATAATCAGCGCAGTAATCGTGCCCCACCCTGCCTAGTTCAGGGTACCATGATACATCTATGTGGGTTACTGATGAAATGGGTCCCTGTTACTAGGGTTTCCTACTGGTTAAGTTTGTGGGCCTATATATAAAAATATTACCCACCTACACGAGATGTACATAATCCTCCCACTGATTCAAACATGTTTATTTAACGGTTAAGTTTGTAGGCCTATATATACAAATATTACCCACCTACCCAAGGTTTACTTAACCCTCCCACTTATCAAGTCAATATGTATTATTGGTTAAGCTTGCCTTAACCCTATCCACTTTGTTCATGTAATATTGGTTAAGTGCTGTCCATTCATGTTTACTTAACCCACCCACACATCATGTTGTATTGGTTATGTGTTTCCTATTAACTTAACCCTATTCACTCATCATGTTATATTGGTTAAGTGTTTCTTATTAACTTAACCCCACTCGTTCATTATGCTATATTGGTTAAGCGTTTCTTATTAACTTAACCCTTCTCATTCATCATGTTGTACTGGTTATGTGTTTCCTATTAACTTAACCATGTTCATTCATCATGTTATATTGGTTAACTTAACCCTGCTCACTTGTCTAATTAACATGTTATAACGGTTAAGTGTTCTAAATTTACTTAACCCCACCTTCTTGTCTAATTAACATGTTTAACGGTTAAGTGTTCTAAATTTACTTAACCCTACCTTCTTGTCTAATTAACATGTTGTATTGGTTAAGCGTCACCTATTCATATGTTACTTAACCTTACCATTCTTAGCATGTCTGTTTACTGGCATTAATTAATTTATTAATGCCCTAACCTCTCACATTAGAACTGTTGTTTGCGGTTGCTGGATGTGTCGGGCAGTTCCGGGCAGACTTCCACCGCAAACACATTCTAACCTCGGGTTTAGGCTAAATGCGCTAACCTCTCACATTAGGTCTGTGTTGTTGCGATTACTGGATGTGTCGGGCAGTTTCGGGCAGTTTTACACCGCAACTCAATCTAACCTCGGGTTAGGCATGTTCATCTTTTATCTAAATTATGTATTTACCGTACATGTCCAAGTCTAGATTTTACATGCTAATTATCCCAATTTCACAAAAATAGTCATGTATTAATTCTCAAGTTATACCCAACAAATTCAATTACAAGTTATTAATCAAAATAAGCTACACCCAATCTTCCTAAATTTACAATAATAATCATGCTCCAAAATCACAATATACATTCTGCTTCGCGTCCCAACCAATAGTTATGCCCAATCTAGTTTTAATATTTCAGTTTACAGTTTACGCCCAAAACTTGGTTTACTCGCCAATTAACCCAAACTTGTAGTTATAATGATAATAATACCCCAATAGCAATTACAAGTTATACCCAACAATTTCACCAAATATGTTATGCCCAAATATTTCACCAAATACATTATGCCCAATATTTAACCAAAATAGATTATACCCAAATATTCCCCGTATTCCAATCATTCGTATTTCGCGATTTCAGCCTAGGTTCGAAGGTAACCCAGGTTCATAAAATAAAAAGGAAATAGGGGAAGAGAGAGAAGGAGCATAAAAATAAGAATAGGCCTAAAAATAGGCATGTAACAACAGACCTAATACAGGAAATTTAGATCCAACAAAGACAGATTCTTGAATAAACTGATACAATTATTATCGTAGGCATAAGAATAGCATCATGAACCAAAAAGAATTATATGCCTGATGTACAACAAAGATAGGCATGATTGTATCGATATATTAACTTCTTAGGCATGTAAAATCATGGATTCGATAGAAAGATAGGGATAAATTTGAAAAGATTGTCTTATCATCAAGCATGGACTTAGATTCATTTTATTACATGCCAAGATTACAATTAGGTATTTAAATCTGAAAATAACGTGAACTTACATTGGTAGGATTAGAAAAGAGAATTGAATCGTTATTGTTGCAGAAACTCTAATTTGATGTTGATTAAGCTCCAAAGTTGATTGTTGATGAAGAACTTCAAATATGATTTAGGTTTTTGAGGCGACGACTATGAGAATTGAGAGTTCAGCAGCATAGAGTCGTCATAAGGAATTGTTATGAATTAGGGTTTAGGTTTAGAGATGTATATACGGATGTCTAGGATTAATTCTAGCCTTTAGATTAATCTAGGATCAATCTAAACCATCCAAGTCACAAAGACACCTCACCAGGCCAATCAGAACAAGCCACATATGCCCTAAGACACCAAAAATCGTCACTACCCAGATCTGGCTAATGGAATGGACCCTACAAGGGGGGTCGACACCTATATCGACCCCGGTGTCGACCCCAAAGAGCCTGAGTTGACATACGTGGTCGGTTCCACGTTTCCTCCTTCCGCCTTCACTGTTTTGAATATTTTATTTTAATTCTGGTTTAAACTGAAATCTTCTAACTTCTGTAATATCTTCATACTGTATCCATTTTACGCAAACTCGGACTCTATCTCAAGTAGAATTCCGAGATGAACGCAATGGCGCAACCCGTTTCCCTTAATTCTTCGTTTAAAGATTAATTATTCTTTAATTATCTCTTATGTCCTATTTTAAAATTACGGGGTGTTACATTCTCCCCTCCTTAAAGGATTTCGTCCCCGAAATCTCTAAGTCAAGAAGAATGTTTATCCTACTATCCAACATCCATCTACTGAACCATTCAATCACAGGCATCTAGTGTCCTCAAAAGGTCTCTAATGCTTTTCATGAACATATGCATAGTGTGTGTATATGTCCTTACCGAAATGCAAAATCAGGCGGTCTACTGATTCAGTTGACCTACTTAATGCTAACTATGTCAGTGCCATGAGTCCATCATGTATGCAATTATTCCTAATCGTACTTTATAACTTCCGCTTGAGTGCACAATCATTCATACAAATGCAACATACATATGATAACACATCAAGTTTCAATCCATATATATATAAATTCGCTCATGCATATGCAATATGGAAGTGACAGAGCCGATCTAGTGCCTAATGTGTGTATATGCATCCACGAGCAACCACCAGCAAACACTTACATCCACTTGGATCCACCAAACATAACATGTCTCAAACACATGTTTACGTCCATTGGCTTCTACCTAAGGATCGAGGATAGGATCGAGAGGATATACTTAAAAGATAAAGACTAGCATGCAAATAAACTTTACAGAAAAAGAGAGATCAAGGATATACCCTCAAAAAGGTATGCTGCGCGTATTTAGTCTTCGGTTTTCTAAGTCGCATCTTCTTGAGCTTCACTCCATAGTGCTCTGACTGTCATAACTTCATGATTGCATAGCTTCTTAATTTCTGTTTCCAGAATATGAGTTGGAACTCATTTCACTGTAGCCTCTCATTCCTCCTTTTCTTCTTGTATACTCGGCATACAACTCCTACTGTGTCATGCTAACATTTCCTCAAAAGGTCTTCCAAAATCCTATTCACCCTTTCCGTTAGAGGATGATAAGCGGTGCTTAAACATAACTGCGTACTCATGGCTTCTTCCGAAATTCACTAGATGGTATTCCATGTAGAAGAACTATCTCTTGAAAATAAATAGAGCTAACCATGTTACCAAGTGTATTTATTAAGGTGATTAGAGGTCTCTTCCCTAATTAACTTATCCATTGCGTAAGCTATTTGAGAGTCTTTTCATTGTGAAGTCCCTATTTAATTCAAAAACGTAGGTCTTACTCCTAGCGATGCCAACTACTAACTTAACCGAAGGTTTTAAAATCAAAGTTTGAAATGTATTCTGAACTTTTCCTTTCCATAAAAAAAGAGGACTTGAAGTCAACCTTTTCTTCTTAAGGCATCTGCTACGACTTTACCCTTCCTTCTTATATCAAAATGGCCCCAGCCCCCATGCTGCATGCATCCGTGTATACTGTAAACCTTTTACTACCGTAAGGTAAAATTCAAAACCGGGGCCTTATAAGAGCCCTCTTCGATTGTTGGAAAGCGACATCACAACCAATATCCCGAGCAAAGGTTAGATTCTTCTTCGTCAATCTTGTAAGTGGGGCTAATACCTTCGTAAAGTCCTTAATGAACTTCCTATATTAGCCCACTAGTCCTAGAAAACTTCTTACTTCCGTTGCGTTCTTAGGAATCTTCCAATCTTGGATTGCCACCACCTTTTTAGGATCCACTGCTATCCCTTCCTTAGAGACCACGTGTCTTAAGAACCTCACCTCTTTCCTCCAAGAATGACATTTGGAAAACTTAGATTTGAGTTGATGTGCTCGTAGGGTATCTGAGACTTACCTTAGATGCAAAGCATGTTCTTCCTCACTCTTAGAGAAAACCAAAATATCATTTATGCACAAGCGAAGTGAACCATCTGCCTTTGTAGAGAAAACAACTGGAGCACCCTTATTCAAAAATACTTCGCCTTATGAACCCTTTCCCAAGTAACTCTTTTACTTGTTTACTGATCCCTTCCTTTCCCTTGGAGCCATGTGTCATACAGGTAATGCAACTGGCTTTGCATTGTCAACTAGATATATGCGGAAGTCTATCTCACGTTTTAGGGGAAAAACCCCTAACTTGATTAAAAACACTGCGTACTCATGGACCATTCTAACGGATCGCAAATCGTCAATAGATGCATCAAGTGATTCTAGGTATCTAAGCCAAACTGATCCCTTAGGATCGCACGAAATCTCGAGGGTATTCCCGAGGCAAGTCAAAACTCTAACTACCCTCCTTTCACAATTACTAACTAACCAATCCGTGCCTAGAATCAACCTATAGCCATGAAACCAAAAAAACATAAGTATTACACTTAAACTCAATACTTAATATAGCTATTCTCAAATCCTTACAAACCAAAGATAAATGAGCCGAACTACCAATTGGATTTGAGACAATATTGGGATCTTCTACTATACAAGCACTAAGGTGCAAAGACTTAACTGTGGAAGCAGATATAAACGAATGTGAAGCGCTAAAATCAAAAAGAGCACTAACAGGATGATCAAAAAGAAAAACTAGACTTTTTCAACAGAAACTTTACTACCTCTCTCTCAGGTACGCTATCGGTGAGAGCATGTACTTGCCCTCCTGAAAATCCTGTTCTTTGTTCTTGCCCTTGTCCTTAATGATATGACCCGATATATCATAATGACGACACTTCCTCTTGTCTTAGATTTTTCTATTCTTTCCTCCTTTGTGAACCAAGTCCATATCCATGAGTTTCTCATCCTTGGGTTGTGCTCCTTAGCCAAACTCCATCATTCTCATCTTTGCCATCCTTGTGTGGCTTGTTGACAAGTTTCTTGAAAGCTGCCTCCATTGCATGGAAAACCCTACAAAGCTTGAAAGAAAATTAGCCACGGGTGAAACTACTGCGGCTATATGGAAGTTGGGCACTTCTTCGCCCTTTGACAGGTGTCGTAGTCTCATCAAGCCTACGCAACCATGCCGCGATGAGTTTACCTCCCAGAAAGCCAGGAGCCCCGAAGACTCAATAAAGAAGGAAAACAAGGATTCAAACAGAGGATCAAAAGATAGTGCATATGGCTTTGGGGAATATGCCTTTAAAACAAAACTTTTCTTTAGAAAATGCTTCTTTTATAACCGTCTTGAAAATAATTTTTCAAATCTTTTATCTGATCCGGTAAACTTCAACTCTGATACCAAGTGAAACACCCCACCTCCATTAAGGTCACTCTCAAAGGGAATGCATTAACTTCTGTGGAGCGTTATAGGTAAAAGATGCAGATAAATTACAAGACAGACAAATAAAGCAGCGAAAAATAAATAAAACTTTACTTCATTGATAAAACAACAGCTTTCCCAACATCAAAACACCGACACCCAGTACAACAAAGTATCTGTCTTGTTTAACAAAATAAAGAAGCATAAAATGACAATGATATTCCCCAATAAAGCATGAGCCAGCCATAGCAGTGGAAAAGAGAGTCCAAAGCAATACATCGACTATCTTCGAGCTTGGAAAGAGAAACGGTCCAAACTAAGCTGAGCTATTCCCTTCCTGACTACCTGGGGGCAAACAGAAGAAAAGAGGCGAAAAAAACTAGGTAAAACATAAGTCTGGTAAGTCCAGTGACTTTCAGTATGTAAATAGGTAAAAGCAACATGACATGAATAAACAGAATATAAGACAATACCGTGATAACAAGGATAACAAGATAACATAAGATTAGCATAAGATATGATAAGGCAAGATAAACTGAATGCGCTTCTACTCTTTCTCTGCTTTGCTACTACCTTGTTATTCTGATTTTTATTTCTCTGCACCAACTAACTAGTATCCTAACCAGTGTCTTTTATAGAATGGTTTGTATTCCCTACTAGTGTCCCAACTAGTATCCTGTGTTATATAATAAGGTGATCCCAACCTCGCAATTGTGGAAGCCTTCAGGTGTACATCTAGTATGAGGATCTTACCTCAATCAGCCTAATTGCCATGAAGCTGTTAGATGTATCCTTACTACCTTAACCGATCGGCTCCTACTCGTATCGATCTAGTTCTAGTTTGTGTTGCTCGACCCTCAACTTGTAGGTACCTGTGCTGGTCCCATCGTATGGTGTATCAAGCCCTAAGGTGGCAGCCCGACACGATCAAGATGCACAGCTTTATATATATTGATGCCCAGTGGCTAATTCTCCCACTGCTGAATATGTGCACGCCCGTGATCCCATCGGAACCTGCACTACTGCACCTACTTTGACCACTTATAATCAGCCCAGTAATCATGCCCCACCCTTCCTAGTTCAGGGTACCATGATACATCTATGTGAGTTACTGCTGAAATGGGTCCCTGTTACTAGGGTTTCCTATTGGTTAAGTTTGTGGCCCTATATATAAAAATATTACCCACCTACACGAGATGTACTTAACCCTCCCACTGATTCAAACATGTTTATTTAACGGTTAAGTTTGTGGGCCTATATATACAAATATTACCCACCGACCTAAGGTTTACTTAACCCTCCCACTTATCAAGTCAATATGTATTATTGGTTAAGCTTGCCTTAACCCTATCCACTTTGTTCATGTAATATTGGTTAAGTGTTGTCCATTCATGTTAACTTAACCCACCCACACATCATGTTGTATTAGTTATGTGTTTCCTATTAACTTAACCTTGTTCACTCATCATGTTATATTGGTTAAGTGTTTCTTATTTACTTAACCCCACTTGTTCATCATGCCATATTGGTTAAGCATTTCCTATTAACTTAACCCTTCTCATTCATCATGTTGTACTGGTTAAGTGTTTCCTGTTAACTTAACCCTGTTCATTCATCATGTTATATTGGTTAACTTAACCCTGCTCACTTGTCTAATTAATGTGTTATAACGGTTAAGTGTTCTAAATTTACTTAACCCCATCTTCTTGTCTAATTAACATGTATAACGGTTAAGTGTTCTAAATTTACTTAACCCCACCTTCTTGTCTAATTAACATGTTGTATTGGTTAAGTGTCGCCTATTCATATGTTACTTAACCTTACCATTCTTAGCATGTCTGTTTATTGGCATTAATTAATATATTAGTGCCCCAACCTCTCACATTAGAACTGTTGTTTGCGGTTGCTGGATGTGCCGGGCGGTTCCAAGCAGATTTTCACCGCAAACTCATTCTAACCTCGGTGTTTTAGGCTAAATGTGCTAACCTCTCACATTAGATCTGTGTTGTTGCGGTTACTGGATGTGTCGGGCGGTTCCGGGCAGTTTTACACCGCAACTCAATCTAACCTCGGGTTAGGCATGTTCATCTTTTAGCTAAATTACATATTTACCGTACATGTCCAAGTCTAGATTTTACATGCTAATTATCCCAATTTCACAAAGCTATCATGTTTTAATTCTCAAGTTATACCCAACAAATTCAATTACAAGTTATTAATCAAAATAGGCTACACCCAATCTTCCTAAATTTACAATAATAGTCATGCTCCAAAATCACAATATACATTCTGCTTCGCGTCCCAACCAATAGTTATGCCCAATCTAGTTTTAATATTTCAGTTTGCAGTTTACACCCAAAACTTAGTTTACATGCCAATTAACCCCAACTTGCAGTTATAATGATAATAATGCCCCAATAGCAATTATAGGTTATGCCCAACAATTTCACCGAATATGTTATGCCCAATTATTTCACCAAATACATTATGCCCAATATTTAACCAAAATAGGTTATACCCAAATATTCCCCGTATTCCAATCGTTCGTATTTCGCAATTTCAGCCTAGGTTTGAAGGTAACCCAGGTTCTTAAAAGAAAAGGAAACAGGGGAAGAGAGAGAAGGAGCATAAAAATAAGAATAGGCATAAAAATAGGCATGTAACAACAGACCTAATACAGGAAATTTAGATCCAACAAAGATAGGCTCTTGAATAAACTTATACAATCATTATCATAGGCATAAGAATAACATCATGAACCAAAAAGGATTATATGCCTGATGTACAACAAAGATAGGCATGATTGTATCGATATAATAACTTCTTAGGCATGTAAAATCATGGATTCGATAGAAAGATAGGGATAAATATGAAAATATTGTCTTATCATCAAGCATGGACTTAGATTCATTTTATTACATGCCAAGATTACAATTAGGTATTTAAATCTGAAAATAACGTGAACTTACATTGGTAGGATTAGAAAAGAGAATTGAATCGTTATTGTTGCAGAAACTCTAATTTGATGTTGATTAAGCTTCAAAGTTGATTGTTGATGAAGAACTTTTAATATGATTTAGGTTTTTGAGGCAGCGGCTATGAGAATTGAGAGTTCGACAGCATAGAGTCGTCATAAGGAATTGTTATGAATTAGTGTTCAGGTTTAGAGATGTATATATAGATGTTTATGATTAATTCTGGCCTTTAGATTAATCTAGGATCAATCTAAACCATCCAACTCACAAAGACACCTCACCAGGCCAATCAGAACAAGCCACATATGCCCTAAGACACCAAAAATCGTCACTGCCCAGATCTGGCTGATGGGGTCGACCCCTATAAGGGGGGTCGACACTTATGTCAACCCCGGTGTCGACCCCAAAGAGCTTGAGTCAACATAGGTGTTGACCCAGCGGGACTCGGGTTGACACCCCAAACGTGGTCGGTTCCACGTTTCCTCCTCCTGCCTTCGCTGTTTTGAATATTTTATTTTAATTCTGGTTTAAACTGAAATCTTCTAACCTCCATAACTTCTTCATACTGTATCCGTTTTACGCAAACTCGGACTCTATCTCAAGTAGAATTCCGAGACGAACGCAATGGCGCAACCCGTTTCCCTTAATTCTTCTTTTAAAGATTAATTATTCTTTAATTATCTCTTATGTCCCGTTTTAAAATTACGGGGTGTTACAAGTACCATATATCATGTCGCCAAGACTAGGCTCTACAATCAAAACCAAAATGTGACATTTTGGAAGTTGGATTTCCATCTGTGAACCATGGAAAGGGATCGTCCTTACTACTTCGAGATTATCTAGCCCGTGTCTCAGGATCAGAGCTCGTGTGGTCCACACGAAGTGGATTAAAATGCCTGAACACTGCGATTCCCCACCCTATGAGGCGTAACTGGTCATATATCGACCAATCCATCCATCGGCTCCACAGAGACCGATATAATCGAGGCGCCTCGCTTTCCATCATCCACGTAATTAAAACTCCAGGGCTTGCAAAACCATGACACCACTCCTAGTTAGAAAGAAACGCATGTCCTCCCTGAGGTCCTCTCCCGTTTCTGGTTCACACCGGGGTGCGAGGCTCGCGAATTAACGCTATACACAAAGCTATGCTATATTAAAGCCATGCTTTGATCATCAACCACAAGACCCAGCTTTTCAACAGAAGCCTTGATCATTTGCATATCAGCATGCCACACAAGCAATTCACGCTATGCAACCGATGTCTGTCAATCACACAGAATGAAATCCGATGTCAGACACACATCCTTTTACAAGTTCGTTGTGGGTTTGAACGATACCAGAGGCACCTTATTCCTCGTCCCATATGTCCAATGCAGGAGTGAGGTCTTCGCATATCCGGTCGATCTCCAAGTACGTCTGGACGATCACCACCTATTATCTCGTCTTGGGTGTACAGCCCAACAAAGATATCAGTAATCATCCAAACGAATTGAAGACCTCTGGTCTTCAACCACCGTCTTCATTGTCGACTCATCGCCGATTCAGTTATTCAGAATGGGATAAACCCGGTTTTCTGAATAACTCGCGTATATAATAAACAAGTGCTATAAAAACACAACATACACCTCATTCCAATTTTTAATATTCTTTTATTTAAATATTCATGTCCTTTGGGAAAGATTCCCATTAATTTTATCAAAGATAAATTCTTTAAATTTATTCTTTAATCTTCCTTTGTATATTAATCCATACTAAATTAAGGTTTATCCAAACTAGTCGGGATTAACGAACCTTACCTAAGTAATCATTTATTATATTTCCCAATCCCAACCTATTCATCTCATGAAGAAAAACTGGTAATACTAAATATCTAACACTGTGGTGTTATCGGTAAAATTAATTACCATTTTACATTCAAATCTAATTAAAGATTTAACTATCGCTTGGAGCAAAACTGGTGATACTCCATTCTCGATCATTTACCGAATTTGATAATTTTAGTTATCAGATTCACCTTTCAACCAAATTAAAGATTCATTAAAACTCCATTTACTTTTAATCTTCAAAAATCATTACTTAATGATTATTCAAATTTAGGAAATAAATCTTGTCTTTAACTGGGTTAAAGAACTAATGTCATTTAAAACACAACACACAATAAATCCAAAATCACATTCCATTAATTATGGAATCTTCACGGAAAACAGATTAATATATAAAATCGATATAAAATCCATGTCTGACTAATAATATAAATGGAATAACGGCAAAGCCTTTTAAATTCCATATATATTAGCAGTCTTCCTCCATAGATGTTTACTTCGATTATTACCAAATCGAATTCCATTCCATTCCAATTTATTTTATTAAATTGGAAAACTTTAATTTGGAAAATCTCCTTTAAATCTTAACAAAAGATTTATAAATTCCAAATCACATTTCACTGTAAATCGGGTTAAAGAACGAATGTCGTTAAAAACACAGTTCACGATAAACCCAATTCACATTCCATTTTATTCCAATTATTAAATATAATTGGAAACTCTAACAATATTAATCAAAATATTTATTCTCTTCACACGGGGTCCAAGAGTAGTGTTACTGAAGACACCGTTCACGACAAACCCAAAATCCCATTTGATATTAAATACAAGGCTCTGAATAGAAAATATATCGGCTTATATTCAATATCAAATTCTACAACCAACAAATATCGTATTGGAAATAACGATATAAATATATCTTTCAAATTTCCATAACAATATCTGTATAATCAAGAAATCCAACATAGAAATATTCCGAAGACAATTTCGATTCAAATCCATTCAAATTTATAAGTTGGAAATCCTGGTTATTTTTAAAACCATTCCAAATACAATTTATTTTATTTAAAAATTATTAGATTTCAAATCTAGTTAATAACCAGTTCATTTTGATAAAAACAATTTTTATCTTTTCAAATATGGATTTTTTCATCCCAACTCTTTCCAAATCATTTATTATGATTTTACACAAATTATTGATATATTTAATAATTTTATCAAGGCCCATAGAGTCGATTTCCATAAACGGCCATCGAACTGCACTTACAACGACTTTTTCCAAATTTAATTTGGACATAATTCCAAATCCAACCATTAGATTTCAAATTCCTTATATTTAGAAAGCTCTTTTCGATACGAACCCAACGGTTTCGGTTTTAGGAGAATCCGACGGTCGGATCTCCCGTAATGTCCATTTGAAGTCAATGGTCGAAATTCGCGAACTGCAGCGGCGCGACACATTCTTTTCAGGCCATTAAATATATATTATATATATTTCATCGATTTCCATTTAAAACGTATTTTATAAATCGTTTTAAATTCGTTTTCAAAACGATTTCAACTTCATATTCAATTTAGATCAAAATTGAATATTCCATATCATTAATATATAAATGATAATATTTTCAAAACATTAGATTTTGAAATCACTATCATTTCGATATTCATTATAAAAATGAATAAAATCGATATAAACATCGTTCACGTTAAAAAGGCGTTAATCTAATCAACACGGCTTTATATATTTAAATATATTCGTGTCCATCCCAAATTGAACATCAAAATCAGATTTTGATCTTTTACTGAATATTATTTTAAAATATTCATTATTCTAAAATATTCGTTATTTTAAAATATTCATTCTTTTTGAACTGGAATCAAACACAGTCAATTACCATATAATATTATTTATATGGATTTCATACAACACATGTATATAACAACAATGAAAACAACAATCCATCATCCAGAATGCATTTTACACTGTATAAGCATTAATTATAAATAATTAACGCTTTCAACAGTCTGTCAACCTATCGATTGACATACAACTAAACAATTAGGATTAGTGTACGTCAAATATCATCCCAATACCTGTGTGGGGTTTCAACCAACAAATACTGAATATTATTTGTGCAGTTGGGCATTATGCAAAATATATCGCCCCAATCAATATCAGTCAAATCGATGTACATAAACAAATCGTCCGATTTGTAGATGAATATTGATTTTATTCATATGCACGTTAGAAATTATATTTTTAGCGACAAATTATTTATTTCAACACATGAATATTTTCCTTTCATTCCACATCATAATCACAATCAATTTTCACAACACATACAATCAAACAAGTCATCCATGGTCTGTGGACGACGGGCGTCGGGTGCTGCTAAGCATCGTCTACATCCTAGGATAATTTTAACTAGAAAATAATCAGAGTGAGGAGTTCTTACCTTGGGTTTCCACTCCACTGTTCTTTATTTCTAAACGATTTGGATTTTGTAACACCCCACTTCCGTTAAGGTCACTCGTAAAGGGAATGCCTTAACCTCGGTGGAACGTTATAAGTAAACAGAACATAAATTTACAAGATAGATAGGTAAAGTAGTACTTGAAAATTTTATAACTCTATTACAGCAGAAACAGAAATAAGTTTGGTTACGTCACAATACCAGAACTAAGTTCACAAATATCAGTCTTATACAAAATCCTTCAGAATGCGTAATTTTTAAAGCCATAATCCCCAACAGAGAATGCCATAAATAGGTAGAATCAAAGCCAAGCAATATTTCAAGCACATCTAGCACTTAAAGCAGATGGAACTTGAATCAAGCTCCTATGTTTCCACCCTGAGAACCTGGGGGGCAATGGAAGAAAAGAGGCGAAACAAACTAGGTCAGACATAGGTCCGGTGAGTCCAGTGACTTTCAGCATATAAACAGATAACAGTATCATGACATGTAAATAAAACTGGATGAGAGATAATCATAATAGGAGTAGCAGGTTAACAAAAGAGATAATGATATAGGCTAAACTAAGCTTATTACTTGGTTTTCACTTCTCTCCACTAATACTAGTATAACAGAATTTGGTGTTGTCCAAATATCTAAACAGAAAACAGAACGATCTATTCAGAAACACGATGCTAGTAATGGACCTTTACCACCCGAACAGAGAGAGACGGTTTTAGAAACATAATGCTAGTAATGGGCCTTTACCACCCGAACAGAGACAGACGGTACAAAAACATAAGCAGAAACGGAATTAGAGACGGAAACAGGATATTCCCTACGGAAACAAAATGTTAGAATTAGGTGTACACTAGTAATGTGCCTTTACCACCCCAACAGACGGTACCACATAGAAACAGATAGGTGTTACCACCCCAACAGAAATAGACGGTACCCCAACAAAAACAGATAGAACTAAGTGTACCCCAGATTCTACCCCAAGCGATCGGCTCCCCTATACATAAATACCATGTGCCGGCCCCATAGAAGGGTGTATAACTCCCTAAAGTGGCAACCTATAGACACAGACCTATTTACAGATGTCACAGTGTCTTACATCCTCAGAGCATACCGGATCCATGCACGCACATGACCCGGTTGGAACGCCATCAACACCCCTCACCCTTGTCAGAGTGAACCTCTTACAATTAGTTCAGTAAGCGTGCCCTGGACCCCTACCTAGTGTTGGGTCATAGTTTTGATACCAGAAAGTGTTACTGACTAATATGGGTCCCAAACAACAGATGACACAAGTAATTACCCCTCCTAACCTTGTGTCCCTAGATTAACAAGTTTCAGATGAACTTTCTTACAGATTTCAGATGTACAAAGTTCAGATTAACTAGTCTTTAGATCAGACATACAAGTTAACAAGTTTTCAGACTAACAGATCAAGTATACAAATTAACTAGTTTTCAGACTAACGAATCAGATATACAGATTAGCAGACTTACAGATTGTTCCACCTAACCTTGTATTGGGCCTACAGATTTTCAAACGGCTTTATTAGATTCATCAGTCCAGTTGATTTAACCTTATCAACCCAATACGTTTTAGGCATCATATTTATCTTAGATTTGCATTAATTAAATATTAATGCACAGACCTCTCACAATAGGTCGGTAGCTTGTGGCCGCTGGATGTGTCGGGCGGTTCCGGGCAGACTTCTGCCACAAGCCAGACCTAACCTCGTGTCTAAGCATCTTTATGCCTATGACCTCTCACATTAGACTGACAGTTTGCGGTTGCTGGTTAAGCCGGTTGGGTCCGGGCAGGCTTCTACCGTAAACAGAGTCTAACCTCGTGTCTCAGCATTCTTATTTTAGCTGAAGTATTCATTCACAGATTATGCCAATATCAGACTATTTATGCCAATTCAACAAATTAACTTCTTTACAAGTTACAGAAGATTATCCAAAGTTCTATTAACATGTTTTGCTCAATTTTAGATCGAGCCTACAGATTTTCATACCCAAATTACCGTATTCAGTTTCAACAGATTTAGCAGATTAGGCAATTTAACAGATTTAATCACCCCTTAAAATTCCATTGACATACCTCGCTTCATTATAAAATTAAGCCTAATTTTACATGCCTAAATTATAGCCATAATTCACAATATAACATATGCCCCGAATTTCTAGTTAAATTTACATAGTACAGAATATTCTCCAAAAACCCCAAATCGTGATAATATGAATTATGCCAAATTATAGCCTTTGGTTTCAGCGTATGTCATATATACAAAATCCCCATTTAGGTGTATTCATAACTAATAGTTATCCTATTTTGATATAGATCTTTTACGCCTAAATCATATACCCTTTTTCTTCCAAGTCATAGATCGTCATATAAAATATGCCCCCAAATCTAGATCTTAAATTACAACATATATTATGTCCTCAAAATCAGATCTTGAATTATAACATGCATTATGTTCGCAAATTACAAGTCATATGTTGTCCTACAATAAATCATAAACCGTCATATATAGTATGCCTAGATCTAGATCTTAAATTACAACATATGTCCTTTTCTTAAATCAGTCATATCCAATTATGCATCATTCATTATTTTCCCTAAATTTAGCATTCGTGTGTCAATCTCTTATGAGATTTGGCTCAGGCTCGTGGTAGCCTGGCTATAAAAAAAGAAGGAAGGAAGAGATACTATATAGTTACAATAATAAGATAGATCTACACAGAAAAACAGATCAGATAAACAAGAATATGCATAATCTCCAATTCAGATTTATAACCACGTCAATATCATAATTAAATTTCATATCTGAAAATAATTGTACTCACAATTCGTGGTTTAAGAAAGAGAAGAACAATTCAGGGATCTGATTTTCTGGAGTTGATTTAGCTTTCCGTTGATGTAGGCGTTGATTTGTTATCATTTAATCCTATTCATATTGGAAGAAGAAGAAGCACTAGTTCTAGCTTAGGTTTCAGCAGAGTAGTGATGCCATTGATTTATTTTAATATGAATTGGGGCAGAGTATAGGAAAAATGAAGTTGTGTGGAGAGAAAGTGAGGTTTAGGGGTGTTTAAATAGCTTTGGAGCAACAAATCTGGTCAGAACGGGCGTCTAAATGCAGAAAAATCGATCTGTCCTCGGATCTGGAAAAAGGGGGGAGGTCAACCCCTAGGTCGATCTTATGGTCGACCTGTTCTTCCCAGGTCGACCCCCTGGTCATCCTGGGTCCTGGGCGGGAATTTTCCCACCTAGCCCGGGTGTCTGATTTGAATTCTGAAACTTTGAATTTGAATTTGGGCTGGTTTTTATTTTAAATTCCTGAAACTTCTAAGTGCCATAACTTCTTCAAACGGAGTCCGATTTACGCAAACTCAAACTCTATCTCAAGAAAAATTCTGAGATGAACGCAATGGCGTAACCCTTTTTCCCTAATTCTTCTCTTAAAAATTAAGTATACTTTGTTTTGCTACTTTATGTTCACAGAAAATACGGGGTGTTACAGATTTTGTTCGCTTCTAGTCAGTTCCATCGCAATCTGTTTCACACGATTTTTCTATTAAAAATCTCATTTTTATTTCAACGCTATAAAAATCCCATTTTTATATAATGGTATACACGATAAAAATCACATTTTTATATATCGCTACTTATATAAATATTACATTTTTATACAACTAAATATCAATTTTTTATCTAACTAAGAATCTATCTTTTCATTACTAGAATTCTAATCTTTTCATTATAAAAATTAAAATCTTTCATTATAAAAATTATTTTTTATACACTGTTATTTCTTTTTATTTCTAAAAATCTCACCTTTTTATTTTCAAAAATCATAACTTTATTCGCTATTCAAACAAATAAAAATCATATTTTTAATCGTTATTTTCTATACAAAAATTATATTTTATTCGTTGTTATACATTTTAAAAAATCAGATTTAAAAATCAATGTTATTTACAGTAAAAATTTCAGATTTAAACAATGCTATGATTTAAAACAATACTGATTTTTAAGACAATGTTGATTTTTAAAACAATAATGTATAAATTAAATAATATATTTAGTTTAAATAAAATAAAATAAAAAGGCACAAAATCTTTCTCTATAAAAGTTGAACACGTCGTTTCTCCTTCGTTCAAATCTAGGTTTCCCCCTTGCCCGCGCTACGAGATCGGAGTCCATCATCTAATGCCATCACGTTGCTCGTCGTCGCCAGCTCCACCGCCGCCAGTGGTGGCGCACCGCTCGATGGTGCCAGGACGTCGTAATTCACGCTCGAATGAGCTGACTTTGGGCTCAAAATTCTTCCCCAACACGAAACGATACCACTTCCAACTGGCATGGATTTGAAGCCTGCTCCTAGCCCTTCAATTTTCTCTTTAGTATCACGCGCTAATTCATGGTGGATTGGAAGTTATTTGGGGTTGAAGTTTTGAACGCCCTCCGCCATTCAACGAGATGAAGGCGGGTTTAACATTTGACCGTGAATGTGCCCTTTGACTAGGGTTTGACCCTTTATAGATTTTTATATTTTATTTATTTTAATTTCTAAAATGTATGTTTACTGATACGAGCTTCAAATCAAACCAAACGACTGTCGCCTCTAGCTAAATACCACCATTCCGGACACAATAGGATATGTTTCGTAAGCCAGTTCAGCTATTACGACCAGTTTTTATTAAACTGAAAATATAAATCATTATATTTTAAATTCAAACGTACATTTTAATTTACCGGGGCCACATACTGACTCCAAAAATTCCTGAAAAATAAATCTGGCTATGTTTTGATGATACGGTCCTAACCAAACTAATTTCAACGAATTTGGAGACCGTTTGAAAGACAGTCATTTTCCAGTCGATTAAATTCAAACTGAATTTACCAAACACGTTTAAATTCACCACGCTCACATATTGATTCCAAAAATTATGCAAATTGGAATCTAGTAAAAATTTGACATTCCGGATCCAACAAAAGTGGTCCCATCAAAAACGGAGGTCGTTTGCAAAATTGCTATTTTTACGGGCTATATTTCCATAGTGACTATTCTGAATTTTCAACTGGACATAACTTTTTATTCCCGCTATGAAATTTCAAATTTTCAGATCCGTTGGAAAGATATTTTCAAATATTTTTTGTTTCACCAAAATCTTGTTTATTTTGAATTCTGTACATTCATTTGAAATTTGAAATCGAATTTTCAAACTACCGCGCCATTTCCAGTTTCTTTTATAATTAAAATAAATATTTATATTCTAAATTCGATTTAAATAAATATATACGTTCTAATTCTATTCAGAATATATTTCTATTCATTATTATTTAAAACAAATAATTTTAAATATTCAAAATTCAGTAAAATTACAAAAATAAAAAATTTAAATTGGTTCTTATTTTCCGGGTTGTTACATGTTGGCCTGGCATTTGCATTGCTGTTTGACCTGTTTGTGCTCGTTCGAGCTAAAATTGCTCTGTGATTTCCTTTTAATGATAGCTGATATGAACATATAATATGTATTTATCTTGCATAACTAAATCAAACAGACACTACACTTGATCTTCTTTGTCACTGCTACATTGTTTTGTATGTTTCATTTGTATTTCTTCACACTTTCTTCATCTATGCTTGAACATGATTGAGCATATTTGAGACCTGAAACACTGTTTTGTTGACCATTTTCATATGCTTGCTTGTATTTGAATCCAATGCTACACCTCTATTTTGTTGATGCACTTGAACCTTTGTGTCTTGTGCACTTGCTTGCTCTTGGTCATTGCCATGATCATGCTAGCATTAAATTTTTAGCAATTGGTATTTGCATATTGCCTTGCTCCCCATTCACCCTTGTTGCTCAGTTTTGTGCCATCTAAAATGTTATTTTTCTCTGGCTTGTGCATGCTGCCTTGGTCATTGCACTTGTACTTCTTCATGGCTTCAACCAAGTTGAGCTTTATTTCATTGTTTGTTGGACCTTATTTCACTTGACCATTTTCATTTCTTGTGTCGTGAACTTATATCCATGGGCTAGACCTTGTGTTACACCCTATCATGTCATTTCTGCACTGTTTTATGGTTGGGTTTCTTGGTAGCATTATTTTATGCATAGCCATTCACCATGTATTGATGTTTCTTACTTGATTAGTTATGACCCATGCACCTTACTTTTAGGTTTACCCAGTTTGTGCATTTATGCCTTCATCCTGAGGTTTTCATTCATGAGACACTTGCACGTATTTGAAAATGCACTGCTGTTCATGCCGTCCGACCTGAAATATTTGCTCCATGGACTTGCACATACTCATTATATATAAATATACATCTATGTATATATATATATATATATATATATATGCATTATGCTTATGCAAATATGAAATTTATATAGTTTATGAATGACAAATATGAAATCCATGAATTTCTATCGTGTCCAAAATATGATTGCACTGATTTGATTAGACTTTTGCAGTTGTCCATGGAAAAAATATTACGTATTTGACAGTTCTGATATTTATAGTGAGTCACTGTGAATATTGTACGTTGATCGAGACATATAAGCTTATATATGACCCTATCTAGAAGAATGATGAGAAACAACCCGAATAACTAGGGCAAATAAAAAACTTGAAAATAAATTTTATATTTGCATATTAAATTGTTTCTTTTTCAGCTTACTTCATTTTTCTAATTTGACAGGTACAACGAACGACTGATAGAAAATGGAACAATACGAATATCAAGAATATAAAAATGAGTGATAAAGTGACTGTGTGTAACTGAGTGAATTGAGCGATCAAACTATAGTGAGGAATATATGTATATCAATGTCTTGTACAATATTATACATCAGTGAGTTGAATAATAATGGAGTCAGAAAGTTGTACTACATCATATTGATATAAAATATTTAATTGTATAATATAACTGATTGAATATCAAATTGTATGCAATAGCATTTTATTTAATATTAATATTAATATCTTTATGAGATGTAATGTAGAATAGCGTACTTACAAACACATTTATATAATAGTATATGTTTGTTATCATCAAACAAAAATCATATTGTTATACTCAACAATCCCCCTTTTCGATGATGACAAACATACGTTAAGATTCTGAATGTGATAAATGTATTCAATTGTGAGATGTAGTGCTCCCCTTATTTATGTGCTCCTCCTACAACTGAACTCCCCATATAGATGCATAGGAAAAAAAATTAAATTCAATTGAATTTCAAATTTTAAAATATTCTTGATTTATTAACTAATCAATCAAAATCCTAACCATTCTCCCCATTTTTATCATCGAAAGGACAATAGAAATCGAAATAGTAAAGAACATAGACTAGAAATATAACTTCAGATCAAGAGGGAAAATATATATCATAAACCTCATTTAATCAAACAAAAATCATTATATTCTTCAAATTAGAAGCAAATTTCACTTTTCAGAATAATGGATTTATGATCAATTTTATAAAATGGAGAGAGGTTTTAAATTTCAAATATAGGAATATGAATTCCAAATTTCGCAAATAGTTTTTCAGTTTAAGCAAACAAATTTAAGTACTTACTAACATGCATAACCTTTAGGACTTTTAAATAGAGTTAGTAGTTATTTAAAAATTGTTACATATTTTTTAACCATGCAAAACCATTAGGACTTTTAATTGAGATTAGTAGAATACTTAACTTTTATCCATCTCTTATATGAGTTACATCCATGCATAACTATGAGGACTTTTGAATGAGAACGGAAGCACATGCATAGAGATTAAGGTGATTCACTTATGCATTGCCATAAGGACTTTTAAATGATAGTGAATACCTAGGATAAAATTATATTTAAAAAATTTTCCTTATTTTCAAAAAAAAAGTTTAAACTCTCTATATTATATAAAACCATGATGAATGCCAGAAAGATGGTAGATAAAGATGATGTTCATGAAATAAGCACTAATTCAAAAATATTATAAAATCTATCCAATCATCATGAGATCTTAAATAATATTTTCTCTTGTTATGAAATATATTATAGTTACTATTCATCACAATCTAAAAATTCTAAAATAATTTTGACGATATCCTAGATGGTTCAATTCATCATCCATTAAATTTTTTAGTAGACAATTAAAAATAATTTTAACATCTGAAATATGTGAAGACCAATTTTTTATGAGAGGGGTTTAGAAAACTAGAATACCACTTGTAATTCTGATTGCTCATAGCGACATTACATGGTATCTTAGACATTGATTTTTCAATATATCGTGCAACCAACAAGCTCACTCAAACAAATTCAGTTTCATTTATCAGAGCAGCAGACTTTTGGTATTAAAGAAAAAAAGAATTTTTCTTCACTTCATTATATCAAGCACAATGAATGATTAATGATTCAAATCAAAAAAATCATTTGAAATCACTTAATGAGATTTATTTCGAAAATTCAAATCCAAATAGCTGAGTCAAGCCAAAGACTACATGGAATTATCACAATTTATCAAAAATATCTTTCATGTAATACACTGTATTCAATGCAAATTTAAAAGACTTTTAAATGTGATTTAGAAGAAACTCAAAATAATAAAATTGTGTGAAAGTTCATTAGCTTTTCAGATAATCAAGAATTTTAAAATTCTAAGCAATAACGTTGAAGTTATATTCAAAATACTACAACAAGGTCAGAAATTATCGGAACTGCCTATAACCTATACTTCAAATGTATTGTTGTTTTTCATTAATTTAAATTTAGAATTTGAAAATATTCGAAACATAAAAGTTGTAAATAGTTGAATATCTTTTCTGGAATTTCTTGAATTTTTCAGTTTGAATTTAGGAAGCTCAAGATATCTAGAAAATACTATGGAAGTGTCAGAATAAACCAACATCGACAAAAAGGGATAAAAATAAAACACGAGCTTAGACATCATACCTGACTTACCATTAACATTGTGGATCTCCAATTCACCTTTCTTGACCAAGGAACTTATGTCGGTTAGCTTCGATTTTGATATGGAACAACTTTGATGAATTTAGAAAGTTGGTTCTTAGCCATCCTCCATCACCTAAGTGTTTAGGTGGTCGAGTAGTCAAACAACAGTTATAAACCACTGTTAAATTTGTTTAATTTTTTTAGTATCCAAACTCATTTACATAACAATCCATCTACATTTACCAATTTGCCTTTATGAACCCAAATTTGTTTAAATTTAACCAAACTTGTTTTATTTTCTTTTGAGGCCCACATTTGTTTAGTTAGATTGTTTTTATTTCTAAACACACATTTTATCTCGTTTATGTCCAAATTTTCCACTAAACACGCACTTGGAAATTCCATTAAAACTAGTAGAGTTTAAATTTCAAACCGATCATTAACCAAGTTATTTGAGGAATTTTTCAAAACATTAAAAATTTGCTTTTCAACTTGATTAATTTTACCAAAACCAAGTCTTTTCTTTTTCTTAACGAAATATTAGTTTTTTAACAACATGTTTAATGATTTTTCTCCATTCAAAAATATTTTCAAATTCAACTCAAAAATGCTAATTTCATATTACAAAGATTTATTATTGTTTATTAGCTTCGAACATCGATTTATAGCAACTTCTCTTTTCTAAACATCTTTTTGCTTTAAGACCAAATTTTCATTTTCAAGTTCCTTAATTAGGTCTTAAATTCAGGCATCTCCTTTTCAAAACATTATTGTTTTAAAATTCCATATTCCATATTTCACTTTTTAATCTCACTTTTTATTTTATAAATCTCATTCTTTTTCAAAATCACATTTTTGTTTTCAAGAATTTTGAAATTTTCTTCTATTTCAAACAATTCCTTTTGAAAATTCGCTCAATTGTCGCATTTAAGATTTTTTATATTCTCGATATCATTTTCAAGCTCATCAAAAATCAACTCGATTTTCAATAAACTCTCTTTCACTAAAATTTCATGTTTGGAATTTTTAGTCGTCTTAAGCTTATCTAACTCCTTTAGCAAAGCATTGTTTTTATAAATCAGCTCATTCTCATTTTTCTTTAAAATTGTAATTTCTTTTTTAAACTTTTGAAAATTTTCATTGAGATGAACAAGATCAATTTACAGATTTTAACAATTTTTGCAATCGTAGTTTTCGAATTTTTCGTTTTCAAGATCCAGTTCTAAATCATGTTTTTTATTGCGTAACTCAAGATTTTCATTTCCAATTTTTTATTCTTTAATTTGATATCATCAACCATTTCAGTTAGTTTATCACAAAGGAGGACTAAATCTTTAAATTAAAATTTACCTAAATTATCATCTGTTGAGTCTCCATTACTATCATCATCCAACTCATGTTCTTCAACTTCTATAACCCTGTTAGACATAATTCTGAAACTAAGTTGACTTTGAGGGGTTTGTGCTCCCGTTGTCTTTTCCATCATACATCAACTCAAGAGTATTCTACATTTCCTATGCAAATAAACAAGAAAGATACGGTTACACTGATTTTTATCAATGTAAGAATATAAAATATGCGTAGCACGAGCATTAATCATAATATCATACTTATCTGCCATATGACATCCATTTTTAATAATATTCCAACACCTAGTTTTAAAAGATTTTAAATAAAACTCCATTTTTAATTTCCAATTTAAAAAAACTTTTCTATCGAAAATAGTTGAGGTATTACTAGACGGATCTTGCTAAATTGATAACTATATAAAAAAAAATTGTTTGAGAAATCCATGACTCTAAAGTTCTCTAAATAAATAAAAACCTACCTCTGATACCACTTGTAGGATCTAAATTAACTGTAGAGGGGGTGAATAGGACTTATTGCATCCACAGAATAAAAAATCAGCACATATAACAAGCAGAGTATACGGAAAGTAAATAACACACAGAAATACCCAGCTTCAGCGAAACTCTCCCTACTACTGCATCCAAAGTTTCTACTAGGAATTAAAACACTCTCTACGCTTGTAATTCCTGTAAACTCGTGACACTCGCTCCCAATTGTCCTAACCCTATGCTCAAAACCTTGACATAAGTTAATTCCCTGAGCCATGATTTCCCTAAACTACAAATCCCGTAATTTGTTACCTAATTAGAACTAGAGTTCGGCGAAATAAAAATGATACAATAAAGAGAACCAAAACAAAAGCCTAACACTAACTTAAACCCTAAGTTAAAAATTAAAAAGACATTTAAAAATTAGTCTAGCTACTTTTATGCAAATATGCTCAATCGCTTTATATTTTAATATCCCTCTTTGTGTTCAATATCTTGCTTGTCCTCAAATGTACAAAACTGGTGTTTTTGATTAACCCCCAGCTCTTCTGTAATTTCGATCGAAATGGATTATTAGCTGTTGGCTTCTTCGATTGATCTCTCTAGTTTCTTTATGGAGCTGTTGGTTTATCTTCTTATCGAGATTTTTTCGATTGAAAACTGTTAAGTGATTTTTCCTTTTAGGATTAGTATTTCTTGTCTTGAATGTTATTCAATATCTCCACCATTGTATGTGATTATGCTTGGGTTTATATAGGGTTTTGAAACCCTAACTCTTTTGATTCTAGATACTTCATGTGATTTAAATTGATCAACCTTGCTGAATATATTTTGTTGTTGTTTCAGGAAATTTCACCTCGTTTGAATTTACCGAGAATAATACTTTTTGTCGAATATATGCATTTCGTATGAAAGTTATTTCTGGAATTTTTAAATTATTCTTCTTGCCAAAAATATAAGCTTTTTGAATTTTTCTCTGGTTCGAAATTTAAAAAACTTTGTTTTAAAAAAAATGAGATATAGTTTATTTTCTATCTCCTTCTTTACCCTATTCTACTGGTTGGCTTGTTTACTTGCTACACTTAGCCTTTGTTAAAAACTGTTGCACCAATCTTATTACGTACTTTTAAAATTCATTGCTGGTTCATTTCCAATGACCTGCACTATGACTGTATTGATCTTCTTGCTTGCATCATGCACTGTTACTGATTTGTTTGGGTCTTTAGTGCATGTTGGCCTAGTATTTGCGTTGTTGTTTGACCTGTATGAATTCGTTAGAACTAAAATTTCTCTGTGATTTCCTTTTAACGATTGATAATATGAACCCATAATATATCTTGATCTTGCATAACTAAATCAAATGGATTCTGCACTTGATCTTCTTTATCCTTATCGCTGCTACACTGTTTTGTATGTGCCATGTGCTTTTGTGTCATTTGCAGTGCTTCATACTTTCTTCACCTATGCTTGAACTGGCTTGTGCATTTTGAGACTTGAAACACTGTTTTGTTGACCATTTTCACATGCTTTCTTATTTTTGAATCCAGTGATGCACCTCTGTTTTGCTGATTCACTTGAACCTTTGTCTTGTACACTTGCTTAGGGGTGATCGTTCGGTCGTTTCGGTTGGTTTGAACGTAAATTTTTTTAAAACGAATTGAAACCGAATTTTTTTCAAACCAAACCGAACCGAACCAAATTAATTTCGACTAATTCGGTCGGTAATTGATTTAACCGAATTTGAAGAATGTATTATTATTTAAATGATGGATTCACTCAAAGTAAAACATAAATTCATGTTTGAAGATATTTTATATTGTAAATTTTGTATTTACGATAAGATTTGAAATATTTGCAACAAATGCCTCTGTATTACATAACTAACCTAATTATTTAAAGTAACATAACACCCTAAAATTAGATAATAAATTAAAAGTTCAATCAATTCGGTTAAACCGATAACAAAAAAAACTTTTACAAACCGAATTCAAACCGATTTAGTTTTAAAACCGAACCGACCGAATTGAACCGGTTTGGTCAGTTAATTCAGTTTGAACCAAATATTGCTCACCCTTACACTTGCTTTTGGTCATTGCCATTATCATATTGGCCTAAAATTTTTGGCACTTGGTGTTTGCATATTGTCGTGCTCCCTATTCACTCTTGTTGCTCGGTTTTCGTGCATTCTAAAATGTCGTTGTTCTTTAGCTTGTGCATGCTACCTTGGTCATTGTACTTGTACTATTTCACTACTTCAACTTTGTTGAGCTTTGTCTCATTGTTTGCTGGACTTTGTTTCACTTGACCTTTTTCATTGCTTTTGTCATGAACCTGTACCGTGCACCCAACTACGTATTGCACCATGTCATGTCATTGCTGCACTATTTTATGGTTGGGTTTCTTGGTAGCACTGTTTTATGCATGGCCATTCACTATGTATTGATGTTTCTTGCCTGATTAGTTATGATCCATGCAGCTTACTTTTGGGTTACCTAATTTGTGCATTTGTTCCTTCACCCTGAGTTTCCAATCATGTTGCACTTGCATGTATACAAAAATGCACTGCTATTCATGTTGTCCGACCTGAAATCTTTGCTTCATGCACCTACACATACTCATTATATATATATATGTATATGCATATATATATGTATGTGTATATATGTAATAACCCGGAAATCTGAGCCAATTTAAAATTTTAATTTTGGCTATTTTAATGAATTTTGGATATTTAAAATAAATTATTTTAAATAATGACGACGAGAAATTTATTTAGAATAGAATTCGAATGTATATATTTATATAGATCGTCGTTAGAATATAAATATTTTATTTTAATTATAAAAGGAATTGAAAATGGCGCGGTAGTTCGAAAATTCAATTTCAAAGTTCAAATGATTATACAGGATTCAAAATAAACCGGATTTTGGCGAAACCAAAAATATTAGAATCTATTTGAGAATATCTTTTCAACGAATCCAAAAAATCAAAATTTCGTAGCAGGTATAAAAAGTTTTGCCCAGTTGAAATTTCAGAATAGTCGCTATGGAATTCTGGCCCTTAAAAATGGAAATTTTGCAAACGACCTCGGTTTTCGACGAAACCACTTTTGTTGGATCCATGATGTCAAGTTATTCCTAGATTCCAAAATTCGTAATTTTTCGTATCGATATGTGAGCATGGCAAAGGAAAACGCGTTTGACCAGTTTTAGTTGAATTTAATCGACTGGAAAATGGCCATTTTTCAAATGGTCTCAGAATTTGATGAAATTAGTTTTGTTAGGACCGTTTAGTCAATACAAAGCTAGAAAATATTTTTCGGTAATTTTTAGAGTTAGTATATGGTCCTGGTAAATTAAAATGCGTGTTCAAATTCAATATATAGATTTATATTTTGATTTTGACGGAAACTGATCGTAACAGCCGAATTGGCTTACCGGACATCTCCCATTGTGTTCGAATGAGGGTAATTGGCTATGGAAGACAGTCGGTGGGTTTGATTTCGAATTCGAAATAAAAAGTTGCTTTTTGAAATTTAAAAATAATATAATATATATCTATATATATATTCCCTCCTACCCTTCCCTCTCTTCCATTCAGAAGTCAACGCCCACTGAAAAAACCCTAAATTAATCCGTCGCGCCCCCCTGTCAGGGCCACCTCGTCGCCTCCACGCCGCCCACACCTCCCAATCGCCCGTCGCTCTTCCTCCACCCCCTCTCCTCTCCGATCTCGAAGCTCCGACACCCCCTTCGATCGATGCGAGACACCGACGCGCCCCCCTTGAAGACCCGCCACCATTAGAACCTTAGCCGCCCCACCTGACGAGACCGCCGCACCCCTTGACCCATCACCAGACCTCGAGCCCGCCCCGCCTCTTTTCGAACAGCGAAACCGCCTCCAAACATTACCCTAAAACCGCCCCAAATCTGCAGCTACACCGCCGACACCACGGCAGGTCCGCCCTCCGCACCACCATCGACGCAGCCGCCATATCCACCCATGATTCCCCTAGTAAGTTTTTCACTTTATATTTGTTTAAAATAATTTGTTTAATGTAATTAAAAAGCATCGTTTTATTACAAAAATAGTCTAGTTTTAAAAACTGAACTTTTTATATATGTATGATAGTAAAAATATAATTTTTATATATGTACGATAGTAAAAATATGATTTTTATTTATGTAGAGTAATAAAAATATAATTTTTATTTAAGTAGTGAAGTAAAAATATGATTTTTACTTCAATAAAAATAGGATCTTTATATGTGAAGTGAATTAAAAATGTGAATTTTTATTTATTAAACATCGAAATAGAAATGTGATTTTTGTTTTAAAGATAGCAGAATAAAAATATGATTTTTATTTAAGAGGTAGCGATGTAAAAAAATTAGATTTTTCTTTATGTGAATAGCGTATAAAAATTGAACCTTTATGTATATGTTAAGAAAGTAAAATTTTGATTTTTATATACATACCAACAATATAAAAATGTGATTTTTATATATGTAGTGGCTACGGACAATGAAATTGACAAAACGACGAGCACGACGAAGATTTCCTACATATGAAGAGTCGCGGCGTTTGGTTTAGCTAATCGGTGAGAACTCCTCACTTTTATTTTAATTTCTAGTTGAAATATATACTAGGATGCAGACGGTGCTTAGCAGCACCCGACACCCGTCCTCCACAGACCATGGATGATTTCTTTGATTGATGTGTTGTGAAAATTGATTGTGTGATGTGGATTGAATAAATATTTTATAGTTAAAAATATATTTTTTAACGTGTATATAAAATAAATATTTATAAACAAATCGGACAATTTGTTTATATACACTGATTTGACTGATATTGATTGGGACGATAAATTTTACATATCACCTAACTGCACAAATAAAAATCTGTGTTTGTTGATTTGAAACCCCACACGGGTATTGGGATGATATTTGACGTACACTAATCCCGATTGTTTAGTTGTATGTCAATCGATGGGTTGACAGACTGTGTAAGCGCTAATTATTTATATTTCATGCTTATGCAGTTGTGTTGTGCACTCTGGATGATGGTTGATTTATTGTTGCTATTATATACCTATGTTGTAGGGAATCCATATAATTAACGTTATATGGTAATTGATTGAGCCTCATTCCAATTTGGAAAATAAGGAATATTATAAAAGAAAATTCATGTGTTGAATAGAATAAAAATTCATGTGTTGAATAGAATAAAAATTCATGTGTTGAATAGAATATAAATTCATGTGTTGAATAAAATATATGTTCATGTGTTGAATAAAAAAAAATTCATGTGTTGAAGAAAATATTCATTTGTTGAATAGAATAACGAAGTTATTGAAATATATAAAGCTGTGTTAGTTAGATATGCGCCATTTTGACACGAACGATATTTATGTCGATTATATTCGTTTTTATAATGATTATAGAAAAAGAAGTGATTTCAAAATATAATATTTTGAAAATATTATCATTTGTGTATCGATAATGTGGAATATTCAATTTTGATTCGAAATTGAATACAAAGTTGAAATCGTTTCGAAAACGAATTTAAATTGATTTATAAAATACGTTTTAAAAGGAAATTGACGAAATATATATATTAAATATATTATATATATATTAAATGGCCTGAATAGAACGCGCCGCGCCGCGGCAGTTCGCGAATTTCGACCATTGACTTCGAATGGATATTATGGGAGATCCGACCGTCGGATTCTCCTAAAACTGGAACCGTTGGGTTTGTATCGAAAAGAGCTTTCTAATGAATATTAGAGATTTGAAATCTAACAGTTGGATTTGGAATTATGTCCAAATCAAATTTGGAAAAGGTCGTTGTAAGTGCAGTTCGATGGCCGTTTATAGAAATCAACTGTACGGGCCTTAATAAAATTAGTTAAAATGGTAATAATTTGTGTGAAATCATAAGAAATGATTTGTGAAGAATTAGGATGAAAATTTCCATAATTGAAAAGATAAAAATAGATTCTTATCAAAATGAACTAGTTTTGAACTAGAATTAAAATCAATTTATTTTTGAAATAAATAAATTGAATTTGAAAAGGGTTTTAAAAGTAACCAGAATTTCCAATAATTGAATTGGAATGGATTTGAATCGAAATTATCTTTGGAATATTTCGATGTTGGATTTCGTGATTATACACATATTGTTATGGAAATTTGAAAGATATATTTATATCGTTATTTCCAATATGGTATTTGTTTGTCGTAGAATTTGATATTGAATATAAGCCGATATATTTTCTATTCAGAGCCTTGTATTTAATATCAAATGTGATATGGGTTTGTCATGAATGGTGTCTTCATTAACACTGTTCTTAAACCCAGTGGAGAAAAAGATTAAATCTTTTTATTTAGATTTAATGAAGTGTACAATTTAAATGGTATTTAATTGGAATTGAATTTGAATTGGTTTTTTTGGGGTTATCGTGAACGGTGTTTTAAAAAACACTTGTTCTTTAACCCGATAATTAATGGGATGTGATTTTGGGTTTATAGTGAACCGTGTTTTAAATGACATTGGTTCTTTAATCCAGTTAAAGACAGGATATGATTTCCTAAGTTAAACAATCATTAATATTGATTTTTGGGAAGATTAAAACCAAGTGGAGTTTTAATGAATCTTTAATTAGATTGAAGTGGTTGAGAATGGAGTGTCACCTGTTTTGCTCTAGGCAGTAGTTAAATATTTAATTAGATTTGAATGTGAAATGGTAATTAAATTTACCGATAACACCGTGGTGTTAGATATGAAGTATGACCAGTTTTACTTCATGGGATGAACATGTTGGAATTGGGAAATAAAATAAATGATTACTGCGGTGTGGTTCGCTAATCCCGACTAATTTGAATTGATATTCAAAAGGAGATTAAAGAATAAATTTAAAAGAATTTATCTTTGATAAAATTAATGGGAACCTTTCCCGATGTATGAGAATATTTGAATAAAGGAATATTCTGTATTGGAATGAGGCGTATGTTGTGTTTTTGTAACACTTGTTTATTATATACGCGAGTTATTTAGAAAGACCGGGTTTAACCCATTCTGAATAACTGATTCGACGGTGTGTCGAGAATGAAGACGGTGGTCGAAGACCGGAGGTCTTCACATCGTTTGGGTGATTACTAATGATCTTGATTGGGCTGTACACCCAAGAGGAGGGAATCAGTTGGTGATCGTCCAGACGTACTTGGAGATTGATGGTTATGCGAGGTACAAGGTGCCTCCGGTTTCGTTCAGACCCAGAACGAACTTGTAAATGGACTGTGTGTCTAACATTGGATTTTATTATGTGTGATTGATTTCTATTAAATATATATATCTGTTTGGCGGCGGAGAATTTATTCTCTTGCTTAACGCCCTTCTCTGAGACGTACGAGCTCAGGGGTTATATATTGATGGATATCAATCGCATGGAGTGAATGGCCTGTGTGGCATGCCTAAGTGGTAATTGACCAAGGCTTCTGTTGAAAAGAAAAGTCTTGTGGTTAATGATCAAAGCACGGCCTATGTGGCATAGCTTTGTGTAGCGTTGATTCGTGAGCCTCACACCCCGGTTGTGAACCAGGAACGGGAGAGGACCTCAGGGAGGGCTTGAGTTTCCTTCTAGCTAGGGTGGTGTCAGTGACCTACCAGCCCTGACATTTATATTATTTTCACCTGTGTGGTTGTTGCTGTTGCGAGGCGCCTCGGATATATCGGTGACTATGTGGAGCCGATGGAGTCATTTGGCTCATTTACACCCCAAAGGGCGGGGAAACGTAGTGTTCAGGCATAATAATCCACATCGGTGGACCGGCCCTGACGATCCATGGGGCAGTTGCGGCTGTTCCTGAGACATGGGCTAGATTGTCTCGAATTCAGTAGAGGACGATCCCTTGCCTCGGTTCATAGATGGAAACCCAACTTCCAATATGTGACTTTGCGGTTTTTGATTGTAGAGCCTAGTATGGCGACATAGTGGTATGGGGCACTTATGCCATCTATGATTGATACCTGTGATTTGAAATTGTTTTGACACTATACACTTATAGTAATAATAAATCATGAAATTTCACGTACCAAGCATTCTTGGCTATTATAAGGAAAAAGCCCTATCCTCCGGCTTGCGTTGCATTGTGTGATGGGACCTGGGTCTTATAATAGCTTCATTGTTCTTTATTTAGCATTGTGCTGTTGTTTTATGCACTGGTATTCTAGGGAGGAAACCCGTTCCATGTTATACGGCGTGGTCCTTTGATTTACCTAACTTTAAAATAAATATTAATAACTGGTTTAGTTCTCACACCAGTCACATGACTGACCTGGAGTTTATTGTTTTAACCTAAACTCTGGGTGCGCTTATTTTGACACGGGAAGCTAGTAGTTTTGGTTTTGCATATTTATATTCATAGGAACCTGGTTGACAGCTGGAATGATATCCGGAAAGCTCTGTATCCATATATCTTCTTTAGTTGTGTTTTGTATTATTTTCCGCTGCTATGTAATGTATTGTAATCTCTGATATTTTATAATGTATATTATTTGTTAATACTCTGTATATTCTTGTATTCTGATGGAATTTTTGTAATAAACAATGTAATGTTCTTCAGTAAGCGTTCCGATTTGTCTTGTCCTCAATGTATCCGCTCTTTCCTTCACGGGGAAGTTACGGATCCTTACAATATATGTATTGTGCTTGTGTAAATATGATATTTATTTATGTTTACGAATGATGGACATGAAATTCATTAATTTCTATCATGACCAAAACATGATTGCACTGAGTTGATTATACTTTTGCAGTTGTCCGTGGAAAAAATATGTACTTGACAACTATGATATTTACAGTGAATCACTCACTATATTATACGTTGGTCGAGATGTATATGATTATATATGACCCTGTCTAAAATAATGATGAGAAACAACTCGAATAACTGGGGAAAATAAAAAACTTATAAGTAAATTTAATATTTTCATATTAGATTGTTTCTTTTCAGTTTACTGCGTTTTTTCTAATTTGATAGGTACAATGGACAACTGGGCAGAAAGTAAAAATGCACCAAAGATCAAGAATATAAGAATAAGTGGCAGAGTTACCATGTACATGTACATGAATGTGTGTAATTGATTGAGTTGGGTGATCAAACTATAGTGAGGAATATATGTATATCAACATGTTGTTCAGTATTATATATCAGTGAGTTGTACAATAGTGGAGTCAAAAAGTTGTATTATTTCAAATATTGAAATAAAATATTTAATTGAATAAAATAACTGTTTGAACATCAAATTCTATGCAATAGCACTTTGTTCAATATAAATATTTATGTTTGTATGAGATGAAATGTAGAATAATACACTTACAAACACATTCACATAATAGTATATATGTTTGTTATCATCAAACAAAAATCATATTGTTATACTCAACGAATACTTCTTTGGAGAGTATTGAATTTTCACCAAATTCAAACAACAAAACCCTCCTTAGAAATCAAATGAAAATTACTGAAAATTAAAAGACATATAACATGGCCATAAGCAAAAAGTTTGACAAAATTTCAAGTAAAATTAAAAAATTCTTTGGGATATTAGCCAAAAATTTGGCTTCTCACCATCAACCTCTTCATCAACTACTTTCTAGAACTTTTATATTATAAAATAGTTGTTTCTAAGTGTTTTCCTAGTTTTCATGCATTGTATTTTTTTTTTATTTCTATGTAGAATGTAATTTCTATTAAGTATTAATGAAATTTCCTTGCTTATTATGTGTACCATCACCTATAGTATCCAAAAATTGACAAAACCATTCACAACAACTCAAAATTTCAATATAAATCATAACCAAAAAAATTATATCAAGTATGTCGACATACACATGTTGACATACAACGTTCATTTGTGAAATTTTGAAACTATAGTAAGCAACTCATGTCTTTCCAGTACAAACTATTTTAACTCCTAACTATACCCTTTTTCAACTAGAATTTTGACTAAAAACTCCATTATCTTCTTCCTTGCTCATCTCTTATCCAAAAACAAAAATTATGGAAAATCCAATCAGTAGTTTAGTCGAAAGCTTTAAAAAAATTATCGAATCTTTCAAAAATATTCACTCATCCATCCTTTAAAATAAAAGGCATTTAGAGTTAAGCCAAGTGCAGAAGATCAAGGAGCAAGAAAAGCATTTCAATGCTCTTCGATGGATGACATTCTTCTAAACAAGGATGAACCAAATCAAAAACCAAAATGCACACTAAACAAGGATGATAAAGAACAAGATGCCATTAAAGAAGATCCACTCTTTAGAAAGACTAATGGGTTAAATAGGTGTGTAAACAAGATTAACATTATGTGATTTATTGATTGTATATGATTTAAAATACTTGGACATAATGCGTTATTTAGACTGCTTTTATTTATACCGTTTGATTTTTTTGTGCTTGTGTGTTTATATATAACTTTGATTCGTATAAATAGCTGGGCCGAATATGTAAAATAAGATTTAACATAATTTAGTACTTGTTTGTATTGAATCGAAATGTTTGAACTATAACGCTTAGGTATATTCCTAGTTTAATGGTATTAGGACATAATACGTTCGGGGAAGTTACCATTTGGGATTAATATTACTTGTGTTTGGAAAAAAATTATAAGGACAAATTAATTTAATATTTTATCCACAAGGATAGCACAATTATATTTTATCCAGAAGGACAATTAACAGCCCAGCCCATAAAAACCCAGTTATTTCATTTTCTGTCTTAATCGTCGTAACCCTTACTTCTCTCCACCGTAATTAAGAAATGGCTACAGAATCGCGATCGTCGAATTCTCCGCCTACGAAGTCTCCTAAATTAGACCGAAACTGTAGCAACTATACTGACAGCGAGTTAATGGAAAAGGTAGTGGAAAGGAATTTTGAAACCCTAGTTGAAGCTGCGGAATTGTCCCAAGCTGGAGTCGAAATCCTAAGTATTGATGGTCAGAAGCAAATTGAAATCCAGTAATGGTTAAAATCGCAGTTGAAAGAGGAAATGATAACGTTGATTGCCAATTTGTCAATCAAAGAGGAGTTGATGGAAAAAATGATACCGAAAATGTACAAACTAGTAACGAACGAATTGTGGTTGAGAACCGGAGTGATACAATCGAAGGTAAAAATGATGAAGAATTTATGTTGGGAGAAAAAAATGATACTGTCACTACAACAAAATGACCCTACTACAACGGTGGAACACCGTTGTAATATACATTTTACAACGGTGGGCAAACCGTCGTGTATTAATGTAACACCCCACCTCCGTTAAGGTCACTCACAAAGGGAATGCCTTAACTTTGGTGGAGCATTTTAGTAAACAGAACAGAAACTTACAAGACAGATAAAACAGTACTTGAAAAATTTTAACTTTATTACAGCGGAAACAGAAATCAATATGGTTACACCCTTTCAAATCTCAGAGTTCAAGTACAAAATATCAGTCTTGTACAAAAGCCTTCAAAATGCATGGTTTAAAATCATAATCCCCATAGAACGGAAGCTATACAGAGCCAAGCCATACTTTAAGCACTTCAAGCAAAGAGAAATCCGGATCCAGCTAAAGTATTCCCTCCTTGGATAACCTGGGGGGGAAATGGAAGAAAGGAGGCGAAACAACAAGGGTCAGACAAAAAGTCTGGCAAGTCCAGTGACTTTCAGCATATGAACAGATAATAATAATATGACATGAACATAAAACTGGATGAGAGAAAACTGTAACAGGTGTAGCAGATATAACAGAAGAATAGAATGACATAAATTATTGCTTTACACTTCTCTGCACTAATACTAGTATAACAGAATTAGGTGTCACCCTAATGTCTAAATTGAAGCAAGAACGGGTACAGAATAATTTAACAGAACCAGAATGCTAATAATGGGCCTTTACTACCCGATCAGAAACAGACAAAAGCAGAAACAGATTAATCCCTACGGAAACAGAATGTAGAATTAGGTGTACACTAGTAATGGGCCTTTACCACCCGAACAGACGGTACCACACAGAAACAGACAGGTGTTACCACCCAACAGAAACAGACGGTACCAACAGAAACAGACAGAACTAAGTGTACCCTAAAACCCTACCCCAAGCGATCAGCTCCCTAATACATAAATATCCTGTGTCGGCCCCACAGTAGGGTGTACTCCATAAAGTGACAACCAATTGGCACAGATCTATTTACAGATGTCACGGCGTCTTACATCCTCAGAGGCAGACCGAGATCCATGCACGCACATGACCCGGTTGGAACGCGCCATCAACACCCCTCGCCATTATCAGAATGAACCGCTTATAATTAGTTCAGTAAGCGTGCCCGGACCCTACTTACTGTTGGGTCAAAGTTTTGATACCAGAAAAGGTTACTGACTAATATGGGTCCCAAACAACAGATGACACAAGTAATTCCCCTCCTAACCTTGTGTCCCCAGACTAACAGATTTCAGCTTAACTTGTCTACAAGTTTCAGATGTACAAAATTTAGGTTAACTAGTTCATAGATCAGACAATCAAGTTAACAAGTTTTCAGACTAACGGATCAGATGTTCGGATTAACATGCTTACAGATTAACTGGTTCCAGATTAGCTAACTTTGTATTGGGCCTACGGATTCACGAAACGGGTTCATCAGATTCATTGGTCCAAATGGTTTAACCTTACCCAACACGTTTTAGACATCATAATTATCTCAGATTTTCATTAATTAAATATTAATGCCCAAACCTCTCACATTAGACTGACAGTTTGCGGCTACTGGTTAGGCCGGTTGGTTCCGGGCAGGTTTCTGTCGCAAACTGAGTCTAACCTCGGGTTTCTAGCACGTTATGACTAACTTCTCACATTAGAACCTATTGTTTGCGACCACTGGATTATGCCGGGCGGTTCCGGGCAGAATTACACCGCAAACTCATTCTAACCTCGAGTTAGCCATGTTTATCTTTGCGGCCAATTAATTAATGATTTACCATTTATACCCACGCCTAATATACATGTCAATTATTCATAACTATAGCCAATTCAGATTATCTCAATAGCAGACTAATTATACCAACTCAACAGATATAGCAGATAACAGATTTCTCAGATTAGGCGACTTAGCAGATTAAGCAAACTAGCAGATTTAGTATTTTCAACAGACTTAGCAGATGACAGATTTGGCAGATGAACAAATCTAGCAGACTAGGCAGTAGAGCAGAACTAGTAGATTAAGCAATATAACAGAACTAGCAGATTAGGCAATGTAACACAACTAGCAAATTAGGCAAATATAACAAATTTACTCATTTCTTAAAGTTTCATACCTTGCCTAATTATAAATCTTGCCTAAGTTCACGTGCATAAATAATAGTCTTGATTCACAATATTATCATACACCCTATGTTTGTATTAAATTTACATAGCACAGATTATGGTCATAACTTTACCATATATCATATGTTCCAAATTTTTATTAAACCTGCATAGTACAGAAGATCCATATAATTTATACCAAATATAGCCATAGATTACTATGCATGTCAAATATCCCAAAGGTCCCTTACTTAGGTGTTTATTTACATTAATAGATATCCTACTTTCATGTAAATCTTTATACCTAGGCCATATTCTCTTTATCCTAAATCATGTGTTCAATACAGTCTATATTTATGTTCAATTATATACCTTTTTACGTCATGTCCACAAATCATATGTTCAATACCTTTTTATGTTATAAATATAACATGTCCAATCATATGTCTCAGATTCATGTTCTAGCTACAGTCCATGTTCTTTCCTCAAATTAGTCACCTATTGGTCATGCCCAATTTATGCATCATTCATTTTACTGTCCCAAACATTTTAGCGCATGTTAATCTCTTAAGAGATTAGCTCAGGCTCGTGGTAGCCTGGCTATAGAACAGAAAGAGGAAAGAGGTACAGAATAAGATAAATCAAATCAGAACAGATATAATCTCGGATTCAGATTCACAATTCATGTCAAAATCAGAATTAACGTTTATAGCGGAAAATAACTGTACTTGCCTTAATTGGATTAAAGAAAGAACTCTAGTTGTTGTAGAACCGTTGCAGAAGCTGTAACCTCTAATTGAATTTAGGTTGATGTTGATGGTCTTCTAGTTTTGATTTCAGCAGAGTAGCAACACCATTTTTATTTTTAATTTAGAATCGAGGCAGAGTAGAAGCAGAATAGAATTGTGTGCAGAGAAGGCTGGGTTTGGGGCTGTTTAAATAGGTTTAGGCAGACGAATCTAGATAGAAAACGAGACCAGATACATCAGAACGCACCCAGGCAGAAAAGCAGATTCGGGAGGCAGGTCGACCCCCAGGTCGACACTAGGGTCGACTCTAGGGTCGACCCCCTGGGGGAAGGTCGACTCTTGGGTCGACTCTAGGGTCGACCCCCTGGGGCAGGTCGACTCTAGGGTCGACCCCCTGGGGGCAGGTCGACTCTAGGGTCGACTCCCCAGTCGACCTGGTCTGTGTTGTTTAATTTTTTTCTGAACTTTGGAAGGCCATAACTTGGTCATATGGACTCCGATTTACGAAATTCCGGACTCTATTTCGCGTATTTTTCCGAGTCGAACGCAATGGCATAGCCCATTTCCCTTGATTCTGATTTTATATTTTAATTATACTCAAATTTGTAATTCTTAAGTTCACAGAAAATACGGGGTGTTACATTTTCCCCTCCTTAAAGGATTTCGTCCCCGAAATCTTCAAGTTAAGAAGAATGTGTCCTACCATCCAATCACTCATCTACTTTGTCATCATCCACAAGCATCCATTGTCCTTAGAAATTTCTAGTGCTGTATGAACATTTGCAAAAGTGTGTGTATATGTTCCTTATCTAATGCAAAGATTAGGCGGTCTATTGATTCAGTTGACCTCCTTAATGCGAATTATGTCAGTGCCATGAGTCCAATATGTATGCAATTTTCCTATTTGATACATATCATTTCTATATGAGTGCACAACCATCCACTCATATGCAACATCCATGTGCTGATTCAACCATTTTGCATCCATAAAAATTTAAAATGCTCACACATCCATATGCAGTATGAGAGTGTTTTCGAGCCGATCTAGTGCCTAGTGTGTGTATATGCATCCACGAGCAACCACTAGCAACCACTTGCATCCACTTGCAACCATCAAACATAACATGTCTCAAACACATGTTTACACCCATTAGTTTCTACCTAAAGTTCGAAGATTCGATCGATAGGATACAGTCGAGGAAGCGAGTACAGATAAAACAAAAACTTGATTCCTGCCAGACATTGGTTGAGAAAATAATTCCCCTAAGTGTCAACCCCGAAGACCGAAATCAACATCAGATTGACACCCAGAGGGTTACCCTCTTTAGACAATGTCAAAACTGGAAATCTTATCAGAAGTATTCAGATATTTACAGACTACTGGTACAGATCAGGTTCCCTAATGATTCTTCGGAAGCTAAGCATGATAAAAATCATATCCCACAAAAACTCAGAATGTATGCGTCATACTTGACGTCTAACACAAATATCCCTCAAACCCCAATCTCAAACAGATGAGCCATAACCCTTATGGGTATGAGTCTACAGCGGAATTCAGAAATAATACTAGTATTAAAGTGCAGAGTATCGATTACAAAATCAAAATACCAGAATCAGAAAAAGTCTTAACTCCATAATCAGATAAAGAAATTAAACCTACTATAGGAATTTTCCTACTTCTATCCTAGCCACTAGCCTCAAGAGTGTTCGCCTGCCCTCCTTGTCCTCGTCTCTTCGGGCAGTCCCTAGTGAAGTGTCCCATCTCCCCACAGTTGAAACAAGCGCCCTTCCTTTTTCTGCAATCCTTGTTCAGATAAGTCGAGCTTCCACAAGTAAAGCACTTTTTCCCCTTCTTATCTTCAGACTTCTCATCCTTCCTTTGCGTTTCCTTTTTGGGCCCTGCTTTCTTATTCTGTGGTTCTTCCTTCTTTGTCCCTTTCGGGCCTTTGTCTTCCTCGTGCAGTAGTGCCATGTCCACCAATTTCTCGTAAGTCGCTCCCATAGGTACGTGGGTCATGGCTAGGCTATGCAGTGGCTCGTTCAATCCTTTAACAAAGCGGAGAGCCTTTTTATGTTGGGTGTTGACTAAATCCAATCCGAACCTAGCTAGTTGGTTGAATTGGTTGACGTATTCCTTGACCGTCATACTTCCTTGCTTGAGACATAAGAAGTTTTCCAGTTGTAAACTCTGTTCAGCTTGCGAGAGAAATTTTGTCTCAAACCTTGTTCTGAAATCCATCCATGTCTCAACCGACCTCTCGACGTTAGTGACTTCGCACCAGTAGGAAGCTTCGTCTTTGAGTAGCCATACCGCCAACTGTACCTTCTGCCTATCGTCCACCTCGAAGATAACGAATAGATCCTCAGTTTCTTTGAGCCAATTCCTCTCTTCTACGAATGATTCAGTTCCTTTGAAATCCTTCCCACCCATGGCCCTAAAATCTCTACAGATCTTTGAGAAAGCAATTGCACGAGGAGGGGGTGGGGGAGGGGGATCATTTGCTGGACCTGCAGCGGCGGTCCTAGCCTCAAGATATTGACGAAACCAACCTGGTACATGAACACCCTTTGGTATCTCAGATGCTTCAGACATGCTGAAACGAAAAAGGAAAGGTTCAATACAAAAAGGACTGAAAGAAAGATATATGGCTCTTGGGGATTATGTTTTTCAAAATAAGCTTTATTTTTGAAAATACTTCCTTTCAAAACCTTTTCGAAAATAGTTTTCAAAACTTTTTATAAAATCTGGTAACCTTCAGCTCTGATACCAAGTGTAACACCCCACCTCCGTTAAGGTCACTCACAAAGGGAATGCCTTAACTTTGGTGGAGCATTTTAGTAAACAGAACAGAAACTTACAAGACAGATAAAACAGTACTTGAAAATTTTTAACTTTATTACAGGGGAAACAGAAATCAATATGGTTACACCCTTTCAAATCTCAGAGTTCAAGTACAAAATATCAGTCTTGTACAAAAGCCTTTAAAATGCATGGTTTAAAATCATAATCCCCATAGAACGGAAGCTATACAGAGCCAAGCCATACTTTAAGCACTTCAAGCAAAGAGAAATCCGGATCCAGCTAAAGTATTCCCTCCTTGGATAACCTGGGGGGGGAAACGGAAGAAAGGAGGCGAAACAATAAGGGTTAGACAAAAAGTCTGGCAAGTCCAGTGACTTTCAGCATATGAACAGATAATAATAATATGACATGAACATAAAACTTGATGAGAGATAACTGTAACAGGTGTAGCAGATATAACAGAAGAACAGAATGACATAAACTATTGCTTTACACTTCTCTGCACTAATACTAGTATAACAGAATTAGGTGTCACCCTAATGTCTAAAATTAAGCAGGAACGGGTACAAAATAATTTAACAGAAACAGAATGCTAATAATGGGCCTTTACTACCCGATCAGAAACAGACAAAAGCAGAAACAGATTAATCCCTACGGAAACAGAATGTAGAATTAGGTGTACACTAGTAATGGGCCTTTACCACCCGAACAGACGGTACCACACAGAAACAGACAGGTGTTACCATCCAACAGAAACAGACGGTACCAACAGAAACAGACAGAACTAAGTGTACCCTAAAACCCTACCCCAAGCGATCGGCTCCCTAATACATAAATATCCTGTGTCGGCCCCACAGTAGGGTGTATCACTCCCTAAAGTGACAACCAATTGGCACAGACCTATTTACAGATGTCACGGCGTCTTACATGCTCAGAGGCAGACCGGGATCCATGCACGCACATGACCCGGTTGGAACGCACCATCAACACCCCTCGCCATTATCAGAATGAACCGCTTATAATTAGTTCAGTAAGCGTGCCCGGACCCTACTTACTGTTGGGTCAAAGTTTTGATACCAGAAAGGGTTACTGACTAATATAGGTCCCAAACAACAGATGACACAAGTAATTCCCCTCCTAACCTTGTGTCCCCAGACTAACAGATTTCAGCTTAACTTGTCTACAAGTCTCAGACATACAAAATTTAGGTTAACTAGTTCATAGATCAGACAATCAAGTTAACCAGTTTTCAGACTAACGGATCAGATGTTCGGATTAACATGCTTACAGATTAACTGGTTCCAGATTATCTAACTTTGTATTGGGCCTACGGATTCACAAAACGGGTTCATCAGATTCATTGGTCCAATTGGTTTAACCTTACCCAACACGTTTTAGACATCATAATTATCTCAGATTTTCATTAATTAAATATTAATGCCCAAACCTCTCACATTAGACTGACAGTTTGCGGCTACTGGTTAGGCCGGTTGGTTCCGGGCAGGTTTCTGTCGCAAACTGAGTCTAACCTCGGGTTTCTAGCACGTTATGACTAACTTCTCACATTAGAACCTATTGTTTGCGACCACTGGATTATGTCGGGCGATTCCGGGCAGAATTACGCCGCAAACTCATTCTAACCTCGAGTTAGCCATGTTTATCTTTGCGGCCAATTAATTAATGATTTACCATTTATACCCACGCCTAATATACATGTCAATTATTCATAACTATAGCCAATTCATATTATGTCAATAGCGGACTAATTATCCTAACTCAACAGATATAGCAGATAACAGATTTCTCAGATTAGGCGACTTAGCAGATTAAGCAAACTAGCAGATTTAGTATTTTCAACAGACTTAGCAGATGACAGATTTGGAAGATGAACAAATCTAGCAGACTAGGCAGTAGAGCAGAACTAGTAGATTAAGCAATATAACAGAACTAGCAGATTAGGCAATGTAACACAACTAGGCAAATATAACAAATTTACTCATTTCTTAAAGTTTCATACCTTGCCTAATTATAAATCTTGCCTAAGTTCACGTGCATAAATAATAGTCTTGATTCACAATATTATCATATACCCTATGTTTGTATTAAATTTACACAGCACAGATTATGGTCATAACTTTACCATATATCATATGTTCCAAATTTTTATTAAACTTGCATAGTACAGAAGATCCATATAATTTATACCAAATATAGCCATAGATTACTATGCATGTCAAATATCCCAAAGGTCCCTTACTTAGGTGTTTATTTACATTAATAGATATCCTACTTTCATGTAAATCTTTATACCTAGGCCATATTCTCTTTATCCTAAATCATGTGTTCAATACAGTCTATATTTATGTTCAATTATATACCTTTTTACGTCATGTCCACAAATAATATGTTCAATACCTTTTTATGTTATAAATATAACATGTCCAATCATATGTCTCAGATTCATGTTCTAGCTACAGTCCATGTTCTTTCCTCAAATTAGTCACCTATTGGTCATGCCCAATTTATGCATCATTCATTTTACTGTCCCAAACATTTTAGCGCATGTTAATCTCTTATGAGATTGGCTCAGGCTCGTGGTAGTCTGGCTATAGAACAGAAAGAGGAAAGAGGTACAGAATAAGATAAATCAAATCAGAACAGAACAGATATAATCTCGGATTCAGATTCACAATTCATGTCAAAATCAGAATTAACGTTTATAGCGGAAAATAACTGTACTTGCCTTAATTGGATTAAAGAAAGAACTCTAGTTGTTGTAGAACCGTTGCAGAAGCTGTAATCTCTAATTGAATTTAGGTTGATGTTGATGGTATTCTAATTTTGATTTCAGCAGAGTAGCAACGCCATTTTTATTTTTAATTTAGAACAGAGGCAGAGTAGAAGCAGAATAGAATTGTGTGCAGAGAAGGCTGGGTTTGGGGCTGTTTAAATAGGTTTAGGCAGACGAATCTAGACAGAAAACGAGACCAGATACATCAGAACGCACCCAGGCAGAAAAGCAGATTCGGGAGGCAGGTCGACCCCCAGGTCGACACTAGGGTCGACTCTAGGGTCGACCCCCTGGGGACAGGTCGACTCTAGGGTCGACCACCTGGGGCAGGTCGACTCTAGGGTCGACCCCCTGGGGGCAGGTCGACTCTAGGGTCGACTCCCCAGTCGACCTGGTATGTGCTGTTTAATTTTTTTCTGAACTTTGGAAGGCCATAACTTGGTCATATGGACTCCAATTTACGAAATTCCGGACTCTATTTCGCGTATTTTTCCGAAACGAACGCAATGGCACAGCCCGTTTCCCTTGATTCTGATTTTATATTTTAATTATACTTAGATTTGTAATTCTTACGTTCATAGAAAATACGGGGTGTTACAATTAAGAAGTTGTAATAGGCTAATATCTTTTACAACTTTTTTGCACTGTTGCAACACCGTTGTAATATGTATATTTTACAACTTTTTTCCACCGTTGTAATAAACTTTATTACAACAGTTATGCACCGTTGTAATAAAGTCTACTACAACTGTTATGCACCGTTGTGATTGACATTTAGGTTTTAAAAAATAAATATCTTTTGCAACTGAAAAGAACAATACACTAAATATAGCAATACTCCATAAGCAAATCCGATATTACAATTATTTGGAAACTAATTTATTAAAATACTCAAATATTCAGTATTACAAACAACAAGTTTTAGACAACACTATTGTATTACAAACAATAATTCAAAATCTTCAACAAGTGCTACGATTTTTATAAGAACCGGAAATTTACATGGTCCTTTGGCTTGTGAGACCTTCATACTCAACTTGTAATGCTTATGGAAGATCAAAGTGATACAATGTAACATGAGGCTCAATATCATGCATCAGCCTTACATCTTCCTATCATTGTACAGAAGTCACAAATGATCAGTAAACAAAAATGGAGATTACTACAGAAGTAGCATCGTTCATATTATATAACTCATTTGTATAACAAAAGAAAGAATGCACTGTTGGGAAATTGCAAGTCATCATGTTGAATTGAGGCTAAAACTTGCTAACAAATCCTAAAAAATGCCATGAAATTGGAAAATGAAGAGAAGATGTTACCTCATGGAGGTCATGTATATCAGTACAGTATGCTCCTCCAGGTCCCAACGTTGCTAGCAGTGGTTGGTTTCTAACCTTTTTACTGTCTGTTTTTATTTTATTTTAAACTTATTGCAAGTAATCACTTCGTAATAAACACATGAATATGATTAGTTTTAACCCTAACCAGTCATTAAATTTTCCGAGCTTGTTGCCCATGAACTGCCAAACATAGATTGTTGAATTCAACATTTTAGGCGCAGCGTGGTAGCATCATATGATCAGCAACAAAACTGAGGTAAATGGGACCATACTACAATTGCAATAATATAAACTAACCGGCCCATATATCATGAGACAAAAGACGTCATATGTGGAAACACTCATTTCCAGTAGGAGGTGCACACTATGATATTTTTCATTTATACAATGGATGGGATTAACGTATGCATGGTAGGGACTAAGGTCAAAATAAAAGAATGATAATAAGGCATTCCATAAAATGCATGAACTTAGAAAGTAGTACCCTTTTTTCTAAACAGCAAATTCCCTAAGCATGACCTGGTTTCTATACATATGTTAATTATAAAGCATGCGGCAAGTCTCTACAAGGTGTTAACGACTACAATGAGTATAGATGTGGTTTACACTTTCCTGTTACATTTTCATTCCCTATCAGTCACAAGCAGTAAAATACTTCAATTATTTAGATTATAAGGAATAGCTCATTGGTTTATTTTGTCATAAGTTCAACAACATATGTATATATTTTTAAATCATTATATGGCTCGAATGAAAACTAACGCATGCAACATGATTCATATAAAAGGGTAAAGGCTCCATCTTGAAAAAGGACATGGAAGTATATACACGGAACTGGAAACATATTTACACTTCTATGTTAACATAAAAGGGTGCAAATACGAAATCAGCATGGCCTATAGCAAAAAGGATGACCACATGCAAAAGTGTTAACAGCAAGGCATATGCTCAGGTCATTCTCTATTATAAACTACATATATTAGTCAATGTATAAGGAACTGCATGTATTCAAATTGGATTAGCGGCATGGCATAAATAAAGAAAAGGGATTTCCATCTTATTAAAAAGGTAGTCCAACTATATCCTATCCCATGCATGTATACACATAAGTCTTGGAATTAACCAACAAGCTAAATAGAAAAGATGAAAAACATATAAATATATTTAAGCAGATGCCTTCCCAAACCCATATGACTACAAAATGAAGTAGTTATGTGTCTTGGTACATGTAAATAGATAAAGAAAAATGTCGGTGCTAAGTTGCATACTAGTACAAAAAAGGCTGACGGTGAAAACAAAGAACAACTGGTAAATTAAGTGTATCATAACTGCTTGCATTAATAGAGCGATAAAACATGAATGGAGGGAACCGAGAAGTACATACGGTTTAGGTGCATAAATAACCCATCATCGCACTTATGTGTTTGGCAGCCACTGCATGACCTTGGCACCCAGCTGGTTCCAGTTGGCATCGCAGACAGAACTCACGGTCTTTGTACTTGTCCGTTTATACCCATTTAGAAATGAATGTGCACAGCACTGAACAACTATAACTAGCCACACAGGTAAGTGTCTGTGACATATATTAGAATTCCTTTACGTAAACGTTTCAAGAAAAGAGAAGGAAAGTGTGCTGGTTTTATTAAGCCTTTGTTTCTGCACACATCCGTCTTATGTATGATTAGATGTATGTACCCCAACAATGTACAACATGCAACTCCTTTGGTCATTTAGATAAAGTACCTAGGAGAAATGACTGTCTACTGACCATCTTTTATTTCTAGATTTGAAATGCCTTTATCTAAATGACATTTTAATGAGAGAAAACTGAGAGAAAAATGAATACCCAAACTTTTATTTTTGAAATATGAGAGAAATATGCATTTCATTGAATAGAAAAATGAGAGAAAAATGAATACCCCAACAATAACCAGTTGGGTATTCAAATCTAGAAACAAAGGCATTTTAAAAAATGTATGTATCCCAACAATAACCAAACTTTTATTTCTAAATTTGTATCAGTTCCTACACATTTTAAGTTGAACAGCTGCATAAAAACCAAATCTCGAAACAAACTATCTCATAATAATTATAACAAAATTTCATGGTCAAGGGAAATGATAAAGTATATAGTAGTTGAGCACTTAACATGTAAATATACATATACAAATAAATATATTCCTATTCAATTTGATTCATTCTGTCGTCTTCCTTTGTGCCTGCTGCTAGTTTTGTAAAGATTCCTAAATTAGGCAATCTAGAAGCTTGGTTGGTTGAATTTTTATGCGGAAAAACAATAATTATAATTAGGTTTACTACGACAACAGAAATAGGAAGTATCATACCTTTGGATCCGACACAATCGCTTCTTCAGAAAATTCGAAATCCCTAATCCCTGGCATAATCCCTAACATTCGGCATCCGACGTAGTAACCCGCGGCTTCAAGATGACGATCAGCTCTAATCCGTTTTCCAAATCGAGCCAGTCACCTTTTCCTCCCAAATCGAAATCCAATCTATAAGTCGATCGGCCGACAATGAACTCCAATTCAAGTTCGACGTTGGAAACGAAACGGGGTGCTGTTGGCTACGGGTTTCGGTCTGAGGTGAACTCCGAGCTGGATGTGGATGAGCGATTGTTAGGAGGCGTTTTATTGGGTTTGGTTTAGAGGAATAATGATTTAGAGATTAGCGTGATATTGAAGTTTCAGGGATGAAGAAAGTGAAGCGGTGATTACAATGAAAATTTAGATATGGAACCCAAAATTTTGGCTTTGGAGCCAAATGAAAATTGGGCTTTGGAGCCAAACGAAAATTTCGTATGCTTTCAAAATGGTACAAATCCAACGTAGGAATGTCATGAATATCTATATAATTTGAAATATGTATTCATTTTTTAAATATGAAAATAGTTGGATATCCGAAAAAGGATTAAAAAAATACGATTTTGGACATATCCACATTCAATAATCATCCACCAGATTTTATTCAAAATTATAGTTAACTTTTTATCAATTTCATTGAATAGAATAACAGTCATTTACTATTTTGGTTAAGTAATAAAATCATAATATGTGTACAAAGATCTATATTTGCCGATTAAATTTATTTTTCTCATCATACTTATTATTCATTATATTTTCAATGTTAGAAATTATTTATATTGAATTATATTTTTTTATTCATTGGTTTATATCATTACTGGTAGTATTCAATATTAAATTGTAATATTTTGTTGTTATTATATAATTATATTTATTGTAACATTTTTATTATTAAATATTAACTACTAGTAGTAAATAATGAATTAATTTTAAATCATTTATTATTAAGTATTATCATTAATATTTAATAAATAATCATTGATTATTAGTTACAACAGGCGAAATAGGTCTCTAATACAAGGAATAGAAAAAAGTAACTAAAATAAGTTTAAACAACTTTCTAATTTAACTATTAATTATCAGAAATTAATTAGTATATATTAGTTATTACAACAAACAAAAAAGAAAAGTTGTGATATATATGTTTATTACAACAGTGCATTTTGCACAGTTGTAAAAAAACATTTATTACAACAGTGCGTTTTGCACAGTTGTAAAAAAGCATTTATTACAACTGTGCTTATCGCACAGTTGTAAAATTAAAGTTGTAATATGGTGTTTTTGTTGTAGTGTGTCAACGCTGAAACTGTAGAGCAAGTGAAATTTGGAATAGGAAGTGATACCGTGGATCGAAAAAATGATGGAAAAAAAGTGAGAAAAAGCAGTAGAGTAGTATGTAAGGAGACTCGGTCAAAACGGTTTAATGATCCAAAGTATGTGGAAGAAAAGTTGAAGAAAGAAAAAATAGTCAATAAAAAAAAGGTATGTGTTATTCATAGTAAGAATTTTCAGTAGTGTTTGTTTAAATTTTGTAACAATAATTATTAATTTGTGCAGGTTAAAGAAGGAAGAAAAACCAAAATATTTGAAGATAAGGATGCGGGAAACACTGAAGAAAATTCTTTAAGTTAAAAATGCTAACTTCAATGATATATAAATGATAACTACAATGGTATTAAAATGCTAACTTGAGTAGAGATTTTTATTAAAAATGATACTGTATATGTGTTAAAAATGATACCTTGATTCTGAAAGTAATATTTAACTTGATATTAACTTAGTGCAAGGAAAAATGATAATGTAGAATATAAAAAGGATAATGCAAACTATAAATGTAAGGGTTAATTAGATTAATTTTTTTTTAAATGCGTTACATACAATTGTGTCACTGATAAATATTATTATTCTCTGCATTTTTTTATATGATAACTAGGATGATGATTTTGAGAATCCAAGGCCTCGAGAAATTAAGTCAGGTATTTCAATGGAGAGAAAAGAAGAGTTAGTCGTAGGTGAAAGAACTAATTGTGCAACAACTTACAGATGTGGGTTGCAATCGTCTTACAAGACGATCTGTTTGTTGAGAGACAAGAAAGAATTGACATGCAAGCAAATTGACATTTTGAAAAGAACACCGTTTTATGATTTTTTTTCTTTTTGTTTTTATGAGAAAAACATTTCACTGACAGAGTGCAAGAAAAAAGCAGAAAATTTGGATGTAGTATATTCATGCTACTCAGAGGAGAAAGAATGTTTTGTGTTTGGAAAAAGTAAAATGGAAATTCGGCCAGAAGATATAAGTCTATTATTTTACATGCCTTTAGAAGGTTCTGATATAGACGACACACCAGAAATGACTAGTAGAACAATACCGACAGATTGCAAGGAATTCGTGTCAAGAAATTTTGGGAAAGAGACTATAATTACAAGGAGTTCAATTGAAAAAAGAATTAAAGATGAAGTAGGGAAGAAAAAGAAGGAGTTTGAAGAGCACTTGCCACTCCTTATGATTATGTTAATACTGCTTACATTTTTCTTTCCCAATAACCAACAAAAGTTTAGGTGGGGTTTTATTCCATACATTGTAGATGTGAAAAAGATGAGTTCAGTGTCATGGCCAAAAACCATTCATTCGAGTTTTAAAAAGTTTGTAAAAAGCTACGTAAAAAATCCGCGGGATATGGCCGGCTGTTCAGTGCTTCCTTTGGTAAATTTTTTCATACAATATTTTTTCTGTATACCCAAACAAGTATTATTGAATTCAGTTTTAACATTGGTTTTTATTTATCTGCAGTATGTGATGTGTGAGAAGGTAAATCTAATTGCCCAGAGGAAGAAGTTTGAGAACAAAATACCTCGATTTGCTAGGTGGGATCTGAGGAAATTAAGTAAAATAGTTCAGAAGGAATTTTTGGACACTTTTAAAGCTGGACAGGTAGAAATATCAATATTTCAGTGTTAATTTTGTACGGAGTTAATTTTAATTTTGTTACCATGTGTAAAAATAGTCAAGAAGTAACATTGGTTTATATGTTTGATTAGCTGGTTATCTTTTCTATTTCTTTGTAGGGTTCATTTTTGTGTTGTTACCATGTGTAGAATTTTTTCTGGTTTGTATTTTATAATTTTGTAGGGGTCATTCTTTATTTATGTTACTTTCAAAGTCCATGAGTATCTTTTTTACTTCAATGCAGTTATCATTTTTGTTTTGAATTTTTAACTTCAGATTCTGGTTATCATTTTTTATTTATTTTAGATATCATTTTTATAATTTATATCACTAAACATTTTCAGGATATCATTTTTTTTTTAATTGTAGTCATCATTTTCTGAGTTTTTTTATTAAACAACATTTCTGCACAAATACAAATTATTAGACAAAAATATTGTTGTCAGTTCAGTTTTTCATCATTCAATTTAGTGACTACACTCTTTGATGTAATGATTCAGTGGTTTATTCTTTCTCATTTATTCTTCTAAGTATGTAACATATGAAAATTCCATAGGTATCATTTTTATAACAATTCAGTTATCATTTAATTTCTACCTATGTTTATTCAGTTTTTTTATTATCGTTTTATATATATTGTAGGTATCATTTTTTTGATTTCTTACCAACTTTACAATTTCTAGTTATCATTTTCTAGCTGTTCTAGTTATCATTTTTTTACATTACGTTAGTTCATATCATTACGACACACATACAAAATACTGAGAATGAAAAAAAATTGATATAAATTCAGTGTTTTCCAATCCAATTCAACAATGTGGCAATTATGCAGATTGATTCATATAATGTATATTCTTGTATATGTAATGGAAATGGGAAAAATTGAGCTGCATGAGGCGCTTCTGTTAGAGTGTAAGGAAAGTTTGGAAAGAAGAGCTACAATAAAAGGAAAAGCTGTGCAAACCAAAAAAAGAACGCGTAATCAGCAGGTCCAAGTAGTGGAAAAAGTTGATAAGGACATGGAAAATAGAGTTCTTAACTACTGCATCACAGAATTGGAGAAGGAAAACAAAGAATTTAAAAGGAAGTGGATGGAAGAAAGAAATTTGAGAAGAAAAGTAGAAAAGGAGTTATGTAAACTTAAAGAGCAGAAAACTGAAATGCTACACGAGAAAACGGATGATAGAGTTGATTTAAAAAAGACACTGGGTGATACGCATACAGATGAAAACTTGAAAAGTAATCAAATAAGTAAAAATGAGGCGAATAATGAGAAACAGGACCAAGATAAAATGAATGATGGCATGACGAATGATGATGAAAGGACCTATGGAGAAGAAAACATGGCAACTGGAATAGAGAATGGAACTACGCCAATCACAGTTAATGATTCTGTCAATGATAGCGGGAGTCAAAAAAAGAGTGTACAGTCAATTTACGACTTTGATCCTCCGGACTTTAGTTTTAATTTGACTGCAGAGATTGCAAAGATGAAAACCAGAGAAGGGAATTCGGAGAAAACAGTTAAAAAATCAGCTTCCAAGCCAAAAAGTGCAAAACCACCTTCATGCATACTGAGAATGAGAGCAAGAAGAAGAACACAAAAAAGAAAAGAGGAGTTTGAATATTATGTAAAAGCAATGAAGAAAGCACGGGTAACACAGAAGAAGGAGAATGAAGGTTCAAGTGAAGGAAAAAATGAGGAGTTACAACTTTCATTGATTCCATTTGATGACGAAAAATGCAGGAAAAAAAAGGTAAATTAAGATAACGTAGATTAGGAACATACTGTTAGGCTAGAAGAGCCAATAAATGTTGAGGAACCTTCATGGAAAGACCTGCACTTGTCAAAATGCAAAAAAGTGACTAAACATCTTGATGATGAGGAAGGTAGAATTGTAAGGAAATTTTATTCAATGTCAATAGCTGAAGAGAAGTAAGTATAATATTTTCATCTGTACTTGTACAACGTAGAAATAATTTTATTAACTATTTGACTTGTAAATAATTGACAGTCCGATTGCTTGGGAAGATGATGATCCAGCACGGGGAGGCTGTATTGTTACAGAGGATATGCTGACAGAAGTGCTGAGAGGTTCGTTCACAGATGGGCAGGTAAACATATGTACAAAAATGTGGTAATGATTGCCATGTTTAAAAAAAATGATAACCAAATTTCTAGTTTTTTATATGATCAATATAATGAATAAGATAATGATACCTAATTAAATATAAAAATGATACTCAGAAAATGTAAAATATAGATTCAAATTATGTCGTACTAAAACAGATAAATTTGAAGATATAAATCTGTTATAAGATGTTGAAACATGTTTATTTACTGAATGTAATTTATTGTTTTCATTGTATTTTCAGATAATCGACTGGTGCACCCATAAATGTGATTTAGGTGATAAAAATTACGCAATGTCTACACTTATGACAGTAAGTTGAATCACATGTTTAAAAAAATATTATTTTAGTATTCATGTCTTCAATAATTATTAAATTAAAATTTACACTGAGCAGAAAGCAATTATGGAGGGCAGGAGTTCAATTATTAAAAGTTTGGTTACTCTTTTCTTAAAAGAAGCAGCTTTGAACAGTTATACAGAAAAAATTTACTTCCCATTACATTTTGACAACCATTGGACGCTGTTGACGTTAGCATATGCAAACATGCAATGGGTTCACTATGATTCTTTGAGACCAAGAAGATCAATCAAGTTCAATAATCTTCATTTAAACGAAGCATATGAAGTGGTAAGAAAATTGTAATGTCTTTATTGATAGTGAGTTACTACTAAAAAATGTTCATTACAACGAAAGAAAGTTGAAGAAATTCTGCAACAACTTTGGGTAGAGAATAAAATCGTAGATAAGAAGATTGTTGATGGAGAGATTTTTCAAGAACCATGCGCACAGCAGCATTCTTACAGGTTAATTATTTTTTCATTTTTTTAAATTATTTTTGATTTATTTGGTCAATACAAAAAAAAAAAGTAGTTTGTAATGATAATTGATTGTAATCGACATAAATCAGTATTCAAGGCACAAGAAAAATAACTGACATTTGTTCTTTACAATTTGTAAACATCGTTAATTTTCATTTATGCAGAGTGGACTACGGGATATTCGTCATCGTAAACATAATTTCAGACAACAGAGCTGAAATTCCTCTAAAGGTCTTAAAAGAGAAAATGGATAAAATAAGAGCACTGATTGTGCGTGAAGTTATATCCAATCATGCATGCTGCTGGAATTTGGTTCGATTCATCACTGGATTGACAAAGAAAACTAAAAAAAAATGAATGAAAAAAATGAGTGAAACAGTGTTGTATATTGTAGTTGGTTGGAAAACAGTGTATTTTCTTCTAGATTGAAATTTATGCAGATGTTAACATTTTGAATTTCAGTAATGAATGGGTGGTTGTGTGAAATACTAATCTTGCATGAATACATGATGATAAATCTGCATACTTGACACATTGCTTAATTTGATTTGAAAAGACAGAATTTATGTCAATTTTTTTTTTCATTCTCAGTCTTTTTTATGTGTGCAGAATTGATGTGAGCTAACTTAATGTAAAAAATGATAACTACAACTACCAGAAAATGATAACTAAAAACTGTAAAGTGGATAACAAATCAGAAAATGATAACTACAATATATACAAAATGATAACCAAAATCTGAATGAATATTGGTACAATTTAAATGATAACTGAATTGTGAAAAAAATGATACCTATGGATTTTGCATATGTTAAATACTTAGCACATTAAATGGGATTGAATAAAATAGTGAATCATTACATAAAATAGTCTACTTAGTAAATAGGATGATTAAAACTTGAAATGACAATAATATTTTTGGCTAATAATTTGTGTTTGTGCAGAAATGGTGTTTAATAAACAAAACTCAAAAAATGATAACTACAATAAAAAAAATGATTCTACAAACTGTGTAGTCGTATGAATTTAAAAAATGATACATAAAATAACGAAAAAATGATAACCAAAATCTGAAGTTAAAAATTAAAAATAAAAATGATAACTGCAGTAAAGAAAAAAAGATACCCATGGAATTTTGAATTGAGATAAATTAAAAATGACCCCTAAAAAATTATAAAAATGATACCAAATAAATTTCTACACATGGTAACAACACAAAAATGAACCTGACAAGACATAGAAAAAATATCCAGTTAATCAAACATAAAGAATAACTAATTAAATAGATTCATTGAAGAGATAAAAACTAATATTAAACATGCAGATCGAATCTCACTGATCAGAACAACAGAAAAAAAAAAAGAATGCCAACAACACATCAATGAAATAATCAAACTTAAACAAAATAAGCGAAGAAGATTTTTTATTAAAAATGTAGATAATTGTGTACATTTGCAGTTCAGCAAACACTATATTGCAAACGCACTCAAGTTTACTTGACAAGTTTATATGGAGATACAAATGATACCTAGAACAAATGTAATGAATTTCATTTTTTATTTTTGGAAGCTTGACAATTGCGCTTATTATGATAATATTCATTGCACACTCTACATCTGTTTTGCTTGTTCTGGAAATATGCAAATCCTCCTTTTCTTTTTGATGAAGGTCTATCGGCACCACATTTATCCTTTGGTGGCTTAATTATTGCTTCATTACTTGAATCAACATCAGATTTTTCATATGTAGGTATGGGATTAATTGTATGACTATATGAAGATCAGTAAGCTTCCGCAGTGAAATAGTGCTCAATGAAATCATACACATTTAATTTCATTTTATGAATACATTTTATAGCATGAGCACATGGAAAACCCATCACTTTCCACTGGTTACAGCTACACGTCTAGTCTTTTAGATCAACACGATGAGAAATTGTTGATTTCACTTCAAACAGGTGTTCAGAAGCCTTGAATACATCCCAACCAAAACCTTCTTCAACTATGTCTTTTAATCAGTTTTCCATGGTTGGACACAAAATGGTAGTCCATAAACGGGATTCTTCTCGGCGTTTAGCCATTTGTTCCATGATTTTTATTCGTATCCCGTCCAAACAAGATGTAATTGGTAAGGCCCGTTCTTCTAAAATCCAGCTGTTGAAACTTTCAGCCACGTTAGAGCTGTACTCACCATACCTTTTACCACGGAAAAAAAATCAGCCCATTTATCGAAAGGTTTGTCTTTCAAAAAATTAACCGCTGCAGGACCACCAACTTGTAAAAACTTAGAATGAGCAACTTGAAACTCAAGAACATTAGATGCTCGAGAACATGTCTGGAACAATTACACAATCGAAATGTGTGCATTTTTGGACTTAACAGCAGACAACAAATTTTGTTCCATGTGAAGGTAGCAATAACTATGATATGAAGTGGGAAAAACATCGTAAATACCCGAAATTAGACCTTGATGTCGATCGGACATAAAAACCAAATTACGATCTTCATTGAGCATTTTCTTCAAATGATTTAGAAACCAGCTCCAATTATCCACATTTCCTATTGAAACTATGGCCATAGCTAAAGGGAAGAAACCTGCAAAAAAATTATGAATAAAAATTCAATAAGAAATCATTCTTTTAAAAAAAATTGATAATTTTAGACATCTGAAAAAGCTAATTAAATATTGTATAAATCAAAATGATACCTGTAAACAACCAAAACTGATGGTTAAAAACTGTTTGAGAAAAAATGATAACTAGATAGGAACTAAAATGATACCTACAAACTGTATACTAAAAACAGAGAAGAAAATGATACCATAATGCCAATAAAAATGATAACTAAAATCTATATATCTAAACAATGATACTGTAAAAAATAATAAACTGATAAATCAGAAAATGAAATGGAGAAAATTGATAACATAGAATCCAAATGGTACCATATGTATATGTAAATCATTTAAAATTATAGTAAAATAATACCTTGGTTGCCATTCTTAGCTGTAGCACCCATTAAAACTCCTGGCCTACCTTTCCAATGGGTACCATCTAAAAATATAATAGGCTGACAATGTTTGAAGCCAAGAATGCAAGCACCAAAACCAACAAACACTCTCTCAAACTGATTTGTAGAAGAGTTAACATTCATGGCGACATAAGAACCAGGATTGTGAGTCTGTAGTGCACCTAAATACCAAGATAAATCATTGTACGACATTGCATCATTGCCGTACAGTTCCAATAAAGCTAGTTGCTTTCCTTTGTAAGCATAAGAGTAAGATAAATTCAGATTAAACTCTCTTCGAAAATCATCAATGATGTCTTTCGGTTTCTTACTAGGATGATCTCTAATTTCATCTATTATCAATGATTTAACAAATGAGCTTAATAGAGAAGGGTTACTCAAATTTGTTAGACAACCCCCGCAAGAATGCTCGACAACCAGATTTCTGATGAAAAACCTATTTAGTTGGCCAACATCACAAGAAGCATGCACTTTAAACAAACAACCAGTAGAAAACGATGAGCAAGTAGCAGTGATCCTAGTAGCACTGTTCTTAAGAAAGTGGTATTCATGACCTGATTTAATTTGAAAGGCCATTAAAAATTCTCTAAACTCCTTGGCGCTTCCAAAACAAAAACCGGTAAAATCAGTAAATTTTAATGTAGATCCTCTTTTCATCAAATCTTTTAAATAACTCTTCCTATGAACGACAATGTTCGCACCCAAACATTGATCAGAAGACGAAGGAATTAAAACATAAGTAGAAAGTGCAGAAGAACCATCAATCACATTTTCCAATAGAAATTCCTTCAACTTAACATCAAAACAGGAAAAATCACTCTTCTTATGTAATTGAAATAAAACGATACTTTGAAGATCATAGTCACTCTCAACAATTTTAATTATATCCTCAATCACAAAGCTAATTTCAATGGACTTGGGAGTAAGTTGAGACCAATACTCACATATTTCATTTTTCAAAGCATCCAATGAGCAGTTATTCGACAACCGAGTACCGAAAGAGGTATCGTTGAAGACAAGTACGATAAGGAGAGTGTCGTCACCACTGGAACAAAAAAAGTAATGTGAAAAAAACAGTTAGCCAAGTAAAAAGAAGCAAACAGATACCATAAAACAATAAAACAAGGGTAATACATTAAAAATGATACCTAAAAAAATATTAAAATGATACCTACAAACTATTGCACATTCAAATGAAAGGGAAGAAAATGATACCATAAAAAATACTAAAATGATACCTAAAAACTGCTATAGTTAATTTTTTTTAATACAATGCAAACAATCATAGTAACATTTATACTAATGAACGCAAAACAAGTTTTAATCCAAAACAGATTTAATTAGCAATGCATTCAGAAACAAATTACAACATGAAAAAAAGAAAAAACTAGCATAGAAGTAACGAAAAAAAATTAAAAATCTGAAAGAAGTAAAAAATAATACTTGCTTGTAGCACAAGTAGAATCCATGAATTACCAATAGAAACACTAAAAACCTATCGCAAACAATGAAAGAATCGTATGATAAACTCAAAATGAATAGAGAAAATCAGTAGTAAACGTAATGTGATTTTGATTTTCCTGTCTAATTGATGAGAGATCAATTTTCCGTCTGAGAATTGTGCGTTAATTTAGAATTTCAGATCTCTTGGGATTTATGCGATCAAATAAAAAAAATTGATTCGAAAATCAGAAGGAATAAGAATGGCGATCAATGGCGGCGAGATCCAAATTTTCTTCGATGAAAAATAGTGGATGAAATAAGGAAATAGCGCGCGTGATTTAGGGGTTAAATCTTTAACGGATTACATGAAATAGGGCACGTGAGACAAGAAAAGGAGTGTGCTGTCCTTTTGAGTAAAATTTAAGTGGGTTGTGCTTATGGATAAAAAAGCCTTTAATTTTGTCTTTGTAATTATTTTCCTGACTTGTGTTTGAGTTTTTTATGGATGACAAAGGGGGAGAAATAAAATATGGTATTGGTGTAAGAGAGAATTGTTGGAGAAACGTGAAGTCATCGAAATAAGGGAAAGTTAGAAAATATATTTTATAAAAAGGTTGTCATCATAAAAAAGAAGAGATTGTTAGTGCAAGGATGTTTTGATAATAAATACAATAGGTATTATAGATATGGAGATAAATATACTTAGGTTTCAGTAAAGTGTAAAATAACAACACTTTCCGTGATTTTATAGAGATGTTGATCATGATTGTTTATGCAAATCAAGACTCATGAGTTATCGAGAGTTCAAGAATGCAAGCATAATAAAGATATACATTATACTATTAGTTATATGTTAAAACTCGATTGCACTCATCTGATCTCTTCTCAAATGATTTTTCAAAATATTTTTTCAAATGAATTTCAAATGACTTGTCAAAAGATTTACAAAATAAGGTTTTCAAAGTGTTTTCAAAGTATTCTCAAAGTATATATTTTATAATTGTTTTTAAGATTTAAGTTTGATATTTTGAGTATCAAATCTATTTCAATTTTTTTTTATATTTGAAATCATATCTATTTTAATTTCAATTATATCTGATATTTGATATTACATTTTAATCTTTACTTTACATTTACAGATCGATACATTTTTATATTTTTTGTGCTATATGTATTGCTATATTAATTTGTATTGTTTTGAGTATATAATTTTGGCTTTTAAATTTACCTAATATTGATTTGATTATAAAATATATATTTAAGTTTAAATTATTTAAAATTATCTTTGATAATTTTTCTTAAGTATTTTTATGTTTAAAACTCACTTTTAATATGTATAATAGTTTCCAAAAGTTCCAAGTTTAATTATGTAGTTTTATATTTTTAAAACAAATTTAAAACAAAACTTCGAAATTTTAAAATAAAAGTATGAAGAGATGGACACTTCTAGTATGTTGACATTGTCCCTGTTTATTTTCAAAATTCAATTTCAAAAGAAGTGTTGTCGTACCCTTTTCGTGAATGGATATGACCGTTATTTCTCTATAAATAGCCATAGTTTTCATATTTTTTTTTTACTTTTTCACCTTTTCTTCTCTCTTTTCTTCTTCATCATTTCTAATTAAGATCCTACTTATATTCTGCCTAATTTTTAAGTAAATAAAACTATTTCTACTAAGTTTTTGGTTATATACCATCCTTTTCATATTCCCTCAAGATCAAAGTCCAAATTACATTTATAGGGCCGTTGTAATCAAGATCTCAAGCTTAAGTCTGCATTTCATTATAAAATATACTCATATATACTTTAAAGAGTGTAACTTATTAGACCGTAAATCAAGTTGGGTCTGATTGTACCTGAAAAGCAATTGGGTGTGTCTTATTGGTCCGAAAATACAGGGCTGTTATATCTAAGGCAGAAATTCTAGGGGATGTCTCCTTATAGCCTTGAAAACAAGAAGTGTAAAAGATTTTGAAGATAATAAAAATCCATACAAGCTTTGGTGTAGAGCTGAATGTAGGGCAACTTCGAACCATTATAAAATCCAAATGATTTTTCTTTATTTTGGTGCATTTTATTGCTTTAAATTCTTCTCTGTTTTCTATGATTTTTGTGATAGTTTTCTGTATACAAGAATAATTTAAGAATCATATAAATTCAGCAACTACTATTCATCCCTTCGACTAGTGTTAGGTTTTCCTTAGGATCCACTCATGTTGCACCCACAGTCGATTCTTCCAAGAAGTTGTGTATATGTTTATTGTGGTATTCATAGATGTCATTCTTGTGTTGTCGAAGAGTAGAGGAGCATGCAGTTCATTTTGAAGAGGTTTTAGGTACCCTTAGAAATCATAAGTTAAAAGCTAAATTTTCAAAGTTCCATTTTTGGTGAAATGTGGTGCATTTCTTAGAGCATGCGATCTCAAGAGAAAGGCTAACAGTGGATCCTACTAAAGCAGTAGCAGTTCAAGATTGGATGACCCCCAAGAACGCCATCAAAGTAAGAAGTTTTTCAAGGTTGGCCAGATATTAAAGAAAGTTCATTAGAGATTTTGCTAAGATATTGGCACTGCTTACTCACTTGACTAAGGTGAGCTTAGCATTCATATAGGACATAACTTGTGAGGATTCCTTTATGATGCTTAAGTAGGCCTTTAATAGTGTACAAGTGTGTTGAATTTATTTGATTGGATATTTGTTGAAGAGAGAAATAAACTAATTAATTGATTCAATCGATCATTTTTGTTATATGCAGAAATATTTAAGAGGATATTTTGTTAGGAAACAAACTGATTACTTAATCAATTAATCAATCAATGGATTTATAAATGAGGAAAGATGTATATTTATAAATTCTTTGATTTTGTAATATGAAGAAATAAATGATTAGGCTTGGGGAATCACGAAGGTAGGAAACATATGGAAACCGGGATCTTACTTTCTATTTATAGTGCAATCAAATCTTGGACATTTGGAAAGGTTTCAAGACAATTAGGAAATTATTTCTCTTCATCTCCAAACAACCTTTAATCCTGAGGCCCATTTAAATAAAGGAAGTTCATCTTCGTATTTATGGAGTGAACATGGGAGAGCATCCACCATTATCCTCTTCTTTAGTTACCCAAATTCCTATTGTCAATCAATTAGAGGTTTTGAGTGCATTCAAGTCTTTATTGAAATTGATTATTCAATTTGTAATTATAGGTTAGAATCTCCATGTACTACCTGTAATTTCTCTTTTATGCTCTCATTTGTACTCTCTTCAGTGAAATAAAGAATAGTTGTCAGGTTCGTGACCTAGGCATAGCCGAACCACGTTAGATCTTTGTATCTTCTTCTCTTCTTGTATTTTGTTTTATTTGGTAATTATTTTTCATTGAGTTGGCAGTCGATAATTAATCGACAGGCTAAATCCTTATTTTTGTATTGCTTCTACACCTTTTGTACTCCACTGTGCAGTTTTGGAGTTTGTGCAAATTAAGTCAATATTTTCCAAAACATATTGGTATTGAAGCAATTTGTGCAATTATGCGCACAACATATTGGTATCAGAGTTGGCTGTCTTGATCTGATTAGTTACCAATGGCTAATTCTTTTAGTAGTGGTATGACAAATTATGGCGTCACCAAATTGGTTAGAAGAGAAGTTTTTGGGACATGGGAGGTTAAAGTGAAGACTAATGACGGTTTTCTTCAACAACAACTTCATTCACTTAGAGGAAGAGATAAGATGCATAAGCGCCTTGGAGGAGATATATATAGGTCCCACTTCATGGGTTCTAGAAGTGGTGCTTGCCATTATTTTAAGAAGAAAGAGCATTTCATATGAAATTGTTCATTTCTTAGAACGAAGAGAGAGAAGACGGAGAAATCTTCAATTCTAGAAGTAGTTAGATCAGATATAGATAGAAGTGATAGTGATACATCATTATTTTCAGCTAGTATTTCACCTTCAGAGATTACAATTTGGGTTACTGATTTTGGACTCATTTGTCATATGATGCCAAATAGTAGCTGCTTTGTCAGTTATGAGAAGATTGATGGAAGAAAAGCTCGTTTGGAGAGTGACACATCTTGTTATGTTGTAGGCCTTGAAAGTGTGAGATTTCAGATGCGTGATGGTGTTATTAGAACTATCACAGATGTTAGACATGTTCTGATGCTGCATAAGAGTTTGTTGTCAGTTGGAGCTTTGAGTAGATTTGGCGTTTGGATAATATTAGATGGAGAGAATTTAAGAGAGGCGAAGGGTTCCTTGGTATGAAAGGGTACGAGTCAATTATATTTTTATACTTCGTGGAGTGACTGTCTTGGGAGATTTAGTAGTTTCTATTGATTCTAGTGTTCCAGATTCTACTCAGTTTTGGGATCTTTATTTAGGTCATGTTAATAAGGAGAGTCTCAAAGTATTCAAGAAACGTAGGTTAATTGCTGGTGATTTTCAATCAAAGCCTATCTCTTGTGGAGATTGTTCTTTTGGAAAGAAGAATCATGTTACATTTGATGTTGGAATAGCTAAAGCCTAGAGCTACAATGTTTCTAGAGTATGTTTGTTCTTATTTGTGTGGACCCACCACAGTTGCATCTTTAGGTGGAGTCGGTTTCTTCATCTTATTTGTTGATGATTTCTCATAGAAGATCTAGGTCTATTTCATGTAGAATAGATCCGAAATACTTACGCAATTTTGGAAGTGGAAGACCTTAGTTGAAAAGAAATCGGGAAAGCAGCTGAGAGTTCTTAGAGTTGGCAATAGTAGTGAATTTGCATCACAAAAATTCACTAACTACTGTGCATCCGAGCATGTATTTAGATATTTTTCTACTAAGTTGCACTCTTTTGGGGTGACAGAGAGCATGTGTCGGATAATATGGGAAAGAGATATTAGCTTGAGACTAACTGTCAGTCTAGAAGAGAGATTTTGGGCAGAAGCATTATCTATGGCAGTATTTCTCATCCACTGTACACATTATATTGCCATGGATATGAAGATCCTAGAATAAGTATGAAAAAGAGTGCATGTTGACTATTCATTCCTTAAAATCTCTGGTTTTTCGGCTTATTTAGAAGATGAGGGACATGATAAGCTAAAGCCTAGAGAAAGCATGCACATTTGGTTAGTCTGTGCAGAAGAAATGAAGAAGTAAACGTTGTGGTGCAAAACAACCAAGAGAACTGTTATTAGCAGGCATGCAATATTTATTAGGAGGTCTTTATTGAAGGTGGAGCCTCTACCAAGTGATGACGTCCGGGGGATACAGAATTTCCAAACATGTTTGGACTTATCAGATTGTTTCCGTATTCGGAGAGAAAGTGTAATTTCTGATGGTACCATGTTTAATGAGAAGATTTCATACTTCCAGACTGAAGGTGGAGCTCAGTCACAGTTAAGACTTTTTGCTTCTATTTATCTTGTTTATGGGCATAGTAAAGGTGATAATTTAGCTTCTTATGATATTCGTCATATGGAGCTTGGTGTTGAGTTTGATAAGATAGACTTGGTGAAGTCAAGTAAAATTCTTGAGAAGGAGGTTAAAATAGATAATATTGAGTATATCCTCACTCAATATAAGATAAAGAAGGTAAAGCGTTGAGAGGACCCGTAACTTCCCCGGTAAGGAAAGAGCGGATACTTTGAGAACAACACACAAAAGAACGCAAACAGAAGAACATTTCATTGTTAATTACAACAATTCATCGGAATACAAGAATATACAGAGTATGAATAAATATTATACAACACAAAATATCATATATTTAAATTACATTACATAGCAACGGAAAATAATACAAAACACAACTGAAGGAGATATAAGGATACAGAGCTTTCCGGATATCATTCCAGCTGTAAATCAGGATCCTGTGAATACAAAACCAAAACTACTAGCTGCCCGTGTCAAAACAAGGGCACCCAGAGTTTAGGTTAAAACAATAAACTCCAGGTCAGTCATGTGACTGGTGTGAGAACTAAAACAATTATTAATCTTTATTTTAAAGTTAGGTAAATCAAGGGACCACGCCATATAGCACGGAACGGGTTTCCTCCCAAGAATACCAGTGCATAAAACAACAACGCAATGCTAACTAAAGAACAATGAAGCTATTATAAGACCCAGGTCCCATCACACAATGCAACACAAGCCGGAGGATAGGGTTTTACCTTATAATAGCCAAAGAATGCTTGATACGCTAGATTTCATCTTTTATTATTACTATAGGTGTATAGTGTCAAAACAATTTTAATCATAAATATCAATCATAGACGGCATGGGTACCATATATCATGTCACCATACTAGACTCTACAATCAAAAACCGCAAAGTCATGTATTTGGAAATTGGATTTCCATCTATGAACCGAGGCAAGGGATCGTCCTTACCGATTTCGAGACGCTCTAGCCCGTGTTTCAGGAACAACCGCAACTTCCCCTTGGATCGTTAGGGCTAGTCTACCGATGTGGATTAAACTTAAACCCTGGACACTGCGTTTCCCCACCCTATGGGGTGTCAATGAGTCCACTGACTCCATCGGCTCCACATAGTCACCGATATATCCGAGGCGCCTCGCAACAGCAACAACCACATAAGTCAAACATGTTAGGGTGTGTAAAACCACTGACGCCACTTTAGCTAGAAGGAAACGCAGGCCCTCCCTGAAGTCCTCTCCTATAATGACCCGAAAATCCAGTCCAATTTGAGATGACCAAATAACACAAGTCCAACACCAAATTGCACTGGAAATTCAAGAAATTAATAGAAAGAAGATAGAGGGTGAGGATAGATAAGATAGAACTATTAGAATAGAAGAAGAAGAAGAACATCATCATCAGAGTAACCACGAATCTCACCGCGGAACGAATAAAATATAACATAACTTTTGAAATACAAACAGTATATGTATGCAATAACATTTCAGAGTACAACACTTACAACAACAGCGGAAATAATAATAGCTATAGAATCTTGAAGCCTCCTACTCCAAGCTCTCCAACTGTATCTGTAAAATCCCGACTATTTGACTGCCCGTACAAATTTATGCACCCAAGAGTTTAGGGAAAACAAACAAATAAACTCTGGGTCAGTCATGGGACTGGTATGAGTAAAACAGTTTAAAACAATTTGAACAAGTAAACGATATCTCATAAGACAACGCCGTATAACGGAACGGGTTTTTCCCTTATGAGAATCCAAAATATCTTTATATCAAAAGCCTTTTGATATTATAATAATGTCTATCAACCACAACTATAATAATCATCTAGCAGAAACGCTTTCATCTCACGTTCTACATATATAGTATACAATCAAAACCGCAAGCACGTATTGGGTAATGGATTTTCAACTATGACATGGTATGGAACCACCTTTCGATCACTACACTGGAGTTCAACAAGAACATCTTGTAACTCAGCCACACATGACTGACCACTCATTTCGCTTGAGTGTATCGAATGTACACCACCAACGGTTGGGATCAGCAACTATTTCCCGTATATATATGGGACAACATTGATAGATTAAAGAAGCAAATGAATATTCTCTAGATAGGTGATTGTACACCCTACTTCGGTGCGACCGACTTAGCCATGCTACCTGCCCGATTTTTTGTCATTTACCAGTTATTGAGCCCAGAGGCTACGATTACTTTCCATTCATTTATAACACGATCACTTTGAATGCCACATTATCAAATCCATTAATCATTAATTGGTTTACACAAATATTCTGGATGTTATGCTAAGGGAATAAATCCGTTGCCACCATATATATTTATACAGACCAACCCATTCGATCATTGGAAATATTCTGTCAGACACTCGTCCATATACGTTCATTCTGGGACTGAACGAAACCGAAGGCACTATTCCGTACATCCATCCTAGGCAATCTCTACCTAGGACTTATACAACAGCCCTTGCACCTTACTCCGTCTTCAATTTTCTTTGGCATATTCGCAACGCTTATGCCAATACAGAGTGGTTCTTTGGATATTAATCCAACCGGTCTCTCCATATTAACAACGTAAATATGGTCAAAACATGATAGTCTGTGATTTAACTATCAAATGAAAACATGTCGGTGTTCACACAACGATCTTAATTCCAAATGGAATTATCGATCAAATCATCCAACATATATATATATATATATATATATATTCATATTTCCTTATTTTCTATGAATAGAAATTATATGTTATTAACACTGGAAAACATTTCCATAGCTTGTTCACGTATCACTATTCTTCCACAACCATCAGTCCCTAATTGTAAACTAGTAAGAGAACAATTCTCTAAGTATAAATCCCAAAGGCCGAAACCAACATCAGATCCACACTCAGAAAACCATTCGACTTAACTAATCTCTAGTCAGTTTCTAATATTGTTTTAACTCTATTTGATTAACTCCTATTCGAATAACTAATATTCGATTAACTATATTTGAATAACTCTAGTTCGATTTGACTCTAATCGATTTACTCTAACTGATTAACTCTAATTGATTAACTCTAACTGATTAACTCTAATTGATTAACTCTAACTTGTTAACTCTAACTGGTTAACTCTAATTGATTAACTCTAACTGGTTAACTCTTATTGAATAACTTATTTGATTCAACTCCTTTTTGATTAACTCCTTTCGAATACTAATATTCGATTACTTTATTGATTTACAAAGATTTTCCCTTTTAACAACGTTTATTCATTTATAAAGATTTACTTTTAGTGACGGTTCTTCCCTTTAAAAAAATGTCCTTTAACAACGTTTTTCCACTTATACAGATTCCCTTTTAATAACGTTTCCCTTTTTATAATATCCTATTTATTTTCTAAACAAATATCCTCTTTATAATATCATATGATTTTATAAATGCTTTATTTTCAAATTTATTTCCTTTTATAAAATCGGTTGATTTTATAAAATTCCTTTATTTCAATATACATTGAAATATTCCTTTTTGCATCCTAGGGCTTCTTATGATATTTAAAATATCGAATAACAAATGATAAATATCATTCTAACACACATAACCCATAACTGATATACATTACATTATATATCACAATATATGAAAACGGTAAAATAAATGTTGAGGAATCCAGTCAGATCCCTCCAACCTGTATCCTGGTATCCACAGATGTTACACAGTATAATATACATCAATTTCATTTCAATATGAAATGTTCTGATAAACAACATCAATATTTAGTGGTATATATATATAATTTCAACTAACTTACTAGCAGTTCAATCAACCAATCTACACACAACTGTCAATCAATATCTAACAGTTCTAAAAGTACGTTATAAAAATATAACTGTTCAGAGTTGGTGAGTTTTACTCACTTTGGTAGTTCATCGTTAAAGAACGATAAACTGTTATTTGATTTGAATCAAACAATTTATTTCGCCATAATTTCAAACGAGCTCCAATCCACTTCCTGTTAGCTTCATTGCGAAGTGTCTGTCCATACGATCCCAACGCAACTTACGATTCGTCAATCTGATATCGTATGATCAAGTTATTGCTTTACAAAGTTCATGTACTTTCACATAAATAAAAACTAGGATTTAAATGCATCGGGCCTCACCCTCTTTAACACAAACCGGCCCACTTACCATTGAAACCCAAACCCGCTCTGTACAGTCTTCTTCCACTACCAGGTAATTTCCATCGCTCCTCATTTCAGTGGTAAAAACCCGAACTTCCTCCAACGCCATACTCCTTCCATTTCTTCATTAAAAATCGAAACAAAAATCACCACAACCTCTCTCTTCACGTCCTCTTCCTCCTCCACCACACAGTTTCCAACCCACACCCCCTACCAGAATCTGACACCAAGACTAAGCGAGCTCCCCAATACACGAATGACACTTCTCTTCACCGAAGTCCACCAAATCAGCACACACGGTGCGGAAATCCATCACAATACCCGTAGCAATACCAAGAATCCACATCGATGTTTCCAAATCGCTTAAATCATGAACCCTAATACTCGCTATATACCATTTCATCGACCAAAAAGGTCATCGATCCAATCAGAACGGGTACGAGTTTGAACAGCACCTCACTACGAATCCAAATATATAAGTTTTGGAATTAATGGATTTTGTTTTGAATTTCTATGGATTTGTTTTTAATTTCCTTTCTCACGTTTTGTTTTTCCCTGAAGGAAACAAACGGCAGCAAGAAATAGTTGACCGCTGAATTAGGTTTTAGAGGAAGGTGGGGGTATTTATAGAGGGTATAAATATCTAGATATTTTTTTAGATATTTTTATTTATCCTTTTTATATATACGGTTTCGCCTTCTAAAAATTCGTGTGCTCACACACGATACCCAAAAATCACGAAAATTGACGTGCAGCTAGAGTTTGACATTACGGTCCCAACGAAACTGGTTTCATCGAATTTCGACTCCGTATGCTCACACAGTGTATTTTTAACCATTCAAATACTGACTGTTTTTCACACTAAAAATTCGTACGACCACACAGTGACTCTAAAAATCACGAAACTGGAAATCTAATAACTATTTGACATTGCGGATCCAACAAAATTAGTTTTCGTTGAATTCCGACTTCGTTTGCAAAAGTGGCTATTTTTACAACTCTGAATGACCCATTTAAATATATAAATATATTTAAATATAATTAAATTTAATATTTAAAAATAAATATTGTCGTCTATATTCACAACAGAATATCATACAGCTCTAGAATATTCCTCTATGAATTTCTAAATTGATATTTCAAATCTGGGTCAACCCGTTATTCTATTCATATTGAAATTTCTTTTTAAAATATAAATAATTCCTTTATAAATTATAAAGGAATTCCACAGTGACTTTTCTAAAATTTGATTTGGACATATCTCAAAATCTACAAGACGAAATCCCGATTTTTCTCTTCCACTAGAAAGATATACTCCACCAGCTCCACACGTTTCTTGTTTCAAAGAAATCCGGCTTAAAACGAATCCTGTACATTCAGTTGAAGTTCAAATCGCCAAATTACGAAGTGTTGCGCCATTTCGAGATTGATTTTAATTATATTATAACTCTACGTTCAAACTGTCGTTTATATAATATATTCGTTATTCAAATTCAATTCCAAGCTGAATTAAATATCACAGATGATCCAGTTCACACCATATCGTCATTTCCGCCAATTCTGATTATTTCAGAATTAAATATATATTATTTAATTATTATTTTAATTAAATATTCACCATTATTTAATTAAACCACCAGTTAATTCACTATATCACTATTTAAACAATTAAATTAATTAATTATTATACCTCTAGAAATGTGGGTCATTACAATCTTCCCCACTTAAAATAATCTCGTCCTCGAAATTGCTAAGGTAGAGGAAGACCCTATCTACTGGGTAAATATTTATCTGTTTACCCCTTAACTTCAGTTTCAACTGAACCACTTAAATTCTGATTAAAATATTAATTCATTCCGACTTACTAAATTTTCAAAAAATTTGAAAATTTTCTAACACCCGAAATTTCTGGAAAATTTTGCCATAACCTCCTTTGTACAGCCCTATCGGTAAAACCACAACTCCCCTCTCTAGGCCTTCTCCAACCCAAAAGAAAATCAAACAGCCAAGCGGCTTGCCAAATCGGCTCATAAATTCCAACTCATATGAAATATAAACTTGTACCTTTTTGTCGGGCATATCACTACATCCTTCCCATCTGTTACTAATTCAACGTATATAAATGTTATCCAAATCAACTCAAGTCACTTTTATCTCCAACACATCCATTCGCTTATCAAAGCCAAATTCAAATTCAAGTTCCATTCTTAATTCCAATTCTTACGACATCAGTCCAATTTACTCGATATCATTATAATCTAATTCAATTTCTATTTCTCTTTGCTTTTACAAATTCTAATTTAATTTGTTTTAATTCAAATAATCTATTTCTGGGAGTTTTTAATTAGCTTAGCCTTTTCCAAAAACCAGATATACCCTTTTTCAGGATTCAAAACAACTTGTTTCCCACAAACAATTCAAAAAAAAATCTTTGGCAGTAATTCGTCACTTAGAACTCAAAAATGACACTGATGATGTGGCCACACTCATCAGGGTTATTTCCCAGCGATCGAAGTAAGTTCAATACTATAACACTTTCAATTTGAAAACATTTTCAAAATCTCCCAGGATTTTAAAATTCTCATATATTATACTTATATGAATTCTACTTGGTTATTTATATAACCATTTCAATTATAATCTCATTCGATTAAATAACACCCAACACATCCAATATACTATAATGATTCAAATCTTAACCATTCTTTTATATCAAAATATAATTCGGGTAAAATTACTTCATTCACCCGCTTTCAAAACATACCGTGTTGACCCTTCGTATTCGAGTGTTTAGAAACCCTTATCGTTATTGTGGTGCCCCACCATCGACCAGAATTCATAAGCCACTCAATCAATAAAGCTCCACAATATAAAACAAATTTTTATATCAAATAACAAATACGTTCACTCGTATATATACACTCAAACTCAATCTAGGGTATTACTAACCCCATCTCTACTGAGTTACGCCACAGAGCCAAGGTAATTCACTTAACTTAAGCTCTGATACCAACTGTAATGACCCGAAAGCAGAGGGTTATCCTCCCCCCATAGCATACAAAGGTACCCAAGACACCATGCTTTACGGCCAGCCTCTCGAATCGACCAACCCGCTATAATGCAAGAGCTATAGGGGTAAGAGTCTCCCGTTCGCCACCAAACCGCGAAGTGAGAACCCCCTATCAGACGTACCAGTGAAGCAACATGGACTAGTATGAGTAAAACATGTTAAAACAATTTGAACAAGTAAACGATATCTCATAAGACCATGCCGTATAACGGAACGGGTTTTTCCCTTATGAGAATCCAAAATATCTTTATATCAAAAACCTTTTGATATTATAATAATGTCTATCAACCACAACTACAATAATCATCTAGCAGAAATGCTTTCATCTCACGTTCTACATATATAGTATACAATCAAAACCGCAAGCACGTATTGGGTAATGGATTTCCAACTATGACAAGGTATGGAACAACCTTACGATCAGTGTACTCTAGGAACGATACACTAGAGTTCAAGAAGAACATCTTGTAACTCCGCTACACATAACAGACCACTCATTTCGCTTGAGTGTATCGAATGTACACCACAATTGATTGGGATCAGCAACCGTTTCCCGTATATATATAGGACAGCATTGATAGATTAAAGAAGCAAATGAATATTCTCTAGATAGGTGATTATACACCCTACTTCGGTGCGACCGACTTAGCCATGCTGCCTGCCCGATTTTTTGTCATTTACCGGTTGTTGAGGCCAGAGGCTACGATTACTTTCCATTCATTTATAACACGATCACTTTGAATGCCACATTATCAAATCCGTTAATCATTAACTGGTTTACACAAATATTCTGGATGTTATGCTAAGGGAATAAATCCGTTGCCACCATATATATTTATACAGACCAACCCATTCGATCATTGGAAATATTTTTTCAGACACTCGTCCATATACGTTCGTTCTGGGACTGAACGAAACCGAAGGCACTATTCAGTACATCCATCCTAGGCAGTCTCTACCTAGGACTTATATAACAGCCCTTGAACTTTACTCCGTCTTCAATTTTCTTTGGCATATTTGCAATGCTTATGCCAATACAGAGTGGTTCTTTGTATATTAATCCAACCGGTCTCTCCATATTAACAACGTAAATATGGTACAAACTTGATAGTCTGTGATTTAACTATCAAATGAAAACATGTCGGTGTTCACACAACGATCTTAATTCCAAATGGAAATATCGATCAAATCATCCAACATATACATATATATATATTCATATTTCCTTATTTTCTATGATTAGAAAATATACGTTATTAACACTGGAAAACATTTCCATAGCTTATTCACGTATCACTATTCTTCCACAACCATCAGTCCCTAACTGTAAACTAGTAAGAGAACAATTCTCTAAGTATAAATCCCAAAGGCCGAAACCAACATCAGATCCACACTCAGAAAACCATTTGACTTAACTAATCTCTAGTCAGTTTCTAATATTGTTTTAACTCTATTTGATTAACTCCTATTCGAATAACTAATATTCGATTAACTATATTTGAATAACTCTAGTTCGATTTGACTCTAATCGATTTACTCTAACTGATTAACTCTAACTGATTAACTCTAACTGATTAACTCTAATTGATTAACTCTAACTGGTTAACTCTAATTGATTAACTCTAACTAGTTAACTCTTATTGAATAACTTATTTGATTCAACTCCTTTTTTATTAACTCCTTTTTGATTAACTCCTTTCAAATACTAATATTCGATTACTTTATTGATTTACAAAGATTTTCCCTTTTAACAACGTTATAAATGTTATTCAGTCAAGGTCTGAGAGGTAGTTATACCCCAACTTGATTGATTTCATTATTAACAAATAAATAGTTAGATTTCAGGCTCGAAGATCAAGGTTTAATAAGAGTTAGTTGAATATAGTATTTGGGTTGTCGTAACGATGTTTTACACAACATCCGTTTTAACCCAAATAAGTGTAAGCTTAGAAATATAATAAAGAATATTTCCTAAGTATAGAAATAAACGAGATCGGAAAAGAGATATGTAATTGGAATATTTTCCAATTATAAATAGCATATATTTTCTAAAGTTTATAAAATAAAGGAAGGTGATATTCGGAAACGTTTTCCAAATAACATAAAAGGCCAATATGGTTATTGAAAATATTTGGTTAACAAATATTGATAAAGAAATAGAGAAGTGATTTAACTAATGGAATATTAATTAAGGGCTCATTGACATGTTCAAAAGGAAAATTTGATTTTTGAAAAGAGTAAATTGTTTAAAAACTCCAATGGAAAGACTGTTTGAATTAAAAACAAATTTAACAGAAATTTGGGAAAGCAAATTTGAATTAAAGTAAAGCCAGTAAAGTGGTAACTGAGATTGAATTAGAATGATATCAAGACAACTTGGATTGTGAGATTCAAATTTGAAGTGTAATGTGACAATCAAGTTAAGAGTTGGGAATCGAGAAGAAACTCGAGTTAAAATGATATTTGGCTCGGATATAAGCGAATGGTGGTGTTGTGCATAAAAGCAGATTGGAATTTGATTGGGATTACATTGGTATATGCTGAGTTGATAGCATATGGAAGTGATAGAGTTGATATGCCGACAAAAGGTACAAGTTTATATTTCTATTGGATATAAGATTTATGAGCCGAATTGGCAAGCCGCTTGGCTGTTTGATTTTCTTTTGGGTTGGAGATAGCCCAGAGAGGCAAGTTGGAGTTTGACGTATTGACTAGTACAAAAGAGGTGCTGGCGAAATTTTTCGAAGAGTTAAGGCGTTAGAAAATTTTCAGGATTTTTGAAAATTTTCATTGATAAGAATTAATTAATATTTAATTAAAATTAAATTGATTCAGTTGAAACTAAAGTTAAGAAGTGAACAAATATGTTCTAACCAGTCGATAGGGTCGTCCTCTACCTTTTAGCAATTTCGAGGACGAAATTATTTTAAGTGGGAAAGATTATAATGGCCCGCATTGGCAGAGGTATTATAATTAATTTATTTAATTATATAAATAGTGATATAGTGAGTTTAATGGTCGTGGAATTAGCTAATGGTGAATATTTAATTAAAATAATAAATTAAATAATATATTTAATTCTGAAATAATCAGAATTGGCTGAAATGACGATATGGTGTGAAATGGATCATCTGTGATAGTTAATTCAGTTTAGAATTGGATTAGAATAACGAATATATCATTTGAACGACAGTTTGAACGTATAATTATATTATAATTATAATCGAGCTCGAAATGGCGCTGTAGTTCGTAAATTGGCGATTCGAACTTCAACTGAATATACAGAAGCCGTTTTAAACCGGATTTCTGTGAAACAAGAAACGTGTGGAGCTGGTAGAGTATATCTTTCTAGTGGAAGAGAAAAATCGGGACTTCGTCGTGTAGATTTTGATTCACGTCCAAATCAAATATTAGAAAAGTTGCTGTGGAATTCCTTTATAATTTATAAAGGAATTATTTATATTTTGAAAAGGAATTTCTATATAAATCGAATATCGGGTTGACCCAGATTGAAATATCAAGTTAGAAATTCATATAGAAATATTATAGAGCTGTATGGTATTCCACTGCAAATATAGACGGTAATATTTATTTTTAAAATATTTTATTTATCCGGTCCAATTTGAGCTGACCAAATAACTCAAGTCCAACCCCAAATTGCACTGGAAATTCAAGAAATTAATAGAAAGAAGATAGAGGGTGGGGATAGATAAGATGGAACTATTAGAATAGAAGAAGAAGAAGAAAAAGAAGAAGAACATCATCATCAGAGTAACCACGAATCTCACAGCGGAACGAAGAAAATATAACGTAACTTTTGAAATACAAACAGTATATGTATACAATAACATTTCAGAGTACAACACTTACAACAGCAGAGGAAATAATAATAGCTATAGAATCTTGAAGCCTCCGGCTCCAAGCTCTCCAACTGTATCTATAAAATCCTGACTACTTGACTGCCCATACAAATTTAGGCACCCAAGAGTTTAGGGAAAATAAACTCCGGGTCAGTCATGGGACTGGTATGAGTAAAACAGTTTAAAACAATTTGAACAAGTAAACGATATCTCATAAGACCACGCCGTATAATGGAACGGATTTTTCCCTTATGAGAATCCAAAATATCTTTATATCAAAAACCTTTTGATATTATAATACTGTCTATCAACCACAACTATAATAATCATCTAGCAGAAACGCTTTCATCTCACGTTCTACATATATAGTATAAAATCAAAACCGCAAGCACGTATTGGGTAATGGATTTCCAACTATGACAAGGTACGGAACCACCTTCCGATCAGTGTACTCTAGGAACGATACACTGGAGTTCAACAAGAACATCTTGTAACTCAGCCACACATGACCGACCACTCATTTCGCTTGAGTGTATCGAATGTACACCACCAACGGTTGGGATCAGCAACCGTTTTCCGTATATATATGGGACATCATTGATAGATTAAAGAAGCAAATGAATATTCTCTAGATAGGTGATTATACACCCTACTTCGGTGCAACCGACTTAGCCATGCTGCCTGCCCGATTTTTTGTCATTTACCGGTTGTTGAGGCCAGAGGCTACGATTACTTTCCATTCATTTATAACACAATCACTTTGAATGCCACATTATCAAATCCGTTAATCATTAATTGGTTTACACAAATATTCTGGATGTTATGCTAAGGGAATAAATCCATTGCCACCATATATATTTATACAGACCAACCCATTCGATCATTGGAAATATTCTGTCAGACACTCGTCCATATACGTTCGTTCTGGGACTGAACGAAACCGAAGTCACTATTCAGTACATCCATCCTAGGCAATCTCTACCTAGGACTTACACAACAGCCCTTGCACTTTACTCAGTCTTCAATTTTCTTTAGCATATTCGCAACGCTTATGCCAATACATAGTGGTTTTTTGGATATTAATCCAACCGGTCTCTTCATATTAACAACGTAAATATGGTCAAAACTTGATAGTCTGTGATTTAACTATCAAATGAAAACATGTCAGTGTTCACACAACGATCTTAATTCCAAATGGAATTATCGATCAAATCATCCAATATATATATATATATATATATATATATATATTCATATTTCCTTATTTTCTATGATTAGAAAATATACGTTATTAACACTGGAAAACATTTCCATAGCTTATTCACGTATCACTATTCTTCCACAACCATCAGTCCCTAACTGTAAACTTGTAAGAGAACAATTCTCTAAGTATAAATCCCGAAGGCCGAAACCAACATCAGATCCACACTCAGAAAACCATTCGATTTAACTAATCTCTAGTCAGTTTCTAATATTGTTTTAACTCTATTTGATTAACTCCTATTCGAATAACTAATATTCGATTAACTATATTTGAATAACTCTAGTTCGATTTGACTCTAATCGATTTACTTTAACTGATTAACTCTAATTGATTAACTCTTACTGATTAACTCTAACTGGTTAACTCTAACTGGTTAACTCTAATTGATTAAACTCTAACTGGTTAACTCTTATTGAATAATTTATTTGATACAACTCCTTTTTGATTAACTCCTTTCGAATACTAATATTCGATTACTTTATTGATTTACAAAGATTTTCCCTTTTAACAACGTTTATTCATTTATAAATATTTACTTTTAGTAACGGTTCTTCCCTTTAAAAAAATGTCCTTTAACAACGTTTTTCCCCTTATATAGATTCCCTTTTAATAACGTTTCCCTTTTTATAATATCCTATTTATTTTCTAAACAAATATCCTCCTTTATAAGAGCCTATGATTTTATAAATGCTCTATTTTCAAATTTATTTCCTTTTATAAAATCGGTTGATTTTATAAAATTCCTTTATTTCAATATACATTGAAATATTCCTTTTTACATCCTAGGGCTTCTTATGATATTTAAAATATCGAATAACAAATGATAAATATCATTCTAACACACATAACCCATAATAGATATACATCACATTATATATCACAATATTTGAAAACAGTAAAATAAATGTTGAGGAATCTAGTTAGATCCCTCCAACCTGTATCCTTGTATCCACAGATGTTACACAGTATAATATACATCAATTTCATTTCAATATGAAATGTTCTGATAAACAACATCAATATTTAATGGTATATATATATAATTTCAACTAACTGACTAGTAGTTCAATCAACCAATCTACACATAACTGTTAATCAATATCTAACAGTTCTAAAAGTACGTTATAAAAATATAACTGTTCAGAGTTGGTGAGTTTTACTCACTTTGGTAGTTCATCGTTAAAGAACGATAAACTGTTATTTGATTTGAATCAAACAATTTATTTCTCCATAAATTCAAACGAGCTCCAATCCACTTCCCGTTAGTTTCATTGCGAAGTGTCCGTCCATATGATCCCAACGCAACTTACGGTTCGTCAATCTGATATCGTATGATCAAGTTATTGCTTTACGAAGTTCATATACTTTTATATAAATAAAAACTAGGATTTAAATGCATCGGGCCTCACACTCTTTAACACAAACCGGCCCACTTACCACTGAAACCCAAACCCGCTCTGTACAGTCTTCTTCCACTACCAGGTAATTTCCGTCGCTCCTCATTTCAATGGTAAAAACTCGAACTTCCTCCAACACCATACTCCTTCCATTTCTTCATTAAAAATCGAAACAAAAATCACCACAACCTCTCTCTTCACGTCCTCTTCCTCCTGCACCACACAATTTCCAACCCGCGTCCCCTACCAGAATCTCACACCAAGACTACGCGAGCTCCCCAATACACGAGTGACAATTTTCTTCACCGAAGTCCACCAAATCAGCACACACGGTGCGGAAATCCATGACAAAACCCGTAGCAATACCAAGAATCCACATTGATGTTTCCAAATCCCTTAAATCATGAACCCTAATACTCGCTGTATACCATTTCATCGACCAAAAAGGTCATCGATCCAATCAGAACGGGTACGAGTTTGAAGAGCACCTCATTACGAATCCAAATATATAAGTTTTGGAATTAATGGATTTTGTTTTGAATTTCTGTGGATTTCTTTTTAATTTCCTTTCTCATGTTTTGTTTTTCCCTGAAGGAAACAAATGGCAGCAAGAAATAGTTGACCGCTGAATTAGGTTTTAGAGGAAGTTGGGGGTATTTATAGAGGGTATAAATATCTAGATATTTTTTTAGATATTTTTATTTATCCCTTTTATATATACGGTTTCGCCTTCTAAAAATTCGTGTGCTCACACACGATACCCAAAAATCACGAAAATTGACATGCAGCTAGAGTTTGACATTACGGTCCCAATGAAACTGGTTTCGTCGAATTCTGACTCTGTATGCTCGCACAGCGTATTTTTAACCGTTCAAATACTGACTGTTTTTCACTCTAAAAATTCGTACGACCACACAGTGACTCTAAAGATCACGAAACTGGAAATCTAACAACTATTTGACATGGTGGATCCAACAAAATTAGTTTTCGCTGAATTCCGACTTCGTTTGCAAAAGTGGCTATTTTTACAGCTCTGAATGACCCATTTAAATATATAAATATATTTAAATATAATTAAATTTAATATTTGAAAATAAATATTATCGTCTATATTCACAACAGAATATCATACAGCTCTAGAATATTCCTCTATGAATTTCTAACTTGATATTTCAAATCTGGGTCAACCCGATATTCTATTTATATTGAAATTCCTTTTTAAATTATAAATAATTCCTTTATAAATTATAAAGGAATTCCACAGCGACTTTTCTAAAATTTGATTTGGACATATCTCAAAATCTACACGACGAAATCTCGAATTTTCTCTTCCACTAGAAAGATATACTCCCCCAGCTCCACAAGTTTCTTGTTTCACAGAAATCCGGCTTAAAACGAATCATGTACATTCAGTTGAAGTTCAAATCGCCAAATTACGAACTGCAGCGCCATTTCGAGCTCGATTTTAATTATATTATAACTCTATGTTCAAACTTTCGTTTATATAATATATTCGTTATTCAAATTCAATTCCAAGATGAATTAAATATCACAGATGATCCAGTTCACACCATATCGTCGTTTCCTCCAATTCTGATTATTCAGAATTGAATATATATTATTTAATTATTATTTTTATTAAATAATCACCATTATTTAATTAAACCTCCATTTAATTCACTGTATCACTATTTAAACAATTAATTAATTAATTATTATACCCCTGGAAATGCGGGTCATTACATCTCCCGTTTCTAGTTCACAACCAGGTTGTGAGGCTCGCGAATAAACGTTACACAAAGCTATGCCACATAGGCTGTGCTTTGATCATCAACCACAAGAATTTGCTTTTCAACAGAAGCCCTGATCATTTGCGACTTAGGCATTCCACACAGGCAATTCACTCCATGCGATTGATATCCACCAATATATAACCCCTAAGCTCGTACGTCTCAGAGAAGGGCATTAAGCAAGAGAATAAATTCTCCGCCGCCAAACAGATATATATTTAATAGAAATCAATCACACAGAATAAAATCCAATGTCAGACACACGGTCCATTTACAAGTTCGTTCTGGGTCTGAACGAAACCGGAGGCAACTTGTACCTCGCATATCCATCAATCTCCAAGTACGTCTGGACGATCACCAACTGATTCCCTCCTCTTGGGTGTACAGCCCAATCAAGATCATCAGTAACCACCCAAATGATGTGAAGACCTCCGGTCTTCGACCACCGTCTTCATCCTCGACACCACATCGAATCAGTTATTCAGAATGGGATAAACCCGGTCTTTCTGAATAACTCGCGTATATAATAAACAAGTGTTACACAAACACAACATACGCCTCATTCTAATTCAGAATATTCTTTTATTCAAATATTCTTATACTTTGGGAAAGGTTCCCATTAATTGTATCAAAGATAAATTCTTTAAATTATTCTTTAATCTTCCTTTGAATATCAATTCAAATTAGTTAGGATAAGCGAACCACACCGAAGTAATCATTTATCTTATTTCCCAATCCCAACTTATTCATCCCATGAAGTAAAACTGGTAATACTTCATATCTAACATCACGGTGTTATCAGTAAATTCAATTACCATTTCACGTTCAAATCTAATTAAAGATTTAACTATCGCCTGGAGCAAAACTGGTGATACTCCATTCTCGATTATTTCAATCTAATTAAAAATTCATTAAAACTCCACTTGGTTTTAATCTTCCCAATAATCACTATCAATGATTATTTAACTTGGGAAATCACATCCTGTCTTTAACTGGGTTAAAGAACCAATGTCATTTAAAACACGATTCACGATAAACCCCAAAATCACATTCTATTCAATTCCAATTAAATACCATTTAATTGGTATACTTCATTAAATCTAAATAAATAGATTTAATCTTTTTCTCTACTGGGCTTAAGAAAAGTGTTAATGAAGACACCATTGACGACAAACCCAAATCACATTTGATATTAAATACAAGGCTCTGAATAGAAAATATATCAGCTTATATTCAATATCAAATTCTACGTCCAACAAATATCGTGTTGGAAATAACGATATTAATATATCTTTCAAATTTCCATAACAATATATGTATCATCACGAGATCCAACATCGAAATATTCCAAAGACAATTTCGATTCAAATCCATTCCAATTCAATTATTGGAAATTCTGGTTATTTTCAAAACCATTTCAAATCCAATTTTTTTATTTCAAAAATAATGGGATTATAATTCTAGTTCAAAACTGGTTCATTTCGATAAAAATCTATTTTTATCCTTTCAAATTTGGAATTTTTCATCCTAATTCTTTCCAAATCATTTCTTATGATTTTACACAAATAATTACTATTTTTAATAATTTTATCAAGGCCCGTACAGTCGTTTTCCATCAACGGCCATCGAACTGCACTTGCAGCGACCTTTTCCAAATTTGATTTGGACATAATTCCAAATCCAACTGTTAGATTTCAAATCTATAATATTCGTTAGAAAGCTCTTTTCAATACGAACCCAACGGTTCTAGTATTAGGAGAATCCGACGGTCGGATCTCCCGCAACATCAATTCGAAGTCAATGGTTGAAATTCGCGAACTGCCGCGGCGCGGCGCGTTCTATTCTGACCATTCTATATATATATATATATATATATTATATATATTTCGTCGATTTCCTTTTAAAACGTATTTTATAAATCGTTTTAAATTCGTTTTCGAAACAATTTCAACTTCATATTCAATTTCGAATCAAAATTGAATATTCCACATCATCGATATACAAATGAAAATATTTTCAAAACGTTATATTTTGAAATCACTTCCTTTTCTATATTCATTATAAAAATGAATAAAATCGATATAAATATCGTTCAAGTCAAAATGGCGCGTATCTAACCAACACGGCTTTATATATTTCAATAACTTCGTTATTCTATTCAACAAATGAATATTTCCTTCAACACATGAATATATATTTTTATTCAACACATGAATATTTTTTTTTTCAACACGTGAATATTTATTTTTCTATTCGACACATGAATATTTATTCTATTCAACACATGAATTTATATTTCTATTCAACACATGAATATTTATTCTATTCAACACAAGAATTTTTATTCTATTCAACACATGAATTTATATTTCTATTCAACACATGAATATTTATTCTATTCAACACATGAATTTATATTTCTATTCATCACGTGAATATTTATTCTATTCAACACATGAATTTTCTTATCTTCCATATTGTAATGAGGCCCAATCAATTACCATATAATGTTAATTATATGGATTCCATACAACACATGTATATAATAGCAACGATAAAAAATCAACCATCATCCAGAGTGCATTCTACACTGTATAAGCATCAAATATAAATATTCAACGCTTATAACAGCTTGTCAATCAATCGATCGACATACAACTAAACAATTGGGATTAATGTACGTCAATATCATCCCAACACCCGTGTAGGGTTTCAATCAATCAAACACATATATTATTTGTGCAGTTGGGCGATGTGTATAATTTATCGTCCCAATCAATATCAGTCAAATCGGTGTACATAAACAAATTGTTCGATTTGTTAATGAATATTTATTTTACTTCAACACATAAATATATATTTTATTTCAACACATGCATATATATTTTTATGTCAACACATGAATATTATTCTATTCAACACATGAATTTTTACTTCTATTAAACACATGAATTTTTATTCTATTCAACACATGAATTTTTATTCTATTCAACACATGAATATATACTTTATTTCAACACATCACACTATCAAATTTCACTACACAGAAATCCAACAAACAAGTCATCCATGGTTTGTAGAAGACGGGTGTCAGGTGCTGCTAAGCACCGTCTTCATCCTAGTATATATTTCAAACTAAAAGTCAAAATAAAAGTGAGGAGTTCTCACCTAAAAGATAAACCCAACGCCGCGACTCTTGGTATGTAGAAAATCTTCGCCTTGCTTCTTCTTGTCACTTTCATCTACCGTATCCACTACATATATAAAAATCACATTTTTATTTTTCCTATTATATAAAAATCATATTTTTAATTCGCTACATATATAAAAATCATATTTTTATTTCACCACTTATATGGATAAAAATAACATGTTTATTTCAACGCTATAGAAATCACGTTTTTATTTCAACACTATATATATATTAAAAATCAGATTTTTATTTCGCTACCACATATATAAAAATCGTATTTTTATATTCTCTATCTTATAAAAATCCAGTTTTTATTACTCTACTATATAAAAATCCTATTTTTATTACTTCTATAATATAAAAATTATATTTTATTACTTAACCATATATGTAAAAATCATATTTTGGACAACGCTATATATAAATATATATCACTTCTTTTATGCAATGTTAGTATTTATAAAAATCATTTCTTTTACCTCATTATATATAAAAATCGCTATCTTTATATAAGTAAGTTATATAAATAAAAATCAGAAAATAAAAGTGTATTATAAATAAATAAAATAATAAAAAATTTAAAATATACTTACTGTGTTCGCCAGGAAAAAAGGGGGGCTGCTGCGTTCGCTAGAGGGGGCGCCTTGGGGTTAGGGTGGAAGGAAAGGGGGCGGTCGTAGCAGTCGGCGGTGGTCTTCTATGGTGCTCACGGATTCTGTTTGGGTTCGGAGTTGAAGAATGGAGAGAGGAGGAGGGCGGTTTTCGTACAGGTGGGTCGTAGGGGGGGGAGGCGGAGGCAGCGGCGGTGATGTGGTCAGGTCAATTTGGGGGAGGATACGAAGGGTAGCGGGTTTTCGATTTAGGTTTAAAAAATAACCGGGGGAGGGGGCTGAGATAATAAAGGAGTGGGTATATTATATATGTTTATTCTTATTATTTTTATAATTAATTATTCTCTAGAAAGTAATTTTAAATTTCGATCTCTAAACGAGACCCAACGACTGTCGTCCCTAGCTAATTACCCCCATTCCAAACGCAATGGGATATGTCCAGTAAGCCAATTCGGCCGTTTCGATCAGTTTCCATCAAAATCAAAATATAAAACTATATATTGATTTTGAACGCACATTTCAATTTACCGGGGCCACATACGGACTCTAAAAATTCCCGAAAAATATTTTCTAGCTTCGTATCGACGATACAGTTCCAACAAAACTAATTTCGTTCAATTCTAAGACCGTTTGAAAAATGGCCGTTTTCCAGTCGATTAAAATCAACTAAAACTGGTCAAACGCGTTTTCCTTTGCCACGCTCACATATTGATTCAGAAAATTATGAATTTTGAAACCTTGCAATAACCTAACATCACGGATCCCACAAAAGTGGTTTCGTCGAAAACCGAGGTCATTTGCCAAATTTTCATTTTTAAGGGCCAGAATTCCATAGCGACTATTCTGAATTTTCAACTAGGCATAACTTTTTATTTCCACTATGAAATTTCAATCTTTCGGATTCGTTGGAAAGATATTCTAAAATAGATTCTAATATTTTTGGTTTCGCTAAAATCCGGTTTATTTTGAATCCTGCACATTCATTTGAAATTCGAAATCGAATTTTCGAACTACCGCGCCATTCCAGGCTTGTTATATAATTAAAATAAAATATTTATATTCGAACGACGATTAAAATAAATATATACGTTCTAATTCTATTCAAAATAAATTTATCATCGTTTTTATTTAAAATAATTCATTTTAAATATTCAAAATTCACTAAAATTGCCAAAATAAAAATTTGAAATTGGCTGAGATTTCCGGGTTATTACAATCTGCCCCACTTAAAACTTTTCGTCCCCGAAAAAGAACGAAGCTGAAAGTTGTTTTACAAACCAACTCAACTTCCATTGTTTTCATTACGGCTTAAGTTCTTCAACTTTTCAGTTTCTAAGAACTTTTCAAATTTTTCAAAAATTTGGCTAACACCCTAAATTTTCGAAAAATTTCGCCATAACCTCCCCTGCACCTAGAGCTTCGGGATATATCAAATAGCCTCCCATGGCCCTTACCAATCCAAAAAGAAAAAGAAACAGCCAATCGGCTCATAAAATCATCAAAAACCCAAGAAATACAATAAACATGTACCTATTTGTCGGGTAAACAATTTTATTCCTCTTCTCTAGCCTCCTTGCTATGACATGTTCAATGTAAGTACATGTATATGCATGCAAATGCCACTAATTTCCAATACAATTCACTATTTGGTTCAATTTGGCTAAAGGTTCAACCTTTAATTAATCAAACAATACAACCAGTAATCAATTAGTAGATTAGTTTTTCAAATTCATAACTTTGATACATAGTCCAAAAATCAGATTTTTGATGCCAAATCACAACAATAAGCCCTATCTAGTTTTGGTTCTCACACCAGTCAATAGGAAATATATAGACATCCCACCTTCGAAACTCGAACATGAATACCGATGATGCGATCGCTATAGCGATCATCAGAACCATCTTCAGGCGACTAGAGTGTGATTCTATATCTACCCAATATATTAAAACTTCGAACACCCGTGGATCAGACGTATATGCAAAATCTTTATATATTAGATTGCCCAAATCAGTACAAATAAATATTCAAATACGTTGAATAATGTTTAAATTTTCAAAACAATTTTTTTTTATTTTTACTTTTAAAAACATCACTCTTCACACTAGTTCTAGGATACTACTGATCCCATCTCTAACGAGTCATTTTCATTGGATATTACTAATCCAATGTAACACCCCGAAAATTCTATAACTGTGAAATTAACAAATTAAAGTATAATTAATCTGAAATCAAAGAACTAAGGGAAACGGGGTACGCCATTGCGTTCGTCTCGGAAAAATACGCGAAATAGAGTCCGAGTTTTCGAAAAACGGAGTCCGTATGAAGAAGATATGGCCTTCGGAAGATTGAGAATTAAGTTTAAAATTCAAACAGAATAAAATAAAGTTTAAATTCGAAAATGGGGCCCAATGGGCCAGGGCGGAAAAACGCCCGCCTGACGCACCCAGGTCGACTGGGCTGTCGACCTGGTCTAACCAGGTCGACAGGGGTGTCGACCTGGTCCAGACCCAGGTCGAGCCCAGTCTAACCCGGCTGGCCTATTATCTATGTGGTCGATTTTCTGTGGTCTGCTTTGTCACTAGGGCAAGGTGGCAAGTTTTAATTGGTCTCTTTATCGAATGAATGGCTACGATCAATCCAAGCAACATCAATGGTCCTAATCAGTTCCTAACCTCTATATAAACAACTCTAGACTAAACCCTAATCTATTCATTCAAAAATAAGAACATAGCCGCCATGTTGCTGAGGAACGACTAGGAGTAGCCACCAAATTTGAGAGAGGATTAGGAGGAAGATTCTAAAGCTTAAAGCAACCTAAACAAATCAATTCAACAAAGGAATTTGCGTCTTCAATCCCTAAATTAGAGAATTCATCACACCATTGTAAGTAGTGTATTACTTTGGTATGAATAAACAATTGTGTTGGTTTGTATGCTTGAATTGTGGCAATAAAGTTGTTCATATTTGTGCGTTCTTATCAATTTGAAATATTATATACGTTTGGATATTCTTGAATTATGTTATTCATGTTATAAAGAACTACATGCGGTAGTTCTATGCAAGTATACGTTTGGAATATTTCGCAAATTATGTAATCCATGTTGAAGCTACATGTATGTAGTTGATTTAAATTCATGCAAGTTTGGGGTTTTGCTACTATGCCATCATGATGTATATTTTTGTGCATAAATCATTTTGTAAGTAATTAGAACAAGTTTGGTTATTATAATCCATATGAAATTATGTTGAGAATTTGGCATTATGTATTAAGCCATGCTTTTGTACTAGAAAACCTATTTGCAAACTTATGAATATGGCTAGGCTATGATTGATATTTGGCAACCATGATTAGGTCTATCTTGTTTACAAGAATTATATGATGACATATGTGGTACATGGCTAGGTTAGGTTCAAAAGGTCCCTTTTTGTAAGTTTACATGGCTAAAGTAAGAATCATGATTTCATGTTAGAAATATTTATGCCATGGTTATGTGAACAAATTTAACTATACTTATGCCATGCTTATGTTTGATATTATGCCATGCTTATGTTTGACATTATGCCATGCTTATGCTAGAAATATTTATGCCATGCTTATGTTTGACATTATGCCTAAATAAAAATATAGGTTCATGTGACAATAATGATATCTCAATTACAAGTTCACATGCTTTGATTCATGTCACCTATGTTACCACTATGCAAGTACACCAGTTTCTATTTTGTATTTCCAACGTCGTATTGCAAGTTCATGCGCTCACATTCCCCTCTTTGTGTATGTAATTACGCTTTAAGCCTCCCCTTTTCGCATGGCTAATTTGGGCTTTAAAAGGCTAAGCCCAAAATATATATAAACGGACGTGTTAAACGGGGGAAAATAACGTTGGGTTAAAATTACTAATGAATGAAAATATAAAATAGAAGGGCCCAAGTTCAAGTATGGGTTGGGCCCATGATTGGTGTAACCTTTACACCATTAACTTAATAATGGGCCGCAAATATTTACATATAAGAAATAAAGAAGAATGACAAAATATGTAAATGTAGAAAATACGATGTGTTTAACCCGAGGTTGGATTGAGTTGTGATGTAAACCTGCCCGGAACCGCCCGGCTGTCCAGTAGTCACAACAATACCTATCCAATGTGGGAGGTTAAACATGGAGCCCAATAAGGACCCGAGGTTAGACTGAGTTGTGGCGTAAGACTGCCCGGAACCAACCGGCATCAGGCAGAAACAACAATACCTGTCTAATGTGAGAGGTCAGGGCCTTAATAAGACAATTAAGGCTGAGTCAGGATTGTTAGGATTAAGTAAACTAAAGACTTAATCAAAATGGAACATGCTAAACTAAACGGACTGGTGGGGGTTAGGTTAGAAAACACTTAACCAACTTAGCATGTTGGCTAGAGATAGAAAACCTAGTAACGGGGCACCCTTTTCAGCAGTAACCCTAAAAGGTGTATCAGGATACCCTGAAACTAGGCAGGGTGGGGCACGATTACTGGGCTGATTGTAAGAGGTCAAATCGACGGCGGTGGTGTAGCAGTGTAGGTTCTAACGGAGTGCGGGCGTGCACACACTCCGGCGCAGAAAAATAAGGCACTGGACACCAGTAGCATACCTGTGCACTCTAAGGTTGTGTCGGGCCGCCACCATGGGACTTGATACACCCCATGGTGGGACCAGCATAGGTAACTACGACATCGGGGGCCATAAGACACATGTAACTATGCGAGTAGGAGCCGATCATCATAGAATGGATCACATCACCCTGATTATGGGGTGCAAATTGGAAACTAATTTATACGGGTTCAGAGATTAACATGGGGTACGATAGTATATTCGACCCTAGACAACTTAACCAAGTTTATAGTGCTTGCCCACTTCTTGTTATACTTATCATACCCAGTTCTTTATTCATAGACAAAATAGTACTAGACTTACTCAGGCTTTATGTCTGACTCTACTTTTCTTTTGTCTTCTTTCTTCCGTTCCCCCCCCCCCCCCCCCCAAGGTCCTCAGGGAGGGAACACAGCAGCTTGATCAGCCTTAACATCCAGCTGGAAGAAGAGAAATGTATTGCTTGGACTTTCCTGTTTTGAACCATGGCTTTGGACAATTCACTATGGGGACTTTTGCAGTTTATCTATGTTTTATTTATGCTTCTTTAAAATAATGTACTCAAGACAGATTATGAAAGTGTTATGTTATGATTTTGGAAAGGATGTAAGACAATCATGGTGATGTTTTGTAACACGCATTTGCTTTTATGAAATAAAAGTTTGTTGTTCTTCCGCTGTTTACAAATATGTGTTCTTATATCTGTCTTGTATATCTGTGACTTGTACTTATAAACCTCCACCAAAATTAGGGCATTCCCTTTGAGAGTGACCCTAACGGAGGTGGGGTGTTTCATCCAATCTCTGATGAATTCTTTCGTTTGGTTCTAACATGTCTTGTTCTCCGAGCTCTGTAAACCAAAGCTCTGATACCAAATGAGAGGACCCGTAACTTCCCCGGTAAGTAAAGAGCGAATACTTTGAGAACAACACACAAAAGAACGCAAACAGAAGAACATTTCATTGTTAATTACAATAATTCATCAGAATACAAGAATATACAGAGTATGAATAAATATTATACAACACAAAATATCATAGATTTAAATTACATTACATAGCAACGGAAAATAATACAAAACATAACTGAAGGAGATATACGGATACAGAGCTTTCCGGATATCATTCCAGCTGTAAATCAAGATTCTGTGAATATAAATCTGCAAAACCAAAACTACTAGCTGCCCGTGTCAAAACAAGGGCACCCAGAGTTTAGGTTAAAACAATAAACTCCAGGTCAGTCATGTGACTGGTGTGAGAACTAAAACAATTATTAATCTTTATTTTAAAGTTAGGTAAATCAAGGGACCACGCCATATAGCACGGAACGGGTTTCCTCCCAAGAATACCAGTGTATAAAACAACAACGCAATGCTAACTAAAGAACAATGAAGCTATTATAAGACCCAGGTCCCATCACACAATGCAACACAAGCCGGAGGATAGGGTTTTACCTTATAATAGCCAAAGAATGCTTGATACGCTAGATTTCATCTTTTATTATTACTATAGGTGTATAGTGTCAAAACAATTTTAATCATAAATATCAATCATAGACGGCATGGGTACCATATATCATGTCGCCATACTAGACTCTACAATCAAAAACCGCAAAGTCATGTATTTGGAAATTGGATTTCCATCTATGAACCGAGGCAAGGGATCGTCCTTACCAATTTCGAGACGCTCTAGCCCGTGTTTCAGGAACAACCGCAACTTCCCCTTGGATCGTTAGGGCTAGTCTACCGATGTGGATTAAACTTAAACCCTGGACACTGCGTTTCCCCACCCTATGGGGTGTCAATGAGTCCATTGACTCCATCGGCTCCACATAGTCACCGATATATCCGAGGCGCCTCGCAACTGCAACAACCACATAAGTCAAACACGTTAGGGTGTGTAAAACCACTGACGCCACTTTAGCTAGAAGGAAACGCAGGCCCTCCCTGAAGTCCTCTCCCGTTTCTGGTTCACAACTGAGTTGTGAGGCTCGCTAATCAACGTTACACAAAGCTATGCCACACAGGCCGTGCTCTGATCATCAACCACAAGACTTTGCTTTTCAACAGAAGCCCTGATCATTTGCTACTTAGGCATGCTACACAGGAAATTCACTGTAACAACCCGTATTTTTGAATAACATGTTATAATGTAAATCAAGGCAGAATTAAATTGTAAAATCTGAATCAAGGGAAACGGGCTTAGCTATTGCGTTCGTTTCGGAAAAATATGCGAAATAGAGTCCGAGTTTTCGAAAAACGGAGTCCGTATGACCAAGTTATGGCCCAATGAAGTTTTCAGAAAATTCTAAACCCGAAAACAGTTCAAATTCGAATTCAGAATCGAATTTCAGCCAAAACACACTGGGCGGGAATTTTCCCGCCCAGGCAGGGTCGACATAGGTGTCGACACTAGTGTCGACACCAGTGTCGACCCCCCCCCCCAATGGGTCGACACCCATGTCGACCCAGGGGTCGATACCCATGTCGACCCAGGGGTCGACCACCCCGGTCGGACCAATTTTTCTGGTGCACCATTTTGGCATGTTGGGTCCTCCTTTGTTGGTTTCTGACGGGAGTTAATGGTTCAGATTCGTTTTAGGGTTAATCCTATAGCCTAAACTAACCTAATCTTCTATAAAAAGACCCTAAGACCTAGCTTAAACCCTCATTAATCATTCCTACAACTAAACTATGCCAAAATGTTTCTTGATCATGGCCTCCATCTTCATATCATGGCCTCCATCCTCTTCATGAAAGTTTCAGTGTCTTAAGCTAGTAAAAGAGCCACCTTTCTTAATCAAAACAAGGATCTTTCTTCATACAAATCAAAGGAGCTTCTTGTTTCTCAAGACAACTTGGAGCTTGTATTCATTTGGGGTTTTTAGAGTTGCTAGTGGCTTCGTCTCAATCTTATTTTATTTTATAAGTCTTCATAGCATTGTAAGCCCTATATTACTCTTAGATTCTAACTATGAAGTTAAATGTTACATGTTGCAAGTTGAGTTTGGGCCTAAGTATGATATGTGCTTTGATTCTAACATGTTATGCATAGGTTTATTCTATGCATGTTTGTAAAGCTATCACCTTGACCTTGTGGGCTAAAAGCTATAAGCTTTATGTTGAAATGTTGCATTATGCAACATGAGAACTCTCATAACCTTTATGATAACTTGCATATAATGATATATGCGAACTTCTAGTCATCATCCTATGTCATCTAGGACCATGTATCACCTATTCGCTAAGTTTGAATGTTATGCATGTAACATGAAAGTTTAAATGAACATATTTATGCCTCATATGCCACCATGTTTAACTTGTGGCCAACCTTATTACCTTATGCCCTTTTTTCATGATTTTTCCCAGTTCCCTCTTTTGATCTATGTTATGTTATGCGAAACGTTTATGCGATGGGAATGCGTTGGGTTTGGGTAATATTAATGACATGAAAACATGGTTTTAAAATATGACATGAACATTGACTTGTGATTATGTTTGTAAACATAATGATGGACATGACACATAGAAAATATGAGTGTGGCCAACTCGAGGTTGGGTTGAGTTTGTAGCATAAATCTACCCGAAACCGACCAGCTTAACTAGTGGCTACAGGCAATAGGACCCAATGTGAGTAGTTGGTCATGTCGCACTTGAAACCCGAGGTTAGACTAAGTTGTTGTGTAAAGCTACCCGGACCCACCCGGCTTAACTAGTAACCACAACGAGGTCTAATGTGAGAGGTTGGGTGCATTAAGTTAATTAATGCCACATGGTAGGGTTAAGTCATGGACTACATGAATACTTAACCAATTAAACACGATGGATTGGTAAGGTTAAGTCATGGACTACTTGAATATACTTAACTAATTAATCACGATGGATTGGTAGGGTTAAGACTTGGACTACTTGAATACTTAACCAATTAAACCCGATGTATTGAGAGGGTTAAGTCATGAACTGCTTGAATACACTTGACCAACTCAATACATGGTTAGGATAGGGTTAATCACACTTAACCCGCTTGAAACCCTAGTTACGTGGTTCTTTTCAGCAGTAACCTACTTGGAAGTATCATGGGTACCCTGGACTAGGCTAGGGTGGGGCACGATTACTGGACTGATTGTAAGAGACCAAAAGAGACGGCTGAAGGGTGCACCGGTTGTTCAGGCGGACCATGGTCGTGCACATTAAGTCCGGAGTTGAACATGGGCACCAGTAGGTTTAGACTGTGCGTGCTTGAATTGTGTCTGTGGTTTACACCTTAGGGCTGGATATACCCTGGGGTGGACCTAGCATAGTTAACTACATTCCACGATTAAGCCGTATGACACCGATACACGACGAGTTAGACCTATAGGGAGCCGATTGACTAGACCGAGTAGTTGGACCTCGATTTAGGTCATCTCATGATGTGGGCCAGCTTTGGGCCAAGGGATCATTTCTTGTTTATACTTGACATGGATTGGAATACTAGTACACACCTGGTGCAACTTAACCATGTATATGCGATGCCACACTTGATCTATCTTGTTAACTTTTCACCCTACATCTCATCTCTGTTTTACATGTTCAGTTAACTTTATTAGTTTTTATACTAATAGTAGATAGGACTTACCAGTCTTTTGTACTGACCCGTTTTCTTTCGCCTCTTTTCTTCCGTTCCCCCCCCCCCCGGTTTGCAGGGTGGGAACACTGGTACCTAGCTGGATCTTTAGCTGCTTTTCTGGATAGCTCATGTATGGTTTGAGCATGCTATGGCCTTATGCTACTTTTGGGATAGTTACTTTATGTCTTTCCAGTTTTCAGTTTATGTTCTAGACTTTGTTTTATGGGAAAATAATGACCAAGTACTTTGATGTAACTTGACTATGGTTTTGAAATGCTAGTTTTATCCGCTGCTTTACTACTCTGTTTTACTTATATGTTCTGTCTTGTGATATCTGCATGCATGTTTACCTCGTTTAACGCCCCTCCGAATTTAGTGTACTTGCAAGAGTGACCCTGGCGGAGGTGGGGTGTTACATTTGGTATCAGAGCATAAGGTTTACAAGATTGGGCAAAAGTTTTCAAGAAAAGTTTTAAAACCTTTTGAAAAACTATTTTCAAAACCGATTTTAAAGAAGTATTTTTCCAATAAAAAGTCTAGTTTATTTAAAAGGCTATTCCCCAAAATCCATTAGCGCTATCCTTCGTTCCCTCGTTCTAAATCTATCTTTTCCCTTTCTCAGCATGGCCGATCTTAACCTTCCCGAGGGAGTAACCATTCCCGGATGGTTCCGGAGGTACTTGGAAGCTAGGGCCAATGATGCGGGCCCAGCAAATACCCCCACCGTAACTGAGGTTCCTCCTCCTCAGCATCCACAAGCAGATTTCACAAAGGTTTGCAAAGACTTTAAGGAGATGGGTGGCAAGAATTTTATTGGGACGGAGACTTTTGTGGAGGCGAGAAATTGGTTGAAAGAAACTGAAGATCTCTTCGCCATCTTTGATGTGGAAGACCATAGAAAAGTTCTGTTGGCAGCATGGCTATTGAAAGAAGAAGCCGCTTATTGGTGGTATTGGTGGGAGGTCACCAATGCTACTAGACCTATAGAGACTTGGGCCGACTTTAGGACGAGGTTTGGGCTTAAGTTTTTATCATCTGCTGAGGCGAATCTGCAATTGGAGAAGTTTATATCTTTGAAGCAAGGGGACATGACAATGAGGGAGTATGTGAATAAGTTTAACCAGCTTGCTCGATTTGGTTTGGACATGGTTAATACTCCCCAGAAGAAGGCTTTACGCTTTGCACGAGGGTTGAATGAGCCATTACAAGGTTTAGCCCTATCTCATATACCCATGGGGGCCACTTTTGAAGGCCTAGTAGACATGGCATTGCTTCAAGGAGACGATAAGAATGGCAAGAAGGAAGTCAAGACTAATGAGGCTCAAACCAATAAGACGGACTCCAAGTGGGGAGGAAATCAGAGCAACAAGAACAACAAGAACAACAAGGGCAATAAGGCCAACAACAACAAGGCAAAAGACCCAAGAAAATGCAACTTCTGTGGGATTGTTGGGCACATAGCCAAAGATTGCAGGAAGAAGAAGAGGAAGTTGGGCGAATGCTTTCACTGTGGGGAGCCTGTACACCTTAGCAAGGATTGCCCCAAGAAGCAAGGACAAGGGCAAGGACAAACTCAGCGTGCAGGACCTTCTGGAGGGCAAGTGCATGCCCTCAACACTGCTCCAGTTCAGGACCGAGGTAGTATTTCTGTAGAAAGCCTTGTTTATATTTCTGATTATCCTGTTCGCACCTTATTTGATTCTGGCGCATCGCATAGTTTTATTTCTTCTGACATTGTTAAAGTTTGCACCTAAGTACTAGCCTAGTTGAGGATCCCATTAGTGTTTCAAATCAAATTGGGGGTTCCGCCCATCTATCTATGATTTGTGTGGATTTGAATATTTCTATCTTGATCGTAGAATTCACGTGTAATGCTTATGTTCTCGGGTTCACGGGATACGGGTTGATTTCGGGCATGGATTGGTTGTCCAGTTATGGAGCCATCCTCGATTGTGAGCATAGGGTGGTGAGGCTCATAACTCGCCTCGGTAATACCCTAGAGATTTCTTGCAACCCGCTGGATCCCGTCATGTTTTGTTATCTTGAATCTCTTGACTCGTCCATCAATGATCTGCAATCTGTAAGGGTGGTACGAGAATATCCTGATGTCTTTGAAGAGGTTAAGGGGTTACCCCCTAAACGAGAGATAGATTTTCGCATTTATCTTGCTGATAATGCCAAGCCTGTTTCATTGCCCATTAGGCACATGGCCCCGTGAGAAAGAAGAGAGCTCAGTAAGCAAATCAAGGAGTTGCTTGAGAAGAATTTTATTAGGCGAAGCATTTCTGAATGGGGTGCTCCTGTGGTATTCGCTACTAAGGCGGATGGTTCGCTTCGTCTATGTGTTGATTATCGAGAGTTGAACAAGCTGACAAAGAAGAATAGGCACCCGTTACCAAGGATTGATGATCTCTTTGACCAGCTTGTTGGTGCTTCTGTTTTCTCTCAGCTCGATCTAGCCACCTGATTCCATCAGCTTAGAGTGGCTGAGGATAGTATTGATAAGACTGCGTTCAGGACTCCAGATGGATTCTTTGAATGGCTTGTCATGCCATTCGGTTTGACTAGTGCACCTGCCTACTTCGTAGATTTGATGAGTAGGGTGTTCAGGGAGTTCCTTAACAAGTTCGTGGTTGTCTTCGTGGATGATATTATGATCTTCTCAAAGGATGCGGAAGAACATGCTAGGCATCTCAAGGAGGTGATGGATACGCTTAGAGCGCATCAGTTGAAAGCCAAGTTCTCCAAATGTCATTTCTGGAGAAGGGAAGTTTGGTTTCTTGGACATATAGTTTCTAAGCAAGGCATAACAGTGGATCCCGCGAAGGTGGTTGTGGTTCAAGACTGGAAGACTCCTAGGAATGCAACCGAAGTAAGAAGCTTTCTCGGTCTGGTGAGCTACTATAGGAAGTTCATCAGGGACTTCGCTAAGATTTCTGCCCCTCTTACTAAGTTGACGAAGAAGGACTTAGTCTTTGCATGGGACTTAGAGTGTGAGCTTGCTTTTCAAAGGCTCAAGAGGGCTCTTACCACAGCTCCAGTTTTGGCATTACCCGATGGCGGTAAGATGTTTACCGTGTACACCGACGCATGTGGCACGGGGTTAGGTGCTGTTCTGATGCAAGAGGGAAGAGTGATATGTTATGGGGGTAGGCAACTGAAAGTTCATGAGAAGAACTATCCCATTCATGATTTGGAGTTGGCGGCGATCATCTTTGCACTCAAATCCTGGCGCCACTATCTTCTAGGCGAAAGGATTGAGTTGTATACTGATCACAAGTCACTCAAGTACCTCTTCTCGCAGAAAGATCTGAATCTAAGGCAGCAAAGGTGGATGGAATTCTTGGCATCATATGACTTCGAGATAGCTTACACCCCTGGCAAGGGTAACGTTGTGGCAAATGCACTAAGCAGAAGGAGGTTGACTTTGAGTCCCTTGTTTATTGAGAGGAAGAACTTAGAGTTCTTGGAAACCTTTGATTTTACGACGGCTGTTGAGTCGATGACGGGTTCATTAGCATCCCTTGAGCTTAGACCCACACTTCTTGATCAAGTAGGGACTTCACAGAAGGAAGACCCGCGGATAGTAGAGATCATGGACAAGTTGATCCGTGGTGAGACGTCTAGTCACCTTGCTAGATATACTATTGATGATAAAGGTTGGCTAAGGCGTGATGGAAGGTTATGCGTTCCACAAGTAGGAGAGTTGGTGCATAAAGTTCTCGAAGAAGCACATCACTCGAGAATGACTATACATCCTGGAGGAGATAAGATGTATAGAGATATGAAGCGCATTTTCTTTTGGGCTGGAATGAAGAAAGATGTGGCAGAGTATGTTTCAAAGTGCATGGTGTGCCAACAAGTGAAAGTCGAGTCAAAGAAACCCGGTGGGCTATTACATCCATTGGAGGTCCCACAATGGAAGTGGGAGAGTATTTCTGTGGATTTTGTGGACGGACTGCCTAGGTCAAGGAAAGGGAATACGAGCATATGGGTCATAGTTGACAGACTTACGAAGAGTGCTCACTTCATTCCAGTAAAGAGCAAGAGGACCGCATCATGGCTAGCATCTGTTTATCTTCGAGAGATAGTGCGGTTGCATGGAGTTCCTTCTAGCATAGTTAGGGATCATGACCCAATTTTCACTAGCCAGTTCTGGAATAGTTTGCAAGAAGCGATGGGTACGCGATTAAGTCTGAGTACAGCCTATCACCCCCAAACAGATGGCCAAACCGAAAGGGTGAATAGAGTGCTAGAAGATCTTTTGAGGCTTTGTGTTCTTGACTTTGGTGGCACTTAGGAAGACCACCTTCCTCTTGTAGAGTTTGCTTCTAATAATAGCTATCAAGTCAGCATAGGGATGGCACCATTTGAAGCTTTGTATGGGAGGTCGTGTAGGTCACCATCTTGTTGGTGGGAGACAACAGATAGGCTTATACTTGGGCCCGATATGATACGGGACACATCCGAGAAAGTTGAATTGGTGAGAAGACGGATGAAAGCGGCCCAAGACAGACAGAAATCCTATGCTGACAAGCGAAGGACGGATTTGGAATTCGAAGTGGGAGACATGGTTTTCGTGAAGGTTTCCCCTTTGCGTAATGTGGTACGTTTTGGAGAAATTGGGAAGCTGGCACCAAGGTTCGTAGGACCCTTCCCTATCATAGAGAGAATTGGAAAGATGGCCTATAAGGTGGAATTGCCCGAGAAGCTAGCCGGAGTGCATAATGTCTTTCATGTCTCGCATCTCCGAAAGTGCCTACATGAGTCCGCTGAGGTGGTTGAGCCAAGCATTCTTGAAGACATGGAGGTTGAGAAAGAGGCAACCTTGAGGAGAGCTCCGATTCGTATCATGGAAATGGAGACAAAGAAGCTAAGAAGCAAAGAAGTTAAGCTTGTTAAGGTGCAATGGAGTGAAGCAGAGGAAGACGCAACTTGGGAAACCGAGGAGAAGATGCGTGGGCTTTATCCATTTCTTTTTTAGGGTACATTCTCGACCTCTTTTCCTTTTACATGTCTTCCTTTTTGCTATCCATGTTTATCCTGTTTATCTTGTTATCTTGTTAACCTTGTCATGAGAACCTTAAGTAGAGACCCTTTGGATGAAACATGTATTTGAAACATGTTACGCTTGATGTTTGCAAGTGGTTGCAAGTGTTTGCAAGTGGATACTCGTGGATGCATGACACACATTAGGCACTAAGATCGGCTCACACACCTTCATGTTGCATATGCATGAGTGCTTATACTTATTCATGGATGAAACTTATTGTGCTATCACGTGGATGTTGCATATGAATGAATGTTATGTGCACTCATGTAGATATTATAAATTATGTTAGGAATTTGCATACATATAGACTCATTTCACTAACATATTTTGCATTAAGGAGGTTTACTGAATCAGTAGCCGCCTGATTTTCGCATTAGATAAGTACATATACACACACCTTTTGCATATGTTCATACAGCATTTAGAATCTTTTAAGGACAATGATTACTTATGGATGATGTTTTGAGTAGATGGATGATGGATGTTAGGATACGTTCTTCCTAACTTGGAGATTTCGGGGACGAAATCCTTTAAGGAGGGGAGAATGTAACAACCCGTATTTTTGAATAACATGTTATAATGTAAATCAAGGCAGAATTAAATTGTAAAATCTGAATCAAGGGAAACGGGTTGTGCCATTGCGTTCGTCTCGGAAAAATATGCGAAATAGAGTCCGAACTTTCGAAAAACGGAGTCCGTATGACCAAGTTATGGCCCAATGAAGTTTTCAGAAAATTCTAAGCCCGAAAACAGTTCAAATTCGAATTCAGAATCGAATTTCAGCCAAAACAGACTGGGCGGGAATTTTCCCGCCCAGGCAGGGTCGACATAGGTGTCGACACAGTGTCGACCCCCCCAATGGGTCGACACCCATGTCGACCCAGGGGTCGACCCCCCCCGGTCGGACCAATTTTTCTGGTGCACCATTTTGGCATGTTGGGTCCTCTTTTGTTGGTTTCTGACGGGAGTTAATGGTTCAGATTCGTTTTAGGGTTAATCCTATAGCCTAAGCTAACCTAATCTTCTATAAAAAAGACCCTAAGACCTAGCCTAAACCCTCATTAATCATTACTACAACTAAACTATGCCAAAATGTTTCTTGATCATGGCCTCCATCTTCATATCATGGCCTCCATCCTCTTCATGAAAGTTTGAGTGTCCTAAGCTAGTAAAAGAGCCACCTTTCTTAATCAAAACAAGGATCTTTCTTCATACAAATCAAAGGAGCTTCTTGTTTCTCAAGACAACTTGGAGCTTGTATTCATTTGGGGTTTTTAGAGTTGCTAGTGGCTTTGTCTCAATCTTATTTTATTTTATAAGTCTTCATAGCATTGTAAGCCCTATACTACTCTTAGATTCTAACTATGAAGTTAAATGTTACATGTTGCAAGTTGAGTTTGGGCCTAAGTATGATATGTGCTTTGATTCTAACATGTTATGCATAGGTTTATTCTATGCATGTTTGTAAAGCTATCACCTTGACCTTGTGAGCTAAAAGCTTGACCTTGTGGGCTAAAAGCTATAAGCTTTATGTTGAAATGTTGCATTATGCAACATGAGAACTCTCATAACCTTTATGATAACTTGCATATAATGATATATGCGAACTTCTAGTCATCATCCTATGTCATCTAGGACCATGTATCACCTATTTGCTAAGTTTGAATGTTATGCATGTAACATGCAAGTTTAAATTAACATATTTATGCCTCATATGCCACCATGTTTAACTTGTGGCCAACCTTATTACCTTATGCCCTTTTTCATGCTTTTGCCAAGTTCCTTTTTTGATCTATGTTATGTTATGCGAAACGATTATGCGATGGGAATGCGTTGGGTTTGGGTAATATTAATGACATGAAAACATGGTTTTAAAATATGACATGAACATTGACTTGTGATTATGTTTGTAAACATAATGATGGACATGACACGTAGAAAATATGAGTGTGGCCAACTCGAGGTTGGGTTGAGTTTGTAGCATAAATCTACCCGGAACCGACCGGCTTAACTAGTGGCTACAAGCAATAGGACCCAATGTGAGTAGTTGGTCATGTCGCACTTAAAACCCGAGGTTAGACTAAGTTGTGGTGTAAAGCTACCCGGACCTGCCCGGCTTAACTAGTAACCACAACGAGGTCTAATGTGAGAGGTTGGGTGCATTAAGTTAATTAATGCCACATGGTAGGGTTAAGTCATGGACTACTTGAATACTTAACCAATTAAACACGATGGATTGGTAAGGTTAAGTCATGGACTACTTGAATATACTTAACCAATTAAACACGATGGATTGGTAGGGTTAAGACATGGACTACTTGAATACTTAACCAATTAAACCCTATGTATTGATAGGGTTAAGTCATGAACTACTTGAATACACTTGACCAACTCAATACATGGTCAGGATAGGGTTAATCACACTTAACCCGCTTGAAACCCTAGTTGCGTGGTCCTTTTCAGCAGTAACCTACTTGGAAGTATCATGGGTACCCTGGACTAGGCTAGGGTGGGGCACGATTACTAGACTGATTGTAAGAGACCAAAAGAGACGGCTGAAGGGTGCACCGGTTGTTCAGGCGGACCATGGTCGTGCACATTAAGTCCGGAGTTGAACATGGGCACCAGTAGGTTTAGACTGTGCGTGCTTGAATTGTGTCTGTGGTTTACACCTTAGGGCTGGATACACCCTAGGGTGGACCTAGCACAGTTAACTACATTCCACGATTAAGCCGTATGACACCGATACACGACGAGTTAGGCCTATAGGGAGCCAATCGACTAGGCCGAGTAGTTGGACCTCGATTTAGGACATCTCATGATGTGGGCCAGCTTTGGGCCAAGGGATCATTTCTTGTTTATACTTGACATGGATTGGAATACTAGTACACACCTGTGCAACTTAACCTTGTATATGCGATGCCACACTTGATCTATCTTGTTAACTTTTCACTATGCCAGTTATCACCCTACATCTCACCTCTGTTTTACATGTTAAGTTAACTTTATTAGTTTTTATACTAATAGTAGATAGGACTTACCAGTCTTTTTGACTGACCCGTTTTCTTTCGCCTCTTTTCTTCCGTCCCCCCCCCCCCCCCCCCAGGTTTGCAGGGTGGGAACACTGGTACCTAGATGGATCTTTAGCTGCTTTTCTGGATAGCTCATGTATGGTTTGAGCATGCTATGGCCTTATGCTACTTTGGGGATAGTTACTTTATGTCTTTCCAGTTTTCAGTTTATGTTCTAGATTTTGTTTTATGGGAAAATAATGACCAAGTACTTTGATGTAACTTGACTATGGTTTTGAAATGCTAGTTTTATCCACTGCTTTACTACTCTGTTTTACTTATATGTTCTGTCTTGTGATATCTGCATGCATGTTTACCTCGTTTAACGCCCCTCTGAAGTTAGTGTACTTGCAAGAGTGACCCTGGCGGAGGTGGGGTGTTACATTCACTCCATGCGATTGATATCCACCAATATATAACCACTGAGCTCGTACGTCTCAGAGAAAGGCGTTAAGCAAGAGAATAAATTCTCTGCCGCCAAATAGATATATATTTAATAGGAATCAATCACACAGAATAAAATCCAATGTCAGACACACAGTCCATTTACAAGTTCGTTCTAGGTCTGAACGAAATCGGAGGCACCTTGTACCTCGCATATCCAACGATCTCCAAGTACGTCTGGATGATCATGACCAACTGATTCCCTCCTCTTGGGTGTACAGCCCAATCAAGATCATCAGTAACCACCCAAATGATGTGAAGACCTCCGGCCTTCGACCACCGTCTTCATCCTCGACACCACGTCGAATCAGTTATTCAGAATGGGATAAACCCGGTCTTTCTGAATAACTCGCGTATATAATAAACAAGTGTTACACAAACACAACATACGCCTCATTACAATTCAGAATATTCTTTTATTCAAATATTCTTATACTTTGGGAAAGGTTCCCATTAATTGTATCAAAGATAAATTCTTTAAATTTATTCTTTAATCTTCCTTTAAAGATCAATTCAAATTAGTCGGGATTAGTGAACCACGCCGAAGTAATCATTTATCTTATTTCCCAATCCCAACCTATTCATCCCATGAAGTAAAACTGGTAATACTTCATATCTAACACCACGGTGTTATCGGTAAATTCAATTACCATTTCACGTTCAAATCTAATTAAAGATTTAACTATCGCCTGGAGCAAAACTGGTGATACTCCATTCTCAATTATTTCTATCTAATTAAAGATTCATTAAAACTCCGCTTGGTTTTAATCTTCTCAATAATCACTATCAATGATAATTTAACTTGGGAAATCACATGCTGTCTTTAACTGGGTTAAATAACCAATGTCATTTAAAACACGGTTCACGATAAACCCCAAAATCACATTCTACTCAATTCCAATTAAATACCGTTTAATTGGTATACTTCATTAAATCTAAATAAAAAGATTTAATCTTTTTCTCTACTGGGTTTAAGAACAGTGTTAATGAAGACACCATTCACGACAAACCCAAATCACATTTGATATTAAATACAAGGCTCTGAATAGAAAATATATCGGCTTATATTCAATATCAAATTCTACGACCAATAAATATCGTATTGGAAATAACGATATTAGTATATTTTTCAAATTCCCATAACAATATCTGTGTCATCACGAGATACAACATCGAAATATTCCAAAGACAATATCGATTCAAATCCATTCCAATTCAATTATTGGAAATTCTTGTTATTTTCAAAACCATTTCAAATCCAGTTTATTTATTTCAAAAATAAATGGGATTATAATTCTAGTTCAAAACTAGTTCATTTCGATAAAAATCTATTTATATCCTTTCAAATTTGGAATTTTTCATTCCAATTCTTTCCAAATCATTTCTTATGATTTTACACAAATTATTACCATTTTTTATAATTTTATCAAGGCCCTTGCAGTCGATTTCCATCAACGGCCATCGAACTACACTTACAACGACCTTTTCCAAATTTGATTTGGACATAATTCCAAATCCAACATTAGATTTCAGATCTCTACTATTCGTTAGAAAGCTCTTTTCAATACGAACCCAACGGTTCCGGTTTTAGGAGAATCCGACGGTCGGATCTCCCGCAACGTCAATTCGAAGTCAATGGTCGAAATTCGCGAACTGCCGCGACGCGGCGCGTTCTATTCCGGCCATTCTATATATATATATATATATATATATATAATATTATATATATTTTGTCGATTTCCTTTTAAAACATATTATATAAATCGTTTTAAATTCGTTTTCGAAACGATTTCAACTTCATATTCAATTTCGAATCAAAATCGAATATCCACATCATCGATATACAAATGATAATATTTTCAAAACGTTATATTTTGAAATCACTTCCTTTTCTATATTCATTATAAAAAGGAATAAAATCGATATAAGTATCGTTCACGTCAAAATGGCGTGTATCTAACCAACACGGCTTTATATATTTCAATAAATTCGTTATTCTATTCAACAAATGAATATTTTCTTCAACACACAAATATATATTTTTATTCACACATGAATATTTATTTTTCTATTCGATACATGAATATTTATTCTATTCAACACATGAATTTATATTTCTATTCAACACATGAATATTTATTCTATTCAACACATGAATATTTATTCTATTCAACACATGAATTTATATTTCTATTCAACACATGAATATTTATTCTATTCAACACATGAATTTTCTTATCTTCCAAATTGTAATGAGGCCCAATCAATTACCATATAATGTTAATTATATGGATTCCATACAACACATGTATATAATAGCAACGATAAATAATCAACCATCATCCAGAGTGCACTCTACACTGTATAAGCATCAAATATAAATATTCAATGCTTATAACAGCTTGTCAATCAATTGATTGACATACAACTAAACAATTGGGACTAGTGTACGTCAATATCATCGCAACATCCGTGTAGGGTTTCAATCAATCAAACACATATATTATTTGTACACTTGGGTGATGTGTAAAATTTATTGTCCCAATCAATATCAGTCAAATCGGTGTACATAAACAAATCGTTCGATTTGTAAATGAATATTTATTTTACTTCAACACATGAATATATATTTTATTTCAACACATGAATATATATTTTTATTTCAACACATGAATATTATTCTATTCAACACATGAATTTTTACTTCTATTTAACACATGAATTTTTATTCTATTCAACACATGAATATATACTTTATTTCAACACATCACACTATCAAATTTCACTACACAGAAATCAAACAAACAAGTCATCCATGGTCTGTGGACGATGGGTGTCAGGTGCTGCTAAGCACCGTCTGCATTCTAGTATATATTTCAAACTAGAAATCAAAATAAAAGTGAGGAGTTCTCACCTAGAAGCGAAACCCAACGCCGCGACTCTTCGTATGTAGAAAATCTTCGCCTTGCTTCTTCTTGTCACTTTCATCTACCGTATCCACTACATATATAAAAATCACATTTTTATTTTTCCTATTATATAAAAATCATATTTTTAGTTCGCTACATATATAAAAATCACGTTTTTATTTCACCACTTATATGGATAAAAATCACATGTTTATTTCAACGCTATAGAAATCACGTTTTTATTTCAACGCTATATATATATATATATATATTAAAAATCAGATTTTTATTTCGCTACCACATATATAAAAATCGTATTTTTATATTCTCTATCTTATAAAAGTCCAATTTTTATTACTCTACTATATAAAAATCCTATTTTTATTACTTCTATAATATAAAAATCATATTTTTATTACTCAACCATATATGTAAAAATCATATTTTGAACAACGCTATATATAAATATATATCACTTCTTTTATGCTATGCTAGTATTTATAAAAATCATTTCTTTTACCTCATTATATATAAAAATCGCTATCTTTATATAAGTAAATTATATAAATAAAAATCAGAAAATAAAAGTGTATTATAAATAAATAAAATAATAAAAAAATTAAAATATACTTACTGTGTTCGCCAGAAAAAAAGGGTGGCTGCTGCGTTCGCCGGAGGGGGGCGCCTTGGTGTCAAGGTGGAGGGAAAGGGGGCAATGGCGGTTGTAGCAGTCGGCGGTGGTCTTCTATGGTGCTCGCGGATTCTATTTGGGTTCGGAGTTGAAGAATGGAGAGAGGAGGAGGGCGGTTTTCGTACAGGTGGGCCGTGGGGGGGGATACGAAGGGTAGCAGGTTTTCGATTTAGGTTTAGAAAATAACGGGGGGGGGGGGCTGAGATAATAAAGGAGGGGGGTATATTATATATGTTTTTTTTTACAATTAATTATTCTTTAGAAAGTAATTTTAAATTTTGATCTCTAAACGAGACCCAACGACTATCGTCCTTAGCTAATTTCCCCCATTCCGAACGCAATGGGATATGTCCAGTAAGCCAATTCGGACTTTTCGATCAGTTTCCGTCAAAATATAAATCTATATATTGATTTTGAACGCACATTTCAATTTACCGGGGCCACATATAGACTCTAAAAATTCCCAAAAAATATTTTCTAGATTCGTATCGACGATACGGTTCTAACAAAACTAATTTCGTTGAATTCTGGGACCGTTTGAAAAATGGCCATTTTCCAGTCGATTAAAATCAACTAAAACTGGTCAAACGCGTTTTCCTTTGCCACGCTCACATATTGATTCAGAAAATTATGAATTTTGAAACCTAGCAATAAATTGACATCACGGATCCAACAAAAGTGGTTTCGTCGAAAACCGAGGTCGTTAGCCAAATTTTCATTTTTAAGGGCCAGAATTCCATAGCGACTATTCTGAATTTTCAACTGGGCATAACTTTTTTTCCCGCCATGAAATTTCAATCTTTCGGATTCGTTGGAAAGATATTCTCAAATAGATTCTAATATTTTTGGTTTCGTTAAAATCCGGTTTATTTTGAATCCTGCACATTCATTTGAAATTCAAAATCGAATTTTCGAACTACCACGCCATTCCAGGCTCGTTATATAATTAAAATAAAATATTTATATTCGAACGACGATTAAAATAAATATATACATTCTAATTCTATTCAAAATAAATTTCTCGTCGTTTTTATTTAAAGAAATTTATTTTAAATATCCAAAATTCACTAAAATTGCCAAAATAAAAATTTTAAATTGGCTCGGATTTCCGGGTTATTACAAGCGTGCTATGAAGTCTCCATTAGTCTCTCAGATTTCTATATCTACAAGTTGTCTCCTTCATCAGATTTTTTTAAGAATTTTTGGTATATTATATCTTTTTTATACTTGGAAAATATTTGGAAGGTCTATTTGGGCAATATTGCCCAAAATAGTTCACATTGAGATTGATGGTGTAGACACAAAAATTTGTTGAAATTTGGTTATATTTGAATCATGGTGGAGTGTTGAATTATTATGATTCAAATATTTGTTTAAAAGAGAAATTAATTAATTAAATGGTTCAGTCAATCAATTATGTTATATGTAGAAATATTTATAAGGATATTTTGGTAGGAAACAAATTGATTACTTAATTAATGGATTTATAAATGAGGAAAGATGTATATTTATAAATTCATCGATTTTTAATATGAAGAAATAAATGATAAGGCTTTGAGAATGATGCAACGAAGGAAACGTGACGACCCCAAACCCCCATTCCACGGTGGCAAGGTTAATCTTTGGAATATAACACATAAATAGTAACAGCAGAACAGAAATATATAAATACACCAAATAATTTACAACAGAATACACTGGATAAACATAATCATCAGAGTTACACAGTATACAGGATCATACTTAGTACAAAATACAGTTTCAGCTTTATATAAAATGTCTACAGCGGAATCAAACATAATATACATAACAGGAGATGAACAGCATAAAAAGAAGTGATATAATCCATCTTCAGTTCCATAGCTATCCAGATAGAGGCTGCTAAAACCTGAACACAAGGCTACCCATGTAGAAAATAGGGCACCCGAGTTTGCAAGTGAAACAAACTACGAGTCAGTCATGGGACTGGTATGAGAAATCTACTTAACTTATCTTGTAATAAAGCCAATCACAGGACCACGTAGCTAACGTGGAACGGGTTTACTCCATTAGATTGCCAGTGCTCAAAACAAGTAAATCATTTAAACATCGCAATGCTTTTTACAAAAATGAAGCCATTATAAGACTCAGGTCCCATCAAACAATGCAATGCAAGCTGGAGGATAGAGTTTTACCTTATAATGGCTAAAATATGCTTGATACGTATAAAGCAAAAGCATTTGATATTATTACTAGTGTTTATATGTTTCAAAAACAATTTCAATCATAAGTATCAATCATAGATGGCATGGGTACCATATATCATGTCACCATATATAGGTTTACAATCAAAACCGCACGATGTCATATTTGGAAATTGGATTTCCGTCACGAACCAAGGCAAGGGATCGTCCTTACCGAATTCGAGACAATCTAGCCCATGTCTCACGATCATAACGCGTCGACCCTTGGAGCGACAGGGCCGGTCCACACGGAGTGGATTATAATGCCTGAACACTACGTTTCCCTGCCCTATGCGGTGTAAATCTGGTATGTATAAAGACCATCCATCGGCTCCGCAGAGGCCGAAATAACCGAGGTGCTTCGCTATCCATCATCCACGTAAGTAAAACATCAGGGCTTGTAAAACGCTGGCACCACTCCTAGCTAGAAGGAAACGCATGCCCTCCCTGAGGTCTTATCTTGTTTCTGGTTCGTACCAAGGTGTGAGGCTCGCGAATCAACACTATACACAAAGATAGCTGTATTAAAGCCATGCTTTGATCGTCAACCACAAGACTCTGCTTTTCAACAAAAGCCATGATCACAGCAACTCTGTATACCACGTTGTCAATCTACCACATCAGACACACATCCATTTACAAGTCCATTTTGGGTCTGAACGAAACTGGGGACACCTTATTCCTCGTCCCATATGTCCAATACAGGAGAGAGGTCCTCGCACATCCGATCGATCTCCAAGTACGTCTGGACGACCACCACTTATTACCCTGTCTTGGAATGCCTCCCAATCAAGACATCAGCAATCATCCAAACGATGTGAAGACCTCCGGTCTTCAACCACCGTCTTCATCGCCGATCTCTAATCGTCGACCAATTATTTGAAATGAGATTTAACTCGGCCTTTTCAAATAATTCACGTATATTTAGAATTCAAATCAATTCATTTCCGTGGTAAAATTATTTAACATCCATAATTTAGTTCATTAATGTAATTTTCATGTCAAACACATTCAACCATCAAATATCCAATAAACCGAGTAAATTCGGTTTATTTCCATTCCATATCGTTTATAATATTTTATAATGATTTATCGCTATTTTTATTTATTTAAAAATAACCCATTTATTCAAACGACGCTTCAGGCCATAACGCGGCCAGGGCGTTGTTTTTCTCCAGGTTTGATTTACACATATCTAAAAATCTAACGTTGGATCTTTACAAATTTTATATCATTGGAAAGATTTTTTCAAAGCGGACCCAACGGTTCCAGTTTTGGGAAAATCTAACGGTCGGATCTCCCGGTACAATCGTTCGATTTCAAAATACGAACTACAGTGTCGTTATTAGTTTTATTTTAATTATATTTATATATATAAAAATATAATTCCTTCTGGCGCTGTTTTTCTTTAGATTTTAATTAAACATTTCTCACAATCTAACCGTTGGATCTTTACAAATTTGACATCGTTGGAAAGATATTTTCAAAGCGAACCCAACAGTTTTGGTTTCGGGAAAATCCGATGGTCGGATCTCCCGTAATAATCATTTAAAATCACGATTTCAAAACACGAACTGCAGCATCGTTATTCGTTTTATTTTAATTATATATATATATATATATATATTCTGTTCTTCCATTTCCAAACCATTTTCATTTCATATATGCGGTAAAAATAATATTTTTACCCAGCAAATATTTATTTCAACACATGACTATTTTTAACACTTCATATATATAATAAAAATGTGATTTTTATTTTTAAAACAATTTATTTAAAACATGAATATTTTTAGCGATTCATATATATAATAAAAATGTGATTTTTATTGTTAAAACAATTTATTTCAAACATGAATATTTTATATATTTCATATACATGATAAAAATATGATTTTTATCTTTCAATCAAATTATTCGTCATATGAATATTTTTCCAGCACATAAACATATTTCAACACATGAATATAAATCCAACACATGAATATTTCAGAAAATTTCGGCAGCATAACGGCAGGGGGTTTAAAACCGGCACCGTCCCGAGTACGGCTCCTCGCACTACCTTACGCCTTGCGGCATTCCCTAAGGGGCTTATCCTTATAATCTAAATATTTCGATCATTTTCATATCACAATGGATTTTTCCACAAACAATTCCAATTTTGTTTCAACCACAAACAATCATTATCAACCATTCGCATTTATCAACCAAATTTCACGTCAACCAAAATCCAAATAATCACAACCAATATATATCGTCCATGGTATGTGGACGGGGGGAGTATACATATATACATACATATATATATATACGTATATAAATATATTTCCATTTCATTTCAACTCCATTCAATGCACATATAATTTTTACAACGCATATATAACTTATCCATCGCACATGTAATTTTTACAACGCATATATAACTTATACATCGCACATATAATTTATACAATGCTTATATAACTTATTTATATAATTTATACATCGCTATTCCATATCATTTTGAATTTATAAATCTCACATTGGGTTCCACACCTCCAAAAATTGTAGGAAGCTCCAAAAATTGTAGGAAGCTCCAAAATTCTCCGGTCTCTTCTAGAATGTAGAAGACATCGCCACGAGTCCAATGTCTCTTTTTTCACTGGATTTCGACAACATAGCAAAAAGATATGATTTTTATAAGTTAATCATATTTCGTGATGGTTTTATAGTGTTAAAATCAGTTTAAATTAATAAACCTGTTACCTTTCACGATGGGTTCCGAACTAGGGTTCGGATTTACACTCTAACCTTTGCACGAGGCCTCGATCAGTTGGTGCCACGTTGAGGAGGGAGGATAGGTGCTCAGATCGCCGGAGGTGTGGTCAGATCCGGTGGCGAAACCAGGCAGCACGGGTCTTCAAAGGTCGAGACTTTGGGGAGCTCGTTCGTGATGAGGACGCGATGATAAGGGTCGAATCCTATATGGATTTGAAGCTGGAGAAGAGGTCTACAAAAAGTTCCACAGGGCCATGGCGTGTTACTGAGCGGTTTGTGAGTTACGAAGGAGAGAAGGAGGGGATGATTTCCGCCGTCGCGATTGGGGAGAGAGAAGGGGTTCCGCCTTTTTTTAATTTTTTAAATTAATGAATGAAAAATCCTTACTAGCCGATATTTATATTTATTCGAAAAATAATGTTTTCATAACCAGACCCTAAATCAAACCCAATGACTATCGCCCCTAGCTAAATACCCCCATTTCGAACACATTGGAATATGTTTCGTAAGCCCATTCGACTGTTTCCGTCAGTTTTTCTTCAAATTAAAATATAAAACATTTAAATATGGATTTGAACGTACATTTCAATTTGCCGGGGCCACATACTAATTCTAAAAATTCCATAAAAATAAATCTGGCTATGTTTGGACGATACGGTCCTAACAAAACTAGTTTTGTCGAATTTGGAGACTGTTTGGAAAATGGCCATTTTCTGGTCGATCCAAATTGACTGAAATTAATCAAACGCGTTTTTCTTTGCCACACTCACATATTAACTCCAAAAATTATGGAATTTGGAACCTAGCAATAATTTGACATTCTGGATCCAAAAAAATGGTTTCGTCGAAAAGGAGGTCATTTGCAAAATGTCTATTTTCACGGGTTATATTAATTCCATAACGACCTTTCTGAAAATTCATTTGGCCATAACTTTTGATTTCCGCTATGAAATTTCGATTTTTAAGTTTCGTTAGAAAGATATAGTCAAACAGATTTAAATATTTTTAGTTTCACTAAAATCCGTTTTATTTTGCATCCTGTACAGTCAGTCAAAGTTCGAATTCAAATTTTCAATCTGTCGCGCTATTTCAGGCCTTGTTTTATAATTAAAATAAATTATATTCGCTATAACTTCGATCCAAATAGATTTTCAGTCGTTATTATTTAAAATAAATTATTTTAAATATTCAAAATCCACTAAAATTGCCAAATTAAAAATTTTAAATTGGTTTTGATTTTCCGGGTTGTTACAATCTCCCCCACTTAAAATCTTTTCATCCCCGAAAAGGAATGAAGCTGAAAGTTGTTTAACTAACCAACTCAACTTTCATTCTGGCTTTCATTCTTCAACTTTTCAGTTTCTAAGAATTTTCTAATTCTTCAAAAATTTGGCTATCACCCTATATTTTCGAATTTTTTTGCCATAACCTCCTTTGTACGGGGAGGGGTTTGGAAATTTATCAGGTTGTATTAAGCACCCAATAAATCCTAAAAAGCATACATATATTTATAGTGATATATTCCGGTGTCCACAGGGGAGTGTGTATAGATCATAACTCAAGAGAATAAATTCTCGTTAACCTATAAATGGTTTTTGTTCCTTAATGACCAGAGAGACGTGTTTTGTCATCTCTAGACCCGTGTGGGGTTTTTATTAATCTGGCAATTTTCCATTACATTTTATATAGTCCATGTCAGTCTTCAGTTCAGCCTGTAATATAGTCATCGCCATACAAGCCTCTCGCTTGTACGGTAAATCTTCAACCTCGTCACATAAGCTCCAAATGCTTATGTGGTATATGATAGAGCATGTTATCCTTAATAAGTATGCCATGTAGTGTGGTTCAAAATTAATTGTTACTATCCTATGGCGATGTTTATTATTTCACATAGAATAACCAGCACTCCGCATCCAATGGCATTCACAGGAGTTGATATAATAATAAAATTGTGCATCCAACTCATTAAGGTTTACTTATTTGCCGGGCACGCAAATAAATTCTTTACTCAACAACAAATCCATTTAACTGTTTAAACATATATAATGTACATGCATGTATTTTAATCAAATTCCAAATCAGTTCAATATTTGATTTAATTTGCATAAATTTACCTTTCATTCTCTTATTGATTAGATTAATTATTTTACAATATTTTGATTAATCAAATTCATAATCACACAACACAAACAACAATCAATTTGTTGATTAACTTTTCCAAATATTTAATAATTAATCTATGTACTCTTTTTAAAATCGTATTTGATCCTGGTTGTGGGAGCACAACTGGCTCATTGGATTGCCGAACCATAGAATTACTTCTTCTGCTTCTGCTACTCATTTTTCTATGTCTGCAAATAACAGACAAAGTGTGAACCCAGCAGAAAAGGTATTTTAAAGCATAGAGACATATACTTGAATGTAAATGTGTCTATCGGGGTGTATTTCACTTTGCTATACTCATTCTAGGATATTACGGATCCTATCTGAAATGAGTAATCCATCTTAGAACACTACTAGTTCTATTTCTAACAAGTTTGTTAATATGTTATATTCCAGAACTAAGCTTAACCAAAGCTCCGATACCACGTGTGACGACCCCAAACCCCGCGGTGGCAAGGGTAATCTTTAGAGTATAACACATAAACAGTAACAGCAGAACAAAAATATATAAATACACCAAATAATTTACAACAGAATACACTGGATAAACATAATCATCATAGTTACACAGTATACAGGATCATACTTAGTAGAAAATACAGTTTCAGCTTTATATAAAATGTCTACAGCAGAATCAAACATAATATACATAACAGGAGCTGAACATCATAAAAAGAAGTGATAGAATCCATCTTCAGCTCCATAGCTATCCAGATAGAGCCTACTAAAACCTGAACACAAGGCTTCCCATGTAGAAAATAGGGCACCCGAGTTTGCAAGTGAAACAAACTACGAGTCAGTCATGGGACTGGTATGAGAAATCTACTTAACTTATTTTATAGTAAGGCCAATCACAGGACCACGCAGCTAACGCGGAACGAGTTTACTCCATTAGATTGCCAGTGCTCAAAACAAGTAAATCATTTAAACATCACAATGCTTTTTATTAAAATGAAGCCATTATAAGACTCAGGTCCCATCACACAATGCAACACAAGCCGAAGGATAGAGTTTTACATTATAATGGCCAAAATATGCTTGATACGTATAAAACAAAAGCATTTGATATTATTACTAGTGTTTATATGTTTCAAAAACAATTTCAATCATAAGTATCAATCATAGACGGCAAGGGTACCATTTATCATGTCGCCATATATAGGTTTACAATCAAAACCACACGACGTCGTGTTTGGAAATTGGATTTCCGTCATGAACCAAGGCAAGGGATCGTCCTTACCGAATTCGAGACAATCTAGCCCATGTCTCAGGATTAGAACGCATCGACCCTTGAAGCGACAAGGCCGGTCCACGAGGAGTGGATTAAAATGCCTGAACACTGCATTTCCCCGCCTTGTGCGGCGTAAATCTAGTCTGTATAAAGACCATCCATCGGCTCTGCAGAGACTGAAATAACCGAGATGCCTCGCTATCCATCATCCACATAAGCAAAACGTCAGGGCTTGTAAAACGCTGACACCACTCCTAGCTAGAAGGAAACGCATGCCCTTCCTGAGGTCCTCTGTAACAACCCGAATTTTTAGCAACGTGTTAAGACAAGAATCAAGGCAGAATTAAATTATAAAATCTGAATCAGGATAAACGGGTTGCGCCATTGCATTCGTCTCGGAAAAATACGCGAAATAGAGTCCGAAATTTCGTAAATCGGAGTCCGTATGAAGAAGATATGGACGAATGAAGTTAGGCAGAAAAACCGAAAACAAGCCAGAATGCACTGGCGCACTTGTGAAGTGCGCCAGCACAAAAATACACTGGCGCACTTGGGAAGTGCGCCCGTGTCGAGCCAGAAACCTGCACAGCCTTCTGGCTTGACCCTTGCTGGCCTGGTGCACCTGTTTTGGCCCTTGGTCTTGTTTTGGAGGCTTGTGACGATTTTTGAGGGCTGGGATCTATCCTAGGGTTAATCTAACGGCCTAAACTACCCCTAATCTCTATAAAAAGACCCCTAACCTAGCCTAAACCCTCATTAATTGATCCTACAACTAAACTATGCCAAAATTTCTAGTGATCATGGCCTCCACTCAAAACCCTAGCCTCCATCCTCTTGCCAAAATGCTATCTTCATTTCTATGAGAGGTTTCATGATCATGAGAGTATTAGAGAGTCCCTATGTTAGTATGAGAGCTCCTCAAGTTGATTTCAAGGCAAAAGTTTTGGTCTTTGTTCATAAAGATGGTGTATTTGTTGATTTGGAGCATCCATCTTTGGGTTTTTGGATGATGGCATGCATAAGCTTCACCACAAGCTTTAGTTTAATCGATTTAGGCCTTCATAGCAATGTAATCCCTTTCCCTACTCTTAGATATTAACTATGAATTTAAATGTTCATGTTGCAAGTTTGGGTTTGATCATTGAGTACGATACATGCTATCATGTCATGCAAGTTTATGAAGTCATTATCTTGATCTTGTGAGCAAAAAGCCACAACCTTTATGTTGAAATGTTGCATTATGCAACATGAGAATCTTCATAATCATTATGTCAACTTGCATATGAAGTCATAATCCTTATATGATGATATATGCGAGTTTCTAGCCATCATTCCATGTCTTTTGTCACCATGATTCGCTTATGTACCAAGTTTGGGTTTATGCATGTTTTTGAGGCTTAAGAATGTAACATGCAAGCTAATGAACACATTTGTGCCTCATTTGCCACCATGATTAACTTGTGGCTTAATACCCATTTTTGTCATTCCTTTGCCAAGTCTCTTCTTTTAATCCATCACGTTGTTGCGAACGTATATGCTAGTTTAAAAAGCGTTGGGGTCACATTATGGGGAAACATAATGACATGAATATGACTTGGGTAAATGGGTATAAACATGACAACATGTAACGTTAAATATGACATGTGTTTATACTTGAAAACATGACTTGAAATATAACATGGAAGTTGACATGTAAGTATGCATAAAAACATAAGCTTGGGAATTTACCTATTAAGTTAGGTCTACCCATTGGGAATTTACTTATTAAGTTAGGTCTACCCAATTGCTTGAAAACTTGACTATGAACATGACACTAGACTAAACATGAAAGTGGCCAACTCGAGGTTGGGTTGAGTTTGCAACGTAAAACTACCCGGAACCGACCGGCCTAACTAGTGGTTGCAAACTATAAGACCCAATGTGAGAAGTTGGTCATGTTGTGCTTGAACCCGAGGTTAGACCAAGTTGTGGTGTAAAGCTACCCGGAACCGACCGGCTTAACTAGTAACCACAACAAAGTCTAATGTGAGAGGTTGGGGTGCATTAAGTAATTAATGCCACAAGATAGGGTTAAGTTAATTTGATTAATGACTCTTAACCAAATATGACATGGGTAAATGGGTTAAGTAAATTGGTTAGGCTAATGATACTTAACAAAACATGACAAGGTTGGGTAGGTTAAGTGATTTGATTTGCCTAATGACGCTTAACCATTTTTATACGACTAGTGGATGGGGATTAAGTTAACCAACACTTAATCAATCCAACATGATAATTTGACAAGGTTAAGTAAGTTTTCTTAATGACACTTACTCATACAAGATGATTAGGGGATGGGGTTAAGTAATTTACACTTAACTAATCCGACACGGTAATTAGATGGGGTTAAGTAATCCACACTTAACTAATCTAAACACGGCAATTCGATGGGGTTAAGTTAAACACTTAACCAATTTAAACTCGGTAATTCAATGAGGTTAAGTAACCAATACTTAACCAACTTAACGTGACAATTTAATGGGGTTAAGCAACTTATACTTAACCAATTATACATGATGATTTGATGGGGTTAAGTAACTTACACTTAACCAATCTAATACACGGACCTGATAAGGTTAAGTCACAAGACCTTTTTAGAATATACTTAACCATTATAGTATGATTAGAGGATGGGGTTAAGCCAACCTATACTTAACCAATCCAACTCGATAATTTGATGGGATTAAGATAATCTATGCTTAATCGATCTAGCAAGATAATCCGATAGGATTAAGGTAAGCTAGTACTTGACCAATTTGACTTGATAAGGTTAAGTCATGAGCCTCTGGGTACACTTAACCAACTTGTGGGACTAAGTCTTGAACTTAAATACTTAGCCAATCTTTGACGTGATTCGTGGGCGGGTTAAGTCATGGACTTGAATGATAACACTTAACCCAATAGACAAACCCTAGCTAGAAGAACTAGGTAGAAAACCGTGGTTAATCAAGGATAACGGGAAAGGAAGCTAAGTGGTAAACCTTTGTTAAGGGTAACTAAGTAATAATTCTTAGCTAAGGACATAGGACTAATTCTCAAAACGATGAGTAACATGATACGGTAGGTCATCGCTTAGTATACGAGGGGGAGCAAGTTATCTGACTTGGATAAAAGCTCCAGCGCACTGGGTGCCGAAGTGGAAGCTTCGGGGGACGTGAGGATATTCTTGGGATCCCTCTGTGGGCTGCCAGGTAATTATACTAGGCCCATGAGAGGTTAAGGTCTGCGTTAGAAGGACCAAGAGTATGCCTTGGTTGCTATGCGAGCAACCTAAAGACTGGGATGGATTAGCGTGGAGTCGACGATTCTTGTTTTTGCCCTGGATAGCGCATCGCCGACTACCTACCATCTTTAGTCAATCGTGTACGTGCGGAAAGGCAGGGAACCCCCAACAGACCATGTGCTTGCTATCGAGTCATGGGTGAGGTTGGCCCGTAGGAAAGTGGGCTATAGTGGGGCCGTGGAGTGGTTCTTATACATGATTTTTCTTGGATTGCCTTTCAGTAGTTGAGGGAGGGGTCACGTGGGACCATAGCCACGGGTACAAAAACAGACCTTGATATCTGCATCGGCAGACGATTTAAAGCTCCCGACCGAGTTCCGTATTTCTTGATTTGCCCTGGCACGGAACTCGGATGGCACATTGGGGAACATGTGCATCTAGACATGGAAAACGATTCACGATACATACGTGGGATCAAGGGCGCGGTTGACGGGTGGCGTAATCCCTAGTGGTCCTAGGTGGCCAAAACCCAAACCGAGACACGGAAACGTTCATTAGGTAGCATAATCCCTAGCGGTCCTAGGTGGCATAAATCCTAAGTGGACGCGCGATAGTTCATGGTAAGGAAACACAACCAGATCAAGGGTTGCAGTCCAAAACAACTTCAAGGATAAACCGTTTACATGGGAAAGCCCGTACAGCCTATGGCAAAGAACTGAACTTATACATGGAAAGAAACACATGAGTTGAGTAACCTATATATGCGGCATATTAGGTTGACATGGACCATTACACGACTTTTGAGTAAGGGTCATTCACGGATAACACGTGATACAATTGGGATACTAGTACGGTAGGTGCAGAGCGGGCATACAGGATAGATACCATAGGACGTTATGCGTGATAGATATCTTGGGATATTATACTTGATAGAAACCTGACGATGTGATGCCTTGTTTCATTTTGACATCGTAATTTATCATGACACTTTAGTTTATCTGAGTTCAGTAGTTCATCCTGTTATTTTGATTTAGCTTGTCTATCTTGTTATCATGCTCATGTTCATCTCAGTTCCTCATGACAGTTAACTTTACTAGTTTTTATACTAATAGTAGATAGGGCTTACTTAGTCTTTTTGACTGACCCGTTTTGTTTCGCCTCTTTTCTTCCGTTTCCCCCCCCCCCCCCTACAGGGAGGAAATACTGTTGTTTAGTTCGGACTTCTCCTGCTTGAAGGTCATCATGGACGGCTTGGACTTTTCTTGGCTATGGCTACTTTACTGTTTTTACTTAGGGAATAATTTATGAAAATGTCTTTATATTGCAAGACAGGTTTTGATGTACTCTGATGTAAAAGGCTTTAGACCTTATTTATTCATGTTATGAAAGGTTGATTTTACTTCCGCTATTTTATATGTTCTGTCTTGTGATATTTCTGTGCATGTTTACCAATAATGCCCCTCTAAAGCTAGTGCATTCCTTTGCGAGTGACCCTAGCGGAGGCGGGGTGTTACATTTGGTATCAGAGCAGAAGGTTACCAGACTGGGCAAAAGTTTTTAAAGACCTTCTGAAAACTATTTGAAAATCGTTTACAAAGAAGTATTTTTCAAGAAAATTTTTCTTTTAAAAGAAAAAGGCTATTCCCCAAAGGCCATTAGCACTATCCTTGTTTCCTTAATTGAATCTCTTTTCCTTTCTTTCCTCCATCTGTAGTCACAGTGGTTTTAACTGCGACTAGTCTTTTCTATCTACGAAAGTGCTTTCCATGCGATGGAGGTGGTTCTCGAGAGACCAGTGGTCGCGTTATAAGAAAGGATAGTGAGGAAGAGGATAAAGGATACGAGTTTAAGGATGAGCAACTTGTTGGTATGGCTCAACCCAGAATGAGAGAGAAGGATGAACAATGAAACCCATGACGAGAGAGTACCTTTGGCATGGTAAAACGGGACGGATAGTTAAGTATTATGGGAAAAGGACAAGATCATCGGGAGGGCAGCCGTATGCTCTCATTTCTGGGGTACCTCGGAAGGAGGGTGACGATCTTGTTAAAGGTTTAGCTTTTCTTCTCTATCATCCCGTTAGGACTTTGTTTTGATCATCGTATCATTTAAGTCTGCTTCGATAGTTGAGTCTCTGCACCTTAAGTACTAGCGTAATAGAGAATCCCATTTTTGTCTCAAAGTCCTATTGGAGAATCAGTCCATTTATACATGACTTGTTTGGATTTGGGAATGTCTATGCCAAGTGTTGAGTTTGGAAATAATGCTTATGTTTATAAGCTATGGATGGATTCTAGGGATGAAGTGGTTATCCAGTAGGGGATGCCACTCTCGGTTTTGATAGGAGGGTAGTTAGACCTTTTGACTAGCCTTGGTAATACCCTCGAAGTATCGTGTAACCTTTTTGAGGTTCTGTCATGACTAGTTACTTAGAATCCCTTGATGCCTTTATTGGAAATTTGAAGCCCGATCGAGTGGTGTTCGCCGATAAGACGGACGGTTTACTTCATTTATGCATGGGTTATAGAGATCACCCTAGTAAGTGCGCTTGATAACCTGGTTGACATCTGTTTACTTTCAAGAGAAAGTTCTTCTACATGGAATACCTTATAGTATATAAATGAGATCCAAGATTCACTAGTGAATTTTGGAAAGCTTGCATGAGATCATGAGTACGCAGTCATGTTTGCGTCAAGTATTTTAGAAAAAGGATAAGTGCAAGTGGAACGAGAGGCGACGAAGGAATGAGTTCCAGCTCATGTTATGGAAACAGGAAATAAGAAGCTACGAAATCGCAAAGACGGTCAAGGCACAATGGAATTGAGTTCAAGGAAATACGACTTTGATGGTCAAAGACTAGATACGCGCATGATATCTCTTTTTGGGAGTATATCCTTGATCCCTGTTTTCTGTAGAGCTTACTTGTAGGCTATCTTTTGTGGACATCCTCTTGGTCCTATTTTCTGTTACAAACCCCATAAGGAGTTTGTCTTGTTTATCTTCTCGACCCTATTTCAGGGAATCCTAGGTAGAACCCTATGGATGTAAACATGTATTTGAAACATGTTATGATTGATATGGTTGCAAGTGGTTGCAAGTGGTTGCTCGTGGATGCGCGAATACACATTAGATACTAGCTCGACTCGGTCACATTTCATATTGCATATGCATGAGTATTTATACTTGTTTATGGATGAAATCGAATGTATTATCATGCGGTTGTTGCATATGAATGAATGATTGTGCACGCATATAGTACCTATATGGTTAGGACTATTTGCATACATGTTGGATTCATGGCACTATACATATTTTGCATTAGAAAGATTATTCAGGCCTGATCATTAGCATTAGCTAAGGAACATGTACACACACGTTTTGCATATATTCATACAGCATTAGAAATCATCTAAGGACAATGGTTGCTTGTGGATGATGTTTTGAGTAGATGGATGACGGATGGTAGGATACGTTCTTCCTAACTTGGAGATTTCGGGGACGAAATCCTTTAAGTTGGGGAGGATGTAACAACCCGAATTTTTAGCAACGTGTTAAGACAAGAATCAAGGCAGAATTAAATTATAAAATCTGAATCAGGATAAACGGGTTGCGCCATTGCGTTCGTCTCGGAAAAATACGCGAAATAGAGTCCGAAATTTCGTAAATCGGAGTCCGTATGAAGAAGATATGGACGAACGAAGTTAGGCAGAAAAACCGAAAACAAGCCAGAATGCACTGGCGCACTTGTGAAGTGCGCCAGCACAAAAATACACTGGCGCACTTGGGAAGTGCGCCCGTGTCGAGCCAGAAACCTGCACAGCCTTCTGGCTTGACCCTGGCTGGCCTGGTGCACCTGTTTTGGCCCTTGGTCTTGTTTTGGAGGCTTGTGACGATTTTTGAGGGCTGGGATCTATCCTAGGGTTAATCTAACGGCCTAAACTACCCCTAATCTCTATAAAAAGACCCCTAACCTAGCCTAAACCCTCATTAATTGATCCTACAACTAAACTATGCCAAAATATCTAGTGATCATGGCCTCCACTCAAAACCCTAGCCTCCATCCTCTTGCCAAAATGCTATCTTCATTTCTATGAGAGGTTTCATGATCATGAGAGTATTAGAGAGTCCCTATGTTAGTATGAGAGCTCCTCAAGTTGATTTCAAGGCAAAAGTTTTGGTCTTTGTTCATAAAGATGGTGTATTTGTTGATTTGGAGCATCCATCTTTGGGTTTTTGGATGATGGCATGCATAAGCTTCATCACAAGCTTTAGTTTAATCGATTTAGGCCTTCATAGCAATGTAAGCCCTTTCCCTACTCTTAGATATTAACTATGAAGTTAAATGTTCATGTTGCAAGTTTGGGTTTGATCATTGAGTATGATACATGCTATCATGTCATGCAAGTTTATGAAGTCATTATCTTGATCTTGTGAGCAAAAAACCACAACCTTTATGTTGAAATGTTGCATTATGCAACATGAGAATCTTCATAATCATTATGTCAACTTGCATATGAAGTCATAATCCTTATATGATGATATATGCGAGTTTCTAGCCATCATTCCATGTCTTTTGTCACCATGATTCGCTTATGTACCAAGTTTGGGTTTATGCATGTTTTTGAGGCTTAAGAATGTAACATGCAAGCTAATGAACACATTTGTGCCTCATTTGCCACCATGATTAACTTGTGGCTTAATACCCATTTTTGTCATTCCTTTGCCAAGTCTCTTCTTTTAATCCATCACGTTGTTGCGAACGTATATGCTAGTTTAAAAAGCGTTGGGGTCACATTATGGGGAAACATAATGACATGAATATGACTTGGGTAAATGGGTATAAACATGACAACATGTAACGTTAAATATGACATGTGTTTATACTTGAAAACATGACTTGAAATATAACATGGAAGTTGACATGTAAGTATGCATAAAAACATAAGCTTGGGAATTTACCTATTAAGTTAGGTCTACCCATTGGGAATTTACCTATTAAGTTAGGTCTACCCAATTGCTTGAAAACTTGACTATGAACATGACACTAGACTAAACATGAAAGTGGCCAACTCGAGGTTGGGTTGAGTTTGCAACGTAAAACTACCCGGAACCGACCGGCCTAACTAGTGGTTGCAAACAATAAGACCCAATGTGAGAAGTTGGTCATGTTGTGCTTGAACCCGAGGTTAGACCAAGTTGTGGTGTAAAGCTACCCGGAACCGACCGGCTTAACTAGTAACCACAACAAAGTCTAATGTGAGAGGTTGGGGTGCATTAAGTAATTAATGCCACATGATAGGGTTAAGTTAATTTGATTAATGACTCTTAACCAAATATGACATGGGTAAATGGGTTAAGTAAATTGGTTAGGCTAATGATACTTAACAAAACATGACAAGGTTGGGTAGGTTAAGTGATTTGATTTGCCTAATGACGCTTAACCATTTTTATACGACTAGTGGACGGGGATTAAGTTAACCAACACTTAATCAATCCAACATGATAATTTGACAAGGTTAAGTAAGTTTTCTTAATGACACTTAACCATACAAGATGATTAGGGGATGGGGTTAAGTAATTTACACTTAACTAATCCGACACGGTAATTAGATGGGGTTAAGTAATCCACACTTAACTTATCTAAACACGGCAATTCGATGGGGTTAAGTTAAACACTTAACCAATTTAAACTCGGTAATTCAATGAGGTTAAGTAACCAATACTTAACCAACTTAACGTGACAATTTAATGGGGTTAAGCAACTTATACTTAACCAATTATACATGATGATTTGATGGGGTTAAGTAACTTACACTTAACCAATCTAATACGCGGACCTGATAAGGTTAAGTCACAAGACCTTTTTAGAATATACTTAACCATTATAGTACGATTAGAGGATGGGGTTAAGCCAACCTATACTTAACCAATCTGACTCGATAATTTGATGGGATTAAGATAATCTATGCTTAATCGATCTAGCAAGATAATCCGATAGGATTAAGGCAAGCTAGTACTTGACCAATTTGACTTGATAAGGTTAAGTCATGAGCCTCTGGGTACACTTAACCAACTTGTGGGACTAAGTCTTGAACTTAAATACTTAGCCAATCTTTGACGTGATTCGTGGGCGGGTTAAGTCATGGACTTGAATGATAACACTTAACCCAATAGAAAAACCCTAGCTAGAAGAACTAGGTATAAAACCGTGGTTAATCAAGGATAACGGGAAAGGAAGCTAAGTGGTAAACCTTAGTTAAGGGTAACTAAGTAATAATTCTTAGCTATGGACATAGGACTAATTCTCAAAACGATGAGTAACCTGATACGGTAGGTCATCGCTTAGTATACGAGGGGGAGCAAGTTATCTGACTTGGATAAAAGCTCCAGCGCACTGGGTGCCGAAGTGGAAGCTTCGGGGGACGTGAGGATATTCTTGGGATCCCTCTGTGGGCTGCCAGGTAATTATACTAGGCCCATGAGAGGTTAAGGTCTGCGTTAGAAGGACCAAGATTATGCCTTGGTTGCTATGCGAGCAACCTAAAGACTGGGATGGATTAGCGTGGAGTCGACGATTCTTGTTTTTGCCCTGGATAGCGCATCGCCGACTACCTACCATCTTTAGTCAATCGTGTACGTGCGGAAAGGCAGGGAACCCCCAACAGACCATGTGCTTGCTATCGAGTCATGGGTGAGGTTGGCCCGTAGGAAAGTGGGCTATAGTGGGGCCGTGGAGTGGTTCTTATACATGATTTTTCTTGGATTGCCTTTCAGTAGTTGAGGGAGGGGTCACGTGGGACCATAGCCACGGGTACAAAAACAGACCTTGATATCTGCATCTGCAGACGATTTAAAGCTCCCGACCGAGTTCCGTATTTCTTGATTTGCCCTGGCACGGAACTCGGATGGCACATTGGGGAACATGTGCATCTAGACATGGAAAACGATTCACGATACATACGTGGGATCAAGGGCGCGGTTGTCGGGTGGCGTAATCCCTAGTGGTCCTAGGTGGCCAAAACCCAAACCGAGACACAGAAACGTTCATTAGGTAGCATAATCCCTAGCGGTCCTAGGTGGCATAAATCCTAAGTGGACGCGCGATAGTTCATGGTAAGGAAACACAACTAGATCAAGGGTTGCAGTCCAAAACAACTTCAAGGATAAACCGTTTACATGGGAAAGCCCGTACAGCCTACGGCAAAGAACTGAACTTATACATGGAAAGAAACATATGAGTTGAGTAACCTATATATAAGGCATATTAGGTTGACATGGACCATTACACGAATTTTGAGTAAGGGTCATTCACGGATAACACGTGATACAATTGGGATACTAGTACGGTAGGTGCAGAGCGGGCATACAGGATAGATACCATGGGACGTTATGCGTGATAGATATCTTGGGATATTATACTTGATAGAAACCTGACGATGTGATGCCTTGTTTCATTTTGACATCGTAATTTATCATGACACTTTAGTTTATCTGAGTTCAGTAGTTCATCCTGTTATTTTGATTTAGCTTGTCTATCTTGTTATCATGCTCATGTTCATCTCAGTTCCTCATGACAGTTAACTTTACTAGTTTTTATACTAATAGTAGATAGGGCTTACTCAGTCTTTTTGACTGACCCGTTTTGTTTCACCTCTTTTCTTCCGTTTCCCCCCCCCCCCCCCCCCAGGTTACAGGGAGGAAATACTTTTGTTTAGTTCGGACTTCTCCTGCTTGAAGGTCATCATGGATGGCTTGGACTTTTCTTGGCTATGGCTACTTTACTGTTTTTACTTGGGGAATAATTTATGAAAATGTCTTTATATTGCAAGACAGGTTTTGATGTACTCTGATGTAAAAGGGTTTAGACCTTATTTATTCATGTTATGAAAGGTTGATTTTACTTCCGCTATTTTATATGTTCTGTCTTGTGATATTTCTGTGCATGTTTACCAATAATGCCCCTCTAAAGCTAGTGCATTCCTTTGCGAGTGACCCTAGCGGAGGCAGGGTGTTACATCCTCTCTCGTTTCTGGTTCATACCGGGGTGTGAGGCTCGCGAATCAACGCTATACAAAAAGCTAGCTATATTAAAGCCATGCTTTGATCATCAACCACAAGAGTCTGCTTTTCAACAAAAGCCTTGATTATAGCAACTCTGTATGCACGTTGTCAATCTACAACGTCAGACACACATCCATTTACAAGTCTGTTCTGGGTCTGAACAAAACAAGAGGCACCTTATTCCTCGTCCCATATGTCCAATACAGGAGAGAGGTCCTCGCACATCCGATCTATCTCCGAGTACGTCTGGACGACCACCACTTATTACCCTGTCTTGGGATGCCTCCCAATCAAGACATCAGCAATCATCCAAATGATGTGAAGACCTCCGGTCTTCAACCACCGTCTTTATCGTCGATCTCTAATTGTCGACCAATTATTTGAACTGAGATTTAACTCGGGCTTTTCAAATAATTCACGTATATTTAGAATTCAAATCAATTCATTTCCATGGTTAAATTATTTGACATCCATAATCTAGTCTATTAATGTAATTTTCATGTCAAACACATTCAATCATCAAATATCCAATAAACCAAGTAAATTTGGTTTATTTCCATTCCATATCGTTTATAATATTTTATAACAATTTATCGATATTTTTATTTATTTAAAATATCCCATTTATTCAAACGATGCTTCAAGCCATAACGCGGCCAGGGCACTGTTTTTCTCTAGATTTGATTTACACATATATGAAAATCTAACCATTGGATCTTTACAAATTTTATATCATTCGAAAGATCTTTTCAAAGTGGATCCAACGGTTCCAGTTTTGGGAAAATCCGACGGTCGTATCTCCCAGTACAATCGTTTAAAGTTACGATTTCAAAATACGAACTACAGCGTCGTTATTCATTTTATTTTAATTATATTTATATATATATGTAAATATAATTCCTTCTGGCACTGTTTTTCTTTAGATTTGAATTAAACATTTCTCACAATCTAACCGTTGGATCTTTAAAAATTTAATAACGTTGGAAAGATTTTCAAAGCGAACCCAACGGTTATGGTTTTGAGAAAATCCGATGGTCGGATCTCCCGTAATAATCATTTAAAATCACGATTTCAAAACACGAACTGCAGCGACGTTATTCATTTTATTTTAATTATATTTATATATATATATATATATATATATATATATATAATCTGTTCTTCCATCTCCAAACCATTTTCATTTCATATATGCGGTAAAAATAATATTTTTACCCAACGAATATTTATTTCAATACATGACTATTTTTAACACTTCATATATATAATAAAAATGTGATTTTTATTGTTAAAACAATTTATTTAAAACATGAATATTTTTAGCGATTCATATATATAATAAAAATGTTATTTTTATTGTTAAAACAATTTATTTCAAACACGAATATTTTGTATATTTCATATACATGATAAAAATGTGATTTTTATCTTTAAAACAAATTATTCGTCATATGAATATTTTTCCAACACATGAATATATTTCAATACATGAATATAAATCCAACACATAAATATTTCAGAAATTTTGGTAGTATAACGGCAAGGGATTTAAAACCTGCACCGTCCCGAGTACGGCTCCTATCACTACCTTACGCCTCGCGGCGTTCCTTAAGGGGCTTATCCTTATAATCTAAATATTTCGACCATTTTCATATCACAATGGATTTTTCCACAAACAATTCCAATTTTTTTTCAACCACGAACAATCATTATCAACCATTCGCATTTATCAACCAAATTTCACGTCAACCAAAATCCATACAATCACAACTAATATATATCATCCATGGTCTGTGGACAAGGGAGCATATATATAGATATACGTATATAAATATATTTCCATTTCATTTCAACTCCATTCGACGCACATATAATTTTTACAACGCATATATAACTTATACATCGCACATATAGTTTATACAACGCTTATACATGAGGTGTACTATGCTTATATAACTTATACATCGATTATATAATTTATACATTGCCATTCCATATCGTTTTGAATTTAGAAATCTCACATTTGGTTCCACTCCTCCAAAAATTGTAGGAAGCTCCAAAATTCTCCGATCTCTTCTAGAATGTAGAAGACGTCGCCACGAGTCCAATGTCTCTTGTTTCACCGGATTTCGACAACATAGCAAAAAGATACGTTTTTATAAGTTAATCATATTCCGCGACAGTTTTATGGTGTTAAAATCATTTTAAATTAATTAACCCGTTACCTTTCACGATGGGTTCTGAACTAGGGTTCGGATTTACACTCCAACCGTTGCACGAGGCCTCGATCGGTTGGTGCCACGTCGAGGAGGGAGGATGGGTACTCAGATCGCCGGAGGTGCGGTCGGATCCAGTGGCGAATCCAGGCGGCGGCGGTTCTTCAAAGGTCATGACTTTGGGGAGATCGTTCGTGATGAGGACGCGATGATAAGGGGCGAATCCTATATGGATTTGAAACTAGAGAAGAGGTCTAAAAAAAGTTCCGAAGGGCCATGGCGTTTTACTGAGTAGTTTGTGAGTTACGGAGGAGAGAAGGAGTGGATGATTTCCACCATCACGATCGGGGAGAGAGAAGGGGTTCCGCCTTTTTTTATTTTTTTAAATTAATGAATGAAAAATCCTTATTGGTCGATATTTATATTTATTCGAAAAATAATGTTTTCTTAACCGGACCCCAAATCAAACCCAACGAATGTCGCCCCTAGTTAAACACCCCCATTCTGAACACAATGGCATATGTTTCATAAGCCCATTCAACCATTTCAGTCAGTTTTTCTTCAAATTAAAATATAAAACATTCAAATATGGATTTGAACGTACATTTCAATTTGCCGGGGACACATACTGATTCTAAAAATTCTAGAAAAATAAATCTAGCTATGTTTGGACGATACGGTCCTAACAAAACTAGTTTCATCGAATTTGGAGACCTTTTGAAAAATGATCATTTTCTGGTCGATCTAAATTGACTGAAATTAACCAAACGGGTTTCCGTTTGCCACGCTCACATATTAACTCCAAAAATTATGGAATTTTGAACCTAGCAATAATTTGACATTCCGGATCCAACAAAAGTGGTTTCATCGAAAACGGAGGTCGTTTGCAAAATGTCTATTTTCACGGGCTATATTAATTCTATAGCGACCTTTCTGAAAATTCATTTGGCTATAACTTTTGATTTCCGCTATGAAATTTCGATTTTTCAGAATCGTTAGAAAGATATTTTCAAACAGATTTAAATACTTTTGGTTTCAATAAAATTCGTTTTATTTTGCATCTTGTACAGTCAGCCAAAGTACGAATTCAAATTTTCAAACAGCCGCGCTATTTCAGGCCTTGTTTTATAATTAAAATAGATTACATTTTCTATAACTTCGATCCAAATAGATTTTCAATTGTTATTATTTAAAGTAAATTATTTTAAATATTCAAAATCCACCAAAATAGCCAAATTAAAATTTTTAAATTGGTTCTGATTTTCTGGGTTGTTACAGGAAACATATGGAAACCAGGATATTCACTTGCTATTTACAGTGCAATCAAATCTTGGACATTTATAAAGGTTTCAAGACAATCAGAAAATTAATTCTTTTCATCTCTAAGCAACCTTTCATCCTGAAACCCATTTAAATGAAGGAAGTTCATCTTCGTATATGTGGAGTGAATGTGAGAGAGCATCCACCACTATCCTCTTCTTTAGTTACCCTAATTTCTGTTGTCAATCAACTAAGGGTTTTGAGTGCATACAAGTCTTTATTTAATTTGATTATTCAATTCTTAATTATAGGTTAGTCTCTCCACCTACTACCTATAATTTTGCAATTTCTCTCTTGTGTTATCGTTTGTACTCTCTTTAGTGAAATAAAGAATAGTAGTTGGATCCGTAGACATAAGCATAGCCGAACCACATTAGATCTTTGTGTCTTCTTCTCTTCATGTATTTTGTTTTTCTGGTGATTATTTTTCATTGAGTTGGAGGTTGATAATTAATCGACAAGTTATATCCTCTTTTTTGTGTTGCTTCTACATCTTTTGTATTCCACTATACAGTTTTGGAGTTTGTGCAAATCAAATCTATATTTCGTACAACATAATAGTATTAGAGTAATTTATGCAATTATTCGCACAACACAGTGTTGGTATTACCCGATGAAACTAATCCTTTTACCATGTACATATATGCATGTGGTAGTGGCTTTAGGGTGGTCTTGATGTAAGATGGAAGGGTAGTATGCTATGCGAGTGTACAATTGAAGACCCATGAGAAGAACTATCCTACCCATGATCTAAAGGTAGCTGCCATTGCTTTTTCTTTCAAGCAATGGAGACATTATTTTTTAGGTGATAGATTTGAGCTATACATAGTCCATAAATCACCGAAGTACCTATTCTGTTAGAAAGATTTAAACCTAAGACAATAGCGTTAGATGAATTTCCTTGAGTCATATAGTTTTGAGATAGCCTATACCTCTGTAAATGGTAACATAGTTGTGGAACCACTTGGTAGGAAGTTGGCATACCTAAGCCCAGTGTTTATGAAGTGGAAGAGCCTATAGTTCATTTCTATTTTTGATTTCAGGCCTTCTATTGACTTTACTCTAGAATTGCTAGCACTTCATAAGGTTCAACTACCCTCATAGATCGTATTGGCTCGAGGAAGAAAGAGGATCTAAAGTAAGCACGTATTTGTGAAAGGATTAGACAAAGAGAAGCCTCAGGGCATCTCCATGTTACTCCGTAAATGATAGACGGTGGCTTAGAAAGGATGGAATACATTGTGTCCTTCGCACTGGTGACCTGGTGAGCGTGTACTATGGAGGCATACCTCTCTCTAATGACTATGCATGAGGGGGTGATAAAATGTGTAGGGACATGAACATAGTGTTTTATTATACTAGTACGAAGAAGGACGTAGCTGAATATGTGGCAAAGTGCTTGGTTTGTCAAAGAGTAAAGGCGAAGCAACGAAAACTTAGCGGATTGCTTATTCCATTAGATGTGCCATAGTGGAGTGGGAGAGTGTACTTATATATAGGATTTATAGATAGGTTGCCCCAATCGCAAAAAGGCGATACCAGTATTAAGGTAGTGGTGGATGGATTAACTAAAAGTGCCCACTTCATTCTAGTGAAAAGTAAGAGTATGGAACCTTGGTTAGTATCATTGTACATCAGGGAGATTATTTGAATTCACAGTATAGCCACCAACATTGTAAGCAATCGAGACCTAATTTTCACCAGTGAATTTTGGAGGAGTTTGCAACAGGAACTAGGAACTCGTTTTAGGTTAACTATGGCCTATTATCCTTAGACTGGTTCACTGATTGGGAGGGTAAAAAGGATATTTAAGTCATGTCTTGCATTTGCGGAAGTGATTACATGATTCAGCCGAAGTAGTCGAGTCTAGTTAGCTCGATGAGGTAGAGGTTGAGCAAGAGTCGTCAATTCTTTGCATGCCTACAAGGATTTTTAGTCATGAGGTAAAGCAGCTTAGGAACAAGGAGGCTAATTTTGTTAAGGTCCAGTGGGGAGATAATGTAGATAAAGCTACATAGGAGGGGAAGGGAAAATACATATTTCATATCCCTTTCTTTTCAGTAGTAAGCTTTGAATAATTCTATCTTTGTCATTTCCTTTGAATAGGTTCTTTCATATCCTTATTTGTCTTAGGATTAAACTTATGGATGATAGGAGTGATTGCAAACATATTGATAGAACATGTTATGAATAATGTACACATGTAGTTGTAAGTGTTTACTAGTCGACGCAATGGACGCGTAATACATAAAAGGTGCTATTAGAGATAGCTTACTAGGGCACCAGCATATTGCATATTGATGTAAACACATTTTTATTTCAATTCTAAGTTGTGAAAATTAGATGATTGGCATATGGTTGGTGCATATAGATGATGACTGCAGCATGCATATAGGATTATTAGATGTCTTTAGGAAACTTGCATTCATTTAGATGCATGGCACTGGCATAGTGTCATAAAAAGGAGGTCGGCTGAATTAGTGGACCGCTTAGTCTTTTGCATTAGTTAGGAAAATATGCACAGCACTATTGCAAAATTACATGAATTCTAATTAAAATTTAAGGAGAATAGATGTTAGTGGACAATATTTGAGTAGATGGTTGTAGATATTAGATGAAAATACATATCTCATTCTTCTAATTTTTGAGGACATAGCCTCTTCTGGTGCATTCGATTATAGATATGATCATCCTAATCCTATTAATGACATAGTTCACTTGGACTGAATATTGAAATCCAATAGTCTAAGTACCGTAGGCTATACTATAAACAGAATGCCATACCTAGCACTTCACTCATAATACATTTTTCCTTAGCATTTATTTCTATCAGTATTTCAACTTTTCTTCAATTATTTATATTTTTCTTAAATATGTAAATGTTAGTCTACAAGCAATGTTTTTAATCCTCCTTTTTCCCATAATAATATAATAATAGTATGAATATTGCAAATATCGATTAAATAAGGAGGAACTAAATTTGTAGTAAATATATGTATAAATTGCAGATTTACAATAAAAAGGAATCAGACTAAGTTAAACAAACTATCAAAATTTTCCATTGAATTATGACCAGGATTGTAATTCCAACGAAATGAAATAGTAAGTGGATTATTATGATAATAAATAACAAAAAGATCATAATAAAAAGAATAACTAAATACATATTAGTAGCGAGGACCCATTCTGACCACCTCCCCTTCCCGGCTAGATCTGATGGTCTTAGGAAGACCAGACACACTTAGGTGGTACAATGGTTGTAAATGGTCAAAAGAAAAGGATTAGTCGGGGCGTAAAACCATTATTTTTTAGGAACCCTCCAACCACCTCCCCTTTCAGACATGATTTTATAGTTCAGTAAGACTAGGCACGCTTTGGTGGCATAATATAAGTGGTCATAGAGTTTAAATGGTATGGCATTTGGTGTTTTCTGAGTGTGCAGATTTCGATCAGGAACTACAATGAAATACACTAGTTTACGTGTCTTTTTTGCTACTAGGAAAGACCTATTAGTGGTATGTTACGACATAATGGTAGGCCACAAGATGGTAATAGAAGAGAGTAAGAGCCGATCAAAGGGTAGAATTAGGAAAACTAATTCAAATTAGAAAATTCAAAATAATAGAGTGCGAAAAATCAAAAAAAGAAACTCAAAAATAAGACATATAATTAGTAAACGTCTTATTTGACACGTAAACAGAACTATTTCTAACTCTATCCTTTTAACTTACATATCATGCTAGTAATTACTTCATTCAGTAGACTTTATGTCTGACCCACTCCTCTTTCTTCCCTTCCCTCTTCCAAACTTTCAGGCTCGCAGAGTTAGTAATGACTATTCCAAATTTCTTGGAGAAGCTTACTTGTTGGAGTTCATTCCTAATTGCAGATGTATTCCTTTTGTTATTTTTTCATCATTTTCTACTGCTCGTTTTGTACTACTACTTGAGAGGGGATTTTATGTTTTGTACTCTGATTTTTCAAGTACGTTGAGTGAGACATGTGGTCTATTTCATGACATCGTATTATTGTTATAGCTTCATATTGGATTCTGAAATGAAGGATATTTTCTAAAATAAATAATATGATATGTTTTTTATGTTTCTACTGTATCCATTTAACATGTCTTAGACACTTTAGTCTCTGTGATTAGTTTTAGTTATATCTATAAACACTTCACAACTTTTAGTGTGCCTATTTGAGGATACCATGGAGTTTGGGGGGGTTTCTAAAGTTACTTTCTGAAATCGTGCATGACACACTCATCAGGAAAAATGGGAATTATACATATTATCTATAAGGATTTAGATAATAAATGTTATGCACTGATGCAGATATATACATAAGAAAACTAACTCAAGTGGTGTTGAGACTAATGGATTTGTATTAATATGTAGTTACTTAAAGTTGTTTTGAAATGCATAACATTAATTATTTAGAATATATTAATAGGTTATTGCGTAGTGAAAATTTGAACTAATGTAGAAACTTTAATTGATAATAGAGGATAATGAGTTAAAAAAGAATATTAATAAGATATATAAGATAATATGGAAAATAACATTTGAGTTGACTGCCTTCGAATTGGTTAAAGACAAATAAAGTAGTGTGATAAATTTCTTTATCATCCAAAATTGAGGTTAACTCCTTCCGGTGGACCAAATAAAAATGTTGTTAAAATGCAAAAAAAAATAAAGTCCATAAATATTTTTTGAAAGACTCACTTAAAAACTTTGCGATCAATTTGACATAATTACCTTTTGCCTATAATTGACCCATTATTGAAGATAAAATAAAAAGGTCTAGAAGGGATGACTGGAAAGGTAAATCTTTTAAATGATTACAAAAAACGAAATGAATAAGATATCTAATCACAAATCAATGAAAAATTAAGCATATGTTAGAGCCACAAAATATCTAGGCAAAAAGATTTGGCAAAAACTTACACGAAACCAATAAAGATTTATTTTGGTGAGATAGACAAAAATTATTTGGATTTTGACATAAGAATATAAATGATAAACAAAAAGAGAATGATAAGTATTAAACCTGATGGATAGTTTTCTTGTTTTCTAATTGGGAGTGAATGAGTATAAACAAAAATGAAAGCATACGGAAGACAAATAAATAATATAGTAGTAATCGATGTGGGGTGGACACACTACAACAAAATAACCATATTACAACTTTAATTTTACAACGGTGGTAAAAGCACCGTTGTAATACATGTTTTTTACAACTTTTTTCCAGAAAAGTTGTAATAAACTAATTTTTAACAACTGTGTTATTTTGACAGTTGTAATAAAAGCCTATCACAACTTTTATTTTTTGGTTGTTGTAATATATGACTATATTTTAATATTAATTATTTTCATTAAATAATTTTTAATAATTAATATGAACAACTAATTAGTAATTATTATTTAATAACCTATATATTAATATTAAATATTTAATCAAAAATACTTCAATAAATAAATAATTCATGATAATAATTAGTAATTGACAACCAATTAGTAATTAATAATTAATAATCAATAAATACAAATTAAATATTTAATTAAAAATACTTCAATAAATAAATAATTCCTACTAATAATTACTAATTAACAACCGATTAGTAATTATTAAATAATAATCAATATATAAATATTAAATATTTAATTAAAAATAATTATTTATAACTACTTCATTATTAAGTACTAGTAATTAATTAGTAATTAATAATTAATCAGCAGTTAATAATCAATTAATTAATAATCAATAAATAAATAACAATTAACAAATATTTAATTTATAATTAATCATGACTATTAGTAGTAATTAATATTTAGTACATAATATTTTTTAATAAGTAATCGTTAATTAAGTAACAATTGTAAGTTAAAAATCGGTAGTAAATAATATTTAATAATTTATAACAATCATAAATTTTTAAAAGTTGCTAATAACTAAGCATTATGTAATAGTTGCGAAGTCACCAGGAACGAAGATTATGTAAATTTTACAATTACAAAATTATGCCAAATATTAAAAATTTGTGAAGAAAATACTATATGCGAACCTTAAATTTAAAAAATGTAGTGTGTCTTCTATTACCAAATATACAATAGGAAAATTTCTACATACCAAAAGCAATTGGTCATACTTTAATCAAGGTCCTAATAGGGGAAAAAATATATCTTGAAATCAGCTAAAAGTAAAAATATTTCATAAATTATATAATCAAACTCTGTTCATTACCAATCTTTTTAGTATACATATTATATTCAAATGGTATAAAGTTGTATATATGAATGTCAGCAGCTAATATCATGTAGACAAAAATGTGAACGACTATAGCTAGATCCCAAAAATATGTTCTCAAATTTCAAACAAAAAAATTAGCCCTTTCAACTTATAATTAGGTACCCAAGTGAATACTGATAAAGAATGAGTACTTGACTAAGGATCCAGAAAGCTAGGCACTTTAGATATTATAATAAAGCAAATTGTATAACTTTGGTAATCGTAGAAAACGTATATAAATGATATTAATCAAGTTATCGTGAGAAAACATAGACAAACGCAGACAAACAACAAGTACAACCTAAAAAGTGGACTGACTTTGAGTGTACAGTACAACAACTTTTAAAAATTTATGATACGCATCTTGTTTTCGGCTCCAAACTCCGAAAACTTGGCTCCAAGTTTTAATTTTTTCTTTTTAATCCATTTTTCGTTGTCTCTCTCTCTAATTCACTTCTTATTCTATTTTCCCTCTTTTGGTAACCCAGATCAATTCTAACAGCCAGTAATCCCTAACTCCATCAATAGCCGAAATCCCTTTCGTTATTTTCTCCTTTTTTTTATTCGCTAGCCCAAATTTTCTTGGCCACCGTCAGTTTGCTCAAATGGAAGATTCACTGGAAGCCTTGCCGCGCCACTCGAGACAGCTCGTCCACCTCTAGTTCGTCAAAGCGCGCCGCCAGGGACCCATACCCCTCCCTGCTTCATCCGAACCTTCTACCAGCTATGTCGCCCACGTCAGTAACGAGCGCTGCCGAGATCCAAACCCAACGATGGTCCTTCCTCCGCCCTTTTGAGAAGCCACCATGATTAACGGTTAGTTTACTTACAGTTAAACCTTCTTTTATCCACTTAAATTCCATACAAAATCGCGATTAAGGGTTTGACCTTTGCAGCTTTTAGAGTATGGCTATAATTGGGTGAGTTGGATTTCATTCTCAAAGTTTTAATACAATTCAGGAAATTGCTCGAAAAAGGAAAGGTACTACTCTTATTTGAAGTTTTTGGGTGTGATTCGACTTGTGTTAGTGTTGTTTTGGGATGTTCTTATGTTTATTTGGTGGATTTATTTTGGATTCCAGAATTGTGTCCCTCTGTGATGGAGCAATTCTTCTCGGTTAGGTGCTGGATCACAGTACATTTGTACATCACTGTCTTGGTGATAATTTCTTTTGCATTTGCGAGTTGTGTGCGGATAATAAGCTTGGTGTGGCATTAGTTCTTATAACAATAATGGAGGCATCTCTACTGGAATGTTGAATGCTTTGATTGGCTGAAGTGGCACTGTTTGTCACGACATTAGAAGATCCTCCATTGCAGAACATGTTATTGGGCCTTGAAGATGTGGATGCATGGTCCAATAAATAACAAGGTGGGGTTTGTTGCAATGTAGAAGAACTAGAACCATTCGAAAGAGGAATTGAGACAACCCCAGGTGAACACACTTTCTGCATAAGCTCAACTTGCCTCTTAAGAAGTTCATTGAATACAAGTATTTGATTCTTAAGCAAAAGTCTAACATGATAAGCCTTGAAATTTTTTTGATTCTCTTCTTCCAGCTTTTTCCAAACTAGTTCAGTAAAACCAGGTTCTATTTTTGCTTGATATAGAAGAGTATCGACCACTTCCTTCTAGTTCATATGTATAAATAAACAAATGGATGATGCAAATATGATTTGCATTTGCCTCTCAAGTTTTGGACAATACAATACTGTTAATTCACATATCCAGAAAAGGATCCATGCTTCATCCTTTTGGATAAATTAGTAAATCAGCTTTAGTGAAACATTATTGGATAGTGTTTCTTTGTTTAAACTGAGTAACTATAATTGGACATTTGATGTTTGCAGATCGTCGACTGGCGTACAGTAATGAGTTCAGCAGCAATGTGGCGTAAAGATTTCGTTGTCTTCGACTAGTGTACTCCTGTAGGATATGCAATTTTTGGTGGATAACTTGCACTTCTACTAAGTTGCTTTGTAACGGTCAAGTATGTAATAATGTACGAAATGTTGTCTAAAACGTATTGTTTGTAATACTGAATATTGAGTATTTTAATAAATTAGTTTGCAAATAATTGTAATATATAATTTGTTTATGGAGTATTGCTATATTTAGTGTATTGTTCTTTTCAGTTGCAAAAGATTTTTTTTTAAACCCAAATGTCAATCACAACGGTGTATGATAGTTGTAGTATATTTTATTACAATGGTGCATAACTGTTGTAATAAAGTTTATTACAATGGTGGAAAAAAGTTGTAAAATATACATATTACAACGGTGTTGCAACAGTGCAAAAAAAGATGTAAAAGATTTTAGTCTATTACAACTTCTTAATACACGACGGTCTGCCCACCGTTGTAATAGGGTCATTTTGTTGTAGTGACAATAGTATGCCTAAAAATGTAATTGCATTAAAACAAATAAAGAAATTACAAAATAAACCCATCATATTAACAAAAAAAATCGTACAGTTAGAAACTATTGAAACCTAACGTATTCGCTAAAGAATCATTCAGAGTTGTAGTAATTATCATGCCCACTTATTGAAAAGGTATGCTAAAAAACATGTGTGAACACTTTAAATGCTCAAAAAAATTAGTTAAAAATGAAATATATTAATTCAGAAACTATTAATAATGGAACAAAAGATAGAGTAGATATATGCAATGTTAAAAATGTAACTTCTACATTTTTCCTTTTTCTTTTGGTAGATATTGTTTCACAAAATATGTAGGAAGAAATTCTACAAGGTTAACACATCTTATAAAAAATAATCTATACACATTAATCCATTGAAATGTTTCTAGACAACAAGTTTTATGCATTAATGTGAATATGTATGTAACAAAACTCTAGTTGTACTGAGACCAATGAACTTATATTAATATGCAGTTACATCAAGTTGTCTTGAAATGCCAACATTTATTAGTTGAGATGTATCAGTAGATTATTATGAATAAAAAACGGTTTAAAAATATAGCTTATAAGGGACTATAATTAATAGAAAACACAATGTGCCACCATAAAAGGAAAATAATAACAATGGGATAATATGAAAAATAAAATTTGGTTTGATTGCCTTGAAATTAGATAAGGCAAACAAAGTGATACCACAAATTTTGGTATCAATCAAAATTGAAGTTGACACCTTTCACTGAAATGAATAAAAATGCCTTCAAACAACAAAAGTTGAAGGTTAGAAATACACTTTGAAAACCAAATTTAAGAAACTATAAATCGGTTTAGTATAATTAGTTTTCACGTATGGTTAATACATCATTGGAGATAAATTAAAAATGTCCGAATAGAAGATGTGGACAACCAAAAAGAATGATGATTTTGGTTTGTACTAAGTCTGAAACCAAGCAGGTTTATATTTTTTCCTATATTTTTTATTATATTATCTTTCTATCAATTTTTTAAAAATATGAATCTAAATATTAAATTCATCGAAAGATAATTTTGATCTATCTTTTAATATAATTACTATATGATAAGTCAACGGCTCTGTCTTTAGTACGATTATACGAACAAATGCATAAGCCAAAATATGTCATTGCCATGGGAGCTCGTACTATTACAAGAGGAATGTTCAGTATTGATTCTTATAGTACTATTAGAGGAGTTGATAAGTTAATTCCCGTGGATGTATATTTTTCGATGCCCTAACCATCCAACTACTATTTGATCCCCTCTATCCATTGAGCTCGCTCTGAATAATTTCCCTTTTGCTGGATTATTAACAATGTAATCACAAAAGGAAAATCTTTTGGGAATTTTAGACCAAGCTTCCGATAAACTTGGATTTTCAGCTAGTTAGGCATTAACTCTTCGATATATCTCTTGCTGGAAGTACCCCGATCCAACTGATAACGAGTAGGACCAAATAACTCGATTGGGATTGTTGAAAAGGCCTTCCTATCTGATGGAAAAGACCCCATGATCCTGAACCGATCTTACCTGGGATTGCAAATCCCAAGTTTTTTTTAATGAAGAGTAGATCTAATTGTATTAGTTCCTATAATTGATTTCTTAAAAAAAGAATTACTTCCACTAGAGAAGGGTCTATAACTTCGATCCAAGCAGTTTGTGTGCTTGTAGATGATTTGGTCGACCCTGCATCTGCCACGACATTTGCAAATTTAGATGCTACTAACGTACTATTAAGAGGATTAGCTGCCAAAGGTACCTATCCAGCATTCGATCCTTTAGATTCAACATCAACTATGTTACAACCTCGGATCGTTAGCGAGGAACATTATGAAACTTCTCAGAGAGTTAAGGAAACTTTACAATGTTACAAAGAGCTTTAGGACATTATAGTTATCCAAGGGTTGGGCGAAGTATCCGAAGAAGATCATTTAAATGTATCAAGAGCACCGTTGATGTCATAAGTTGGTCTTAATGATAATCAACCTCCAAAGTGTGTAATCCGTGCACTAACCATAGAATATTCAACCACAAAATGCAAGAAAATAAGTACAGGGAGCAGATTACAACTTTTATAGTGGTTTTGCTTAGTCCAAACGTACATCCACTTTATAGTCTCTATTTATACTATCGATTACTTGTTACAGTTGTCTTGATTGAAAGAAAGTAGAGAGAAATGGTTTATACACAAAAGCCTTGTGTTACAATGTTGTTCGATTGAAGTATAAGGTGGGCTGTTTTTAGGAAGCTAACCATAAACCTCTTAAAGAGAAGATCTTGCTTTTCCATTTCTGAAAAGGTGTATCTATAGGCAAAAATCTCAATTTATCACTGTGATACGTGGCAGCCATCCGATCCTGGGTCGGCCAAGTGTCATTTGATCTGGAATATTAGCTGCAGGCAGCGGGATATGATCTCTTATTCGTGAATAGTACTCCTTGATAATTGCAGCATAGGTGGAGCTCGAGATTTGGGGAATGAAAAGTAGAGTGGGTCAGAGCTGATCGATTCTATAGGCTCGAGAATAGAACATTCACATAGCGCAAGGTTCGGTCCGATATTTAAGGATCGATCTGATTGGTCGACTAACTTGATTTATGAAGTCCAGACCAGGCTTGAAAGAGTACATTCCTGACTACAACTAGGTTGGTTTCGGTCGAACCGTAGCTAATCAATCCAAACGAAGGTCGACCTTGGATATAAAGACCCAGTTCTACAACCTTCGAGAGTGGGTCTTGATCCATTCGAATTGTGACGGATTTTGTCAAAAAGCTGGTCAACACTCTGCCCGTGGAATGTATATTTGTTGATAAAGAAAGATGTGTTCTGGATCTTCCGAAGACAAAGGATGCATAAAAGTCCAATATATAGAAATTCAAAAAGCTATGGTTAAGCCGAACCATATTACAAGATGGCCAGAAAACCGATGATCGTTATCGATCGTATTAAGGCCGAAAACCAAGAAAACCAAGGCCCTGCCCGATCCTTCCAACTGTGTGTGTAATTTATACCTGCATAGAAAAAAGGAGATAAGCAGACATGTCAAATCCTGATAGTATTGCTTAATCTTTTCAAGCATGAACCACGCTTGGTGATCTGTGTGGAGTATAGACCATAGCAAGGATTGAGTTATTTTGGCAAATCGTGACATGGTAACTTGATTCTTCAGGTATAATCCGTACGGGGAAGTCAAGTATAAACCATACTGAGGGTGTAATCTATACCATGCGGTTGAGTATATACCATACTTGAGATTTAAGATGTTTATCTGTAAAATCCTGACAGGTAGTTTGATTCGTCCAAGTATAGTCCATACTTGGTAGTTTGGTTCGAGTATAGTCCATACTCATATTTGTAAAAGAATTAAGCTTGTCACATCCTGACAAGTAGTGTTTAGATTTAGGTATTAACTATAACTTAGGTAGAAGAATGAGCATAATCCATACTCCGGTTTTGCTTGAGAATCTTGGCAAATCCTGACAAGATACTTTATGTTTATCAATTATAATCCACGTTCGAAGAAATAGATTCTATTTATTCCAATGATTATTACATAACCAAAACAAATCCTGATGAGTCTGTGGTTGAATCCAGAGCACGCCTTAGGATTACATCCTAATCTCGTACGTGTGTGCTTTAGTCTAACTATTTTATTTGTAGAGTAGCTATATTATCGAGAATGAGGTATGTGTGAGAGTTAAAGCCTAACCCCCTTGCACACATGAGTCAACATAGCCATTAGGAAATTTTAAAAAGCGGTACATTTCTTATATCCTAAGGGATGTAGTAATTTTTGAATGATCTAGTCCATATCAGTTAATGATGATGTCGTGATTGTTAGGCTCGGGACCTTACCCATTTCAATAAACATGAGAACCATTCTGAGGAGAATGAGAGGTTAGCAGTGGCGGTGTGGATGCCGCAGATTTCTTAACATACTCAAGTCGTTCTCTGCGTCTAACCCGTTCTTCGATGAGATCACGCAAGTATCTACAATCATTGGTGCTATGACCTGCTATATCCTGAAATATGCAGTGCTTTCCTGATTCACATTCTCTGTGAGTAAGCTCTAGGAGAAGGAAGTGTTCCTCACACATCGAGGTATATATCTAGCAGTGAGCAATTGATCTCAGTATATCTATCATATTTGGGCTCTCTCCAAAACTGCACATTCCTATCGTTTCTTTCTGACGGTTCCCCTTCCTTTATTTTGAACAATTGTAACACCCCGTATGTTGAATAACTTGTTATAATATAAAATCAGGGCAGAATTAAATTTTAAGATCTGAACCAGGGGAAACGGGCTATGCCGTTGCGTTCGTCTCGGAAAAATACGCGAAATAGAGTCCGAGTTTTCGAAAATCGGAGTCCGTATGGCCCAGTTAAGGCCCGAAGAAGTTTTCAGAAAATTCAAATTTCAAATGCAGAAATGGAGCTGGGCGGGAAAATTCCCGCCAGCCGCCCCAAGTTGACTGGGGAGTCGACTTGGGAGTCGACACAGTAAGACCCAAGTCGACTGGCCTGTCGACTTGGGAGTCGACACAGGTGGCCGGGCAGTTTTGCCTGGTGCACCATTTGAGTGAGATTGGTCAGGTTTGGGCTGTGTTTGGTGGCTTGTGACGAGATCTGATGGCTCTAAACTATCCTAGGGTTAATCCTATGGCCTAAAACACTTAACTAATCTATAAATACACCGTAAGACTACCCTAATTCATATTAAATTGGATACAACGTCATCATGCCGTCAAATTGCAACTAGAAGGAGCCACCAACAAATTAAAGAGGAAGATAGCTTCTCAAATCAACTCTAGCAACTAAATCTTCTTCATAGGAGTGCTAATCAACAAGTTGTGAGTTTCTATGCCTTTAGCAAGCAATTGCTGATTATGATAGGATATAATGAGGTTATGGTTATGTATGTGGATCAATGCAAGTTATGTTATCATATGCTATGTGTTCATGATGCTAGTTATGCAAGTTTTATGCTATGTGTTCATGATGCTAGTTATGCAAATCACTATGATAAACATTGATCCATTATGACACCATGTTATGCAAGTTTGGTGTTTGATTATATGCAAGTTCATATATGACATATTATGCAAGTTTGGTGTTTGATTATATGCAAGTTCATATATGACATGTTATGCAAGTTCATATATGACATGTTATGCAAGTTTGGTGTTTGATTATATGCAAGTAACATGTGCAAGTTTACACCTTTGTATGATATGCATACATATGCAAGTTTACCCCTTTGTATGTCATGCATATATATGCATGTTTACCCCTTTTTATGATATGAGTAACATATGCAAGTTCATCCCTTTTTAGACCTATGACATGTATGCAAGTTTATCCCTTTATGATAGGTCTATGACATGAACATCTATGCAAGTTACCCTCTTTATGACATATGTGATTCATGCAAGTTTGGGTTGATTATTTATGCTAGTTGGGTTTGATGCTATGGTCATATATGCAAGTTGACACCTTTAAAACCCATGTTGATGCTAATGTTATGCTAAGTTGAACCCATTGTATTTGTGATGAATCTTCCCTTTTAAGTATGTCATGTTAGCGTATTACGTGGGGAACGATGGGGTTAATATTCATGTTAACAAAAGTGTGGTGAAATGGGTATGATGTTGCATACCATAAGTGGATGGACATAATTGAGTCAATTATGTACATCATTAAATTGGAATTAATTAGGGAAAATTAATTCAAAATATGGGGGTGATTAATTAGGCGTAATTAATCGACTAAGACACGAGGTTGGACCCTTTTTTAGCATAAGACTGCCCAGACCCGACCGGCAAATCCAGCGGCTACAAATGATTGGCCCAATGTGAGAGGTCTTAGGCATAAACTAAATACGTGACAAGTGTAAAGACACGAGGTTAGACTCTTTTATGGCGTAAGGCTGCCCGGACCCGACCGGCAAATCCAGCTGCCATAAAAGACAGTCTAATGTGAGAGGTCTTTATAAAGGTTACGTTCTTAATCAATTAAGAAACACTTAACCAGATAAGCATGTAGTGGGGCATGAGGGGTTAAGTGGGTGCCTTGGGTGGCATGTGGAAATCAAGTAAGTGCCTTGGGTGGCATGTGGAAATCTAGTGGGTTGCCTTAGGTGGCAATAGAAAATACGATTAAAATACTTAACCAAGTGGAAACATGTAATTAAACACGATTAAAGGGTTAAGTGGGATGCACTAGAAAAGGGACAAGCTTAGGTGCGTAGCTTGTGGGGCCCTATTTCAACCAGTAACCCAAAACGTATCTTTGTGGGCTCGACCCAAGTCGAGGACGGGACACGCATATTGGGCTTGACTATGAGAGGCCAAAACGGGTTAGCGGTGGCAACGCGAGTCCAACGGGTTTCATATGCGTGTGTGGACCCGGGCTGGTAGGTAAGACGTTGTTGCATCGTGTAGGTACAAGCCGTGCACCGTTGATTGTATCGGGTTGCCACTTTGGGGAGTGATACACCCCACTGTGGGGCCATCACGGGTATCTACGTTAGGGAGCCGATCGCTTGGGGAGTAGTGGGTACACCTAGTGGAGACAGGGGCAGACGGCACCTATGTGGTCAGCTAGGGGTACACGAAACTACTAGTTATATTTTCTAAGTCCATGGGTGGGATCAACCTTTAAGTAGGAATGACTGGTGTGGTGCAGTGTAGTAATTACCCTTGGGTAGGTAGATGTGTCTTTACCGATATCTTAGTTCATCCTAAGTCTAGTTGGCTGCTTAGTGTAGTCATTTATCCCCAGTCATTACCGTACCAAGTTTATATCATACCCTAATTACTTTAATGATTGTATTGTTAAAGTTATAGGACTCGCTCAGACTTATGTCTGACCCCGTTGTTTTTATCTTTTCCCCCCTCAGGTCCTCAGGTTGGGCCTAGCACTAGTGGGCTTTGATCAGATTGCTTTATCTATCTTTTGGAGCTTGGACCGTTGATGTAAAGCTCAGCCTATCTTTTCTATTATGGCTATTAGTTATATAGTGGGATTATGTACTTATGTTTTTATCAGGATGGATATTTAGTACTTGACTCTTGTTTTATGGTTTTGTAACCAAACATGTTTATCTTCTGCTGCAATGAAATGATGTTTTAGTTAACAAGTATTATTTATATCTGTCTTGTTGTAATTTTTCTGTTCTATATTCACTTAAAATACTCCACCGAAGTTAAGGCATTCCCTTAGTGAGTGACCTTAGCGGGTGTGGGGTGTTACAACAATGGTGGATAGGTCTCCTCCCTTTATAGAAAGTACATCAATATTATCCATCTCTGTATTTGCATCCTCTTTTCGGAGCAACCTATTCGCCTCAGAGTAGAAATTGCCAATGTCTCCGGGAGGATCACTTTGGAGGGAGATTTTGAAGTATGTTCTATCCAAGACACCAGGCATAGCGGCTATGAGCACCATCAATGGTTCGGGTCGATCGACAGTTGCTACAGCCGCATTGAATCTTTCCAGGAAAGAGCGTAGGGTCTTGTCGGACCACTGCTTAATAAATGTGAGGAACATGATTCTCTTGGGCCGAGATATGTGAACTTTGAATTGCTCAATAAAGCAGGTGACCAACATATTCCAGATGTTGATCAATTTAGTTGTTAGCTGCCAAAACCACGTAGCAGCGATTTCAGTCAGATAAAGAGGGAAGCACTTGACCATGACATTGATCGATGTTAATATCACTTCCATATGGCGCATATATCACACGAGATGTATGATAGAATCTGTCTTGCCATTGTATGTTTCCAAGGCTGGAAGCTTGATGTCAAGCGGGTTACAAGAGTTCCTGATTTCCCATGTGAAAGGACTGTGATAGACATTATCCACGTCTTGTCGGGAAGTGGCGCCTCGGGTGAAGCACTTGATGATATTGGCGATTTGATTTCCATCCCCGAGAAGTTGTTGCCACGAATCCAATTCTACATCGGTGGCTTTAGCGAGAGTCCCAGTATGGGGTGGAAGCATGCCCTGTGTTCTTGGGGCCAGTTTGGTGCGACCCACGAGTGATGGGTGAAGGTTGTCCCCAGCCTCGGCCGTTGATTCCAGATTGTTTGGGGCTTTGGGATAGGCATGCATGTTAATTCGCACCATATCCAAGCTGATAGCATTAAACCGACTTGGGTAAGCGTTATCAGCTCGTGGTTCGACATTGCCCTCGCCTAGGAAAATATCAGAGTGGTTTATAGTAGCGTTTTCCTTTGTTATGTTAGGAGCTAGTATGGTATAGTTGTCATGGAGAGACAGAGGGTTGCAGTCCCCAGCTATGCTTGGACCGTCATGCTGGCAAGGTCGAGTAGGAGTCTGCATAAGTCCAGTTTGTGGTAAGATACAGGACAGAACCAGAGGTTGTACCGAACCATGCTTTGGTCGATCCAAAGGTTGTATTGATCGATCTGGTCCGAGATTCCGTTGATCCTGGAGTTGAGCCGCACCTGATGGTAGTAGGTCTCTGGATTGATCTGGGGCATGGATTTCATTGGCTCGAAATGTAGTTGTTGCCCCAGCTTCACATATTGCAGGGAGTAATGACTGGTTGCTCGGTCTTGTTTCCATCCAAGAGAAGAAATTTTCATCATCTCCTGCTGCTTTTTGAGAGTTCATCCTTGTGTTCCATTTATGTTCAGAATTCGGCTCGAACTCCATCCATTTCATCCCTTGTTAAGTATTAGGATGGTCCTCATAAGAGGAGGCTTCCTTGTTTACCCCCAGCCCTGGGTCTACTGCGCTTGCAGTTCCGGCAGCTTAAGTGTGGGAAGATGCTCCATCCTTCTTCCATTCCACCATTGTTTCTTCAGCACGAGCGATCTGATTCCTTTCAAGCTTAGAAATTATCGAAGGAAGCCGTCGGCGCTCCCCCTACCTGGCGCGAAAAAGTGTTGATGTCAAAAATTGGTCTTATGACAGTCAACTCCCGAAATGCGTAATCTTCACACTAATCACAGAATATTCAACCATAAAATGCAAGAAAATAAATAAGTACAACGAGCACACAACAACTTTATAGTGGTTCATCTTAGTCCAAGCCTATGTCCACTTTATAATCTCTGTTTATACTGTCGATTACTAGTTACAGTTGTTTTGGTTGAAAGAAAGTAGAGTGAGAAATGGTTTATACACAAAAGCCTTATGTTACGATGTTGTTCGATTGAAGTGTACAATAGGCTGTTTTTAGGAAGCCAACCATGAACTTTTTGAAGAGAATGTCCTACTTTTCCATTTCTAGAAAGATGTATTTATAGGAAAAAATCTCCATTGATCGGTATGATACGTGACAGCCATCCGATCCTGGGTCGGCCACGTGTCATTTGATCTGGAATATTAGCTGTAGGCAGTCAGACCTAATCTTCTATTCGGGAACAGTTCTCCTAGATAATTGTGGTATACCTGGAGCTCGAGATTTGGTGCATGAAAAGTAGAATGGGTTAGAGTTGACTGATTCTATAGCCTCGAGAATAGGACTTTGTCAGGTAGTGCAAGGTTCGGTCGATATTTAAGAATCGATCTAATCGGTCGACTGACTTAATTTTGGAATTCCAGACCAGGCTTGAAAGAGGACATTCCTGACTATGGCTAGGTTGGTTTGGGTTGAACCGTAGCTAATCGATCTAAACAAAGGTCGACCCTGGAGATAAATCCATTTATGCAACTTCGAGAGTGGGTCTTGATCCATTTGAATTGTGACGGCTTTTACCAAAAAGATGGTCAACAAGCATGAAAAATTGAATGCTTCTTATCACAACCCTTTAGTTCCTATAGAACCTGTCATTGAAATACCCTTAGAAGGGGACAAGTATAAGAGGAGCGAAAAGGGTTTTTCATGAGATAGGAAATGAAAACATTATCCCCATACAAGGTTGTGAATAAGTGATTGTGTGATAAAGAGCAAGGAATATTCGTCTTTCTGCTAAACATAATCTATTGAACTCCTAAGTCATTAGATAATTTTTTTGAATGTCAACTAAATATCATAGCTAAATTGATCCCGATTGTTCAATCATTTGATATACCAAATCGTTCTTTGATAAAGAATCACTATGAGTCAGACTTAATAGTATTCTAGTTAATGATGAAAAATAACAAAATTAAAAGAATAAATGAACAATATAGCTAGTCATAATTTGTAGCAAATTTTGCAAATGTTAAAAGTCATAAAAAATATAAAAAAATGATTTTGCAAAAAAATACGTGAAATTGAAAAAGAAATAACTTTGATAATATAGTCCATCAATATGTAAAATAGGAAATATAATTGAAGAATAACTTGATAATAGAAAGAAGATGGTGCGTTTTAAAACTGGCGAATAATTTTTTTATTTTGTAATTTGGACTGAAAGAGTGGAACATAAACGAATGCATATGGAGAGCAAAATAAAATTAGCCATGGAAATGGAAATGGAATGGAAAACTACTACGGTTATTAGAACTTGAAAATTAATTAAAATTAACTAAAAAGAGATAGGATCAGTAGTATCCTAGAATGAGAAACTCCTTAGAGATGAGGTTAGAAATACCCCAGAGTGAGTTGAGAGTTACATGTTACAAATCAGTTGTAACGATATAGATTTCACCCGGACCTAATCGATCGCTAAATCGACCAAGACCGTTGAAAACCCAGATATGCTAACTCTGGGCATACAACACATCAGAACAAATAACAGAAGACTTTTATAAACATCATAATAATGTTACATCAGAGTACAAAATATCGGGAAAAAAAATACAGCGGAAGACTTATTTACAACAAATGTAATACAATGCACAGCGGAAAACAAATAAACTAACATAGCGGAAGATAATCAATGCTCTGGACACAACTTTAAGCTTCAATCCAGAATCCTTCTTATATATCTGCAAAATAAACTACTCGACTGCCCGTATGGAAAATAGGGGCATGCGAGTTTGCAAGGGAAAAACAAACTACAGGTCAGTCATGGGACCGGTGTGAGAAACTCTACATTTAAAATTAACTTATATAAATGATAAGGCAAATCACAGGACCACGCCGCTAACGCGGAACAAGTTTACCCCCATGAATGCCAGTGTATAAACAACAATCAGTAATAGAGATATGGATTTACTATGCATCAATCAACATGCAATATCCCAATCTACCCATTTAGATTAATCACCACACTTAGATTTTTCCAATTCCAATTCAATTTACATAAATTATTCCTTTGGACTTTATTTCCTGATTTCTATTTCAAATCATTTGAAATACATATCTAGCTTTTATATCAAAGTAGATTTAACTTCGGGATCTCAAACCAAATCATATGGAAATATGAATTCCAAATCATAACAATGCATACAAACAAGTGTGCAACCAAATATCATGCATAGCCCTCAGACCAGGCTGTACGCGCCCCTCCAACTCGATATATATATATATATATATATATATATATATATATATATATATATATATATATTTGCACCTCCCACTATGGAGCAGGCTACACTGACGATGCACCATCCCACACTCTGGGGGAAGACATACACCGCCCTCATACTTTTAGTCACTCTCGGGTTACCCGAATCTTTAGACACATACTTGCTAAATCATTTTATATCCCGAAGTGGGGAAAATCATTTCACAACATAATAATCACAAGTACTTTCAAACTATAGTACTTCACATCAGCAATTCACACATATGATCAGTCACTATTAATCACATAACCTTTGAGCTCGTACGTCTCAAAGAAGGGTGTTAAGCAAGAGAATAAATTCTCCGCCACCAAACGGATACATCATCAATAGTAACTAATCGATTGTGTGATGAACAACAATGTAACCATAATACATTTCCAAATCATTTCGAAATCATCGGGTTTAGCCCTCGAAATCCTTTCTGTTTTATAAAACATTTTATAAAACGTTCCCTATCCAAAATCGGTAATACTATTCTTTTCTCTTAAGAAATCTCTTTTAAAAATCATTCATTATATTTTGAAATAAACAACATCGCTAAACACCTTATAGTCAAATCGTGAAGTGTTTTACAAGGTGTTAGCATACAATATTCCTACCTAACCCAATGCTAAATGTAAAAGCATATTCTGCTCATAAACTGGTCGAGCACCATCCACACAATCAATAAATCAATAATAATCAATATCAACAACCAATTAGCCCAATCCATATCAACAACCAAGTATATTCGGTTCAATCACGTTTTGGTAATTTAATTATTACCATTTATTCATTCACAATCTAATTAAAGATTTATTCAAACTCCAATTGATTTCAGTCTCTAAAATCAGTACTTAATGATTGTTCAACTTTTAGGAAAATTAATCTTGTCATTAACTGGGTTAAAGAACCAATGTCACTTAAACACCGTTCATGACAAACCCATAATCCAATTTGATATTAAGTATAAGGCAATGAATAAAAATAGTATCGGCTTATATTCAACATCAAATTCTGAAACCAACAAATACATATTGGAATAATGATATATATATCTTCCAAATTCCTCAACAATATCCGTATAATCACGGAATCAAATATAGAAATATTCCAAAGATGATTTCCATTAAAATCCATTCCAATTCATATATTGGAAATTCTGATTATATTAAAACCCATTCTCAATCCAATTTATTTATTTAAAAATAATTGGATTATAATTCTAGTTAATAACTAGTTCATTTCGATAAAAAAATATTTTTATCTTTTCAAATATAGAATTTTTCATCCTAATTCTTTCCAAATCATTTATTATGATTTTACACAAATTATTAATAATTTTAATAATTTTATTAAGGCCCTTTCATTCGATTTCCATAAACGGTCATCAAACTGCACTTACAGTGATCTTTTCCAAATTTGATTTGGACATAAATCCAAACCCAACTGTTATATTTCAAATCTCTTATATTCATTGGAAAGCTCTTTTCGATACGAACCCAACAGTCCAGTTTTAGGAGAATCCGACGGTCGGATCTCCCGTAATGTCAATTCGAAGTCAATGGTCGAAATTCGCGAACGGTCGCGGCGCCTTGTATTCAGGCCATTAAATATATATATATATATATATATATATTATGTATATTTTGTCGATTTCCATTTAAAACGTAATTTATAAATTGTTTTAAATTCGTTTTAAAAATGATTTTAACCTAATTTTCAATTTTTAATCAAAATTGAATATTCCATTACATGACAATTTTATACATCTCATATATATGTTTAAAATAATATTTTCAACTAACCAATATTTATTTCATTCACACTTCATATATATATATATAATTCACATTTCATATATATATATATATATTATTCACTACGCATACATATATTTTTCACATTTCATATATTTATTATTTTCATTTCATATATATATTATTTCCATTTCATATGTATATTATTTTTATTTCATATATATATATATTATTTCCATTTCATATATATATATATATATTATTTTCATTTCATATATATATTATTCACACTTCATATATATATTATTCACACTTCATATATATATTTTTCACCTTTCATATATATATATATATATATATATATATATATTATTTTCATTTCATTTCATATATATTTTTTTCCCATTCCATATATATATATTATTTTCATTTCATATATATATTATTCACACTTCATATATATATTTTTCACATATCATATATATATATATAATTTTCATTTCATATATATTTTATTTCCATTTCATATTTTTTTTCATTTCATATATATATTATTTCCATTTCATATATATATTATTTCCATTTCATATATATATTATTCAAATTTCATATATATATTATTTTCATTTCATATATATTGTTTTCATTTCATATATATATATATATATATATATATATTATTTCCATTTCATATATACATATATTATTTTCACAACGCATATATATATATATATATATATATATAATTTTCATCACATATATATATTTTCCACATCGCAAATATAAATTTTATTCACACCGCATATATATATAATTTTCACATCGTGTATATATATATATATTTCACATTGTGTGTATATATATATATATTATTTTCATCTCATATATATATTTTATTCACATCACAATCACAACACAATACAGTCAATTATGGTTTGTAAAAAAAATAGTGTCAGGTGCTACTAAGCACCATCTACATCCTAGTATATATTTTAATTGTAAAGTAATTTAAGTGAGAGAGAGTTCTCACCTTGATCCGTTTCAGAAATCGTTTAATAACGATTATTTTAATAAAATCAAACCGATGTTTAATTTTGTCAAAAATCCAAATGGTTTCTGTTTTAGTTCTGGTCTGCTCTAAAATGTAGCTCTCTTCAACATAAGTCCAACGCACTTTGAATTTTTGAATTCTGGTTCTGTACGAAAAGGATATGGAATTTTATACCATTATTTCATAATTAATTAATTAATTAATTAATTAATTAATTAATCTAACCACTTTCCCTAACCACGTTTAAATCCCTATGTTAATTATCTTCCATCGTCCCAGTTCCTCACACTAACAAAACCGAACCCAATTTCCATTTTAGGGCTTCCACGCGCTTCCATCTTCGATCGTTGGAGGACGATCAACCACAACCATCTCACGTGCCTCGGAAAACACCCCCACCGTCGCGATTATAGTGGAGCTCGGAACCCCCTTCTGACCCTAATTAAAGACTAACGACGATGACTTCCAGCCTCAACTTCTCCCCAACGACGCTATTAAACACCATCTTAGTCGTTGGGATAGAAGATCTCAACATGATGAACCATATTGCCTTTGAAATTTTGGTGAATCGTTGCGTTAGATTGGAAAAATCGCCGAAAGAATTTAGGAAATTATCTGCCATAAAATTACTTTGTGGCAGCTCAGAAATAAACCCTAGAGTTAGGGTTGAAAATTGGTGTGTATATATATATATATATATATATAATATTTAATTCGTGAATAACTTGTTTAATGACACGAACTCCAAATGAATCCCAACGACTATTGCCCCTAGCTAAATACCCCCATTTCGGACACAATGGGATATGTTTTGTAAGCCAATTCGACTGTTTCAATCAGTTTTCATCAAAATGAAAATATAAATCAATATATATTGAATTTAAACGTACATTTTAATTTACCGAGACCACATACCGAGTCCAAAAATTCCCGAAAAATAAATCTAGTTATCTTTTGACGATATGGTCCTAACAAAACTAATTTTGTCGAATTTGGAGATCGTTTGAAAAATGGTCATTTTCCAGTCGATTAAATTCAAACTGAAATTACCAAACACCTTTAAATTCGCCATGCTCATATAATAATTCCAAAACTTATGAAAATTGGAATCTAGCAATATTTTGGCATTCCGGATCCAACAAAAGTGGTTTCATTGAAAATGGAGGTCGTTTGCAAAACGGCTATTTTTAAGGGCTATATATTATATTAAAATATATATAAATTCCACAACGACTCTTTTCAATTTTAAACTGGATATACCTTTTTATCCCCGTTATGAAATTTGGATTTTTCACAATTGTTAGAAAGATATATTTAAACAGATTCAGATATTTCTGGTTTTACTGAAATCTGACTTAATTTGAATCCTATACATTCATTTGAAATTTAAAATCGAATTTTCAAACTACCGTGCCAATTCAGGCTTGTTTTATATTTAAAATAAATTTATTCGTTCTAACTTCGATTTAAATAATTTTTTAGTCATTATTATTTAAAATAAATCATTTTAAATATTCAAAATCCATAAAAAGGGCTAAAATAAAAAAAATTAAATTGGTTCTGAAATATCGGGTTGTTAAAGATAAATGAAAATAAGTTCTAAAATCAATGAGAGGCTAGTATATAATATGAGGTTGAATGAGAGAGCAGAATTCAAATGATCAATTATTGAGCTTTATATATAATATTATAGATTTGTCCATACACATAAGGTAGGCATGATTAGCTCATAGGTTATCATTCACATATTCAAAAAAGAAATCATAAACAAAATAAATATGTTAAAAGTACAATACATGGAAACACTAAAGGTCATATATGTACTTGAGAACTAATTGAGATATAATAAAAAAAATGCAGTTAAATAGTTATGAAATTGCAAAAAATCAGAATTAATGAATGAAAATAATATGAATGCTAAAACAAATATACAATATGTGCATTAAAGCAACCACGGAAGTTGAATCAAAGTCGTGTCTAATCCATTATTTTTAAATTTCAACAAATAGATGGACTATAACAAAAGATACGTGACTACAGTACCATCCAAAATAATAATATCTTTATCACGTTGAAAATTGAAAATAGTCTAATTGACATATCAATCATTTAAGAAGTATATCCTAATTTTTAAATACTTAGTACATATAATAAAATTTACCTATCAAGTGTCGGTCCTAGGAATTTTGGTTCGTAAAGCGAATCGTAAGACTAAGACCCTTGAACAGAAACCAATGCAATTATAGTTAATTAAGTGATCAAAATAATTCATGTTGTTATAAATAACAAGGAGGGAATAACTAACAGTATTTGTAATAATAATTCAAATCATACAAAAAATATTACTAATTTCTTATAAACATTTTTTTTCTAACTTACAAAATCACTAATTATATTATCATATTCAAGCTCAACCATATCTTGCTTGCACATTTTTAAACATTATAAAACATCAGTGATACAGTATATTAACAAATATTAAAATAACAAACATATTCTAAATTATGAATATCCAATCTATTAGTTATAAATTACCATAGATATTTACCATGGTAATTTGAAGCCAAAGTTCTTTTCAATTGATAAATCAACCAAAAAACATTAACTATAAATTCCTACAATGATAAAATTAATTAGTTAGGGATAAATTTTACATTAACTAACCATTAAAAAAATCCATTAATTAATATCAAATCTATGTTTATTATATAATTATTTCAATTAACAAATTTAATCTACCAATCTTTCTTTAACTTTTATTATACAAACAAAATCCATATTCTATAATTAACTAACTCAAAAATTCAAACATATGGAATATGAATCAAAATTGAATAATTGAATCAATGGAATATAGAACAAAACATGGTTATGTTTGCAAATTCATTACTAGAACTTATAAAATATGAATTGAAATTGAATAATTGAATTGCCATTAGAATCCAAAAGACAACAGACTTATGTTATTTGCAATATTAAAAGTAGAACATTTAGAATATAGACCTGTTAATAAGATCTAGAACACAAACACGGCTTTAGCTTGTTTGCAAATTACAATACTAACTATATAAAAATTAGGTCAAAAATCAAAATTTAGAAGACATAAAATTTGAAATAAATCAAAATTGATAAATATGAAATAATTTTTCTAAACCGAGCAGCAGGCCAATTAATAACCATGAACCAATTAATTGAATTGACCGCTGTGATGTATGAGTGAGGATTGAGAGGGTTGTGCGACCGTGTCGCTGCTTAGCTTCATCTAGAAGTCTTCATTCGCTAGTCTATTTTTGTCCTTCTGTCTTGCCGCTTCAAGTTTTGCCTTCAATATTCAAAGAGTTCGAAACTTTAAGAGTCACGGTTGTGCCCCCTTGCTTGATGTTCTGTTTTCTTTGATGGCCTGTATGTATAAGCATGGTGTCCTGACATTTGATGAGTCCCGATCAATTGATTTGGCCGCTTTGGTAAATGGCCTGTTATGTACATACCTATAGTCATGACGCATGCTATGAAGAAAGAAAAATGAGACTGCACAACTCCACCAAAAGAAATGAATTAACACAAATAACAAATGAATTAACATTCTCTTCTAGAAACTAAGAAAAAAGCATAAATAGAAAATGGTGTATAACAAGTTAATGGAAGAAAATAAGAAAATAAAACAAATAAAAGAAAGTAAAGGTGGAAGATGTATTTAAATAATCAAATAGAAAATGAAGAGGCATGCAATTATATTCTTAAATTAGAACTTTTACCTTCATAGACATTATATTATAATATCAATTTTACAGAAAAGAAGTTCACGGTATTATGCATTAATAGCTTTACACGGTCAAATAATTATTACATTAATCGTAGTGAAAGATAAGAGTAAATGAAAAGACATTCGATAGATATGAACCTTAAATGACAAAAAATCGAGGGAGTAAAAGTAAAAAATCTGCTAAAAAGGTCTTAATTATATAGTATTTGGAACGAAAATGGATATGGCAAGAAAAAAACTATTACCTTGTGAGTATTTTCTTTTATAATAATATAATAAGTATATACAAAATATTTTTATCATGTAATAAAAATATTTGGGTGAAATGATTAATTTTACGGAAGTGAGGCGGGGATATAATCATAGTGCAACATGGAGGAGAAACAAAGATAAAAATTAAGAAAGCGTATTATAATGTGAAGGAGAGGGAAAGATGTAAAAAGATATTATCTTGTTATTACTTTCTTTTACAATAATATAACTAGTATATACACTATATTTTCCTCATGTAATAAAATAATTTAAGTGAGATGTGTTGAGAAAATTGCGCCTTTTGCGGAAGTGACCGGGATTTTATTCACCCAATTACTTAAAGATGATTTAATGGAAAACAATACAGATATGAATTTACACGCAGAAGGACAAGATATTCCCCTAAACCACCCTCTTCGTTGATTCACAAAAAAACAAAATTATGTTTACACTTAATGAATCAAAAACCAAAGGTAAATGAACTACAATTGAATCAATAACCTTATTGAGATAGGCAAAAAATATGTAGATGACTACAATATTGTTAGAGATGGAGATCAATGAAGAACGATGGAAAACCCTTGAATCAACTATTTCGGTCTCAATCCCATGAGTATAATATAATCCTAGATGCCGCTCTTGTAGGAGAATAGAAATCCTAAGCAAATATCCAATTTTCCCCTCAGCAAAATCATAGATTAAAGATGAGAAAAACTAGGTCAAAATAATATTCTCCGACCTTCAATCTTTAAACTATCTCCTTTATCACAAAGCACTTCTAAGCATTGTATTATTTAACATACATGTGATTTTATGTCACAAATCACAACACTCCACCTTATATCATCAAGAAAACTTCCAATAATCAACAAGCAAGTCACCTAACTCTTTCAACAACCACATACTCTTAATTAAAACCATTACAGACAGACCCACCGCCTGCAGGTGATGCATCGTCCACCATGAGCTGCACCACACAGAAACCAACAGTCTTAAAAATGCTTATAGTACCATAAAGATCTCCATCTTGTCTTTGTTGATTTTCCAACTTGACACCCGTCTCTCATTTTACATGAGCTCTTTCCTTTATCATCTCAGATCCGTCGAGTATCATCAGCATGAAGATCCATATCTAAAACATCAACAGTGAATAAATTAACCTCTTCACCTTGTTGTGGTTCCACAGTCGACCATATAACCACCAATCTATGAAGGTTTCCTTCGTGCAAAATTCCTCTCATCATAATGCGACCACCCTTCTTCACTCTCAAAACTCCACCTTGAGTATCATAAGTGAAAACATGATGATCTAACTGACCGAGAGAAACGAGATTACGCGAACTAGCGGGTACGTGTCTAAATCCACAAACGTCCCCTATCACACCATCATGCATATGGAACCAGATAGATCCAATACCATAAATAATTAGCTCTACTCCATTGGTCATTCTAATTACATCGACATTTTTCTTATATGAAGAAAAATACTTCACATCCTTACAAATGTGCAAATTAGCTCCCAAATCCATCTTCCAATGATTAGTTTCACTAAAACGAGAAGCATCAATAATGGAAACTTTAGCAAAACCTGCCTGTATATCATCACTACTATCACCATCTGCATCCATCTTTTGATCCTTCTTATAAGCATAACTATTAACGATAAAAATTGTCAACACCCAACTTATACTTAATACTATATGTATCTAAGCTTTATGGACAATTGATCTAAAGGATGTTGGATTGGAATTTAGATTCATCAAGCTTGGCTAGCTTATCCACATCCTAGACATCATGACCTTAATTCTGAAGATTAGTTACTCTTCCCTCAAGAGCTGAGTATCACGCTTATGAAACTACATAGTCAATATCTACCTTAGGAAAAGGAAGTTGCTAGTTACAGGGGCTTGAATACCATTATGCAATTATCACCATTAGAATCAAGATAAAATAATATAAACTATGTGAGAGGAAAAACAGGCTAGTGCTTCACAATGACTGGGTTGTCAATATGTTATAATACTTCATGACTTAGGTGATACTTCCACATCAAACCGACCCATAGAAGGCCTTGGTTATGTTAGTTATCAAGCCATAAGCTCACAACAAGCTTCCTCCTGTTGTTATGTTTCACTACGCTCATTATGAAAGAGTTATTTCACATATGTAAGGATCGAAAGAGGAGATTCCTTGGTTCTTCCCAAAGCCTTTCCTCCTTCGAAACAATTGTGATTAATCCTTTCATGAGGAAGATTAACGTTAACTCCCTGTTTAATTATGACAAACACAATACGATTATCGAATCAAGAAATATTGAAGTCCTGAACTTCTCCTTTCTTATTCATTTCAGATATATTACAAGAATTGAAGAAATCCCTAATTTGATTGTGAAATTAGGGTTAGCTCTTGTAACATGCAGCATTTTTAATTAAGTAAAATAAAATAAAAATTTCAGAGCTTCCAAATTTTGGTTATGGGATTAGCGTCATTGCGTCCGTGGTGATTTACTGGTCAATTTAGACCTATGGATTGCATAAAACCGATGTAAGATAAAAGAGATACCTTTGAATGAAATATTGTAACAAACATGAAAAGAAAGTAAAATAAAAGGAAAAATGACCACCATTGTTATTAGTCTTGTTAAAAAAGACTACGTAGTCCAGTTGGTAAGAGCATGTGGCTTTCAAGAGAGAGGTGCAAGTTCGATCCCCGCGGACGTCGTATTTTTTATCTTAGAGAAACGGCTAAAATAATACATGTTCTTAAGGGATAAATATGTATAAACGCACATGTAAGGAAGTATAAAAATGTTTGTATATGTAAAAATAAACGTATATATGTGCAGAAACATATATATATATATATATATATATATATATATATATATACACATACACACACAGATATACAAGAGAAAAGTTCAAAATAAGGTTGCAATTAAAGAAATCTGATAAGAATTAAATAACGGCATAACATCATTTGAATTTTTAAAATAAAATAAAAGTTGTGCGCATATATATATACATGCAAAATGGACATTTGAAGTTTTGTATACATATAAGGAGATTATATGTAAATAATTTAAAGGAGGCATAATTAGAAATTCAAATGTTTAAAATAAAAAATATAGTAAACATCGTATGCAAAAATACTCCTAGGACCCATAAGGGAGTCGACCTAGGGGTCGACCCGCCCATAGGGGAGTTGACCCAGGGGTCGACACACCCCATATCTTGGTAGATTCATTGATGAATCTGAATTGTTTTATTAACCAAATTCGTTGTTGACTCAGCGCTGCGTGTACGATAAGATCCTGAACACCTATGAATAGGCTAGCAGAGCCTAGCCTAAATCTCATATTTTCTGAGACCACGTCTAGACTTTGCTATTCTTCTTCCTCCTCAAATCTCTTCAGAAAATAGAACAATTAGTTTAAGAAAATCTGGAATCAAGATTTAGAGGAAAAGAATGTAAATCTGCAAATGGGTATTTAGAATTTTGTTCGAAGTAAGGTAAATTCTTAGATTTGGTCAATTTAAATTTCTCCTCTTTCTTCCCTTTTTCTTTTAGTTGAGAATTGTGGATCCATGGTTATTTAGGTTCTAAATTCAGTTCGGGAAGCCAAGGAATGCTAGGTCTAGACCAGATTCATGAGTTGTAAAACTATTAGGTGAGTGGATTTAAGTTTTACCTTTTTGATAATGGTATATTTATCTTTTGACATTCCCCGTTAATATGCATAATAAATTTGCTAAAATGATTAATCTGCTGAAATGTATAAACCTGTGAAAATATGTGGAAACGATTACTATTGTATACATACATGTGCAAATAACTTGTTAATTAGATAATGTAAGTTAAGTTACAGTGAAACTAGGATAACTACAAGTTAATATGTGGCATATTATGTACTTGAAACCTTAACTGTAAGAAGTGGGATAATTACATGTCAATTTGTTAGATTGAAATATTACATGATTGGATGATTGCATGTTATTCTTTTAAAAAAGGGAGTTAATTACATGTTAGGAAGAACATGCGACATGATAATCAGTTAAAATGGACTTAATATGATATTAAGTTTGACATGTAAAAATAGAATTACAATAAAAATTTGGAAGAATGGATATGCCTAAATTATATGGAAAATTTATGGTAATTAAGAAATTGTAGCCGCACTTAGATACGAGGTTAAATTCAACTTGTGGTAGAAGCTAGCCGGGAACTGCCCGATAAATCCAGCAACCATAAGTTGTTAATTTAATGTGAGGAGTCTAGTGCGTAAATATACATGTAATGATGCTAAGACACGAGGTTAAGTCCAACTTGTGGTAGACGTCTGCCCAGAACCATACGACAATTCTAGCATCCATAAGTGGTCGGCTTAATGTGAGAGGTCTGGTGCATAAACATATATATATATATATATATATATATATATATATATATATATGAATACATGTATATAAAAAGATAGAAATAAATGGCACAAATTGTGATTAATGGAAATGAATGAATGTTACAACAGTAAAAGAAGTGGAATGGACGGGGAATGATAATAACCTATTATGAATAAACTTGAAAGGGAAAAAAAGAAAGATAATAGGTAGGCTTGTCCTAGGGACAAGTGGAAATTATAACTTAGGTTATAATAAACGATAAAGGGATTGAGATAACTTATGTAATGAGATAAGTTGTACTTAATTATAAATTAAGTAATCTGTAAATCTGGAAACCTGAAACCTGCTGTTTACAATAAGTAGAGAAAAGAGGGGAAATTTTATGAAATGCAATAGGTTGTACTTAATTATACATTAAGTAATCTGTGAACTTGGGAAAGTGAGTCTTACTGATGAGAATAATATGTTAAAGGCTTATTAATGAACTTAAATGGGTTAAGTTATATAACTGAAATTAATAAGCAAGAGGAACTTGGTAACTTGAATAAAAAGTTAGTATGATTTGAAATAACCAAGTTAACTGGAAATCTGATGAGGTAGAGCAAGCGAGTAAATAAAATGGTTAGACACAGGGTATAATAACACGTTAACCTGAGGCGCTTGGACCAGTCCGTATGTCTGAAGGTGAATAACCCAATGGGGTAGATCATCGTGGTGTCATGAGGCACAAGGGGAGCGCACGTCCATCTGATTATTCTGCCTGTTCTGGTGATATTCCGCTCGCTCTGAAGGACCAGAAAGAGAATCACGCGGCTTCCTGGGACGTGGAGGGTACTCCTGGTAGTCCTTTGTGTGGTGACTGCGCTTAGGCTCTGCTCGGAGAGGTTAGGTCTGTGCGTTACTACGTGGTGAGTATATCTTAACTACCATGATAGTGGGTAGTCAGAAGGCTATAAGGTGGGATTGGTGATTCGACGATCAGTTTCCTTATGACTAGGTGGGTTACGACCATTTTATCGAGTTGCCTTTGTCGGGTCTAACCATCTGTTGGATAGCAATCGTCGGGTACCAACCATCGACAGTCAATGTGATGCGTGATGCGGAAAGACGAAGACATAAACCTATAGAACATCAACCTTTCGCTATCAAGGCTCTGGTTGTGGGACAGGCCAATTAAGATGTTGTTTTATGGGGCCACATCACTAGCTCTCAGTTATGTTTGTCTTTCACTAGTTGAGGGAGGGGTCGGGTGGGACCATAGCCACTGAAAATGCAGACCTTATCATTTGTGTATACATATATCTGAAAAGCTCCCGACCGAGTTCCATGTTTCTTGTACAACCCTGTTACAGAACTCGTTGCATAGTAGAGAATATATGCGGTTAAGGCATCGAGTACGATTGACGATGCATACATGATAAAGTCTAGATACATGCATTTTTGCTCTGGGTGGTGTATCGTAGACTTTAGGGAATTACTCTGTGATGGAATCTGATTCGATCGAATGGTTCGAAGGTGGCAGTCCGTACACTTACATAGCATTGCGATGGCGGGGCAATGCGTAACGTAGTTTTGTTATATTGGGATTTGTACATCGCTCCGACGTAGAATGAGGGACTGCGTATATTTATGTTGCGCTACGGCGGAGACCGTGCGAGTGGGGTACCATGCGGTGTACCCTAATAGTGTGGGTAGCTACATATATACTGTATTAGGTTAACCTACTAAGGAGTAGATGAGTACGACATGTGTGTGAACCTTAAGTGCTGTTAACCCAAGTAACGTAATAAATAAGAAAATGTAACTGAACGGTATATGTAGGGTTATCCAAAATGTGTAGTTTAAATCCAGTCATTAGGACTTGTGTTCTGACCCCCTCCTCATAACATACTCATAGGTAAGATTTGTGGCAGAGATATAATAGCTTTGGATACTGGTTAGGCAGTATTATTATTTGGGTAAGGCTATATTTTGATTATATTATATTTTATCCATTCTGCTGTGAGATATTTTCTGAGCTTTGATATATTTTATATCTTTGTCTTTTATGCAGGATACTAGACAAACCAGCATGAGTTTCGATAGATTAGAATTTTGAAAAAAATTCGTTCTGTCGGAATTCGGGCAGTTACAGCTCTTGAAGAAAAGAGTACAAGATTGAGAAATGAGAATTCGGCCTCTAAAATGTGACACTTGGGGTCTTATTTATAGATAATTCAGGTCCTTTTGTTGTTGGGTCAGCAAGAAACCTTTGGGTGGGATAACATAGTGTCGACCGAATAGCACCTTTTGGTTCCGAAAGTGTTTGGTTTCGACTGACTTTCTTTAGATGTTGCTGATAGAAATAACATAACGCCTAGTGTGTTAGTCTTGGCTCTCGGAATCTGGTTTCGGTTTTTGGAGCTTCTCCTTAATGTTGTATCAACTCTTCGTGTCGACACCAAGCTTGTCGGTTTAGATAGCTTTGGGAATGGCTTTTGGCTCTCGGCAGATAAGCTTCCGATTTCGCCTTTAAGTCCTCATAGTATTATTCTTATGCTTTAACTTTCCATGTTCTAGAAATCATTACTGCTCTCGGTATCAACACGAAGCAAGTTAGTGTGGATAGATCTTCTTTCCAGAAGGTTTGGTTTGTTGTCAGTAGGTCTCTGGAGCGGGTCTTGGTCTTTCGGAAGGATGTTTTGACTCCGATGGATAGCTTTCGAAATGTTTCTCTAAGGTTTTAGTGTCTTGTGTCTTTGATGTCTTCATCTCTTTTTGTATCGACACTAAGTAAACTAGTGTCAGTACCCCTTCGTCTTCCTTTGCTTGGCTCAGTGCTTCCTGTCATGCTCTGGGTCTCGGGTCGTAAGCTTCCATCCTTTCTCTCCATCTCCTTCCGGGTTCTAGTGTTGGGCTTATGTTAGTTGCCTTTCGTGCTGGCACCACCCTCTCGGTATTCTTTCTTCACATCGATTCGTGCTCTCTTCTTCTATGATGGTGCTAGTTGCTTATGGTTTCAATTGCTTCCTTTATACTTTCAGCTTTAGCCTGATGTCGGGTCCATGCTTTTGGATCATTGCTTAATGCTGGTAGCGGTCTGATATCCCTTCACCGATTGCCTATTTCAGTGTTGAATTTTTATAGTAACATCCCCCTACCCCCACCCCCCTAGTGAAGGGGTATTCCTGACTTTCCAAATCATCCATTTCTTTTCATCCTATGGCATGTTGTTTGAGTTTTTACCTGTGTTTTATTCTTGCAAAATTTTTAACGACTAATACTTTGTGTTTGTTTTTTTGATCTTATCATACTTTCTACAGTTATTTCTCCCTATCATTTTAGGAATTTTCTGGGCCTAAGTCCAAAAGCATGTTAGACCTGCAGCTAAGATTTCACAATTATGAATACTTCATATCTTATTGGAAAAATAACCAATAAAGTATAGAAAACTTCTTAGCTGCTAAAATTCAGGTTCCTGGATCCCGGGTATTCATAATAGAAGGCTTTATAAAAATAAAAAAAGTTCAAAACCAACCCAGGTTTGGGTATTAAAGATGGAAATGTGGAATTCAATTTCTTGTATTAGTAGAAGTCTCCAATTAGTCCTAGTTAGAGTATTTAACACAGATGACCAGAAATATTCTTTTGGTATTTAATAAAAAACCCGAACCAACCCAGACTTAGGCATTTAAGATAGAAGACTAGAATCTCATTTCAGGTATTAATAGAAATCCCGAACCCACCTAGATTCAGGTATTTGGTAGATGATTTGATACCTACACCTGGTAGTAATAGAAGTCTTGAACTGACCTAGATCACGTATTTGAAAGATGACCGGATACCTACACCTGGTAATAATGGAAATCCTGAACCAACCTAGATTCAGGTTTTTGAGATAGAAGACCAGAATCTTATTTCTGGTGTTAGTAGAAATCCCGAACCAACCCAGATTTGGGCATTTAAGACAGATGACTAGAATCCACTTCTGGTATTGATAGAAGTCCCGAACTAACCCAGATTTGGGTATTTTAGATAGATGACCAGAAATCCACTTCTGGTATTAATTTGTGAAGCAGAGGATGTATATGCTTCATAGTCACCCTCTAGACTTTTGATTGGTAGGGTAAAAAAATGCATATTCTTTCTAAGTCACTCTCTTGGGCTTTTAGTTGATAAGGAAGAGGAAGTACGTGCCTTGTGAGCCACTCTCTGGGCATCTAGTTGTCAAAGAAGAGATTGGACGTGCTTTGTTAGCCACTCTTCGGGCTTTCGATTGTGAAAGCAGAGGACAGACGTGCTTTGTTAGCTACTCTCTGGGCTTTTGCTCCCTTATGCGGGAGGAGACATAATGTAACGACCCAGAAAATCTGAACCAATTTAAAAAAATTTAAATTGGCTAAAATAATGGATTTTAAATATTTAAAATAAATATTTTAAATAATGGCGATGAAAACTGAGTTTGAATCGACATTTGAAAACGAATATAATTAAGTATAATTATATATAGAATTGAAAATGGCGCAGTTGTTCGATAATTCGATTTCAAACTTCAATTGAATATACCGGGTGCAAAACAATCCGGATTTTAGTGAAACCAAAAACATTAGGATCTAATTGGTAATATCTTTCTAACGAATCCGACCAATCGAAATTTGATAGCGGGAATCAAAAGGTATGTCCAATTGAAAATTCTGAATAGTCGCTATGGAATTCAGGCCCTTAAAAATGGACATTTTGCAAACGACCTCGGATTTCGACGAAACCACTTTTGTTGGATCCGCAGTGTCAAGTAATTGTTAGGTTTCAAATTTCATAATTTTTCGAATCAATATGTGAGCGTGGCAAGGGAAAACGCGTTTGACCGGTTTCAGTTGATTTTAATCGACTGGAAATTGGCCATTTTTCAAACGGTCTCAGAATTCGACGAAACTAGTTTTGTTGGGACCGTATCGTCAATACGAGGCTAGAAAATATTTTTCTGGAATTTTTCGAGTCAGTATGTGACCCCGGTAATTTGAAATGTACGTTTAAAATTCAATATAGTGATTTAAATGTAAATTCAACGGAAACTGATTATAACGATCAAATCAGCTTGCGATACATATCCCATTGTGTTCGGAATGGGGGTAAAACGCTATGGGCGACAGGCGGTGGGCCTCGTTTGGAGGTCGTATGTAAAAGTCAACCTTTTTGCAAAATTAAATAATTAAACAATAAAAATAATTTTTGATTTCCCTCCTTTATCTCCTTTCTGCCCCCCCCCCCCCCCCCCCCGATTCATTTAAACAGAAATAAAATAAAAAAGGGAGAAAAACCCTAACCGATCGGCGACCGCCTCCACCGCGCCTCCGATCGCCCTAGCTCCGATCAGGCGAGCAACCCTCCCCTACCTCGCGTCCTCCCTCCATCGCGTTCGAACCCCGAGCCGCCGCCTCGAAGCCAGAAGCCGCCATCCCGTTCGAACCCCGAGCGCCACCCTCGAGAGGCCCCCGACGATCTGCGGAAAACCCCCCCTCTGTAAGTCGTTTTGTTTTATTTTATTTTTATTTTTAATTCTGTAATGCTGTTTTTTTTTAGATTAAAACTGTTTTTAGAAAAAGATTTAAACTATTTTTTTTTAAATATTAAAACTGTTTTTATAAAAAGATTTAAACTGTTTTTTTAAAAGCATTGAAAACTGAATTTTAAGTATGATTTAAAAAAAAACTGAAAACTGATTTTTTTTAAAGATTATAAAACTGTTTTTTTTATAAGTATAAAACTGATTTTTTTTAAAAGATTATAGAATTGTTTTTTTTTAAAGGTTAAAACTGATTTCAAAAGAATTTAAAAACTGATTTTCAAAAGAATTTCAAAAGGATTTTTTTTAACTGATTTTAAAAAGATTTGAACTTTTAAAAGAAAAAGATTTGAACTTTTAAAAGAAAAATCATATTTTTATATATTGAAAGTCGAAGTAAAAATCAGATTTTTATATATTGAAAGTCGAAGTAAAAATCAGATTTTTATATATTGAATAGCATAGTAAAAATTCGATTTTTACATGTGTAGAGAATACGGGCGAAAGCGACAGAAAGGCGAAGATTTCTCTAAGGAAGTGTCGTGAAGTTGGATAGCTATTGGTGAGATTTCTGATTTAAAATATATTATATATGTGTGAAATGAAAGTGAATAGCTATATATAAATATCTATATATATATATATACGCCCCTCGTCCACAAACCATGGACGATATCTATTGGTTGAAATTGTTGTGAAAATTGATTGATAGCGAATGATTGTTTGGGATTGTTTATGATTGATATTGGTTGATTGTGGTTGAAAAATACCCATTTGTGGTTGAGAAATATTTGGTTGAAACCACATAGGATTAGTTTGTGGAAATGAAATAAATATATACATGCCGCCTGCGTGCGAACTAGATGCATGATCCCCATTGTCAAAAACCGCGAGGTTTTAAGGTAGAGCGAGGAGCCGTACTAGGGACGGTCCCGGTTTAACTACCCTGCCGTTATGCTGCCGAAATTTTGAATAATATTTGTGTGTTTGAATTATTTTCATATGCTTAAACTATATTTATTCATTGTATAGAAAACATTCATGTGTTGAATTGATATTCATTCGTTGTTTAGAAATTCATGTGTTGAATGGTATTCATATTTTGAAATAAATTGTTCGATAATAAAAATCACATTTTTATCTATATATAGAAACTATAGAAAACATTCATGTGTTGAATTGATATTCATTCGTTGTTTAGAAATTCATGTGTTGAATGGTATTCATATTTTGAAATAAATTGTTCGATAATAAAAATCACATTTTTATCTATATATAGAAACTATAGAAAACATTCATGTGTTGAATTGATATTCATTCGTTGTTTAGAAATTCATGTGTTGAATGGTATTCATATTTTGAAATAAATTGTTCGATAATAAAAATCACATTTTTATCTATATATAGAAACTATAGAAAACATTCATGTGTTGAATTGATATTCATTCGTTGATTAGAAATTCATGTGTTGAATGGTATTCATATTTTGAAATAAATTGTTTGATAATAAAAATCACATTTTTATCTATATATAGAAACTATAGAAAACATTCATGTGTTGAATTGATATTCATTCGTTGATTAGAAATTCATGTGTTGAATGGTATTCATATTTTGAAATAAATTGTTTGATAATAAAAATCACATTTTTATCTATATATAGAAACTATAGAAAACATTCATGTGTTGAATTGATATTCATTCGTTGATTAGAAATTCATGTGTTGAATGGTATTCATATTTTGAAATAAATTGTTCGATAATAAAAATCACATTTTTATCTATATATAGAAACTATAGAAAACATTCATGTGTTGAATTGATATTCATTCGTTGATTAGAAATTCATGTGTTGAATGGTATTCATATTTTGAAATAAATTGTTTGATAATAAAAATCACATTTTTATCTATATATAGAAACTATAGAAAACATTCATGTGTTGAATTGATATTCATTCGTTGATTAGAAATTCATGTGTTGAATGGTATTCATATTTTGAAATAAATTGTTTGATAATAAAAATCACATTTTTATCTATATATAGAAACTATAGAAAACATTCATGTGTTGAATTGATATTCATTCGTTGATTAGAAATTCATGTGTTGAATGGTATTCATATTTTGAAATAAATTGTTTGATAATAAAAATCACATTTTTATCTATATATAGAAACTATAGAAAACATTCATGTGTTGAATTGATATTCATTCGTTGATTAGAAATTCATGTGTTGAATGGTATTCATATTTTGAAATAAATTGTTTGATAATAAAAATCACATTTTTATCTATATATAGAAACTATAGAAAATATTCATGTGTTGAATTGATATTCATTCGTTGATTAGAAATTCATGTGTTGAATGGTATTCATATTTTGAAATAAATTGTTTGATAATAAAAATCACCTTTTATCGACTATATGAACTATATAGAAAAGTAGTGTTTTGAAATGAATTCTTTTACAATAAAAATCACATTTTTATTGTATGCATAAATCGTTGAAATGTGAAGTGTTGAAAATAGCCACTTGTTCAAAATAAACATATATGAGTTGAAATATTCATTAATTAGCTAATGAAATGATTTGCACCTATTTATGTAACATTAGGATGAATGGAGTTTTTAAACCAAATAGAAATCAAATATGAAGTCGAATAGAAATTGATAAATGATAAGAACTGTATATATATGTACATGCAATATTCATTGAACAGGTTATAGCAAAGGGGCTAGAGAAGAGGAATAAAATTTTGTGCCCGACAAATAGGTACACATTTACTGATTTGTTTGGGTGATGATTTTGAGCCTGTTGGCTAGCCGCTTGGCTTTTTCTTTTTCTTTTTGAGATTAGAAGGACCGGGAAAGCTATTTGCGATTTCCCGATGCTCCCGGTGCAGGGGAGGTTATGGCGAAATTTTTCCAAAATTTAAGGCGTTAGAAAAATATTTGAAGTTAAAACGATATGGAAATCATTGAATGAACTATATTTATATAAATATATAAATATAAATAAAATTAAAACGAAACGAAGCCGTGCAGTTCGTGTTTTGAAACCGTGTTTTCAAACAACTAGTACGGGAAATCCGACCATTGGATTTTCCCGAAACCTCAACCGTCGGGTTCGCCTTGGAATAATCTTTCCAACGGCACCAACCTTGTAAAAATCCAACGGTTGGATTGTCTGGAATGTTTAATTCAATTCTGAAGAAAAACAGCGCCAGAAGCGATTATATATTTATATATATATAAATATAATTATATTTAATCGAATAACGACGCTGCAGTTCGTATTTTGAAATTGAAACTTCAAACGATTGTACCGGGAGATCCGACCGTCGGATTTTCCCGAAACTGGAACCGTTGGATTCGTTTTGAAAAGACCTTTCTAGTGATGTGAATTCTGTGAAGATCCAACGGTTAGATTTTCAGATATGTGTAAATCAAATCTGAAGAAAAACAGCGCCACGGCCGCTTTATGGCCCGAAGCGTCGTTTTGAATAAATGGGCTATTTTAAATTAAATAAAAATAGCGATAAATCGTCATAAAATACCATAAACAATATGGAGTGGAAATAAACAGAATTTGCTCGATTTATGTTGTATTTGATGATTGAATGTGTTTGGTGTGAAAATTACATAAAAGAACAATATTGGTGTTGTCGAATAATTTAACCATTGAAATAAATTGATTTGAAATTCTAGATATACGTGAATTATTTGAAAAGGCCGAGTTAATTCTCATTTCAAATAATTGACCGACGATTGAAAGTCGAAGATGAAGACGATGGTCGAAGACCGGAGATCTTCACCTCGTTTGGATGGTAACCGAGGTCCTGATTGGGAGGCATCCCGAAATATGGATAATGAGTGGTGATCGTCCAGACGTACGTGGTGATCGATGGGTTTGCGAGGTATTTAGTGCCTCCGGTTTCGTTCAGACCCAGAACGGACTTGTAAAGGGACTGTGTGTCTGACATTGGATTTTATTCTATGCTGATTGATCTCTATTAAATATACATCTGTTTGGCGGCGGAGAATTTATTCTTTCGCTTAACGCCCTTCTCTGAGACGTACGAGCTCAGAGGTTGTATATCGATGGACATCAGTCGCATGGCATGAATTGCCTGTGTGGCATGCTAAGATGCAGTGATCAGGACTTCTGTTGAAAAGCAAAGTCTTGTGGTGATGATCAAAGCACCGCCTGTGTGGCGTAGCTTTGTGTATAACGTGAATTCGCGAGCCTCACATCCCGGTATGGACCTAAAACGGGAGAAGGACCTCAGGGAGGGCATGCGTTTCTTTCTAGCTAGGGTGGTGTCAGTGACCTACCAGCCCTGACATTTATATACTTTTCACCTATGTGGTTGTTGCTGTTGCGAGGCGCCTCGGTTTGATCGGACGATCCGGGTCCGATGGAGTCATTCGTTGGCTCATTTACACCCCAAAGGGTGGGGAAACGCATTGTTCATGCATTTTAATCCACATCGGTGGACCGGCCCTGTCGCTCCAAGGGCCCACCTGAGTCTGGGTCCTGAGGGGCGGGCTAGAGCGTCTCGAATTCGGTAAGGACTATCTTTTGCCTTGGTTCATGACGGAAATCCAATTTCCAAATACGACATCGTGCGGTTTTGATTGTATATATATATATGGCGACATGATATATGGTACCCATGCCGTCTATGATTGATAGTTATGACTGAAATTGTTTTGAAACATATAAACACTAGTCATAATATCAATTGCCTTTGTTTTATTCGTATCAATCATATTTTGGCCATTATAAGGTAAAACTCTATCCTCCGGTTTGCGTTGCATTGTGTGATGGGAACTGAGTCTTATAATGGCTTCATTTTATAAAAAGCATAGCGATGTTTAAAAGAAAGATTTGTTTTAAAGCACTGGCAATCCAATGGAGTAAACCCGTTCCACGAAAGTGGCGTGGTCCTATGATTAGCCAATTATATATGTTTTGAGTGGATTTCTCATACCAGTCCCATGACTGACTCGTAGTTTGTTTCACTTTCAAACTCGGGTGCCCCTTTTTCTATATGGGCAGCCTTGTATTCAGGTTTAGCTGGTTCTTTCTGGATAGCTGGAGCTGAAGATGGATTCTATCATTTATTTCTTTTTATGCTGTTCAGCTCCTATTGTACATATTTTGTTTATTTTCGCTGTAGACATTTATGTATAGCTGAACTGTATTTGTACTAAGTAAGATCCTGTATACTGTGTAACTCTGATGATTACTTTTATCCAGTATATTCTATTGTTCATATCTGGTGTATTTATTTAATTCTGTTCTGCTATTATATGTTTCTGTGTTATATTCCACAGATAACCCTGTTTCCGTGAGAACGGGATTTCGGGTCGTCTCACATAAGTAGAGGTAGAGCGTGCTCTTCTCGAGCAGAGGCAGGATGTACATGGTCGAAGCAGAGACAGCGTGCTCTTCTGCGATAAGAGGTAGAGAATACTTGTTCGTTCCCTTCTACGGGATACGAGGAACTTAAGCAGAGATAGGACGTGCTTAGTTCATAGTAGAGGCAAAGAATACACTTCTACGAGCAAAGGCATTGCATGCTAATTAGATGCTCCATCTTGACCATTTCTAGCATGGATCGGAAGCTTACGTTTTTTTACTCTTTTTCCCGGTCCCTTCTGGTTTGGATGATAGAAAATACACTCCACCTTCCTCCGAAAGGTGCCCTGCCCTGGCCATCTTGACGGTGACAAGGGTTTTTAACCATTGTAGGCTACTTCACCCCCTTTTGTGTAGTTCAAAATCTTGAGAGGGTTTCTGCACCCTTGAGTGTTCTTGGAGAAGACCTTTCTTTATTCACTTATCGTTGAAAAGTATGGTCTTAGGTGTTCTGAGTTCCATGTTCTAGGTACAAGATCACCATTTGGTTGTAGAGTCGATACGTTCCAGGTATGGCTTCTTGGAAAATGATTAAGGGTCCTTCCCAGTTTGGGCCAAGTGGACCATCCGACGGATTCTTTGTGTTGGCTGTTACCTTTCGTAAGACCCTTTGGGGAAGGTTCTTGCTTTAACCCTCGAAATGTAATATTTGGTAATCCTTCTTTGATATTCGGTCGTTCTAATAGTGGCTTCATCTCTTAACCCTTGGCTCAGGTCTAAGGATTTCCTCCTTAATTCTTGACTAGGATCAAAAGCATAAGTTATCCTTTTTTGCGAGGGAATCTCAACCTCGACTGGGAGCATAGCTTCACATCAATATATGTTAGGGAATAAAGAGTATGCCTTGTTGTCGTCTTGGCGGAAGTTCTATATGCCCAAAGCACAAGGGTTAACCCGTCTTCCCAATTCCCTTTAGCTTGATTTAGTCGTTTTTTTAGAATCATTGTTAAGGTTTTGTTTGCAGCCTCAACGACACCATTTGTCCGAGGATGTTCTTCAGAGGAGAAACTTTTATGATTCCATTCTTATCACAAAATCATGTGAACTCTTCGCTTTCGAATCGCGTCCCATTTTCTGATATGATCTTATAGAGAATTCCAAAGCATGTGATGATATTCTTAGTTATCACAAACCTTAACACCTTCTTAGACGTGATTGTCGGAAGTGGTTATGCTTCCACCCACTTAGTGAAGTAGTCAATGGCTACCACAACATACTTAGCTCCACCTTTGGAGATTGGTAGGGGTCCAATCAAGTCTATCCCCCATACATCAAAAGGTCAGGGCTTGAAATAGTGGTTAGACCACTTGGAGGTAATCGGGGTATCCTGGAATACCTTTGGCATTTCTCACATTTCTTGACATACTCAATTGCTTGGCCAACCATTTGTGGACAATAAAATCCTTGTCGCATGACTTTCTTAGCTCCCTTAGTTCCACCTTCATGCGCTTCTTTTAGCAATTTGATCCCGCCTTTAAGACTTACGCATCTTAGGTAGGGGAGTGAATGCACTTTCTTATAAAGCACTTTTCCCGTAATTACAAAAGTAGGAGCTTGCTGTTTTATCTTCCTTGCCTCTTGTCTATTGATAGGTAAGGTTCTGTTTAAAAGATAATCCATGATTGGAGCCATCCAAGTGTTCTCATAATGCCATTCTATGTCCACTGAAATGGGATTTTCATTGGGAGTAATGCCCTTTTCTATGTCATTTTCCCTTTCCAAGGCATGTGATCTAGTTAAGACTAGCAGTTCTTTTCCCGATTCAGATGCTTCTTGTTCAATACTTGGTTTCTCCTGGTATCCAACAGGGATTATCCGTGTCTCCGATGCTCCTCAAGAGCTAGTCAATTTTGCTAATGAGTAGGCTTGGGTGTTTTCCCCTCTTGGGATTTGGTGTATGGAAAAATCCTCGAAGTGAGAAAGCATCTTCAATATTCTTTCCACATATAAGGCCAACTGAGCATCTTTGGTTTGGTAGGTTTGCTTGATTTGATTTACCATCAGTTGTGAGTAACTGAAGATCTCAATCTGGGGTATCTTTAATTGCAGTGCCAGATTTAACCCTACCATCATTAACTCATAATCTGCTACATTGTTTGCTGCTGCAAAACCTAACTGAATTGCATAAAGTAAGTGATGTCCATTAGGGGTGATTATTATATATCCTGCCCCTGCCCCTTTCTCGTTTGAAGCTCCATCTAAAACAATTGCCATTTAGCCTTTAGATCGTTTTCCTTTGTCGACTGTTTTGTAATGAAACTCGTGCACTCATCTACAAAATTTGCAAGATCCTGCCCCTTGATCGCAGCCCGAGGATGGAATTCAATTTCATATTGGCTAAGCTTAGTTCCCCATTTTACCAACCTTCCCGAGGTCTCTGGATTACTGAAAACTTACTTAAGTGGAAAGTTGGTTAAAACCTTGATAGGATATGCCTAGAAGTAACCCTTGAGCTTCCATGTTGTAAGTATGAGACAATAAGCTGGCTTTTCCATTGCGGGATATCAAATTTCCGCGTCCTTTGACCTTCTGCTAACATAGTAAAGTGGGTGTTTGAGTTCCATACCTTCCCTTATGAGGACCGAACTTGCAGCATATTCTTAGACAGCCATATAAAGGTACAGATTTTCCCCTTTCTCGGGACTGGAAGATATCGGGGGCTTCCCCATGTAGTCCTTTAATTCTTGGAAGGATTTTCTATATTCTTCATTTCACTCAAAGTTCTTTTTCTTTATGACATCAAAGGAATGGACAGATTTGTCTACAGCTTTGGAAATGAACCGAATGAGGGTTGCTACCTTTCCATTTAAGCTCATGACCTCTTTGCTTGTTTTGGGTTCCTCCGTATCCTTTATGGCTTGGATTTGGCCAAGAATAGCCTCAGTATCATCTATGCTGACCATGTACCCTAAGAACTTTCCAGACTAAACTCCAAAGGAACACTTTTGTGGGTTTAACTTCATTTGATAGCTTCTTAAGACATTGAACATTTCTTCTAAGTCCTTCAGATGGCTTTCTGCTTTGGTGTAATTTACCAAGCATATCGTACATATATACCTCCATATTTCATCCTATTTGATCCTGAAATATTCTGTTAACCCACCTTTGATACGTTGCTCCAGCGTTTTTTAATCCAAAGGGCATCACTTTGAAACAAAACTTTCTCAGTCGGTGATGAAGCTCGTATGTTCTTCGGTAGGTTTATGCATGGGAATTTGGTTGTATCCTTAATAGGCATCCATAAGGGATAGCAACCTATGTCCACTAGTTGCATAAACCAACTGATCTATCCGCGGAAGGGGATAACCATCCTTTAGGAAAGCTTTGTTTAAGTCTGTATAATCAACACAAGTTATCCACTTCCCGTTGGATTTTTTTACCAGTACGGGATTGACTAGCCATTTGGGATTAGGGATGGAAATGGGGCGAATAATATGCGGGGAATACATCCTCCGCCTCCATCCCCACTACCCATTTATGTCCTCCGTACCCACCACATCCCCACTTAATACCCAATGGATTTGGGTAGGGGAATACCCAACGGTTATGGAGGACCCATCGGGTAACCAATAACCATTAACTCAAGTGTATAACAATACACTTAAATGCTAACTAAATGGTCTAGACAACGTCACTGTCACATCAACAACTTAGAAAAATGGTAAAAAGATGTATATTTATGCCATGCATGCATGCATGTTTATTCCTATTCGTGTGTTATAAAAAAATAAAAAGCAAAAAAAGTAGTGTTTTATTACTGTGTACGTTTCCAGGGATGTATAATTATGCCATGCATGCATGTATAATTATGCCATGCATGCATGTATATTTGTCCCTATTCCCGTGTTTATAAAAAAATAAAAAGAAGAAAAAAGTATAGTGTTTTGTTACATGCGTATGATTCTAGGCATGTATATTTATCCATGCATATTTGAACTGAATGGTTTACAACTTTACATCGTACAACACAACAATCTATTTTTTAACTTAATGTATATATGCCTAATGTACACGTTTTTTAATAGGAAATATATATCAGGTCAGATATAGGGCGAATAGTATTACCTCCGTACCCGAAGTCATCCTCCGCCCCCGCCCCATTACCCGCTAAGTTGGGGAATCCCTACCCGATTAGGTGCGGGTCTCTGCGGGTACCCATCCCCGTGAATTAAATTTCCATCTCTACTTAGGATAAAAGACTTCATGGATAAATCCATTTCCCGATAGTTTATTGACCTCTTCCTTTAAGGCTTTTAACCTATCTCTGTTGTACTGCCTTTTCTTTCGTCGAATAAGGATTATAGAGGGGTTAATGTTCAAGGCATAGCTCATGACAGAAGGGTTAATTCCAATCTTTTCTGAATGGGTCCAGGTGAATACATCCTTTTTGAGCTGTAAGAATTGAACTAGATCACCATTCAAGAGCTCCTCCAAGCTTTTTCCTATCTTGATAGTTTTGATGGTATCAGTCAAGTCAACACTTATTTCTTCCATATCTTATATTGGCTTGATTCTTTCGGTATCCCCTCAGGAATCCAACTTGCTCACAATTTCTTCCTCCTCTACCAATTTTACCTCGTCGACCCTTTTCCTTTTTCTCTTCAAAGAAGTGTACCTATCATTTACACGTTTGTCACTTCTATTAACTTTTATTTTGTCTTTGAATGTTGGATGTAAGAATCAATCATCCAAAGGTCGGAAAATAGTGAAAGAATCAAAATAAGCAGAATAATCCCTCTTGTATTGGTCCACAATTGCAAAATACAACTTGCGAGAACTAAATTCTTCCCCTATGATAGTAAACCATCCTTGCTTTGTTAAGAATTTCACCATAAGATACTTGGACTAGAAAAAAGCACCCATTTTCTCCAAAGCAGGATGACCAAAGAAAGCATTATAGTAGGAAGGTGGATTGATGACAACAAAGAGAGTCTCAAAGGTTCTGTGGAGAGGAGACTATCCTACTTGGACAAGAAGCTTGATCTGCCCCACTGGAGTTGACCCTTTGTTGTTGAATTCGAAGATAGGCTCGTTGCTTGGCTATAGCTTTTCTTTAGCAATTCCCATTTGGTCAAAAGCATGTTTAAAGATCACATTTACCGCACTTCTAGTATCAACAAGAATCTTGGACACAACAGAGAGCCCAATTTGAGTCGTTATCATGAAAGGATCAATGTATGGATGACAGGCCCCTTTCTTCATCTAATCTAGAGAAACCACCAGATTATGCATCTTGACATTGTAACGAGTATTCTTTAATGATGGATCCTCTTGGACGGAGAATATCGCTTTACGGGCTTCCCTTATATATCGTTCCGCATTGTTGGGCAGTTTCCAACTGGATGTAGCCCGACATGGATCACATTAATTCGGTTCACCGGAGGGCCCAGATTTAGGTGCCCCTCTTCTTTCACTGCATTGATCAAGATATCTGATGGTTGCTTGTTCAGAACAAACTCTTTCAGATTCCCTTCGCAAATAAGCTTTTGAATGACCCGTTTCAATACTTTGCACTCATCAGTTTAATGCTCATTTGTTTTGTGGTATTCACAATACTTTCCTCCACCATGGGGTTCGGGGAAATTCTTGGCTTTAAATGAGATTGGGAAGTTGTTGACTCTTTCTTTGTCTAGAGCGTTACACAAAGGAGATGGGTTTTCTTAGGACAACCGAATTAGAATTGGAGTCCTCCTACCTTAGCCTTTTCTGATTTCCATCTAGATCATACTTTCCACCTTGAGGGTTTCGACCAAAGCCTGGCTTTCCTCCTTCCCCTCAGGGCCCAAACTTCTTCTTGGTGTAATATAATTCATCTATACGAATGAATTTGTCAGCTCAGAAGTGGAAATTTTATAAATCTTTACACCCATGAATGTATAGTTCCTTTCAGAATGGTGTGTTTTCAATTAGTCCTGAATGGACTGCAATAAGCGTATCTCTATTGTTCATGTCTTTGGCTTTCAAAGTTTCCACATTGAAACTTTTTAAGTAATCTCCCAAGGACTCCCCCTGCCTTTGGTTGATGTTACCAATAACTATATAATCCACCATCGGATCTTTGCAGATGCAAAACTGTGATGAAAATTAATAAGCAATTGCTTCCACGAGTAGATGGCATTCTCCCTATACTGATGATACCACTTAGCTATCGCTTCTTGGAGGGTTATTGGGAAAAGTCAGCATCGGACATCTCCTGAAGCGTTATAAAGATCCATTTGGCTGTAAAAAGCCATTAAGTGATCATCGGGGATGGTGGTCCCGAGACACTTCATGGTTGGAACCTTTACACGAGATGGTATTATAGTGCTCATGATCTCGTTGGTGAAAGGGGCCACCCTTTCATTGTCATTGACCTTGTCATCCTGGGTCCTCTTTCCTTTGACTTGAATTGGCAGCCTTTGAGGCCCTTTGTGTTTGGGCAGCATCCATTTGAGCTTGCATTTCCTGGATTTGCTTCCCTAAAGCTATAAACTTAGCAGTGGTTTCATTCGCGGAATTCAGATTAGGTGGTTGCACCGGATTAGAAGTTGCTCCTACTTCATTGTCGTTAAGATTGAATGTCATACTCACGTTCTCCATAAGAGTTGCATCAAGAGATGGTTCCTTATTTCTCTCTTCTAATCTTTTTGACTTCATATTTTCCTGCCATGAAGAAATAGGTTTACCAAATTAATTCATAACATAACCACAAGAGCGGAGGTTCGGGCCCTCCTTCTATTGCCAAAATGTTAAAGATAAAAATCGTTAATACCTGACGTAGACTTAATATTGTATGTGTATCAAAGCTTTATGGACAATTGATCTAAAGGATGTTGGAATGCAATTTAGATTCAATAAGCTTGGCTAGCTTCGCCGCATCCTGAGCATTAAAGCTTAAGTCTAAAGATTAGTTACTCTTCCCTTAAGGGGCGGGTATCACGATTACAAAACTACAAGGTTAATATCTCCCTTGGGATAAGGACGTTTCTAGTTATAGGAAGTTGAATACCATTATGCAATTATCATCCTTAGACTCAAGATAAAATAATATACACTGTGTGAGAGGAAAAATAGGCTAGTGCTTCACAATGATTGGGTTGTCAACATGTTGTAATACTTCACGACTTAGGTGATACTTCCACATCGAACCGGCCTATAGAAGGCCTTGCTTGTGTCAGTTATCATGCCGTAAGCTCACAACAAGCTTCCTCCCGTTGTTATGTTTCACTAGGCTCATTATGAAAGAGTTAAATCACATATGTACGATCGAAAGAGGAGATTCCTTGGTTCTACTCAAAGCCTTTCCTCCTTCGAAACAATTGTGATTAACTCTTTCATGAGGAAGGTTAACGTTAACTCCCTCTTTAATCATGACAAACATAATATGATTATCGAATCGAGAAATATTTAAGTCCCAGACTTCTTCCATCTTATTCATTTCAGAAATATTACAAGAATTGAAGAAATCCCCAATTTGACTGTTAAGTTAGGGTTGGCTCTTGAAGAAAAGAGTACAATATTGGTAAATGAGAATTCGGCCTCTAAAATGTGACCCCTAGGTTCTTATTTATAGACAATTCGGGGTCCCATTTGTTGTTGGCTCAGCAGGACCCGTTTTGGGTGGGATAACATAGTGTCGGCCGCCTAGCACCTCTCGGTTTCAGAAGTGTTGGTTTTGGCCGCCTTTCTTTAGATATTTTTGATAGAAATAACATAACACTTGGTGTGTCAGTCTTGGCTCTCGGAAATTTGGTTTCGGTCTTTGGAGCTTCTCCTTGATGTAGTATCCACCCTCCGTGTCAATACCAAGCATGTCGGTTTAGAAAGCTTTGTGAATGGCTTTCGGCTCTCGGCAAATAAGCTTCCGGTTTCGCCTTTAAGTCCTCATAGTATTTATTCTTATGCTTCAACTTTCCATGTTCTGGAGACCGTTACCCCTCTCAGTATCGACACTAAGCAAGTTAGTGTGGATAGATCTTCCAGAAGATTTGGTTTGCTGTCGGTAGGTCTTTGAGCAGGTCTCGGTCTTCCGAAATGATGTTTGGACTCCGATAGACAGCTTTTGGAATGTTTTTCTAATGTTCTGGTCCCTTATGTCTTTGATGTCTTCATCTCTTTTTGTATCGATACTAAGTAAACTAGTGCCAATAGCCTCTTTGTCTTCCTTTGCTTGGCTTAGTGCTTCCGGTCATACTCTTGGTTTCAGGTCGTAAGCTTCCATCCTTTCTCTCCATCTCCTTTCGAAATCAAGTGTTGGGCTTATGTTAGTTGCCTTTCGTGCCGGCACCACCCTGTGGTATCCTTTCTTCTCATCGATTTGAGCTCTCTTTTTGAAAGATGGTGCCGATTGCTTGTGGTTTCAATTACTTCCTTTATACTTCGGCTTTAGCTTGGTGCGAGGTCCATGCTTTCGGATCATTACTCAATGTTGGTGGTGGTCTGATACCCCTTCACCGATAGCTTGTTTCGGTGTTGAATTTTGGCAATAACAATAGCAATTTTTGCATATGTGGCCTTCTTTACCGGAATAATGGCAAGTGATAGCACCTTTACGATTAGCTCCCTTCTTATTCCAACCTGTATCTTTCTTTGAGTCCCTTGCTACCATAGCCTCACCTTGAACTGATTTCAGCCCCAACTCTTTTCTCCTTAGTTCCCCATTTAAAAGGCTACTTAGTAACATTTCCAAAGAGATAGCTCCATTAGCATTGGATTTACTCAATGAAACAACCAAAGTCTCCCAACCTACTGAAAGCGAACTCATTAACAAAAGAGCCTGCAACTCATCATCAAAATTGACCTTCAAATTTTCCAATTGATTGATCACATCTTGAAATTCGTTCAAATGCTTTGCAATAGACTTTTCTTCATCCAACCTTAACTGTACAAGCTTTCGAACCAGAAAAGCCTTACTTATAGCTCTTCTAAACTCATATAAAGACACCAAGTTGTCTCACAATTCCTTCGCAGATTCACAACTAGCCACATGATGGAATACCGAATCATTAAGGCAAGGCAATCGCCTTTTTATACATCTTCTTCCACTTTCCCTCATCCACATCTGAGGGCTTTTTCCCATCTCCATCAGTCGAATCATGAAGATCATTAAGGTAAAGCACATCCTCCATCTTAGGCTTCCAAATCCTCCAATTTCTTCCATCAAAAATAGTCATCTTCGGAAATGCCATCATATCTAACATAACAAAAATCAATTTTTTTATTGATTTACCAAAAAAGTTCAATGAAAAATCACTCTAAGCTTTGTGATGATCTAGCTTGGATACCAATTGTTGAGAAAATTGCGCCTTTTGCAGAAGTGACTAGGATCTTATTCACCCAATTACTTAAAGATGATTCAATGGAAAAAGAACACATATATGAAATTACATGTACAAACACAAGATATTCCACCCAACCACTCTATTTATTGATTCAAAACAAAAATTGTTTGCACCTAGTGGATCAAAACCCAAAAGTAAACAAACTACAACCGAATTAATAACCTTATTGAGATAGGCAAAGAATATCAAAATGACTACAATATTGTTGGAGCAGGAAAACAATAAAGAATGATGACAAACCCTTGGATCAACTATTTCGGTCTCAATCCCATGATTATAATCTAACCCTAGATGCTGCTTTTATAGGAGAATAGAGGGCCTAGGAAAAATATTCAATTTGCCCCTCAGGAATATCCTAAATTAAAGATGAGAAAAACTAGGTCAAAATAATATTCTCTGATCTTCAATCTTCAAACTATCTGCTTTTTCACAAAGCACCTCATCATCTTCAACAAACATGTGATTTTATGTCACAAACCACAACAAGATGATTAATTTATGGAAGCAAAAATGATATATAAGCATAGTGTAACATGAAGGAGCAGATACATAAACTAGGAAAGACTCATGAATAGAAGATCGTTGGTTTTTGTGACAATTAACGTGATGATATAAATGTGCAGATCTCAAAGATTATAGTGTTAAAGTTATATATGTATGAAATTCAAATAAATCATGTTTTGAGATGAGAGCAAATGAAATGAAAATGAAATACTAATTTAGATAATGGATGCGAGAATGGAAAATTAGCATAGCTTAACGAGGAAAAAAATAAAACTATAAATTAAGAAGGTGCCATAAACAAAAGTAGGGCTTTTTAAAGCAACAATTGAGATGAGCATGAATGTGGTAAGAGTTAAATATTGAATTCGTATTGAGTTTCTTACCTATTAAATAATAGTGAAGTAGGGCTTTTTAGAGCTCTGTTTCCTTGATTCTTTATGTTTTCTCCATTTAATTTAAAATTCTCAAGGCATTTTGTATTAAATTTAATGTTTAATGCCATACTTTAGGGGAAAAATCTAATAATAATAGGTGAATTTTACCTAACAATCAATTCAATATTCAAATGCTTGACCAATATTAATTAATACACATTATAACTTGCTTATATTATATTATTAATCGGTAAGCATTACACTGCTAATATTCAGTGACAAATACTACAACAATAATGATCTCCAATATTAAGAATGAAACATAAGTATTTAATATTCTGAACAACTAAGGCATATTTAGTCAAAACACTAGAGGCATTTTTATTACATAAACATAAATATTACTTATTATTCAAATATTATTGCAGAATTAAGCTTGTAATATCAACATTGCAGTCATTTTTAGTACTCAAACATATTACTGTACTATAATAAACGTATTTATTTCAGGGGATAAATTAACTTTTCACCACCGGTTGCAGGCACTAAAATTGAGTTTGATGAATTTATGTGGAGTAATTTGATACTCAATTTAGTGGTTCTTAATACATATTTTGTTATTATAAAATAAATTAACATGATATAAAATTAGAAGTTCCATACCGCGTTGTTCAGTCGGTGAAATATAATAATGCAAGTAATTTAAAATAGAGCTTACTTTCAATCATTTGGTTGGGCATTTAGTTTATTGAGATGTTGTTGCATACTATAATATTGATACATTGATTACTGGTGGATTACTTACTTTGTTGTTGGACTACTATTTATGTTATGCATAAAGGAATCCATATTTATTTTTTTCTTAGAAATGTGCAGTTGGTATTATGGTTCGACTATTCATTGTTCAATGTTTGAAATATAATATCATAATTTTACCCTGCCAATTGCATAGTTTCCAAAGATAGAGGGTGAGTTCTCATATGTTATTCTGTGCTACATGCAGGATATGAGCATATACAGTTACTTATTTCCAAATGATTTTAATTATTATTTGTGAATATTAAGTTTCTATATATGATTATTATTTTCATCCATGTTCAGATACGTTACACGTGTTTTCCATGATGGGTCGTACATGAATATTTTAGTCTCGCAAATCCACAGATCCAACTATATGTTTAGAATTTGAGTCAAGATTCCCATCTACTTTAAATTCACAAGTTCAAAATAATAGAGATATACCATCATCATTCAGCAGACATGTGAATCTTCATTGTATTAGTTATTTTATTCATTTTTATTTTATGTGGCATTAAATCAAATCATTAAGAGTTGGATATAAAAAAATATTTATTCCTTTTCATACTCCCTATTCTTTCCCATTACAAGATCTTGAATATTTTAGGTGGATTAAAAAGGTTGATTCGAAAAATGCTCACGGTTTCGAAGAAAAAATAAATCCAATGTTAACAACATTATTTAATTCTTTTGCTGCTGCACTTTAGTTACAGAATGTAATCTGTTTTATCAGCGTATTGCCTTGGACATAGTGGTTGATGTCCCAATTGAACACATAACCTGGCAATTGTTTGCAACAGGGTTGTATCTGGTTAGTGGTGGCGGTGACTGTTGGGGTGTTCGGCTTTTATTCTGTGAATGTGGAGGGTATTGTTGTAGAGGAGATTCTGTAGTGGTCGGTTAACTCTCTACATGTTATTGCACTGAGTGTTGTCGATTTGCCGGTGAGCTTGGTAGTTTCCAACTGTTTTTTTGATTTGCAGCTAGACGTGAGTGTAACTATGTTATCTTTGTCCAGTGGCCTTACTAGTTTTGCTGCCAATTGTAGCAAGACTACTTCAACAGCTTGAATGTTGCAAGTGTTTGTATTTCTGTTTTTCTAGCTAGACTCCCACCATGCATGGTGGTTTATGTTTGTGTAACGGTCAAGGAAAATGGTTGTAGCAGCTAGACTCCCACCCTGCATGGTGGTTTATCTCCTGTATTATTTTGTACTCATTATCCGCTGTAATGGGTAAAGTATTACAGATAACTTAAAAAAAACGGTTGGTGTTGCCAATATAAAAAAACAAAATCCAACCTAAGGTTAATTTTCAATATAAATATAGCGATTCTATAGCGCAATGCAATGTGTAGAAGCCACAATACCCTGACAAGTAAATAAACACAAAATTCTCAAATTTTCTCTCTTTTCCTTCATTCTCCCTCGATATTTTAATTTCAAATTAATTTGTCACTGTATAGATATCTACTAGTTCCTTCATAATATTTTTCCTCTTTCATTATTTTACATTTTGGCATGGATATTTTTAGGTTTGTATTGTTATATACATATAATTTATCATTAACTCCTAATATTTTATATTTAAGTGACTGCATTTAAGTTAATTACATATTCCAAATTTTAAGTTATTTAAGTAAATTGAACTAACTAATATTTCTTATAAATACTAAACAATGACAAATATAGTCTTTTTGCTCCGAGTACCTACGCTTTAAATTTTCTATAATTAGTTACAAAGCTTCACTTAATTCGTTTGGGGATTGTTAATAAGGAAAGGATAAATTTAAGCGTCTCCAACTTATTTTTTATTTGTTAAGGGGGGCTTTGGAATTTTAAAAATAAAATAAAATACAGACTAAAGTACCTCAGCCTCATCATCCCTTAAACTCTATCGATCAAAGTTCAATTTCAGTTCAATCCAAACACGCCACGAGGTAAAAAAAATTCAAACGTTGATAAATCCCCTTTTGAAATTTTATGTTTTGTTGAAAAAGATGAATACAATTTGCTAAAAGCGGATGAATTTCGTTCATTTGCGCGAATGATGTATACAATTCATCATGAAAAGTTTGTATTTTGTTTGAGGGTGAATATAGTGTGTTATGGTTTAGATCTTACAGTTTAATAAGAAAAACAACATCGCTGTCAAATGATTGGTCAAAAGTAATTACATTAAAACAGTGTACAAATTCCAACATTAAAACAAATGTTTGTTAAGTGAATTTATGCTTATGTTCATGTTGTGTTAAGTGTATGTTGTTACTCTTCATTTTCTTTATTTGTAGCTAGTATGTTTGTATGTGGTTATTTGTTGTTATTGTGTTCCATGCTTACTTTGATAGTGAAAACTAAATTAAACAATGCTTGAATATGTTATTTTCAAGTGTGCAAAACGTTTATGTTTCATGTATTGTTATTTTTCTATGTGCAGAGTTAAATTATAGTTTAAGTTTTAAGTTTGCATTAATGAAGAGTATAGGGTTAGTATTGGAAATTTTATTAGTATGTTTAAGGGGAGGCTAATTTATTTTAACCACCCCTTAACAATTTTAAAATAAACTGAAAATGGTACTCCCCTTAACCAAAAGTGGAGTCCCTTTAATAATCCCCATTCGTTTATAATATTTTACATTTAAGGTCGTATATTAAAATTAACTACATCATATTAAAAGTAATTAAATAATCTTAGAAAACTATTATTTAGTGATTTGTCTAATAAATCACATCAAGAATAATCATATTTATATTAACAAAATTGAAACAAAATCATTCAAATATATACATACATCAATCACATACTGCCTTTAATAAGTATACCATATTCGTACCAATATTGGCGATAAATACAGTGTTAGATAAGTCATACAATATAAAAACAACATATGTAAACAATAATAATAAATTAAAGTGGATATTTGTTTCAAGGACACATTTCGTAAAAAAATTAGATCCAAGGACAAGCAACTTTTGCTACCTAAATCAAGGACAACTTTCATGTTTTAATTGAAAAAAGACCAAATATTTTAAATTAAGGACACACACTGACATCTTGTAAATAATAAAAATTAATAAAAAAGATATGTTTTTTTGGTGATAATTACATTAAAAATTAATAAAATTTAATTATAAATGTTTTTTGTTTCACAAATATAGAAAAAATGAATATAAGAAAATTCAGGACGGAAAGCTAAATGAATATAGCTTCGCTTTTTACATGCAGCCTTTTTTTGTTATAAACGACATTAGCTTTAAAATGACTTGATTCTGTGTTTACGGGATAAAATATAAAGCTATATATTTAAGTTATAAAGCTATATTAATTTAGCTTTCTGACCTGATTATTTTTATATGTTTATAATTACATTAATAGAGTAAAATAATTTTGAAATTATATTATTTTTAACAAAAATTTTAAGGGTTATCTTTTTATTCTTTTATTGATTTAGTAATGATGAGAAAACAAAGTGAATTTCATGTTGATATAATTTAATTTGGTCTTTGTCCTTAATTTAATTATAAAATTTAGTTGTCCTATAATTTAATTTTTTTTATTGAAATGTGTCCTTAATACTAAGTACTTGTTAAAACTGGATAATCTAGAATCGGCAACAAATATCAGTGTAATAATTATACATTAACGATAAAGGAAAAGTAATTATATTATATACGAGTGCTTAATAATCTATTGTCTTTCTAAAACTGGATAATGAGAACTTTAAATAATAATTTATCCTTCAAAAGTGTGTTAACTATTTGGGAAGATTTCGGTACGGATTTAGTACATATGCAACATACACTACTCAAAACATATGATCCATAATTATATGAAGACTTAAGCAAATTGTAAATCAAAAAAATGCAAAATAAGCAATCTACCACATTGGAAAAAATATATATTGCTCTAAAAGTAATTATGAAAAAAAGTAGTAAAGGAATTATACATGCCTATAATAGATGTCAATCACTTATTTCTTGCATGGAAAAGATTCAAAATATGCCAAATTAGCATATGATTATTAGCACTCTATGTATACATACACATGAACGGAAAAATCCTATTGTGGTAAAATAATTTAGAAGATAAAAGTTAGTTTTTTCTTTATAACCAAGCCACTATGAAACATCATTCATTTACAATTTACAATTTGGTATAAAGTAGTCGAACATGTATTAATGAAAATAAATATGAACTTATTTCATCAATTGTAAAATATAATTCTATACGTGGAAAAAAATACTACTTAAAACTAAACTGAGTTCTCAAACTACATTTAGAATTTAGTGTCGTTTGTAAGCAATAAGAAGAGATAAATAGAATAGAAGAAAAAATAGATTAACATTCAAATGTATATCGCTGAACCTTAGAAGCATTATTGATATCTCCTAAGAAAATAAAAATATCTCTACCGTTGTATTTAATAGTAGTGCCCTTTTTATCTAAATGGGCATCTGTTTATTATACAACACAACGCAAGGGTATAAAGAACCTAATATTTATACCATAGCCATTATGAAACATCATTCACATACAATTTACATTTTGGTATAAAATAGTCGGACGTATATTAATGAAAATAAATATGAACTTATTCCATCAATTGTAAAATGTAATTGTATACGTGGTAAAAATAGTGCTTAAAACAGAACTGAGTTCTCAAACTACATTTAGAATTTAGTGTCGTTTGTAAGGAATAAGAAGAGATAGATAGAATAAAAGAAAAAGTAGATTAACATTCAAATGTATATCGCTGAACCTTAGAAGCCTTATTGATATCTCCTAAGAAAATAAAAAGATCTCAACCATTGTATTTAATAGTAGTGCCCTTTTTATCTAAATAGGCATCTATTTATTATACAACACAACGCAAGGATATAAAGAATCTAATATTTACAAATGAGGGAAATTTAAAAAAATGTTTTCAACTTGTTAACTTAAGAACTCATAGCTAATAAAAATATGCACTAAACATGATACAATTGTCAAACTATTAGATGTTATGCATAAATGGATAAATAAAAATCAATATCCATGTCTGAAGCATTCAATAATTTGCAAAAGTGTGAAATAACATATATGAAAACAAATAATATAAAGAAACTAATCCAAAATCAATCAATCATCTTGACGAAAAAATTTGAACAGAGGCGGCTTTTTCAATCCAACCATCAAATTCTAATAACATCCTTATATTAATACTTAAATATATATATATATATATTATTTTAACTTAAATTTGTAAAAAAAATAACAAGTCCAAAGGTAAATGAAAGGTTCCCAAAATAGGCTATGTTATCCAAAAACTATGTGCAGACCATACCACTCGGGATAAGCATTTCAATGATGACATCGGAAAATAAGCTAATGTACAATGATTCTAATGTAATTATGAATGAATTAAGTAGTCAAATGATTGCGCATTTGAATTTGAATAGGAGTGCGCATCAAAACAGGAAAATAATATTTGAAAAGAAATCAAAATGGTTAACAAATTTGATGCTAAAGGTAATGTTTAAACAAACAAAAATCACATAGAAAAGAAAGGCCTAGAACAAAAGAAATGAATATGCAGAGGCTAATTTGGGAATTTCATGGTCGGACCAAATAAATATTACTGGGAATTATTATATAGATAGATACATCATATGCAGGTCTGTTGTAAACAATACAATGGAAGAGTGGTTATGCAAGTAACCTGTAGCTAGTAATAACAACTAAATGGAATTACCTCTTAAAAGTTGGATTTCCATTACATCTCCCTGTTGAATCATTGAGGTCAAATTAATGATGTAGAAAAACAAAGATGAAAATATATAATGGTATCTTATCTTGTTAATTAAAAACAAATACTGAATATTTCATTGCATATTCAATGATCTAATCCTAGAAATAAAAATACAAAATAGTATCAGTCAAGAACTGTTAATTAGTAAACGCATTCCAATCTCCATCTTAAAAAGAAGAAGCAAATATTGAATTATTTTTAATCAGTGTGCTGTTAAATTTTGGAAAAAACAATTTTTTTGAAAAATAATGCAATGTTCGCATATAATAAAAAAGCAAGATCTAACTAAGGGGAATTTGAGATATGGAGTAAAATAGAATTGTGGAAAACTGTTATTGAAAGATATATATCATAAATAATAAATTTGAAAATGAAAAAAGTAGCATGATTATGTCATACAAAAAAAAAGGATTGTTAAAGGGACTCCACATTTGGTTAAGGGGAGGACCAATTTTTATTTATTGTGTAATTGTTATGGGGAGGACAAAATGAATTAGCCTCCCCTTAAACATATAAATTAAAATTCCAATATTAACCCTCATAAAAATAAACAATGGATATAGTTAATGTAATAGAGACACAACAAAAATTTCATGGGTAATCAGAAGGCATCGGATTAGGTAATTAATTATAATTTCATATTGGAATTGGTATGATTAATTTTAAATGCAAAAACGAAAATTTTGTTCTAATATGTTGTATCGAATTTTTGTAAGGTAAATTCTATTCATACACCGAAAATTACTTTATGTATACCACTATTTTGCTAAAAATATATATTACTAAATTACCCTTCTTTTTTATTGCATTTTTTTTACTTTTTAGTTAAAACCCATCAAACTAAAAAATTGTAATTAGTGATATATGATTAAATCTATGTAAAATAATCTGAAGAACATAATGTATTTTTAAACATGAAACCTAAAATTTGAATTACGATAACTTTTACAAGTAAGTGATAATTTAGAGTTATTTAATTTAAAAGCAGTGTCTCTTTTGCTGAAATTAAGAATTTTTTGTAGCATAATAAATTGTATACCATACAATCAAAAAAAATTAAAATCCAGTTTACTAAATTTAAACTTTATTTAGTGCTATAGGTTTCCTATTTTATGTAAATAACTTTAAAGTTTTAGAGAGGGAAGAGGAAAAAAAAAAAGCAGTGTATGAAAAGTAATTTTTAGTGTATAGTAGTTTATTTTATTTTATGGTGTATATAAAGATGTTATTAATGTATGAATAGAATTAGCCTTTTTGTAATTGAGATGTTTTATAATTTGCACCTTTGTTAGTTGCGCTGAATTTAGTAAGTTAGTGTTCAACATAAGTGACAAATCAAGGGTAGTTAGGTCTTTTTTTTTCTTTTTTTTAAAATAAATTAGATCCCCCTTAACAAAAAAATATTAAGCTGGAGTTCCCTTAAAATTATCCTCCCCTTAACCAAATTTGGAGTCCCTTTAACAATCCAAAAAAAAATATGAAGACGAAAACAATGAAGGTAAAAGTAGAAATATGACATACCATTGAATGCCTAAGTATAATAATATTAAGTGATTAATCTTTTTGATAATCAGGTAATATAGCCAAAGGAAGAGTAACATGTAGAATATTTTAGGTATTGTTGATTAAATATATCCTTTTGGAAATAGAGTATATATTTGGTATGGAAAAAAGAATCATTAACTAAGTTTAGTAGGTACATTTTTTTCAAATGTCAATTGTTGGTTTAGTGATGTAAGCTAGCCAATAAATAATTAGTGCAATATGGTCTGTATGAACCAAGAAATATTTAGTAGAGAATGTATTTAAATCCTTATGCAGAAAAAGGAAATACACAAAAGAAAATGTATTTAATGAGCATGAAGTTAATGTTGGAAAAAAATACTGAATATATCACTGCGTGGTAAAGTAATTAGAAAAACTAAATACATGTTATAGAAAGTATGACGCAAAGAATTTTAAGCATATAACGTACCAAACGTTAAGAAAAGTAATTTCAAATTTTACAGTGGTAAAAGCACCATGTGTCTCATAAGTAAAGCTGAAAAATAATATTCACAAAAGTACAAACATCAATTACCATACAATTAACAGCTAAGCATAACATTAAGTAATAAATGTTTTATATAATCAGTGTTGATAGGTATGTTTGCTAGTATCGATCAAAGATTTTTTTATGGAAACAAATAAAATATTCAGATAAAATAAATATTATAATTCATTAAACATAAAAACTGCTGACTCTCATTTACGGATTAACTAGTATTTTATATGCACTTCCTTCTTAGTGAATATGTAGTGCATTATATATGTAGAGATGTATTATCAAAAATAGTATTTGACATGACATAGGGTTAAAAAAGGAGTGCATATAATGAAAATATCAGAAAAGAATTTTTAAGTAGCTAATTCATTGGAAAAATGGACAAATGTTGTAATATATATGTTTTTAAGGGTTAATACGCTTAATGCAAGGGACACTATTGTAATTGATGAGACATGTAAAGCCTATAAATAGAGAGCTTGTGTATGTTGTAAACTGAACTGAATGGATAAAAATGTTTGTTCTCTCTTATTTTCTTGTGTTCTTCTTTTATTTTGTAACACGTTATCAGCACGATATCATTTACTTTAAAAGTTTCAAATATGAAACTTAGTAAAAATAATTCCTGAATAAATATCTGTTTTTCCGTATTCGTTTGTTTTCTCAATAATCTCCTTTTTTTTGGGAAAAATTTGAACTAACATACGAAATATGATATTTTCACTATTTTTACTGGTTCCGCCTACTTTTGCTGGTTCCGTCTACTTTGACTTCTTCTAGTTATACTGTACACTTTATATCTATAAATATTTGGCCTAGCTGCGCATCCCCATTTTCAGAAGAAAAAAAAAGGCTATCTACTCCTGCTGATTATATTATTACTTTCTTCACAAGAGACAAGGTAACTAATGCACATAATGTATTTTTGTTTGCATTAACATTTTACATTATGTACTCATATTAGTTAGTACTTTATACCAACTCTGTTGAATCTTTTATTTTTAAAACTTTTAATGTGGAAAGACTTGTATATGTTCGCAGTATCATATCCTTAATTTCTGTTTGGATCTAAGATGCCTATTTTTTGTCCACGACATATACTTGTTTCTATTTCATTCAATATTCAAATGCACAGTACTTTATTTATTTATTTTCTTTGCTTTTGTGTTAACCGAGGTTAGTGAATTGTGCATTAAAACGTTCTCACTGCTATCCTATTTTCATGTCCATGATATTTATTTTTCAGGCTGAGTTTTGTTTGCAACTTTGGTTATATTAACCATATTATTTGCATGGCGCATTAGTTCAAAACAAACGGCATCAGTATATATGTTTTTTGTTGTTGTGTGTCATTAACAACAAAGTAGCTTACATATGTTCATTGTCAATTTTTTTTAATCGTACAATTTATTTTGTGTAGTTTGCAAAATGTCGAACATCGCTAATCTTGAATTCAAAGCATTGAACATTTCTGGAGACAATTATTTGTCATGAATCCTAGATGCTGAGATCCATTTGCAATCTCAGTGCTTAGAAAATGCCATTAAAAATGGCAATAATATGTCCCAGCAGGACAAAGCAAAGGCTCTGATATTTTTAAGACGCCACATCCACGATGATTTAAAATCAGAATACTTAACTGAAAAAGACCCTCTCCACTTATGGAACTCCCTGAAGGAGCGTTATGACCACCAGAAGACGGTCATACTTCCAAATACAAGGCAAGAATGGTTAAACTTGAGGTTTCAAGATTTTAAAACCGTAAGGGAATATAATTCCGCTATGTTTAGAATTACTTCTAAACTAAAATTATGTGGAGAAAAGGTAGATGATGCGCAAATGTTGGAAAAAACCTTCTCAACATTTCATGCCTCGAATGTGCTCCTGCAGCAGCAATATCGAGAGCGTCACTTTACAAAATATTTTGAACTCATAGAATGTTTATTGATTGCTGAACAAAACAATGAACTACTTATTAAAAACCACTCCTCAAGACCAACTGGTTCAGCTGCATTACCTGAAGTTAATGCTAACTTTGCCCACTCCGGAAGAGGTCGTGGCAGAGGAAGAGGGCGTGGTCGTGGTCGTGGTTGTGGACGTGGATACAACCCCAGCAGAGGTGGTTATAGTGGTTTTGGAGTCAACAAAACTAATGATTTTAAGCAGCAAATGAAAAATGAGCCTGGAAATAGCAATAATTCAGCTGCTGAAAATAAGAAGCATTATGAGGAAATTTGCTACAGATGTGGGCGCACTGGTCACTAGTCACGCACTTGTAGATCATCAAAGAAAACAATCGAAGAATACCATAAATCGAAGAATATCGAGACAAATAACACTGAGGGATTGTCCGATAACATTGACCTGAAGTTAGATGATTTCTTTGAAGACTATGATGGGAATTTGTTCAGCGATGAAAATTTGAATTCAATATTCGAAGAGATGACCGAACCAACCAACAAGTAGCCCGAAGCTTATTATGTGATTTTTTTTTATTTCATTTCTCTTCAGCATGTATTAGTTTGAAACTTTTATTTGTTTTTCTTTTAATTTATTCTTATGGAATTCTAGGAATAATGTGTAATGTTGGACTTTGATTAGTAGTTTATTCGCATGGACATTTATTTATATTTATGAGTTATTTCTGTTATTGACTGGCTGTATTTATTTCTTAAGGTATGGATCGACAGTGTTTAAGTGATGATATATGTCTGGTTGATAGTGGAACTACTCATACGATTTTGAAAAACCCAAAGTTTTTCTCTGAATTATCTAAAAATATTTCATATAAAGTTTCAACTATAGTTGGTTCAGCCAATATAATTGAAGGGTCCGAAAGAGACCATATAGTGTTACCAAATGGTACACATATATTCATTCAAAATGCACTATATTCAAGCAATTCTAAAAGAAATCTGCTTAGCTTCAAAGATATAAGAATGAATGGATATCATATTGAAACTATAAATGAAAACAACAAAGAATATCTTTGTGTTATTTATAAAATTGAAAGCCAGAAGCTTATTTTAGAAAAAATTGGTACAATTTCAACTGGATTATACTTTACCAAAATTGGCATAGTTGAATCTCATTTTATAAACATGAGCCAGAAGCTCACAGGTACAAAGAAATTGATTCTTTGGCATGATCGTTTAGGTCATCCTGGATCAATTATGATGCGTAAAATTGCTAAGAACTCAAATGGGCATGATTTACCAAATCAGTTGAAGTTACCAAATGATTACATGTGTACATCATGTGCACAAGGAAAATTAATTACTCGACCTTCATGCAGTAAGATCACCTCTGAATCTCCAGCATTTTTGCAAAGAATTCAAGTTGATATATGTGGTCCAATTCATCCCGCTTGCGGGCCATTTAGATACTTTATGGTCTTAATTGATGCATCAACTCGTTGGTCACATGTATGTTTGCTCTCTACTAGAAACATGGCATTTGCTAAATTACTTGCTCAAATAATTAAATTAAGAGCACACTTCCTCGATCATCAAATTGAATCAATACGATTAGATAATGCTGGAGAATTTACTTCTCAAGTATTTGATGATTATTGTTTATCACTGGGAATTGAAGTTGAACATCCAGTAGCTCATGTTCATACTCAAAATGGTCTGGCAGAATCATTAATTAAGCGTTTGCAACTTATTGCAAGACCTTTACTTATGCAAACAAAGTTGCATGTTGCAGCTTGGGGACATGCAATTCTGCATGCATCCAAATTGATTAAAATTAGACCAACGGCTTATCATCAGTTCTCACCATCACAGCTTTTAACTGGATCCCAACCAAATATTTCACATCTACGAAAATTTGGTTGCGCTGTGCATGTACCCATTAGTCCCCCACTTCGTACTAAAATGGGTCCTCAAAGAAGGTTGGGAATTTATGTGGGATTTGACTCACCTTCAATAATTCGTTATCTTGAACCTCTTACGAGTGATGTCTTTACTGCAAGATTTGCAGATTGCAAATTTGATGAGTTAAATTTCCCGCCGTTTGGGGAAGAAAAGACCATTCCAGTAGAACGACGTGAAATTTCATGGAATAATCCCTCTATGTTTCATTTGGATCCACGTACCAAACAATGTCAATATGAGGTACAAAGAATTTTGCATATTCAAAATATTGCAAATCAAATGCCAGATGCATTTAATGATGCTGCAAAAATAACTAAATCTCACATTCCAGCAGCAAATACACCAGCTAGAATTGAAATCCCCGAAGGACCAATAGCAGCAAATGAATCTAAAGCTAGACAAAAACATGGAAGACCGATAGGTTCAAAAGACTTGGCGCCTAGAAAAAGAAAGTCTAATGAAAAATCATCAATTAGCAAACCTCCCGAAGAGGTTATAAATGATCCAAAGGATAACTCAAAAGAAAATTCCAATTCTCCAAAAATCAGTGAAGGAACTATTATCCCAGAAGAAATAATAGAAGCTTCCGAAAACAAAATGGTACCTAATAATAATGAGAACTCAATATTCTATACGAATTATGGAGAAATGTGGGATCGAAGTAAAATAACAATTGATGATGTATTCTCATTCACAGTAGCTACTGAAATAACTGAAAGTCATGACTATAATGAGAATAATGATAATGAACCAACTAGCATAAATGAATGTCGAAAAAGACAAGATTGACCAAAGTGGAAAGGTGCTATTCAGGTTGAGTTAGATTCACTTCAAAAACATGGTGTATTTGGACAAATAGAGAAAACACCAGAAGGTGTTAAACCAGTCGGTTACAAATAGGTATTCGTTAGAAAACGAAATGATAAAAATGAAGTTGTGAGATACAAAGCAAGGCTTGTTGCACAAGGTTTCCTGCAGAGACCAGTTTTTGACTTCAAAGAAACATACTCTCCTGTTATGGATGTCATAACATTTCGATATTTAATAAGCCTTGTAGTTTCTGAGAAGCTTGACATAAGATTGACTGATGTTGTGACAGCTTATCTATATGGTGAATTAGATATCGATATTTACATGAAAATCCCAGACGGATATAAATTGCCTGAAGCAAAATCAAAGTCAATGTATTCACTAAAATTGAGACGATCACTGTACGGTTTGAAACAATCTGGAAGAATGTGGTATAACCGTCTTAGTGAATATTTAGTAAAAGCTGGATACAAAAATAACCTCATTTGTCCATGTGTCTTTATAAAGAAATCGGTAAAGGGATTTGCGATCTTAGCGATATATGTTGATAATATAAATTTGATTGGAACTCCAGAAGAGATCAATGAAACAATAGATTACCTAAAACAGGAATTTGAAATGAAAGATCTTAGAAAAACCAAATACTGTCTTGGTCTACAGATTGAGCACAGTAAAAATGGCATATTAATCCATCAATCAAATTACATTGAGAAAATCCTGAAGGATAAAGCATATCCACTTAGTACACCTATGGTTGTCAGATCACTAGATATTAAAAAGGACCCTTACCGGCCAAAAGAAGATGATGAAAATATACTTGGTCCAGAAGTACCATATCTCAGTGCAATTAGTGCATTATTATATTTAGCCCAATGCACAAGACCAGATATTGCATTTTCAGTCAATCTTCTAGCAAGATATAGTTCTGCACCAACTAAAAGACACTGGAATGGCATAAAACATATCATGAGATATCTGCGAGGAACCACAGATTTGGGTTTATTTTATTCTAACATAGGCAATAATCCGATTCTAGTTGGTTATGCTGATGCAGGTTACCTTTCTGATCCACATAAAGCAATATCACAAACTGGATATGTGTTTACTAACAGCAATGCAGCTATTTCATGGCGATCTACAAAGCAAACGTTGGTAGCAACATCATCTAATCATTCTGAAATATTAGCACTACATGAAGCAAGCCGAGAATGTATTTGGTTAAGATCATTAATCGAACATATTCGAAACACATGTCAACTTCCATCAACTACAGAAAGATCAACCATTATTTATGAAGACAATGCCGCATACGTAGCTCAGATTCAAGCAGGATACATCAAGGGTGATAGGACAAAGCACATTTCTCCCAAATTCTTCTTCACACATGAACTTCAAAAAGACAATAAGATAGAAGTGAAGAAAATTCAGTCTCAAGAAAATCCAGCAGATTTATTCACCAAAGCACTTCCAAAGTCAACATTTTAGAAAATGGTTTATAAAATTGGTATGCATCGTTTGCATCACAAAACTATTTGAATAATGCGTTACGAATCAGGGGGAGCATGTATAATGCTATAGTGTACTCTTTTCCTTCACTAATATTTTTTCCCACTGGGTTTTTGTTAGTAAGGTTTTTAACGAGGCATTATTTTGATCTAGAAGTATCAATCCTCATTGGAACATTGTCAATATGTTACCTAGAGATGAAAATTGTACTCTTTTCCTTGTTTATGATTTTTCCCACAGGGTTTTTCATAAAAAAGTTTTTAATGAGGTAATCAATCTTATCATCTTTGCATACGCATATTTAAGGGGGAGTGTTGTAATATATATGTTTTTAAGGGTGAATACGCTTAATGCAAGGGACACTATTGTAATTGATGAGACATGTAAAGCCTATAAATAGAGAATTTGTGTATGTTGTAAACTGAAATGAATAAATACAAATGTCTGTTCTCTCTTATTTTCTTGTGTTCTTCTTTTATTTTGTAACAACAAAATGATTTTTCTTTAGTTAATATGTTTAACTATGTAAGAAAGTTGAAAATGCAAGGAAATAAGGATAATAGAAATGCAGTAAAGTAATTTCAGTTCTGAGTATGCCTAAGTTCGCAAAAGATGACACACTGGTTTGAACAATGATAGGTCCATCTTGACATATATTTTACAAAGATGAGTTGTATTGGTGAGACTATATAAATGTCAGATATAGAAACTAAGATACTGTTTGTAAAGGATCATAAAATAAAACTTCAATCATACAATCTAATTAACTGTACCATGTAACAATTTCACATATTAAAACATTGAGAATCAAAGTAGAAACGTCTTTTAACATACCATTAAAGATTAAAGCACAAACATTGGACTATCAATATTTTTGTTGATGAAGTCACACTGATAACTGGTTTTGTCATCTGTCGAGTTCTTTTCATTTACTATTCATAAACCGTTTTCCTGCAAAATTTTGAAATTATATATTAAATAGTTAAGTTGCAACTGGTGAGACATTTGGTAAACAGTAATAATCATAAAATAAAAGTTGTTGCAATTAAATGTATCATAAAATAAATCCGAAAATGAAAATAATGGTAGCAAAAGAAGAAACACATACAAAAATGCCCTAATAAGCCTGAGCACAACACTGAGCTGATAATCTTTTTGGTAATATCATCATGCGAGGCTTCTCAACTGCTTAATTATAAAAGGTTCATGTAAAAATTTAAGCTGGGTCTTTCAATGGATACCATTAAATATTTGGTAAGTAATGCAAAATATAACTGCATGTGCAATTAACTGCATCATACCATAACATTAATGATTAGAATAATGGTAGAAAATAAAAATATATGTAAAAATATTATTAAAAGAGTCACCGTAATATGTAGCCATTCTTCTATTCAGATCTGTTTGCTTTGTCCATCAAAATCATATCTTTACTCTTCAATCTCTATTGTATCATCGTTATTTCTCCCAATCCACTCTTTTTACTTGCTCTCTTTCATGTTTCTACTCTTTATTTTCCGAACTTATCTTGCCTCATTCTCCATTGCTATATGATATTTATTCCCATCTATTTTGGTTTAGCAGGTAGCACCGTAGCAGTCATAATTTATTAGCAGTTTGTGGCACATGTATTATTTGTTCCGAAAAGGAACTTAAACAGGAAAAATTTGACAAAATAATCTACATTGTGACTTATACTTTCATTAACTGATCCTGTGGACAACATTGCAGAACTCATAAAGTTGTTACTGCAGGTTTCAAGCTTTTTGATTGAGCTTTTCACTTTTCCGCTTTCTCTCTGCTTCCAAGCCGTCCAAGTCGAGGCTCAATAGGAAACCATATTCACCTTCGTCCTATATCTGCCTCTATGTTAATCAGTAGCCAAATTGTGTAGCAAAACCATCAGATCCAATTAGTGAAAATTCAACTGCAAGGCAAGAGAAAACAACTTGTATACGAATTATGCAGCAAAACTTGATCTACCTAAAACACGATAGATTCAGGGTGTGTTCGGCGCAAGCGGAAGCGGAGAATTTAAGCGGAGATTTTGAACGAAGAATGTTAGCGGAAAATTGTAGTTAGTGGAGAATGTGTTTGGCGCGTTAAGAGGAGAATTTGAGCGGAGTACTTTATTTTTATTTTGTAATTTAATGATTACTTAACAAAATGATTAATGCAAAATAACACATTTAACCAAACATATCATTTCAGTACATAATAATATTTCATACCAGCTCACTACATAATAATATTTCATAACAGATCACTACATAATAATAAAACGAGAACATACAACAAACTACTAACGTCTGCGGAATCCAGAAAGATAATAACTCATGTACCCAGCAACTCCATATCAGACAAGGTCTCAACCACCTCCAAAATAGACCGGTCAAAATGAAAAATCTCAATAATCTCCCACTTGTCGGCATCAGTGATGGGCGAGAGAATGACATAGCATCGGTCCACTGCCCTGGCGAAACGCTCTGTCTGAACGAAGTCCGGTTCGGGAGGAGCAGCCCTACTAGATGTGGCGTGCGTCGACTGCCTTCGTGCATACTGAACCGGCGGTGTACTATCTGCGGCGTCTGGGGGACCAGGTGGGATCTGATAACTGCAAGTACTTGCGGCAATGAAGCCCCTAAAAAGCTAGTCTTGCTCACGAAACTTCAGAGGTGGCTGTCTCCTAAACCTCTAGTACATGCGTGCAGCCTCATGCCACCAGTCGTCTGATCCATCCAAGCGGTCCTGCGTAGCATCCCAAAAACAGCCAAGTATCCGTAACAGTGCATTCCATGAAGTCCAGACCCTCTTCAGATTATCCCACTTGTTTTTTATTTGGGTCTGAGTCACCTCGTCCTCAAACATCTCATTGAACTCAGTCTGCACAGCAGTGAGGAATATGTTGCTTCCTCGAAGATGAATATTATTGAGGCAAATATCTATGAAAGCCTCAATGCGGTCCACCGGCCATAAAACATTCGGGGCGTTGGAAGAGCGAGAAGCAGAAGAATGTGTCATTTGACTGAAAAAAGAAAAAATAAACATAAAAATTAAACGTAAACAGAAAATAGAAAAATAAAAAAATTACCTTAGGAGGCAGAGCGAAGCAGGAAGAAGAAGCGAGAGAATTGAGGAGAAAAGGAAAAGGAGGGGGGAGAGGAATTTATAGTTTGGGGGGGGGGGGGGGGGAAGAGGAGCCAACGGCTCAATTTTAAGCCGTTGGCTCAACGGTCCTTAATGGACCATTGAACAACGGACGCGTCCGTTGTTCAAAGATCCGCTAAGGACCAAAAGAACGGACCCTTAGACCTTCAAATCCACTCGCGTACTAATTTTATCCATCTTTGGTTAATTCCGTACAAAGTTTAGAACGTCAAAAAAGTGGGTAAGAGAATTTTGTGTAAAGCGAAAGAATTCGAAGATGACTAGAACAATGTTCAAAGAAAATGGGGGCACTTCGGAGATTGTGGTGAAACGTGGATAAACATAACATGAAAAGACAAAAGAGCCGAGATGTTTTTACTGGGTAAAAGGTTGAACCGCGGACGTTTCTGGAAATACAAAAAAACTTCAACAACCCTGAAACATTTGTATTATTTGTGTGTGTGTGTGTGTGTGTATTTAAGGCAAGGGTGACCTACCAAATTGCCTGGATGAAATTTCGTCCATGTAAGTTGCGAACACGAAAATTTTCTAATTTTTGAGAACTTGGCCTCTTCTGGTACGTCCGGTTATATATACGATCTTTCTAATCCTATCAGTGATATAGCTCACTTGGACTGAATCTTGAAATCCAATGGCCTAAGATCCCTGGGATATACTATGAATAGAACACCAGACCTAACACTTCACTCATAGTACCTAAAGTCATGACGTATGTTATGAAGAAAGAAAATAAGACTTTACAACTCCACTAAAAGCAGTGAATAAACACAAATAACAAATGAAATAACATTTTGTTCTAGTGACTAAGAAAAAAGCACAAATAGATAATGGTGTATGACAACTTAAGATGTTTTCAAGGGAAGAAAATGAAACAAATAAAAGAAAGTAAAAGTGGAAGATGTATTTAAATAATCAAATAGAAAATGAAGAGGCATGCAATTATATTCCTACAAAACTTTTACCTTCATAGACATTGTAATATCAATTTAAAAAAAAGAAAATCACGATATGATGAATTAACATTATATGGTCAAATAACTATTACATTAATCGTATTGGAAGGTAATAGTAAACGAAAAGACATTAGTTAGATATAAACCTAAAATGATAAAAAAATTGAGGAAGTAAAAGTGTAAAATCTGTAAAAGGTTGTACTTATACAATATTTGGAATGAGAATGAATGTGGCAAGAAAAAAACTGTTGTCTTGTGAATTTTTTTTTTTAATAATATAATAGGTATATACAAAATATTTTTCTCATGTTAAAATGATTTGAGTGGAATGATTAATTTTATAGAAGTGAGGCGGGGATATAATCATAGTGCAACATGGAGGAGAAATAAAGACATAAATTAAGAAAGCTTATTGTAACGTGAAGGAGAAGCAAAGACATAAAAAAACTGTTGTCTTGTCATTACTTTCTTTTATAATAATACAATTGGTATATACAATATATTTTCCTCATGTTATAAAATAATTTGAGCGCGTTGATTAATTTATGGAAGCGAAAACGATATATAAGCATAGTGCACGGTGAAGGAGAAGCAAAGACAAAAACTAGGAAAGCCTCGTAAATGGAAGATTTTTGATTTCTGTGACAATTAATGTGATGACATAAATGTGCATATCTCAAAGACTATTTTTTAAAAGTTACATATGTAAGAAATTCTAATAAATCACCTTTAAAGATGGGAACAAATGAGATGAAAATGAAATACTAATTTAGATTTTAGCGGAAGCGAGAATGGAATATTAGCGTTTAACCAAAAAAAAAAAAAAAAAAAACTATTAATTAAGAAGGTGTCATAAACGGAAGTGTGTAGATTTCAATAATAATTAATGTGACAGACGTTAATGGAAAGGTACAAATTTGAGGGACTATTGATCTCTTTAATTCCTCTAGTTTCTCTATTCAAATTAAAATTCTCAAGATATTTTGTATTAAATTTAAAGTTTAATACTATATTTTGGGAAAACCTAATATTAATAGGTGAATTTTACCCACAATCAATTCAATATTCGAATTATCAAACGCTTGACCACTATTAATTATAAATTAATACACGTAGTAAAACTTGCTTATTTTACTAAGCATTACACTGCTAATATTCAGCGATAGATACTACAACGATACTTGGGAGCCAAGCATCAATTTTGATAAACCGCCCGCTGCTTCACCTTCGTCTTCTTCTGCTGCCTCCTCTTTTCTCCAAACCCTAACATTATCTGAATTCACACAATGGCCCCGTCTCTTTTAGGCCCACCTCGTATACCTCCGCTTTTACGCCTACCTCGTATACTTCCCCTTTTAAGCTCACCTCCTATACGCCAACCCCCACCCCCCAAATCTGACGCATCTGACGATGCCTCTACCCCTGTGACAACCACCTCCAGTGCAAGTCTGTTCATCCAGTCGATGGATAAAAAATTCAACGAATCTATAACCCAGCCTCATATGATGGGTCGGACTGAAAACAACTCACCAACGTTCATTACTTCAGGTAACCCTAACCTCGATTTCTTCTTCCATGTTGTTCCTTACTCCCATTCTTCTGTAGTAACGGATCTACTATCTAAATCGTGGGACCACGATCCGTTAACCGCTTTGAAGCTCGTTTGCAACCTACGTGGCGTCCGTGGCACTGGTAAGGCCGACAGAAAAGGGTTCTATTCCTGTGCTTTATGGATCCACTCAAATCATCCAAAAACTCTTGCTCTAAATGTATCATCGTTTGCTGAGTTTGGGTACATGAAGGACCTTTTGGAGATTCTGTATCGTCTTCTGAATGGACCTGACATCCGCATACTTAACAAGCGGAATAGGGCAAAGCGTGATAGACCAGAAATGAATATTCCATATAATTATGAGCCCCATAGACCATTTGTGTGGCGGAATAAGAAGAAAGATTTGAAGAAAGAGAAGAAGGTGGGGACAAAAGAAGAAAGGATTGCTGCAAATATGGAGAAGATGAAGATTGAATCTCAGAAAGCAAAAGTTGCAAGGCACAGTAAGGTGGCTGAATTGGCAGCAAAGGTGGTGGAGAGGTACTACGCAGATGCAGATTTCAGATTTCTGCATGATTGCATCTCCGAATTTTTTTCTGGTATGTTATCATCTGATACCGAAATGTTGAAATTGGGTAAACTGAACAAAATTGGGCTTGCTGCTAAATGGTGTCCATCTCTTGATTCCTCATTTGATAAATCGACGTTGATGTGTGAGAGTATAGCTAGGAGAATGTGGCCCAAAGATAGTGTAGATGAGTATAAAGATATTGCGGAGGAGCACTATGCCTATAGAGTTAGAGATAGGTTGAGGAAGGAGGTTCTTGTTCCACTGCGTAAGGCTCTTGAGTTGCCTGAAGTCTATATGAGCGCTGGTCAGTGGGACTTGCTTCCTTATAATAGGGTTGCTTCAGTTGCAATGATGATGTACACCAAGATTTTCATGGAACACGATGCAGAAAGGTTCCAAGATTATTTGAATAAAGTGAAAAAAGGAAAGGCTAAGATTGCCGCTGGTGCATTGCTTCCACATCAAATATGTGCTTCGGCTTGGAATGAAGAAACACGTGATGTGGCGGAGCTTCAGTGGGATAGAATGGTGAAAGATATGTTGGAGAAAGGGAAGTTGAAGGATTCCATTGCCATTTGTGATGTTTCGGGTAGCATGGAGGGAACTCCTATTCGTGTTTGTCTTGCTCTTGGGATATTGGTATCTGAACTCAGTGAAGAGCCATGGAAGGGCAGGGTTATAACTTTCAGTGAAAATCCTCAGATTCATATAATAGAGGGTAAAACACTCATGGAAAAGATGAAGTTTGTGGAAACAATGGAGTGGGATATGAACACCGATTTTCAGAAAGTATTTGACAGGATGTTAGATGTTGCAAAGAGTGAAAAGCTGAGTAAAGATCAAATGATAAAGAGGGTGTTTGTGTTCAGTGACATGGAGTTTGATGAGGCTTCTGCTAATCCCTGGGAGACTGACTATATGGCAATATGTAGGAAATTTAGTGAAAGTGGGTATGGAGATTGCGTGCCTCAGATCGTGTTTTGGAATTTGAGAGATTCCAGGTCAACACCAGTTCTGGCAAATCAAAAAGGAGTAGCTCTTGTGAGTGGATTTTCTAAGAATTTGATGAAAATTTTCCTGGAAGATGGTGGAGATATCGATCCTATCGCCGTCATGGAAGATGCAATTTCCCGTAAGGAGTATCAAAAGCTGGTTGTGTACGACTGATGACAGCTACAGCTTGAAAAATCTCTGGTATTTTCGTTTATGGTGAACTGTTATCAATCCTTGTTTCTGGCTCTCTGAGAGAAAAATAAATTCACGATTTTACATGATAAAATGCTGTAAAGCATCTTTTTGGGTCAATTTTGATTAAAATGATAGGGTTACTTGTCTGCCTAATTTTTTATTGCCGTTTAGAGTTCTGTTTTGAGCAGTAGTACTATTGGCATTTGGAAAAATGCCAGGATTTTATTATCTATCATCGTGTGCTCCTCATCTAATCTAATCTTATATAAAATCTACTGCCACGATGATGCTGTTACTTATGTTGGTCTTTGTTTTCACTCCAATGTCCTTTACTATTCCAGTGTGGACTACTATAATCCTAGGCTTCCTAGCTTGTGTAATTATAAAGCCTGTAGCACATATGTACACTGTTTAACTTTTTTGTTTGTAGACTGCTATACCACTTCATGGTATAATTATAAGAATTGAACTCTTATCAAGATTTCGTGATTCTTTAGTAAGTCTGCTTCCCGTGGTTTAAAATTTAAAAACTACTATATGTTATACTGTGGTAAAGTGCACTTTAAAATTTAGACAGTTGAATAATGATTTTAATTTTTAGACAAATTGAATAACTTTTTTTTTCTTTGAAATCTTTTTACTTAAGCTTAAGATGATAAATGCCCACAAGCATTAATTTGGTGAAAAAAATTCTCAACTTGTCAGCAATCATAAATATAGTGGCCACAAAACATTAATTTAGATATTTGAATGAATTATTGTATGTATGACTGTTCGTTTATTTGGTTAATCCTCTGCCTTAGCTTATGCGTTTGTTATTGTGCATTTTTCTTGTTACAACTGAGCTTGTGCATAAATTTGTTTCACCTGAACATGTGTATTTTTTGCTTTGCTGCATCACTGCACTTGTGATTGTGCACATGCGTATAGAAAGGTATTAGCTTATCTGTTTGCGTTGGAATTGGGATAAAATGGGTACTGATGGGAGGGATGTGTACATGCTTTGGTGCACGTTGTTTACCATTTTGGGGTTGGAATTGATGTAACTCGGCTTATTTAGCTTTTCATTCACTTGTTTGTCATTGTGGTTAAAAATCTCTTTAGTTTGTAAATCTATACGCATACAGTCAACAAGTAAATTCACATTTAGCACTTCTATTTCACTTTGTAGTTTCTGAACATCACTCGGTATAATATTTTGCACCTTCTTGCATTATCACCATTTTTTCAAAATTGTCTTTGCCTTTTAGTCCTTGTATATTAACCTTAATACCTTTCTTACACACAAATGGACCTGATTCACTTAGAATACAGTATTTGGATAATGTAGTTAACAAGGCTTCTTCGAAATTGTATGTAATTTCACTTAGAATACAAGTACCTTACAATATCTTCCAAGTCCCATGTTATATCATACATGGACTTGAAATTTTACTAGCTTTTGTTAGTTCTATTTTACATGTAACTAGGTGTACCCGGTATAATTTTCAGTTCACCAAACTCAAGAAAAATAATAAATCAAAAAATAAAATAAAAGATGATCAGCTAACGCATTCTCTGAGTTTAGAAAGATATTAAAACCTCCTTTTCTCTTGAATTTGATTTGACAATTTAGGGTTCTTTAGGGAAGCTCTTCATAATTTGTTATTGTTTAGCTGTTGTTTGCTTTGGAATCCATTTCTTGTTGTGATAACTATTTTAAAATTTGAGTTGGAGTCCTATAAACCTGTGAATATTTATTATACACAAGTTTATATGTATAATTATATGGTTTAAATGGATGTGTTTCTATAAAAGTTACGGCTTAGTATGTTGAATAACTATATTTCATAGTATGTTTAGCTCCTATGTAAGTAAGGAGGAACCACTTATAAAGTTGCTTCCATCATAAAAAATAGAATATGAAAAGTGGAAAAACAAAAAAGCCGACGCCATGGCTCCACAAAGAATAAGAAGATTTTCATTGATGTACTTTATGAAAATATGAAAGTGGGAAAATTACAATGTTCTACTTTCACAAAAGATGTATTGGGTCAGACTAATCAACAGATGATTCAAGCAACGAAATTACATTACATGATAGATAAGCAAAAAGGAAAATGGAACCGTCTTCGTTGCGAGCATCGTCTATTTTGTGATCTTTTAGCGCATACGGGCGTCACATGAGATTCTAATACAAATCAAGTAAATGCTCTAGAAGAAGTTTGACAACACTTCTATACGGTAATATACGTTATGAAAATTATACATTTAAATTAAAATTTCTAATATTTGTATATATTCTAATTAACTATCATATAATATATTACTTTTGCAATTATAGAAAAACAAGACAGAGTACAAAAAAAATTTAAGAAGGAAGGATGTGAGCATTATGCGATCCTTGGAGAGATATTTGGGTGGACAACCACCACGGGTGGACAACCACCACAGGTGGACTGGGAAATGCTTCTACTCAACAACCTCCTACTTCATATGAACAACGACAATTAGAAGAAAATTTCTTATCCAAAGGAGTACATGTGCATGTGGAGACTGAAGACGATGATGGAACAAGCTTCCATACGAGTGATTATACGAGTATGAACGATCGTCGTCATAAGAAATTGAAAAGTAGCATGATAGACAAACTTGAAGATTGTATGGAAAAGTGGATTAACATACGAAGTGAAGAAGCTAAGCTGAAAAATGCATGCTTAAAAGAAAAGCTTGCGGGCCTTCAGAAAAATTCGTCTACTTTGGAAAGCAATGTCACTGCTTTGGGCCCTTACTCGCACATGGCTTGTTTGGATATATTGAATAGCATAACCAAGATGACCAACGAAGTTTATATCAAAGCGCTAAGGGCTTTTAAGGATCCAGATTTTCGAGTGACATTTGTGAAGATGTCGGAGCATAGGCACTTACCTATTTTAGAACTTCTTTGATTTGCATAACGTTTATCTAAATTATGTGTTACAAGCTTAACTAATTTTAAATCATGTTATTGTTGTATTTTACTCTATTGTTCTTTGTTTGCGATTTAACTGTGTTATGCTGTTATGTTCTTGTTAGTACATTGTTATGTTGTATTGTGTACAATTGTTTGCAATTTAACTGTGGCATTTTCTGGTTTTGACTTTTATTGTTATGTCCTATTTGGTTTTGACACTTTCTGGTTTTGGCTATGATGAAATAGGCTAAGGCTTTTCTTGTTATATTGTATTTGCTAGTTTTAACAAAAATTTTGTGCGGAAAGGATTCATGTAGTGAGGTATGAAGTTGCTTAGGATGACCATAGTTTATTGGAACAAATATGTTTTGTTGTGGTCCATAGTTCGACTGTAAACGGAATAGTTAGCGAAACATTTGAAATGTTCAATGTTTAAATTGATGTTACTAAATAAACCTATGCAATGTATTTACCGATTTCTTTATAATGTAACACTGCAGTAACATGGTAATATTGATTAATGTAGCATTGGTGATATATGTTCACATATGTTTTGACTGTTATAGGCTATGATTTAGGAGAAGTATTCTAATGTTGTAGTATATTTTGTAGCCACTTACATATTGGAATCTAAAGCTTAGTGCGGTAAGAAGGAGCCATTGTAGGCAGTATACAAGGTAACTGCACAACCTAAAACTTATATATATATATATATATATATATATATATATATATATATATATATATATATCAACGTGTGATTTCACACTATTTGAACTATCTTAGTGACAACTCAACATAATAAGGACTGTTTTGAGTAGTTCAGTACAAATGTATTGGAGTTTAATAAATTTTATATTGCATATAACATGCATTTGTTTGACATTTTGTTCCGTTAACTTTACATTAGGTATTGTAGTTACTATAGCATGGATGAAGAGAGCTAAGTGAATTCTACCAAGTAAATTTACAATATAAAGCTTGTCTAAATTTTTGGTCAATCTTTTGAAAATTTATTACAAATGCATAAGTCCATTAAGTGATGAATTCATGTTAAATCTTTTTTCCAGTGAGATGCCTGTTGAGTTTGTTGAAATTTCAAACATCTCTAATGATGATCCAAGCGATGATGATTAGATAACAAGGGACGACCTTACATAAGATGACAGTGAAGATATAACGATGTTTAATTTTTTATTTGCTAACCGAAGAAGTATTGCTAATAGAAGACTTCGTAGAACATCATCTCTTACTGGAAAAGAGTTAATGTTTGAGATTTTAAATGGACATCCATCTGCCTATCATGAAATGTTTTGCATGCAAAAATATGTGTTTCTAAACTTTTGTGATGCTTTGAAAGGAAAGGGACTACTAAAAAAGGGTAAAAAAAGTCGATTTTGAGGAGGACGTTGCTATGTTTTTGATGATTATATGACACGCAACACGCTATAGTGTGATTGGTGACCGTTTTCAACATTCCAATCATATAGTTTAAAAATGGTTCACAAAGTTTTACGAGCTATTTGCTCGTTAGGCATGAAAGTTATTCAACCAAAAAAATCAGGATACAGTCCATGAACGTCTTTTGCAAAAGTATCTTCATTTCAAGGCAATACAATCAAATACTTATGATAATTATCTACTTATAAACAAAATAATAATAATAATAATGTCATTTAATATCATGCAACAGAATTGTATTGGAGCAAAAAATGGAACACATGTTTCAGCGTGGGCTCCTTCTACAAAGCAAACATCTTTCCGTGGCAGGAAAAATGTCGTGACACAAAATGTGATGGTTGCATGCGACTCCGATATGAGATTCATATTTGTATATGCTGGGTGGGAAGATATAGCTAATGATTATCGAGTACTTATCGATGCAGTTTCAAAACCAAACAACAAATTTCCAATGCCGCAAGGAGGTACTTTTAACTAATTTTATTTGTGACAGATAACAAAAAATTTACAAATATTTATAATTAACTTATTCAAAAATACAATTCTTTCATATGATGGGTTTTAAAATTTATTTGTAGAACAATTCTATCTTGTTGATTCTGAATATCCAAACATACCTGGATTTTTTTCTCCTTATCGTGGACAAAGATACCATTTACATGACTATAGCGGACAAGAAAGACTACATGGAAATGAAAACTTATTTAACTATAGACATTCATCATGTTGGAACATTATTGAGCATTGTATTGGAGTTCTAAAAGCAAGATTTCCTATTTGAAAGTTGATGACAAATTTTTCGCTATCTAGACAAAGACAAATTCCAATTGCATGTTGCACAATACACAACATTATTCGGAAGAGCACACGATGGATAATCTATTTACTGAATATTTATCTGAGAGTATGGTATTTCAATCCACATTGGAGTCAAGTCATGAACAAGAAGTTGCGCATTTTAATGTTAGTCAATCGGCTCAAATGGGATATGTTAGAGATCAAATAGCCACACAGATTTGGAACGAGTATGTAACAACTCGTCATTTATATTTCAGGTTCAATTTCATTTCTATTTCTATTTCAAATCATTCCATCTTTATTTCAGTAAGATATTTGAATAGTTCAGGTACTCTTATTTTTATTTATTTTTATGATGTGATTCAGTAGATGTCTTACTTTTGTACCATCGTTTGCAGATGTGGCTCATAAGACATCAGAAGAGCGTTGCTTACAAAATTTGTAGCTAATATTAATATCATATTGTTACGAAAGCCGCTTGAGTTGTTCTCTTTCAACTCTCTTTATCTTGCTTATCTCTTATATTATATATTCGAAATCGTGTTATGAACTTTTTTATTGTAATTTTATTCTTGTACAATTTGGCCTTATGTAGTTTAAAATATTGTATTCTCTTTAATGTTTAATCATTATGTTTAGAATTCTGCTTAATATCTTTCACGTATTATCGGTTTTTAATTTGCAGCTTGATATATTCACAGTTGTTTTTATTCAACTTCTTTATGTTTGAATTTTTTGTTTTGTTTTCTGTTTGACTTACAACATGAAGTATGTTCATGCAAACATGAAAAATGAATAGTACATATTATTGGGGGCGAATATTTGAACATAAAATTAGATACAATTAATGACAAAAGTGATCTAGATCGTTGAACCGCTTTGTCTTTATATGAAAGAGTCGAATTCATAAGGTAATCTAATGACGAATATTTGTTGTGTCATCAATTATATCTATATTTTTTATCCAAATAGACTTCCCTATATTATATATTACGTATTATACTTTAAACATAAAATTTGTTTTAATTGCCAAAATGAAAACTCAGAATTTCAAAATTTGAAAACTGTATGTCAAACCAAACGCATTTTTCAATTTTTAGTTTTGAAAACTTGTTTTTGAAAAATGGATACCCAAACGCATTCTGAGAAATAGTGAAAATATTCAAAATGAAAATTTGAAAACAACCATGAAAATTCAAAATGTAAACCAAACACACCCTAAATTTCAGACCCTAAAGTAGAAAAGAATAATTTTAATTTATTTAATATATGAAGTCAAATAAAGATTTTAGAATGGTCCTTATTTTTATCAATACAGATAGGTTAGTTCAATTTCCATTTGTGAAAAATATGCATAAGGACAAATTCTAAAGAGAAAATTAAGCCGAAGGACAACAAATTTTATATTTAGACTGAATGGCAAAATTTAAAAAAATTGAAGGACAGTGCTAAATATAACTAATATTTGTATAGTGTAAAACTTACTGTAATGCTAGTTATAATTAGCATTTTTGTACAATGTAAAAACTGAATATTATGTAATGTATTTAGCATTTTCCTTCAATTTGATTTTTTTTTTTTTTTTTTTGAAATATATCTTTTAGCCTAATGTAGGAACTCAATGGCCTTCAGCTTGATTGTTTCTACTTTCTAATTACCTCTTTCTATTTATAAAGTATGTTTTTCCTATACATTTATCCTTTTTTTTGTTGTTTAAGGTCTTTCTGTTGTTATTTTATGATGAGTTTAATGATCTTGTTTTAACTAGGAATGACAATGGGGCGGCTCTAAGATCCAGATCCGGTTGACCCACCCATGTTTTGACCTGTTTAGACCCGTCTCATTGGATCTTTGCGGCGGGTAAACCCGCTACCCTCTTTGAGAGGTCTGAGTCTACGGTCGGGTATGAGGCACGACTAATCTGTCCAAACCCAACATGCATTAGTGAAACATTGTTAAACTGTTTTATGACTATAATGATTACTTGTCAATCTTTTTAAATATACGTGGTTATAACATGAATATTATATACTTTCGATAAATAAGCTATAATTTTTTCATGGTATTTAGTTACATGAATGATAATTATACAACAACAAATGCATACATTCTAAACTGTTATTGTCAATTCATTTTGTTATATTCTCTTATCATAACAAACACATTATTAGTAGTATTTAATTTATCATTTAAGGATAAAAATATAAATACTAAAATTGTATTTGTTGGTATACAATTTAATCGGATCTTGAGGCGGGTCGGGTCTACCCTAATCTGTACAGGTTTCGGGTATGGGGCAAAATTCTAGATCCGCACCGGATCTATGGGGCAGGGTCTGGGGCGAGGTTCGAAAACCTTGGGATGGATCTGGAACACTAAAAGCCAGTCTCATTGTCATCCATAGTGTTAACACAAGGTAGAAGTATATAAATTGTAATGATAGTGTAACTGAAAATCCAAGTATAAATTATTGAATTAATTGTAATGTTCAATCGTACAACATTATGTTATTTTTTTTCCTTTCCATTTTCGGTTGTCTGATGGAGGAAATCAAAATCATATTGTCATTTTGAATGGAGAAGTGTTTGATAGTCAAAATATGGAAGAAGACGATTAGCTAAATGATTCAAAGGCATGGAAGTTTATTTAACTAGCCATTTTAACTATAGGCTTGGAAACAGAAAGGTCAGACACATGAGTCTAGTGTCTTCTTTGTGATATTGTATTGGGTATCCTTGTTTGTTAAGGGCAAACAAACATGGTTCCAAAAAGGAAGCTAGACATATGAATTTAAGAATCCAGACTAATTCACTGTTAAGTACCGACAATTGGTAACAAATACATACATACATACATACATACATACATACATATATATATATATATAATATGTGTGAAATTAGGTGAAGTGGCTTCTTATTGCCTAATGATAAGTTTATAGGCAACACTTATAAATAATCAGTTTTAAGAATAATTTATAGAAAAATAGTAAATTCATTCATTTATTTATTAATTATACAAGAAAATGATAAATTCGTTTTATTATTTCTGTATAACTAAACATGAAAACTTCATTTATTTTTTCATAAATAGTCCTTAAAATTGATCTTTTAGAAGTGTTTTTCTTAAAACTTGCTACTTGGACGAAGAAACCTTTAAGTGAAAATCCTCGTTAATATATAGTCTGATGTTCTAATAGCAGTATATTAATCCTATAATTCCAGTCATGGGGTGATTCATTTAAATCCAGGTGAGGGACTCTAAAAATATGTTTCAATACTGATTTGTTAGTCTGTCCTCTTATGCTAACCCTGAAACCGTATTAAATTTATAACAAATACAAATTATTAATTTACAGAAGTGGTAAATATATGTTGTATTATTTTGCAGTAGTGATAATTACATTTTAACTAGGTAGTACAATAACTTTAATAAATGTAATGTTTACACCAAAATTCGGCACAAAAACCCGAGAAATAGAATCTAGAGAAATGAAATGAAGAAATAATCTGGAAACATAGAAAACAATCAGCAATACACAAGTTACTAGTGGCTCGACATTGATTGTCTATGTCTACCTGAAGCTCTTTATTTATTTTCATTAGTTTCCAATTACAAGCAGTTAAGGATCGGTATGGATCCATATAGTACAAGAATATATAGTGGAAGTCAAAGATCAATAAAAAAGAATCCTTAAAAAGTATGAACCTTGTATATATAACTGAAGGCGACCATAAAAATCGTTATCTACTTACATATCACACTCATAGTCGTATCAAAGAGTGAAATGTCGAGTATATATAATTATTCAGAGATTAAGATATCAAAAAATGACATAAAATAATAATATCACAATGAAAGTAAACAGTTTATGAAAACACTTTAGCAAAGAAATATTTCAGAAAACATAACTAGTTACAACGTCCACTACAACAAAATGGAGATTTCATAGCGTTTGAAATACCATATTTCATCTACCATAGCATTTCAGAAAACGCCATGTAACGACATGTTATGTTAGACTTTCTATTTTAAGTAGAACAAAAAACGGTATGAAAAATGAATTTTCTATAACGTTTATTTGCAATCAAACAAAAATGTCGTAGAATATACTATTCGATACTTACATTTTATAACGCTTGTGTGTATGTTTATAGCATTTTATTTGTATGTTTTATAGCGTTTTATTTGTATGTTTTATAGTGTTTATCGTGACATTTCTATAGCGCTTGGTCGTACAATTGTAAGCATTTCTTATGTGTTTCTATAGCATTTATTTAGATATACTAGCATTCCTAATGTCGGTTTCTATAGCATTTATGAAACGCTAGTGCTAATATTATTATTTTATAGATTTTATTTATCGTTGTTTCAACTATTTTTATGTATATACACAAACGCGCATTTAAACATATATTATCGCCATATAAATATAACAAATTTTCATAAATAGCAATCATGTAAATTATTCCATATTATTTCATACATATTATTTAAATAACTTTTCTTGTATCCATACTTTGTATTTATTAACGTTATTCAAATAAATTTTTGCATATTCAAACTTACTATTTCATACATAATGTTTTATCATTTTTTCCATGTCCGCACATAATACATCATACATAATATGTCATACATTTTTGCTGCAACAAGTTACTTAAACAATAGAAAAACGATAAATTTATTCTTGTTTTGCTTCTGATATTTTCTAATTAACATCAATAATAGTGGTCTTGTAAGTATTAAACAAACAAACAAGGTGTTAGTAATTACTATATTATATATTATGTTAATATTAAATAAACAAACAAGGTGTTAGTAATTACTATAATATATATTGACAAAGTAAAAGAAACCAAAAGGAAAAGAAAAGGAATGCAACTAGGACCAAAAATATAATGCATTTATGCAATAAATTACTGCTGATGTGCATTCGGACATGCAAAAACTTAGAAATAAAAGCTAACCTATTTATGAAGGTGATCCATGTTGGCTAGTGGTTTCTTGTTCTCTTTAAAATGCCCGTTCACCCTTTTAGATCCAAAATGTGGTTTGTACCAATCTCATACAGCCTTACTTTATCACCATGATTTCTATCTACAATCACCTCCTAAGTGGTTTAAATCAGCTAATCTTAGTTGTACCATTCTACAAAATAGTTAAATTCTATTAACAATTTTTTTTAACAAAAGGAATATATAATATAACAAAAGGGAGAATGTAGCCATTCTCCAACGGCTAATGAAAACCGTTTTTGCAGGAAATATAAACCATGCATGCACACAAACAAAAGCCACATAATAGAATACAACTGTAAAAAACAACAAATGAAAAGATGTAAAAAGATAACATCGGAAAAGGCCATGCCGATGGAGCCTAAGCAGACAGACATAGACAAAGGACACTGAAACCTCCAAAGCTCCACGCAGACAAAAAAATATAGTGAGGCCATGAAACAACCCGCGAATTCTGAACCAATTTAAAAATTTTATTTTAGAAATTTTAATGGATTTTAAATAGTTAAAATAATTTATTTTAAATAATAACAAATAAAAATTTATTTTAATTGAAGTTAGAACGAATATATTTATTTTAATTATAAAAGAGTTAGAAATAGCGCTGTAGTTTGAAATTTTGAATTTGAACTTTGACTGACTGTACAGGATGCAAAATAAATCGAATTTCAGTAAAACCAAAAATATGTAAATCTGTTTAAAAATATCTTTCCAACGAATCCAAAAAATCAAAATTTCATAGCGGGAATCAAAAGTTGTGTCCAGTTTAATTTTCAGAATAGTCGCTGTAGAATTTATATATTTATTTTTATATTAAAAATAGCCATTTTTCAAAAGACCTCCGTTTTCGACGAAACCACTTTTGTTGGAATCGGAATGTCAAATTATTACTAGGATTTAATTTTCATAAGTTTTGGAATTGATATGTGAGCGTGGCAAAAGAAAATGTGTTTTGTTAGTTTCAGTCAAATCAGATCGACCAGAAAATGGCCATTTTTCAAACGGTCTCGGAATTCGACGAAATTAGGCTAGTTAGGACCGTATCGTCAAAACATAACTAGAAATAATTTTTCTGTAATTTTTAGAGGTTGTATGTGGCCCCGGTGAATTTAAATGTAAAACCGAATTAATTAAATAAATGATTTAAATATTAAATTAAATAAAACAGGCTGAAGACGTTCGTTTGGGCTGACGGGACCTAGCCCGTTGGGTCCGGAACATGGGTATTTGCTTGGGGATAACTTTCTTTGGGCTGAAATTGGATCTGAAAAGGATTAGTGGATTTATTTGTAAAATAGAACATTTATGATTATTATATTATAAATAGTAGCATTAGAGAACCGAAACCCTAATCTAATTCTGAACCTGGCCGCCATCGTTATCCCTCAATGGCCAGAATTTTTGATTTAAAACCCCCTTACATCTTTTTAAACATTAATCAATTAAAGAAAATAATTATTACAAGATTGTTAAGCATGTTGTGTTCTACAAATCTAACGGTCAAGATGATCTTTTATGGCCTGGGGACCTCGGTTTTTAAGCTCAAAGCTTACGCGTTTGCACCAGTTTCTAAGGCGTTGGGGGGCATCGCGGAGGCTGCCGTTGGTGGCGATGGGAGGAGGTTCGGAGGCGGTCAGAGGGGCGGCGTTGGATGTGGGTCCGATGGCTTCCAGGGCGTACGGTGGTCGGCTTTCCAGAATGAGCGATGGGTTCAAGTTTCTGAAGCTACCACGAAACAAGAAGATGAATACAGTGGCCTTATTTTCTTTATTAACGTTAATGAGATTATTAACTAAATTAATGAATTAATTATTGTAATTAATCTATAAACCATCATAACTCGACCATTTTAAATCAGAATTTCATGAAATCAGTTGCGTTGGACTCGTGTTGACCAGATTTAGACGATGGGACTGACCAGATCTGAAATGGAAAACTTTGAAAATTCAGATAAAAAGCGATGTGAGAAATCTTATTTTATTTTTATTTATTTTAAATAATTAGCATAAATCGTAATTGTGTTCTCATCCATTCACTGTATATGCTATGCTAGGTGATTTGAGTTGTATGTGATGTGGTAATGTGGACCTGTTTGTTTGGGTGATATTATGTTGTACTTGAAATTGCCATTACAATGAATCGAACATTTTTGGGTGTTATTTTGTTGAATCAAACGTATTCAACGGAAATAAAATATCGCTATTATTGTTAACATGACATCGTTTGGTAAATTTAGATTAACAATAAAAATCTCACCTTTATTGTTGACATGGAACACTGTTTTGTCAAGATATAATATGTGACGGCCCGCTCCGCACCAACCGACACTTCCTCCAAGTGTGCGCTGTACACATGTCCAACTGGCACGGAACGGTCGTCATAAGAAAAGAAAGAAGAGAATGAACTAATCAAGGAACCTGTAGAATGTCTCACAGCGCATGGAATAAAATATATTAATAACATACTTGACATAAAACAGGTGAGACAGTGCATAAGCTGATAACTAATAATAAATGTCAACATCAGAGCAGCGGAAATCCAAATACAGCTTATTACAACTTTTCAAAATCTACTGTCTCTAAACAAAAGAAAGCTAAAGTGGAAGATACACCACCAATGCCCAAGCAGTGATCTTCGACAACACAGGGAGAATACTATATATATATATTACGTGGAAGCCTCCTGCTCGTCTCCGGATCATCTACCCGTGCATCACCAGCTAACCTGTCTCTAGTCTGCTCGTGTGAGCACCCAGAGTAATAAGAAGAGACATAAAACTCTGGGTCAGACAAAAAGTCTGGTATGAGCGATAAGCAGCTAAACAGAACAATAACAGGTATACTAAACCATACCTGAACCTGGACCTGCAACCAAAGAGTTAGCACTACATACTGTACAATACTCTAAGGTGCCATCAACATATGGTGTAAAGAAATACGGGGGTGGGGGTGTGCATGTCATAGGGATAGCAAACAATTCAATCATGGCAACCATCCTCACATCTCTCACTCAGTGCATAAAGCATACGATGTATACCGCTTTCAACCACTAGACCCATCGAAGTAGTGACGGAGTTCGGCTTGTACAACTACTGCTACCACCAAGCTTACCCCATGGAGTCATGACTAAACCTTTACAAATGACCCCACTTCATTGGTCTATAGCTCTTTTAGTCGTACCTAGACCACTGTGGCCCTGAATCCGTTCACGTACCCCCTATACATAGTGATCCAAAGTTACAGACATCGACAGCCCCTTAGCACACGTCCCGCAGCAAAGCCCAATCATGAAGTTAACTCGTTGATTCCCATCTGAATCCTTGGTACAAACTTCCCATTTGGACTACCTTTGCATCTCGGGTTATGGTCTTCTTCGGTTCGGTTCGGGTCTCTTCCTCCTATTCGGTTCGGTTCGGGCATCCTCCTCCTATCCGGTTCGGGTCTCCTCCTCTATTCGGTTCAGTTCGGATCTCCTCCTCCTATCCGGTTCGGTTCGGGTGTCTCCTCCTATCCGGTTCGGTTCGGATCTCCTCCTTCTATTCGGTTCGGATCGGATCTCCTCCTCCTATCCGGTTCGGTTCGGGTGTCTCCTCCTATCCGGTTCGGTTCGGGTGTCTCCTCCTATCCGGTTCGGTTCGGATCTCCTCCTTCTATTCGGTTCGGATCGGATCTACTCCTCCTATCCGGTTCGGATCGGATCTCCTCCTCCTATCCGGTTCGGATCGGATCTCCTCCTCCTATCCGGTTCGGATCGGGTGTTCTTCCTAACCGGTTCTGAAAATCTGCAACTTTTTCCAGCAAGCTATTTTCGCCGAACGACGGCGTTTTCAACCTTTCTAAACTTCCTATGACATTACAAAACATTCCAAACAGCAGTAACAACATATAGAATCAATCACAAACATTAAAACATCATTTACACGAAATACTTTAGATCAAACATACCCAGAAACCCATGTTTTCCCCTTAATCCTTCTTAACCGTGATTATGCATACAATTAGCAAGACTTATCCAAATTAGCCCAAATTTTTATCAGAGCCATAAAACATCATTATAGAATTTTAGGAATTTTTCCAGAATTTATTAATGTATAAATTCGCTAATCTTCACTAATTACCCATAATTAACAGTAATTAGTGTAAAAGCAAGCTAATCACTCACCTTTGCCACCACTAAAACCCCAAAACTGAAATATTCTCTGATTTGGCGCTGTTCCCAATCTTACACAGCAGCTCTACCTCGGTTCTCGTGCTAATACTCCTTGATTTGATGTTTGCTAAGCCTAATCTTCAATTAGAAAGTGATTAAGATGTGTTTTGAAGAGATTTAGAGGGTGGAGGCCATGGCTAGGTTAAGAGGAATGAATAGTGACGGCTGAAAAAAATGAGAAAAAAGTATTCTCCAAACCCTAACAGCCCTTTTAAACTCCTAATCCCGAAATTCCCCTTTGGGCCTAGCTGTTAATCACCCGGTTAAGCCCAATTAAGCTGTTTTTCACCATCTGAAACTTGTTTCAGCCATATCTCCCAAACGGTAAGTCCGTTTGGCTAATGTGACCACTCTACGGAAAGAGAAACCATCATTCGGAGCCAATGGAAGTGGTTTCAGGTCAAAATTCCTTTTCAGTCAAAAGTTATGGCCAAAACAGTGATAACTAGGGGTAAAATAGTCATTTAAAAATCGGGAAAAATCATGAACATGGGAAATGACCCCAATAGTCGTCCCCCAAAGTTACATGACCATACGACTTCGTATGTGACAGAAATAAATATTCTACGATTCTATGATGCGTAGAATGCGGGTCGTTACACTCTCCCCCCCTTAAGAAATTTCGTCCCCGAAATTCCTTAACCCAAAACATACAAAGGATCCCGCATGCCTAACAGCCACGTACAACAATCAAACATGCAAAACAAGCAAACAAGCCTATCCTAGCATGCGGAAAACTAAATCGAAGTCAAAATCTTACCAGGCAAAGAGTTCTGGGTGTGACTTCTTAATGTTATCCTCTGTCTCCCAAGTACAATCATTCTCGTTCTCGCTCCACTGTACCTTGACTAGCTTCACCGCCTTCCTTCGAAGTTGCTTCATGTCGTGCTCGACAATACGGACCGGCTTGCGGTTCCCAACCGCCTCGGGTTCTACTTCGAGGTCCTCCAACTGATCAGGTGAAATAGTCATATCTGAGTCGTGAACGAACTTCCTTAGTTGGGAAACATGAAATACGTTATGAACTCCCGCCATCTTCTCCGGTAAGTCAATTCTATATGCCAAATTCCCGACTAGTTCAAGAACAGGGAATGGGCCAACGAATCTTGGTGCCAACTTGCCTCTCCTGCCAAATCGTATTACGCTCTTCAACGGAGAAATCTTGACAAACACCAAGTCGCCAACGGAGAATTTTAAGTCTCTTCTCCTCTTATCAGCATAACTCTTCTGCCTATCTTGGGCAGCCTTCATTCGTTGTTGAATGATCTTAATCTTATCTGAAGTTTCCCTCACCACATCTGGTCCAAGCATAAACTTCTCGCCAGTCTCTATCCAACATGATGGTGAGTTGCACGGTCTTCCGTACAAAGCTTCAAACGGAGCCATACCGATACTGGATTGGTAGCTATTATTATATGCAAACTCTACTAGATGCAAATGGTCATCCCATGATCCACCAAAATCCAATATACATGCTCTCAAGAGATCTTCCAAAATACGATTCACCCTCTCCGTCTGACCGTCGGTCTGAGGATGATATGCGGTACTGAGATGTAACTCTGACCCTAGAGCTTCTTGTAAGCTCTTCCAAAACCCACTAGTGAACAACGGGTCTCGGTCACTCACAATGCTTTTAGGTACTCCATGGAATCTCACTACCCACTTCATATACAATTCTGCTAACTTAGCTGCCGTTCTGGTCGATCTGACCGGTATAAATCTTGCACTTTTGGTTAATCGGTCCACAATCACCCAAATGCTATCATGTCCCGATCTAGTCCTTGGTAAACCATCAATGAAATCCATCGAGACTTGCTCCCATTTCCATTCGGGAATTTCTAATGGCTGTAACAACCCACTAGGCTTCTTTTGCTCGGCTTTAACTAGCTGGCAATTCATGCATTTGGATATAAACTCCCCAACGTCTCTTTTCATCCCTTCCCAGTAGTAAGTCTGTCTCATGTCTCGATACATCTTATTACCACCGGGGTGTATAGTCAGTTTTGAGTGATGGCATTCTCTAAGCACTTCATCTCTCAATCCATTGACATTGGGTACAACGAGCTTTCCATTCTTTCTAAGCCATCCATCTTGATCAAGCCCATACTTGCTCATCTCCTCATCGATACCCATCTCTAACTTGGAGATGATTTCCAATAGGTTAGGATCGTCCCTCTGACTAGAGCCGATCCGCTCAATTAAAGTGGGTCTGATCGTCAAACTGGCTAACATTTCTGGGTCCAATTCGCACTTTGGTCTGAAATCAAACCCCGCGATATACTCCAGTTGCTTCCATTCAAGGAACATAGCCCCTAAACTGGCATGTCTTCGACTCAACGCATCGGCTACGGCATTGCCCTTTCCCGGTGTATATGCGATGTCGAAATCATATGAAGCTAAGAACTCTAACCACCTCTGCTGACGAAGATTCAAATCCTTTTGAGAGAAAAGATACTTCAGCGACTTATGATCAGTAAACAGCTCGAATCTTTCTCCCAAGAGATAATGTCTCCACATCTTCAATGCGAATACGATCGCTGCCAATTCCAAATCATGGATAGGATACCTCTTCTCATGCGGTTTCAGTTGCCTGCTTGCATAAGCTACAACCCTACCACCTTGCATCAACACAGCACCTAGTCCGGTACCACAAGCATCTGTATATACCGTCATCTCTTCACTCCCCTTGGGAATGACTAACACTGGTGCACTTGTCAACTTTTCTTTTAGACTCTTGAATGCATCCTCGCACCTTTCGTTCCAAACAAAAGCTTGATTCTTCTTTGTCAACTGAGTCAACGGTGCTACTATCTTGGAGAAGCCTTGGATAAACTTACGATAATATCCCGCTAATCCCAAGAAACTTCTTACGTCTGTTGCATTCTTGGGCGTAGGCCAATCCTGTACCGTAGCCACCTTTGCCGGGTCTACGGCAATACCATTCTCTGATACAACGTGGCCCAAGAACCTCACTTCCCTCTTCCAGAAGTGACACTTAGAAAACTTTGCTTTCAATTGGTGTTTTCTCAACACCTCCATCACTATTCTTAAATGTCCCTTGTGTTCTTCCTCTGTCCTCGAGTAGACCAAAATATCATCAACGAACACAAGGACAAACTTATTCAACTGATCTCTGAATACCCTATTCATAAGATCCACAAAATATGCTGGGGCATTGGTCAGCCCGAATGGCATGACCAACCACTCATAAAACCCAGACGGCGTCCGAAATGCCGTTTTAGCTATACTCTCAGCTTCCACTCTAAGCTGATGAAAACCTGTCGCGAGATCCAACTGAGAAAATACTCTCGCATCACTCAACTGATCAAACAAATCATCTATCCGCGGTAGAGGATACTTGTTCTTCCTCGTCACTTTATTCAACTCGCGGTAGTCTACACACAAACGAAGGGAACCATCCGCCTTGGTAGCAAACACAACTGGTGCTCCCCATTCAGAAACACTCCTTCTGATAAATCCCTTCTTCAAAAGATCGCTGACTTGCACCTCGAGCTCTCGCTGCTCTCTTGGTGCCATACGACGAAGTGGCATCACTATAGGCCTGGCATCCTTTACCAAATCAATACGGAACTCAATCTCTCGGTGTGGTGGAAGTCCGGTCACTTCTTCGAAAACATCCGGATACTGGCCAACCACGGGCAAACCTGACAACTCACTATGCGGAATGTCGAGGGAGTTTAGAAAACTAGCCAATACCCCCACACTGGGTAGACCACCAAACACTATCCTCCGCCCATCATCCGCTCTAGCTGTCACCAAAAAGCCCTCACAGTCTACCACCACCCCGTATCTTCGGAGCCAATCTACTCCCAAAATAATGCCAAACCCAGTGAAGCCCAAAACAAAGCAATCACAAACAAACATGCATCCATGACTCGATAAGACCACATTACGACAAATCATGCTAAGGCTAGTAGAACCACCAATCGGGTTCGTCACTACTAAAGGTCTATCGACAATCTCGGGCTCCAATCCCAACCTATCTACCAGGTCACTAGATATGAAAGAACTGGAAGCTCCGGTATCAAACAAAACTCTAACAGGAACATCATAAACAGAAAGCATACCTTGAATGACGACATTCTTTCCCTTCTCCGCCGCTGTTGGGGCGTTCGACGAAGAAGGAATAGCATTAAGGGCGTATGCTTTCACCATTTGCTTTTCTTTAGGGGGTTGCGGACACTTGTCCTTGTGATGTCCCATTTGGCCACAGTTGAAGCACTTCCTATCCGCTGGCTTGGCCCGACAATTACTAGCATAATGGCCCTTCTTACCACAGCTGAAGCACTCAACATCTTGTTTATTCTTTTTCTTCTGGCCATCCTTAGTCTGACTCTGCTTTCTTTTATTCTGGGAACCACCCTTGCCTCCACCACTTGCTTGTGGCTTTGGCTCATCTGCGGATGCAACCTCAGTCTTCGGCTTAGGGTAGAGACTCTCTGATCTTAATGCTTTCCCCACAATCGACTCGAACGTCTCATCGATGTGGTTAATAAGCCTTTCCCCTAAGTACTGATCTAACCCAGTTATGAATCTCTCATTCTTCTTCTCGGCAGTATCAATAAGAGATAACCCATACTTTGACAAAGTGTCGAATTCAGCAATGTACTCCGAGACAACTCTGCCATTCTGCTTGAGCTCCAAGAATTTCTTAAATAGCACTGACTTCTGAGCAGCTGGAATGAACTTCTCGCTAAAGCGAGCTTTAAACTGCTCCCAAGTAATCTGATCTTCGGGAGTAGCTGCCTTTATAGCATTCCACCAATTCATTGCCCGCCCTTGCAGTTGACGGGACGCTAGCTTTCTCTTCATCGCATCCTCGATACCCAAATCCTCGAAGATACGTTCGCAACTATCCAACCAATCCTGAACATCTGTGGCCGACTCCGTACCGTGGAATGGCTTCCCACCAAGGCTAGTATAATCCTTATTCAGCTTGGCGAAGTCAACTCTTGGCGCCTGCACTATTGGACCACCACCATTTCCACCATTGGGAGCTGCCCCCCGTACATCTCTAAGCATCTCTCTCATGAGGTCAGTAAACATCGTCCTCATGTCAGCAGCATTCCCATTATTGGCTCCCCTACCAGCACCTCTAGTATCTCGGCTCATCGTGAATCTGAAAAAGGAAACGATTAACGATTCCATAGTGGTGCTAGTGCAGTACGACTTCATTCTTATACTACTAATAGTATATATATAGCTTTTGAAAACCAAAATAACCACAAATACGCTCTCTCGTATACGTATATTATCTCTCCCTGATAACTTCCCTAGGTTAACTACGCAACCTAGAGCTCTGATACCAAGTGTGACGGCCCGCTCCGCACCAACCGACACTTCCTCCAAGTGTGCGCTGTACACATGTCCAACTGGCACGGAACGGTCGTCATAAGAAAAGAAAGAAGAGAATGAACTAATCAAGGAACCTGTAGAATGTCTCACAGCGCATGGAATAAAATATATTAATAACATACTTGACATAAAACAGGTGAGACAGTGCATAAGCTGATAACTAATAATAAATGTCAACATCAGAGCAGCGGAAATCCAAATACAGCTTATTACAACTTTTCAAAATCTACTGTCTCTAAACAAAAGAAAGCTAAAGTGGAAGATACACCACCAATGCCCAAGCAGTGATCTTCGACAACACAGGGAGAATACTATATATATATATTACGTGGAAGCCTCCTGCTCGTCTCCGGATCATCTACCCGTGCATCACCAGCTAACCTGTCTCTAGTCTGCTCGTGTGAGCACCCAGAGTAATAAGAAGAGACATAAAACTCTGGGTCAGACAAAAAGTCTGGTATGAGCGATAAGCAGCTAAACAGAACAATAACAGGTATACTAAACCATACCTGAACCTGGACCTGCAACCAAAGAGTTAGCACTACATACTGTACAATACTCTAAGGTGCCATCAACATATGGTGTAAAGAAATACGGGGGTGGGGGTGTGCATGTCATAGGGATAGCAAACAATTCAATCATGGCAACCATCCTCACATCTCTCACTCAGTGCATAAAGCATACGATGTATACCGCTTTCAACCACTAGACCCATCGAAGTAGTGACGGAGTTCGGCTTGTACAACTACTGCTACCACCAAGCTTACCCCATGGAGTCATGACTAAACCTTTACAAATGACCCCACTTCATTGGTCTATAGCTCTTTTAGTCGTACCTAGACCACTGTGGCCCTGAATCCGTTCACGTACCCCCTATACATAGTGATCCAAAGTTACAGACATCGACAGCCCCTTAGCACACGTCCCGCAGCAAAGCCCAATCATGAAGTTAACTCGTTGATTCCCATCTGAATCCTTGGTACAAACTTCCCATTTGGACTACCTTTGCATCTCGGGTTATGGTCTTCTTCGGTTCGGTTCGGGTCTCTTCCTCCTATTCGGTTCGGTTCGGGCATCCTCCTCCTATCCGGTTCGGGTCTCCTCCTCTATTCGGTTCGGTTCGGATCTCCTCCTCCTATCCGGTTCGGTTCGGGTGTCTCCTCCTATCCGGTTCGGTTCGGATCTCCTCCTTCTATTCGGTTCGGATCGGATCTCCTCCTCCTATCCGGTTCGGTTCGGGTGTCTCCTCCTATCCGGTTCGGTTCGGGTGTCTCCTCCTATCCGGTTCGGTTCGGATCTCCTCCTTCTATTCGGTTCGGATCGGATCTACTCCTCCTATCCGGTTCGGATCGGATCTCCTCCTCCTATCCGGTTCGGATCGGATCTCCTCCTCCTATCCGGTTCGGATCGGGTGTTCTTCCTAACCGGTTCTGAAAATCTGCAACTTTTTCCAGCAAGCTATTTTCGCCGAACGACGGCGTTTTCAACCTTTCTAAACTTCCTATGACATTACAAAACATTCCAAACAGCAGTAACAACATATAGAATCAATCACAAACATTAAAACATCATTTACACGAAATACTTTAGATCAAACATACCCAGAAACCCATGTTTTCCCCTTAATCCTTCTTAACCGTGATTATGCATACAATTAGCAAGACTTATCCAAATTAGCCCAAATTTTTATCAGAGCCATAAAACATCATTATAGAATTTTAGGAATTTTTCCAGAATTTATTAATGTATAAATTCGCTAATCTTCACTAATTACCCATAATTAACAGTAATTAGTGTAAAAGCAAGCTAATCACTCACCTTTGCCACCACTAAAACCCCAAAACTGAAATATTCTCTGATTTGGCGCTGTTCCCAATCTTACACAGCAGCTCTACCTCGGTTCTCGTGCTAATACTCCTTGATTTGATGTTTGCTAAGCCTAATCTTCAATTAGAAAGTGATTAAGATGTGTTTTGAAGAGATTTAGAGGGTGGAGGCCATGGCTAGGTTAAGAGGAATGAATAGTGACGGCTGAAAAAAATGAGAAAAAAGTATTCTCCAAACCCTAACAGCCCTTTTAAACTCCTAATCCCGAAATTCCCCTTTGGGCCTAGCTGTTAATCACCCGGTTAAGCCCAATTAAGCTGTTTTTCACCATCTGAAACTTGTTTCAGCCATATCTCCCAAACGGTAAGTCCGTTTGGCTAATGTGACCACTCTACGGAAAGAGAAACCATCATTCGGAGCCAATGGAAGTGGTTTCAGGTCAAAATTCCTTTTCAGTCAAAAGTTATGGCCAAAACAGTGATAACTAGGGGTAAAATAGTCATTTAAAAATCGGGAAAAATCATGAACATGGGAAATGACCCCAATAGTCGTCCCCCAAAGTTACATGACCATACGACTTCGTATGTGACAGAAATAAATATTCTACGATTCTATGATGCGTAGAATGCGGGTCGTTACATAATAATTGGACAAAATACTCATTTTTGTTAAAATAGTTTAGATAAAACAGAATATCATTTTTGTTAAAAAGAAAATGTTAACATATGAAAATATTCTTTTATATGATAAAAAAAGAAACATTGTTATGAAAAATGTTTATATATTGAATATTTACCTTTTTAATGTTAAGGAACATTAAAAATGATCATCGATGAATAAAAGAATAGAAAAATTACATTTTTATTTAATGTAATCAAAGAATAGAAAATTACATTTTTATTTAATGTAATCAAAGAATAGAAAATATTTCACTTTTCTATAATGTAACAAAAGGAAGATTACACTTTTTATGTAATTAAAGAAGATAAAAAGTTACATTTTTTTTATAATGTAATAAAAGAGAATAGAAAAGTTACATTTTATATAATGTAATAAAAGGATGGAAAAGACTACATTTTTATATAATGAAATAAAAATCACATTTTTAATGAAATGTAAAGGAATAGGAAAATATAAAGAAATAGAAAAATGTCATGTTTTAAATATAAAAACATATAGTCATTAAAACTCATATTTTAATATCATTAAGGAAATTAGCAAAATGTTCAAAGTCTGAACGGAATCAAGAATTCATTAAAATATACAGTTTTAATGTCAAGAGAGTAAATAGAGAAAATTGTTCATGTTTATAATCAAACATGAATTCATTAAAATATACAAATTTTAGTGCTACGAATGTGAATAGAAATGAAAGTTGCATTTTTATAGTCATGTCAGGGACAAATAAAACATTGAATTAAAAAGTTATTCTTTTATTTGCATTCTTTGATGCAAATATACGACGAATTAAAAAGTTATTCTTTTATTTGCATTCTTTGATGCAAATATACATTGAAATAAAAAGTTATACTTTTATTTGCATTCTTTGATACAGATAAAATGTTGAAATTGGAAGTTAAATTCTTATTTTCATTTTTTGATGCAAATGAGACATAGTTTTAAAAAATTATATATTTATTTGTAATTTAGATACAAATTAAAAACAAAACATTAAAATTAAGATTATATTTTTATTTGCATATTTAGATGCAAATAAATATCATAGGAAAGGATTACATTTTTATTTGCATATTTAGATGCAAATAAACATCATAGTTAAAGATTACATTTTTATTTGCATATTTAGATGCAAATAAACACTATAGAAAAATGTCATGACATTAAAACTCTCTTTTATTTGTTATTAAAGAACATAGAAAATGTTATGTTAAAATGTATTAACGATAAAATTCACATTTTTATCGTATATGTAGAAAAGATGTAAAATGATCATTTGTTTGAGATAAAAATATTGAAACATTAAAAATCATATTTTTAATGTAAGAATGAAATGAGATATTCATTGCAGTGAGAAAAATGTGAAAACATTAAAAATTCTATTTTTAATGTAAAGTATTATTTATGTAAAATATACGTTGTATAGATAAAAATGTGAAAACATTAAAAATTCTATTTTTAATGTAAAGTATTATTTATGTAAAATATATGTTGTATAGATAAAAATGTGAAAACATTAAAAATACCATATGTAAAGACCCGTAAATCCCCGTCCTTTAGATCGACCATAAACCACACAGGTCTGATCCAAAAGTTGGAAATCCATGAATACTTTAACTATAGGCATACAACACATTAGAACAAATAACAACAGACTTTTATAAACATCATAATAATGTTACATCAGAGTACAGAATATCAGAGTACAGCGGAAGATTAATTTACAATAATTTTAATACAATGCAGCGGAATACATAAACTAGTACAGCGGAAGACTACCAATGCTCTGGACACAGCTTTAAGCTTCGATCCAGAATCCTGCTTAAGAAATGAATTATCTGCAAAAGAAGCTACTCGACTGCCCACGTGGAAAAGAGGGCACTCCAGTTTGCAAAGTGAAACAAATTACAGGTCAGTCATGGGACTGGTATGAGAAATCTTACTTAACTTATTTAATAATAAGGCTAATCACAAGACCACGCCACTAACGTGGAATGGGTTTACTCCATTGGATTGTCAGTGCATAAAATAAATTAAATCGTTAAACAACGCAATGTTTTTTAGAAAAATGAAACCATTATAAGAATCAAGTCCCATCACACAATGCAATGCAGACCGGAGGATAGAGTTTTACCTTATAATTGTCAAAAATGGTCGATACGAAAAAACGGAGTTGATATTATTATAGTGTATATGTGTTTTCAAAAACATTTCAATCATAATATCAATCATAAACGGCATAACTACCATATACTATGTCGCCATACTAGTAATACAATCAAAACCACATGGGTCGTATTGGAAGTTGGATTTCCATCATGAACCAAGGCAAAAGATAGTCCTTACCGAATTCGAGACAATCTAGCCTACCATGTCTCAGGATACAGCCGCAACTGCACCTTGGATCTTTAGGGCCGGTCCACAAATATGTTAGTGGATTAGTTATGCCTGAACAATACGTTTCCCCGCCCTATGGGGCGTAAATAGAGCCACTAGGGACTCAAATAACCGAGGCTTCACATTCCATCATCCACATAAGTAAAAGTGTCAGGCCTTGTAAAAACCATGACACCACTTCTAGCTAGAAAGAAACGTATGTCCTCCCTGCAGTCCTTACTCCCATTTCTGGTTCATACCGGGGTGTGAGGCTCGCGAAGTATCGCTACACACAAAGCTATGCTATTTAAAGCTGTGCTTTGATCATCAACCACAAGGCTCTGCTTCTCAACAAAAGCCTTGATCATTTGCATCTTGGCATGCCATATTGTCAATCCATAGCATACCATCGATTTCTGCCAATATATAACCTCTAAGCTCGTACGTCTTAGAGAAGGGTGTTCTGCAAGAGAATGAATTCTCCGCCACCAACAGATACATATTTAGCAGCGATTAACGAATACAGTATAAAGGAATACAACGTCAGACATACAATCCATTTACAAGTTCGTTCTGGGTCTGAATGAAACCGGAGGCACCTCATACCTCGCATCTCCGAACAATCAACAATATGTCCGGACAACTACCACTGGAACCCTCTCAAGGCAGCAACTCCAATCAAAGGCATCGGTAGTCCTCATCCATTCGATGTGAAGATCGTCGGTCTTCAACCACCATCTTCATCTTCGACTTTTAATCGTCGTAGTAATTATTCAGAATGGGTTAAACCCGGTCTTTCCGAATAACTCGCGTATTTTATAATGAAAAAAACAAGTGCTCTAAAACACATCATATGCTACATTCCAATTCAGAATATTCTTTTAATCAGATATTCACATTATTTGGAAAAAGGTTCCCATTAATTTTATCAAAGATAAATTCTTTAATTTATTCTTTAATCCCCCTTATAAAGATTCATTAAAACCCCAACTTGGTTTTAATATCCAAAATCATTGCTTTATGATTATTCAGATTTAAGAAATAAATCTTATCTTTAACTGGGTTAAAGAACCAATGTCATTTAAAACACAGTCCACGATAAACCCAAAATCATCTTCCATAAAATATGGAATCTTAACAGAAATCAGATCAACATATAATTGATATAAATTTCTGTATCAAACTAAAAATATAAATGGAATAACGGCAAAGCCTCTTAAATTCCATATATAGTAACGATCTTCATCCACAGAAGCTCATCTCGATTATTGTTAAATCGAATTCCATTCAATTCCAATTTAATATATTAAATTGGAAAACTTTACATTTGGAAAATTTCCATTAAATCTTAATAGAAAGATTTATAAATTCCAAATGATATTTCCACTGTTAATTGGGTTAAAGAACAAATGTCATTTAAAACACAGTTCACGGTAAACCCAATTCACATTTCATTTTATTCCAATTACTAAATATAATTAGAAACTCTAACAATCTTAATTAAAAGATTTATTGTTTCATACGAGGTTCAAAAACAAATGTCGTTTAAAACATCGTTCACGACAAACCCAAACAACCCAATTTATCTTATTTAATTCCAATTAAATATCAATTAATTGGAAAACTTCATTAAATCTTATTTTAAAGATTTATTCTAGTTAATAACTAGTTCAATTTGATAAAAAAATCTTTCTTAATATGGAATTTTCCATCCAAACTCTTTCCAAATCATTTATTATGATTTTACATAATTTTTCCATATTTTTAATAATTTTATTTTCGCTCGTACAGTCGGTTTCCAATAACGGCCACCGAACTGCATCCATAGCGACCTTTTCCAAATTTGATTTGGACATAATTCCAAATCCAACCGTTAGATTTCAAAATTCTTATATTCATTGGAAAGCTCTTTTCGATACGAACCTAACGATTCCGGTTTTAGAAGGATCCGACAGTCGGATCTTCCGTTACGCCAATTTGAAGTTAATGGTCGAAATTCACGAACGGTCGTTGCGCGGTGCGTTCCATTCAAGCCATTAAATAAATATATAATATATATATATCATCGATTTTTATTTAAAACGTGTTTATAAAATATTTATAAATCCGTTTAAAATGATTTTAACTTCATTTTCAATTTTTAATGAAAATTGAATATTCTGTATCTTTATCATATTGAAATAATATTTCAAAATATTAGATTTTGAAATCACTTCTTTTCGATATTTATTATCAAATAAATAAAATTGATCAATAAACTCATTCGGGTTAAAAATGGCGTTTCTGCTTAACTCGGCTTCATATTTTTCTTCTTCACTGAATATTATTTTAAATTATTAATTATTTTAAATAATATTCTTTATTTAAAAGATTCTTTATTTTAAAAGATATTCTGAATCGGAATGCGACTCAATCAATTACCATACAAATTCGGTTGTATGGATTTCATACATTGCATATATCCAACGATAATGATAAACAATCATCAAACAATACGTTCGCATCTAAAGTGAGATTTATAACTGTGTGAGCATTAAAATAGATAAATAACGCTCATCATAGACTGTCAACCCACCTATTGACAATTAAATAAATATTGGGACTAGTGTGTGTCCAGTATCATCCCAATACTCGTGTTGAGTTTTCAGCCAACAACCAATAATATATTATTTGTGCACTTGGGCGATGTGTGAAGAATTATCGTCCCAATCACATAAACAAGTCGGATAAGTTGTAAATGGAGGTGTAACATTTCAACATCACAAACATATGTTTCAAGGCATCGCTACATTATATTTTCAACATTCATAGTCATATAATGAATATTTCATATATATTCATTCAGCACATTAAAAATGTAAATTTTTATGTTTCAACATTTATAGCTCAACCATGAATATTTCATAAATCTTATCTTTGCGTTGAAACATACTTTACATTAAAATATAACTTTTAATGTTTTCAACATTTCTATCTATACAATGTATATTTTACATAAAAATACTCTACATTAAAAATTGAATTTTTAATGTTTTCACATTTTTATCTATACAACGTATATTTTACATAAATAATACTTTACATTAAAAATAGAATTTTTAATGTTTTCACATTTTTATCTATACACGTATATTTTACATAAATAACACTTTACATTAAAAATAGAATTTTTAATGTTTTCACATTTTTATCTATACAACGTATATTTTACATAAATAATACTTTACATTAAAAATAGAATTTTTAATGTTTTCACATTTTTCTCACTGCAATGAATAACTCATTTCATTCTTACATTAAAAATATGATTTTTAATGTTTCAATATTTTTATCTCAAACAAATGATCATTTTTCATCTTTTCTACATATACGATAAAAATGTGAATTTTATCGTTAACACATTTTAACATAACATTTTCTATGTTCTTTAATGACAAATAAAAGAGAGTTTTAATGTCATGACATTTTTCTACAGTGTTTATTTGCATTTAAATATGCAAATAAAAATGTAGTCTTTAACTATGATGTTTATTTGCATCTAAATATGGAAATAAAAATGTAATCTTTTCCTATGATGTTTATTTGCATCTAAATATGCAAATAAAAATATAATCTTAATTTTTAATGTTTTGTTTTTAATTTGTATCTAAATTACAAATAAATATATAATCTTTTTAAAACTCTGTCTTATTTGCATCAAAAAATGCTAATAAGAATTTAACTTCCAATTTCAACATTTTATCTGCATCAAAGAATGCAAATAAAAGTATAACTTTTTATTTCAATGTATGTTTGCATCAAAGAATGCAAATAAAAGAATAACTTTTTAATTTATCGTATATTTGCATCAAAGAATGCAAATAAAAGAATAACTTTTTAATTCATTGTTTTATTTGCCCCTGACATGACTATAAAATTGCAACTTTCATTTCTATTCACATTCTTAGCATTAAAATTTGTATATTTTAAAGAATTCATGTTTGATTATAAACATGAATTTTTTTCTCTATTTACTCTCTTGACATTAAAATTGTATATTTTAATGAATTCTTGTTTCCGTTCAGACTATGAACATTTTGCTAATTTCCTTAATGACATTAAAATATGAGTTTTAATGACTATATGTTTTTATATTTAAAACATGACATTTTTCTATTTCTTTATATTTTCCTATTCCTTTACATTTCATTAAAAATGTGATTTTTATTTCATTATATAAAAATGTAGCCTTTTCCATCCTTTTATTACATTATATAAGATGTAACTTTTCTATTCTCTTTTATTACACTATAAAAAAAATGTAACTTTTTATCTTCTTTAATTACATAAAAAGTGTAATCTTCCATTTTCATTCATTTGTTACATTGTAGAAAAGTGAAATCTTTACTATTCTTGGATTACATTAAATAAAAATGTAATTATTCTATTCTTTGATTACATTAAATAAAAATGTAATTTTTCTATTATTTTATTCATCGATGATCATTTTTAATGTTCCTTAACATTAAAAAGGTAAATCTTCAATATATAAACATTTTTCATAACAATGTTTCTTTTTTTTATCATATAAAAGAATATTTTCATATGTTAACATTTTCTATTTAACAAAAATGATATTCTGTTTTATCTAAACTATTTTAACAAAAATGAGTATTTTGTCCAATTATTATATCTTGACAAAACAGTGTTCCATGTCAACAATAAAGGTGAGATATTTATTGTTAATCTAAATTTACCAAACGATGTCATGTTAACAATAACAGTGATATTTTATTTCTGTTGAATACGTTTGATTCAACAAAATAACACCCAAAAATGTTCGTTTCATTTTAATGGCAATTTCAAGTACAACATAATATCATCCAAACGAATAGATCCACATTACCACATCACATACAACTCAAATCACCTGGCATAGCATATACAGTGAATAGATGAGAACACAATTACGATTTACCCTAATTATTTAAAATAAATAATAATAAAAATAAAATAAGATTTCTCACATCACTTTTTATATGAATTTTCAAAGTTCTCCATTTCAGATCTGGTCAGTCCCATCGTCTAGGTCTGGTCAACACGAGTCCAACGCAACTGATTTCATGAAATTCTGATTTAAAATGGTCGAGTTATGATGGTTTATATATTAATTACAATAATTAATTCACTAATTTAGTTAATAATCTCATTAACCTTAATAAAGAAAATAAGGCCACTGTATTCATCTTCTTGTTTCACGATAGCTTCAGGAACTTGAACCCATCGCTCATTCTGGAAAGCCGACCACCGTACGCCTTGGAAGCCACCGGACCCACATCCAACGCTGCCCCTTTGACCGCCTACGAACCTCCTCCCATCGCCACCAATGGCAGCCGCCACGATGCCCCTCCAACGCCTTAGAAACTGGTGCGAACGCATGAGATTTGAGCTAAAAAACTGAGGTCCCCAGGCCATAAAAGATCATCTTGACCGTTAGATTTGTAGAACACAACATGCTCAACAATCTTGTAATAATTATTTTCTTCAATTGATTAATGTTTAGAAAGATCTAAGGGGGTTTTAAATCGAAAATTCTGGCCACTGAGGGATAACGATGGCGGCCAGGTTCAGAATTAGATTAGGGTTTCGGTTCTCTAATCCTACTATTTATAATATAATAATAATAAATGTTCTATTTTACAAATAAATCCACTAATCCTTTTCAGATCCAATTTCAGTCCAAAGAAAGTTGTCCCTAAGCAAATACCTACGTTCCGGACCCAACGCACTAGGTTCCGTCAGCCCAAACGAACGTCTTCAACCTATTTTATTTTATTTAATATTTAAATCATTTATTTAATTAATTCAATCTTACATTTAAATTCACTGGGGCCACATACGACCTCTAAAAATTACAGAAAAAATATTTCCTGTTATTTTTTGATGATACAGTCCTAACAAGACTAATTTCGTCGAATTCCGAGACTGTTTGAAAAATGGTCATTTTATGGTCGATCCGATTTGACTGAAACTAACAAAACATATTTTCTTTTGCCACGCTCACATATTAATTCCAAAAATTATGAAAATTGAAACCTAGCAATAATTTGACATTCCGGTTCCAACAAAAGTGGTTTCGTCGTAAACGGAGGTCGTTTGAAAAATGGCTATTTTTAATATAAAAAAATATATATATTCTACAGCGGCTATTCTGAAAATTAAACTGGGCATAACTTTGGATTCCCGCTATGAAATTTCGATTTTTCGGATTCGTTGGGAAGATATTTTTAAACAGATTTACATATTTTTGGTTTTACTGAAATCCGATTTATTTTGCATCCTGTACAGTTAGTCAAAGTTCTAATTCAAAATTTCAAACTACCGCGTTATTTCTAACTCCTTTATAATTAAAATAAATATATTCGTTCTAGCTTCAATTAAAATAAATTTTTAGTCGTTATTATTTAAAATAAATTATTTTAAATATTTAAAATCCATTAAAATTTCTAAAATAAAATTTTTAAATTGGTTCAGAATTCGTGGGTTGTTACAGGCCACCCGAAGTACCCTCCAGAGTAGACCATAGGAAAAGGCTGCAAAGTCCAAGTTGTCGCTCCAGCGACTCTGATAGCTCTTGCTCCTCAGATCCAACAGTTTCTTCTAAAAGGTAGTACCTCCTTCCCAAAAGTAGCCCAGAAAATCGAAATGCAAAACGTAAAACTCCAGATCCTGCAGTACTAGCGAACCTTATAAAATATCAGAGGGAAGGGGGAAGTGTGAAAAGAAAGAAAAAAAAGTGAAAACAACATGGGAAAGACCGCCTACAAAGGAATCAACCGATTCCTTCCCTAGGAGTAGACAGTACCTCAGAAATACCAAAGGTACCTGCTAAACTCCTTGAGCGAGACCCAATAACTCATTTGAAAGGACTACCCCGGAATGCAAGGAAAACGCCATTCCTTACCCTCTGTATGATGGTAGGATGATCCATCAGTGTCTCGTTGAATATTGCTTTATTTCGTGAGCACCAGAGATGCCAACAGATAAGACAGAGGATCAGTGAAGCAGAATGGATCGAATAGATTTTCCTGAGATGCGGGTCCACCAGAATCGCAATAAATCCGAAAGCGACATAGCATTCCCTCGACAACCTAACAAATTCTCGAAATAATTCTAGACATAGTTCACACAAGAGCCAAGAATAAACAAATGAGTGATGGATCCCAAAAATCCAGCACTACAACACCTGCAAGAGAAACAATTAGGATGTCGATCCTCTGAATGTTCTCGTCTAATGGTAACCCATCATGCAAGGTTTTCCACATAAAAATTGAAACCTTTGGAGGAAGCCGGACATCCTAGATGAAAGAGAACAAAAAAAGGCATAGAGCAGGCGTCCTTCCCGAATTCCAAGCTGCCTTAAGCGAGAAGGGGCTATCATCCCAATTGGTTCCACCCCATTGGAATCCGATAATGCCTTCATAGACTGCATCTTTTTCCAAGTCTCACTTGCGTAAGATGGGGTATTGGTGAAATTCGTTCTGGCAAGCCTGTGATACTTAGCACGAAGGAACGCCGCCCAGAGGGAGTTGTTCGCTCGAAATCGCACCCATAACTTGCAAGAAAAGGCCGAACAAACGTCCTTAGGATCACAGAGGCCTAAACCTCTCTCACACCTAGGACAATAGATGATGTTCCACGAATCCCAATGGTGACGATGCGCATTATCCTTATTACCCCAGGAAAAGGGCAAGTCCAAAGACCGAAAGGAATAGAAGAAGGAAGAAGTAAGAGTCATAGAAGAAAAGACGTGAGATGCAATAGATTATAAAACAAACTTGATGAGAGCCAGTCTACCTACCTGAGAAAGCAAAGTCGGATTCCAACGAATGATCTTGATCTTGACCTTGGCTTTGTCAGTAAGGGGTCAAAGATGGCGTTAAGCTTCCTACCTCGATATAGAACAATACCGAGAAAGGGTAAAGTAAGGGAGGCAGCCCTGAATCCTATGAAGGTATGAATCTAAGATGATCTAACATTGGGTAAATCTTTTTCAGGGACGAAACATCTCTTGTCAGAATTAACAAGTTACCCTGAACTCCTCTCGTACTGCTGAATAAGTCTAATAAGCCGACAGATTGAGCGATGACTACCATTAGTGAAAATGATGATGCCGTCAGTGAAAGATAAGGAGTAAACAAGAGGGTAGCTCGTAGGGATGCCAAACCTGTGAATCTGCCCGGCTATTATTAGCTTAACGACCATGTTAGAGCCACTGACCTTCTTGTCGATATGTGAAACAAGCTCTAGTTCTAAAAGGATATTATCAGTAATCAAACATCCTTTTACAAACCCAGCCCGAGAAGAAGAACAAGACACTCGAGAAACGGTGCTAGTCGAGTGGGTAGGACCTTTGAGATAACCTTATTAGAAAAATTGCACAAGCTAATAAGACGGGAATCCACAAGAGTACGAGGATTTTCGCACTTGGGAATAAGGACCAAATTGGTGGAAGTGCATCCCATAGGTAGATCCCCACCAGAGAAGAAATATTGAATGGAACGACAGAAGTGTACCTGGATAATCAGCCACACACTACGGATAAAGACCCAGTTGAAGCCATTTGGCCCACTCGCACTGTCCTTACTAAGAGCAAATATACATGCTCGAATTTCCTCAAAGGAAGGAGGTGCAGCGAGATCAGAAGAATCCGATGGAAGAACTAATCTAGGAATGAAAGCAAGAAGAGTCAGGTTGGAGACCGACACCGACGAAGAACCAAGAAAGGATTCGAAATGGGATAGGATAGTATCTCCGACTTCACTCGGTGAGGAAGCCAAAGATAGGTCAGGATGCTGGATATGATGAATCATCAAAAGATTATTTTTGTTACGGATAGAGGATTGGAAAATTTTGGAGTTCATATCGCCTTCAACACTCCACTTGATCCTCACCTTCTAGTGGAGATAGTCATGCTCAATATGGAACTCTAACGAGAAGGCCAACCGGGAAAGCGCCCAAGCCTCCTTATTAGAAGAAGAGGGATTATTGTCAAAAGACAATTTTGCTAAAAACAAGAATTTCTTCAATCACGCGAACACGATCGAAGATATTATTGAAGATAAGAACACTTCATGTCTTTAGGTAAGCCTTATGCCGCTTCAGCTTACGAGAAAACACAACACACGGGGAATCAATCATAGGGAATTTCCAGGAATCTGCCACCCTGCTATGGAAAGTGTGATGTGATCTCCACATACTCTGGAACCGAAAAGAAGACGGGATAGAAAGGGAAAGGGGAGAGTAGTGCAATACCATCAGAGCATGATACGAAAATGTGCGATGCAAATGAGAGATCGAGAAAGTGAATGGAAGGTTGAACCACCTTTCGATACAAAAACTTTACAAAGTCTAGAAAAGATACAGTATTGGTTTGTCTTGGTTTTTACACTAGGTAAAAGCCGAACTGACAAAAGAGACTTTGGAGAGACCCGAGAAGGTGATGAAGACATTCAAATCCACTACCTTTACATGGTTAACGAATTTTCGCCCCTTTTCTCGGCATGGCCGGTGACAACATTAAAGTCGCCACCCATCACAGCTGCTGAAAAACCCAAGTCCGAGAGAGCGAGGATGTCAGACCAAAGAGCCAACCGCTCAACTCTATCAAACCTAGCGTAAACAGCAGAGAAAAGAAAAGATGAGGGACAAGAAGGAAAAGAACATACAACCAAAGGAAACTGGTCAGAATCAAACACAGGGTGAACAACAATGTTTCTAGGCCAAAGAATCCAAATCTTGTCAAACATATTGGTTAAGGCTCCACCGAAGCCAGGAGACACAATCGATTTGGTGATTTCTTATCGATCGACAAAAGGTTCCAGGAGCGCCACCAAACAGATATAATGCTTCTTAACAAAGCGCTTGAGTCTAGCCATCGATGCATCATTACCTATACCTCAGACGTTCCAGAAAAGGAAATTCACCATTAAGAAAAGAAAACAGAAAACAGCGACACATAGAGAGAAATACCACTAGCTATGCTAGAGAAAAAATAGCAGACCCTTCAGATAAGGTACAGCGTGTGTCAAGTAGACCTAATGATCTGCTCGGGCGCCACTATAGAGCATGTGCGAATTGTGCGAGGAGAGCAAGGAACCTCTTGCTGTCTACGCCGCGATGAGTCGGTATACAAGCGAATGGATGCCTCATCAGACTCCGAAAACCCCAAAGAGACTTCACGACCCAAGTATGGGGAATGAAAAAAGGCCACTTCATTCTGAGAAGGACAAGAGTTCTTAGTAAGATGAGATAGACGATCATTAATGATCGCTATGTCATCCTTACTAAGAAGAGGTGACGAAACGGAGACAGAAGAAAGGTGAGTACAAGAAGAAGCAGGAGGACACAACTAAAACCCAGGAACAAAACAAAAGGAAGAAGAAAATGTGGGGTTGCTCAAAGGAGACAACACCAGTTGCTGCAAGAACTTTAGTAAAGCCGAGCTATCATCATATTGACAGCCCCACGTTGTAGATAAATTTCTTAAGCTGGGACCCCGATAGCCATCGTAAGATAAAGTCAACAGAGGGAGGCCACCTCCCAGGTAATCCGTATAGTGGACCGATGTTGTGTTCACTATACGGGTACGACAAGGAGGCCACCCATCTCATGAAGACACTACCCAGAATAGCTGCAAAAAAACCCATACAAAACCGAAAGCATGTACCAACCCACTCGAGTCGCTAACGACGCGTATAGGGCCTCTCCATGACTCGTATAACTAGCCTGCCCATAAACCAGGAAAGAAACAAAGATATCCACCCAATGAAACATAATAAGAAGAGACCAGTCAAAACAGCCAGCCGCTGTTTGACCAAGATAGATCAAGCCATAGAAACTTAAAAGAGCAAAAGAGAACCATTAAACCCTTGGAATCGTTCCCATAGACAAAGCTTTCGAAAAACCAGCGGATAACACACAAGTAACGACGACCGAGGCTCAAAAAGACAAGGGTCAAGGCAAAACAAAAAAGTGGGGACACTCGCAAGACGACAAACACACACATGGCCTTACACTCCAACCTAAAATAAAGGACTTGTAGTGCCAGGGATCTCACACAAGCGTGTGACTTGGCTCACTGCATCACACACAAAACCATTGGAAAACAAACATCGTAATACAGATGGCGAAAAGCTAACAAAATAGCTAGCATGAATAGAAACACTTATCCGTACCTGATAGCATCACTGGTTAACCATGAAGACCATATATGAAAAGTTAAACGGACTAGCTGCATGCACATACGACGTAGAACAAAGCTCCAACATAGCATTGGTATCGCAAGGCGTAGGACCCAATATCACCTCCATCTCGTAAGATTGCTACATGTTCTCCATTGGCATGCTAAGAGAGAAATCCTACAGTTGCAGACGACGAACAAGAGTCGAAGCCATATGCCACTGACGATACTGGGCTCTACGCAACAACGACTTATAACCCACAACTACCTCCTCACCACCTGTTCGCTCTGGAATAGCAGAACCTTCTCTAAACAACCAGCTACTCCATACTCCAAGCAACAAATATCGATGTAGTCAACCACCTCATCCTCATGAGAAACCAATTAGCCTGCAAAAGCATTCGATATGGCGAGAGGGGCCGATGGAGCAGCAAATGCAGCAATGACTGCAGAAGCCGAGCTCAACAGGTTTGAAATGTAGTTCGTAACATGTTTTGACCGCCTACGGCATCAAACACGTTTCGACCGCCTACGGCCTCGAACACATTTTGACCTACTTCCCAATAAGACAAGCCGAGGCGTTGGTGACCCACTAAACTTTACTACTCCAAACGACGACTCACCGCCAAGAACCTCAGCAAAACACAATTAAACCTCAACGTCGCTGGGTGTGGTGGTTAAACCCCCATTACCAGCAGGCTCCGTGGGTAAGAGCTCGCAAAAGCCGTTGTCAAAAATACCTCCACACACAATAGAGCCAACAATAAAGCTAGCAACAGACAAGAACTATTAACATGTGTGCCTCTGAATCGCAAACGAGGAACAAACAAGGTGATCAAGTCCTCATTTTCCCTATTGATTTCAGAGGCGTGAATAGCACCCATAGCCGCCAAAAAAAGCTTATCGATTTTCTTAGAAGGGGAAAAAGGAGAAGCCAAGGCACCAGAGTAAATAGGCACTAACTCCACGAAACAACCTATGTAACGACCTAATTTTTGTCTGGTTCTATAATGAATTTTTTTTAGCAATTATTTTAATAATTGATTTAAATAATATATTATGGATAATAAATATTGGGAAATTCCAGTACATATTTTAATAGTTTAAAATTATTTAACCATTGTGTATATATGGTTATAAAACCAAATAAGTAATGTTTTAACATTTTGTTGGCAATTAAACTTGTTCTTGTTACATGTAAATATAAAATTGGGTTTTTATTTTATAAATAAATAAAATATAATTATTTTATACATTGATTTCTATTTTAAATCAATAATGTACCTAGCTATAAATAGCTTGCATTGCCTTAGTAGGAAAGTTAACAATATTCAAACATTGAAGGACGTGAACTTGCATACATAACACCAGTATGTTCCTATATTATGTGCATATATATAGCCTGACCATCCATGTGCATAGCAAACTAAACTACTTCCTTTCCCAAGTTATTGTAGGCAGCCTAGGCATAACATTTCGAGGATTTTACAACAGCCAGATTTGGGTTTTAAATACATTAATTTCACATGGCTTGTACACATTCCTTCACACCCTTCACATCAAAGTTGTAACACCCTGTGATTTTAAATATTAAAAATTAATGAATTTAAGAATACTTAATTTTTAAATTGAGAATTAAGGGAAACGGGTTACGCCATTGCGTTCGTCTCGGAATTCTGCTTGAGATAGAGTCTGAGTTTGCGTGAATTGGACTCCGTATGAAGAAGATATGGCCTTCCGAAGTTTCAGAATTTAAAATAGCTCAGGTTCAGAAAATTTGAAATTCAAAAATTCAAACAGGGGTGCAGGCTGGGCGGGAATTCTCCCGCCCAAGGGCCGGTCGACCTGGGGGTCGACCTACCCATACAGGTCGACCAAGGGGTCGACCTACACTTCCCCTCCCCCCCCCCCCGGCAGATCTGAAAGGTGACGATGTTTTGACTCAGTGCTGAGTCATTAGGGCTGAGGTGTTATTCTATCTTGACTGAATGGTCTTGTTTTCTTCTAGGATTAATCTGACGGCTCTAAATTAATTAAAATTCTATATAAGCAACCTAACTCTCAACCTAAAATCACACTAATTCATACCAAGAGCCGCCATGCCGTCAATGGAGAACCTAGAGTAGCCGTCGTTCTCTTTCAACTCAAAAACAAGATAGAAGCAAGAATAAAAATCTAATCTAAATTAGGATAACAATTAGTCTACATCAAAGGTGAGCAATTCAGTTTCTGAATACAGATCCCAGAAAAACAAGACTGTACTTTTTGTTAGTGAGTATAATTTCTTTCACAAATTAATTAATTAATTTAATTGTGATAAGTTATAATTGGGATTATGAGAATATGACTTTGAATCTTGTGATGTTATCATTGATAGTTTTGTTATTGCGGATCTATTTCATATGTTGAATTGTACATGTTTCACTTGATTCATCTTATGCAAGTCTGGGATGTTAAATCATATGTATATGAATCTTATGCAAGTTTGGGATGTTAAATCATATGCTAGTTTATGAATCTTATGCAAGTCTGTAGGTGGATTATACACAAGTTCATATGTGAGTCAAGTAGATACATATGCTAGTTTATATGCAAACATGTGACAATAATTTACGTGTTTAGATCCATATGCAAGTTCACATCTTTTTGTTTAGATCTATATTTAGATCCATGGCAGTACATAGTTATGCAAATTTATGTTCTATATGCCCATCGCCTATGCTAGTTTTGTATATGAATCATCTGCTAATTTGTATGAAATTCATATGCAAGTTATAGGAAAACCATATCCATATATGCAAGTTCACGATTACATGTTTAGATCTATATTTAAATCCATGATAGTTTATGCAAATTTATGTATATCCATTGTCTATGCAAGTTATTGGCTATGCAAACTTGTGCCATTATTCTTAGATATATTTTATGTGTTATGCAATTTGTGATGTTGCTTTTCTTTTTATAAGTTAGACTATTTGCGAGTCTAACATATGTCATATTAAAATGTACGAATAGTGTGGGGACAATGGGAAAATATTAAATATACATAATTGTGAATTGGCATAAAATGGCCTTAAAGGCATATAATTAATTTGAGACATTAATTGGTATAAATTTATATACCTGAAATTATGGACATAATTTAGGTGACAATTTTGGACATAAATTAATTTGGAATTTATTGACAAATTTGAATAGGGATATTAATCCAATTTGGGGTTAAATAATTATGTGCAATAATTAACCGCCTAAGACATGACGTTAGACTCGTTTGTGGTATAAGACTGCCCGGACCCGCCCGGCAAATCCAGCAACCACAAACGGTAGTCTAATGTGAGAGGTCAAAGGAACAAATTAAATGCTTAATGATTGTAAAGACACGAGGTTAGGCTCGTTTGCGGTATAAGACTGCCCGGACCCACCCGGCACATCCAACAACCGCAAACGGTAGTCTAATGTGAGAGATCTTTACAAGGTTACAGTTCTAATGAATTAAGTAACACTTAACCAGATAAACATGTGGTGGGACATGGGGGTTAAGTGGGTGGCCTGGGTGGCATGTGAAATACGATTAGAAACACTTAACCAAGTTGAAAACATGTAAAGAAGACATGAATAAGAGGGGGTTAAGTGGAAAATTCTAGTGGGGACAAAGCATAGGTGGAAAGCTTGTGTCAAGCATGGGGGACCCATTTCAAACCAGTAACCCATTAAGTATCTTCATGAGCTCGAGTTAGATCGAGGACAGGACACGCGTACTGAGTTTGATTGTAAGAGGTCAAAACGGGTTAACGGTGGCAACGCAAGTCCAACGGGGTCATGTGCATGTGTGGGCCCGGGCTGGTAGGTAAGACGTTGTTGCATCGTGTAGATATAAGCCGTGCATCTTTAGTGGTATCGGGTTGCCACTTTGGGGAGTGATACACCCCACTGTGGGACCAGCACAGGTATCTACGAGTTAGGGAGCCGATCACATGGAGGTAGTGGGTACAACTAGTGGAGATAGGGGCAGGCGACACCTATAAAGGCAACTAAGGGTACATGAAACTACCATTATCATTATTAAGTTCTGTAGGCGGGATCAACTCTTAGGGTAACTAGTAATGGTGCAGTATAGTAATTATCCTATAGTGATTAGGAACGAGATTAACGCCAGAATATTCCTCTTGTTTGCTTTGTCATGCCCACTTGTTTCACGGTCATACCTTGTTTTACCAGTTTATACCTTATCCTAATTACTTTAATAATTATATTATTAAAGTTATTATACTCGCCAGACTTTATGTCTGACCCCCTTTGTTTTCGCCTCTTTTCTTCCTTTCCCCCCAGGTTCTCAGGGTGGGACTAGTACTAGTGGAGCTTGATCTTGGATCTCTTTCTCTCTCTTTTGGAAGTGCTTGGATTGCTAAAGGTAAAGTTCAGCTCATCTCTTTTATGGCTACTTGTGTTGGGGTTATGCTTTTTTACTTTATGTACTCAGAAAACAATTTGTCAAGATGGATATTAAGTGTGCTTGGTTTTATTGTTGGTTTATGAAGTTGTTGTAATCAAACTATTTCTCCACTGCAATAAAAGTTGTTTTAAAATTTTTCAAGTACCAATATATGTATCTGTCTTGTTATATTCTGTTCTATACACTAATAATGACCCATGAAAGTTAATGCATTCCCTTTAAGAGTGACATTAATGGACGTGGGGTGTTACAAAAGCAGCATAAGCATTTGTAGACAGCCTAGTGTAAAAACTATTTAGCACATGCATTTCAAAGCAAATGTGAACAACAGCCTTTGACGTCCATTTTATAGCAAGTACCTTAAAACCATATGTTATTTAAGGGAAAATCATGAAGTTTTTAAAATTAATTTTGGCACATGGTCGTTGAGAATAGCTTGGGAAGATTAACATGAAGTGACCAAACACCCTATTTCAATCAAAAAGTATAAGCAGTAGCATTAATTTTGTTGACATATTTCAATCAAACTGTATTAACTAAATTGTTTGGGCACCTTGTTAGCAGAAATACACACCGTTCTACTATTATATCAGTTTGACATATTTTGTTGAGTTATTATATTATCAATTGATCGTATTGAATTGTATTTACATGTTTGTTCGTGCAAATTGGTTTAACGACTTGAATGTCGCCTATTAATAGAATTGTTATATGCCATTGGAACTGCTAAGTTATAATTTCTTTAAAGTAACTCAGAAATGAACATAAGTTTTAATAATTGGATATAAATTATTTTAAATTCTTAACTAATTTAAATAGGAAAATTTATGGTAATCATTTAAACTATTCATTTTCTTAAATGAATTTTGATAAGTTAAGTAATGTTTAATTAACAGTTTTTGGATAAGTTAATGGTGCAATTAAATCGAAAAGTTGAACTTGGATAAATTATCCAAGATAAATATTTAAGTTTAATTAATCCTTTCTTAAGTAAGTTTTAGAGATAATTTAATTATCAAAGGAAAAAGGAAATGAAGTCGATTAAATTCCATAATTTTAAATATTTATGTTAATGAAGTCAACTTGATGAATATTTTCAAATAACAACACTTTCTTGAAAATAGTTTTAGATTTGGAAATCAAATTGGATTTACAAATTCTGGTTTGTAGAATATTTTGGATATCAAACTTCTACAAACCTTAATGAAAAATGATTTCGACTCAAGGTCTGAGAGGTAATTAAAATACCCTAACTTGAACGATTTCACTATTATCCGATAGATAATATTAGTTTGTGTTCAAAATGAGTATTAGAGTTGAATATCATTTTCAGCTATGAAATGGATATCCAGAAGTGAGATTATCATGTATATTTATAATAAGAATTTTCTAAGTTAATACTTTTGTTTTCAAATAAATATATATAAATAAGTTGGTGTTTGAATTATAAGTAATTTAGATTACTTAAATAAGGCTTAGCAAATTCAACGGAAATAAATCTGTTTATTTTATTTTATATTTGATAGTTAAATAATCGAATATCAAATCTGGACCTTTTCGTTGTCGCTTTCGAAGTGATTGGAATCTAAATTCCACTTCCATACGATATATACGTTACGTGTTAGAGACTATTGAAGACTACTGAAGACGGAGATATACAAGGGCTGTTATGTCAATCCTAGGTAGGAATTGCCTAAGATGGATTTATAGGATAGTGCCTTCGATTTTTCCAATATTAGGATAACTTGTATGGACGAATGTTTGACAGAATATGCCTAACCGATCATATACGTTGATCTCTTCAAATATATTTATGTTGGTGACAGAGGAATTCGTTTCTCTTGCTTTGTACCCGTAATATATGTTTTGGGAAATCAATTAGTGGCTGGCGGATTTTGACGATGTGGCATTCAAAGTAAATAAAGAAATGATTTGTCAAAGGTAAGTTCAACCTTAAGCCTCACAACCAGGAAATGGTATAAAATCGGGTAGGTAGCATGGCTAAGTGGGTCGCTCCCAATTAGGGTGTATTGTCACCATCTAGAGAAATTTCTATTTGTTCTTCTTTCGCTTCTATATCTCCCAGGAACGGTTATGTTGGTACCAACCGTAAAGTGACAATATATTCGAAACATTCAAGAAAAATGAATGGCCAGTCATGTTTAGCCAGGATGCAAGATGTTTTTGTTGAATCCTAGTGTATTTTCTCTAGAGGTGCACTGTCGGAAAGCGGTCTCATACCTTGCCATAGTTGGAAATCCATTCTCCAATAAGTGCTCGCAGTTTTGATTTATATACTATGTATGTGGAGCATGAGATGCAAGCATTCCGCTAGATTGCTGTTTATTTATTGCAGACACTATTATAATATCAGAATAATATTAATTTCTAAATGTTTTGGGTTATCGTAACGTTAAAATCATCCACGTTTACATGTGGATCTGTCTTACGATTATGTTTTCTTTCAAAAAGATTTTGAAAGTTAAACCAAGTATTCTTGGATTGTCATAAGGGGGGAACCCATTCCGTTTTTACAGCGTGGTCTTATGAGATATCCTTTATTAATCAAGCTGTTTTAAATCGTTTACTCATACCAGTCTCATGACTGGCCTAGAGTTTATTTTTCCTATGTTTTCCCTAAACTCTTGGGTGCCCAAATTTGTACGGGCAGTCAAGTAGTTTAGGATTTTACAGATTTTATGGAGGAATTTGGAGTAGGAGGCTTCAGTGTTAGATATTTAGAGTTTATTCCGTTGTGTTGTATACATGGTGTACTCAGATGATGTATGTAAGTAAAGATACAGTTTTGTATTTCAAAAGTGATTATATATACATATTATATTTAATTCCGCTCGACAATGAGACTCTGTGTTGTTGTTCAGTTCCATTTTCTATCTATTTTTTGTTATTCTAACTTTCTATCTTATCTTTTCTCACCCTCTAACTTCTTTCTATTAATGATTCGTATTTTTGCAATCTGGATTGGATGTGTGTTGTTACTAGTCGACTCAAAAGGTAAGAATTTGTGGGTCGTTACAACCTTGAACAAGCATAATTTTGTTGCACACAAGAAACACAAAATCTTCCAAAGTACGCAGTTTCACAACAAAAGAAGTTGGACCAGTGAATTCAACAGTGGGCAATTCAGAGATAACCGCCACTACCGCAACTTCGATTAGGGATGACAATGGGGTGAGTCTAGGGTCCAAACCCGGTTGATCCATCCCTGTTTTGACCCGTTTAGACCTGCGTCATTGGGTCTTCGGGGCGGGTAGACACGCGACCCGTTTTTGGAGGTCTAGGTCTGGGGTTAGGTCTGAAGCACGACTAACTAACCCACCCCAACCCGACCCACATTATTGAAACTTCATCGAAACACTTTATAATTATAATGATTAGTTGTTAATCTTCTTAGGTATACATGGTTTTGACTTGAATATTGTTAGACCAAAAAATGGTCCTAACACCCAAATTGTTGTATTTCGAGCATAACATATGAAGAAATAACTAAAAAATAGGAAAAAAAGCAAGACAACAAGATTTTTATAGTGGTTCGGCGTTAACGAGCCTACGTCCACTTCATATTTTCTCATTTCATTTAATGATTACAATTACAATAAAGATTGTCTCTCAATCATTTGAATTCAATGAATAATTCTCTTTGAATTCATTGTTTTTGTTGAGGAAGATGGTGGTTATTCATGGGGAAGTGTTGGCCATGGAAACCATGGATGTAGAGATGCCAAAAGTCCCCTGAAAATGCCCTCTGGATGTGTATTTATAGCTGTAGGAGAGCTCATATGGTGATCGGGTCGTGGTAGGATACGTGGCACCTGATCTGGGAAAGTAGGAGCGATCATAGCCTTGAGAATAGGTCAAAATCTGCATGTGTAGTAGCGGGTCCTGGTCGCGGTTCGTGGTCACGGTTTGCGAACTAGATTGGTCAGCATGTATGGTCACGATCCGGTTTGGTTAGCATGTATGGTCATGATCCGGATTGGTCAGCATGTATGGTCATGATCCGACCCCGGGGGTAGCCACGATCCGATCTCAGGGGGTGGTCACGATCCGACCCCAGGGGGTGGTCACGATCCGACCCCAGGGTGTAGTCACGATCTGATCTTCAAAAATGCCAAAATGTAGGTTTTTCCATATTTCTGCATGCGTTCACGGAAACAAACGTAACTTTCAAACCGTAAGGCCGATTGGACCAAACAAAAGCCCTACTTGAAGTTAATTCAAAGGTCTACAAGTATTTGATGTGAATGTATCCAAACGAGGTCATTTGATAGGGGTTTCGGGCTAGTTTATACTGATGTTGTGATTTTGACCAAACTGCCCTGTGTCTTCTGACGATGCTTCCAATGCCGGAGAGTGATGTTATCCGGAGATTCCATATGTGACAGCATTTACCCAGAAGTGTGTCAACATGATCTTTTCTTTGGGTAGCCAGGTCACAAAGCAGGCTAACATTTTGCCCCCCAAAGTACATCTTATCGCAGATGAGATGTTCTTTGAATGTGTTGAGCTAAATCTCTCTGGAACGTCATTTATCCTTGAGAAGGCTTTATCCAATTGTTGCATTGCTTTCCTGGGAGCTAGTTAGGCCAAGTTCTATGGGAGGAGTATTCGAGACGATCAAGAAATTATTTAAACCTTGTCGAATCAAAAGATCTAATTCATCCGTCAGAAGTCATGCTAAATCGTCGGCTCTCGAGCGTGATTCTACAAGCACAGGTCTACCAAACAATGTCATCATTCCGTGTAAGTCGAGCACATGGTTGGGTTGGACTTTATCTTACATGTGAGTCTATGTATGAAGTATCCACCCAAATAATGGGGTAGTTCAAGGATCTTCAGGCTCCGAGTTGTTATCTAAACTGCTGGGATAAAGCACATCAGAATCAACATGTGAATCTGTCATTTGTACTCGGCTTTAAACTATCTTGGCATCGGGATATTAATATAGGGCTCCACGATAGAATCAAATCATAACAATAAGGATTCCGAAAGCCACAATCACTCTAGATGATGCCAACAAAAATAAAGAATCCACGGTCGTATCGGGCCGTATTTTAAGGAATCCACAATCGCTCTGGATTGTTTCGTAATTCAATAATCACATGCAAGTCAGTAAGAGATGCAGTTGAAATCATGTTAACTAATGCTCGTATGATCGTCACTGTCGTAAGGCAGTGGATAAATTCGTCACACCTTCCATCTGGTGTAGTAAGAGTCTTTAAGTTCACATTTGATCCGCAAGCTAGCTCGCTTGGTCGGAAAAGATGAGTCGGGTCATACTCTAGAGGCGTATTGTACATGTCCTGAATCTTGCTCCTAGCCAGGGTCGTCTTCATGGTCAGCCCGTGCATCGACGATCGTGCCCTTAGTGCCATCGGAGGATAAGCAGAGTCAGGGTTTACGCTCCCAGCATCGATGGGGGTTAAATTAAGTCAATCGGGCATCCAATCTTCAGGGTCTTATACTTCTAGTCATTGCATCGGGTAAAAGTTACAGGTTCAACAATCTTAGTCGACCCAAGACATTTAGTATTTTCTCTCGAATCAACAAAAGTTGGTGTTGTATACGCAATTGTTCGAATTATATTTGCTTTGATATCATCTCTACTCTTTGGTCGGATAGTGAGGATTGCCTCATCGGACATCAGCAAATTCGGTTACTCCCATTGGATCAGTTGGGGAGTTAAGTAAGCTTGCTAAATGCGAGTGGATAAATGTTGTTATAAAGTCAGTTGGACCCCTCCGTTTATGCTTCAGCATAGTCTGAAATGGTCGTCACAGTCTTGTTGAGTCTCTCTCTCATGCTCGGTTCAATTGAACTTGACAAACAAGATCATGAGGTCGATTAGTGGTATAGATTCTCTTTAGAATTGCACATTCTTGTCATTGTTTTCCAGGGCTTTTCTTTTGTCCTTATCGTTTCAGGAATTGGAAGGTGCTCCATTCTTTAGTCGGAAAATAATCTTGGTCCTTCTTCTCGACGTTAACACCTTCTTGTCATGGAAGTATGTCCACCTCAGGGTTGAATTCATCAAAGCTTCTGAGAAAATCTCGTTACAGAGAAAGTTTAAAATCTGGAGGAGTAACAGGGGATCCTGATGTCCTATATGTAAGGGCTGTGATTGTCGTTATCCATATCATCTTGAGAAGTGCCGCCTCTCGAGAGGCACCTCTAGCGTGAAGTCTTGAAATAGGTAAAGGCCGGCCTCGGGCTTCTTGGTTCCACATGAGTAGTAGCCGTCAATCAGGCTTCTGTCGTTTAATTCTTAATATAGACATCACGTAGTAAAACTATGCTACCTAAGGCTCATATTTCGTGCCCCTATCCATGGGGGTTTTGTTCTGAGTAGTAGACTTCGAATCCATGTATTTCATACTCCCTCTTCGCATCATGAGTCAGAGTTGGGTGAAAATCGATATGTTGGTACTCGGTCCATGCTAATGTCTTGTCTCCTATCCAGGCCCTAATTGCTGCATAGGATATGCCCAGCCTTATCTGAACTTTCCAGTCAGGAAGTAAGTTTGGGCTAGCAAATGGAAATTCTCTCTGCATCCGTTTCGTGGACCTCAAGGGTCCTGTAAAGATCACAACATAAGTTAAATACAAGCACGTAAGCTATGTTGTTTGTGAATATTTTCAATGGTTATGCCCCCAGTTCAGGGGTAATGACATAAGAAAGATAGTCGGATCAATTCCCTTTCAAATTTAGATGAAGGATGGCGTATTCTGGATAGTTGGGGAAATCTTTAATCTTGAATGCCACGATTGTGCCAGATCATATTATGACCGGAAAACCAACGACCGCTCAGGATCGTATTAAGGCCGGATAGAAATCCAAAAATCTCAGGGCTTTACCGGGTCCTTCCCAGTCACGAATATTAAGTCGCATGACATGTCATTGAATAATTCATTCTCAAGGCTTCCTTTCGGTCGCCGCCCTGAATTGTGTAGGAAGTTTAACATTGGGCATTGGTGTCAGCCTCCTGCACGTCCCCCTTTAGTTGCTTCCTACTGGTCTGTTATTGTTGTTGCAAGTGCGGCCCTCGCGTTTTGTTTAGCTTTGTTCTGCGAACCTGCACTTGGTAAATGAAATTTTGTTTCTTTCGCATTATCCTGCACCTGCGAGAACTCCATAAGCAAATAGTTCGTGAAACATTATAAGTTATCAATGCAACTATAAATGAAAATGCACTAAAGTAGTATGTATGTATGGGTATGCCCCCAATCAATCATTAACTTAGTGCCTAGCCAGGGCTTGTTGAGGATTGATTAGGACCATAACTGTGTTGCCCCCATGTCCGGACATGGAGGATTCGGGCTCCGCTTTCATTCTTTTTCCCAGTCGTGTAACAGGATAAGAGCCCTTGAGTGGCATGTGACTCTCCCGATCCTTCAGCGGGGTAAGAGTTCTTGTGGCGCTAAGTGTCTAGCACCTTTATACTCTCCCGATCCTTCAGCGGGTTAGAGTTCGAGCTCGGTTCTTAGTCTTCTCACCAATCCTTCAGTGGGGCAGAAGTTCTGGGGGCGCTAAGTCTCTAGTGCCTTTATACTCTCCCGATCCTTTAGCGGGGTGGAGTGTATTTCGAGGCGGTTTTTGTCACGGTGCACCTTTACGTCTCATGGACATTCTCTCTGGTCCTTTATACTCTCTCTCGAATCATGAGAGTTAGAGTGGTTCAGGCGAATGGTCATATCGTTCGCCCCGGCGTTCCTTCTACACTCTAGTTCAAAGAGTGGGACTCTGCCGTTTCGGATGTCGTTCTCGACATCGGTTCTGGTCCATGCTCCAAGCTTCACTCTGGCGAATGGATCTTTTCAGACAAGTGGTCGGGTCACACTCATCCTAGGTTTATATTTCTATCCAAGCTCTGTGGATAGCATCAGTCAGTCAAACAGTTGGGAAACGTTTACCAAGGATTTGTGTTCCTCCAAACAATCTATGGGAGGAGTAGTTGGCACCAAACTTCGGGTACCTGCATCATTCATATTATACGAGTTAGTCATGTTAATAACTCAAGAGGCATGTAAAAACAAATTTCATGATTGGAAAATAAGAATATCAATGGGCACTGCTGCCCCCTATCGGGGTTCATGTAATCTGGTGGCATCGAGGATAGGATCGAGCCATATAGATGGTCACACCGCGTCCATCTGGAGTCGGACTCCGACTTTGCAATTCAATGATTTATGTACAATTGTCTTATGGTCTGCCACGTGTGAGCCAGGGATCAGATGGTCATCTCAGATCCTCTTTGAGTTATACAACTTTCGTTAGACGTGGGGCGCGGCTTTGCAAACGAGCAGTCCAGTCGGGCGTGTTACAGCAGTGCTCCATAACTCTACAAGCGGGTGTTAAAAGTCTGATCAGTACCAGATCTGAGGTACCTACACAATGCATATATAAATTTTTCTGAGTTAATTACATTGGCAACTCATAAAGAATGTAAATATAAGATTTATGGTTAAAAAGTAGTCTTGTTAGAGGAATGAATATCATTCTGAGAGGGAATTGGAATTGCATGCTCTTTGCCGGTTAACTCTTCCTTATCCTATCTCTGCCATGGGATGGTTGCCAGAATCTTAAGCTGATGACGAATATCTTTTCAAATTATTGCGGGGCGGCGGTCCCAAGAATGAATATATTTTGATCAGGGTCTTGGGATGGCAAAGGCGGTTAGGTAAATATCATAAGCGAGTGATGAGGTCGCATCTCCTTTGAATCGCCTTTTTGCCACCATGCTGAGGGTAAGGATAGGGTGTCAGGAAGTCGCGACTGCACCACTAATGGAAGCACACCATCACATTGGTGTTAGGATGGCAATTGGCATGCAAACAATGGATTTACGCTTATAGAAATTTTTGCACTTTCTATGCTAGAAAATAGGATATTGCGGCTGGTAGGATAGTCATATCCCATAGATTTGCTTATAGGCCTTCGATTCCGTATTGGGACAAGGGTTTGTGCGAAAACAATCAATCAGCTTTCGGGCGTGAGCATTCTAAACTTTCCACTTGCTAACTTTTAGGCAAGACTAAGGCAATTGGTCATGCAAGCGTTTGATGTATCATCTTTGAATTAGATGATGTATTCATGAGCAATCCATGCTCGATCTCTAGTTGCCCCTCCGTTTGGGACAAGGGTTACTTGACAGATAACTGATGAAAGGAGTGGAACTGTGAGTCTTCGCTTTCTAGCTTCAAAACACCGTTCACCGGAAGTTTCATTCATGTACATATCCCATCTAACGAGTGACTAATTGCTGATTTTATCGAATCACTTAGGGCGGCGATTCAGCAATGGGACTTGTTGATGTCTGTTTTGGGACAACCTTCCAAGGGAAATTAGCAATGTCGCCATGCATGTCATATTTTCTAAATACAACGAACGATGGTTCACCTTTCACCTCCTCTTGCCGGAAGCATTCTGTGTTGCAGGAAGGTCTTTACGGGGATTGTCTATGACTCCTTCTGGGGCTCGGTATGTAATATTAGATCAACTTCCATATGATCAATTATTGGATTTTATAGTGTTTTGATGAGGATCATCTCCGTCTTTTCTGGATTGTCGGAACCTTCTAACTTAGCCAGATTATTCGCCTTTTGATTTTCTGTTCTTAGGACATGAGATATGTTATAATGCTCCAATCCATCCAACGGCTCTTCTACCGGTTCTAGGTAAGCTACGTGTTGTGGTTTCTTCGACTGGAGTACCTTTCGAGACACCCTTCGGGGGTTATCTGCAAAACTCCGGCGTTGGATCGTCGATCATTTCTTGCACCAACTGTATACAATTTCCAGATGCTTGATTTCGCCTTTCATTCCGAGGGGCCATTTTCTTCATCTAACATATCCACTTCGGGAAAGGTACATTCAGTGATGAAGTTGGCTAATGCTTGCCCCCGTACGGACCTCTTTAGGAGGGAATTGAGATCAAACTGGTTTAGCTCTATGTTCTGTTCGAGCAAACTTTCCAGATGCCTCAGGTCGCTGTGGGCCCTGTCGTAGCGGCTAATGAGTGTGTATCACAATAGGATGAACTAGGAAGTAGCGAGGGAGCTTTCATAGAACAATCAGTAAGCTGTAGACAAGATTTTCAATCTTTGGGTAGTTGTGTTCTACCACGGCTATCTTCTTGCTCACATTATAGGCTAGTTTCTGGACCCTATCCTTCTTACCTGCAATTGGTGCCAACTTTCCTGCCATGCATCATACAACTTTAATTCTTTGTTGTTCATGGATGTTTAGAATCGTTGCAATTTGATCAGGGTTGATTTCGATCCTGTGTAAGCTAACTATGAGGCCAAGAAGCTTTCCTGATGCAATCGGCAAACAAACATTTCAAAGGGTTTAGCTCTATTCCAAATATTGAACATTTCTATTAGATCTGAAACGAAATAGGTGGATCGCTCAGACTCCACAAGAGTATTATCTACATGGACTTCCATGGGCTTTCAAGGCAGATGCTTTCCCTAAACCGAGCATACGCCTTATTTTCTGTAGAAAGCAAGTAAGTTCCCTTGTTCGGAAGAGGTTTATATGAGATCCGATTCCAAGACCTTAGTCAGATCGGCGTCGACAGTCGGAACATATGCAGTTGCGTCATTAGATGTTACCCTTCTGCATCCCGAATCACCATCCTCTCTGGGATCTATGTCTTCGAGCAGATCATCGGGTAATTCTTTTTTTGATGCTCCCTTTATTCGCAATATTGACGCCTCCTTCACACTCCATTTCATCTGGAGGGGAAGCGTCTTTGTGTTTCATGCCATCTATGTTGCGTAGCATATTCTATCTAGCCAAATAATCGGCTTCTCCCATAACTTGGTCACCATAGACTATTCCTGCTCTATCTTCGGTTGGGATATTTAACAGTAGACACTAGGGTGCAATGTAGGATCTAAATTCTATTGGAGAGGGTCTATTTAGACCTTGATCAGATAAGCTTGAATACGATAGCATAGCTTATGAGGTACTTTGATCTCAAAATCTTATCTCTTGACCAAGGTCATATGGTGGCTGGTGAGGAGTCAAGTTGCTATCATCCCGACAAGGATCCATATGTCCAATCATGGCCTGCGGTGGTTCAATTGGTATCTGATTTTGGGAACCAAAGTGTGCTGATCCAATCCTTAGTCGATGGAAACCAATCTCCCTTGATGCGGTTGACGAAAAATAAGCATTTCAAAGGTTAGCCAAGCTATTCAGGGAGCAAACCAGAGAACATTTGTCTTTCATTACATCATTCAAGTGGAGGATAACTTTGTAGTGCTAGGATCCTTATTTGCTATCGGACATCACATCATTGAGAATCATGGTCATTGGGATCTTCTGAGTCATCTTCAGAATAGTGTCCAGATTGTTTTATGTTAATGGCATCTGGGACTTCATCAGTTGGACATGTTTAAGTCATGTAAACTAGGTGATCACTACTCGTTCAGTAACATCATCAGTTGCATTGGTGAAATCTATACACCATCGGGGCTTTGGGGGAGGAGGTTGTTGTAATACAATCACTATCTCGTATACCATCATAGCCGGCATGCCGAATCTTTTCAATAGCTCCTCACATTGAATAACATCAATAAATAGGTGTGATGGCTCTAGGAAGAATTACCGCCGTTGCTAATTTGCTGTCGATTTCCTCAGACTATCTACTGAATCTTGGTTGATAAGCCTGAATGATTATTGCAGGACAAAAATGTACTCCGAGCCGAAGGCGAGGCCGTCAGTAGGTCCGGGGCCCCACAGTCCCAACGGCGATTTTTTCATGACCCTTTTCTGAAATGATTTTTTCAATTTTGGACGATTTTTTCGATTTTGGACGATGGAGCCTTTTTTGAAATGATCTGAAAATTGTATTTTTTCCAAAAACTGTCAGTTTTCCGGGTCGGGTCATGACCCTTGTTCGTCGTCACTTTTTCGGGTCGCGGTTCGCCATTGTCCTCCGGTTCGCGGTTCGCTGAACTTCATCGGGCCGTGGTCCAGCTTGGCGATCGGGATCCTCCAACCTTCCAGCTCCAGATCGGTTCGTGATCCTCACTGAGGGGTCGGGTCGGATATGCCTCCACGAGCCAGTTGAATATGCCCTCACGAGCAGATTGAATGGACTTTTCAAGATCTGGTTACATGTGTTTGTACATTCCACGAGCCATCATAACGAACCAATTCCATGGCCCTTCATCACGAGCCCTGTTCACGAACCCTTCGACCTGCTCCTGCAAACCATCTGTTCGCCCCTTATTCACTTGGGAAGCTTGCGATTTCTTACTTCTTTTACGAGCCGTGAAGTTATGATTTTACCAAAATCACTAAAATCTTCCAAAATGGTAGAAACGCGGACTGTTCTTCGGACTTTCGAATCCAAATAGTAGAATAACAATCCGATAGGCTGAGAATTCAATTCTCAGTGAAAACACCAAAATGTTAGACCAAAAAATGGTCCTAACACCCAAATTGTTGTATTTCGAGCATAGGATATGAAGAAATAACTAAAAATAGGGGGAAAAGCAAGACAACAAGATTTTTATAGTGGTTCGGCGTTAACGAGCCTACGTCCACTTCATATTTTCTCATTTCATTTACTGATTACAATTACAATAAAGATTCTCTCAATCATTTGAATTCAATGAATAATTCTCCCTGAATTCATTGATTTTATTGAGGAAGATGGTGGTTATTCATGGGGAAGTGTTGGCCATGGCAGCCATGGATGTAGAGATGCCAAAAGTCCCCTGAAAATGCCCTCTGGATGTGTATTTACAGCTGTAGGAGAGCTCATATGGTGATGGGGTCGTGGTAGGACACGTGGCACCTGATCTGGGAAAGTAGGAGCGATCATAGCCTTGAGAATAGGTCAAAATCTGCATGTGTAGTAGCGGGCCATGGTCGCGGTTCGTGGTCACGGTTCGCGAACTAGATTGGTCAGCATGTATGGTCACGATCCGGATTGGTCAGCATGTATGGTCACTATCCGACCCTGGGGGTAGCCACGATCTGATCTCAGGGGGTGGTCACGATCCGACCCTAGAAGGTGGTCACGATCCGACCCTAGGGGGTAGCCACGATCTTCAAAAATGCCAAAATGTAGGTTTTTCCATATTTCTGCATGCGTTCACGGAAACAGACGTAACTTTCAAACCGTAAGGCCGATTGGACCAAACAATAGCTCCACTTGAAGCTAATTCAAAGGGCTACAAGTATTTGATGTGAATATATCCAAATGAGGTCGTTTGATAGGGGTTTTGGGCCAGTTTACACTGATGTTGTGATTTTGACGAAACTGCCCTGTGTCTTCTGACGATGCTTCCAATGCCGGAGAGTGATGTTATCCGAAGATTCCTTATGTGACAACATTTACCCAGAAGTGTGTCAACATGATCTTTGCTTTGGGTGGCCTGGTCACAAAGCAGGCTAACAAATATTATATTCTTTCAATCAACAAGCTATAAATTTTTCATAATATTAAGTTACATCAATGATAGTCATACTATAACAAATGCATACATTTTGAACAATTGATTTGCAATACATTATATTACATTCTCTTATCATTATAAACACATTATTATTTGTATATAATTTATCGTTTAGTGATAAAAAAAATATAACTATATAAGTTTGTATACATTAGAACACAATTTCACCGGGTCATGGGGCAGGTCGGGTCTACTTGACCCAAATGGGTTTCGGGTATGGGGAAAATTACAGACCCTCCATGGGTCTATAGAGTGGGTTTGGGATGGGTTTAAAAATCCTGGGGAGGGTCTGAGGCACGAGAAACCCACCCCATTGCCACTCCTAGCTTCGATAGCTTCAATAGGGAGATAAGATTCTATAAAGGACCCGCCTACCACGAATTCATCGATGTACTTGTAACACCCCGTATGTTGAATAACTTGCTATAATATAAAACAGGGTAGAATTAAATTTAAAAATCTGAATCAGGGGAAACGGGCTATGCCAGTGCGTTCGTCTCAGAAAAATACACGAAATAGAGTCCGAGTTTTCGAAAATCGGAGTCCGTATAACCCAGATAAGGCCCAAAGAAGTTTTCAGAAATTTAAATTCAGATTTAAAAACAAAATTTTCAATTTTCAGAAGTGGCGGGAAAAATCCCGCCAGACCCAGGGGGTCGACTGGGGAGTCGACCTCCCCCCCCCCTCCAGGTCGACTGGGGAGTCGACCCTAGGGTCGACCTGGGAGTCAACCTCCCTAGTCGAGCCCAGGTAACCTGGGTGCACCAGCTTGTCTTTTGGGCTGTGTTTTAGTGGCTAGGACGTGATCTGACGGCTCTAATCTAATTTAGGGTTAATCTAATGGCCTAAAACACCTAACTACTCTATAAATACACCCTAAGACTACCCTAATTCATACTAAAAATAGATACAATGCCGTCATGCCGTCAAAATGCAACTTGAAGGAGCCTCCATCAATTTGTAGAAGAAGATAGCATCTCAAATCAATCTCTAATCAACTCTAGCAACTTAATCTTCTTCTTAGGAGTGCTAATCAACAAGTTGTGAGTTTTCTATAACCTTAATGACCAATTATTGAAATGATTATGATAGGATATAATGAGGTTATGGCTATGAATGTGGATCAATGCATGTTATGCAAGTTATATGCTATGTATTAATGATGTTATGCATGTTATGCAAGTTATATGCTATGTGTTAATAATGTTATGCATGTTATGCGAGTTATATGCTATTTGTTAATAATGTCATGCATGTTATGCAAGTTATATGCTATGTGTTAATGATGCGATGCAAGTTATGCAAGTCATATGCTATGTGTTTGTGATGTTATGCAAGTTATGCAAGTCGTATGAGAAACATTGATCCATTATGACACCATGATATGCAAGTTTGGTGTATGATTATATGCAAGTTCATATATGATATGTTATGCAAGTTTGGTGTATGATTATATGCAAGTTCACATATGACATGTTATGCAAGTTTGGTGTTTGATGATATGCAAGTAACATGTGCAAGTTTACACCTTAGAATGATATGCATACATATGCAAGTTAACCCCTTTGTATGTCACACATACATATGCAAGTTTACCCCTTTGTATGACATAAATAACTTATGCAAGTTAACCTCCTTATGACATATGTGATTCATGCAAGTTTGGGTTGATTATTTATGCTAAGTTGGGTTGATGCTATATGCATGTTGACACCTTTAAACCCATGTTGATGCTAATGCTATGCAAGTTGAACCCATTATATTTATGATGAATCTTCCCTTTTATGTCATGTTAGCGAATTACATGGGGAACGATGGGGTTATTATACATGTTAATGAAATGGTGTGAAGTTGGTATGATTATGCATACCATAAAGTGATGGACATAATTGAGTCAATTATGTACATCGTTAAAATTGGAATTAATTAGGGAAAATTAATTCGGGGGTGATTATTTAGGTGTAATTAATCGACTAAGACACGAGGTTGGACCCTTTTGTAGCATAAGACTGCCCGGAACCGACCGGCAAATCCAGCGGCTACAAATGATTGGCCCAATGTGAGAGGTCTTAGGCACAAACTATATACGTGACAAGTGTAAAGACACGAGGTTAGTCTCGGTTATGGCGTAAGGCTGCCCGGACCCAACCGGAAAATCCAGCTGCCATAAAAGATAGTCTAATGTGAGAGGTCTTTACAACGGTTACGTTCTTAATCAATTAAGAATCACTTAACCAGGTAAGCATGTAGTGGGCATGAGGGGTTAAGTGGGTGCCTTGGGTGGCATGTGGAAATCAAGTAAGTGCCTTGGGTGGCATGAGGAAATCTAGTGTGTTGCCTTGGGTGGCAATAGAAAATACGATTAGAATACTTAACCAAGTGGAAACATGTAATTAAACATGATTAAAGGGTTAAGTGGGATGCACTAGATAAATTGACAAGCTTAGGTGATAGCTTGTGGGGGCCCATTTCAACCAGTAACCCATATGTATCTTATTGGGCTCGACCCATGTCGAGGACGGGACACGCGTACTGGGCTTGATTATAAGAGGCCAAAACGGGTTAACGGTGGCAACGCGAGTCCAACGGGTTTCATATGCGTGTGTGGATCCGGGCTGGTAGGTAAGACGTTGTTGCATCGTGTAGGTATAAGCCGTGCACCATTTGTTGTATCGGGTTGCCACTTTGGGGAGTGATACACCCCATTGTGGGGCCAGCACGGGTATCTACGGTAGGGAGCCGATCGCTTGGGAGTAGTGGGTACACCTAGTGGAGATAGGGGCAGACGGCACCTATGTAGTCAGCTAGGGGTACACGAAACTACTGGGTAAATTATCTAAGTCCTTGGGTGGGATCAACCTTTAAGTAGGAATGACTGGTGTGGTGCAGTTAGTAATTACCCTGGGGTGGGTAGATGCGTCTTTACCGTTATCCTAGTTCACCTCATGTCTAGTTGGCTACTAAGTGTAGTCATTTATCCCCAGTCATCCCGTACCAAGTTTATATCGTACCCTAATTACTTTAATGATTGTGTTGTTAAAGTTATTGGGCTCACTCAGACTTATGTCTGACCCCGTTGTTTTTATCTTTTTTCCCCCTCAGGTCCTCAGGTTGGGCCTAGCACTAGTGGGCTTTGATCAGATTTCTTTATCTATCTTCTGGAGCTTGGACCGTGATGTAAAGCCCACCTTATCTTTTCTTTTATGGCTATTGTTTATGTAGTGGGATTATGTACTTATGTTTTTATCAGGATGGATATTTAGTACTTAACTCTTTATGGTGTTGTAACTAAACATGTTTACCTTCTGCTGCTATGAAATGATGTTTTAGATTTTCAAGTATTTATATCTGTCTTGTTGTAATTTTTCTGTTCTATATTCACTTAAAATGCTCCACCGAAGTTAAGGCATTCCCTTGTGAGTGACCTTAGCGGGTGTGGGGTGTTACTCGTGGTATCAGAGCGAAGGTTACCGGAACAGATAAAATTTTTAGAAAACTATTTTTCTAAAAACATTTTTGAAAGAAATATTTTCAAAAACATGTCTTTAAAGAGAAAAGTTTTTGAAAGAAAACCATAATCCCCAATAGCCATATCTTTATCTTTCGAATTCTCCGTTTTGAATCTTTCCTTTTTCGTTTCAGCATGGCTGAAGATCTTAACTTTCCGGAGGGTGTGACGATACCAGTATGGTATAGGAGATTGATGGAGGCTAGGGCCGCCACTGCGGGTCCAACAAATGTCCCTCCACCAACCGTAGCACCCGATCTTCCTCCTCCCACTCCTCCTCCTCGTACGGATACTTTTGCTAAGACTTGCAAGGAATTTAAAGCTATGGGAGGGAAACCTTTTCAAGGATCAGAAACTTTTGTGGAGGCTAGAGATTGGCTTAAGGAGGTGGAAGAGTTGATAGACATCTTTGAGATGGAAGAAGGAAAGAAAGTCAAGTTAGCTGCTTGGTTAATGAAGGGAGAGGCCTCATTCTGGTGGGAGGTCACTAATGGAGAACGCCCCGTTGACTCTTGGGCGGATTTCAGGCAAAGATTTGTGGCAAAGTTTCTCTCAAGGGCGGAGGAAAATTTGTATATGGAAAGGTTCTTGACTCTAAAGCAAGGAAATCTCTCGGTGAAGGAATATGTCAACAAGTTTAATTAATTGGCAAGGTTTGGCATAGACATGGTGAATACACCGGAGAAGAAGGCTTTGAGGTTCGTGAAAGGCTTGAATGAACCGATGCATGGATTGGCTATGACTCACATCCCTATGGGGGCCACCTTTGAGAAGCTAGTTGACATGGCACTCATGCATGAGGAAGAGAAGGGTCCCAATGCTAATAAGGCCCCCGAGAAGAAGGGAGATCAAAAGAGACCTCAACAGCAACAAAACAAAGGTGGGAAAGGCAACGGTGGCAAGGGGAAGAAGAAGTGCTTCAATTGCGGGATACCGGGCCACATAAGCAAAGATTGTCGGAAGAAAAAGAAGACTGGATGCTACCACTGTGGTGAAGCAGGGCATCTAGTGAAGGACAACCCTAAGAAGGGGCAAAGGACGGGATCTACCTCAGGAGGACAGGTGCAAGCTCTTATGGCACCGGGTCAGGCAAGGGGGCAAGTTCAGGCTCTCGCGGTTCCACCGATTCAGGAAAGAGGTAGAACTATTTCCATTGAAAGTCTGGTTTTTCTATTTGATCATCCTGTTCGTACATTGTTTGATTCTGGCGCATCGCATTCGTTTATCTCATCATCATTAGTTGAGTCACTGCACTTAGGCACCAGTCTAATAGATGATCCCTTGGTTGTTTCAAACCCAATTGGGGGCTCCACTTATTTGTCCATGATATGTTTGGGTTTGAAGATTTCTATACTTAGCATTGAGTTTAGATGTGATGCTTTTGTTTTGGGCTTCACGGGCTATGGGTTGATTTTGGGCATGGACTGATTATCCAGTAATGGTGTCATTCTTGATTGCGAAAGGAGAGTTGTTAGGCTCATGACCCATTTGGGGAACACTCTCGAGATCTCTTGTAATCCCATGGAATCTGTTATGCTAAGTTATCTTGAATCGCTTGACGCTTCGGTCGAGAGTTTGCGATCTGTTAGAGTGGTCCGGGAATACTCGGATGTGTTTGAGGAGGTGAAGGGCTTACCTCCGAAGCGGGAGATAGACTTCCAAATATATTTGGTGGATAATGATAAACCTGTATCTTTACCAGTGCGCCACATGGTTCCTCGTGAGAGGAGGGAACTCCATAAGCAAGTAGGGGAGTTGCTTGAGAAGGGGTTCATAAGACGAAGTATATCGGAGTGGGGTGCTCCAGTAGTTTTTGCTACGAAGGCGGATGGGTCCCTCAGACTTTGTGTAGATTATAGAGAACTCAACAAGCTCACAAAGAAGAATAGACACCCATTGCCGAGGATTGATGATCTCTTTAATCAGTTGGTTGGCGCTTCAGTATTTTCTCAGTTGGACTTAGCCACGGGGTTTCATCAGTTGAGGGTGGCTGAGGATAGCATAGACAAGACTGCCTTTAGGACTCCGGATGGTTTCTATGAGTGGCTGGTGATGCCATTTGGGTTGACGAACGCCCCATCATACTTTGTTGATTTGTTGAGTAGGGTGTTCAGGGAGTTCCTTAATAAGTTCGTGGTGGTCTTTGTGGATGACATCTTAGTCTTTTCTAAGAGTGAAGAAGAGCATGCCCTACATCTTAGGGAAGTGTTGGAGACTCTTCGAGCGCATAGCCTTAAGGCTAAATTTTCTAAATGTCACTTCTGGAGGAAGGAAGTGCGGTTCTTGGGGCACGTGGTCTCCAAGGAAGGGATAGCTGTGGATCCCGCGAAGGTAGTATCCATCCAAGATTGGAAGGTTCCGAAGAATGCTACCGAGGTGAGGAGTTTCTTGGGGTTGGCTGGCTACTATAGGAAGTTTATCAAGGACTTCGCGAAGATATCAGCCCCATTAACTCGCTTGACGAAGAAGAATCTAGTCTTCGCATGGGACGTAGATTGTGATGATGCGTTCCGGCGGTTAAAGAGAGCTTTAACCACAGCTCCAGTCTTAGTGTTGCCAAATGGGAGTAAGCCATTTGTTGTCTGTACTGATGCTTGTGGGACTGGACTGGGCGCAGTCTTAATGCAAGAGGGAAGGGTAATAGCCTATGGTGGAAGGCAGTTGAGAAAGCATGAGAAGAATTACCCTACCCATGATTTAGAGTTGGCCGCTATTGTTTTTGCGCTTAAGATTTGGCGCCATTACCTTCTTGGTGAGAGATTCGAATTGTTCACTGACCACAAATCATTAAAGTACTTGTTTTCTCAGAAGGGTTTGAATTTGAAACAGCAAAGGTGGATGGAGTTCTTAGCATCCTATGATTTCGAGATAGCGTATACCCCTGGCAAGGGTAACGTGGTGGCGGACGCCTTGAGTAGAAAAAGGTTGTCCTTGAGTCCATTGTTCGTGGAACGACGAAGCTTGGAATTTATCTCGATGTTTGATTTCAGACCTTCCGTTGATTATGTACCCGGTTTGCTAGCATCCTTGGAGGTCAGACCTACTCTTTTAGGGCGGATTGGAGAAGCACAGAGGGACGACCCACAGTTGGTTGAGTTGGTAGAGAGGCTCATAAGGGAGGAGTCGCCCAGCCATTTGAGTAGGTACACCCTAGACGATAGGGGGTGCTTGCGTAGAGACGGTAGACTTTGTGTACCGCAAGACGAGGGTTTGAGGAAGGCTATTCTTGATGATGCACACCGTTCTAGGATGACCATTCATCCCGGTGGGGACAAGATGTACCAAGACATGAGGCGAGTTTTCTTTTGGGACGGAATGAAGAAGGATGTGGCCGAGTATGTCGCTAGATGCTTGGTGTGCCAACAGGTGAAAGCGGAGCAAAAGAAACCAGGTGGGTTGCTTCACCCATTGGAAGTTCCGCAATGGAAGTGGGATAGCGTCTCGATGGATTTTATTGACGGGTTACCCAGATCGAGAAAGAGTAATACGGGAATTTGGGTTGTGGTAGACAGACTTACTAAAAGCGCCCATTTCATACCTGTGAAGAGCAAGAGGACTGCTCCATGGCCAGCTTCAGTATATCTTCGAGAGATAGTTCGATTGCATGGGGTACCCTCTAGCATAGTGAGTGATCGAGATCCTATCTTCACTAGCGAGTTCTGGAAAAGTTTGCAAGAAGCAGTGGGGACTCAATTGTGTCTGAGCACCGCATATCATCCTCAGACGGACGGCCAGACCGAGAGGGTGAATCGTGTTCTGGAACACCTTGTGAGGCTTTGTATCTTAGATTTTGTAGGTACATGGGAAGAGCATCTTCCATTGGTGGAGTTCGCATATAATAACAGCTTTCAGTCCAGTATTGGTATGGCTCCTTACGAAGCTCTTTATGGAAGGCCTTGTCGATCACCTACATGTTGGTAGGAATCTACGGATAAGATCTTGCTTGGGCCTGATATGGTTAGAGAGACTTCGGAAAAGATTGATTTGATTCGAAGAAGATGAAAGCAGCGCAAGATAGGCAAAAATCTTATGCGGACAAGAGGAGGACGGATCTGGAGTTTGAGGTTGGGGACATGGTCTTTGTCAAAGTATCTCCATTACGGAATGTAGTTCGCTTTGGGTCCGTTGGGAAGTTAGCTCCAAGATTTGTTGGGCCGTTTCCTATTAAGGAAAGGATTGGACGGATGGCATATAGAGTGGATTTACCCGAGAGACTTAGTGGGGTACATGACGTATTCCATGTGTCACATTTGAGGAAGTGCCTACAAGAGACCGCAGAGGTGGTAGAGCCGAGCTTACTTAAATAAGTGGAGGTAGAGCGTGATGCGACTATTCGACGAGCTCCTACCCGCATCCTTGGGTCAGAGATTAGGAAGTTGAGGAACAGAGAGGCGCGACTAGTCAAAGTGCAATGGGGAGAGGATGAGAGCAATGCTACTTGGGAGACAGAAGCGAAGATGCGTTCACTATACCTATTCCTTTTTGAGGGTATGTCTTTTGACTTCTCCTTTATCGTTTGACTAGTACTTATCTTATCTTTAGTATGTCTTATCTTTAGTATGTCCTCTCATTAGTACCTTTTACCTTTAGATAGGGTAAAACCTATGGTTGAAACATGTGTTTGAGACATGTTATGTTTGAGGGATGCGTGTGGATGCAAGTGTTTGCTAGTAGTTGCTCGTGGATGCATATACACACACTCCAGGCACTAGATCGGCTCAATCACTTCATATTGCATATTGCATAAAATTGTGTGTAGGTAGCTATATTAATGGATGTATAATGGTTGTGCTATCATATGGATGATGCATTTTGGTGAATGATTGTGCACTCATGTAGAAATGGTATGTGTCGATAAGGTTCTTTCGCATACATATTGGATGCATGGCACTATCATGATTTGCATTAAGGAGGTCAACTGAATCAGTAGACCGCCTGATTTTGCATTAGACAGGGAACATATACACACACTCTTTGCATATGTTCATACAGCATTAGAAACTCTAAGGACAATGGATGCCAGTGTTTGATGGTTTAGTAGATGGTTGTTTGGTTGGTAGGATACGTTCTTCTTGACTTAGAGATTTCGGGACGAAATCCTTAAAGTAGGGGAGAATGTAACACCCTGTATGTTGAATAACTTGCTATAATATAAAACAGGGCAGAATTAAATTTAAAAATCTGAATCAGGGGAAACGGGCTATGCCATTGCGTTCGTCTCGGAAAAATACGAGAAATAGAGTGCGAGTTTTCGAAAATCGGAGTACGTATGACCCAGATAAGGTCAAAGAAGTTTTCAGAAATTTAAATTCAGATTTAAAAACAAAATTTTCAATTTTCAGAAGTGGCGGGAAAAATCCCGCCAGACCCAGGGGGTCGACTGGGGAGTCGACCTCCCCCCCCCCAGGTCGACTGGGGAGTCGACCCTAGGGTCGACCTGGGGGTCGACCTCCCTGGTCGCGCCCAGGTAACCTGGGTGCACCAGCTTGTCTTTTGGGCTGTGTTTTAGTGGCTAGGACGTGATCTGACGGCTCTAATCTAATTTAGGGTTAATCTAATGGCCTAAAACACCTAACTACTCTATAAATACACCCTAAGACTACCCTAATTCATACTAAAAATAGATACAATGCCACCATGCCGTCAAAATGCAATTTGAAGGAGCCTCCATCAATTTGTAGAAGAAGATAGCATCTCAAATCAATCTCTAATCAACTCTAGCAACTTAATCTTCTTCTTAGGAGTGCTAATCAACAAGTTGTGAGTTTTCTATAGCCTTAATGACCAATTATTGAAATGATTATGATAGGATATAATGAGGTTATGGCTATGAATGTGGATCAATGCATGTTATGCAAGTTATATGCTATGTATTAATGATGTTATGCATGTTATGCAAGTTATATGCTATGTGTTAATAATGTTATGCATGTTATGCGAGTTATATGCTATGTGTTAACAATGTTATGCATGTTATGCAAGTTATATGCTATGTGTTAATGATGCGATGCAAGTTATGCAAGTCATATGCTATGTGTTTGTGATGTTATGCAAGTTATTCAAGTCATATGAGAAACATTGATCCATTATGACACCATGATATGCAAGTTTGGTGTATGATTATATGCAAGTTCATATATGATATGTTATGCAAGTTTGGTGTATGATTATATGCAAGTTCACATATGACATGTTATGCAAGTTTGGTGTTTGATGATATGCAAGTAACATGTGCAAGTTTACACCTTAGAATGATATGCATACATATGCAAGTTAACCCCTTTGTATGTCACACATACATATGCAAGTTTACCCCTTTGTATGACATAAATAACTTATGCAAGTTAACCTCCTTATGACATATATGATTCATGCAAGTTTGGGTTGACTATTTATGCTAAGTTGGGTTGATGCTATATGCATGTTGACACCTTTAAACCCATGTTGATGCTAATGCTATGCAAGTTGAACCCATTATATTTATGATGAATCTTCCCTTTTATGTCATGTTAGCGAATTACGTGGGGAACGATGGGGTTATTATACATGTTAATGAAACGGTGTGAAGTTGGTATGATTATGCATACCATAAAGTGATGGACATAATTGAGTCAATTATGTACATCGTTAAAATTGGAATTAATTAGGGAAAATTAATTCGAGGGTGATTAATTAGGTGTAATTAATCGACTAAGACACGAGGTTGGACCCTTTTGTAGCATAAGACTGCCCGGAACCGACCGGCAAATCCAGCGGCTACAAATGATTGGCCCAATGTGAGAGGTCTTAGGCACAAACTATATACGTGACAAGTGTAAAGACATGAGGTTAGACTCGGTTATGGCGTAAGGCTGCCCGGACCCAACCGGCAAATCCAGCTGCCATAAAAGATAGTCTAATGTGAGAGGTCTTTACAACGGTTACGTTCTTAATCAATTAAGAAACACTTAACCAGATAAGCATGTAGTGGGCATGAGGGGTTAAGTGGGTGCCTTGGGTGGCATGTGGAAATCAAGTAAGTGCCTTGGGTGGCATGAGGAAATCTAGTGGGTTGCCTTGGGTGGCAATAGAAAATACGATTAGAATACTTAACCAAGTGGAAACATGTAATTAAACATGATTAAAGGGTTAAGTGGGATGCACTAGATAAATTGACAAGCTTAGGTGGTAGCTTGTGGGGGCCCATTTCAACCAGTAACCCATATGTATCTTATTGGGCTTGACCCATGTCGAGGACGGGACACACGTACTGGGCTTGATTATAAGAGGCCAAAACGGGTTAGCGGTGGCAACGCGAGTCCAACGGGTTTCATATGCGTGTGTGGACCCGGGCTGGTAGGTAAGACGTTGTTGCATCGTGTAGGTATAAGCCGTGCATCATTTATTGTATCGGGTTGCCACTTTGGGGAGTGATACACCCCATTGTGGGGCCAACACGGGTATCTACGGTAGGGAGCCGATCGCTTGGGAGTAGTGGGTACACCTAGTGGAGATAGGGGCAGGCGGCACCTATGTAGTCAGCTAGGAGTACACGAAACTACTGGGTAAATTCTCTAAGTCCTTGGGTGAGATCAATCTTTAAGTAGGAATGACTGGTGTGGTGCAGTTAGTAATTACCCTGGGGTGGGTAGATGCGTCTTTACCGTTATCCTAGTTCACCTTATGTCTAGTTGGATACTAAGCGTAGTCATTTATCCCCAGTCATCCCGTACCAAGTTTATATCGTACCCTAATTACTTTAATGATTGTGTTGTTAAAGTTATAGGGTTCACTCAGACTTATGTCTGACCCCGTTGTTTTTATCTTTTTTCCCCCTCGAGTCCTCAGGTTGGGCCTAGCACTAGTGGGCTTTGATCAGATTTCTTTATCTATCTTCTGGAGCTTGGACCGTGATGTAAAGCCCAGCTTATCTTTTCTTTTATGGCTATTGTTTATGTAGTGGGATTATGTACTTATGTTTTTATCAGGATGGATATTTAATACTTGACTCTTTTTGGTGTTGTAACTAAACATGTTTACCTTCTGCTGCTATGAAATGATGTTTTAGATTTTCAAGTATTTATATCTGTCTTGTTGTGATTTTTCTGTTCTATATTCACTTAAAATGCTCCACCGAAGTTAAGGCATTCCCTTGTGAGTGACCTTAGCGGGTGTGGGGTGTTACAGTATTTTTCCAAAGCATTAAGAAAATAAAACCAAAATGTAAATTCTAGAAATAGAATCAGAAGTTTAGTCGAGTTGGGGAACCGACAAAAAGCTCAAAGAGAGCCTAGGAGAAGCAAGCAGGAGATGAGAAGAAATTAAGAAACAACGACAGAAAGTCGCGAGAGCTAGAAATCGGCTGCCATTAAAAAAGCCGTTATTGTTTTATCCATGAACAAGCGTACCAAGGAATGACTTCTCTCTACTGAATTCTATTAACATGAAATATTCATGAACTCAATTTACCGTACAGTATTTTAAAGAATCTTGTGGATTTAGAACAAATCAAATTATACTAATATATACTTAGCTCATCACTACCTATATAATGTTCCTATATGGTTTTACAGCACTACAAAGCAAATGGTGCTTAAAAATAGAAGTATCTCAGGCATGTTCAATTATAAAACAATAAAATAAACACGCACCTAACTAATGGAATAAATACATAAAAGAAACAGACATTGGTTTACCTAGCCCATGAACCCATCATGCTAATATTCTAGTTTTTCGACTCATGTTAGTACTTCTCGCCCAACCCTGTTTCAATGCAGCTCTTCTACCTACATCACCGTATTATTTATCTTCAACACACATCACCTAATCACCAGGCCTTGTTAGCACTGACAAAATGAAAATTGAATAGGGTGATGACAATGTTTGCTAATGAACAACAAAGATGCTAATGACATATCGACGCTCTATCATTACAACTGTGGAAAAAAAATTGCTGCTAATTGTTTACAAAATAAACAGATCTAACGTACTATTTTTCAAATATTTTCAGAATGGACGAATATAGATATATTTTCATAATTATAAGAATGTTTTGCGAATGTCGCCAAAAATACATTTTTATAAAGTATATTTGCAAAATGAATAAATATAAGTACATCCTCCAAAAAATATAAAGATCTTTTTGCATGTAGTTTTTCCAAAAAATATAAATTAGGATCGTTGACTTATACTAATATTTAATTTTTAATTAGTTCATCCACCTAAAAAATGTCAAATATCTTTTTTTTTTCTTCTGGGTTTTGCGTCTTTCTTATTCTTTGCGTCTTTCTTCTTCTCAGTTCTGCGTCTTTCTTCTTCTCAGCATTGCATCATATATTTCTTATTTCTAAAATCCTGCATCTAAATTCAAATCTAAAATCAATATTGCATCATATGTTTCTTCTTCTCAGTATGTGCATGTGGCCTTGGTCTATTATTATGTCTAAAAACACAATTTTCTATAAACATTTAAATGTTGAAAAAAAAGTACATATATTTCATAAAAAAATACTTAAGTATGTTTCAGCATAATAATAGTGAGCATTCATGTTCGTTTAATGAGGCTGTATAATTGTATGAGATACAATCATCACATTCTTCTAACTTGGTATCCGTAGTATACTGTCATGATAGAAGAGTACAAAATTGGGCATCAAAAGGCGATTTCGTGCTATAAAAGTAAAGGAGTAATGTAGTTTCTGGTGAGTAATATGCTACTATCTTGCTAAGTTATATGCTAGGTCAAATGCTGCTTACTTATATGTATTAACAAATAATGCATCTTTACTGTTTAACTAACAACATGTTAACAATGAATCTTTACTGTTTAACTAACAACATGTTTGCTATTTTAAAAAGCTGTAAACAATGCATATTTGTCATTTAATCAAGAAAAATGTATAATTAAATGATTGTTTGACATGTCTTAATTTTGATGTGTTCAGTTTTTGCTGGAATTTGTTTGTCTGGCTTACGCCTCACCTCAAGAATACAAAAATATCTCGCTTAAGCCTTATGATAGAGTGAAATCTTTTAAGTTAATCCACTCGTGGATTAACTTACAAAATAGTTGTGGATTAATTTATTAAAATAAAATGGTGGATTAACTTGTTAAAATTGTGTATTAGAATATAAATTACCTTATAAAAACCATCACTACCATTATCAAATACTACTTAATTTCGTTTAATGTCCTATGCATCATTAACAAAATCAGGCTAAATAGATTACCTCAAAGGTCTAGAATTTTGTAGTGCATGGATATTTAAAGATAAACCTATACAAGATGAATTGTGTGGGTTCAGATCAAATTCAAACCAAAATCTGATAGGTTGACATGCCTAGAAGAAGTACCTAATATATAAAAGCCTCTAAAGTTCAAAACCAATTAACCTAACTTCTTAAAAAATCATGTGAATACACAAGCTACTGATAACGATACAAACATAATACACTTGGGAAGCTTACTGACATTTTCAACTAAAACAACAATTGCATGAAAATGCAAATGGTTCATAGAATGAACTCAATTGCATTTGATCATAAAGTTGACTCTCATTCAACAACAAACAAAAAACCGATGAATATGCAGGCAAAGCAAACATTATGGACAATAATAAGCATTCAAGAACACTATTGCATAGAAAAAAATATGAATTTGCACAGTAGAAAATAGTAAATATTTCCATCAACTTAAGAGAGAGATATTTTTGGTTACCTGAAGAAAATGTTTTAATCGTTCACTAGAATGCTCAGATCCTTGACCATCATAACCATGAGGAAGCAATATAACAGAACTAGTCAGGCAAAGCCTTCTTGAATCCCAACTGCTCCAGAATTGATCGAATATTACTTGTGTGCCATTTGAATAGTCACCAAATTGGTCTATGATATATGACCAATGCATGTTTCTAATGTCAAATGATATTGAGGTTATGTGGAAATTCTGAAAGTAGGTTGTAAAATAAACCTCTTATTTTTTTTTTTTTTTTTTTTGCAAAAGTAGAAGACATTAGCTGCAACGGAAAACTCTGCTGATTATTTGCTACAAATACATAAGCTATATGAAATATGTCAATGTGAAAATAGAAAAATTTAAATAGAAAAGGCAGTTATGGGTTTTCTTGAACCTTGGTTAGTGAACATATTGGCTATAACGATACAATTTTTCAACCTAGAATCGGTGTATGTTTTCTAACTAAAATATGACACGTGACTTAATTTGATTTCACAATTAAATGAAGCGGACCAAGTATAAACACTTTTTGATGAAGCAGGGCTACTGGTGATGCTCTGAATGTACAATCAGCCCGAACAAAAAAACTTAACAAGCAAGTGTTGCTAGAAAATCAATAGATGAAGATAATAAAGAAGAAGAATTTTCTTAAACGGACATTTCCTTGCTGGTATACGAAGGTTAAAAAGCCATGTAAACCAGTTAGCTATTCATTATAAAGAAATTAGCTACTTGAGAATCTGAATCCCAACTCTAACAATTAAAGTACTCTTAACACCCAGTTCAAGAAGATCCAACCATCTATTCCTTTTCTTGTTTATTTAGAATCAACCTGCAAAGCCACAAGACCGCACCCGCTTTTATCCTTCAATTAAAGAGCAGGTTCACTGTGTTGACTATTATAGAGTAAGATTCACTCCAAGGAACGAAAGATTTGTTGTCCTTCAAGAATGTTTCCCCTCTTTAAATCACAACGGGTTGATTGAATACCTTCTTTCAGGATATAATGCATGTTATCTGTGTACGTTGTGATTACTTGCACAAATTAGAAGAAGCACTCAGAGTTAATTTGATGATGAAGATGATTGAATAATTCGAGAAAGAAATGAAAAAGTGAAGTCTAGGATGAGCGAACATATTGTTATATAAGGGGCGAAATGTCTATTCGTCAACAGGTAGTCGTTGGTCAAACGGTCGTGATCATTTTCTAATGGTTGTTACTGTTGGCTGTTGAATTCGAATTCAACAGTAAACAAAATGTATCGCCCGTTAGCGAGGGCGTTGCCCCTGCACCTCCACCTTGGGGGGTTGCCACTCCATGGACCCCTCTTCGTAGGGGATCATATTTGAAAAATGTTCTTAAAAAACTTTCAACACGCTGTCCAAAGATGTCAACTGCACATAATCGCTACCTTTTAGAACCATCACTTCTTTGTATGGAAACAGTTGACCCTCTTCTATAGTCGACAACCCCTTCATGTAATTTGTTCTTTTAAACCCACTTTCCATCTTACCATTCTGCCTCTCCCCTTCTCTTTTTCCAAGAGAGTTGTAAAAATTTCTCTATTTTGTTTCCATGTCCATCTCCTATTTATAAGTCAAGTATATATCTGTGTCAGATAGGCTTATACACAGTACTGTAAAATTGCATGACCAATAAACGACAGTTTATACCAATATACTGGTCATATGCCAGGCTAACCATTGCATGGATAAGACTTGAAATTTGTTGAAAATATAACTTGCAATTAATTACTAATCTATAACTTTTGTATTTATGGCTGGAAGAGTCATGAAGTAAATAAATACAGTAAAGATGTCAGTTCATATGAAAAGCCAGGTTGATAAATTGTATTGCAATATTTATATATGCAATGTAATTCAAGCTGCTATTGATAGAAGAAAAATTCGGTTTGCAACTCATATTCTTATTCTTGTTATTGCCATTATTCCCAACAAATTAGTGGTATCAACGCCTGGTCTGCTCAACAACACAGAGTATAAAAAAATGACATCAAATCAAGTTCCTCCTTGCATGTTTTTCTATACTCCTAATCAAGTTCCCATATTCAAAGGAGAGCATTTTGATTACTGGAGCAGCCAAATAGAGATGATATTTATTTCTCAAGATTTGTGGGAAATTGTGGAAGAAGGCTTTACATAACCACCACAAAATAATGCTGCATGGACTCATGATCAGCGAAAAGAAAACAAGAAAATTTTGAAAAAAGATGCAAGTGCTCTCTGGTATATTCAGCAAGGATTGAGCAAGACCATATATCCTAGAATTCATGGTGTCAAAAGGGCCAAGAAAGCTTGGGATATTCTGAACGAAGAATTTCACGGCAATGACAAGGTAACTTATATCAAGCTTTAAACTCTTTTGAGAGAGTTTGATACTTTATCAAAGAAAGATAATGAAGTAATGCAAGTTTTTCTTACTCGAGTTGCGGAAATCGTAAATCAAATTAAAAGTCTTGGAGGTGCAATAGAAGAGAAGAAAGTTGTTCAAAAAGTTCTTTGTAGTCTTCCACCAAAATATGATTACGTTGTTGCTGCCATAGAAGAATCCAAAGACTTAACTACTTATACATTGCAAGATTTGATGAGTTCTCTTCAAGCACATAAAGAAAGAATTAATAGATTATCATCCCAATCACTTGAGCAAGCATTTGAATCCAAGATGGTTTTTTCTAATAACAACTCTAGACTGTAAAAGACAGAAAAAGCTTCAATCAAGGAAGAGCAAAACCAAGTGCAGGAAGCGGTGGATCATACAGAGTAGGCACAAAAGGAAGAGGGCAAGAAAGCAAAAGAATATATTGATCGGGCGTCCCAAAATTGAAATAAAAACTCAAACTTGTGAAGGATGCATATATGGAAAAATGTATCAGTTGCCATTTCCAAAAATAGCATGAAAGGCTAAACATACTCTAGAATTCGTTCATGCATACATTTGGGGACCTTCAAGAACTCTCTCATTTAGTGGGAAAAGGTACTTCATTTTATTTGTTGATGATTATACAAGAATGATGTGGATCTATTTTTTAAAAGAAAAATCAGAGGCCTTCTCCGCATTTCTAAAATTCAAAGCTTTGGTAGAAAATCAATCTTGTCACCAAATCAAGGCTTTGTGAACGGATCGTGGAGGAGAGTTTATCTACACTCCATTTATGGATTATTGCAAAGAAAAAGGTATTCAAAGGCAGCTTACCGTCCGAAGAAGTCCTCATCTAAACGGCGTAGCTGAGCGGAAAAATCGTACAATTGTTGAAATGGCTAGAAGCATGATGGTTGGGAAAAATTTACCGAAATCGTTTTGGGCTGAAGTTGTTCATACGGCTATGTATATTCTAAATAAATGTCCTATAAATACTGTTCTTAATCGAACACCATTTGAAGCATGGCACAAGAAAAAGTCTGTAATTGATCACTTGGCTACATTGCGTATTCACACATCTCAACACCAAATAGAGATAAATTTGATAGAAAAGGAGAAAAACTCATTTTTGTTGGCTATAGTAATGAGTCAAAAGGCTATCGCCTTTACAATCCTATATCTAACAAACTTGTGGTCTCGAGGGATGTGTTATTTGATGAAATGGCATCTTGGAATTCGGATGGAAACTTTCCTAATACAATAAGTCAAGCTCAACCTTATGAATCAAATACAGAAAATGAACATGTTGATGCTGCACCTGAAAATTCAAACCCTGGCCCCCTAATTTATTAAACGAAGATGATGGTTCAAGCTCAAAAAGTCCTATAAGAAAGAGGTCTTTGAGAGATATATACGAGAGAACAGATTTTTCTCTCTTTACTTGTGAACCACGAAATTTTGAGGATGCAGCATAAGAAGAAATTTGGAGAAAGCCTATGGAGGAGGAGATTTCTATGATAGAGAAGAATAATACTTGGGAATTGGTGAATGTACCGGTTCATAAAGAAATTATTGGAGTGAAATGGATATTTAAAACAAAGTACAACGAAGATGGCAGCATACAAAAACACAAAGCAAGGCTTGTTGCAAAGGGGTATTCTCAAAAATCTGAAATTGATTATATTGAGACCTTTGCACTGTTTGTTCGAATGGAAACTATTCGAGTTGTTCTTGCTCTTGCAGCACAATTGGAACTTCAAGTATTTCAACTTGATGTCAAATCAGCATTTCTTAATGGAGAGCTAGAAGAAAAGGTATATGTCCAGCAACCTCTAGGATTTGAAGTGAAAGGGGAAGAGAATAAAGTTTACCGTCTTAGGAAAGCACTTTACGGACTAAAGCAAGTGCCAAGAGCTTGGAACAACAAGATTGATAGTTATTTTCTCATAATGGGATTTCATCGAAGTCCAAATGAGCCTTCTCTCTATGTCAAGAAGGAAAATATTGATTTTTAAATCATGTGCATTTATATGGATGATCTTATTGTATGGGCACTAATATGAGGTTAGTTGAAGAATTCAAACAAAGGACGATGAATGATTTTGAGATGATCGATTTGGGAGCAATGAAGTATTTTTTGGGAATACAAGTTAAATAGTGCAATGGAGAAATATTTATATCTCAGGAAAAATATACAGAAGCACTTTTAAAGAAATTTTGCATGGAAAATTGCAAACCAGTTTCAACTCCTCAAACGATAAGTTGATGAAAAATGATGGAAGTGGAAAGATTGATGCTAAACTATTTAGGAGTCTTGTTGGTTCACTGATTTATCTCACAAATACAAGGCCGGGTATCATTCAAGCTGTAAGTATGGTTTCAATGTTCATGAATAAGCCAACTAAATTGCATTTTCTGCCAAAAGAATACAGAGATATTTGCAAGGATCAAAGAGAACCGGAATAAAGTATGTCAAAGAACATAAGAGCAAGCTAATCGGTTATGCCGACAGTGATTGGGTTGGTATAATGGATGATAGAAAAAGCACTACAGGTTATGTATTTTGCCTTGGGACTAATATTATTTCATGGAGTTCAAAGAAGCAGAAGTCTGTAGTGCTATCGTCGGCTGAAGCAGAATACATCGCTGGTACGGACGCAACTTGTGAAGCTATTTGGCTGAGACAGATATTTGCTGATTTACAAGCAGTTCAAAAGGAGCCTACAACAATATATTGTGACAATATGTCCACAATAGCAATGACAAAGAATCTGGTGTTTCATTCCATGTCAAAGCATATTGAACTACGACAACACTTCTTTAGTGATAAACAGTGTTAGGTTGCGGCTTCAGTTTGCTCAAAAGCATATGACAGAACAGCCGGCAATCGAGTGGTGGCTGTTGACATTGAGTTCGCTGTCCAAGCTTCCAATAGCACCACAAAGAAGGAAAAAAAATGAAATGGATTCAAAAGCATTTGTTATTATCTAAGTCCGAAGACCTTAAAATAATAGAAGAAAATATGCATTGCAAAATTTATATTAATCAGAAGAGATGAAAAGATGGGGAGATACATAAACGACTACAGGGTGGCAAATGAAATGAAAGGTGAAATGCATGTAATGTATGGAAGGTTGGTTGGGCATAAATGTTATGTATTCTTTCTTTCTCTTTTTTTCATTTACTTACGCTATGTATGGAACGTTTCATTTTTCATGTATGCCAGATGCGTTCCATGCATTTATGCCAGATGCATGCGTTATGCCAAATGCATGGCAAGAGGGGCAATGTTTATGTATGTATGCAATTGAAATGAAAGGTTTTCTTTTGTTTTAAATATATATGTTACGAGAATGGTTTTTAAGGACGAAAGTCCCATAAAGACACAACGTAGGTAACGTTTTATTTATTTATTTAATTATATAATTGAAACATTTACTTATCTAAATGTTGTTACATACCATACCACTTATTATTTTATTCTATGGTAGCAATATAAATTTTTATAATTGAATTCGTCATTTAACAATTGACCTAATTTATATTTAAATTAAACCAAACACACGCAACTCAAAATCTAATTCGAAGTTAAAGTTTTTAAGTCTCATGTCAAAAACGTTTATATATCATTTACAGCTATTATTCATTGACTGTGAAATATTGTTTTAAAATTTTGGATTTATTTTCTTTGTGAAATTATACCTATATTTAGAAATGAAAATATATAATTTATTATTACGAATGTTAACATTAATTTTCATTAACTGCGATAGTTAAAATGTACATTATATATCATAGACACTCTGTTTTGTTACAATTTTTCCTATACAAAATTAAACTGGAACATTCACAAATTTATTTTCAGTTATCGCATTAATTCCTATATTGAACCTTTAAAATAAAATCAAGTATTCAATTGATAGTTTTTTTTTCAACAATAGTTTGAAGTTAACTAATCCAAATGCATAAACAATTTGATAATTTCCATTATTATCCATGACAGTATATCTCAATGTAAATTACTGTTTATCAAAAATAAATTTTGGAGTCATAAGTTAATGAATTGTAATTTATGTTTTAATACCATGTTTAATTCATTAATTAAATTAAATTCTATATCCAAAGGGTCGAAACTTTATGGGATGTGACAATCTCCCTAACTCAGAACTTTTCATCCTTGAAAAGGAGAGGATGTTAAGAAAAATGCTTATGCATATAACAAAATATTCTTATTATACAAATTTTACTAAGTTTGGAACAAAATAAAATATAGGATTTTAAATTCGAAAATTCATCCTTATATTATTAATTAAATTCATTTGTTATGAATCTATTTATTAAATTCACAATCTTTATTTTAAACTGTTAGCCTACTTTGTGAACTAGGCAACACAAAGTCAGGATGTCAAACATTGAAGAGCATTTTTTATTAGAAGACTTCGGTTCGGATCGGAGAGACCATCACTACTCAGATCGGAGAAGACACTACAGCCTAGGTTGGACAGCTGCAATCATTCGGGTCGGGTCAGAGCATCGTATCGGTTCGGGTCGGATAAAATCTCCTGTTCGGATCGGTGAGCTGATGCTGAGGAAATTAGAAAGGCACAGCTGTTCGGATCGGAGGGCAATATAGTCTCAATTGGATCGGAAAGCCATTTGGATGTTGCAGAGATAAGTCGGAGCGGAACGGAACAGACTAAAGAGGAGAAAGCGTTGTATCCAAGCCAATCCGGGTCGGATCGGATATCCCGACCCGAACCCCTTGCATGTGTCTCTCCGACCCGAACCCATTTTCCATATTATTCTCCAGCATAAGCGCCTGGATATCCGGATCGGCTATGACCAGTTCCTGCCCATAACGTCCACTATTCTGATGTGTTGTCAACGAAGAAATCAATCCGAATCCGATGCTGATGGGATGAGTGACACGTGGCTCCGATCCGGATCGGGTTTTGAGCAAATTCACACCTATAAATACCCCGTCTGGAGACAAAGAAAAGGATCTTTTTTCTGGCACTTGGAGAGTTCAACCACCTTCATAACCCGAATCCCAGCAATCCCGGAAAATCCAAATCTTCTTTCATTATTTGTTTTCAAACAATTGAGTGATTGTGAGTGAGTTGTGAGAGAGATCAAGTGAGTATTTCATTGTATTTGCAACTGAATCATTGAAAATAGTGGAAAACAAGTGGACGTAGGCATTTCTTCGCCGAACCACTATAAATCCTGTGTGTTCATTTTTATTATTATCTCATTTCATTTTGCTTTTAATCAATTTGGGTGTTAGAACCACTTTTTGGTCTAACATTTTGGTGCTTTCACTGAGAAACCTCATCTGAATTCTTTATTTTCCGGGATTTCTTTCTACTTTTTGGACCGTTGAGTTCAAAGAAGTTAATCCTTAAGTTTCTCCACTCTTTTATATTTGTTGAAGTGATTGTCAAAGAATCATGGCCAAAGGAAAAGGCAAAGAAGTTCAATCTGGTCGAGGAAATGGAGCTGGCGAAGATCAGCAAAATGCGGTTGTAACAAGGTCTCGGGGGCAGAGTTCAGCAGCAGGAAGAACCAATGCAGGAAATCCGAGCCGCCAACAGGGGGAGAGCTCCGATCCGATCCGGGTAGGAGATTCTGAAGCAGTGCATTCCCCCAATCTGAACCGACCCGAGCAGCTTGCCACGTACCGATTCGACCAGGCCCCCCAGCTCCGAACCGACCCGACCTCCTATCTCCGATCTGATCCGACGCTTGGTGAAGCTGGAACCTCCACTCGAGTCCCTACGAATGCTCCGATTCCAGCCACCAGGGTTAGTGATCAGGTTAATCCATCCGCGCCCATCACACAAGGAGATTTCTCACGCTTACTTGACATGCTTGAGAGCACAAGGGAGGCTATGAAAGTCCACGAGCGCACTAATCTCATGATGCAGGAAAATATGAGGCTCATGAGTCAAGAGATTAGTGAACTCCGTCGACAGAGAACTCCATCACCGGTTTGTCACACACCAGTGGATCAATCTTCATCTTCCGAGGAAGAGCGGCCCCGTGAACGAAGGCCGCTCGAACGACCTCAGAATGTGGAGCAGCTGACATTTGGATCTTTGGGATCTCGTGAGGATATTGCACGAGCGATAGGAAACAATGACCCCACCAGGGGGCAAAGACTCCAGTCCCCTCTTCCCGAGATCGACTGGGAGCGCAGGGAGCGGAATCGAGCAGAAGCAGCTCGAAGAAGAAGGGCATCTCCTGAACAAGAGCCCAGAAGGAACCCGGATACTAGGGCCAGGGAACCTGAGCGGCCCCTAACTAATGCTGATGTACAGGCAATGGTTCGCCAGATCATGTCCGAGAGCCGGAACTATACAAATGAAGATTATGGCATTGAGCGAAGCCATACTCCTTTCACCGACGATATCCTCGACTTCCAATTTCCCCGACGCTTTAACTTGCCACAGATGGACAAGTACAACGGAAGGACTGATCCGGGACAGCATTTGATGCGATACTCATGGCTCATGAATGCTGCTGCTGCCCCTGATGAAGTGAAGTGCAAAGCATTCCCAATCTACTTAGAAGATGTGGCGCTGTTCTGGTTTACCCGACTTCCTCCTCGTTTGATTTCGAATTACAAGGAACTAAGCGAGCGTTTTATGAACCAGTTTCGACTCCATGCTCGAAAGTCCAAAAGTGTTATTGAATTATCGAGAATCAAGCAGGCACCAGGAGAGTCGTTGAGGGCATATCTTGACCGTTTTAACCAAGCTGTGACTGAGGTCAGTAATCCATGAGCCCACTATTCTAATGGCATTGAAGGAAGGAGTCGATCCTGAATCCGAGTTCGGAGATTACCTTTCTGGGAAAACCCCCTCCACAAGAGAGATATTCTACGAAAAAGCCGATATTTATCTAAGGCGAGAGGAGGCCAGGGCAAACCGAAAGAGAAAGTCTGAGACGGCTTCAAAAGAAAATGTGCAGAGTAATATCGCTGTGAAGCAGTCTGGGGAAAGTTCTGGCAAGGTTGAAGTAAATGTGGGAAACAAGGGTGGAAACAACAATGCTGGAAGCGGGGGTAACAACAACAATAACCGTAATCCGAACGGTAACAGAAGAAACAGAAATAGGGGAGGTGATCCTAACAAAAGACCCCGATTCCAGACCTATGAGAATTATACACCATTGAACGACACCCTTGAAAATATTTTCCTGGATACGTACAATGTGTTACAGTACAAAAGACCGCCACCTCGTGATTCGACCGAGAAAGAAATGGCGACAGGGAAATTTTGTTTGTTTCATGGAACTCATTGGCATTCAACCAATGAATGTCGGCATTTGAGGGATGTGATTGAGAAGCTGCTGCGTGAAGGGAAGTTGGATGAATACAAGGTTGCCCCGAGGGACAGGGGGCAAGGATAGAAGGCTCCAAAACAGATTCTACCTGCTCCCAAGCCTACAGCACAGCAGAAAGGTAAAGGAATTGTTATCAACTCCATAGTAGGCGGACCTCACCCGGCAATCCGAAGTTTCAGATCAATGGATTAATATGTAAATGCTGCCAAGCACCTAGATGTGAATGAAGGTGATGATTTGGAAGATATCACCCCCATAAAACAACAGAAGACCATGTTTGACGACGTGGTATTCCGCAACTGAGACAATACTGGGATCCAATCACCCACTGATGATCCGTTGGTTATTACTACCACTATTGGGCCGGCTTGGTCCATAAGGTATTAGTAGACAACGGAAGTTCTGTCAATATTTTATTTAAAAAGTCATCCGATCAGATGAAGCTTGAATCTGAAGATTTGAAGCCATGTGAAGGATGGATCAGAGGCTTCAACGGGGCGTCGACAGCTCCCATGGGATACATAGAGTTGCCCGTGACCCTGGGGCAAGGAGAACGTAGAAGAGTGCGGATGCTTCAGTTCGTAGTATTGGACGTAGATTCGCCTTATAATGCATTTTTGGGGAGGCCTGCCCTTGCTGAATTCAGAGTTTGTATCGCCCCTTGGTGTTTGTTACTTAAGTTCCCAACCGAAGCTGGAACTGGAGTAATGAGAGGGGATCAAGTTTCCGGACGGGCCTGCTATGTGGCCGAATTAAAGATGTTGATGAAAGGACTTAACGTTGAGAGTAAAGATGCCTCGTCTCCCTCAAAGGGGGGCTCGACATAGCAATTAAAGAGATTGACCCCAAAGGAGTTGCCCAAAGGAACGCCTGAAGACCTGGATCCCAGAAAAGACGAGGAACCAGATGCTAGGAATGCAACTCCTAATGAAGCGACAGTGGAAATTCCCATTGATGAAGCTGATCTGACAAAAGTTTTGAAGATTGGTTCTCAATTGGATCCACGTCGAGCTAAAGAACTAACGGACTTCTTGAAGGCAAACTTAGACGTGTTTGCCTGGACCCATGCTGACATGTGTGGGATATCACCATCCATTATAAGTCACAAATTGAATGTAAACCCGAAACATCCGCCTGTGAAGCAAAAGAGACGCATGCTGGGCCCAGAGAGGTCAGCTGCTCTCAAAGAGGAAGTAGAGAAGTTGAAGCAGAATGGATTTATTCGAGATTCGACATATCCCGACTGGATATCGAATCCCGTCTTGGTAAAGAAGCCAAACGGAAAGTGGCGGACTTGCATTGACTTTTCAGATTTGAACAAAGCTTGCCCAAAAGATAGTTTCCCACTTCCCAGGATTGACCAGCTTGTAGATTCGACAGCAGGTCATGAACTCCTCTCTTTCATGGATGCATATTCTGGATAACACCAAATTCCTATGCACGTGCCAGACCAAGAACATACGAGCTTCATTACGAATTTGGGATTATATTGTTATGTTGTAATGCCATTCGGATTGAAAAACGCCGGAGCTACTTATCAACGCTTGGTGAACAGAATGTTTTATAATCAAATAGGAAAGACTATGGAAGTTTATGTGGATGATATGCTTGTCAAATCGAAACAGTCCTCCAGCCATACGCAAGACTTGGCGGAAATGTTTGGTATCCTGCGAAAGTATCGGATGAAATTGAATCCTCTGAAATGCTCATTTGGAGTGGCATCGGGAAAGTTCCTTGGCTTCATTGTAAGCTCCCGAGGAATTGAAATCAACCCTAGCCAGATAGAAGCAATTAGAAATATCGAAGAGCCGAGGAAAATTAAAGACGTCCAAAGTCTTGCAGGGAAAGTAGCGGCGCTGAGTAGATTCATCTCCAAAGCCACAGACAAATGCGTTCCGTTTTTTGATTTGATTAAAAGAGGAAAGAAGAACTTCGAGTGGACTCCGGACTGTGTTGAGGCCTTTCAAAAGTTATTGGAACTGCTAGAGAAACCGCCGATTTTGTCAAAGCCCGTAGATCACGAAGAATTGTTTGTTTACTTGGCAGTCTCGGCTCACGCCGTCAGCACAGCCCTGGTTCGAGAAGAAGACAAAGTACAAAGGCCAGTGTATTATGTAAGCAAGAAATTAGCAGCGGCAGAGCGCAACTACCCAAAAATTGAGAAGCTCGCTTACAGCCTCCTGATCGCATCCCGAAAACTTCGTCACTATTTCCAAGCTCATCCAATAACCATATACACCGACCAACCTTTAAGGCAGGTGTTGCAGAGACCCGAAGCATCGGGAAGGTTGATCAAATGGAACATAGAACTAAGTCAGTTTGATTTGAATTTTCAACCACGAAATTCAATTAGGGGGCAAGCTCTAGCAGACTTTATTGCGGAGTTCACCATTCCAGAGGAGGAAGTAATCGATGACAGAGTGGTTAAGTCCGAGGATGAGTTAAAGATAGAACCGTGGAAACTATATACAGATGGAGCCAAGAACGACCGAAGGTCCGGAGCTGGAATCGTCTTAGTCACTCCCGAAGGACGGTCGTTATATTACGCCCTGCGATTAGAATTTTCGGCGACTAACAATGACTCTGAATATGAAGCCCTGATTGCCGGGCTGAAGCTTGCTAAAGACCACGGAGTAAAAATGTTAGACATATTCTGTGACTCTAAAATTGTTGTTTGCCAAGTGCGAGAGGAATTTGTGGCTCGAGGACCTCGACTTATCGCCTACCTCAGGAAAGTGAGAGAGCTATTGAATAGCTTAGAGCGGTACAACATAACACACATTCCCAGAGTTGAAAACCAGAAAGCGGATAGGCTGGCAAAGCTGGCTAGTTCCGACAATACAGAAGAGACTGAAATAATTCCAATTGAAACGTTGGAATCGCCAAGCTTTGAGTCAATGGAAATTGAATCCGCTTTTGAAGCGGAACCAGAGAAGGAGTCGTGGATGACTCCAATTAAGAATTTCCTTAAGAATGGGACACTCCCATCAAAGAAGAGTGAGAAAAGAGCTATAGTTCGCAAAGCTACCAGATATGTCATACAAGATGATACTCTGTATAGGCAAGGATTTTCTATGCCCCTGTTACGATGTATAGCCCACGACGACATCAAGCGTGTACTAAGAGAGGTACACGAAGGTGAGTGTGGAGATCATACAGGAGGTCAAACTTTAGCAAAGAAGATATTGCGATACGGATACTTCTGGCCTACGATTAATAAAGATGCAGCTGATTATTCACGACGCTGCGATAAGTGCCAGAGATTCGCCAAAATCCCCAGGGCACCGTCGACCCAACTTAAATCAATGGTGAGTCCTTGGCCATTTGCCACGTGGGGAATTGATATCATTGGAGTTCTACCAATTGCTAAGGGAGGAGCTAAGTATGCAATAGTGGCCATGGACTATTTTATGAAGTGGGTGGAAGCTGAGCCCTTGACCAAGATCACGGCAAGGAAGGTGATAAGTTTGTGGTCAGAAATATTATATGCCGGTTCGGGATCCCAAGGACAATTATAACTGACAACGGAACCCAATTTGATAGTACTGAATTCAGAAATTTCTGCCAGAAGTATAAGACAAACAAACGATATACTGCAGTTGCCTATCCGCAATCGAATGGGCAAGTAGAGGCAATAAACAAAGTAATAAAATCCATCCTCAAGAAACGGTTAGAGCATGCAAAGGCAAAATGGGTTGACGAATTGCCCCTAGCTTTGTGGGCATATCGAACAACATTTAAAACGGCCACCGGTCATACCCCTTTCTCTCTCTCCTTTGGCTCAGAGGCTGTAATTCTAGTTGAACTAGAAGTTCCTTCCCACAGGGTGACATATTATGACCCGATGACGAATCGGGCACTCTTACTTGAGTCTCTTGATGAAGTCGAAGAAAAAAGGGACGAAGCAGATTTGCGTGCGGCAAGACATCGACGTCAGATGGCATGCTATTACGACAAAAAAGTTCGCCTCAGGACTTTTGAACCAGGAGATTTCGTGCTAAAGAGAGTCTTTCCATCCCTTCCTCACCTCGGTCCAAAATGCGAAGGACCCTTTGTCATCCAACGGAAACTTGAAAAAGGAACCTTCAAGTTAATGACCGTAGATGGCGAAGAAGTCCCCAGAGCATGGAATGCACAACACCTAATGCGATATTTGGATTAGAAATGCTGTACTTTGTATTATTTTTCTTATGAACTCTGTAATAAGGCACGACTTGCCTTAGGAAAATCTGACGATATGAATGAAGAACTATAAAGTGGATGTAGGCTACGACTTAGCCGAACCACTATAAAAATATTGTGTGTTATTTACTTTTATGCATTACATATATACATTCATCAGTTATTCTGTTGTGATTATAAAATACAGGATGACTCACTGCCTAAAAATGTTGAACACAGTTTAGACATAAAAAGAAGCACAACGACTATTTGTGCGATAAGACGTAAAAGAATGAGAAAACGACATTCTTAACTCTAACTCTCCAGAGAGAGAGAGAGAGAGAGTATAAAAGCGTCTCCGACTGAGCGCTGAAAGAGAAATTATTCTCCTAACTCTAACTTTCCAGAGAGAAAGAGAGTATAAAGGCGTCTCCGACTGAGCGCTGAGAAAGAAATCTTTCCCCGTTGAAAGACCGGGGAATGAATAGATGACTGAGCTCAAACTCTAACTCTCAAGAGAAAGAGAGAGAGTATAAAAGAAATGCCAGAAAAAACGACAGGTACTGACGACACAGGAAGTGCTATCCCGTCAGAGAATCGGGAGCATTCGGATTGCTTGATTAAGCATTAAATAATTTGTGGGAATTGACTGGGGACACGTATGTATACGCATATTTCCCCTCTCCACAACTTCGTTTCATAACTATAAACATGCATTTTTACATAAGTGCAGAACTACTAACAAACAAACATTGCAGAAAATGAGTTATTTTTATTTACAAATGAATGAATTTGTACAGGAAAATAAAAAAAATAAAAAAAGAAAGTACAGGAGCTACTCTTGTAGCAGCAATTATTGGTTCACTAAATGCTAAAACGATACAAGGCAATCCACTATTTAGATTTTGAATGAGCCTTGGATTTCTTGGCAGCTTTCTCCGCGTCCTTTGCTTCTTTCTCAGCCTCCGTCAAGATTCGTTTTGACTTCTTTTTTCCCGAAGATGCGGTGCTGGAGCCAGTAGACTTCTTCCCGGAGGGCGGGGCGCTGGAATCAAGAGAAGATTTTTTAGCGAGTTCCTCTGTAATAGATCTAGTTGAGAGCTTAACAACTAACCTTGATCCCGCATCCACAACTGCGAGGGGCATGAGGGCCTCAGGGTCTAGTTCTTCGGCCTTTAATTGCAAGCGCTTGTCTTGATCAGCCTTCATTGCAGCCAAGGTGACGTCATCAGCACTTTTTGACTCCCCGATTATTGCAACTTCTGGTTCCTCTTCCTGACCCCCGTCACCGCCATCATCCCTTAAAGCCGCTATCATTTCTTCATCATGGGGAGTGGCGGCCTTAGTCGGCTCACTTCCTTCTCCCAAGTCTATAGAAGCAGCCTTGTCTTCCCCTCTTTTGGCCTTTTCTGCGGGCTTTGTCCCGGCGGTGGCTCCTTGAGTCACATCTGTCTTTTCGGATGACTCAACACCTACAGAATGAGAAGCAACAGTTATCAACTCAGGCGAAAACAATGGGTCTTTCATAGATTGTTCAATCACGTGGCGAAAGGTAGAAATAGCCTTGGCAAATTGAGGAGAAAAGGTAGGGATACCTTCCGAAGACTTCTCGGCAGGGGTGACTACTACTTCTGGTGCTATTTCAGGAATAGGGGATAGCAGAGTTGTTCGGGGAATTCCCGGATTTTCAGGATCATACCCCTCTACTTCAGAAGTTGCAGGAGCAGAAGAAGAGGAACCAGCTTCGAGAACAGTTTTTTGTTTAGACTTCCGTCTCTCTTCTTCCATGGCCTCAGCAATAAGGCGGCGCCCTTCAGCTAGGCGCTCCGGTTCATCATCCCTCAAGTATTTCTCCATTAGCTTATCTTCGTCAATGGAATCAACCTTAAGTTCCTCTTTTTCCCACTCGATGATCTGATTCCACACTTGAACTAGAGTGGATGGATAGTCTCGATCCAAGAAATGTTTCGGCGATGGATAATATGTGCGAAGAATTCAATCATTAGTTCGCCGAAACCCTGAATATCAGCCTCCGCCTTTGATAATTGCTTGCGGGCTTCCTCCAATAGCTTTGAAGCCAAGTCGGCTTTCTTCTTTTCTAATTCAGCACTCCTCTTTGCTAACTCGGCGTTTTTCCGTTCAAGCTCAGCATAAGCAAGGCGTGTCTTAGCAGCTTCTGACTTGGCCTCGTCAGCTTGCTTTTTTAATTCAGAGCGCTCCTGGGTGTGAGATTCAAGCAAGTCATGATAACGCTTTTGAATGTCCTCGAATTGTTGTTTGAAGTTAGAAGCATCTCTTTGAGCGACAGCTAGTAGAGCTTGAGTGTCTTCCAAATCTTTTCCTAGAGCTTTTAAGGCCTTGGCATCCTCCTCCGCGGTCTTTTGCATTGATTCGGTATTTGTGATTAGAGTGCGGATGATTCTGGAGAGGTTACGTGAATATTTAAACATCTCAGAATACTGCTTTTCCACCGCATCAATCTTTGCTTTGGCCTCATCTGCCCACTTAGAAGAAATAGGTTCGAGGGCAGGTAAAAAATTCAAAGTCTCGAAGTAGTGCTCGGGAAATTGCTCCACCAAATATGCCCGCTTTACTGCAGTTTCCGCATCTAGTGGGGGAGGAGCGGGGATCGATAATTCGGTGTCCCTATGTGAAGAGGATTCGGTAGTCTCTTTGTCTGTCCTAGGTCGTTTAGTAGCAGGGACCTTGTGCTTACTTCGAGACCCAGTTTCTTTTGGAGGAGTTCTATCCCTACTGCGCTTTTCATGGGAAGAAGTGGAGTCTTTAGATGGTGGTCTGTCCTCTTCCCTACGGCCCTGATAACCCTTGTATTTCTCTTGTTCCGGCCGAACTGGTGAGCGAGAGCGTGAGGGTCGAGAACGATAGGGATCGTAAGGCCTTCTCTCATCCCTGCCACGATCATCACGACGATCATACTCGACATCCTGAGGAGGATTGGACATGCTGGGACGAAGCTTCCTGATATCGTAGTAGGATCGAGACATCGTACCTGCACAATAAAACAAACGAAATTTAGAATTAACGGATTCACGAAGAAAGAGGTGCAATGAATGCTAATGCCGTTATATAAAGTGTATCCTAAGTGGTGTGTTTCCCCCCAACCAACCCGAGTCTGAAGCTAGACTAGTACGAGCAGGCTCTTTGGCCTTAGCGGGAGTGGTCTCTTCAGAAGAGGTGAAGACTAAAGGATCCTTCCTGAAATCCTCTGAAGTGTATATAGTCTCAGGTAAGGGGAGATCCCCCAAACCCTGAAATATTTGCTCATCAGTACTAGGGACATCCCCCTCGGAAGCATGCAGCGGCGACTCTTGGGAGGATTTTGACTTTTCCAGAGAAGTAGCCTCCTCGGGGGCAGTATATCCTTCACGATGCTCTTCGGCTAGATTAGCCAATTCATCATCTTGTGTAGAAGATGGAGAAGGTGAAGTCTGAAGAGGCGCTGTAGGAACTCCTGAGCCTTCTCCTGTCTCTGGGACTACCTCCACTGGAAGAATGTATGCGTATGGAGCCGTCCCATGACCGATGCTACGAAAAACGGATAACAGCCCATGAAAGTGAAGGTATTCGTCTTTAAGGACTTCGTCGATAGTCAAGAATTTCTGATCACCATTAAGAAGTCGGTGCATCCGATCAAAGAACACCTGATCTGATATCTGTTTGGGATTGTCGACTGCAAACGAAAAGGAAAACAAGTTAAGGTGATGATTCAAGTGTATAGAGCCCGGATTTAGAAAATCAGTGCTTTACTTGATTTTGTCCACCTCCTGGCGCATCCAGGTTGTCGCTTCATGTAACAACCCGTATTTTCAATAACCAGTAATAATGTAAATCAAGGCAGAGTTTAATTCTAAAATCTGAATCAAGGGAAACGGGCTATGCCATTGCGTTCGTCTCGGAAAAATACGCGAAATAGAGTCCGAGTTTTCGAAAATCGGAGTCCGTATGACCCGATTAAGGCCCAACGAAGTTTTCAGAAAATTTCTAAGTAAAAACAGATTTCAAATTCAAACTTGAATTTGGAAAAATTGGGCCAGTTGGGCCAGGCGGGAAAATTCCCGCCACAGTACCCAAGTCGACAGGGCTGTCGACTTGGGAGTCGACTTGGTCTGACCAAGTCGACAGCCCTGTCGACTTGGCTGTCGACTTGGCTCAGATGGGCTGTTTAGCCTGGTGCACCATTTTGAGAATGTGTTGAGCTTGGGGGCTAGATTCGGTTTTGAGGGTTGAGATTGGAACTAGGGTTTAATCCTATGGCCTAAAACACTTGCCTAATCTATAAATAAGACCCTAACCTACCCTAAATCCTCATTATTCATCCTAGCACTAAACTATGGCAAAATCAATCCTCTCATGGCCTCCACTCTCTTCATCAAATTCCTAAATAAATTTCTAAGTGATTTTCCATGCATACAAGTGTTTTTAGACTTGTATGATCATCATTAGCTTGCATTCAAGTCAAGTTCTTCTATTTGCACCACAAAGAAAGAGTTTTGATCAAGTTTGCTTGCATTTTTGGGGTTTAATTGGTTGCATAAGGGTTTTCTTACATTTGCTATACTCATTTGAGTCCGCATAAGCATTGTAAGCCCTATTCCTATCATACTTAAACTCTAAAGTTAAATGTATGATTTGCAAGTTTATTATGATGAGTTATGCAAGTTATCATGTTGTAATATGCAAGTTAATATGCAAGTTTACTATGCTAAGATATGCAAGTTGTCATATGCAAGTTAATATGCAAGTTTACTATGCTAAGATATGCAAGTTATCATGTTGTAATATGCAAGTTTGTTACGCAAATGTCATATGATATGCAAGTAGGTTATGCAAGTTTGGGATGGTCATATGGTTCATGTTATCATGTTATGCAAGCTTATCTTGAGTATGTGAACATAAAGCTTCAAGCTTTATGCCAAAGGTTGCATTTTGGCAACATGTAAGTTATCATATCACATATGATAACTTGCATGTGAGGCTAAATGCGAACTTGTGGCCATTTCTACATGTCATTTAGCACCATGTATCATGAACATGCCAAGTTTGGTTTTATGCATGCTTTTTGGGCCTAAAAATGTAATATGCAAGTGTATGAACACATGAACCTTTCATATGCCACCATGTTGAACTTGTGGCTTTAACACTTTTATGTCATGATTATGCCAAGTTCCCTCTTTCTATCCTTTATGCACTATTGCGATATGTAAGCGATGGGATTGCGTTTGGGGTTGGGTAAACTTAAAAGACATAAAAACATGAGCTTGGGAATTTACCTATTAAGTTAGGTCTACCCATTGGGAATTTACCTATTAAGTTAGGTCTACCCAATTGCTTGAAAACTTGTAATGTGTTTTGGAAACACGATGGACATGACACTTAGAAAAGATAAGTGTGGCCAACTCGAGGTTGGGTTGAGTTTGTAGCGTAAACCTACCCGGAACCGACCGGCCTAACTAGTTGCTACAAACAATAGGACCCAATGTGAGAAGTTGGTCATGTTGTACCTTGGACCCGAGGTTAGACCAAGTTGTGGTGTAAAGCTACCCGGACCCGCCCAGCTTAACTAGTAACCACACAAAGTCTAATGTGAGAGGTAACGGCGCATTAATTAATTAATGCCTCATGATTAGGGTTAAGTCATGGACCATTTAATACTTAACCAATTTGGGCTTGGAAGATTAATCGGGGTTAAGTCGTGAACCGATCGTTACACTTAACCAAGTTAATCCATGATTAGCAAGGGGTTAAACCGTACTTAACCCATTAGAAAATCCAAGCAATGGGGGCCCACTCCAGCAGTAAACCCAAGTTTGTATCATCAGGACCCTAGGGACTAGGCTAGGGAGGGGGCACGATTACTGGGCTGGAGGTAAGCGACCAAAAGCGACGGCAGGGTGGTACGCCGGTGTAGTTCCGGGCGGACTCTGGTCGTGCACATAGTCCATAGCCGGAGAAAACAAGCACGGGTACCGGTAGATCGAGACTGTGCACTCATGTTTATGGTGTCCAGGGGTTGACACCCTAGGGCTTGATACACCCGACGGGTGGACCCGGCACAGTTCGACTACATTCATGTTTGGGCCGTATTGACACCAACACGTGACGGGTTAGGCTTAGGGAGCCGATCGACTAGACCGTTGGGTTGGACCTCGTGGTAGGGTCACTTCATGTTATTGGATCTCGTGGTAGGGTCACTTCATGTTATTGGACCTCGTTTGAGGGTCACTTCATGTTATTGGGCCAAAGCATGGGCCAGGGGGATCAATACTCGTTTATTCAAGTCATGTTAGTTTGCTAGTACACCTGTGGTGCAAAACCTTAATCCTGATTATGCGATGACACCTTTATCTATCATGCCAGTATGTAGTTATCCTTATGCCCATTCCTGCTGCTCATGACAGTTAACTTTATCAATTTACATTGATTGTAGTAGGGCTTACTCAGTCTTTTTGACTGACCTGTTTTCTTTCGCCTCTTTTCTTCCGTTCCCCCCCCCCAGGTTCTCAGGGAGGGAAGACAGGAGCTTAGCTTGGATCTTAGCTGCTTTTCTTGGATAGCTCATGTATGCTTTGGACTTGAGCTCGCTATGGTTTTCCACTTTGGGGATAGCTACTTTATGTTTTTCTTTTCAGTTTTCAGATGATGTTGTTTTATGTACTAGACTTGCTTATTTGGAAAATTGACATTATGTTGTACCAGACTTGTTTTGGAATGGTTTAAAAATCTTCCGTTGTCTTATCTATGTTATTTACTCTGTTTACATATATACATATGTTCTTGTTCTGCCTTGATATATCATTATGCATGTTTACCTGATTCAAACGCCCCTCCAAAGTCAGAGTGCTTGCAAGAGACACCCTGGCGGAGGCGGGGTGTTACAATTTGGTATCAGAGCATATGGTTTACGAGAAGGAACAAAAAGGTTTTTAGAAAACTTTTGGAAAACTATTTTCAAAACAAAGTATAAAGTATTTTCCAAAGAAAAGTCTAGTTTATTTTAAGGCTAGTCCCCAGAAAGCCATTAGCAAAATTCCTTCGTTTTTCTCCATTCTGAATCTGTCTTTTTCTTCGTTTTCAGTATGGCCGATAACTTTGCTATTCCGGAGGGAGTACACGTACCTGTTTGGTATAGGAGACTATTGGAGGCTAGGGCGACCGAAGCCGGCCCCGCAGATGTCCCTCCTCCTCCTCCTCCAACAGTTAATATTCCTCCTCCTCCTGTCGCTAATGTTCCTCCTCCACCTGTTGCTGAGGTTCCTCTTCCTCCTCCCCCTCAGCATCCTCAAGCGGACTTCGCAAAGACTTGCAAAGATTTCAAAGCAATGGGTTGCAAGAACTTTCAAGGCACTGAGACTTTTGTAGAGGCCAGAAATTGGTTGAAAGAGACCGAGGATTTATTTGCTATCTTTGGGATAGACGATCAGAGGAAGCTCTTATTGGCGGTTTGGCTTATGAAGGATGAAGCCGCTTATTGGTGGGAAGTCACCAATGGTACTAGGCCTGTTGAGACTTGGGCCGATTTCAGGGCAAGGTTCATGCTTAAGTTTCTATCTTCTGCTGAGGAGAATCTACGGATGGAGAGATTCATAACTTTGAAGCAAGGAGATATGTCTGTCAAGGAATATGTGAACAAGTTCAATCAGTTAGCTCGTTTTGGCTTGGATATGGTGAATACTCCTCAGAAGAAGGCTCTTCGTTTTGCTAGGGGACTGAATGAGCCGTTGCAGGGATTGGCCATGTCACATATTCCCCATGGGGCCACGTTTGAGAGCTTGGTTGATATGGCGTTACTTCAGGGAGATATCAAGAAGAATGATACTCAAGTCAAGAAGACTGATTCCCAGGGAAAAGGAAATCAGGGTAATCCAAATGGTCAAAGCAGTCAAGGCAATCAGAACAAGAATAAGAGTCAAGGCAACAAGGGGAACAACAACAAGGGCAAGAACAACAAAGGGAAGTCCCATTATTGCGGTTCAGTTGGGCATCTTATTAAGGATTGTAAGAAGAGAAAAAGGAAGAATGGTGAATGCTTTTTCTGCTTGTCAAATCGAAACAGTCCTCCAGCCATACGCAAGACTTGGCGGAAATGTTTGGTATCCTGCGAAAGTATCGGATGAAATTGAATCCTCTGAAATGCTCATTTGGAGTGGCATCGGGAAAGTTCCTTGGCTTCATTGTAAGCTCCCGAGGAATTGAAATCAACCCTAGCCAGATAGCAGCAATTAGAAATATCGAAGAGCCGAGGAAAATTAAAGACGTCCAAAGTCTTGCAGGGAAAGTAGCGGCGCTGAGTAGATTCATCTCCAAAGCCACAGACAAATGCGTTCCGTTTTTTGATTTGATTAAAAGAGGAAAGAAGAACTTCGAGTGGACTCCGGACTATGTTGAGGCCTTTCAAAAGTTATTGGAACTGCTAGAGAAACCGCCGATTTTGTCAAAGCCCGTAGATCACGAAGAATTGTTTGTTTACTTGGCAGTCTCGGCTCACGCCGTCAGCACAGCCCTGGTTCGAGAAGAAGACAAAGTACAAAGGCCAGTGTATTATGTAAGCAAGAAATTAGCAGCGGCAGAGCGCAACTACCCAAAAATTGAGAAGCTCGCTTACAGCCTCCTGATCGCATCCCGAAAACTTCGTCACTATTTCCAAGCTCATCCAATAACCATATACACCGACCAGCCTTTAAGGCAGGTGTTGCAGAGACCCGAAGCATCGGGAAGGTTGATCAAATGGAACATAGAACTAAGTCAGTTTGATTTGAATTTTCAACCACGAAATTCAATTAGGGGGCAAGCTCTAGCAGACTTTATTGCGGAGTTCACCATTCCAGAGGAGGAAGTAATCGATGACAGAGTGGTTAAGTCCGAGGATGAGTTAAAGATAGATCCGTGGAAACTATATACAGATGGAGCCAAGAACGACCGAAGGTCCGGAGCTGGAATCGTCTTAGTCACTCCCGAAGGACGGTCGTTATATTACGCCCTGCGATTAGAATTTTCGGCGACTAACAATGACTCTGAATATGAAGCCCTGATTGCCGGGCTGAAGCTTGCTAAAGACCACGGAGTAAAAATGTTAGACATATTCTGTGACTCTAAAATTGTTGTTTGCCAAGTGCGAGAGGAATTTGTGGCTCGAGGACCTCGACTTATCGCCTACCTCAGGAAAGTGAGAGAGCTATTGAATAGCTTAGAGCGGTACAACATAACACACATTCCCAGAGTTGAAAACCAGAAAGCGGATAGGCTGGCAAAGCTGGCTAGTTCCGACAATACAGAAGAGACTGAAATAATTCCAATTGAAACGTTGGAATTGCCAAGCTTTGAGTCAATGGAAATTGAATCCGCTTTTGAAGCGGAACCAGAGAAGGAGTCGTGGATGACTCCAATTAAGAATTTCCTTAAGAATGGGACACTCCCATCAAAGAAGAGTGAGAAAAGAGCTACAGTTCGCAAAGCTACCAGATATGTCATACAAGATGATACTCTGTATAGGCAAGGATTTTCTATGCCCCTGTTACGATGTATAGCCCACGACGACATCAAGCGTGTACTAAGAGAGGTACACGAAGGTGAGTGTGGAGATCATACAGGAGGTCAAACTTTAGCAAAGAAGATATTGCGATACGGATACTTCTGGCCTACGATTAATAAAGATGCAGCTGATTATTCACGACGCTGCGATAAGTGCCAGAGATTCGCCAAAATCCCCAGGGCACCGTCGACCCAACTTAAATCAATGGTGAGTCCTTGGCCATTTGCCACGTGGGGAATTGATATCATTGGAGTTCTACCAATTGCTAAGGGAGGAGCTAAGTATGCAATAGTGGCCATGGACTATTTTATGAAGTGGGTGGAAGCTGAGCCCTTGACCAAGATCACGGCAAGGAAGGTGATAAGTTTGTGGTCAGAAATATTATATGCCGGTTCGGGATCCCAAGGACAATTATAACTGACAACGGAACCCAATTTGATAGTACTGAATTCAGAAATTTCTGCCAGAAGTATAAGACAAACAAACGATATACTGCAGTTGCCTATCCGCAATCGAATGGGCAAGTAGAGGCAATAAACAAAGTAATAAAATCCATCCTCAAGAAACGGTTAGAGCATGCAAAGGCAAAATGGGTTGACGAATTGCCCCTAGCTTTGTGGGCATATCGAACAACATTTAAAACGGCCACCGGTCATACCCCTTTCTCTCTCTCCTTTGGCTCAGAGGCTGTAATTCTAGTTGAACTAGAAGTTCCTTCCCACAGGGTGACATATTATGACCCGATGACGAATCGGGCACTCTTACTTGAGTCTCTTGATGAAGTCGAAGAAAAAAGGGACGAAGCAGATTTGCGTGCGGCAAGACATCGACGTCAGATGGCATGCTATTACGACAAAAAAGTTCGCCTCAGGACTTTTGAACCAGGAGATTTCGTGCTAAAGAGAGTCTTTCCATCCCTTCCTCACCTCGGTCCAAAATGGGAAGGACCCTTTGTCATCCAACGGAAACTTGAAAAAGGAACCTTCAAGTTAATGACCGTAGATGGCGAAGAAGTCCCCAGAGCATGGAATGCACAACACCTAATGCGATATTTGGATTAGAAATGCTGTACTTTGTATTATTTTTCTTATGAACTCTGTAATAAGGCACGACTTGCCTTAGGAAAATCTGACGATATGAATGAAGAACTATAAAGTGGATGTAGGCTACGACTTAGCCGAACCACTATAAAAATATTGTGTGTTATTTACTTTTATGCATTACATATATACATTCATCAGTTATTCTGTTGTGATTATAAAATACAGGATGACTCACTGCCTAAAAATGTTGAACACAGTTTAGACATAAAAAGAAGCACAACGACTATTTGTGCGATAAGACGTAAAAGAATGAGAAAACGACATTCTTAACTCTAACTCTCCAGAGAGAGAGAGAGAGAGAGTATAAAAGCGTCTCCGACTGAGCGCTGAAAGAGAAATTATTCTCCTAACTCTAACTTTCCAGAGAGAAAGAGAGTATAAAGGCGTCTCCGACTGAGCGCTGAGAAAGAAATCTTTCCCCGTTGAAAGACCGGGGAATGAATAGATGACTGAGCAAAAACTCTAACTCTCAAGAGAAAGAGAGAGAGTATAAAAGAAATGCCAGAAAAAACGACAGGTACTGACGACACAGGAAGTGCTATCCCGTCAGAGAATCGGGAGCATTCGGATTGCTTGATTAAGCATTAAATAATTTGTGGGAATTGACTGGGGACACGTATGTATACGCATATTTCCCCCCTCCACAACTTCGTTTCATAACTATAAACATGCATTTTTACATAAGTGCAGAACTACTAACAAACAAACATTGCAGAAAATGAGTTATTTTTATTTACAAATGAATGAATTTGTACAGGAAAATAAAAAAAATAAAAAAAGAAAGTACAGGAGCTACTCTTGTAGCAGCAATTATTGGTTCACTAAATGCTAAAACGATACAAGGCAATCCACTATTTAGATTTTGAATGAGCCTTGGATTTCTTGGCGGCTTTCTCCGCGTCCTTTGCTTCTTTCTCAGCCTCCGTCAAGATTCGTTTTGACTTCTTTTTTCCCGAAGATGCGGTGCTGGAGCCAGTAGACTTCTTCCCGGAGGGCGGGGCGCTGGAATCAAGAGAAGATTTTTTAGCGAGTTCCTCTGTAATAGATCTAGTTGAGAGCTTAACAACTAACCTTGATCCCGCATCCACAACTGCGAGGGGCATGAGGGCCTCAGGGTCTAGTTCTTCGGCCTTTAATTGCAAGCGCTTGTCTTGATCAGCCTTCATTGCAGCCAAGGTGACGTCATCAGCACTTTTTGACTCCCCGATTATTGCAACTTCTGGTTCCTCTTCCTGACCCCCGTCACCGCCATCATCCCTTAAAGCCGCTATCATTTCTTCATCATGGGGAGTGGCGGCCTTAGTCGGCTCACTTCCTTCTCCCAAGTCTATAGAAGCAGCCTTGTCTTCCCCTCTTTTGGCCTTTTCTGCGGGCTTTGTCCCGGCGGTGGCTCCTTGAGTCACATCTGTCTTTTCGGATGACTCAACACCTACAGAATGAGAAGCAACAGTTATCAACTCAGGCGAAAACAATGGGTCTTTCATAGATTGTTCAATCACGTGGCGAAAGGTAGAAATAGCCTTGGCAAATTGAGGAGAAAAGGTAGGGATACCTTCCGAAGACTTCTCGGCAGGGGTGACTACTACTTCTGGTGCTATTTCAGGAATAGGGGATAACAGAGTTGTTCGGGGAATTCCCGGATTTTCAGGATCATACCCCTCTACTTCAGAAGTTGCAGGAGCAGAAGAAGAGGAACCAGCTTCGAGAACAGTTTTTTGTTTAGACTTCCGTCTCTCTTCTTCCATGGCCTCAGCAATAAGGCGGCGCCCTTCAGCTAGGCGCTCCGGTTCATCATCCCTCAAGTATTTCTCCATTAGCTTATCTTCGTCAATGGAATCAACCTTAAGTTCCTCTTTTTCCCACTCGATGATCTGATTCCACACTTGAACTAGAGTGGATGGATAGTCTCGATCCAAGAAATGTTTCGGCGATGGATAATATGTGCGAAGAATTCAATCATTAGTTCGCCGAAACCCTGAATATCAGCCTCCGCCTTTGATAATTGCTTGCGGGCTTCCTCCAATAGCTTTGAAGCCAAGTCGGCTTTCTTCTTTTCTAATTCAGCACTCCTCTTTGCTAACTCGGCGTTTTTCCGTTCAAGCTCAGCATAAGCAAGGCGTGTCTTAGCAGCTTCTGACTTGGCCTCGTCAGCTTGCTTTTTTAATTCAGAGCGCTCCTGGGTGTGAGATTCAAGCAAGTCATGATAACGCTTTTGAATGTCCTCGAATTGTTGTTTGAAGTTAGAAGCATCTCTTTGAGCGACAGCTAGTAGAGCTTGAGTGTCTTCCAAATCTTTTCCTAGAGCTTTTAAGGCCTTGGCATCCTCCTCCGCGGTCTTTTGCATTGATTCGATATTTGTGATTAGAGTGCGGATGATTCTGGAGAGGTTACGTGAATATTTAAACATCTCAGAATACTGCTTTTCCACCGCATCAATCTTTGCTTTGGCCTCATCTGCCCACTTAGAAGAAATAGGTTCGAGGGCAGGTAAAAAATTCAAAGTCTCGAAGTAGTGCTCGGGAAATTGCTCCACCAAATATGCCCGCTTTACTGCAGTTTCCGCATCTAGTGGGGGAGGAGCGGGGATCGATAATTCGGTGTCCCTATGTGAAGAGGATTCGGTAGTCTCTTTGTCTGTCCTAGGTCGTTTAGTAGCAGGGACCTTGTGCTTACTTCGAGACCCAGTTTCTTTTGGAGGAGTTCTATCCCTACTGCGCTTTTCATGGGAAGAAGTGGAGTCTTTAGATGGTGGTCTGTCCTCTTCCCTACGGCCCTGATAACCCTTGTATTTCTCTTGTTCCGGCCGAACTGGTGAGCGAGAGCGTGAGGGTCGAGAACGATAGGGATCGTAAGGCCTTCTCTCATCCCTGCCACGATCATCACGACGATCATACTCGACATCCTGAGGAGGATTGGACATGCTGGGACGAAGCTTCCTGATATCGTAGTAGGATCGAGACATCGTACCTGCACAATAAAACAAACGAAATTTAGAATTAACGGATTCACGAAGAAAGAGGTGCAATGAATGCTAATGCCGTTATATAAAGTGTATCCTAAGTGGTGTGTTTCCCCCCAACCAACCCGAGTCTGAAGCTAGACTAGTACGAGCAGGCTCTTTGGCCTTAGCGGGAGTGGTCTCTTCAGAAGAGGTGAAGACTAAAGGATCCTTCCTGAAATCCTCTGAAGTGTATATAGTCTCAGGTAAGGGGAGATCCCCCAAACCCTGAAATATTTGCTCATCAGTACTAGGGACATCCCCCTCGGAAGCATGCAGCGGCGACTCTTGGGAGGATTTTGACTTTTCCAGAGAAGTAGCCTCCTCGGGGGCAGTATATCCTTCACGATGCTCTTCGGCTAGATTAGCCAATTCATCATCTTGTGTAGAAGATGGAGAAGGTGAAGTCTGAAGAGGCGCTGTAGGAACTCCTGAGCCTTCTCCTGTCTCTGGGACTACCTCCACTGGAAGAATGTATGCATATGGAGCCGTCCCATGACCGATGCTACGAAAAACGGATAACAGCCCATGAAAGTGAAGGTATTCGTCTTTAAGGACTTCGTCGATAGTCAAGAATTTCTGATCACCATTAAGAAGTCGGTGCATCCGATCAAAGAACACCTGATCTGATATCTGTTTGGGATTGTCGACTGCAAACGAAAAGGAAAACAAGTTAAGGTGATGATTCAAGTGTATAGAGCCCGGATTTAGAAAATCAGTGCTTTACTTGATTTTGTCCACCTCCTGGCGCATCCAGGTTGTCGCTTCATGTAACAACCCGTATTTTCAATAACCAGTAATAATGTAAATCAAGGCAGAGTTTAATTCTAAAATCTGAATCAAGGGAAACGGGCTATGCCATTGCGTTCGTCTCGGAAAAATACGCGAAATAGAGTCCGAGTTTTCGAAAATCGGAGTCCGTATGACCCGATTAAGGCCCAACGAAGTTTTCAGAAAATTTCTAAGTAAAAACAGATTTCAAATTCAAACTTGAATTTGGAAAAATTGGGCCAGTTGGGCCAGGCGGGAAAATTCCCGCCACAGTACCCAAGTCGACAGGGCTGTCGACTTGGGAGTCGACTTGGTCTGACCAAGTCGACAGCCCTGTCGACTTGGCTGTCGACTTGGCTCAGATGGGCTGTTTAGCCTGGTGCACCATTTTGAGAATGTGTTGAGCTTGGGGGCTAGATTCGGTTTTGAGGGTTGAGATTGGAACTAGGGTTTAATCCTATGGCCTAAAACACTTGCCTAATCTATAAATAAGACCCTAACCTACCCTAAATCCTCATTATTCATCCTAGCAACTAAACTATGGCAAAATCAATCCTCTCATGGCCTCCACTCTCTTCATCAAATTCCTAAATAAATTTCTAAGTGATTTTCCATGCATACAAGTGTTTTTAGACTTGTATGATCATCATTAGCTTGCATTCAAGTCAAGTTCTTCTATTTGCACCACAAAGAAAGAGTTTTGATCAAGTTTGCTTGCATTTTTGGGGTTTAATTGGTTGCATAAGGGTTTTCTTACATTTGCTATACTCATTTGAGTCCGCATAAGCATTGTAAGCCCTATTCCTATCATACTTAAACTCTAAAGTTAAATGTATGATTTGCAAGTTTATTATGATGAGTTATGCAAGTTATCATGTTGTAATATGCAAGTTAATATGCAAGTTTACTATGCTAAGATATGCAAGTTGTCATATGCAAGTTAATATGCAAGTTTACTATGCTAAGATATGCAAGTTATCATGTTGTAATATGCAAGTTTGTTACGCAAATGTCATATGATATGCAAGTAGGTTATGCAAGTTTGGGATGGTCATATGGTTCATGTTATCATGTTATGCAAGCTTATCTTGAGTATGTGAACATAAAGCTTCAAGCTTTATGCCAAAGGTTGCATTTTGGCAACATGTAAGTTATCATATCACATATGATAACTTGCATGTGAGGCTAAATGCGAACTTGTGGCCATTTCTACATGTCATTTAGCACCATGTATCATGAACATGCCAAGTTTGGTTTTATGCATGCTTTTTGGGCCTAAAAATGTAATATGCAAGTGTATGAACACATGAACCTTTCATATGCCACCATGTTGAACTTGTGGCTTTAACACTTTTATGTCATGATTATGCCAAGTTCCCTCTTTCTATCCTTTATGCACTATTGCGATATGTAAGCGATGGGATTGCGTTTGGGGTTGGGTAAACTTAAAAGACATAAAAACATGAGCTTGGGAATTTACCTATTAAGTTAGGTCTACCCATTGGGAATTTACCTATTAAGTTAGGTCTACCCAATTGCTTGAAAACTTGTAATGTGTTTTGGAAACACGATGGACATGACACTTAGAAAAGATAAGTGTGGCCAACTCGAGGTTGGGTTGAGTTTGTAGCGTAAACCTACCCGGAACCGACCGGCCTAACTAGTTGCTACAAACAATAGGACCCAATGTGAGAAGTTGGTCATGTTGTACCTTGGACCCGAGGTTAGACCAAGTTGTGGTGTAAAGCTACCCGGACCCGCCCAGCTTAACTAGTAACCACACAAAGTCTAATGTGAGAGGTAACGGCGCATTAATTAATTAATGCCTCATGATTAGGGTTAAGTCATGGACCATTTAATACTTAACCAATTTGGGCTTGGAAGATTAATCGGGGTTAAGTCGTGAACCGATCGTTACACTTAACCAAGTTAATCCATGATTAGCAAGGGGTTAAACCGTACTTAACCCATTAGAAAATCCAAGCAATGGGGGCCCACTCCAGCAGTAAACCCAAGTTTGTATCATCAGGACCCTAGGGACTAGGCTAGGGAGGGGGCACGATTACTGGGCTGGAGGTAAGCGACCAAAAGCGACGGCAGGGTGGTACGCCGGTGTAGTTCCGGGCGGACTCTGGTCGTGCACATAGTCCATAGCCGGAGAAAACAAGCACGGGTACCGGTAGATCGAGACTGTGCACTCATGTTTATGGTGTCCAGGGGTTGACACCCTAGGGCTTGATACACCCGACGGGTGGACCCGGCACAGTTCGACTACATTCATGTTTGGGCCGTATTGACACCAACACGTGACGGGTTAGGCTTAGGGAGCCGATCGACTAGACCGTTGGGTTGGACCTCGTGGTAGGGTCACTTCATGTTATTGGATCTCGTGGTAGGGTCACTTCATGTTATTGGACCTCGTTTGAGGGTCACTTCATGTTATTGGGCCAAAGCATGGGCCAGGGGGATCAATACTCGTTTATTCAAGTCATGTTAGTTTGCTAGTACACCTGTGGTGCAAAACCTTAATCGTGATTATGCGATGACACCTTTATCTATCATGCCAGTATGCAGTTATCCTTATGCCCATTCCTGCTGCTCATGACAGTTAACTTTATCAATTTACATTGATTGTAGTAGGGCTTACTCAGTCTTTTTGACTGACCTGTTTTCTTTCGCCTCTTTTCTTCCGTTCCCCCCCCCCCCCAGGTTCTCAGGGAGGGAAGACAGGAGCTTAGCTTGGATCTTAGCTGCTTTTCTTGGATAGCTCATGTATGCTTTGGACTTGAGCTCGCTATGGTTTTCCACTTTGGGGATAGCTACTTTATGTTTTTCTTTTCAGTTTTCAGATGATGTTGTTTTATGTACTAGACTTGCTTATTTGGAAAATTGACATTATGTTGTACCAGACTTGTTTTGGAATGGTTTAAAAATCTTCCGTTGTCTTATCTATGTTATATACTCTGTTTACATATATACATATGTTCTTGTTCTGCCTTGATATATCATTATGCATGTTTACCTGATTCAAACACCCCTCCAAAGTCAGAGTGCTTGCAAGAGACACCCTGGCGGAGGCGGGGTGTTACAATTTGGTATCAGAGCATATGGTTTACGAGAAGGAACAAAAAGGTTTTTAGAAAACTTTTGGAAAACTATTTTCAAAACAAAGTATAAAGTATTTTCCAAAGAAAAGTCTAGTTTATTTTAAGGCTAGTCCCCAGAAAGCCATTAGCAAAATTCCTTCGTTTTTCTCCATTCTGAATCTGTCTTTTTCTTCGTTTTCAGTATGGCCGATAACTTTGCTATTCCGGAGGGAGTACACGTACCTGTTTGGTATAGGAGACTATTGGAGGCTAGGGCGACCGAAGCCGGCCCCGCAGATGTCCCTCCTCCTCCTCCTCCAACAGTTAATATTCCTCCTCCTCCTGTCGCTAATGTTCCTCCTCCACCTGTTGCTGAGGTTCCTCTTCCTCCTCCCCCTCAGCATCCTCAAGCGGACTTCGCAAAGACTTGCAAAGATTTCAAAGCAATGGGTTGCAAGAACTTTCAAGGCACTGAGACTTTTGTAGAGGCCAGAAATTGGTTGAAAGAGACCGAGGATTTATTTGCTATCTTTGGGATAGACGATCAGAGGAAGCTCTTATTGGCGGTTTGGCTTATGAAGGATGAAGCCGCTTATTGGTGGGAAGTCACCAATGGTACTAGGCCTGTTGAGACTTGGGCCGATTTCAGGGCAAGGTTCATGCTTAAGTTTCTATCTTCTGCTGAGGAGAATCTACAGATGGAGAGATTCATAACTTTGAAGCAAGGAGATATGTCTGTCAAGGAATATGTGAACAAGTTCAATCAGTTAGCTCGTTTTGGCTTGGATATGGTGAATACTCCTCAGAAGAAGGCTCTTCGTTTTGCTAGGGGACTGAATGAGCCGTTGCAGGGATTGGCCATGTCACATATTCCCCATGGGGCCACGTTTGAGAGCTTGGTTGATATGGCGTTACTTCAGGGAGATATCAAGAAGAATGATACTCAAGTCAAGAAGACTGATTCCCAGGGAAAAGGAAATCAGGGTAATCCAAATGGTCAAAGCAGTCAAGGCAATCAGAACAAGAATAAGAGTCAAGGCAACAAGGGGAACAACAACAAGGGCAAGAACAACAAAGGGAAGTGCCATTATTGCGGTTCAGTTGGGCATCTTATTAAGGATTGTAAGAAGAGGAAAAGGAATAATGGTGAATGCTTTTTATGTGGTAAGACTGGACATTTCAGCAAGGATTGCCCGAAGAAATAGGGGCAAGGCCAGGGTCAGACTCAGCGTGCTGGACCTTCAGGAGGGCAAGTTCATGCTCTCACTACCGCTCCAGTTCCCGATCGAGGTAGTATTTCTGTTGAGAGCCTTGTATATATTTCTGATTTTCCAGTTCGTACCTTGTTTGATTCTGGTGCATCGCATAGCTTTATCTCATCTGATCTTGTTGATAGTTTGCACCTTAGTACTAGCTTGGTAGATGATCCCGTTTGTGTCTCAAATCCTATTGGGGGTTCCGCCCATTTGTCTATGATATGTGGGGATTTGAGGATCTCTATACTGAGTGTAGAGTTTTTGTGCAGTGCTTATGTTCTTGGTTTCAGGGGATACGGATTAATATTGGGCATGGATTGGCTGTCCAGATATGGAGCCATTCTTGATTGTGAGCATAGGGTTGTGAGGCTCGTGACTCGCCTCGGAAACACCCTAGAGATTTCTTGTGATCCGAGAGGTCCCGTCATGTTATGCTATCTGGAATCACTTGACTCGTCAGTGGAAACTCTTCAGTCAGTGAGAGTTGTCCGAGAGTATCCGGATGTTTTTGATGAAGTTAGGGGGTTGCCCCCTAAGCGAGAGATTGATTTCCGCATTTATCTGGTGGATAATGCAAAGCCGGTTTCTTTGCCCGTTCGGCACATGGCTCCGCGTGAAAGGCGGGAGCTAAGCAAGCAAGTGAAAGAGTTGCTTGAAAAGAACTTCATTAGACGAAGTATATCTGAGTGGGGAGCGCCTGTGGTATTTGCTACCAAGGCAGATGGGTCTCTCCGACTTTGTGTTGACTATCGAGAGTTGAATAAGCTGACTAAGAAGAACAGACACCCGTTACCGAGGATTGATGATCTCTTTGACCAGCTTGTCGGTGCTTCTGTTTTCTCTCAGCTTGATCTTGCTACTGGATTCCATCAGCTCAGGGTAGCTGAGGATAGTATAGACAAGACCGCGTTCAGAACTCCAGATGGATTCTTCGAATGGCTTGTCATGCCGTTCGGCTTGACTAATGCACCCGCATATTTCGTGGACTTGATGAGTAGGGTGTTCAGCGAGTTCTTGAACAAGTTTGTCGTGGTCTTCATAGATGATATTCTGATCTTCTCTAAGGATGAGGAAGAGCACGCAAGGCATCTCGTGGAGGTGATGGATACGCTTAGAGCGCATCAGTTGAAGGCCAAGTTCTCCAAGTGTCACTTTTGGAGAAGGGAAGTCAGATTCCTTGGGCTTATCGTATCTAAGCAAGGCTTAGCGGTGGATCCCGCTAAGGTGGCTGCAGTTCAGGATTGGAAGACTCCAAGGAATGCAACCGAAGTGAGAAGTTTTATAGGTCTTGCGGGTTTTTACCGGAAGTTCATCAAGGACTTCGCGAAGATTTCCGCTCCTCTCACTAAATTGACGAAGAAGAATTTAGTTTTTGCTTGGAGCATAGAATGCGAGCTTGCTTTTCAGAAGCTCAAGAGAGCCCTCACATCAGCACCTATTCTAGCTTTGCCCGATGGAGGGAAGTTATTTACCGTATACACCGATGCATGTGGCACGGGGTTAGGAGCTGTTCTTATGCAAGAAGGAAGAGTGATATGCTTTGGCGGTAGACAACTCAAAGTGCATGAGAAGAATTATCCGACTCATGACTTAGAGTTGGAAGCAATAGTATATGCACTCAAGGCTTGGCGCCATTATCTTCTGGGAGAAAGATTTGAGCTTTATACCGATCACAAGTCATTGAAGTATCTCTTTTCTCAGAAGGATCTGAATCTGAGGCAACAAAGATGGATGGAATTCTTGGCGTCCTATGATTTTGAGATAGCTTATACCCCTGGCAAGGGGAATGTGGTAGCTGATGCATTGAGTAGAAGAAGGTTGACCCTAAGTCCTCTATTCGTTGAGATGAAGAATTTAGAGTATGTGTAACACCCCGCCTCCGCTAGGGTCACTCGCAAAGGAATGCACTAGCTTTAGAGGGGCATTATTGGTAAACATGCACAGAAATAGCACAAGACAGAACATATAACATAGCGGAAGTAAAATCAAACTTTCATAAATATTAATAATTAAGGTCTAAAGCCTTTTACATCAGAGTACATCAAAACCTGTCTTGCAATAATAAAGAAGCATAAAGACTTTTTCATAAATTATTCCCCAAGTAAAAACAGTAAAGTAGCCATAGCCAAGAGAAGTCCAAGCCATCCATGATGACCTTCAAGCAGAAGAAGTCCGAACTAAACAACAGTATTTCCTCCCTGTAACCTGGGGGGGGGGGGAAACGGAAGAAAAGAGGCGAAACAAAACGGGTCAGTCAAAAAGACTGAGTAAGCCCTATCTACTATTAGTATAAAAACTAGTAAAGTTAACTGACATGAGAAACTGAGATGAACATAAGCATGATAACAAGATGGATAAGCTAAATCAAAATAACAGGATGAACTACTGAACTCAGGTAAACTAAGGTGTCATGATAAATTACGATGTCAAGATAAAACAAGGTATCACATCGTCAGGTTTCTATCAAGTATAATATCCCCAAGATATCTATCACGTATAACGTCCCATGGTATCTATCCTGTACATCTGCTCTGCACCTACCGTACTAGTACCCCAACTGTATTACGTGTTATCCGTGAATGACCCTTACTCAAAAGTCGTGTAATGGTCCATGTCAACCTAATATGCCGCATATATAGGTTACTCAACTCATATGTTTCTTTCCATGTATAAGTTCAGTCCTTTGCCGTAGGCTGTACGAGCTTTCCCATGTAAACGGTTTATCCTTGAAGTTGTTTTGGACTGCAACCCTTGATCTAGTTGTGTTTCCTTACCATGAACTATCGCGCGTCCACTTAGGATTTATGCCACCTAGGACCGCTAGGGATTATGCTACCTAATGAACGTTTCCGTGTCTCGGTTTGGGTTTTGGCCACCCAGGACCACTAGGGATTACGCCACCCGTCAACCGCGCCCTTGATCCCACGTATGTATCGTGAATCGTTTTCCATGTCTAGATGCACATGTTCCCCAATGTGCCATCCGAGTTCCGTGCCAGGGCAAATCAAGAAATACGGAACTCGGTCGGGAGCTTTAAATCGTCTGCCGATGCAGATATCAAGGTCTGTTTTTGTACCCGTGGCTATGGTCCCACGTGACCCCTCCCTCAACTACTGAAAGGCAATCCAAGAAAAATCATGTATAAGAACCACTTCCCGGCCCCACTATAGCCCACTTTCCTACGGGCCAACCTCACCCATGACTCGATAGCAGGCACATGGTCTGTTGGGGGTTCCCTGCCTTTCCACACGTACACGATTGACTAAAGATGGTAGGTAGTCGGCGATGTGCTATCCAGGGCAAAAACAAGAATCGTCGACTCCACGCTAATCCATCCCAGTCTTTAGGTTGCTCGCATAGCAACCAAGGCATACTCTTGGTCCTTCTAACGCAGACCTTAACCTCTCATGGGCCTAGTATAATTACCTGGCAGCCCACAGAGGGATCCCAAGAGTATCCTCACGTCCCCCGAAGCTTCCACTTCGGCACCCAGTGCGCTGGAGCTTTTATCCAAGTCAGATAACTTGCTCCCCCTCGTATACTAAGCGATGACCTACCGTATCAGGTTACTCATCATTTTGAGAATTAGTCCTATGTCCTTAGCTAAGAATTATTACTTAGTTACCCTTAACTAAGGTTTACCACTTAGCTTCCTTTCCCGTTATCCTTGATTAACCACGGTTTTCTACCTAGTTCTTCTAGCTAGGGTTTGTCTATTGGGTTAAGTGTTATCATTCAAGTCCATGACTTAACCCGCCCACGAATCACGTCAAAGATTGGCTAAGTATTTAAGTTCAAGACTTAGTCCCACAAGTTGGTTAAGTGTACCCAGAGGCTCATGACTTAACCCTATCAAGTCAAATTGGTCAAGTACTGGCTTACCTTAATCCTATCGGATTATCTTGCTAGATCGATTAAGCATAGATTATCTTAATCCCATCAAATTATCGAGTCGGATTGGTTAAGTATAGGTTGGCTTAACCCCATCCTCTAATCGTACTACAATGGTTAAGTATATTCTAAAAAGGTCTTGTGACTTAACCTTATCAGGTCCGCGTATTAGATTGGTTAAGTGTAAGTTACTTAACCCCATCAAATCATCATGTATAATTGGTTAAGTATAAGTTGCTTATCCCCATTAAATTATCACGTTAAGTTGGTTAAGTATTGGTTACTTAACCTCATTGAATTACCGAGTTTAAATTGGTTAAGTGTTTAACTTAACCCCATCGAATTACCGTGTTTAGATTAGTTAAGCGTGGATTACTTAACCCCATCTAATTACCGTGTCGAATTAGTTAGGTGCAAATTACTTAACCCCATCCCCTAATCATCTTGTATGGTTAAGTGTCATTAAGAAAACTTACTTAACCTTGCCAAATTATCATGTTGGATTGATTAAGTGTTGGTTAACTTAATCCCCGTCCACTAGTCGTATAAAAATGGTTAAGCATCATTAGGCAAATCAAATCACTTAATCTACCCAACCTTGTCATGTTTTGTTAAGTATCATTAGCCTAACCAATTTACTTAACCCATTTACCCATGTCATATTTGGTTAAGAGTCATTAATCAAATTAACTTAACCCTATCATGTGGCATTAATTACTTAATGCACCCCAACCTCTCACATTAGACTTTGTTGTGGTTACTAGTTAAGCCGGTCGGTTCCGGGTAGCTTTACACCACAACTTGGTCTAACCTCGGGTTCAAGCACAACATGACCAACTTTTCACATTGGGTCCTATTGTTTGCAACTACTAGTTAGGCCGGTCGGTTCCGGGTAGTTTTACGTTGCAAACTCAACCCAACCTCGAGTTGGCCACTTTCATGTTTAGTCTAGTGTCATGTTCATAGTCAAGTTTTCAAGCAATTGGGTAGACCTAACTTAATAGGTAAATTCCCAATGGGTAGACCTAACTTAATAGGTAAATTCCCAAGCTTATGTTTTTATGCATACTTACATGTCAACTTCCATGTTATATTTCAAGTCATGTTTTCAAGTATAAACACATGTCATATTTAACGTTACATGTTGTCATGTTTATACCCATTTACCCAAGTCATATTCATGTCATTATGTTTCCCCATAATGTGACCCCAACGCTTTTTAAACTAGCATATACGTTCGCAACAACGTGATGGATTAAAAGAAGAGACTTGGCAAAGGAATGAGAAAAATGGGTATTAAGCCACAAGTTAATCATGGTGGCAAATGAGGCACAAATGTGTTCATTAGCTTGCATGTTACATTCTTAAGCCTCAAAAACATGCATCAACCCAAACTTAGTACATAAGCGAATCATGGTGACAAAAGACATGAAATGATGGCTAGAAACTCGCATATATCATCATATAAGGATTATGACTTCATATGCAAGTTGACATAATGATTATGAAGATTCTCATGTTGCATAATGCAACATTTCAACATAAAGGTTGTGGGTTTTAGCTCATAAGATCAAGATAATGACTTCATAAACTTGCATAACATGATAGCATGCATCATTCCAATTAATCAAACCCAAACTTTCAACATGAACATTTAACTTCATAGTTAATATCTAAGAGTAGGGAAGGGCTTACATAGCTATGAAGGCCTAAATCGATTAAACTAAAGCTTGTGATGAAGCCTATGCATGCCATCACCCAAAAACCCAAAGATGAACACTCCAAATCAATAAAAACCCCATCTTTATGAACAAAGATCAAAGCTTTAGCCTTGAAATCAACTTGAGAAGCTCTCATACTAACATAGGGACTCTCTAATACTCTCATGATCATGAAACCTCTCATAGAAATGAAGTGGAGGCTAGGATAGTTTAGTGGAGGCCATGAGAGTAGGAATTTTGCCATAGTTTAGTTGCATGAATGAATAATGAGGATTTAGGATAGGTTAGGGTCTTATTTATAGATTAGGCAAGTGTTTTAGGCCATAGGATTAAACCTAGATTCAATCCAAGCCATCAAAGCATGTCTTGGGGAAGAAGTCAAGTGTAGGAACCATCTAGGGCCTTTAGATTAAAGATGAACCATGAGAACCATCCAAATGCAAAATCTGCATTTGAGCGAATCGGCCCACGGGTTGACAGCCAAACACCCTGGATTAACCCCTAGTCGACCCAGCGGGCTTGGGTCGACCTCAAAAATCGGCCGGTTCGGTTATTCCCCTATCCCAATTCGCTGTTTTGAACATTTTTGCATATTTATTTATTTAATTTTCAATTATATATATATATATATCAATATATATATATTTCTCTGCGCAACCCATTTCACTTAATTAAGTATACTTTAATTTGGGAATTTTTCGTGAAACTTCGCAAGGCCATATCTTGGTCATACGACCCCGATTTTCGAAAACTCGGACTCTATTTCGCGTATTTTTCCGAGACGAACGCAATGGCATAGACCGTTTCACTTGATTCAGAATTTAAAATTAAATTCTGCCTTGATTCTCGTCTTTAATCATGTTATCGAAATACGGTTTGTTACATTCTCCCCACCTTTTAGGATTTCGTTCCCGAAATCTCCAAGTTAGGAAGAACATATCCTACCATCCATCATCCATCTACTCAAAACATTATCCACGAGCAACCATTGTCCTTAGATGATTTCTAATGCTGTATGAATATATGCAAGACGTGTGTGTACATGTTCCTTAGCTAATGCTAATGATCAGGCCTGAATAATCTTTCTAATGCAAAATATGTATAGTGCCATGAATCCACCATGTATGCAAATAGTCCTAGTCATATAGATACTATATGCGTGCACAATCATTCATTCATATGCAACAACCGCATGATAATACATTCGATTTCATCCATAAACAAGTATAAATACTCGTGCATATGCAATATGAAATGTGACCGAGTCGAGCTAGTATCTAATGTGTATTCGCGCATCCACGAGCAACCACTTGCAACCATATCAATCATAACATGTTTCAAATACATGTTTACATCCATAGGATTCTACCTAGGATTCCCTGAAACAGGGTCAAACAAGACAAACTCCTTGCGGGGTTTGTAACAGAAAATAGGACCGAGAGGATGTCCACGAAAGATAGCCTACAAGTAAGCTATACAGAAAACAGGGATCAAGGATATACTCCCAAAAAGAGATATCATGCGCGTATCTAGTCTTCGACCATCAAAGTCGTATTTCCTTGAGCTTAATTCCATCGTGCCTTGACCGTCTTTTAACTTCGCGATTTCGTAGCTTCTTATTTCCTGTTTCCATAACATGAGCTGGAACTCATTCCTTCGTCGCCTCTCGTTCCACTTGCACTTATCCTTTTTCCAGAATACTTGACGCAAACATGACTGCGTATTCATGATCTCATGCAAGCTTTCCAAAATTCACTAGTGAACCTTGGATCTCGTTTATATACTATAAGGTATTCCATGTAGAAGAACTTTCTCTTGAAAGTAAACAGATGTCAACCAGGTTATCATGCGCACTTACTAGGATGATCTCTATAACCCATGCATAAATGAAGTAAACCATCCATCTTATTGGCGAACACCACTCGATCGGGCTTCAAATTTCCAATAAAGGCATCAAGGGATTCTAAGTAACTAGTCATGACAGAACCTCAAAAAGGTTACCCGATACTTCGAGGGCATTACCAAGGCTAGTCAAAAGGTCTAACTACCCTCCTATCAAAACCGAGAGTGGCACCCCCTACTGGATAACCACTTCATCCCTAGAATCCATCCTTAGCTTATAAACATAAGCATTATTTCCAAACTCAACACTTGGCATAGACATTCCCAAATCCAAACAAGTCATGTATAAATGGACTGATTCTCCAACAGGACTTTGAGACAAGAATGGGATTCTCTATTACGCTAGTACTTAAGGTGCAGAGACTCAACTATCGAAGCAAACTTAAATGATGCGGGGATCAAAACAAAGTCTTGGCGGGATGATAGAAAAGAAGAGCTAAACTTTTAACAAGATCGTTACCCTCCTTCCGAGGTACCCTAGAAATGAGAGCACACTATTACCCTCCCGATGATCTTGTCCTTGTCCCATAATACTTAACTATCCACCCCGTTTTACCATGCCAAAGGTACTCTCTCGTCATGGGTTTCATTGTTCCTCTTTCTCCCTCCTTTGAGGACTAAGCCATACCAACAAGTTGTTCTTCCTTAAGCTCGTATCCTTTATCCTCTTCCTCACTATCCTTTCTTATAACGCGGCCACTGGTCTCTCGAGAACCACCTCCATCGTAAGGAAAACACTTTCGTAGATAGAAAAGACTAGTCGCAGTTAAAACCACTGTGACTACAGATGGAGGAAAGAAAGGAAAAGAGATTCAATTAAGGAAACAAGGATAGTGCTAATGACCTTTGGGGAATAGCCTTTTTCTTTTAAAAGAAAATTTTCTTGAAAAATGCTTCTTTATAAACGATTTTCAAATAGTTTTCAGAAGGTCTTTAAAAACTTTTGCCCAGTCTGGTAACCTTCTGCTCTGATACCAAATGTAACACCCCGCCTCCGCTAGGGTCACTCGCAAAGGAATGCACTAGCTTTAGAGGGGCATTATTGGTAAACATGCACAGAAATATCACAAGACAGAACATATAACATAGCGGAAGTAAAATCAAACTTTCATAAATATTAATAATTAAGGTCTAAAGCCTTTTACATCAGAGTACATCAAAACCTGTCTTGCAATAATAAAGAAGCATAAAGACTTTTCATAAATTATTCCCCAAGTAAAAACAGTAAAGTAGCCATAGCCAAGAGAAGTCCAAGCCATCCATGATGACCTTCAAGCAGAAGAAGTCCGAACTAAACAACAATATTTCCTCCCTGTAACCTGGGGGGGGGGGGAACGGAAGAAAAGAGGCGAAACAAAACGGGTCAGTCAAAAAGATTGAGTAAGCCCTATCTACTATTAGTATAAAAACTAGTAAAGTTAACTGACATGAGAAACTGAGATGAACATAATCATGATAACAAGATGGATAAGCTAAATCAAAATAACAGGATGAACTACTGAAATCAGGTAAACTAAGGTGTCATGATAAATTACGATGTCAAGATAAAACAAGGTATCACATCGTCAGGTTTCTATCAAGTATAATATCCCCAAGATATCTATCACGTATAACGTCCCATGGTATCTATCCTGTACATCTGCTCTGCACCTACCGTACTAGTACCCCAATTGTATTACGTGTTATCCGTGAATGACCCTTACTCAAAAGTCGTGTAATGGTCCATGTCAACCTAATATGCCGCATATATAGGTTACTCAACTCATATGTTTCTTTCCATGTATAAGTTCAGTCCTTTGCCGTAGGCTGTACGGGCTTTCCCATGTAAACGGTTTATCCTTGAAGTTGTTTTGGACTGCAACCCTTGATCTAGTTGTGTTTCCTTACCATGAACTATCGCGCGTCCACTTAGGATTTATGCCACCTAGGACCGCTAGGGATTATGCTACCTAATGAACGTTTCCGTGTCTCGGTTTGGGTTTTGGCCACCCAGGACCACTAGGGATTACGCCACCCGTCAACCGCGCCCTTGATCCCACGTATGTATCGTGAATCGTTTTCCATGTCTAGATGCACATGTTCCCCAATGTGCCATCCGAGTTCCATGCCAGGGCAAATCAAGAAATACGGAACTCGGTCGGGAGCTTTAAATCGTCTGCCGATGCAGATATCAAGGTCTGTTTTTGTACCCGTGGCTATGGTCCCACGTGACACCTCCCTCTACTACTGAAAGGCAATCCAAGAAAAATCATGTATAAGAACCACTCCCCGGCCCCACTATAGCCCACTTTCCTACGGGCCAAGCTCACCCATGACTCGATAGCAAGCACATGGTCTGTTGGGGGTTCCCTGCCTTTCCGCACATACACGATTGACTAAAGATGGTAGGTAGTCGGCGATGTGCTATCCAGGGCAAAAACAAGAATCGTCGACTCCACGCTAATCCATCCCAGTCTTTAGGTTGCTCGCATAGCAACCAAGGCATACTCTTGGTCCTTCTAACGCAGACCTTAACCTCTCATGGGCCTAGTATAATTACCTGGCAGCCCACAGAGGGATCCCAAGAATATCCTCACATCCCCCGAAGCTTCCACTTCGGCACCCAGCGCGCTGGAGCTTTTATCCAAGTCAGATAACTTGCTCCCCCTCGTATACTAAGCGATGACCTACCGTATCAGGTTACTCATCGTTTTGAGAATTAGTCCTATGTCCTTAGCTAAGAATTATTACTTAGTTACCCTTAACTAAGGTTTACCACTTAGCTTCCTTTCCCGTTATCCTTGATTAACCACGGTTTTCTACCTAGTTCTTCTAGCTAGGGTTTGTCTATTGGGTTAAGTGTTATCATTCAAGTCCATGACTTAACCCGCCCACGAATCACGTCAAAGATTGGCTAAGTATTTAAGTTCAAGAATTAGTCCCACAAGTTGGTTAAGTGTACCCAGAGGCTCATGACTTAACCCTATCAAGTCAAATTGGTCAAGTACTAGCTTACCTTAATCCTATCGGATTATCTTGCTAGATCGATTAAGCATAGATTATCTTAATCCCATCAAATTATCGAGTCGGATTGGTTAAGTATAGGTTGGCTTAACCCCATCCTCTAATCGTACTACAATGGTTAAGTATATTCTAAAAAGGTCTTGTGACTTAACCTTATCAGGTCCGCGTATTAGATTGGTTAAGTGTAAGTTACTTAACCCCATCAAATCATCATGTATAATTGGTTAAGTATAAGTTGCTTAACCCCATTAAATTATCACGTTAAGTTGGTTAAGTATTGGTTACTTAACCTCATTGAATTACCGAGTTTAAATTGGTTAAGTGTTTAACTTAACCCCATCGAATTACCGTGTTTAGATTAGTTAAGTGTGGATTACTTAACCCCATCTAATTACCGTGTCGGATTAGTTAGGTGCAAATTACTTAACCCCATCCCCTAATCATCTTGTATGGTTAAGTGTCATTAAGAAAACTTACTTAACCTTGCCAAATTATCATGTTGGATTGATTAAGTGTTGGTTAACTTAATCCCCGTCCACTAGTCGTATAAAAATGGTTAAGCGTCATTAGGCAAATCAAATCACTTAACCTACCCAACCTTGTCATGTTTTGTTAAGTATCATTAGCCTAACCAATTTACTTAACCCATTTACCCATGTCATATTTGGTTAAGAGTCATTAATCAAATTAACTTAACCCTATCATGTGGCATTAATTACTTAATGCACCCCAACCTCTCACATTAGACTTTGTTGTGGTTACTAGTTAAGCCGGTCGGTTCCGGGTAGCTTTACACCACAACTTGGTCTAACCTCGGGTTCAAGCACAACATGACCAACTTCTCACATTGGGTCCTATTGTTTGCAACTACTAGTTAGGCCGGTCGGTTCCGGGTAGTTTTACGTTGCAAACTCAACCCAACCTCGAGTTGGCCACTTTCATGTTTAGTCTAGTGTCATGTTCATAGTCAAGTTTTCAAGCAATTGGGTAGACCTAACTTAATAGGTAAATTCCCAATGGGTAGACCTAACTTAATAGGTAAATTCCCAAGCTTATGTTTTTATGCATACTTACATGTCAACTTCCATGTTATATTTCAAGTCATGTTTTCAAGTATAAACACATGTCATATTTAACGTTACATGTTGTCATGTTTATACCCATTTACCCAAGTCATATTCATGTCATTATGTTTCCCCATAATGTGACCCCAACGCTTTTTAAACTAGCATATACGTTCGCAACAACGTGATGGATTAAAAGAAGAGACTTGGCAAAAGAATGAAAAAAATGGGTATTAAGCCACAAGTTAATCATGGTGGCAAATGAGGCACAAATGTGTTCATTAGCTTGCATGTTACATTCTTAAGCCTCAAAAACATGCATCAACCCAAACTTGGTACATAAGCGAATCATGGTGACAAAAGACATGGAATGATGGCTAGAAACTCGCATATATCATCATATAAGGATTATGACTTCATATGCAAGTTGACATAATGATTATGAAGATTCTCATGTTGCATAATGCAACATTTCAACATAAAGGTTGTGGCTTTTAGCTAATAAGATCAAGATAATGACTTCATAAACTTGCATAACATGATAGCATGCATCATTCCAATTAATCAAACCCAAACTTTCAACATGAACATTTAACTTCATAGTTAATATCTAAGAGTAGGGAAGGGCTTACATAGCTATGAAGGCCTAAATCGATTAAACTAAAGCTTGTGATGAAGCCTATGCATGCCATCACCCAAAAACCCAAAGATGAACACTCCAAATCAATAAAAACCCCATCTTTATGAACAAAGATCAAAGCTTTAGCCTTGAAATCAACTTGAGAAGCTCTCATACTAACATAGGGACTCTCTAATACTCTCATGATCATGAAACCTCTCATAGAAATGAAGTGGAGGCTAGGATAGTTGAGTGGAGGCCATGAGAGTAGGAATTTTGCCATAGTTTAGTTGCATGAATGAATAATGAGGATTTAGGATAGGTTAGGGTCTTATTTATAGATTAGGCAAGTGTTTTAGGCCATAGGATTAAACCTAGATTCAATCCAAGCCATCAAAGCATGTCTTGGGGAAGAAGTCAAGTGTAGGAACCATCTAGGGCCTTTAGATTAAAGATGAACCATGAGAACCATCCAAATGCAAAATCTACATTTGAGCGAATCGGCCCATGGGTTGACAGCCAAACACCCTGGATTAACCCCTAGTCGACCCAGCGGGCTTGGGTCGACCTCAAAAATCGGCCGGTTCAGTTATTCCCCTATCCCAATTCGCTGTTTTGAACATTTTTACATATTTATTTATTTAATTTTCAATTATATATATATATATATATATATCAATATATATATATTTCTCTTGGCAACCCATTTCACTTAATTAAGTATACTTTAATTTGGGAATTTTTCGTGAAACTTCGCGAGGCCATATCTTGGTCATACGGACTCCGATTTACGAAAACTCGAACTCTATTTCGCGTATTTTTCCGAGACGAACGCAATGGCATAGCCCGTTTCATTTGATTCAGAATTTAAAATTAAATTCTGCCTTGATTCTCGTCTTTAATCATGTTATCGAAATACGGGTTGTTACAGTATGTGGCAACCTTTGATTTCTCTTTGGCGGTTGAGTCGATGACCGGTTCTTTAGCATCTCTGGAACTCAGGCCTACCCTTCTTGATCAAGTTGGGGCTTCGCAGAGAGAAGACCCTCAGATAGTTGAGACTATGGATAAGTTGATTCGAGGAGAGACGTCTAGTCATCTCACTCGATATTCTATTGATGACAAGGGTTGGCTGAGGAGAGATGGAAGGTTATGTGTTCCCATGGTAGAAGATTTAGTAAGAAAAGTTCTTGAGGAAGCGCATCGCTCTAAGTTGACTATACATCCAGGCGGGGATAAGATGTATAAAGATATGAAGCGCATTTTCTATTGGCCTGGAATGAAGAAGGATGTGGCAGAGTTTGTCTCTAGATGTATCATTTGCCAACAGGTTAAGGCCGAGTCAAAGAATCCCGGTGGGCTATTGCATCCTCTAGACGTTCCACTGTGGAAGTGGGAGAGTATTTCCATGGATTTTATCGATGGGCTACCAAGGTCAAGGAAAGGGAATACGAGCATTTGGGTTATTGTGGATAGACTTATGAAGAGTGCTCATTTCATTCCGGTGAAGAGCAAGAGGAACGCATCTTGGCTAGCGTCTGTATATCTTCGTGAGATTGTGAGACTTCATGGAGTCCCTTCTAGTATTGTCAGTGACCGTGACCCAGTCTTTACAAGTCAGTTCTGGAATAGCTTGCAAGAAGCCATGAGCATGAGGTTGAATCTAAGTACTGCTTATCACCCACAGACGGACGGTCAAACCGAAAGGGTGAATAGGGTGCTCGAGGATCTGTTGAGGCTTTGTATTCTGGATTTTGGTGGTACTTGGGGAGACCATCTTCCTCTTGTTGAGTTTGCATATAATAACAGTTATCAGGCAAGCATAGGGATGGCACCATTTGAAGCTTTATATGGGAGGCCGTGCAAGTCGCCTACATGTTGGTGGGAGACTACAGATAAGCTTATACTTGGGCCTGATATGATCAGAGATACATCCGAGAAGATCGAGTTGATTCGGAGACGGATGAAAGAGGCCCAAGACCGACAGAAATCCTATGCTGATAAGCGAAGATCTGATTTGGAGTTTGATGTTGGGGATATGGTTTTCGTAAAGGTTTCTCCTTTGCGGAATGTGGTCCGATTTGGAGCCGTTGGGAAGTTAGCACCGAGGTTTGTTGGACCATTCCCTATTATAGAGAGGATCGGGCAGATGGCTTATAGAGTGAAGTTGCCCGAGAAGCTTGCCGGAGTGCACGATGTTTTTCATGTTTCGCATCTCCGGAAGTATTTACATGAATCAGCAGAGGTTGTTGAGCCGAGTGTTCTGGAAGATGTGGAAGTGGATAAAGAGGCTACCTTGAGGAAAGCTCCGATTCGTATCTTGGGGACGGAGACCAAGAAGCTAAGGAGTCGAGAGGTCAAGTTGGTGAAGGTTCAATGGGGTGAAGCCGAAGAAGACACAACTTGGGAAACCGAGGAGAAGATGCGTGGGCTTTATCCATTCCTTTTTGAGGGTACACTCTCAATCTCTTTTCTTTGATTAGCATATCTTTCTCTTTACTATCCATGTTTATCTAGTTTATCGTGTTAATCTTGTCATGAGAACCTTAGGTAGAAACCCTTTGGATGAAACATGTGTTTGAAACATGTTATGCTTGATGGATGCAAGTGGTTGCAAGTGTTTGCAAGTGGTTACTCGTGGATGCATTATACACGTTAGGCACTAGATCGGCTCGCACACTCCCCATATTGCATATGCATGAGTGTTTATGCTTATTCATGGATGGAAATTTTTGTGTTATCACATGGATGTTGCATATGGGTGTATGTTATGTGCACACATATAGATGTTATACATTATGTTAGGAATTGCATACATATGGATTCATTTCACTAACATAATTTGCATTGATGATATTTGCATTAGATAAGTACATATACACACACCTTTGCATATGTTCATACAACATTTAGAATCTTGTAAGGACAATGATTTCTCGTGGATGATGTTTTGAGTAGATGGATGATTGGATGGTAGGATACGTTCTTCCTAACTTGAAGATTTCGGGGATGAAATCCTTTAAGGAGGGGAGAATGTAACAACCCGTATTTTCAATAACCAGTAATAATGTAAATCGAGGCAGAGTTTAATTCTAAAATCTAAATCAAGGGAAACGGGCTATGCCATTGCGTTCGTCTCGGAAAAATACGCGAAATAGAGTCCGAGTTTTCGAAAATCAGAGTCCGTATGACCCGATTAAAGCCCAACGAAGTTTTCAGAAAATTTCTAAGTAAAAACAGATTTCAAATTCAAACTTGAATTTGGAAAAATTGGGCCAGTTGGGCCAGGCGGGAAAATTCCCGCCACAGTACCCAAGTCGACAGGGCTGTCGACTTGGGAGTCGACTTGGTCTGACCAAGTCGACAGCCTTGTCGACTTGGCTGTCGACTTGGCTCAGACGGGCTGTTTAGCCTGGTGCACCATTTTGAGAATGTGTTGAGCTTGGGGGCCAGATTCGGTTTTGAGGGTTGAGATTGGAACTAGGGTTTAATCCTATGGCCTAAAACACTTGCCTAATCTATAAATAAGACCCTAACCTACCCTAAATCCTCATTATTCATCCTAGCAACTAAACTATGGCAAAATCAATCCTCTCTTGGCCTCCACTCTCTTCATCAAATTCCTAAATAAATTTCTAAGTGATTTTCCATGCATACAAGTGTTTTTAGACTTGTATGATCATCATTAGCTTGCATTTAAGTCAAGTTCTTCTACTTGCACCACAAAGAAAGAGTTTTGATCAAGTTTGCTTGCATTTTTGGGGTTTAATTGGTTGCATAAGGGTTTTCTTACATTTGCTATACTCATTTGAGTCCGCATAAGCATTGTAAGCCCTATTCCTATCATACTTAAACTCTAAAGTTAAATGTATGATTTGCAAGTTTATTATGATGAGTTATGCAAGTTATCATGTTGTAATATGCAAGTTAATATGCAAGTTTACTATGCTAAGATATGCAAGTTGTCATATGCAAGTTTACTATGCTAAGATATGCAAGTTATCATGTTGTAATATGCAAGTTTGTTACGCAAATGTCATATGATATGCAAGTAGGTTATGCAAGTTTGGGATGGTCATATGGTTCATGTTATCATGTTATGCAAGCTTATCTTGAGTATGTGAACATAAAGCTTCAAGCTTTATGCCAAAGGTTGCATTTTGGCAACATGTAAGTTATCATATCACATATGATAACTTGCATGTGAGGCTAAATGCGAACTTGTGGCCATTTCTACATGTCATTTAGCACCATGTATCATGAACATGCCAAGTTTGGTTTTATGCATGCTTTTTGGGCCTAAAAATGTAATATGTAAGTGTATGAACACATGAACCTTTCATATGCCACCATGTTGAACTTGTGGCTTTAACACTTTTATGTCATGATTATGCCAAGTTCCCTCTTTCTATCCTTTATGCACTATTGCGATATGTAAGCGATGGGATTGCGTTTGGGGTTGGGTAAACTTAAAAGACATAAAAACATGAGCTTGGGAATTTACCTATTAAGTTAGGTCTACCCATTGGGAATTTACCTATTAAGTTAGGTCTACCCAATTGCTTGAAAACTTGTAATGTGTTTTGGAAACACGATGGACATGACACTTAGAAAAGATAAGTGTGGCCAACTCGAGGTTGGGTTAAGTTTGTAGCGTAAACCTACCCGGAACCGACCGGCCTAACTAGTTGCTACAAACAATAGGACCCAATGTGAGAAGTTGGTCATGTTGTACCTTGGACCCGAGGTTAGACCAAGTTGTGGTGTAAAGCTACCCGGACCCGCCCAGCTTAACTAGTAACCACACAAAGTCTAATGTGAGTGGTTAAGGCGCATTAATTAATTAATGCCTCATGATTAGGGTTAAGTCATGGACCATTTAATACTTAACCAATTTGGGCTTGGAAGATTAATCGGGGTTAAGTCGTGAACCGATCGTTACACTTAACCAAGTTAATCCATGATTAGCAAGGGGTTAAACCGTACTTAACCCATTAGAAAATCCAACAATGGGGGCCCACTCCAGCCGTAAACCCAAGTTTGTATCATCAGGACCTTAGGAACTAGGCTAGGGAGGAGGCACGATTACTGGGCTGGAGGTAAGCGACCAAAAGCGACAGCAGGGTGGTACGCCGGTGTAGTTCCGGGCGGACTCTGGTCGTGCACATAGTCCGTAGCCGGAGAAAACAAGCACGAGTACCGGTAGATCGAGACTGTGCACTCATGTTTATGGTGTCTAGGGGTTGACACCCTAGGGCTTGATACACCCGACGGGTGGACCCGGCACAGTTCGACTACATTCATGTTTGGGCCGTATTGACACCAACACGTGACGGGTTAGGCTTAGGGAGCCGATCGACTAGACCGTTGGGTTGGACCTCGTGGTAGGGTCACTTCATGTTATTGGACCTCGTGGTAGGGTCACTTCATGTTATTGGACCTCGTTTGAGGGTCACTTCATGTTATTGGGCCAAAGCATGGGCCAGGGGGATCAATACTCGTTTATTCAAGTCATGTTAGTTTGCTAGTACACCTGTGGTGCAAAACCTTAATCCTGATTATGCGATGACACCTTTATCTATCATGCCAGTATGTAGTTATCCTTATGCCCATTCCTGCTGCTCATGACAGTTAACTTTATCAGTTTACATTGATTGTAGTAGGGCTTACTCAGTCTTTTTGACTGACCTGTTTTCTTTCGCCTCTTTTCTTCCGTTCCCCCCCCCCAGGTTCTCAGGGAGGGAAGACAGGAGCTTAGCTTGGATCTTAGCTGCTTTTCTTGGATAGCTCATATATGCTTTGGACTTGAGCTCGCTATGGTTTTCCACTTTGGGGATAGCTACTTTATGTTTTTCTTTTCAGTTTTCAGATGATGTTGTTTTATGTACTAGACTTGCTTATTTGGAAAATTGACATTATGTTGTACCAGACTTGTTTTGAAATGGTTTAAAAATCTTCCGCTGTCTTATCTATGTTATTTACTCTGTTTACATATATACATATGTTCTTGTTCTGCCTTGATATATCATTATGCATGTTTACCTGATTCAAACGCCCCTCCAAAGTCAGAGTGCTTGCAAGAGACACCCTGGCGGAGGCGGGGTGTTACACTTCACGTAGAACCATTCTAGTCTGGAATCTCCAGCTTTACTGCTGAATGGTGCTGAGATTATCTTTCTTTTTGGAACTGACTCAAAGTAGCAGAAAGATGGAGTCTCTCGAGTCTGATGCTTGAAATTATAGAAGAAGTGAACGTCATCGAACGTGAGCTTTATGCCTAAGATTTCACGATATGCTATGTACAAGGTGTGCAAATAGCCATATGAATTGGGATGCAACTGCATGGGGGCAATCCGCATTTGTCTTAAAAAGTCAACGATGAAGGGAGAGAATGGAGGAACGGCGCCGACCATGCACATCAATCGAGTGACCGTCATATATCCTTCTGGAGGGTTATGGGGACAGTCAGAGCGTGAAGGCACTAGAGTGTCCCTTTTCATTATCCCGTACTTTAAGCAAATTCGGACAAGCCGATCGTTGTCGATTGTTGATTCAACGGAGTCTGGAGGTGATTCCAATATAATGGCCGATTCAAATTCATCAGGGGCTCGATCGTCACCAATCCCTCCTTCCTCCTCAAAACCCAGAGAAACTTCATTCTTTGAAGACACCTCGTTGCTTTCTTGAGTTCCAGCCCCGTAGTCTGGACCCTCACTGTCCCATTCTGAATCCGAAGGAGAAGATATATCCTCGAGAGTGATTTTGTTAGAGGTGTCCGGGGCTTCTTTCCTCTCAGCTAGTCTGGAAGAACGTCTGGGTCTCATTGTCATAGAACTATTGAAGAAGCAATAGCACGAATTAGAGTAAATTAGCACGTACCCCCCTGTGCATGTGTGTGAACTAAAATGTGTGCAGCGAATATGAGAAATGCAAAGTAAAGGTGCAACAATGTAAGACGAGACTTTGAAGAGAAAGTGATAGTCAGAGTAGTTCTTAATGTTCATTTATGTCCGCAAGGCACTATCCTAACTGTTCATAAAGTTGGAAGTAATATCTAGCATTGTTTTAAATAGTTGGACAAAAGCTTGTGCTTTGGATTGAGTAGTCTTCAGTTCGGATGTATACATCAGGTTCGGATCGGATAGGCAAGGTCACATGTCAGCTTAAAGCAAAGGCTCACACTCAGAGAGATATATCCGGATCGGTTCGGGGATTGACTTTCGGGGCGGGTCGGATTAACCTGGATAACCATACCACTGTTCTCTCTTTTGTTTCACAACCCGGTCCGACCCGGGCGCATAAGTCTTAACCTCCATTTTATTCATAGGTCCGACCCGACCCGGTCAAACAAGTTAAGCCCCATTTCTTTGCCTTATTGCTCCGACCCGGTCCGGTTCTGTGAATTTCTCTCTTTCCCTTTTTCTCCTACTGTTCCCCCACCCGAACCGATCTCCTTCAATTTCCTTCCTCTTCCTCCTCTTAAGTAGCGAACCCAACTCAATATCCAAAGCCTTAATTAAAATCAAGTGATTAAGCACTCAAGTATTCAACAACGAGTCTCAATACCCTCCTCCAACGCCTCGAAATGGCGTCGATGCCATTAACGACGAAGGCGGAGGATGAAGGAAGCTATGGCGATGGAATTAGTCAAATACCTTGCTAGAATCGTTCAACTTAACTGCGAATGTAAATTAAAAACAATTATGACAACGAGATTCGAGATTGCAAGACTACCTATGTATTTGATTCAAAGATTAAAGCGAGAATTTTGAAATTTTTGGAAAGGCTATGGCTTCGATGTGGAATCGGTTCGGTTGGGCAAGAACAATGAATACAAGAAAAGAAGAAAAGTGAAGTAGATTTATATAAAAAAACAAGCTGACTATTTGTATTCCCGCTCGGACCGGCTCGAAAAGCCCAGTGATGCAGCTTGGCCCACTAATCCATTGCAGAGTATAGGAAGAAGGAGATCCGTTCGGGTCGGAACCCAAACCAGAAATCCGTTCGGGTCGGAATCCGAACCGAACAGGATGCAGTACGACAGCTTGGCATGTGAATTCAAAGGGAAGGATGAAGGCGTTGTGCAACAGCAATCAAAGCATGCTCCATTTCCAATAGAAGCATCCTTTGAGGGGGCAAAGTGTTAGCCTACTTTGTGAACTAGGCAACACAAAGTCAGGATGTCAAACATTGAAGAGCATTTTTTATTAGAAGACTTCGGTTCGGATCGGAGAGACCATCACTACTCAGATCGGAGAAGACACTACAACCTAGGTTGGACAGCTGCAATCATTCGGGTCGGGTCAGAGCATCGTATCGGTTCGGGTCGGATAAAATCTCCTGTTCGGATCGGTGAGCTGATGCTGAGGAAATTAGAAAGGCACAGCTGTTCGGATCGGAGGGCAATATAGTCTCAATTGGATCGGAAAGCCATTTGGATGTTGCAGAGATAAGTCGGAGCGGAACGGAACAGACTAAAGAGGAGAAAGCGTTGTATCCAAGCCAATCCGGGTCGGATCGGATATCCCGACCCGAACCCCTTGCATGTGTCTCTCCGACCCGAACCCATTTTCCATATTATTCTCCAGCATAAGCGCCTGGATATCCGGATCGGCTATGACCAGTTCCTGCCCATAACGTCCACTATTCTGATGTGTTGTCAACGAAGAAATCAATCCGAATCCGATGCTGATGGGATGAGTGACACGTGGCTCCGATCCGGATCGGGTTTTAAGCAAATTCACACCTATAAATACCCCGTCTGGAGACAAAGAAAAGGATCTTTTTTCTGGCACTTGGAGAGTTCAACCACCTTCATAACCCGAATCCCAGCAATCCCGGAAAATCCAAATCTTCTTTCATTACTCATTTTCAAACAATTGAGTGATTGTGAGTGAGTTGTGAGAGAGATCAAGTGAGTATTTCATTGTATTTGCAAATGAATCATTGAAAATAGTGGAAAACAAGTGGACGTAGGCATTTCTTCGCCGAACCACTATAAATCCTGTGTGTTCATTTTTATTTTTATCTCAATTCATTTTGCTTTTAATCAATTTGGGTGTTAGAACCACTTTTTGGTCTAACATAAACACTTTGATTGAAGTTCAAATTTTCTTATAGTTACAACTTAAATTATTTATAACAAACTTAAATTTTGAAAATATGATTCTAATGTTTTAAAATAACTTTTGAAATCAGAAATAAGTATTTTATTATAACTTCAAAGCTGTTGTATTTCTTAAAACATTTAAAATTTTCTTTCTTAATTTATTATGTTGAAGTTATATAAATTTAATTGCAGTGTAACAAATCAAAAAATCAGAACCAATTTAAAATGTTTATTTTGGCTATTTTAATGAATTTTGAATATTTAAAATGATTCATTTTAAATAATAATGACTAGAAATTTATTTTGAATGGAATTAGAACGTAAAAATTTATTTAAATCGAATTTAGAATGAATAAATTTATTTTAATTATATAACAAGCCTGAAATGGCGCGATAGTTTGAAAATTTGATTTCAAATTTCAATTGTATGTACAGGATTCAAAATAAATCGAATTTCAGTAAAACCAAAAAATTTGAATCTATTTAAAAATATCTTTCTAACGGATGTGAAAAATAAAGATTTCATAACAGGAATAAAAAGTTACGTCCAGTTGAAAATTCAGAATAGTCGCTATGGAATTTTATATAATATATAGTCCTTAAAAATAGCGATTTTGCAAACGACCTCCGTTTTCGATGAGACCACATTTGTTGTATTCGGAATGTCTAATTATCGCTAAATTCCAGTTTTCAAAATTTTTGGAATTAATATGTGAGCGTGGTGGATTTAAACGCGTTTGGTAATTTCAGTTTGAATTGGATCGACCAGAAAATGGCCATTTTTCAAATGGTCTCCAAATTCGATGAAATTAGGTTTGTTAGGACTGTATCGTCAAAATTAGATAGATTTATTTTTCGGGAATTTCTGGAGTCAATATGTGGCCCTGGTAAATTAAAATGCACGTTTGAATTCAAATTATATTGATTTATATTTAAATTTAAAGAAAAACTGAGCGAAACAGTCGAAATGTCCTACAGGACATATCCCATTGCTTTCAGAATGGGGGTATTTAGCTAGGGATGACAATCGATGGGTTCGATTTAGAGTTCGAATGGAAAATTTGCTATTTATGGAAATTAAAATTTATATAAATACCATGGGCCAATCAGAAATTAAAAAAAAAAACCCTAAACCCTAATTTTTCCTCCGTCGTTCAAGGGCGATAAAGGGCCAAAATTATATCCTCAATTCACTCACAAATCACTGCGAATTAGCCTAGGGTTCTTCAGATAAAATCGGAGCGCTCCTAACCACCTTTAAATCCATACCCATTTGATTAGCTCTAAATCGATAACCTGTTCAATTTTATGGTTTGAAGTCGCCGCCTTTGGGTTGATTTTCTGGTGGAGTGGGGCCCACAAGTTGGTCGTGGCGGCGGCTGCAGGAGCGGACGCGGAGGCGAAGCAGGTGCTGGGGTCTGATCAGAGTAGCGGCGATTATAGGCGGCGGGATTAACGGAATGGAAATCGACGATTTTGCTGAAGGTTACGGGTTGGGGAAGATAATTAAGGTTTTAATTATTTTAATTAATTCCTTAATGACCCGTATAATTACCCAATGTATTTAACGTGATAACTTTCCCATACAAGGTCCAAATCGCGCGAAACTAGATCTGTTGCGATCGTGGGGACGAGAGCTTCACAATAAGACTATCCGGGACCAATTTGGAGCATGTTCGAATTTTGTGCAAATTCTATCCCAAATTGTTTGGAAATTCAGAAAAAAACTGGCGGAGTGGAAACCAAAGGTAGGAACTCCTTCTCACTCTATTAATTTTCCAGTAAAATATATATACTAGGATGTAGACGGTGCTTAGCAGCACCCAACACCATTGATTGTACAAACCATGATTGTTTGTTTGAATTGAATGGACTGTATTGTGTTTGATGATTGTATCGTACAGAATAAAATATTTGAACTATAAAAATATCATTTTTATCGATGGAATAAAATATATAAAATATTCAAGTATGGAAATATTTGGATGATAAAAATATCATTTTTATTGATGGAATAAAATATATAAAATATTCATGTATGGAGTAAATTGTTAGGGCAATAAAAATATCATTTTTATTGTATAAATGAACTGAATAAAATATTCATGTTTTGAAATAAATATTCATGTGTTGAACTAAATATTCATGCGTTGAAATAAATATTCATTTACAAATCAGACGATTTGTTTATATACACCCATTTAATTGACATTGATCGGGACGATAATATTTTACACATCGCCCAACTACACAAATAATAATATGTGTTTGTTGTTTGAAAACCCCACATGGGTATTGGGATAACATTTGACATACACTGATCCCAATAATTAGTGGTATGTCAATCGATGGGTTGACAGACTGTATAAGCGTTATTTATTTATTTTAATGCTTATACAATTATAAAATGCACTTCGGATGTTGTATGGATTTGTAATGATTATTTATCACTATTGTTGTATACATATGATGTTGAAATCCATATAACTGGAATTATATGGTAATTGATTAAGTCTGATTCCAATTCAGAATTAACAAATATTTTTAAATAATATTCAGTGTACAGTCAAAATTAGATATTTTGAAAATATTGTCATTTTAATATTATAATGATAAGGAATATTCAAATTTGATTTGAAATTTGAAATGAAATTGAAATCGTTTTGAAAATGAATTTAAAACGAATTTATTAAGGAATATTCGAGTTTGATTTAAACTGAAATTGAACTCGTTTTTAAATGAATTTAAAACGAATTTATTAAGGAATATTCAAATTTGATTTGAAATTTGAAATGAAATTGAAATCGTTTTAAAATGAATTTAAAACGAATACATTAAGGAATATTCAAATTTGATTTGAAATTTAAAATGAAGTTAGAATCATTTTAAAAAGAATTTATGAATGATTTATAAAATACTTTTTAAATGGAAATCGATGAAATATATATATTATATATATATATACATAATATAATGTCCTGAATAGAACACGCCACGCCGCGGCCGTTCGTGAATTTCAACCATTGACTTCGAATTGATATTACGAGAGATCCGACCGCCAGAATCTCCTAAAACTAGAACCATTGGGTTCGTATTGAAAAGAGCCTTCCAAGAATACAAGAGATTTGAAATCTAACTGTTGGATTTGGAATTATGTCCAAATCAAAATTGGAAAAGATCGTTGTAAGTGCAGTTCGATGACCGTTTATGGAAAATGAGACGGCCCTCCCCGCACTAACCGACATTTACTCCAAAGGTGCGCTGTACACATGTCCAGTTAGCATGGAACGGGTCGTCAGAAGGAAAAGGAAGAAGGAAATGAACTAACAAGGAACCTGTAGAATGTCTCACAGCGCATAGAAAAAAATAAAATAATAACATATTTGACATAAAACAGGAGAGACAATGCATAAGCTGAAAACCAAAACTAAACATCATAGCAGCGGAAATCCAAAATACAGCTTATTACAACTTTCAAACTGTCTCAAAGCAAAAGCAAGATAAAGGAGGTACACTACTAATGCCCAAGTAGCAACCACCAACGACACAGGGAGAATGTGTGTGTGTATATATATATATATATATATATATATATATATATATATATATCATACGTGGAAGCATCATGCCCGCCTCCGAATCAGCTACTCGCGCATCACCAGCTAACCTGTTTCTAGTCTGCTCGTGTGAGCACCCAGAGTAATAAGAGGAGACATAAAACTCTGGGTCAGACATAAAGCCTCGTATGAGCGATAAGCATCTAAAGTGAACAATAACAGGTAGACTAAAACATACCTGAACCTGGACCTGCAACCAAAGAGTTAGCACTACATACTGTACAACACTCTAAGGTGCCATATCAAACAGTATAAAGATACGGAGGTAGGGGTGTACATGTCATAGTGATGGCAAACAATCAACCATAGCGACCATCCTCACATCTCTCACTCAGTGCGTAAAGCATACGATATTCACCACTTCGATCACCCATCCTTGCCACGATCACTTTGCCCCATGAAGTCATAAATGGCTCCATTGCACTGATAACGTAGCCACTAATCCTTTGCTATGTCCACTTGCCCCATGGAGTTATTCACCCCATCTGCGCTGGCTTATAGCCTTACTAATCCTTACTATGTCCACTTGCCCCATGGAGTTATTCACCCCATCTGCGCTGGCTCATAGTCTTACCAATCCTTTACTATGTCCACTTGCCCCATGGAGTTATTCACCCCATCTGCGCTGGCTCATAGTCTTACCAATCCTTTACTATGTCCACTTGCCCCATGGAGTTATTCACCCCATCTGCGCTGGCTCATAGTCTTACCAATCCTTTACTATGTCCACTTGCCCCATGGAGTTATTCACCCCATCTGCGCTGGCTCATAGTCTTACTACGCATCACCTTGCCCCTCAAGTCATAATGACTCTACTGCACTGATAACGTAGTCTTGCTACCATCACCTTGCCCCTCAAGTCGCAATGACTCTACTGCACTGATAAGTAGTCCATCATCCGTTTTTAGTGGTGAATCGAAGTTATGAATGTCGACAACTCCTTAGTACACGTCCCGCAGCAAAGTCCAACCATGAAGTGAACTCATCGGTTCCCAACTGGATCCTGAGCTCTAACTTCCCATATTGGACTACCTCTACATCTCGGGTTATTGGTCAATACTGGGACGGGTCCCTCCTCAAGCCGTCGGTTCGGGTCGGGTGTCCTCCATCGGGTCAGGTCGGGTCTTCTTCTGGTGCGGTTCGGGTCGAGTCCACTCCCTCGCGTCAGTTCTGGTCAGGTGTCCCACTTCGGTTCGGGTCGGGTGCCATCTCCTATCCAATTCGTGCTTCCGCTCTGATCCGCTCCCTCATTCTTCACGTGCTCCGATCCGATCCCTCCTTCTTTATCCGATCTGATCCCTTCTCCTTTATCCGATCCGATCCCAGTTCAGTTAGCGTGGCCTTCCTTTTTGCCAATTTTCTCAAGTGTCAGGTTCCGATCCGATCGAATCCCTGGCCCAGTTCAACATATCCGATCCGATCCTGCACTGTTTCCTGAAGCTTTTCTAGCAAGCGTTTACGCCATTCGACGGCGTTTTCGACCATTCTAACAGTTAAAATCAATCACAAAGCATATCATACAATCATAGCAACATGCCTAATCAACCACAAACATCAAAACATCAATATGATAGATTAAATTGGATCAAACATACCCAAAATCACATATTTCCCCTTAAGCATGTTTAGGTGAAACTAATGATAGGATTAGCAAAACTTAACCAAATTAACCCAAATTCATACCAGAGGTCTGAAACATCATTTAAGAATTTATGAACATTTTTCCAGAATTTTATCATGCTTAAATTCGCTAATTAACACTAATTACCCTTAACTAGCCATAATTAGTGTAAAACTATGCAAATCGCTTACCTTAGCCACAAATAAACTAAGATCTGAAATAAATCTATGATTTGATGTGAATCCCAATGTTAAACAGCAGCTCCAATGTTGCTTTGGTGTAGATCTTCCTTAATTGGAGGTTGCTAAGCCAAATCCTTAACCAAAAGGTGATTTGGAGGTGATTTAGAGGTTAGAGACCATTTTTAGGGTTCCTTGGTGATAAGTGGAGGCTAGAAAACTGAAATGGAATGATTCTCTATCTCATTTCAGCCTTCCCATAACCCTAATCCCGAAATGGGTTATGGGCCTACTCACTAATCACCCAATTTGGCCCGGTTAAGCAGTTTTTCACCCTCCAAACCTTATTTCAGCCATATCTCCCAAACGGTAAGTCCGTTTGGCTATTATGACCACTCTACGGAAAGGTAAACCATCAAACAAATCTAATGGAAGTGGTTTCAGGTCAAAATTCCTTTCCAATCAAAAGTTATGGCCAAAACAAGATCAACTAGGGGCAAAATGGTCATTTAAAAATCGACAAAAATCATAAGCATGGGAAATGACTCTAAAGGATGTTTCCCAAAGTTACATGACCATACAACTTCATACGGGAAAGAAATAAATATTCTATGATCCCCGATGCGTCGAATGCGGGTCGTTACACTCTCCCCCCCCTTAAGAAATTTCGCCCCCGAAATTCCCTAATCAAAACACACACAAAGGTCCCGCATGCCTATCAGTCATAAAACAACAATCAAACATGCAAACAAGCAAAACAAGTCTACCTAGCATGCGGAAAACTAAATTGCAAAGTAAATCTTACCAGGCAAGGAGTTCTGGATATGCCTTCCTAATGTTCTCCTCTGTCTCCCAAGTACAATCATTCTCGTCCTCGCCCCACTGAACCTTGACTAGCTTCACCGCCTTCCTTCGAAGTTGCTTCGTATCGTGCCCCACAATACGAATCGGCTTGCGGTTCCCAACCGCCTCGGGTTCTACTTCGCAGTCCTCTAACTGATCGAGTGAAATAGTCATATCCGAGTCGTGAACGAACTTCCTTAGTTGGGAAACATGAAATACATTGTGAACTCCCGCCATTTTCTCTGGTAAGCCAACTCTATATGCCAAATTCCCGACTAGTTCAAGAACAAGGAATGGGCCAACAAATCTTGGTGCCAACTTGCCTCTCCTGCCAAATCGAATCACGCTCTTTAACGGAGAGATCTTGACAAACACCAAGTCACCAACGGAGAATTTCAACTCTCTTCTCCTCTTATCAGCATACCTCTTCTGCCTATCTTGGGCAGCTTTCATTCGTTGTTGAATGATCTTAATCTTATCCGAAGTTTTTCTCACCACATCTGGTCCAAGCACAAACTTCTTGCCAGTCTCTATCCAACATGATGGTGAGTTGCACGGTCTTCCATACAAAGCTTCATATGGAGCCATACCGATACTGGATTGGTAGCTATTATTATATGCAAACTCTACTAAATGCAAATGGTCATCCCATGATCCGCCAAAATCCAATATACAAGCTCTCAAGAGATCTTCCAATATACGATTCACCCTCTCCGTCTGAACGTCGGTCTGAGGATGATACGCGGTACTGAGATGTAATCCTGACCATAAAGCCTCTTGTAAGCTCTTCCAAAACCCGCTAGTGAACAACGGGTCTCGGTCACTCACAATGCTTTTAGGTACTCCATGAAATCTCACTACCCACTTCATATACAATTCTGCCAACTTGGTTGCCGTTCTGGTCGATTTGACTGGTATAAATCTTGCACTCTTAGTCAATCGATCCACAATTACCCAAATGCTATCATATTCCGATCTAGTCCTTGGTAATCCATCGATGAAATCCATCGAGACTTGCTCCCATTTCCATTCGGGAATTTCTAATGGTTGCAACAAACCATTAGGCTTCTTTTGCTCGGCTTTAACTAGCTGGCAATTCATGCATTTGGATATAAACTTCCCAACGTCTCTTTTCATCCCTTCCCAGTAGTAGGTTTGCTTCATGTCTCGATACATTTTATTACCACCGGGATGTATAGTTAGTTTTGAGTGATGACATTCTCTAAGCACTTCATCTCTCAAACCATTCATGTTGGGCACAACTAGTCTTCCATTCTTTCGAAGCCATCCATCTCGACCAAGCCCATGCTTGTTCATCTCCTCATCGATACCCATCTCTAACTTGGAGATGATTTCCAATAGATTAGGATCGTCCCTCTGACTAGAGCCGATCCGCTCAATCAAAGTGGTTCTGATCGTCAAACTTGCTAACATATCTGGATCTAAGTTGCACCTTGGTCTGAAATCAAACCCCGCGATATACTCCAGTTGCTTCCATTCAAGAAACATTGCCCCTAAACTGGCATGTCTCCTACTCAAAGCATCGGCTACCGCATTACCTTTCCCAGGTGTATATGCGATATCAAAATCATACAAAGCCAAGAACTCTAACCATCTTTGCTGACGGAGATTCAGATCTTTCTGAGAGAAGAGATATTTTAACGATTTATGATCGGTAAACAACTTAAATCTTTCTCCGAAGAGATAGTGTCTCCACATCTTCAGCGCAAACACAATCGCTGCTAATTCCAAATCTTGGGTAGGATACTTCTTCTCATGAGGCTTTAGCTGTCGACTAGCATAAGCTACAACCCTACCTCCTTGCATCAATACAGCACCCAGTCCGGTACCACAAGCATCCGTGTATACCGTCATCTCTTTATTCCCTTTAGGAATGACTAACACTGGCGCACGCGTCAACTTCTCCTTTGGACTCTTGAAGGCATCCTCACACACTCCGTCCCAGACCAAGGACTGATTCTTCTTAGTCAATTGAGTCAACGGTGCTGCTATCTTGGAGAAGTCCTGGATAAACTTACGATAATATCCAGCTAATCCCAAGAAACTTCTTACATCCGTTACATTCTTGGGCGTAGTCCAATCCTGTACCATAACCACCTTCGCAGGGTCCACGGAAATATCACCCTCTGAAACAACATGACCCAAGAATCTCGCTTCCCTTCTCCAAAAATGACAATTAGAGAATTTCGCTTTCAATTGGTGTTTCCTCAACACCTCCATCACTATCCTCAAGTGTCCCTTGTGTTCCTCCTTTGTCCTTGAGTAAACAAGGATATCATCCACGATCACAAGAACAAACTTATTCAACTGATCTCTGAATACTCGATTCATGAGATCCACAAAGTAGGCTGGTGCATTGGTCAACCCAAATGGCATGACCAACCACTCATAAAATACAGACGGCGTCCTAAATGCCGTTTTCGGAACACTCTCATCCGCTACTCGTAGCTGATGAAATCCTGTCGCGAGGTCCAACTGGGAGAACACTGTTGCTCCTTCCAATTGATCAAACAAACCATCTATCCGCGGTAGAGGATACTTATTCTTCCTCATTACCTTATTCAACTCACGATAGTCCACACACAAACGAAGGGAACCATCTGCCTTAGTGGCAAACACAACTGGTGCTCCCCACTCGGAGACACTCCTTCTAATAATCCCTTCTTCAAAAGATTGCTAACTTGCACCCCGAGCTCTTGCTGCTCCCTTGGTGCCATACGACGAAGTGGCATCACTATAGGTCTGGCATCTTTCACTAAATCAATACGGAATTCAATCTCTCGGTGTGGTGGAAGCCCGGTCACCTCCTCGAAGACGTCCGGATACTGGCCAACCACGGGCACATCTGACAACTCATCCTGCGGGATGTCGAGGGAATTTACAAAACTAGCCATAACCCCATCACTAGGTAGACTACCAAACACTACCCTCCGCCCATCATCCGTCCTCACTGTCACCAAAAAGCCCTCACAGTCTACCACCACCCCGTATCTTTGGAGCCAATCGACTCCCAATATAATGCCATACCCAGTAAAGCCCAAAACAAAGCAATCACAAACAAACATACATCCATGACTCGATAAGACCAAATTCCTACAAATCATACTAAGGCTAGTCGAACCACCAATCGGGTCCGTCACAACCAATGGTCTATCGACTATCTCGGGTTCCAGTCCTAACCTATCTACTAGGTCACTAGATACGAAGGAACGGGAAGCCCCAGTATCAAACAAAACTCGAACTGGTACACCATAAATAGAAAGCACACCTTGAATAACAACATTCTTTCCTTTCTCCGCCGTAGTTGGGGCATTCGACAAAGAAGGAACAACATCAATAGCATATGCTTTCACAATCTGCTTCTCCTTAAGAGGTTGCGGACACTTATCCTTGAAATGTCCCACTTGACCACAGTTGAAGCACTTCTTATCCGCTGGCTTGGCCCGACAATCTTTAGCATAATGGCCCTTCTTACCACATCTGAAGCACTCAACATCCTTCTTGATCTTTTCTGACCACCCTTAGATTGGTCCTGCTTCCTCTTATTCTGAGAGTTATTCTTGCCTCCACCGCCTGCTTACGGCTTTGGCCCTTCTGCAGATGCAGCTTCAGTCTTTCACGTAGGGTAAAGACTCTCTGATCTCAAAGCTTTCCCCACGATCGATTCAAAAGTCTCATCGATGTGGTTGATAAGCCTTTCCCCCAAGTATCCATCCAAGCCAGTAATGGACTTCTCATTCTTCTTCTCAGGAGTATCGATAAGAGACAGTCCATACTTTGACAAGGTATCGAACTCAGCAATATAGTCAGAAACTGCCCTTCTGTTCTGCTTGAGTTCCAAGAACCTCTTGAACAACACTAACTTCTGGGCAGCTGGAATAAACTTCTCGCTAAAGTGAGCCTTGAACTGAACCCAAGTAACCTGATCCTCTAGAGTAGCTGTTCTAATGGCATTCCACCAATTCATCGCTCGCCCTTGCAGCTGACGAGACGCTAGCCTTCTCTTCATCGCATCCTCAAGACCCAAGTCATCGAAGATACGATCACAGCTATCCTTCCAATCTTGAACATCTGTGGCCGACTCCGTCCCGTGGAACGGGTTCCCACCAAGGTTAGCGTAATCCTTGCACAACTTGGCGAAATCGACCCTAGGCGCCTGCACTACTGGACCAACACCAACTCCGGGATTGGGAACTGCCCCTTGCACTTCTCTAAGCATGTATCTCATGAGGTTAGTAAACATCGCCCTCATGTCAGCGGCATTCCCATGGTTGGTCCCTCTACCAGTACCCCTCGTGTCTCAGCTCATCGTTAATCTGAAAAAGGGAAACGATTAACGACCCCATAGTGGTGCTAGTGCAGTGCGACTTCATTCTTATACTACTAATGGTATACACATATATAGCTTTTGGAAACCAAAGTAATCACAAATACGCGCTCTCATATACGTACTATCTCTCCCTAGTGTCTTTCCCTAGGTTAACTACGCAACCTAGAGCTCTGATACCAAGTGAGACGGCCCGCCCCGCACCAACCGACATTTACTCCAAAGGTGCGCTGTACACATGTCCAGTTAGCATGGAACGGGTCGTCAGAAGGAAAAGGAAGAAGGAAATGAACTAACAAGGAACCTGTAGAATGTCTCACAGCGCATAGAACAAAATATAATAATAACATATTTGACATAAAACAGGAGAGACAGTGCATAAGCTAAAAACCAAAACTAAACATCATAGCAGCGGTAATCCAAAATACAGCTTATTACAGCTTTAAAAATGTCTCAAAGAAAAAGCAAGATAAAGGAGGTACACTACTAATGCCCAAGTAGCAACCACCAACGACACAGGGAGAATGTGTATATATATAACATACGTGGAAGCCTCCTACCCGCCTCCGAATCAGCTACTCACGCATCACCAGCTAACCTGTCTCTAGTCTGCTCGTGTGAGCACCCAGAGTAATAAGAGGAGACATAAAACTCTGGGTCAGACATAAAGCCCGGTATGAGCGATAAGCATCTAAAGTGAACAATAACAGGTAGACTAAAACATACCTGAACCTGGACCTGCAACCAAAGAGTTAGCGCTACATACTGTACAACACTCTAAGGTGCCATATCAAACAGTATAAAGATACGGAGGTGGGGGTGTACATGTCATAGTGATGGCAAACAATCAACCATAGCGACCATCCTCACATCTCTCACTCAGTGCGTAAAGCATACAATATTCACCACTTCGATCACCCATCCTTGCCACGGTCACTTTGCCCCATGAAGTCATAAATGGCTCCACTGCACTGATAACGTAGCCACTAATCCTTTGCTATGTCCACTTGCCCCATGGAGTTATTCACCCCATCTGCGCTGGCTCATAGCCTTACTAATCCTTACTATGTCCACTTGCCCCATGGAGTTATTCACCCCATCTGCGCTGGCTCATAGTCTTACCAATCCTTTACTATTTCCACTTGCCCCATGGAGTTATTCACCCCATCTGCGCTGGCTCATAGTCTTACCAATCCTTTACTATGTCCACTTGCCCCATGGAGTTATTCACCCCATCTGCGCTGGCTCATAGTCTTACCAATCCTTTACTATGTCCACTTGCCCCATGGAGTTATTCACCCCATCTGCGCTGGCTCATAGTCTTACTACGCATCACCTTGCCCCTCAAGTCATAATGACTCTACTGCACTGATAACGTAGCCTTGCTACCATCACCTTGCCCCTCGAGTCGCAATGACTCTACTGCACTGATAAGTAGCCCATTATCCATTTTTAGTGGTGAATCGAAGTTATGAACGTCGACAACTCCTTAGCACACGTCCCGCAGCAAAGTCCAACCATGAAGTGAACCCATTGGTTCCCAACTGGATCCTGAGCTCTAACTTCCCATATTGGACTACCTCTGCATCTCAGGTTATTGGTCAATACTGGGTCGGGTCGGGTTCCTCCTCAAGCCGTCGCTTCGGGTCGGGTGTCCTCCATCGGGTCGGGTCGGGTCTTCTTCTGGTACGGTTTGGGTCGAGTCCACTCCATCGCGTCGGTTCAGGTCGGGTGTCCCACTTCGGTTCAGGTCGGGTGCCATCTCCTATCCAATTCGTGCTTCCGCTCCGATCCGCTCCCTCATTCTTCACGTGCTCCGATCCGATCCCTCCTTCTTTATCCGATCCGATCCCTTCTCCTTTATCCGATCCGATCCCAGTTCAGTTAGCGTGGCCTTCCTTTTTGCCAATTTTCTCAAGTGTCAGGTTCCGATCCGATCGAATCCCTTGCCCAGTTCAACATATCCGATCCGATCCTGCACTGTTTCCTGAAGCTTTTCCAGCAAGTGTTTACGCCATTCGACGACGTTTTCGACCATTCTAACAATTGAAATCAATCACAAAGCATATCATACAGTCATAGCAACATGCATAATCAACCACAAACATCAAAACATCAATATGATAGGTTAAAATGGATCAACCATACCCAAAATCCCATATTTCCCCTTAAGCATGTTTAGGTGAAACTAATGATAGGATTAGCAAAACTTAACCAAATTAACCCAAATTCATATCAGAGGTCTAAAACATCATTTAAGAATTTATAAACATTTTTCTAGAATTTTATCATGCTTAAATTCGCTAATTAACACTAATTACCCTTAACTAGCCATAATTAGTGTAAAAACTATGCAAACCACTCACCTTAGTCACAAATAAACTAAGATCTGAAATAAATCTCTGATTTGATGTGAATCCCAATGCTAAACAGCAGCTCCAATGTTGCTTTGGTGTAGATTTTCCTTGATTGGAGGTTGTTAAGCCAAATCCTTGACCAAAAGGTGATTTGGAGGTGATTTAGAGGTTAGAGGCCATTTTTAGGGTTCCTTGGTGATAAGTGGAGGCTAGAAAACTAAAATGGAATGATTCTCTATCTCATTTCAGCCTTCCCATAACCCTAATCCCGAAATGGGTTATGGACCTACTCACTAATCACCCGATTTGGCCCGATTAAGCAGTTTTTCACCCTCCAAACCTTATTTCAGCCATATCTCCCAAACGGTAAGTCCGTTTGGCTATTATGACCACTCTACGGAAAAGTAAACCATCAAACGAATCTAATGGAACTAGTTTTAGGTCAAAATTCCTTTCCAATCAAAAGTTATGGCCAAAACAAGATCAACTTGGGGCAAAATGGTCATTTAAAAATCGACAAAAGTCATAAGCATGGGAAATGACTCTAAAGGATGTTTCCCAAAGTTACATGACCATACGACTTCATACGGGAAAGAAATAAATATTCTATTATCCCCCGATGCGTAGAATGCGGGTCGTTACAGAAAACAACTGTACGGGCCTTGATAAAATTATTAAAAATATCAATAATTTGTGTAAAATCATAATAAATGATTTGGAAAGAATTTGGATGAAAAATTCCAAGTTTGTAAAGATAAAAATATATTTTAATCAAAATGAACTTGTTATAAACTAGAATTATAAACCAATATTTTTAAATAAATAAATTGGATTTGAAATGGTTTTAAAAATAACTAGAATTCCCAATATATGATTTGGAATGGATTTGAATCGAAATTATCTTTGGAATATTTCAATGTTGGATTTCGTGATTATAAAGATATTGTTATGGAAATTTGAAAGATATATTTATATCTTTATTTCCAATACGATATTTGTTAGTTGCAGAATTTGATATTGAATATAAGCCGATATATTTTCTATTTAGAGCCTTGTATTTAATATCAAATGGGATTTTAGGTTGGTCGTGAACGGTGTCTTAAATAACACTGTTCTTAAACACTGTTGAGGAAAGAATAAATCTTTTTATTAAGATTTAGTGAAATTTTCCAATTAATTAATATTTAATTGGAATTGAATAAAAGAATTGGATTTTGGGTTGTAATGAACGGTGTCTTTTGTATCACTATTCTTAAACCCTGTTTGAAAAGAATAAATCTTTTAATTAAGATTAGCAGAGTTCCCCGTTACATTTGGTAATTGTAACAAAATGGAATGTGAATCGGGTTTATCGTGAACTGTGTTTTAAACAACATTCGTTTTTAACCCGATTTACAGTTAAATGTGATTTGGAATTTGTAAATCTTTTAGTAAGATTTAAAGGAAATTTTCCAAAGTAAAGTTTTCCAATTTAATACAATAAATTGGAATGGAATTCGATTTGATAATAATCGAAGTGAGCTTCTGTGGAGGAAGGTTGTTAATATATACGGGATTTAAAAGGCTTAGTCGTTATTCCATTTATATTATTAGTCGGATACAGAAATTGATATCAATTATACATATTGATCTGTTTTCCGTGAAGATTCCATAATTAATGGAATGGGGTTTTGGGTTTATCGCAAATGGTGTTTTAAATGACATTAGTTCTTTAACCCAATTAAAGATATGATTAATTTCTTAACTTTGAATAATCATTAAGAAATGATTTTTAGAGATTAAAACTGAACTAGATTTTTAATGAATCTTTAATTAAATTGAAATGTGAATGGGATAATTAAATTTATCGAATTCATGAAATGATCGAGAATGGAGTATCACCAGTTTTGCTCCAAGCGATAGTTAAATCTTTAATTGGATTTGAACGTGAAATGGTAATTAAATTTACCGATAATACTGTGGTGTTAGATATGGAGCATTATCAGTTTTGCTCCATGGGATAAATATATTGGTATTGGGATAATAAAAGGAATGATTACTTCGGTATGGCTCGTTAATCCCGACTAGTTTGGATAAACCTTAATTAGGTTTGAATTGATATCCGATGGAAGATTAAAGAATAAATTTAAAGAATTTATCTTTGATAAAATTAACAGGAACCATTCCTAAAGGATATGAATATTTAAATAAAAGAATATTCGGAATTGGAATGTGGTATATGTTGTGTTTTTATAGCACTTGTTTATTATATACACGAGTTTTCGGAAAGGCCGGGTTTATACCCATTCTGAATAACTGATTCGACGATAAGTCGACGATGAAGATTGTTGTTGAAGACCGGAGGTTTTCACATCTTTTTGATGATTACTGATGTCTTGATTGGTTTGTACACCCATGACGAGGTAATAAGTGGTGATCGTCCTGACGTAATTGAAGATCGATCGGATATGCGAGGACCTCTCTCCTGTATTGGTCATATGGGACGAGGAATAAGATGCCTCTGGTTTCGTTCAGATCCAAAATGAACTTTAAATGGATGTGTGTTTGACATTGTATTTTATTCTGTGTTGATTGATCTCTATTAAATATATATCTGTTTGGCGGCGGGGAATTTATTCTCATGCTTAACCCCCTTCTCTGAGACGTACGAGATCAGAGGTTATATATCGATAGTCATCAGTCGCATGGCGTGAATTGCCTATGTGGCATGCTAAGATGAATATGATCAAGGCTTCTATTGAAAAGCAGAGCCTTATAGTTGATGATCAAAGTACGACTTTAATATAGCATAGCTTTGTGTATAGCGTTAATTCTCGAGCCGCACACCCCGGTGTAAACCAGAAACGGGAGCGGACTTTGGGGAGGACATGCGTTTCCTTCTAGTTAGGAGTTGTGTCATTGTATGGAGCCCCGACATTTTTACTTATGTGGATGATGGAAAGCAAGGCGCCTTGGTTATATCGGTCTCTACAGGGTTGATGGATGGTTTGGTTGATATACTGACCAGTTTTACCCCCTATAGGGTGGGGAAACACATTGTTCAGGCATTTTAATCCACTCTGTGTGGATCGACCCTGATGATCCAAGGGTCGATGCGCTCTGACCCTGAGGCTCGGGCTAGAGAGTCTCGAAGCGGTAAGGACGATCCCTTGCCTTGGTTCGCAGATGGAAATCCAGCTTCCAATACGACATTTTACAATTTTATTTGTATACTATTGGCAACATAGTGGCATGGGACTCTAGTGCCATCTATGATTGATACATTTATATTTGAAGCTGATTTTTACACTTTACACTTATAATACTATCAAAATGATTTGTTTTAAACGTACCAAGCATATTTGCTATTATAAGGTAAAACCCTATCCTTCGGCTTGCGTCGCATTGTGTAATTGGACCTGAGTCTTATAATAGTTTCATTTATCCAAAAAAGCATTGCACTGTTTGTTTTATGCACTAGTATTCTTGGGAGGAAACCCGTTCCATGTTATACGGCGTGGTCCTTTGATTTACTTTATTTTAAAGCAAAGATTTAATAACTGTTTTAGTTCTCACACTGGTCACATGACTGACCTGAAGTTTATTGTTTTAAATTAAACTATGGGTGCCACTATTTTTCACACGGGCAGCTAGTAGTTTTGGTTTTGTAGATATTATATTCACAGGATCCTGGTTTACAGCTAGAGCTATAATCAGAATGCTTTGTATCTATTATTTCTTTAAGCTGTGTTATGTATTATTTTCCGCTGCTATGTAATGTATTTTAATCTCTGATATTTTTCTAAGGTATAAATTATTCATACTCTGTTATATTCTTGTACTCTGATGTAATTGTTGTAATAGCAACGAAATGTTCTTCTGTTTGCGTTCCGATTAGTCCTGTTTTCAGATAATCCATTCTTTTTCTTCTCTTCGGAGACCGAGGAAGTTCGGCTTGTTATAGTTTGGTATCAGAGCTTTGGTTTACAAAGCTCAAGAACAGGACACATTAGAACAAAACGAAAGAATTCATCAGGGATTGGATTAGTAATATCCAATAAGAATGACTCGTTAGAGATGGGATCAATAGTATCCTAGAATGAGTTGGAAGAGTGTTATGTTTAAAATTAAAATAAAAACAAATTTTGTTTTGAAAATTTGAACCATATTATACGTATTTGAATATTTTATTTTAAATTGATTTGGACTGTCGAATATATAGAGATTTTAACATTTGTCAGATCCACGTGTATATGAAGCCTTGAATATACTGGATGGATGTAGAATCACACTCTAATCGCCCGGAGATGATACTGATGATTGACATATCATCATCAGTATTTATGTTCGAGTTTCGAAGGTAGGATATATATATATTTCCAATTGACTAGTGTGAGAACAAAAATATAGTTAGAATACACTGTTATGATTTGGCATCAAAAATATGATTTTTGACTATATATATTGAAAATATATGTTTCAAAAGCTAATTCACAAATTGATTACTGGTTGTATTGTTTGATTATTAGGGTAACTAATAAAAATACTCGAAAGATTACTGAAACCAAAAGGAAAAAGCAAGGAAAATTTAGCCAAATCGAACAAACATTGAACTGAATTGAAAATTGATTGGGAATTGCATGCACATACAAGTATATACATTGAACATGTCATAGCAAGCAGGCTAGAGAAGAGGAGTAAAATTGTATGCCCAAAAAATAGGAACATGTTTACTATATTTCTTGGGTTTGGATGATTTTATGTGCCGATTGGCTAGCCGCTTGGCTTTTTCTTTTTATTTTTGGATGATGAGGGCCTTGCGTGGCTAGTTCCGATTTTAAATGTATCCCTGCACAAAGAAGATTATGGCGAAAATTTTCAAAAATATAGAGTGTTAGCCAAATTTTTGAAAAATTAGAAATTCTTAGAAACTTAAAAGTTGAATAATGAAAGATGAGTTGGTTTGTTAAACAACTTTCAGCTCCTTTCCTTTTCGAGGACGAAAATAGATTAAGTGGGGGAGATTGTAACAACCCCGAAAATCAGAACCAATTTAGAAATTTCATTTTGGCTATTTTAATGAATTTTGAATATTTAAAATGATTTATTTTAAATAATAACGACTAGAAATTTATTTTGAATAGAATTAGAATGTAAAAATTTATTTAAATTGAAGTTAGAACGAATAAATTTATTTTAATTATATAACGAGCCTGAAATGGAGCGGCAGTTTGAAAATTCAATTTCAAATTTCAATTGAAATGTATAGGATTCAAAATAAATCGGATTTTAGTAAAACCAGAAATATTTGAATCAATATAAAAATATCTTTCTAAGGGAAGTGAAAAATCCATATTTCATAACGGGAATAAAAAGTTATGTCCCGTTGAAAATTCAGAATATTCGCTATGGAATTTTATATAATATATATCCCTTAAAAATAGCAATTTTGCAAACAACCTCCATTTTCGACGAGACCACTTTTATTGGATCCGAAATGTTGAATTATCGCTAGATCCCAATTTTCAGAATTTTTGGAATTAATATATGAGCGTGATGGATTTAAACGCATTTGGTAATTTCAGTTTGAATTGGAACGACCAGAAAATGGCCATTTTTCAAATGGTCTCCAAATTCGACAAAATTAGTTTTGTTAGGACCGTATCGTCAAAACGTAGCTAGATTTATTTTTCAGGAATTTCCGGAGTCAGAATGTGGCCCCGGTAAATTAAAATGTACGTTTGAATTCAAATTATAATGATTTATATTTTAATTTAAAGAAAAACTGAGCGAAATAGTCGAATTGCCTTACGGGACATATCCCATTGCGTTCGGAATGGGGGTATTTAGCTAGGAACGACAGTCGGTGGGTTCGATTTGGAGTTCGAATGGAAAAGTTACTATTTATGGAATTATAATTTATATAAACGCCGTCTTAAAATCCATACCCGTTTAATCAGCTCTCGATCGATATCCTGTTCGATTTTTTGGTTCAAAGTTGCTTCCTTTAGGCTGATTTTCTGGCGGCATGGGCCCAGGAGTTCGTCGTGGTGGTGGCTGCAGGCGCGCAACGCGAAGGCGGAGCAGGTGCTGGGGTCTGATCGGAGTAGCGGCGACTGTAGGCAGCGGGATGAACGAAAATGGAAATGATGGTTTTGCTGAAGGTTACGGGTTAGGGAAGATAATTAAGGTTTTAATTATTTTAATTAATTCCTTAATGACCCTTATAATTACCTAATGTATTTAACGTGATAACTTTTCCATACGAGGTACAAATCGCGCAAAACTGGATCCGTTGCGATCGCGGGGTGGAGAGCTTCACAACAAGACTAACCGGGACCAATTTGGAGCATGCTCGAATTTCGAGCAAATTCTATTACAAATTGTTTGGAAATTCAAAAAAAAAACTGGCGGAGTGGAAACCAAAGATGAGAACTCCTTCTCACTCTATTTATTTTCTAGTAAAATATATATATTAGGATGCAGATGGTGCTTAGCAGCACCCGACACCATTGATTGTACAAACCATGATTGTTTGTTTGAATTGAATGGACTGTATTGTGTTTGATGATTGTATTGTATGGAATAAAATATTTGAATGATAAAAATATCATTTTTATTGATGGAATAAAATATACAAAATATTCATGTATAGAATAAAATATTTGATCAATAAAAATAACATTTTTATTGATGGAATAAAATATATAAAATATTCATATGTGGAATAAAATGTTAGAACAATAAAAATATCATTTTTATTGTATAAATGAACTGAATAAAATATTCATGTGTTGAAATAAATATTCATGTGTTGAAATAAATATTCATTTACAAATCAGACGATTTGTTTATGTACACCCATTTAATTGACATTGATTGGGACGATAATATTTTACACATCGCCCAACTACACAAATAATAATATGTGTTTGTTGTTTGAAAAGCCCCCACGGATATTGGGATAATATTTGACATACACTGATCCCAATAATTAGTGTTATGTCAATGGATGGGTTGACAGACTGTATAAGTGTTATTTGTTTATTTTAATGCTTATACAGTTGTAAAATGCACTTTGGATGTTGTATGGATTTGTAATGATTGTTCATCATTATTGTTGCATACATGTGATGTTGAAATCCATATAACTGGAATTACATCGTAATTGATTGAGTCTGATTCCAATTCAGAATTAACAAATATTTTTAAATAATATTCAGTGTATAATCAAAATTAGATATTTTGAAAATATTATCATTTTAATATTATAATGATAAGGAATATTAAAATTTGATTTAAAATTTGAAACGAAATTGAAATCGTTTTAAAATAAATTTAAAATTAATTTATTAAGGAATATTCAAATTTGATTTGAAATTTGAAATGAAATTGAAATCGTTTTAAAATGAATTTAAAACGAATTTATTAAGGAATATTCAAATTTGATTAGAAATTTGAAATGAGGTTAGAATCGTTTTAAAACGAATTTATAAACGATTTATAAAATATGTTTTAAATGGAAATTGACGAAATACGTTTTAAATGGCCTAAATAGAACGCGCCGCGCCGCGCCCGACCGTTCGCGAATTTCAACCATTGACTTCAAATTGATATTACGAGAGATTTGACCGTCAGATTCTCCTAAACTAGAACCGTTGGGTTCATATCGAAAAGAGCTTTCCAACGAATACAAGAGATTTGAAATCTAACGGTTGGATACGGAATTATGTCCAAATCAAAATTGGAAAAGGTCGTTGTAAGTGCAGTTCGATGACCGTTTATGGAAATCGACTGTACAGGCCTTGATAAAATTATTAAATATATCAATGTGTAAAATCATAATAAATGATTTGGAAAGAATTTGGATGAAAAATTCCGTGTTTGTAAAGAAAAAAATTTATTTTTATCAAAATGAACTAGTTATGAACTAGAATTATAATCCAATATTTTTAAATAAATAAATTGGATTTGAAATGGTTTTAAAAAAACCATAATTTCCAATATATGATTTGGAATGGATTTGAATCGAAATTTTCTTTGGAGATGTTGGATTTCATTATTATACAGATATTGTTACGGAAATTTGAAAGATATATTTATATCGTTATTTCCAATACAATATTTTTTAGTTGCAGAATTTGATATTGAATATAAGCCGATATATTTTTCTATTCAGAGCCTTGTATTTAATATCAAATGGGATTTTGGGTTTGTCGTGAACGGTGTCTTAAATAACACTATTCTTAAGCCCAGTTGAGGAAAGAATAAATCTTTTTATTAAGATTTAGTGAAATTTTCCAATTAATTAATATTTAATTGGAATTGAATAAAAGAATTGGATTTTGGGTTATCGTGAATGGTGTCTTCAGTAAGACTATTCTTAAACCCCGTTTGAAAAGAATAAATCTTTTAATTAAGATTATTAGAGTTCCCAGTTACATTTGGTGAGTGGAATAAAATGGAATGTGAGTCGGGTATATTGTGAACTGTGTTTTTAACGACACTCGTTCTTTAACCAGATTTACAGTGAAATGTGATTTGGAATTTGTAAATCTTCTATTAAGATTTAAAAGAAAATTTCTAAAATAAAGTTTTGGATTAATTGACAGGAATAATCCGAAGTTTGACGTGTCTTCCCATATTAATCTAAAGTTTGGATTATTTTAAATAATCCCAAGTTTGGGGGTTCCTTCCCATATTGATCCCGATGACTTATTAATTTGTTGTAGTCAGTTATCAAACTTAAATTCATCTTCCCCAAACGATTTTTCTGGAGTGGGAAGCTTGTTTGAGAAAGACGAATTTAAGTTTGATAACCGACTACAATAAGTTAATAAGTCATCGGGATCAATATGGGAAGGGACCCCCCAAACTTGGGATTAATTAAAAATAATCCAAACTTTGGATTAATATGAGAAGACACGTCAAACTTTGGATTATTTCTGTTAATTAATCCTAAAGTTTTCCAATTTAATACAATAAACTGGAATGGAATCGAATTCGATTTGATAATAATCGAAGTGAGCTTCTGTGGAGGACTGTTGATATATATGGGATTTAATAGGCATTGTCGTTATTCCATTTATATTATTAGTCGCATAAAGAAATTGATATCAATTATATGTATTGATCTGTTTTATGTGAAGATTCCATAATTAATGGAATGGGATTTTGGGTTTATCGTGAACTGTGTTTTAAATGACATTAGTCTTTACCCCAGTTAAAGATAAGATTAATTTCTTAACTTTGAATAATCATTAAGAAATGATTTTTGGAGATTAAAACTGAATTAGAGTTTTAATGAATCTTTAATTAGATTGAAATGTGAATGGGATAATTAAATTTATCGAATTCGTGAAATGATCGAGAATGGAGAATCACCAGTTTTGCTCCAAGCGATAGATAAATCTTTAATTAGATTTGAACGTGAAATGGTAATTAAATTTACCGATAACACCATGGAGTTAGATATGGAGTATTACCAGTTTTGCTCCATGGGATAAATAGGTTGGGATTGGGATAATAAAAGAAATGATTGTTTCGGTATGGCTCGTTAATCCCGACTAGTAATTTGGTTTGAATTGATATACAATGGAAGATTAAAGAATAAATTAAAAGAATTTATCTTTGATAAAATTAATGGGAACCTTTCCTAAAGGATATGATTATTTAAATAAAAGAATATTCGGAATTGGAATGAGGGTATGTTGTTCTTTTATAGCACTTGTTTATTATATATGCGAGTTATTCGCAAAGGAAGGGTTTATACCTATTCTGAATAACTGATTCGATGATAAGTCGACGATGAAGACGATGATTGAAGACCGGAGGTATTCACATCGTTTGGTTGATTACTGATATCTTTATTGGGCTGTACACCCAAGACGAGGTAATAAGTGGTGATCGTCCAGTCGTACTTGGAGATCGACCGGATATGCGAGGACCTCTCCCTGTATTAGACATATGGGACGAGGAATAAGGTGCCTCTGGTTTGGTTCAAACTCAGAACGAACTTGTAAATGGATGTGTGTCTGACAATGGATTTTATTATGTGTTGATTGATATCTAATAAATATATATCTGTTTGGTGGCGGAGAATTTATTCTCTTGCTTAACACCCTTCCATGAGACCTACGAGCTCAGAGGTTATATATCGATAGACATCAGTCGCATGGCGTGAATTGCCTGTATGGCATGCTGAGATGCAAATGATCAAAGCTTCTGTTAAAAAGCAGAGTCTTGTGGTTGATGATCAAAGCACAACTTTAATATAGAATAGCTTTATGTATAGCGTTAATTCACGAGCCTCACCCCCTGGTGTGAACCAGATATGGAAGAGGACTTCGGGGAGGACATGTGTTTCCTTCTAGCTAGGAGTGGTGTCATGGTATGGAGCCCAGACAATTTTACTTAAGTGGATGACGAAAAGCGAGGCGCCTAGGTTATATCGGTCTCTACGGGGCCGATGGATGGTTTGATCGATATAGTGACCAGTTTTACGCCTCATAGGGCGGGAAAACACATTGTTAAGGCATTTTAATGCACTCCGTGTGGACCGGCCCTAACGATCCAAGGGCCGATGCGTTCTGACCCTGAGGCTCGGGCTAGAGAGTCTCTAAGCGGTAAGGACGATCCCTTGCCTTGGTTCACAGATGGAAATCCAACTTTCAATACGACATTTTACGGTTTTAGTTGTATACTATTAGCGACATAGTGGCATGGGACGCTAATGCCGTCTATGATTGATACATTTATATTTGAAGCCGATTTATACACTTTACACTTATAATACTATAAACTGATTTGTTTTAAGCGTACCAAGCATGTTTTGCTATTATAAGGTAAAACTCTATCCTCCGGCTTGCGTTGCATCGTGTGATAGGACCTGAGTCTTATAATAGCTTCATTTTTCCAAAAAGCATTGCGCTGATTGTTTTATGCACTTGTATTCTTGGGAGGAAACCCATTCTGTGTTATATGCCGTGGTCCCTTGATTTACTTTATTTTAAAGTAAAGATTTAATAACTATTTTAGTTCTCACACCAGTCACATGACTGAACTGAAGTTTATTGTTTTAACCTAAACTCTGGATTCCCTTATTTTCCACATGGGCAGCTAGTAGTTTTGGTTTTTTAGATATTATATTCATAGGATCCTGGTTTACAGCTGGAGCTATATTCAGAACGCTCTATATCCATGTATTTCTTTAAGCTGTGTTATATATTATTTTTCCGCTGCTATGTAATGTATTTTAATCTCTGATATTTTTCTGATGTATAAATTATTCATACTCTGTTATATTCTTGTACTCTGATTTTATTGTTGTAATATCAATGAAATGTTCTTCTGTTTGCGTTCCTATTAGTCCTGTTCTCAGACAATCCGTTCTTTCTCTTCTATTCAGAGACCGGGGAAGTTTGGGTCATTATATGCAGGTTATTGATTTGTTATTTAACATTTGAAAATACTTGATAACTCGCATTTTAACAAGTTTGTCGTTATCATAGACGTTAGGCATAAACTGACCAGGCGTATGACTAAAATCTATAAGTACTAAATATATTTGTTTCAACTCCTAGTGAAAATACTTAAAACATTTAAAATAGATATGGAAAATATGTTCCCTCATGGATCGCGGTTACTCAACGGTTACGCTACTATCCCAGTAGAATCGCTTGTAACCATCGGTGTCACACCCCTCGAATTTCGCCATGATTGTTGCCATAGATTGCGGTCACACGGCGGTTACGTCACTATCCTGGTATAATCACTTATAACTTTAGGCATCACGCTCTTGATCGCAGTTACGCGGCGGTTGCGTTAATTCAGTAGTGGAATCGCTTGTAACTATAGGCATCGCGCCCCATAATAATCAACATGATCCCACTGATTGAGATTCCAATATCAATGGATACTCTAATCAAGGAGCACCAACATAGCTACGATTTTCAATTTCAATTTTCAATGGAAGGAACTTCCCATATCTTCATTTGGAAAGCGTACATACTAAATATATAGTACTTCACTTAACGTTTTACATATATTGCACTTACATAAGTATCAATTTACATAAGATTTTCCTTTCAAATCAAGTTTTTCCAACATATTATTCTCGTATAAATTCTATTATATAAGACCTTTATTTCAGTGATCAATTGTCTTCCAAGTCATTGGTTTTCGAATTAATCTCATACTTATATAAGTAATATAATTTTCATACATTTCAAATCACATTATTCATAAGTCGGTAAATCTTCAAAACTTTCATTTCAATATCAATTTAGTTTTGATTTCATAATTGATTTGAATATTCAATATATTTCAAATCTAGTTCATAATGACAATCAATTCATTGTTAAATCTTCACTTTTGATTTAGGTTACATACCACAAATATCATTATTCAATTGAATATTTACATTTAAACATTTCAGACTAAATTGCTCGGATCGGAATTACATATTTCTATTTCAAAATAATTAAGTATAAAATACTCTAAGCATAATATTAAGCTTGAAATAAAATAGGTTTGAATAAAATAAACAAGTTCTTTTTTTGAAAATAATAAGTTTGCATAAAATTAGATTGGTTTGATCAAATAGGTTTGAAATTAAAAAGTTTTAATACAAAAAAGTTTGCAAAATTGCTTTAAATAAAAATAGATTTGGTATTGAATAATTAAACAAGATAAATAATTTTATTACCTTAGTTCAAATAAAACGATGTATAATAACTGTAAAATGAATCGTACAAATTTTCAAGAAATATTCCAAATTGAATCAATTTTTCGAACTTCAAAATTTTAGTTGACATTAATTCCGCTGTCAAAACTAAACTCAATTTTAACTAAAATTCAATTGGAAACATTTCAGTTTGAACCAAGTGTTCAAGTTAGATCACAACTCAAATTTCTCTTTCAATTTCCATTTGAAGTTTAAATTCTTCATTCATTCCATATTAGTAGCTTCAAATTTTCAAACATTTAATTCATCCCTTAAATCAATTCTTCACAAGTTAAAATTTTCATTTAATCTATCCAAACCACTAAACTTAACATAATCCTTCAGTTAACCAATTAAAATTTTAAACCATTTAAATCTTGCATTTATCTTCAACTTTCAAACAACCAAACTAAATTTCAATAAATTAAAGCCACTCATTAAAGTAGTTAAGTTGATTTATACCTTCAATTTAAAATTTTTGACACATTAATCTAAGTTTCCAATTTAATATCAAAACCATTTGATTCTTAAATTCAAGCTAAAATAAATTTTCTCAATTATCACTTTTGTTAAAATATTCCTCAAAACAAAATTTTATTTTAAGATATTTCAATTTTTCAGACTTTCAATTTCTTCATTTGCACTTCCGATGTTTTACGTACTTTGAGCTTATTATAAATTATACTCGCTCAAAATTCAAATCTTGTTCAACAAAGTATGGGATTATTCAAATAGTCGGAAAAATCTATTTTTCAATTCAATAATTGGAAATTGTGAATTTAATCTTTTCTCGTCAATATATCTCTTCAATATGTATAATTACACTATCCTAATACATAAGATTACCATTTGACTAAATTCGAGAATCAATTCCAGATTTCTTTTTTCAATCATTCAAAATATACATATATATATTTGCATATCAAATTATGCTTCACAAATCAAGCTTCGTTTAACCAAGACAAAAAAGTAGCAAAGCTATTAAAGTGGTGTCCCCCACTTTGAGACTAGAGAATAAACTCTGATGAAGTAAAATTATCATTAAATTATTTTCTGGTGACAAAAGTGGGTTCTCTATTCATATATTTTCCTTTTTGAAATCAATTAAGAAAAATACTTCCAACATTTTTTTTTGAAAATATTTGTATATACTTTTAGTCTTTTTCTTCAAAATATTATAAATCAATTTCATAAATTTTAGGAATTAAATTCTCACATTTTAGTCAAACGATCTCCTTAGTTTAACTAAATCAATATGTCATTTTTTTCTCATGATATACATTTCATATTTCATCAACGATTTAACATTTGTAATTTATTAATCCAACTATCAGTTATCACGCATTAGTATAACTTAAATATACTACAATAAAGACATGCATAGATTTACCTCTATAAATATATTCTTCGAAAATTCGTGACTACCATTACATTTAAAATCGGTGTTTTCTATATGAAATTTATATAATAAACTAATTTGTTGGAATTCAAAAACTATCATTTTTCTAAACTAATAAGAGATTTCAACATAATTGATTCAGTATCAAATCTGTTAATCATACTATATTACTAAACAATTTACAAAACATAACTCGATTCAGTCAAATTGGTTAATACAATATACTTGTAATTCCAAATAATTTACAAAACATAACCTTACTTATGAAGGCTTATTTGGATTCCCATTCAATTCAAATGATATTTTTTTGATATACAAATTCATTTTGGTCACATTAACATCCAAAAATTTATTTGGTTTAAATATATTTTTAATCTCCAAATTATTTCAAATTATTTCTCAACATACGATCTCAAAATTTAAAAATACTTCATATTTCAAATGAACTTATATTCCGAAATGTTTTATGTTTCATGTCAATTTATTCTTCTAAACAAATTTTATTTCCAAATCATTTTATACTCTAAATACTCTATACTTTAAACATAATTTATTTCAAATTAATTTATATTCTCAAAATACTTTATACTTGAAATCAAATTCTATTTTCAAGGCACATTATATCTCAAATTGATCTATTTCCCAAAATTCTTTATACCATATTACTTAATTTTCGAATCGATTTATTTTTCTAAACACATTATATTTTCAAGTTAATATGCACTTCAAAGTACTTTATAATTTTAATTCCAAAATTTTTTTTTCAAATTAATTTATAACATAAAATATTTAAATTTTCAAAATACCTTGTCCCTAGAGATTCTGGTGACGATTTTTGTTAAACCACATAAGTTAAGCTTGGTATAAACTAAAGCTCGGATACCGACTGTAACGACCTGGCCTTTTGACCGCTTTAAGTCGGTAGTTAAACCAACTTAAACTGCTTGAAACAACAAATTGTTATTGCTTATGAGGTTTAATAGAATAAATACATGGAATCATATAACATAATAACATGCAGCATAATTATTTTTACAAAATATCAGAGTTTATAAAATTTCATTTATACAGCAGAAGATTTTACAATACAAGTACAAAGATCTTAAATTAAGCAAGAAAAAAAAAGAACGAACCAAAGTGAGCACATCTTCACGAATCTTCATAAATCCTTAACGTCGTTAGCATCAAATCTAAGTTGTAATTACTCATGTCTGACCTCGACCCAAGCAAAATAACAACTCGGGTCATGTTGTGTTAAGGTAAATCAACTTCAATTAATGACTAAAATATAATAGTTAATCCCAACATCCGATTTAAAGTTACTAAATTCATAACGAAATGCCGCTTATATTTCCGTCCAATAAAAAGTTGTTACATGCATATTGAATAGGACAACCATAAAAAAATCATATAAGAGAGGTGCACTAAAACCAAATGCATAAAATAAGTGTCATGTCATGTAAGCAAGTTGCTGGAATTATCAAGATATCACATTCTTCACAAACAAGATGCATGCGTCATTAAATATACGAAACCAGTTACTATAAGCGATATTCACACATAAAGCTAGTTAACTATACATTTAACTAGTTAGCAAAACCATGTTCACACATGATGCTAGTTAAATATGTATTTAACTAGTTAGCATAACCATTTTCATACCTAGTCCACAAAGGGGTGTGTGCGTGCATTTCAATTTCATAGCAAAGGTATTAAACTTGATTTGTAAAGAGATGTTTTCAGTTATAACAAAAATATTGCAACGTGGTCAGTTCTCTAAACGGTTTAACCATGAAATGATAAGGATCTCAAAATAAATTATTATTTTTGCATATAAAGGTTTATTTACAAAGAACATGACATAGTAAACATTAAGTTTATATGCATATGCAGAGAGGTACCACAATCAAGCAACTTATAAGGGCCATAAATAAATGCTAAAGCAACCAAAACATGCATAGGTTCAAATTTCATACGGCTATCTGGTTATGTAATTTCAATTCATAAAATAGGGTACTTAACAGTCAAGGAAACACATGTATTAGGAATGCAATGCACAACACAATACACACTTACACACACATATATATATAAAATATGCAATTAACTCTAATCCAACCCAATGAGAAAAACCAGCAATGTCAAAGAGTGACACCAAATTTCAGGTTACAGGTAAGTAAGGCATTTCAAATATCTTTTTATTTTCCAATTTTCTAGAAATAAATTTAAATCCTATGTTTCAACCACAATGTCAGATCTTGAACGCAACAACATGGATCAAAACATTACTACCCAATATTACGAAATAGCAAACACAGCAGTGAAGCATGCGAATCAGGTAACAAAGCAAATACCATTATATTCCTGGGGTTTATTTTTATCAATGTTCGAAAGCGGATGATGGAACAAGCGGCGATTGATTAGTGGCTGCTAACATTGAGTCCGCTGTCCAATCTTCCAGTAGTGCCAGGAAGAAGGGAAAAAGGAAATGGATTCAAAAAGCATTTGTTTTTTTCCAAGTCTGCATATCTTAAAATAATAGGAGAAAAGATGCATTGCATAATATATATTAATGGGAAGAGGTGAAAGGATAGGGATACACATAAACAGCTACAGGGTGGCAAACGAAATGAAAGGTGAAACGCATGCAATGTATGGAAGGTTGGGCATAAATGTTATGTTTTCTTTCTTTTCCATTTTTTTCATTTACTTATGTTATGTATGGAGCATTTCATTTTTTCACGTATGCCAGATGCATTCCATGTATTTATGCCAGAGGCATTCCATGCATTTATGCCAGATGCATGTGTTATGCCAAATGCCTAGCAAAAGGGACAATGTTAATGCATGCTTACAATTGAAATGAAAGGTTTCCATTTTATGTTACGAGAATGGTTTTCAAGGAGGGAAGGGCCATAAAGACATAATGTAGATAACGTTTTTATTTATTTGATTAATTATATAATTGAAACATTTACTTATTTAAACGTTATTACATACTATATCCTCTTATTATTTTATTCAGTGATGGCAATATAATTTTTTTGTAATTGAATCGTAATTCAACGATTGACTTGAGTTATTTAAATTAAACTAAACACACACAATCAAAATCTAATTCGCAGTTAAACTTTTTAAGTCTCACATAAAAAACGTTTATATATCATTTACAACTATTATTCAATAACCGTAAAATATTATTTTAAAATTTTGGATCTTACCTTTGTAAAATTGTACCTATATTTAAAAATGAAAATGCATAATTTATTATTATAAATGTTAACATTAATTTTTATTAACTGTAATAGTTAAAACGTACATTATATATCATAGACACTCTATTTTGTTACAATTCTTCCTATACAAAATTAGACTGGAAACATTCACAAATTTATTTTTAATTATCGTATTAATTCCTATAGAAGTTAGCTAATCCAAATGCATAAATATAAAAAATTTAATAATTTTCATTATTATCAATCATAGTTCATCTCAATGTAAAATATTGTATATCAAAAATAAATTTTGGAGTTATAAATTAATGAATCATAATTTATGTTTTAATAACATTTTTAATTCAATAATTAAATTCTATATTCAAAGGGTCGAAACTTTACGAGATGTTACAAGAGTAATAACATAAAATGGTGCTATACAAATTGTAAAATAGGCTTAACAATCATTGAAGAAAATCCCCTAAATCGAGTTAAGGAGGAGAGGTTAGCTGATAGCAAGTGCATTATAAAGAAAGAAGTTGAAAATGCAAGATGGTAGACAACGATCAAGGAAAAATTATATTAAAGCTGAGAAGAAAAGAAATCAACTCAAGTAAAAAATATCAATAGAAATTAAGTGCATAGAGCAATGAATGGTCTGTAATGAAACATACAAAAAATAGTAAAGAAAGATTACTAAAAACTAAAAAGTATACTATGTATCCTTCAATTATCGTACTTTTATGATATATCATTATGGAACAAACTGGTCCACAGTAAATACTAGTAATATATTAGTGTTTTCTCTAGAAATTATATTATAGCAAAACTTTGGAGTAATTTTTATTGGCTTAGATATTCAAAAAAAAAAAAAATTAATTTCTACTCATTTAACATTTACTACTTCATGGCCTATCGTCAATATAAAACCAGCATTGTCGAGATAAGTTGTAAAAAAAAGATAAGATGTCATTTGACCGCTGTATGATTAAACTGTCAAATAATTACATGAATCTATGCCATATGGAGAACATCACAACAAACAGACTAAGATGACATGTAAATGTATATACACAATAGAAAACCATAAGAATTGCGAGCAAGAATGAAGTGCCAGCATATAAAAGTAGTATAGTAAGCTACAAGTAAGTTAGGATCTCCTTGCATATTAATCAAAACATGCAAAAAGGGTACTGTAATCTTAGTATCAAAAGCCTAACTTATAAGAAGTTAATGCAAAAAAATCGTCTTATTTTTTCTCGCTATACCTACTTGTTAAAACGGTTGGTTGGGTCCTTCAAAGTTCAAACAACTTATGTACACGTGCCAGTTCCATCCATGAACATGATTCATTAGAATAAGAAGGCGTGTTTCTAAAACATGCTTTCGAAACGCAAATCTACATACAAAAACCCGAGACCCTTTCTTCTCCAGCCGACTCACTTTTCCCCAATCTTTCTCTCTAGTTTCAGCTGCGAAAATAAAAAAACTCAATCATCCATTTTTCATTCAAATCATTCCTAAAAGTTCACAATGGCTAACACATCCGACATACAACACGAAATCGGTAAAAGAAAAAACCAAACTTTTAATTCTGATATTAGGTTATTATAAATTTAGTTGTTATTGGTTAAGAAACTGATTGTGGCTTACAAGAACATAGCTTGTATGATGTAATTACAAATTTTGATGTGTAATTCGTTCACAGTATTAATTTTCGGATTTTGGTTGGTTATTAGGTGTTATGGTTTGGATTTAGTATCGTTTGTGGTAATGTGGTTGATTATGAGTTGGAATTTAACTAATTGTGGCTTACATTGATTATGGATTTAGTATATGTGCAAATTGAAATAAAAAACATTGTATTGGGTTGGCATTGTTGTCGTTTATAATTTCCTTGTCCATGGAAATGGGTAGAAAAGTGTAACATGTTTAAGCGAGCATAACATATTTCCAATTTTTTTGGAGTTGTGTGCCTTGTTTTTGAAAATAATACTTTATATACGCCTTTTGTAGAGTATTTTGAGATGAAGCCCGGATCAATAGATCCGAGCATGTTATATCTTCAACCGCAACATAGGACATCTAACTATGCTCGAACAGAGGTAAGAATTTGTTACTATTTTCATTTTTTGATGTTTAATATTCTTTTTCGCAATAGACGTCAAACCCCCATTTTTTTATATTAATTTTTCAGAGTGACGATACTGAGTTTATCAGTGACCACTCATCATCACTTTCGAAAGTGACATCCGAGGATCCTCGCGTCCTTACCGAGATCTAGAGGGCTGAATTCATATATATTTTTCTCTTCGGTTACATCCAGCTCGATCATTGCCTTGTTGGTGCTTTACTAGATAGGTGGAGGCCTGAGACATCCATGCTTCACTTACCAGTCGGTGAAATGACTATCACCATGGCAAACGTGGTTTTTTTTTGCTAGGATTGCCTATTGAAGGCAATGCTATTGCATTTGATGGTGCAGGACATGATTATATGCAGCTATCTCGCGACCTACTTGGGATAGATCCACTAACTAATCAAGTAAGGGGTGGCGTGTCTGTATTGATCAGATGGTTCCGTAATTAGTTGATAGATGATATTCCTATAGATGCCACCTAGGTAGAGGTTGAGCAATGGGCTCGTTGCATTTTACTACACATTATTTTTTGCAGAATGATGGTCGATCATGCCAAGACCCGTATAGATTTGAGATGGCTACCGTTTTTTAGCTGATCCCGGGTAGTGCCCTACATATTCGTTGGGTAATGCAGTGTTGGCCTATACATATCAGGAATTGTCAGTTTGCCTGTATTACCAGTTGTCCGACACCTAGTTCAGGTATGAACCGAATTTCTATAATTTACTATTATACAATGTGATGCATCATTCTCTTGTATTAATAGTATATTTTCAAACGCAGCTTTGGTCCTGGACTTAAATTCCCATCGTAAGATTAGTAGTGACGCCTGATCCCATCGACCCATCGATGCCACTTGGAGCTAGGTATACTTATTTGTCCGTTTATTTTGTTAAACACAGCACATATCATTTCTAATATATGTACATTTAATATCGTGTAAGAGGTGGGTTGGAAAAAGAATACGTGACATACACCGCGACGAGAGTTGTCATTTTACTACAATGAGTTGGACGTCCTTATAGACGAAAAGGTTACATGGAATCTGTACACTCAGGAGGTACTTGCCCCACTACTAGTCATGTGTAGAGCTAATAGGTACCTTTGGACGGCGAGAGTACCTATGATAGCCTACCACTTGGCGCCTTCCCGAGAGGGTCATGAGACAGTTCGGCCAGATGCAGCATATACCGGATGATGCACCTCCTTACATTGAGGGTTATAGTATGCAGGACTTTCACACATTTGTTGCTATGTGGAATGACCACGAGAGCCGTGTTGAGTTTGAAAGAGAGCCCACTATATCCATGGCGTAGTACACAAGGTGGTATTGTAACATAACACGACGTTATGTCGTTAATCCCAGAGTAGATTCTGCGTTAGCATCGTACGTTCCTAGAGCACCATTAGAGAGGAATGTGGTAAGTTGATGTGTGCAGTATTAAGTACAATTAATTAATTTGTTCAATGTATCTAATTTTCTTTTAAATTTACAAGCTGCCGGTATTAATAGTGCATTAGAGGAAGTAGAAAGGTTCTGGTAGAGGCAGATGGACAATGAGGGAAGGACAATGTGCACAAACATAAAAAAGATTTTAGACGTGATTTTGGGCAGGAACAAATTAGATCAGCCGAAACCACCATCTCCTCCACCTCCTCCTCTTGCAGGTCCTCCTTCTCCAGTAGCACGTGAGGAGATTGCATATCACCCATTGCAACTAGCACCTACATTACTCCGTTCCAGCAGTGCACGACGCACTAGGAGCAGCAGCGGAAGTGGCTCGTCTTCAACTTCCACACCAATAATCAGACGTCCAAAGCGAAATTAGTGCACGTTTGATTGGTCATATTAATAGTGTATGTATAATTAATTGGATGGTAGTCTTTGTGTAATTATTTGCTATATTTTGCTATGTTTATTTATTTCTTATCTTTGGACAAAACTAGCGTATATATAATTATTTCGTACGTTCGGCTATTTGTCATTCAGTTTCCTTGTTTTCCATCCATATTTTTGGTTTTGATATTTGTATTAATTAAACGACATTTGAACGTATAATTTATAATATAATTAAAAACTAGCTCCTAACGTCGCAGTAGTTCATAGTTTTATGCATTGAACTTTAACCGAATATATATGATTTGTTCTAAGTCGGAATTCTTTAAAACAAGAAACGTTCAAATCTACTGAACTATATTTTTATAACAGAAGAAAAAAATGAAGATTTCATATTACAAATTTTTAGTTATGCCCAAATAAATTCTTCAAAAAGTCACTGTGGAATCGTTTATAAATCATAAAGATTTATTTATAGTTTATACAAAAAATTTATATAATATAAACTAAGGGTCGATTTTAATTTAAAAGGGAGTAGTCAACATAGCATTACATCACCGTGTTGCGTGTAGAATAGTTTGAATGTGGTGTTGCGTGTAGGCGAGTTTGAATGATATGTTGTGTGGAAATTTGTTATGGTGGGGTTTTGTTGAAGACATGTTTTGGAAACACGCCTTCGTATTTTACTAAAGGCAAGTTTCCAAAACTCGCCTTCGAAACCCAAACAAGTCTAAATCTAAAATTAAATTCAAAACAAGCCTATTCGTGTTATTGTTTTTATAAAAAGGCCTGCATATGTAAAAACCCCTGATAAAAATGTAGGAAACAAGTCTAGAAAGATGCAACTTACTATTGTCCTCTTACTTTGAAAGTCTAGAAAGATGAAACTCGTGCATATTAATCAATAAGAGTACCATATTTGTATTTTCTTCGAGGTAAAGAAGCATCAACTAATATTAATTTGATTATCTACGAAAAAATAAAACTAAAATTCAAATTAGTATATGGGCTGATCACTTATCTAGTCTGGTAATGCACTTCAACAAACAGCCGCCTTTTTTTAATTGCAAGACTATTATCAAGTGATTATGAACTTATTTTAACTACATTGCTCAACCTTGATTGATTATTTTATGTACTCTTTACCTATATAACAATAAAATATATTTACGGTTTTAGGCTACTGCACAGTCTGCACTACTTGTTAAGCAATCCTACAAGCATTATATCCCATCATAACATACATAAATTGGCAATATACCGATCTTCAATTTCATTGGGAATCATATTTCATGCTTGAATGGAAAAAGGAACAAATTCTTGGATGAAACTTTAATATGATAGTTGAATGTCCTGGATGATGGAAGCTTATATAATTCAATATTCCAATACTAGAATTTGTTGTTTTTTCTATTAGCTTGGAAATTACCTTCTATTTGTCTGTAGAATGACAGAAGCAAAATCAAAACTTGATGGTTGTAAGAAAAAATTAAAGTACCAAGTAACTTAGAAAAACCAAGCAATTGAGTTCTCGGTTATTGACAATCAAACCCATAAAATGATAAGTTGCCACAATTAAACAATCACCTAAGATTAGAAGAAATTATCATGAAATTAGTTTTCTAGGTTAAATAATAAGATAATTCAGTAGTTAACTAATACATTCCAAAACACGGTAAATTTCATACCAATTCGTGGTAAAATAATAAAAACCAAGAAAAAGGTTAAGATTCATTAAAATGGTCAGTGAAAATATTTAATAAATAGTGCACTTCTAAAAGCACTCAAGTTTGTGCTTCCTAACACCATATTGTGTTAGCGAAAAGAAAAAAATATGGGTGCTTTTAGTTCCACATAGTGGTGTAATGTTAAAGGCACAGTGTTTTTCGCTTTTAGCTACCACGCCACGGTGTTATTAAGCACAAACCGAGGTGCTTTTAGCAGTGCCTCTATGCCCAATGAAACCGAAGAAGCACGAATTTAATATTCTAGGTGGTGGAAATAAGGCGTGTATTTATGAATTGTGATTAGCTATTTGAGTGAGATTACAACATCAATTTGGGATCGATTGTTAATGATGGGGTGACATTGATATTCAGAATTAAGTGTCTTAGGGATTTTGGGATTCAGTGCAGGGATTCATGGATTTTGCAATTTGTGACTTCGTGGGTGTCTTGAGGCAGACGAGATCACCTCGACCCAAATTTTCGTGGTCCCATAGACCAAATAAATATGGCCTCTTGATTTTGGGTGGGTCCGAAAGGAATGAAGGACCCAGATTGTTTTGGTCCATGAGACCACAAAAAATCGGGTCCAGCGGATTTAACCCCATTTTGAGGTGATAAAGTGAAACTAGCTCGTTTTTGGAGTTACTAGAGCAGTAGGCGCCTTTTTTATTTGTCGCCCAAAATAATTTGTTTATAGATATCTTTCTTGTTTGGAGTTGAGCACAAGATATTGATCTCCGAATTATACGATCTATGAATTCAGAAATAGCGTTGAAAAGCCCTTCGTTTAAGAGGGTTTGAATGGGGATTTGTGGAAATGCTATATATTATTGCTACTAATTTCATATTCTTGTAGTGATCAAGATATCTAAGTCTCAAAATATCAAAGTAAAAAATATATCAAAATATCTCTCTCGCAAAACCAAGTACATCAAATCCAAATATGAAAGAAAAATAAAGGTGATAATACATAATGGGAGTGGTGCGTTCTAGCAATGCTTCGAATCTACCGAGAAATCAGCTACTTCCCTAGACGTCTAAGGTTGGGGAAAGAAAAAAAAATTTGGGTCAGACATAAAAGTTTAGTGAATGAGAAATAAACTTTGAAAAGAAAATGATCAAGTGCATATAGTTTTATCTACTCCTAAGTGTAATAAAGGTTTTGTGCTCGTGCTTTCTTACTTAAAATGTATGTCTGCACCACAAGTTTTAGCCTAAAAGTCATTATTAATCAATCCAATAAATGGCTTATCAGACATCTATCAATTTTCTGCTCTACTAAGCTCGAAGAAGGGCATAAAGTGTAATCTCACATATCGACTCATTAAAAATGCCTTGCACTTCCTTGTAGTGGAAAATTGCCTCATATTTCCAACTATCGAATTCACATCGAATAAACATCTTTTAGATGAATCGTGCGATTAGCACTATCTTATTTCCATATCCTCCGTGAATCCCGCTCATATGGATACCTCACTCATTTACACAAAATACATAGATCGTCTCATTTTCAACCCCGATGCCTGCACACTTGACTATCATTAGGACATACTCCCTTCGGTCTCGTTCTTACTATGGTTACTTATTTCCGTCTTCGACGTGCATGCTCTTTCGTCATTTGGACGATTCCCAAACAATAATTCTGTTGCTCTCCCACCTATGCTCCTACTAGGTCTTTATATTTAGGCATCTTATTTCCATATTTGACATGCATGATCAACATCCTTTGGGTAGACCTCCAACTTGGTCCCTGCGTACTCTTTGTCTACAAATCCTGTTAAAAGGAAATCTGAACTTTCCTTCCTTAATTCCTACAAACTCATCAAGAATAGGTCTCTATTCATGATTTATGATGATTTTTTATTGTCATTTTATTATAAACTAGGTTATAATTCATAATTCAAATATCAAATATTATGTTTAAGTCATTTCTTTGGTTTGTCATTGTCTATTTATTATATATTTATCTTTAACATTTAATTGATATTAGAATGAAAGCCTCTATTTTCCTTGCTAAACTTCTATCTACCATGATGATAATCATTGTCTTTTATTATAACTTGGGTCATAATTCACACATAAAGTACTACGCTTGGATCATTGTCTTTAAGTTTAAGTCATTCATCATGTATCATACATTGGTATTTGTCTTTCTATTATCCATCAAATATTACACTTTGGTCTTTGTCTTTCTATTATTCATCAAGTATTATACTTTATCCTTTGTCTTTTAATATTATTTAATTCATTTTAAATATTTAGATGTATTACACATGGATTCACATTAAAGTGTTAATTACTGTTTTATAGGTAAGTCTGCTTCTTCCATTTAAGTCCAGGTTCACATGTAAGTTTGCCTATCATTATTTCCACATTTTACACTTTAGTAGATATAAATTTGAAATTTAAAATTAAGTATAACATTTACAAATGAGTCTATTTTATACATGTAACTCATATATAAGCTAGAGATAACTTATGGCTACTTGATTAACCTTCCTAATTTATAAATAAATAAATTCTCACTCATCCTTGGTCCTAAGCTTTTCCTTTTGGCCTATGCAGAACCTCTTTATACAAGCTAGATTTTCTTCTATCTGAATATTTCATTTATTTATTTTCTCGTTTATAAAGTTCTAATTTCACTCTTTAGCTCTAAAATTCAGAGTAGGGAAGAAGACTGGAGATGGAGGAGAAAGAAGGGAAAAAATATATTTAGAATGAAATGTATTTAAATTGGGATTAAGCCTTATCCCCTGTATATGGTTTTAATGGAGAATCTAGGGTCATCAGATCAAGCTTGATTTAATCAAATGTTGTCATGCCGCGTATGTTTTTCTAGCTATTAGATTAAGTTTTTGGTTTAGACCTATCCTCAGACTTAATTTTGTTTTTAATCTGATTGCATTTATTAACTTGAGATTAAATTTGACCTCGAAGCATAGTCGGTTCTTTGGACATGGTTTCCCCACAAATTTTCTGAATACTTTATGTACTTGGATGAATTAACGCTTAGGCCAGGGGACAGGCTGGCCCCCTCAAGGGTGGGTGATCGCCAAGGTCAACCCATCTCAAAGTGGGTGGTTATCCTACCTACTTCTTTTTTTTAAAAAAAAAAATCTTGAACTTAAACTTAAATTTGAAAATCACTCGTAACTTCTCTTTTCTAACTCGGATCATAATAAGTTATATATTATCTAGAAAATCGCCATAGACACAATGGTGAAGTTTCCATTGCTAAAGTTGGATATATGTAGAGATTTTTACCTTTTAGTTTATTTACTATGTAATTTATTATTATTACTTTCTAGGGTATTATATTCTCCCCTTAGAAAATATTATCCTCAAAATCTTCAAAGAAATAAAAATGTAATTAGCAGTTGAATCCAAAAATCTATAGCCTTCTATTACAACATCGACCATAACAGCCAATTATCCTTAGTATTTCAATGAAAATCGTGTAATGCATATTTTCCTATCTAATGCAAAAATTAGATGGTCTATTGATTAAGTCAACCTTAGGTATATACAAATATGCTTATGCTATGCATCCGCATGTATGCAAAAGTCCTAATGATAACTTATAGCTTTTTATGTATGCTTCATCTATCACCTATATGCAACATCTATATGCTAGTCATCCACTTACAAAAACAATCCTTTGAAATATGTAAAATGAACGAAAGTAGAAATCTATATGCATATACATGTGTAAATGCCTAGTTGGCTGATCAAACCTATTTAGTTCCTATTTGGCATGTGGAAATGCATCCATTTGCATACACTAGCATTCGCTTGTAATCACTTGCATCCATCATGCATAACATTTTTTAATGAACATTTACATCCATTCTTAACATCCATAGACTTAATCCCTTAGATCTAGCCGTCCATATGTAGACACAAAGACCCTAAAAAAAAGGAAAAAACTTAAGATAGAATATCGAACGCATATCATCAAGAAGAAGCAAATTAAAAGCTCGAATCCTCTCCTTAAGAGATGAATAACCTCATTGTAAAGTTGCTTAACGGCATGTCCTATAATGCGGGTAGATAATAATGAATCCGGATCTCATGCTCTACCTCCACGTATAACTATCTGGGCACTATAATTGCAGAGTCATATAAATACTGTCTCAAGTATGGGACATGAAAAATATCATATACCCTAACCGATTTCTGTGGAAGACTTACTTATAAACAATCTTACCAATTCTTACTACTATAGGAAGAAGTCCCACAAATTTTAGAGTAAGTTTACCAATTGATCCAAACCTTATCTCATGTCTTTATGGAGAAACCTTGATGAATATTAAAACCTCCGACCTTGAACTCTACTGGCGGTAAGTGTTTCCTTATATCCCATTAAAATCCAAGATACACGTCTGAAGTAAATCCCTTAAGGCCCTATTCGCTCTTTTTTTCTGACTGTTTGTTTGTAGGTGATAATCTGTACTAAGATTCAACTTGGTTCCTAAAGCTTCTTGGAGACGTCTATAAAACTCGCTATGGAAAAATTGGTCTTTACCACTGACTTATACTAAACATATTCCAAGATCTTACTTAACATTGCCTTCTTTCCACTTAGTGCATTGACAGTAATAATACCCTTGCCAAGAGTATATGAAATACCAAAATCAGATAATGCTAGAGACTCCGTTCATCTATATTGCCTTGAATTTAAATCTCTTTGTGATGACTAATACTACAATTACTTATGGTTGGTGAACCGCTCAAACGTCTCTCCCAATAAGTAATGCATCTATGAATTAAGGCTAAAGATGGTGGCATCAAACTCAAGATCATATGTGGGATAGTTCTTCCCATCAGTACTTAGTTGCCTACTTCATAACAAACCACTCTACTTTTTTGCATCAACACCACTCCTAATCTTGTATAACATGTGTTCTATGGTAAATAAAAGGCTTAGTGCCACTGGATAGAGCCAATACCGGTGCACTGGCCAAATCTCTATTTAATCTCCTAGAAGCATCTTTACATAAATGCTAAGCTCTTCTTAGCGAGGCAGGTTAAGGGAATTGATATATTAATAAAGTCCCTGACAAATTTCTTATAGTAACCCGCAAATCCAAAAAAAAATCGTACCTCCAGAGGTGGTTCATAGAAAACTTGATCTAGCGTCTACACGTTGATATGGAACTAAGTAACTCATATAAATACCAAACATCTTCCTTATCATCCTCCGGGTAGAATAAAATATCATCCATAAAACAACTACAAATTTAGTTAGGATATTCCAAAATATCTTACTCCTCAAGTTGGCACAGTATGCGGGAGCTTTGATTAGTCCAAAGGGCCTGACTAACCACCCATAAACTTTATAAGGGGCTCTAAAAGCAACATTTGATATCGTATTTAACTACTTAATTAATGAGAACAAGTAGCAAGATTTAGATATAAAAACCTTAGACCCTACCAATTTATTAAATGATCTTATTGCGAAGCAGGTCCTCCTTTGTCAATTTACTTAATCCTCTATACTCTATGCAGAGCTTGAGGAATATTCTGCTTTGTAGAGAAGAAACTAGTACTACCTATTTAGAAATACTTCTTCCAAATTTTTTTACTCTAAAAGCTCATTGATCTATATAATTAGCTCACTTCTTTACTTTGGAGTCGTATGTCTTACTGATAAAGCTATGGGTCAAGCATTATCAGTAAGGTATGCTTTAAACTTAATTCTCTTCTAGGTGGAAGTCCAATGACCTCATCAAACACATCTCGAAAGCATCTTACAATACGTACAACACTCAACTGATCTGAAGATAAGTCGAGAGAATAAAGATAATTTAGACTAATCCTCTAGGATCAAGAAATTTCTAGGATGCATCTATTATTTGTGCCTAAAATAACGATCCTTCTATCACAATCTATGACAGCCTCATATTTGTTAACCAATCTAAGTTATAAATCAACCCGTACCTAGAAAAAAAAAATATATGCAACATAGTCAAATTCATCACCTGATACCATTAATTTCATTCCCCAAAAAACTATAGATTAGTGGGTCGATCCACCTACGGGGTCGAAAATGGTGGGTTTATGACTATGCTCATGTCTAGGTGCAGACTATCAACAAGAGTATTATAAATAAAAGAATAGGATTCCCCAAAAATCAAATTAAGCATGGACAAGTAAACCATAAATAGATAACACACCTACAACGATAATCTTCCTTCCTTTTCTAGATGCCCAATAGCAGAAGGAGCCGCCTCCAACGTACAAGCCTGTGTTGGTGGTGGATAGGCCAGAGATGCAACTCTAGCTTTTCATAACGTCTCTTATTAAGCTAACCTTCTTGATCATAAATGTAGCACCTCCCCCTCAATTTGTTTAGCCTGCAGTCTCTAGCATAATGTCTTATTTTATTTCAATTGTAAAATTTTAAGTCTCTCTTTTGAATCTTTCCTTTTCCTGGGAGTCCTCCTCCTCCCTTATGATGAACGCCCATAACTCCTGCACTAAACAAGAGGAAAAAGTGCACTGAAAGGTGTTCCAGGCAGCGATGGATGATCACCTGAGTAACTAAACACAAGAGCAACTTGTCGTAAATCAAATAACGCAAGGATAAAATATAACAAAACATATACAATCGGTAATATTAGTGAAGCATATTTGAGCAAAAATTTCAAACTTTCAAAACAACTAGAGAGTATATCCATACACCAGGACTACGACATATATTTATACAAATTTTCCTCACTACAACACTCAGAGTAGAATAACAAACAACGGAAATCTAAATACTACATAGTAAGAAAGATAGCACGCCGGCCTCCTGCTCGCCTCCGAGCTGCTACGTCGTCCTTACTAAGCTCTCACCTGTCACTTTCCACCTAGTCTGCCCATCCAAAATCAGATGAACATCCTACGGTAATAAGAGGGATACATAAAACCTTGAGTCAGACAACAATCTTAGTGAGCAATTAAAAAACTATCTAACATCATCAATAAAGTATATGAGAACGGGTAAATAAAGGAACCAATCTGCCAACATCACTAGAGAAGAACTCGACCCCCTCCATCCCCATATCGGATGGTGATAGCTTTTACTATCCATGCAACCAAAGGAACAACAATTCATCCATGGTAATCAGAACGACCATTCAATCATGGAAAACAGAACAACCATCAGTAACACTAATATCATCCAGATTATATAACTCATGTAAACCATCCTAATCGAATTCAACATCCCTTAAGCATAGGCCCCGAAGGCCTAAACCAATATCAGACAAGCACCCAAGAAACATCTCCTTCGACGTTGGACAATCTACGTGAGATGGTACAAAGAAAGAAACCAGCAGACTCTGGCTATCACTGCCAATCCTGTTTTGAAACCATCGTTGGTCGTATGATTGGCTATATCATACTACCATCCATCAAAGGCTAATGGTAACCCCGGTTGTAGCAAAAACTCCATACACCTTTCAACAGTACTTACCTGGGCCTTTCAACGATACCCAGGATACTCGACCACATCCGGTCTTTTAGGTGCCCCTATTATACCTCTGATTTGAGCCCTCTAGGACCTACGAAAATGATAATTCTTCAGCCTTCGATATCTCTAGCTATCCAACCTGATGACTTTTCATGGCTCAAGCAACCTTCTCAAGCAACCATTATCCACCAACTCACAACCATTGAGTAGCCACCTCATTCGTTGTTCTACATCGACTAAAGAACCCATTCAACACATCGAATATTCCCACTTGAATTCTCCTATAAGTCACAACATAAGTGAACCAAATAACGTCGACATATGATTCAACATAATTCAAAGAATTACATCCAATTGCTATGAAATCAACCACACCATTCATTCTATTCCACCATAGAGTTTTAGAGCCCACTGTGCTGCGGCATGGGTTCGGGCACTTCTGCTTGAAATTTTTTTAGGTCCTTTTGTTTAAATCAGGGTCGTACATGAAAAATATATTTTCCCAGATATCACCCTGTGCGACAGACCCCCTGGTCCGATCGACCAGATCCTGCTCAACCGACCACTCCTCTTGTATCATGTTCGACCACCCAACCTGTTCTAGAACATGACCGACCCCATGCCTTGCTGACTGACCAACCCATACACCTTCATCTTGGCCAACCGACTCTATGTCCACTATCATGACTGATCGACCAGAGTTCCTTCACCCTTACCGACCGACCATGCTCGACCCGAACCACTCTCCTGCAACCTTGACCATCCCGATCCCTTCTGAACTTCACCCTGACCGACCAGGCTCGACCGACCCCATACAAAAGCATACGAACGACCCCCTTCATAACTGTCTGAATCGTCCTGGTGCTCGACCGACCCTTTATGACGTGCTCTCCAAGACACTTTGCAACAAGACGACCCACTTGCTCCTTGTCTCGGCCGACTAAACTTTACCGACCAATCCACTTCTGACCGACCAACCCAAAAACTTCATATCCGATCCACCTTGCTTCCAACTTGAAATTCAACCTAAACTTCACTAAACGACACATTCGATGAAACTGACTCATCCAATACATCCAATATAGTCATAAGCATGTTACGAAATCACTAACAAAACGAATATGATGATTTTAACCAAAATTATGCAAATTTCACCAAAATAATGATAAATATACATACGAACTAAATTATGGATATAACTTATATAAACATATTAGAAATATATGAAAACTACCAGTTTTAAGTTGCTAAATTCGGTCCTATGGCGAATCATACGAAAATAAACTTACCACGATGAAGATCTAGGAGAAAACACTTGAAAATGATAAAATTAATGATCAAACACTCATATACTTGATTGAACCAGTGCGAGAGATGTGCATCACTCACTAATTCTCTAAACAACCTAAAAAGATTAAAATATAAATCCGGTTAACAAAGAATTTGATTCAAACTCTTCACTTTGATGAACTCTCACTTGGAATGGTGTAGATCTAGCTCCAAATGATGTAAATCTTCGTTTCTGTAAGATTCAACGGTGGAAAGGTGAAGGAGATGGAGGGATGGAGGAACTCTAGCTCTTCCAAATTGAAGGATGGAGAAAGTAGAATATTGTCTATGCCTCCTACCCCCAATTTGTAGCCCCTACCAGCCCACTATGAGGCCTCCCCAAATCAGCCCATTATGGCTTACAAAACCTGAACAACCAACTGTTAAACCTTAAAACAGCGATTCCTCCCAAACTTTTGAGCCAAATTTTTAATGTGGCCACTCTACGCAAAGGGAAACATCATTCCTTTCCAATGGCACAGGTCTCAATACCTGATTCGGCCCGAGTCAAAAGTTATCCCATATACGAAACTGACAGGGGAAAATGGTCACAAACAAAATTGGTAAAAATTATGGACATATTTCGCATCCCCATAAACTACATATCAAAATATAAGAAATATCCAACCCTCGGGGAATAAAATAAAAATATTTTACTATCATCTGATATGTATAATGTGGGCAATTACATTCTCCCCCTTAAGAATTTCACCCCCGAAATTCCAAGCAAACACAAGTAACCAAAACAATTCCGTATGTCTATCACCCATGAGCATCCAATTCTATCATCCAAATTAGCAGCCATCAAACCAGGCATCCATAGCCTTATCCTATCATGCGGAATTTTAAAAACAATAATAATTATAAAAACATTAACAACATACAATCACCTTCGTCCTCACTATCTTCCTTCTAAGTTGTATCGAGTCATTTGCCACAACACAAAGTGGCTTGCGAGGTCTGGTAACCTCGGCCTCGACTTCTAGGTCTTCGTATTGTTCCGGAGTTACTACCACATCCAAATCATACGCATATTCCGTAGAAACGATTCATGAAAAGAGTTATACACACACGACATCTTCTTGAGTAACTCTAACCAATATATGAGCTTTCCAATTCGCTCAGCTATTGGAAATGGTCCAACAAACCTTGTAGATAACTTTCCCTTATTTCCAAATTGAACCACATGCTTTAACGGCGAAATCTTCACGGAAATCATATCACCAACGTCGGCTTCCATATCTTTTTGACGCTTATCAGCATAACTCTTAGGATTATCCTAGGCTGCCTTCATTCGTTGCCGAACGATCTCGATATAATTCGATGTTTCTCTTATCATCTCTAGCCCAAGTATCAACTTATCCCTAGTTTATAATCAACATAATGGAGAATTACACGGTCTACCATACAATGCCACGTATGGTGCCATCCAAATGCTCGAATGGTAGCTATTGTCATATGCGAACTCAACTAGATGTATATGGTATTCCTGTGATCCTCTGAAGTCTAACACACAAGTCCTTAGGAGATCTTCCAAAACTCGGTTAACCCTCTCGGTTAGACCATTAGCTTGGGAATGATAAGTCGTACTTAAACACAACTCGGTTCCCAAAGCTTCTCGCAAACTTTTGCAAAATCCGCTAGTGAACAACGGATCTCAATCATTCACTATGATCTTCGGGATACCATGGAATCGAACTATCCGTTTTGTATAAAGTTCATCCAACTTCGTTGTTGTCCTATTTGACTTGATAGGAATAAACCTTGCACTTTTGGTTAAGCAGTCCACGATGACCCAAATCCCTTCATTTCCTGCCCTGGTTCTAGGTACTCCATCGATAAAATCCATCGATACAAGAAACAATAAGTCGCCCTTTCTTTCGAAGCCAACCTTCTCGATCGACTTCGAACTCTTTATTCTTTGGTTCCAGCTTCTAGATAAAATCGACAAGCTTCACATCTCTCTTTTGGCTCTTGCCAATCCTTTTGATAAGATTTGGTCTTATCGATAACCTTGTCAACATTTCAAGTTCTAGCTCACATCATGACCTGAAATCAAACTCTGTCAAAAGCTCGAGGGATTTCTGTTCCGGAAACATCACTCCCAAACTCGCATGTCCTCGATTTAACACATTCTCCTGTGTTATTTTTTCCAGGAGTGGTACTTTGAAAACTTATCCTTCCATTGATGCTATAATGACCCGAAATTCTGGTCCAATTTGAGCTGACCAAAAGCACAAGTCCAAACCCAAATTAAACAGAAAATCAGGAAATTAATAGAAAGAAAAACAGAGGGTGAGAAAAGATAAGAAAGAAACTTAGAATAGAAGAAGAAGAAGAACACATAACATCAGAGTAACACGAACCTCACAGCGGAACGAATAACATATATTATATAACATAACTTTGAAATATAAATATGTACTTGAATATACATCATTTTCAAGGTACAACACTTACAACACAGCGGAATAATAATAGCTATATAATCCTGATGCCTCCTGCTCCAAGCTCTTCCAGTATATCTGTAAATCCCGACTACTTGACTGCCCATACAAAATTGGGCACCCAAGAGTTTAGGGAAAACAAAACAAAATAAACTCCGGGTCAGTCATGTGACTGGTATGAGTAAAATGGTTTAAAACAGTTCAAGCAGGTAAATGATATCTCATAAGACCACGCCGTATAACGGAACGGGTTTTTCCCTTATGAGAATCCAAAATATCTTTATATCAAAAACCTTTTGATATTATACTAATGTCTATCAACCACAATATAATAATCATCTAGCAGAAACGCTTTCATCTCATGTTCGACATATATAGTATATGATCAAAACCGCAAGCACGTATTGGATAATGGATTTCCAACTATGACAAGGTATGGAACCACCTTTCGCTAGTGTACCTCTAGAAAGGAATACACTGGGTTCAACAAGAACATCTTGCAATCCGGCCACACATGACCGACCACTCATTTCGCTTGAGTGTATCGAATGTATATCACCAACGGTTGGGATCAGCAACCGTTTCCTGAATGGGACAGTGTCAACAATAGATTTTTAAAGGTAAATAAAATTCTAGATTAGGTGATTATCCACCCTACTTCGGAGTGACCGATTTAGCTATGCTGCCTGCCCGATTTCTGTCATTTACCGGATGTGAGGCTAGAAGCTACGCTTTATCATCACACCAGATTCACTTTTGATTGCCACATCGTCAAATCCATCAAATCACTATTGATGTCCTCAACAATACAATATGTGTTAGCTAAAAGAAGTTTCCTTCTCCGCTTCCACTCTTGGTACGGTTGAAGAAATCAATGTACATGACCTTTCTGGAAATAGTCTGTCAGCCATTCATCCATACAAGTCATCCAGGAATAGGATGAAGCGAAGGTACTATTCAGTACATCCATCTTAGGCACTGTTATCTAAGACTTATACAATAGCCCTTGCACTTTACTCCGTCTTCAATTATCTTTGGCATATATGATTCGCAACGCTTATGCCAATACAGAGTGGTTCTTTGGATAATAATCCAACCGGTCTTTCCATATTAACAACGTTAAAATGGTCAAAACTTTGATAGTCTATTTAATTATCAAAGAAAAACACGTGTGCAAACAACGATATTATTTCCAAACGGAAATTCTATCAATCAATCATCAATCATCAATCATATATATATATCCTTATTCTCTATGTTTAGAAAATATATGTTATTAACACTGGAAAACATTTCCATTTGTTTATTTACATATCACTATCATTTCACAACTATCAGTCCCTGACTGTAAACTAGTAGGAGAACAATTCTCTAAGTATAAACCCCGAAGGCCGAAACCAACATCAGATCGATACTCAGAAAACTATTCAACTTAACTAATCTCTAGTCAGTTTCTAATTTTTGTTTAACTCTATTTCTATTAAGTCTAATTCGAATAACTAATATTCGATTTAACTCCATTCGCTTAACTCTAGATCGCAGCGATCACAATGGTTACGCTTGATTCCCTCAGGAAACATCCGACCACCGTAGGCTATCTGCAGCCCTGCGAATTACGCTAACAGTCATGCAAATTGGTAACTTATCCTATATAACTATGTCTGATTTACTCCTTTTGATAACTACATTTGATTAACTCCTTTTAATAAACTACATTTGATTAACTCCTTTTATAATCCTATTTATTTCCTAAATAAATATTCCTTTATTCTATTTGTTCTATCAACATTTTCCCTTTTATAAAACTCTATTCGTTTTATAAACATTTTCCTTTTATTTACTTTCGAAATATTTCCTTTTTATAAAATCTATTGATTTTATAAAATCCCTTTATTTCAATATACATTGAAATAATTCTTTTTACATCCCAGGGACTTTTTATGATATTAAAAATATCGAATCACAATGATCAACATCATTCTAACACACATAATCAAACAGATTATATATCACATCATATATTACAATATATGAAAAACAGTAAAATAATTGTTGAGGATTCCAGTCGGATTCCTCCAACCTGTCTCCTGCATCCACAGATGTTACACAATATAATCAACATCACTTTCAGTTCCATATGATATATTCTGTTAAACAGAATCAATATAGAAATTCAACTAACTGACTAGCAGTTCAATCAAACAGTCAACACACAGTCAATCAGCCAATATTTAACAGTTCTAAAAATACAACAAGAAATATAAACTGTTCAGAGTTAGTGAGATTTACTCACTTTGGCGTGTTAACCGTTTAATAACGGTTTGCGTTATTTGATTCAGTCGGACAATTTATTTCGCCATAAATTGTAACTAGCTCGGATTCACTCCCTGTCAGTCTCATTGTGTTGCTCCCGCTCATACGATCCTAACGTAACTGACGGTTCGAATTTCATTCATTTCTTGGCCCAAGCCCGCACACGTTAAAGGCCCGTGGTCCTTTCTTCTCCAAAACGAATGTCGTGGCTCCCTCTTTTCCACATGCCATTAACCCGACTTTGCCCGCCACGTTCTGCCTCCCCCTTCCTCGAAACCCACCAACACCACCTCCACTCTCTTCTCCTTCGCGAGCACTACCTCCTCATATCCAACAAGTTGAACTCGGCCAACCCCTTTCCGGCGCGACTTCTGCTCACGACACACTGTATCCAGTACAGTATCGAACCAAATTCTCATCGAATAATCCCAGATTTAGCACACCGATGCGGTTTGACCCCCGAAACCGAATCAAAGCTTGAAATCATGGAGTACTGCTTCAAATGTCCAAATTCCATAACCCTAGGATGCACTGTTAAAACCCATTACTCCAAAATGGACGTCGAACTCATCATAACTGGTATGAGCTTGAAATGAACACACTCAGGAATTCGAATACATGAATATCATGATTTATATATTTTTCTTTCTATTGGTTTTGATTTCCTTATCTCGCTATTTTTTTGTCTGTGATCCAAAAATGTAGTGGCGGCTTAGATGATGGCTTTATAACGGGGCAAGATTTGTTGTGTGGCTCAAAATGAAGGATGTGGCAGCTTAGTTGTTCACACATTCTATTTTAGATATTTTATTTATTCATTTTTTCTTTCTAAAAATTCGTGCGATCACATACGATTCCCAAAAATCACGAAACTGGACATGAAGCTAGAGTTCGATATTACGGTCCCAACGAAACTTGTTTCGTCAAATTCCGACTTCATATGCTCACACAGCGTATTTTTAACCATCGAAATACTGACTGTTTCTCACTCTAAAAATCCATACGACCACACAGTGACTCTAAAAATCACGAAACTGGAAATCTAACAACTATTTGATATTGCGGATCCAACAAAATTAGTTTCGTCGAATTCCGACTTTGTATGCAAAAGTGGCTATTTTTAAAGCCCTAAATAGCCCATTTAAATATATAAATATATTTAAATATAATTAAATTTAATATTTAAAAATAAATATTATCATCTATATTCATAGTGGAATACCATACAGTTCATAAAAATCCTATATGGGTTTCTAACTCGATATTCACTTCTGGGTCAACCCGTTGTTCGATATATATTGAAATTCCTTTTTAAAATATAAATAATTCCTTTAGAAACTATAAAGGAATTCCACAGCGACTTTCCTAAATTTTGATTTGGACATAAATCAAAATCTACACGATGAAATCCTGATTATTCTCTTCCACTAGAAAGATATACTCCACCAGCTCCACACGTTTCTTGTTTCACAGAAATCCGGCTTAAAACGAATCATGTACATTCAGTTGAAGTTTCGAATCGCCAATTTACGAACTACAACGCCATTTTGAGCTCGATTTTAATTATATTATAATTCTATGTTCAAGCTGTCGTTTATATAAATATATTCGTTATCGTAATTCAATTCTAAGATGAATTAAATATCACAGATAATCCAGTTCACACCATATCGCCATTTCAGCCAATTCTGATTATTTCAGAATTAAATATATTATTTAATTTATTATTTTAATTAAATATTCACCATTATTTAATTAAACCACTATTTTGATTCACTATATCACTATTTATATAATTAAATAAATTAATTATAATACCTCTGCCAATACAGGTCTTTATAGATGCTTTCACAAGACTTCCAATATAATTCGCATGTGCATCCTGTGCTCTTCATCATTCCAAGAATAAACCAAAATATCATCCACGAACACAGTCATGAACTTGTTCAGCTGATCTCTAAAAACTCTATTCATAAGATCTATGAAATATACTGCTGCATTAGTCAACCCAAGTGGCATCACCAACCATTCAAAGAAATCAGATGGTCTCCTAAAAGCAGTATTTGGCACACTATCCTTTACCACTCGCAATTGATGAAAGTATATTTCCAAATCCATTTGAGAAAAGACTTTGCGTCGTAAAACTGATCGAATAATTCATCAATCCACGACAGCGGATTCTTATTCTTCTTGGTCATCTTATTCAGTTCATGATAGCCCACACGCAATCTAAACGAGCTATCAGCCTTGGTTCCAAACACAACTGGTCCACCCCATTCAGATACACTTATCTGGATGAATCCTTTTCCTAAAAGGTTGTGAACTTGCACCTTTAACTCTCACTATTCCTTAGGCGCCATCCTCCAAAGAGGCATAACGATAGGTCTATCACCTCGACCAAATCGATTCTGAACTCAATCTCACGATGCGGCGGCAACTCTTTGACTTCGCCAAAGACTTCCTCAAACTTATTTGCTATTGGCCTGGATGATAAATCTTCTTGTGGAATTCCAAGCTAATATAACAACTCACGAGAACACCATCTTTGGGTTACCCCGAATCAACACCTTTCGCCCTTCCATATCCCCAACTCTCACCTCTAACTTTTCGCAATTCACACTTGTCGCGTACCTCTTGGGCCAATCAATGCCCAATATGATCAAAATCCAGCAGAAGTTACAACTAAGCAACCATTCACAAACAAGCATCCATGATCAACAATACTGGATCCGCAAAGTATGTAAAGAGCAGATGAATAGCCAAAACCAAAGGTCTATTACAACTTCAAGTTCCAAATTATTTGGCATACAATCTTAATATAGGTAAAAGAAGACGATTCTCTAGTACCTAACAGAACTCAATCAAATTCCACTCACAAGAGGCATATATAATCAACAACAACTTCTCCTAATTCTCATCAGGAATGCAATAGGAAATCGGAATGGTTCCGTGAACACATGCTTCTTTTGATTACTTATTCTTTAGAAAATTCGGGCAGTCTTTCTTCTTATGTCCAGGTTTGCAGCATTCAAAGCACTTCTTTTTGGCTCTTGGCTTCTCACAATCCTTAGCATAATGGCCCTCAAACTGATAGTTAAAGCAGAGATCATTCTTCTTAATTTTCTTCTTCTTATTTTTCTTCTTTGTAGTACTAGGGCCAACAAAGGTTTATTCATCCGTAGGAGAACAGTCCCTCTGTCGCTTAGCAGAATTCCTTCTGGGTACTTGCACAGGAACACCACGCTCTACTACCGCTTTTGGAATGGATATCCATAACACAGTTGTTGCCATCATGGCCTCCCCGAACATAACAAGATATTCCAGTGCAACGACTGAAGCTCCCAATTGGCTTCCATCTCCTAATCTTCAAGTCTCGGGCTCACCCCTAGTGGTTGGACGAGTCATTCTAAATCTAAAATTGAATGATTGGTCCACATGAGATAATTACAGAAATGAAATCTGAATACTATTATACTTGTAAGCTACTACATAGTATACATCCATTAAAAATCTACAAATACGTCTCCCATACGTGATTACGTCTTCGAGCTTTGGCTAAAGTCGATAATCAGAGTAAGTAAACACAAGCGGAACATGTCGTAAATCTTACAGCGCAAGGATAAAATATAACATAACATATACGAAGGTAATATTCGTGAAGCATATTTGAGCATAAATTTCGAACTTTCGATACAACTAGAGAGTATATCCATAAACCAAGAACACAACATATGTCTGTACAAATTTGCCTTGCTACAACACTCAGAGTAGAATAACAAACAACAAAAATCCAAATACTATATAGTAAGAAAGATAGTACGTCAGCCTCCTGCTCGCCTCCGAGCTGCTACATCGTCCTCACTAAGCTATCGCCTGTCACCTGCCACCTAGTTTACCCATCTAGAATCGGATGAACAACCCAAGGTATTAATAGGGAAACATAAAATCTTGAGTCATACAATAGTCTTAGTGAGCGATAAAACAACTATCTAACATTATCGATAAAGTATATGAGAATGGGTAAATAAACGAACTAATCTACCCACATTAGCAGAAAAGAACTTGACTCCCTCCTTCCCCATATCGGACAATGATAGCCTTTACAATCCATACAACCAAAGGAACAACAATTCATCCATAGTAATCAGAACGACCATTCAATCATGGAAAACAGAACAACCATCAGTAACACTCATCACATTTTTATTATATATCTCACATAAACCATCCTAATCGAATTCAACATCCCTTAAGCACAAGCCCTAAAGGCCTAAACCAATATCAAACAGGCACCTATGAAACATCTCCTTCGACGTTGGATAATCAACGTGAGATGGTACAAAGAAAGAAACAAGCAGACTCTGGCTATCACCGCCAATAATCCTGCTTCAAAACCATCGTTGGTCGTATGACTGACCATATAAAACTGCCATCCGTCAAGGGCTAATGGTAACCCTGGCTCTAGCGAAAAACCCATACACCTTTCAACGATACGTACCTAGGCCTTTCAACGATACCCAAGGTACTCAACCTACATCCGGTCTTTTAGGTGCCCCTATTATACTCCTGCATTGAGCCCGTTAAACCCTACGACAATGATAATTCCTCAAGAAACCTTCTCTAGCAACCATTATCCACCAACTCACGACCTTTGAGTTGCCACCTCATTCGTTATTCTACACCGACCAATGAACCCATTCAACACTTCGAATATTCCCACTTGAATTCTCATCCAAGTCACAACTTCAGTGAACCAATTAACATTGACATATGATTCAATATAATTCATAGCATTACATCCAACTGCTATGAATTAACCACACCGTTCATACCATTCCACCATAGCATAATAGATCCCACTACGCTGCAAAATGTGTTTGGGCACTTCTGCCTGAATTTTTTTAGGTCCTTTTGTTCAAATTGGGTCATACACGAAAAAATATTATTTTTCCAGAAATGACCATGTACGACCGACCCCCTGGTGCGACCGACCAGATCCTGCTCGACTGACATCTCCTATTGTTTCATGTTCGACCAACCACCCTCTTCTAGAACATGACCGACCCCATGCCTTACTGACCAACCGACCCACACACCTTTATCTTGGCCGACCGACCCTATGTCCACTATCATGACCGATCGACCATAATTCCCTCACCCTAGCAGACCGACCATGCTTGACCCAAGCCACTCTCCTGCACCCTTGACTGACCCGATTACTTCTGACTTTCACCCCGACCGACCAGGCTCGACCGACCCCCCATAAAAGCATACAGCCGATCCCTTCATGACCGACCAACCTGTCCTGGTGCTTGACTGACCCTTTATGACGTGCTCTCCAAGACACTTTACAACATGGCCGACCCACCCGCTCCTTGTCTCGGCCGACCGAACTCTGCCGACCGAGCCACTTCCGACCGACTGACCCAAAAACTCCAGATCCAATCCAACTTGCTTCCGACCCGAAATTCAACCTAAACTTCACCAAACGACACATTCGACAAAATCGACTCATCCAATGCAATCATAAGCATGTTATGAAATCACTAACAACACGAATATGACGATTTTCACCAAAATTACGAAAATTTCACCAAAATCATGATAAATATACATATGAACTAAATTATGGATCTAACTTGTATACACATATGAGAAACATATGAAAATTACCAGTTTTAAGTTGCTAAATTAGGTCCTATGGCAAATCATACGAAAATAAGCTTACCGTGATGAAGATCTTGGAGAAAACACTTGAAAAATGATGAAATTATAGATCAAACACTCATATACTTGATTGAATCCGTGTGAGAGGTGCATATCACTCACCAATTCTCCAAAAAAACCCAAAATTATTGAAATATGATTCATAACAGCGAAGAATTTGATCCAATCTCTTCAATTCGATCAACTCTCACTTGGATGGTGTTGATCAAGCTCCAAATGATGTAGATCTTAGACTATCTAAGCTTTGATGGTGGAAAGGTAAAGGAGGTGGAGGAATTCTAGCTCTTCCAAATTAAGGGATGGAGAAAGTAAACTATTCTCTATGCCTCCTACCCCCTATTATAGCCCCTACCATCCCACTAACGGGCCTCCCCAAATCAGTCGATTATAGCTTACTAAACCTGAATAGCCAACTGTTAAACCTAAAAACAGCGATTCCTCCCAAACCACAAAGCCAAATCTTTAATGTGACCACTCTATAGAAAGGGAAACATCAGTTCCTTTCCAATGGCACAGGTATCAACACCTGCTTCAACCTGAATCAAAAGTTATACAATATACAGGACTAATAGGGGGAAATGGTCACAAACAAAATTGGTAAAAATTATGGATACGTTTCAAATCCTCATAAACAACATATCAAAATATGAGAATGATCTAACCCTCAGGGAATAAAATAAAAATATTTTACGATCATCTGATACGTAAAATGCAGACTGTTACATCCCTTCTTTTTTTTCTTACCATGAGTCTTTTCCTTTACCTTGATTTGCAACCTCTTTCTTCCTAACTACAACCATTAGTGCTATCCTAACTAAGTCCTCTGTGAAAACCCGTAACTTCCCCGTAAAGGAAAGAGCGGATAGTTCGAGAACAAGCCACAAAAGAACGCATACAGAAGAACATTTCATTGTATATTACAACAAATGCATCAGATTACAAGAATATACAGAGTATAAATGAATATTACACAGAAATATCATAGATTTAAATTACATTTAAATACATAGCAGCGGAAAATAATACAATACACAACTAGAAGAGATATACGGATACAAAGCTTTCCGGATATCATCCCAGCTGTAAACCAGGATCCTGTGAATATAAATCTGCAAAACCAAAACTACTAGCTGCCCGTGTCGAAAATAGGGGCACCCAAAGTTTAGGTTAAAACAATAAACTCCAGGTCAGTCATGTGACTGGTGTGAGAACTAAAACAGTTGTAAATCTTTATTTTAAAGATAGGTAAATCAAGGGACCACGCCGTATAACACGGAACGGGTTTCCTCCCAAGAATACCAGTGCATATAAGTAAACAACGCAATGCTTTTCTAAAAATGAAGCTATTATAAGACCCAGGTCCCATCACACAATGCAACGCAGCGGAGGATAGGGTTTTCTCTTATAATAGCCAAACATGCTTAATACGTTTAAAACAAATCATTTGATACTACTATAAGTGCATAGTGTATAAAACAACTTCAAATCATAAGTATCAATCATAGGCGGCATAAGTGCCCCATCCCACTATGTCGCCATACTAGGCTCTACAAATAAAACCGCAAATGTCACGTATTTGGAAATTGGATTTCCGTCTATGAACCGAGGCAAAAGATAGTCCTCAACCGATTCGAGACAATCTAGCCCATGTCTCAGGCAAGTACTCAGTCAAGCCTTGGAGCGACAGGGCCGGTCCACCGATGTGGATTAAAATGCCTGAACACTACGTTTCCCTGCCCTTTGGGGCGTAAATGAGCCAACTAAATGACTCCATCGGTTCGAGAACGACCGATCAATCCGAGGCGCCTCGCAACAGCAACAACCACATAAGTCAAACTCGTCAGGGCGTGTAAAACCATTGACGCCACTTTTTAGCTAGAAGGAAATGCATGCCCTCCCTGAGGTCCGTCTCCCGTTTTTGGTTCATACCGGGTGTGAAACTCGCGAAGTAAACGTTACACAAAGCTACGCCACAAAGGCCGTGCTTCGATCATCAACCACAAGACTTTGCTTTTCAACAGAAGCCTCGATCAATTGCCACTTAGGTATGCCACACAAGCAATTCACTCCATGCGTTTGATATCCATCAATATATAACCCCCGAGCTCGTACGTCTCAGAGAAGGGCGTTAAGCAAGAGAATAAATTCTCCGCCGCCATACAGATATATATTTAATAGAGATCAATCACACGGACTAAAATCCAATGTCAGACACACAGTCCATTTACAAGTCCGTTCTGGGTCTGAACGAAACCGGAGGCACCTAGTACCCCGCATATCCATCGATCTCCAAGTACGTCTGGACGATCACCAACTGTTTCCATCTTCTTGGGTGTACAGCCCAATCAAGATCATCAGTAATCACCCAAACGACATGAAGACCTCCGGTCTTCGACCATCGTCTTCATCTTCGACTTATCGTCGTAACAGTTATTCAGAATGGGATAAACCCGGTCTTTCCGAATAACTCGCGTATATTTTAAATAAGTGTTACACAAACACAACATACGCCTCATTCCAATTCATCAGCCACTAACCGCAAATTAATCAAGAGAATAATTCCCCAAATATTAACCCCGAAGGCCGAAACCAACATCAGACCAATATCCAGAAAACCATTCTGCTTAGCTAACCGACAGTTAGTTTCTGATTTCACATTCATAGGGAAAGGTTCCCATTAATTTTATCCAAGATAAATTCCTGAATTTATTCTCTAATCTTCCTTTGAATTTCGATTCAAATTAGTCGGGATTAACGAAATTTACCGAAGTAATCATTTGTTTTAATTTCCCAATCCCAACCTATTCATCCCATGAAGTAAAACTGGTTATACTTCATATCTAACACCACGGTGTTATCGGTAAATTCAATTACCATTTTACGTTCAAATCTAATTAAAGATTTAACTATCGCCTGGAGTAAAACTGGTGATACTCCATTCTCGATCTTTTCAATCTAATTAAAGATTCATCAAAACTCTACTTAGTTTTAATCTTTAACTGGGTTAAAGAATCAGTGTCATTTAAAACACAGTTCACGATAAACCCAAAATCACATTCCATTAATTATCGGGTTAAAGAACGATTGTTGTTTAAAACACTGTCCACGATAAACCCAAAAATCAATATCAATTCAATTCCAATTAAATATTATTTAATTGGTACACTTCATTAAATCAAAGTAAAAAGATTTAATCTTTTCTCAACTGGGTTCAAGAACAGTGTTAGTGAAAACACCATTCACGACAAACCCAAATCACATTTGATACTAAACACAAGGCTCTGAATAGAAAATATACCGGCTTATATTCAATATCAAATTCTACGACTAACAAATATCGTATTGGAAATAACGATATATATATATATATCTTTCAAATTCCCATAACAATATCTGTATCATCACGAAATCCAACATCGAAATAATCCAAAGACAATTTCGATTCAAATCCATTCCAATATAATTATTGGAAATTCTGGTTATTTTTAAAACCTTTTTCAAATTCAATTTATTTATTTAAAAATAAATAAAATTATAATTCTAGTTCAAACTAGTTCATTTTGATAAAAATCTATTTTTATCTTTTCAAATGTGGAGTTTTTCATCCCAAATCTTCAAAAATCATTTCTTATGATTTTACACAAATTATTACTATTTTTAATAATTTTATCAAGGCCCGTACAGTCGATTTCCATCAACGGCCATCGAACTGCACTTACATCGACCTTTTTCCAATTTGAATTGGACATAATTCCAAATCCAACCGTTAGATTTCTAATTTCTAATATTCGTTAGAAAGCTCTTTTCGATACGAACCCAACGGTTCCGGTTTTAGGAGAATCCGACGGTCGGATCTCCCGTAATATCCGTTTGAAATAAATGGTCGAAATTCACGAACTACCGCGGCGCGTTCTATTCAGGCCATTATATTATATATATAATATATATAATATATTTCGTCGATTTTTATTTAAAACGAATTATATAAATAGTTTTAAAATTCGTTTCAAAAGCAATTTCAACTTCCATTTCAATTCATATCAAAATTGAATTCTTCTTTATAAATTCATTTTTATTCAATTCAAATTCCAATTCAATTTGAATTCATTTCAATTCGCTTTCAATTCAATTTGAATTCGTTTTCAATTCAATTCATTTCGAAATCGTTTTCAATTCAATTTGAATTCGTTTTCAATTTAATTCATTTCGAAATCGTTTTCAATTCAATTTGAATTCGTTTTCAATTTAATTCTTTTCGAAATCGTTTTCAATTCAATTTGAATTCGTTTTCAATTCAATTTGATTCAAATTTCATTTCAAAATATTCGATTTCGAAATCACTTTTCAATTCAATTTGAATTCGTTTTCAATTTAATTCATTTCGAAATCGTTTTCAATTCAATTTGAATTCGTTTTCAATTCAATTTGATTCAAATTTCATTTCAAAATATTCTATTTCGAAATCACTTTTCAATTCAATTTGAATTCGTTTTCAATTTAATTCATTTCGAAATCGTTTTCAATTCAATTTGAATTCGTTTTCAATTCAATTTGATTCAAATTTCATTTCAAAATATTCGATTTCGAAATCACTTTTCAATTCAATTTGAATTCGTTTTCAATTTAATTCATTTCGAAATCGTTTTCAATTCAATTTGAATTCGTTTTCAATTCAATTTGATTCAAATTTCATTTCAAAATATTCGATTTCGAAATCACTTTTCAATACTCATTTTAAAATGAATAAAATCGATATAAATATCATTCACGTCAAAATAGCGTCAATCTAATCAACACGGCTTCATATATTTCTATTTTCAAATATTCTATTTCAAATATTTCTATTATTAAAATATTTCGTTCAACACATGACCAATCTCAATGGATGAGTACTGTCAACACATGAACCTTTATTTTATATTGATAAAGATGTAAATTTTATTACTAAAATATTTCGTTTAACACATGACCAATCTCAATGGATGAGTATTGTCAACACATGAACCTTTATTTTATATTGATAAAGATGTAAATTTTATTACTAAAATATTTCGTTCAACACATGACCAATCTCAATGGATGAGTACTGTCAACACATGAACCTTTATTTTATATTATTCTTTATTTTCTAAATTGGAATGAGGCCCAATCAATCACCATATAATGTTAATTATACGGATTTTCATACATCACACGTATATAATAGCATTGAAAAATAATCAACCATCAAATAGAGATGTCTAACGCTTATAACAGCCTGTCAATCAATCGATCGACATATTTAATCAATCAGGATGAGTGAACTTCAAATTTCATCCCAACACCCGTGTGGGGTTTCAAACGATTAAACACATATTTTATTTGTGCAGTTGGGCGATGTGTAAAATTTATCGTCCCAATCAATGTCCTTCGAATAGGTGTACATAAACAAACCGTCCGGTTTGTAAATGAATATTTATTTATTCACATTCACTATATTCATATTCACGTTAAAAATTATATTTTTAACGATCGAACTATTTTATTCAACCTATGAATTTTCTATTCGATTCATTTATTAAATAAAATGTTATCTTTATTTTTCTAACTTATTTTTAGAAAATTTCGGCGGCATAACGGCACGATACTAGAAACGGGACGAGGCCTAGCCTTATCCCCGGTCTACTGAAGGCCCACGCCATTCACACATCAATCAAATCCATTCATTTCACCAAACAATTCAATTTCAATCAAATAATCTAACCAACTACACAACCAAACAAACAAGTCCATGGTCTGTGGACGGGTGTCGAGTGCTACTAAACACCGTCTGCATCCTAGTATACATTTAACTAGAAATAAATTTGAGTGAGAAGTTCTCACCAATAGCTAAACCAACCGCCTCGACTCTTCATATGTAGGAAATCTTCATCGTTATCGCATCTTTGTCAACTTCGTTGCGTAGCCACTACATATATAAAAATCGAATTTTTACTTCGCTATCCAATATATAAAAATCATATTTTTATTTCGAAGTTCAATATATAAAAATCATATTTTTATTTCGAAGTTCAATATATAAAAATCACATTTTTACTTCGATGTTCAATATATAAAAATCACATTTTTACTTCGATGTTCAATATATAAAAATCACATTTTTACTTCGATGTTCAATATATAAAAATCACATTTTTACTTCGCTATTCATTTCTTAAAAAAAAAATACAGAAGAAATCATATTTTATGTTTTAAAATTATTTTATATATATTCCATTTTCAAATATGTATTTTATTTTATTATATATTTTTAAACAAAATATATACTTCATTTTCAGTTTTCATTTTCAGATTTTTATTATCAAAATTTAAAACAAAAAATATATACTTCATTTTCAGTTTTCAAAAATCAATTCTATTTTCCTGTTTTAAAAACAATGTTATTTTTATTCACAAAAATATTGCCATTTCTATTTTCAAAAGTATGGACATTTTATTTTCAAAAAAAAACTGAAAAAGAATAATGTTATCATATATTTTTAAAACTGATTTATATAAACAAAAACTGATTTAAATAAAGTTGATTTAAATTAAAAACTATACCCTTTCTCTGTAAATCATTTCTGAAAGCCGCTCCTTCTTCAAACCCAACCTCCGAACTAGGGTTTCCCCTTTTGCTGCTGCCACGGTGGTCAGAACCACCATCGTCGATGCTCCGTCCAACCACCTTCACGAGAGCCACCCCCTCTTCCAGAAAGCACGAGACTCGATGCCCCCTTTGCCTTGAAAAACCCCTGTGAGCGAACCAGGTTGGAGCTCGATTTCCGATGGCTACAGTGAAGGAGTTCTGATCATCACCGGTCAACGCCTCGATCTCGTTGAGCTCCCCCATTTCCCTTTAGAAGTTTCAAACATCGTTGAACGGATCGAACGATAATGGGGATTTATTTGGGGAGAACGTCTGTCGTTAATCGCATTGAGGGGCGCGGGACTCTCGTTGACCACGAGAAGAACTTTGACCAACTAGAATTTAGGTTATGTTTATATATATTTTAATTTATTTAATTTCGAAACAAGCCCTTGTGTTGATATGAACACGAAATCAAACCCAAAAACTATCGTCCTTAACCAAATGCACCCATCCCGAACACAATGGGATATGTTTCGTAATCCAATTCGACTGTTTCGATAGGTTTTTCTTTAAATTAAAATATAAATCAATGTATATTCAATTTAAAAGTACATTTAAATTTACCGGGGTCACAAACTGATTCGAAAAATTCCAGAAAAATAAATCTGGCTATGTGGGGACGATACGGTCCCAACAAAACTGATTTCGTCGAATTCTGAGACCGTTTGAAAAATGGCCATTTTCCAATCGATTAAAATCAACTGAAACTGATCAAACGCGTTTAACTGTGCCACGCTCACACATTGATTCAGAAAATTATGAAATTCGAAACCTAGCAATAACTTGACACCACGGACCCAACAAAACTGGTTTCGTTGAAATCCGAGGTCGTTTGCAAAATTCCCATTTTTAAGGGCCTGAATTCCATAGCGACTATTCAGAATTTTCAACTGGACATATCTTTTAATTCCCGCTATGAAATCTTGGTTTTTCGGATTCGTTGGAAAGATATTATCAATTAGATCCTAATTTTTTTGGTTTCACTAAAATCCGGATTGTTTTGCACCCGGTACATTCAATTGAAGTTTGAAATCGAATTATCGAACTACCGCGCCATTTTCAATTCCTTTTATAATTATATATAAATATTTATATTCTAACGACGACGTATATAATATATACGTTCTAAATATATTCAAAATAAATTTCTCGTCGATATTATTTAAAATAATTCATTTTAAATAATCAAAATTCGCTAAAATTGCCAAAATAAAAACTTTAAACTGGCCCAGATTTTCGGGTTATTACAATCTCCCCCACTTAAAACTTTTCGTCCCCGAAAAGGAACAAAGTCGAAAGTGGTTTGATTATTCAGCTCTACGTTCGATCTGGCTTCTATTCTCCAACTTTTTAGTTTCTGAGAGTTTTCAAAATTTCAAAAATTTGGCTAACACCCTAAATTTTCGAAAAATTTCGCCATAACCTCCCCTGCACCGGGAGCATCGGGAAATCTCAAATAGCTTCCCCGGTCCTTCTAATCTCAAAAAGAAAAAGAAAAGCCAAGCGGCTAGCCAATAGGCTCATAAAATCATCATCACCCAAACAAAACAGTAAATTATGTAGTAAACATGTACCTATTTGTCGGGCAAACAAATTTTATTCTCTGGCTCTAGCCTCCTCGCTATGACCTGTTCAATGTAAGAATATTTATATGCAAGCAAATGCGACCAATTTTCAATACAATTCAACATTTGGTTCAATTAGGCTAAATGGTTCACAATTATCAACCAAATAAACAAACAACACAAACATCAATCAATTAGTGAATTAGAGTCTCAAATTCATAATTTTGATACATATACAAAAATCACATTTTTGATGCCAAATCACAACAATAGGCCCTATCTAATTTTGGTTCTCACACCAGTCAATAGGAAATATATAGATATCACACCTTCGAAACACGAATACCAATTCTGATGATGTTCGAACTATCATCAGAATCATCTTCGGGCGACTAGAGTGTGATTCTATATCTATCCAGTATATTAAACTTCAAATACATGTTTGCAAGGCGTATATGCAAAATCTTTATATACTGGACTGTCCTAATCAATATGAAATAAATAATCAAATACGAATAGTTGATTTAGATTTTCAAAACAAAAATTGTTTTCATTTTAAAAAAAATACTCTTCACACTCGTCCTAGGATACTACTGATCCCATCTCTAACGAGTCATTCTAATTGGATATTACTAATCCAATATCTGATGAATTCTTTCGTACGGTTCTAATGTGCCTTGTTCTCTAAGCTTTGTAAACCAAAGCTCTGATACCAACTGTGAAAACCCGTAACTTCCCCGTAAAGGAAAGAGCGAATAGTTCGAGAACAAGCCACAAAAGAACGCATATAGAAGAACATTTCATTGTATATTACAACAATGCATCAGATTACAAGAATATACAGAGTATAAATGAATATTACACAGAAATATCAGAGATTTAAATTACATTTAAATACATAGCAGCGGAAAATAATACAATACACAACTAGAAGAGATATACGGATACAAAGCTTTCCGGATAACATCCCAGCTGTAAACCAGGATCCTGTGAATATAAATCTACAAAACCAAAACTACTAGCTGCCCGTGTCGAAAATAGGGGCACCCAGAGTTTAGGTTAAAACAATAAACTCCAGGTCAGTCATGTGACTGGTGTGAGAACTAAAATAGTTGTAAATCTTTATTTTAAAGATAGGTAAATCAAGGGACCACGCCGTATAACACGGAACGGGTTTACTCCCAAGAATACCAGTGCATATAAGTAAACAACGCAATGCTTTTCTAAAAATGAAGCTATTATAAGACCCAGGTCCCATCACACAATGCAACGCAGCCGAGGATAGGGTTTTCCCTTATAATAGCCAAACATGCTTAATACGTTTAAAACAAATCATTTGATACTACTATAAGTGCATAGTGTATAAAACAACTTCAAATCATAAGTATCAATCATAGGCGGCATAAGTGCCCCATCCCACTATGTCGCCATACTAGGCTCTACAAATAAAACCGCAAATGTCACGTATTTGGAAATTGGATTTCCGTCTATGAACCGAGGCAAAAGATAGTCCTCAACCGATTCGAGACAATCTAGCCCATGTCACAGGCAAGTACTCAGTCAAGCCTTGGAGCGACAGGGCCGGTCCACCGATGTGGATTAAAATGCCTGAACACTACGTTTCCCCGCCCTTTGGGGCGTAAATGAGCCAACTAAATGACTCCATCGGTTCGAGAACGACCGATCAATCCGAGGCGCCTCGCAACAGCAACAACCACATAAGTCAAACTCGTCAGGGCGTGTAAAACCACTGACGCCACTTTTTAGCTAGAAGGAAACGCATGCCCTCCCTGAGGTTCGTCTCCCGTTTTTGGTTCATACCGGGTGTGAAACTCGCGAAGTAAACGTTACACAAAGCTACGCCACAAAGGCCGTGCTTCGATCATCAACCACAAGACTTTGCTTTTCAACAGAAGCCTAGATCAATTGCCACTTAGGTATGCCACACAGGCAATTCACTCCATGCGTTTGATATCCATCAATATATAACCCCTGAGCTCGTACGTCTCAGAGAAGGGCGTTAAGCAAGAGAATAAATTCTCCGCCGCCATACAGATATATATTTAATAGAGATCAATCACACGGACTAAAATCCAATGTCAGACACACAGTCCATTTACAAGTCCGTTCTGGGTCTGAACGAAACCGGAGGCACCTAGTACCCCGCATATCCATCGATCTCCAAGTACGTCTGGACGATCACCAACTGTTTCCATCTTCTTGGGTGTACAGCCCAATCAAGATCATCAGTAATCACCCAAACGATGTGAAGACCTCCGGTCTTCGACCATTGTCTTCATCTTCGACTTATCGTCGTAACAGTTATTCAGAATGGGATAAACCCGGTCTTTCCGAATAACTCGTGTATATTTTAAATAAGTGTTACAAAAACACAACATACGCCTCATTCCAATTCATCAGTCACTAACCGCAAATTAATCAAGAGAATAATTCCCCAAATATTAACCCCGAAGGCCGAAACCAACATCAGACCAATATCCAGAAAACCATTCTGCTTAGCTAACCGACAGTTAGTTTCTGATTTCACATTCATAGGGAAAGGTTCCCATTAATTTTATCCAAGATAAATTCCTGAATTTATTCTCTAATCTTCCTTTGAATTTCGATTCAAATTAGTCGGGATTAACGAAACTTACCGTATCATTTGTTTTAATTTCCCAATCCCAACCTATTCATCCCATGAAGTAAAAACTGGTTATACTTCATATCTAACACCACGGTGTTATCGGTAAATTTAATTACCATTTTACGTTCAAATCTAATTAAAGATTTAACTATCGCCTGGAGTAAAACTGGTGATACTCCATTCTCGATCTTTTCAATCTAATTAAAGATTCATCAAAACTCTACTTAGTTTTAATCTTTAACTGGGTTAAAGAATCAGTGTCATTTAAAACACAGTTCACGATAAACCCAAAATCACATTGCATTAATTATCGGGTTAAAGAACGAGTGTTGTTTAAAACACTGTCCACGATAAACCCAAAAATCAATATCAATTCAATTCCAATTAAATATTATTTAATTGGTAAACTTCATTAAATCTAAGTAAAAAGATTTAATCTTTTCTCAACTGGGTTCAAGAACAGTGTTAGTGAAAACACCATTCACGACAAACCCAAATCACATTTGATACTAAACACAAGGCTCTGAATAGAAAATATACCAGCTTATATTCAATATCAAATTCTACGACTAACAAATATCGTATTGGAAATAACGATATATATATATATATCTTTCAAATTCCCATAACAATATCTGTATCATCACGAAATCCAACATCGAAATAATCCAAAGACAATTTCGATTCAAATCCATTCCAATATAATTATTGGAAATTCTGGTTATTTTTAAAACCTTTTTCAAATTCAATTTATTTTTTTAAAAATAAATAAAATTATAATTCTAGTTCAAACTAGTTCATTTTGATAAAAATCTATTTTTTATCTTTTCAAATATGGAGTTTTTCATCCCAAATCTTCAAAAATCATTTCTTATGATTTTACACAAATTATTACTATTTTTAATAATTTTATCAAGGCCCGTACAGTCGATTTCCATCAACGGCCATCGAACTGCACTTACAGCGACCTTTTTCCAATTTGATTTGGACATAATTCTAAATCCAACCGTTAGATTTCTAATTTCTAATATTCGTTAGAAAGCTCTTTTCGATACGAACCCAATGGTTTCGGTTTTAGGAGAATTCGACGGTCGGATCTCCCGTAATATCCGTTTGAAATAAATGGTCGAAATTCACGAACTGCCGCGGCGCGGCGCGTTCTATTCAGGCCATTATATTATATATATAATATATATTTCATCGATTTCTATTTAAAACGAATTATATAAATAGTTTTAAAATTCGTTTCAAAAGCAATTTCAACTTCCATTTCAATTCAAATCAAAATTGAATTCTTCTTTATAAATTCGTTTTAAAATTCATTTCTATTCAATTCAAATTCCAATTCAATTTGAATTCATTTCAATTCGCTTTCAATTCAATTTGAATTCTTTTTCAATTCAATTCATTTCGAAATCGTTTTCAATTCAATTTGAATTCGTTTTCAATTTAATTCATTTCGAAATCGTTTTCAATTCAATTTGAATTCGTTTTCAATTTAATTCATTTCGAAATCGTTTTCAATTCGATTTGAATTCGTTTTCAATTCAATTTGATTCAAATTTCATTTCAAAATATTCGATTTCGAAAATCACTTTTCAATTCAATTTGAATTCGTTTTCAATTTAATTCATTTCGAAATCGTTTTCAATTCAATTAGAATTCGTTTTCAATTCAATTTGATTCAAATTTCATTTCAAAATATTCGATTTCGAAATCACTTTTCAATTCAATTTGAATTCGTTTTCAATTTAATTCATTTCGAAATCGTTTTCAATTCAATTTGAATTCATTTTCAATTCAATTTGATTCAAATTTCATTTCAAAATATTCGATTTCGAAATCACTTTTCAATTCAATTTGAATTCGTTTTCAATTTAATTCATTTTGAAATCCTTTTCAATTCAATTTGAATTCGTTTTCAATTCAATTTGATTCAAATTTCATTTCAAAATATTTGATTTCGAAATCACTTTTCAATACTCATTTTAAAATGAATAAAATCGATATAAATATCATTCACGTCAAAATGGCGTCAATCTAATCAACACAGCTTCATATATTTCTATTTTCAAATATTCTATTTCAAATATTTCTATTATTAAAATATTTCGTTCAACACATGACCAATCTCAATGGATGAGTACTGTCAACACATGAACCTTTATTTTATATTGATAAAGATGTAAATTTTATTACTAAAATATTTCGTTCAACACATGACCAATCTCAATGGATGAGTATTGTCAACACATGAACCTTTATTTTATATTGATAAAGATGTAAATTTTATTACTAAAATATTTCGTTCAACACATGACCAATCTCAATGGATGAGTATTGTCAACACATGAACCTTTATTTTATATTATTCTTTATTTTCTAAATTGGAATGAGGCCCAATCAATCACCATATAATGTTAATTATACGGATTTTCATACATCACACGTATATAATAGCATTGAAAAATAATCAACCATCAACCAAAGTGCACTACACTGCATAAGCATCAAATAGAGATGTCTAACGCTTATAACAGCCTGTCAATCAATCGATCGACATATTTAATCAATCAGGATGAGTGAACTTCAAATTTCATCCCAACACCCGTGTGGGGTTTCAAACGATCAAACACATATTTTATTTGTGCAGTTGGGCGATGTGTAAAATTTATCGTCCCAATCAATGTCCTTCGAATAGGTGTACATAAACAAACCGTCCGGTTTGTAAATGAATATTTATTTATTCACATTCACTATATTCATATTCACGTTAAAAATTATATTTTTAACGATCGAACTATTTTATTCAACCTATGAATTTTCTATTCGATTCATTTATTAAATAAAATGTTATCTTTATTTTTCTAACTTATTTTTAGAAAATTTCGGCGGCATAACGGCACGATACTAGAAACGGGACGAGGCCTAGCCTTATCCCCGGTCTAGTGAAGGCCCACGCCATTCACACATCAATCAAATCCATTCATTTCACCAAACAATTCAATTTCAATCAAATAATCTAACCAACTACACAACCAAACAAACAAGTCCATGGTCTGTGGACGGGTGTCGGGTGCTACTAAACACCGTCTGCATCCTAGTATATATTTAACTAGAAATAAATTTGAGTGAGAAGTTCTCACCAATAGCTAAACCAACCGCCTCGACTCTTCATATGTAGGAAATCTTCATCGTTATCGCATCTTTGTCAACTTCGTTGCCCGTAGCCACTACATATATAAAAATCGAATTTTTACTTCGCTATCCAATATATAAAAATCATATTTTTATTTCGAAGTTCAATATATAAAATTATATTTTTATTTCGAAGTTCAATATATAAAAATCACATTTTTACTTCGATGTTCAATATATAAAAATCACATTTTTACTTCGATGTTCAATATATAAAAATCACATTTTTACTTCGATGTTCAATATATAAAAATCACATTTTTACTTCGCTATTCATTTCTTAAAAAAAACAGAAGAAATCATATTTTATGTTTTAAAATTATTTTATATATATTCCATTTTCAAATATGTATTTTTTTTATTATATATTTTTAAACAAAATATATACTTCATTTTCAGTTTTCATTTTCAGATTTTTATTATCAAAATTTAAAACAAAAAATATATACTTCATTTTCAGTTTTCAAAAATCAATTCTATTTTCCTGTTTTAAAAACAATGTTATTTTTATTCACAAAAATATTGCCATTTCTATTTTCAAAAGTATGGACATTTTATTTTCAAAAAAAAACTGAAAAAGAATAATGTTATCATATATTTTTAAAACTGATTTATATAAACAAAAACTGATTTAAATAAAGTTGATTTAAATTAAAAACTATACCCTTTATCTGTAAATCGTTTCTGAAAGCCGCTCCTTCTTCAAACCCAACCTCCGAACTAGGGTTTCCCCTTTTGCCGCTGCCACGGTGGTCAGAACCACCATCGTCGATGCTCCCTCCAACCGCCTTCACGAGAGCCACCCCCTCTTCCAGAAAGCACGAGACTCGATGCCCCCTTTGCCTTGAAAAACCCCTGTGAGCGAACCAGGTTGGAGCTCGATTTCCGATGGCTACAGTGAAGGAGTTCTGATCATCACCGGTCAACGCCTCGATCTCGTTGAGCTCCCCCATTTCCCTTTAGAAGTTTCCAACATCGTTGAATGGATCGAACGATAATGGGGATTTATTTGGGGAGAACGTCTGTCGTTAATCGCATTGAGGGGCGCGGGACTCTCGTTGACCACGAGAAGAACTTTGACCAACTAGAATTTAGGTTATGTTTATATATATTTATATTTTAATTTATTTAATTTCGAAACAAGCCCTTGTGTTGATATGAACTCGAAATCAAACCCAAAAACTATCGTCCTTAACCAAATGCACCCATCCCGAACACAATGGGATATGTTTCGTAATCCAATTCGACTGTTTCGATAGGTTTTTCTTTAAATTAAAATATAAATCAATGTATATTCAATTTAAAAGTACATTTAAATTTACCGGGGTCACAAACTGATTCGAAAAATTCCAGAAAAATAAATCTGGCTATGTGGGGACGATACGGTCCCAACAAAACTGATTTCGTCGAATTCTGAGACCGTTTGAAAAATGGCCATTTTCCAGTCGATTAAAATCAACTGAAACTGATCAAACGCGTTTAACTGTGCCACGCTCACACATTGATTCAGAAAATTATGAAATTCGAAACCTAGCAATAACTTGACACCACGGACCCAACAAAACTGGTTTCGTCGAAATCCGAGGTCGTTTGCAAAATTCCCATTTTTAAGGGCCTGAATTCCATAGCGACTATTCAGAATTTTCTACTGGACATATCTTTTAATTCCCGCTATGAAATCTTGGTTTTTCGGATTCTTTGGAAAGATATTATCAATTAGATCCTAATGTTTTTGGTTTCACTAAAATCCGGATTGTTTTGCACCCGGTACATTCAATTGAAGTTTGAAATCGAATTATCAAACTACCGCGCCATTTTCAATTCCTTTTATAATTATATATAAATATTTATATTCTAACGACGACGTATATAATATATACGTTCTAAATATATTCAAAATAAATTTCTCGTCGATATTATTTAAAATAATTCATTTTAAATAATCAAAATTCGCTAAAATTGCCAAAATAAAAACTTTAAACTGGCCCAGATTTTCGGGTTATTACATCCTCAACCATAGCTTCCATCAGTACATTACTACTCATTAGTCCTTGTAGTGGTTGGCTCATCCCCTTAACAAAATTCAAATCCTTCTTATGAGCAATATTTACAAGATCCACCCTAAACCTAGCCAAATGGATGAAGTGATTTATGTACTCCTTCATAGACATGTCCTCTTTCTTCAAATTTATAAACTTCTCTAATTGAACCCCTTTTTCACCAGAGACAAAAATTTCTTCCTGAGCCTTCTCCTAAAACATCCCAATTTACCTCACCAAGCTCAACATTAAGAACCTCCCACCTAAAAAGAGCCTCTCCTTGCAGTTACCAAATAGCAATGTTACGACCCCCAAACCCCGTACTGACGGTGGCAAGGGTAATCTTTGGAATATAACACAGAAACAGATAATAGCAGAACAGAATTAAATAAATACACCAGATAATGCACAATAGAATATACTGGATAAACGTAATCATCAGAGTTACACAGTATACAGGATCATACTTAGTACAAATACAGTTCAGCTATAGTAAATGTCTACAGCGGAAACAAACATAATATGTAGAATAGGAGCTGAGCAGCATAAAAAGAGATAAATGATAGAATCCATCTTCAGCTCCAGCTATACAGAGAAAGCCAGCTAAAACCTGAATACAAGGCTGCCCATGCAGAAAAAGGGGCACCCGAGTTTGAAAGTGAAACAAACTACGAGTCAGTCATGGGACTGGTATGAGAATTCTACTCAATACATTTAAAATAAGGCTAATCACAGGACCACGCCACTTTCGTGGAACGGGCTTACTCCATTGGATTGCCAGTGCTTTAAAACAAATAATTCTTTCAAACATCGCAATGCTTTTTTATAAAAAATGAAGCCACTATAAGACTCAGTTCCCATCACACAATGCAACGCAAACCGGACGATAGAGTTTTTACCTTATAACGACCAAAATATGCTTGATACGAATAAAACAAAATAATTTGATATTATTATTAGTGTTTATATGTTTCAAAAACAATTTCAAATTATAAGTATAAATCATAGACGGCATTAATGCCCCATCCCACTATGTCGCCATATATAGGTATACAATCAAAACCGCACAATCTCGTATTTGAAAATTTGCTTTCCGTCATGAACCAAGGCAAAAGATAGTCCTTGTCGAATTCGAGACTGCCTAGCCCGAGCCTCAGGATCAGAACACATCAACCCTTTGGATCGTCAGGGCCAATCCACCGATGTGGATTATTATGCCTGAACACTACGTTTCCCCGCCCTTTGGGGCGTAAATGAGCCAACGAATGACTCCATCGGTCCCGGGTCGACCGATATAACCGAGGCGCCTCGCAACAGCAACAACCACATAAGTCAAACTTGTCAGGGCGTGTAAAACCACTGACGCCACTTCTAGCTAGGAAGAAACGCGTGCCCTCCCTGATGTCCTCTCCCGTTTCTGGTTCATACCGGGGTATGAGGTTCGCGAATTCACGTTATACACAAAGCTACGCCACACAGGCGGGGCTTCGATCATCACCACAAGACTTTGCTTTCCAACAGAAGCCCTGATCACTGCATCTTAGCATGCCATACAGGCAATTCACACCATGTAACTGATGGCTATCAATCACACAGACTGAATTCCAATGTCAGACACACAGTCCATTTGCAAGTCCGTTCTGGGTCTGAACGGAACCTGAGGCACTATACACCTCGCATACCCATCGATCTCCACATACGTCTGGACGATCACCATTCAGTATCCATATTTCGGGATGCCTCCCATTCAGGATATCAGTTACCATCCAAACGAGGTGAAGATCTCCGGTCTTCAACCACCGTCTTCATCTTCGATTTCTTATCGTCGATTTAGTTATTCAGAATGGGATAAACCCGGTCTTTCTAAACAACTCGCGTATATACTAAACAAGTGCTACACAAACACAACATATGCATCATTTCAATTCATTAGTCACTAACCGTAAATCAGTAAGAGAACGATTTCCCAAATATTAACCCCGAAGGCTGAAACCATCATCCGATCAAAATCAAGGAAACCATTCGACTTAGCCAACCTTCATTTAGTTTCTAAAATTCACTTCCATATCGTTTAAAATATTTTATAATGATTTATCGCTATTTTTATTTATTTTAAAATAGCCCATTTATTCAAACGACGCTTCGGGCCATAATGCGGCCGTGGCGCTATTTTTCTTTGGATTTGATTTACACATATCTAAAAATATAACCGTTGGATCTTCACAAAATTTATATCATTAGAAAGATCTTTTCAAAACGAATCCAACGGTTTCATTTTTGGGAAAATCCGACGGTCGGATCTCCCGGTATAATCGTTTGAAGTTTCGATTTCAATATACGAACTGCAGCGTTGTTATTCGATTTGATATAATTATATTTATATATTATATATAAATATAATCGATTCTGGCGCTGTTTTTCTTCAGATTTGAATTAAACATTCCAGACAATCCAACCGTTGGATCTTTAAAAAATTGGTGTCGTTTGAAAGATATTCCAAAGCGAACCCAACGGTTTCGGTTTCGGGAAAATTCGATGGTCGGATCTCCCGCACTAATCGTTTGAAGTCACGGTTTCAAAACACGAACTGCAGCTTCGTTATTCGATATAGTTCCATTCTATATATATATATATATATATATATATATATATATATCGATTCTTCGATTTCAAAACTATATTCTTTTCATACATTTGATAAAAATGATATTTTTATCCAACCGTCTTCTACTTCAACACTTCACTATTTTTAACAATTCATGTATATAATAAAAATTTGATTTTTAAAGTAAAACAATTTATTTCAAAAAACGACTATTTTATATAGTTTATGTAGATGATAAAAATATGATTTTTATTATAAATCAATTTATTTTAAAACGCGAATACCATTCAACACATGAATATAATTCAACGAATGAATTTCGATTCAACACATGAACGGTTTCTATAGTTTGTATATATACATAGTAAAAATGTGATTTTTATTGTTAAAACAATTTATTTAAAACACGAATACCATTCAACACATGAATATGATTCAACGAATGAATTTCTATTCAACACATGAACGGTTTCTATAGTTTGTATATATATAGTAAAAATGTGATTTTTATTGTTAAAACAATTTATTTAAAACACGAATACCATTCAACACAAGAATATGATTCAACGAATGAATTTCTATTCAACACATGAACGGTTTCTATAGTTTGTATACATATAGTAAAAATGTGATTTTTATTGTTAAAACAATTTATCTAAAACACGAATACCATTCAACACATGAATATGATTCAACGAATGAATTTCAATTCAACACATGAAGGTTATTCAATATATGGAAATAATTTCAACAAATGAAAATCATTCAAACACATGAATATTACAGAAAATTTCGGTAGCATAACGGCAGGGTAGTTAAAACCGGGACCGTACCTAGTACGGCTCCTTGCTCTACCTTAAAGCATCGCAGCTTTTGACAATGGGGAATCATGCATCTAGTTCGCACGCAGGCGGCATGTATATTTTTTTTCATTTCCACAAACTAATCCTATGTGGTTTCAACCAAATATTTCTCAACCACAAACGGGTATCTTTCAACCACAATCAATCAATGTCAGCCACAAACAATTCTAATCAACCATTCGTAATCAACCAATTTTCACACCAATCACAACCAATAAATATCGTCCTTGGTTTGTGGACGAGGGGCGTATATATATATATATATATATATATATATATATATATATATAAGTATTTCACTTCTATTTCAACACATACATAATTTTTACAACGCATATATAACTTATACATCAAACGTACCACTTATACAACGCTTATACAAGAGGTGTACAACGCTTATATAACTCTTACATTAACTACATAATTTATACATCATCGTTTTCCATATCGTTTATAAATTAGAAATCCCACATTGGGTTCCACTCCAGCAAAAATAGCAGAAGGCTCAGAAATATATGCGGTCTCTTCTAGAATGTAGAAGACGTCCACACGAGTCCACTGTCTCTTATTTCACTGAATTTCGTCAAGAAACGAAAAAGGTATGATTTTTATAGTGAAATCAAAAATGGTAGCACTTAGAAGTGCTATTATATAGTTAATTAATATAATAGCCATACCTTTCCTTGAATGTTCGAAACTAGGTATTAACTTTTCGCTCGATCCGTGAAGTGTTGCGTCAATCAGCCACTGCCACGCTGTAGAGGGGAGAGAGGCGCGGTAAACGATGGTGGTGCGGTGGACTCCGGTGGTCGGAGATGATGGCGGTGGCGAGATGAAGCCCGAACTTTCGATGTTGAATTCTCCCCCAATTCTGAACGAAAAAATTCAAACCCTATATGGATTTGAAGATCTCGAGATGCTCTACAAATTCCCTAACGGGAGTGTTTGATTTTGATGCGTGGATTGATCAGAAAATGAACGAGAAGCTTTTGAAGCTTTTCTGTCGTTCGTCGTGGGTGAGGGAGAGAGAGCGGGGGAGAGAGAGTGCTGAGATGGACGAATGAGATTTATTTATTTATTTTTAAATTTCGAAAATACCCTCTTTCACCCACGAACACCAATCCAAACTCAATGAATGTCGTGCCTAGCGTTTTACCCCATTCTGAACACAATGGAAAATGTTTCGTAGGCCCATTCGACCGTTTCAGTCAGTTTTCTGTCAATTTAAAATATATAACATTCAATATTCGAACATTTCAATTTGCCAAGGCCACAAACTGATTCGAAAAAATTCCAGAAAATTAAATCTAGCTATTTTTTGATGATACGGTCCCAACAAAACTAGTTTCATCGGATTCTGAGACCGTTTGTAAAATGGTCCTTTTCTGGTCGATCCAATTTAACTATAATTGACCAAAACACATTTTCCTTTGCCACGCTCATATACTAGTTTCAAAAATTATGAAATTTGAAACCTAGCAATAATTTGACATCCCGGATCCAACAAAAGTGGTTTTGTCGAATTCCGAGGTCGTTTGCAAAATGGCCATTTTCACGGGCTATATAAATTCCATAGCAACCTTTATGAAAATTCATTTGGCCATAACTTTTGCTTCCTACTATGAAACTTCGATTTTTCAGATTTGGTAGAAAGGTATTCACTAACAGATTTAAATATTTTTGGATTCACTCAAATCCGTTCTGTTTTGCACCCGGTATAGTCAGTCAAAGTTTGAATTCAAATTTTGAAACTACCGCGCTATTTCAGGCCTTGTTTATAATTAGAATTAATTATATTCGTTTTCAATTGTCGATTCAAACTTACTTTTCATCGTTATTATTTAAAATATTTATTTTAAGTTTTTAAAATCCACTAAAATAGCCAATTTAAAATTTTAAACTGGTTCAGATTTTTCGGGTCGTTACAATCTCCCCCACTTAAAAATTTTCGTCCCCGAAAAGGAACAAATTCGAAAGTGGTTTGATTAATCAACTCTACGTTCAATATGGCTTCCATTCTCCGATTTTCCAGGTTGTTACAATCTCCCCCACTTAAAACTTTTCGTCCCCGAAAAGGAACAAAGTTGAAAGTGGTTTGATTAATCAAGTCTACGTTCAATCTGGCTTCCATTCTCCAACTTTTCAGTTTCTGAGAATTTTCAAATTCTTCAAAATTTTTTGCTAACTCCCGGAATTTTCAAAAAACTTCGCCATAACCTCCTTTGTACGGGGAGGGGTTTGGAAATTTATTGGGCCGTATTAGGTACCCAATAAATCCTATAAAGCATACACATATTTATAGTGATATAATCTGGTGTTCACAGGGGAGCGAGTATAGATAATAACTCCTGAGAATAAATTCTCGTCACCCTATCAAAGCCTGAGGGAGTGTGTATTTTAATTGCTCCAGAGAATAAATTCTCGTCACCTCGTCCTGTGTGGGAAATAAATAATCCATGTGCCGTATCTAATAACTAGAGAGACGTGATTATTGTCAACTCCAGACCCGTGTGGGGTTTTTATTAATCTGGCAATTTATCGTTACAATTTTATATGGTCATATCAGTCATCAGTTCAACCTGTAAAATATAGTCATCGCCATACAAGCCTCTTGCTTGTATGGTAAGTCTTCCACTTCGTCACACAAGCTCCAAATGCTTATGTGGTATATGATGAAGTATGCATATCTTCAAGAAGTATGCCATGTAGTGTAGTTCAAAATTATTTGTTACTATCCTATGGCGATATTTATTATTACACACAGAATAACCAGCACTCCGCATCCAATGACATTCACAGGAGTTGATATAATAATATTTCGCATCCAACTCATTAAGGTTTACCTATTTATCGGGCACGCAAATAATTTCTTTACTTAACAGCTAATCCATTTACCTGTTCATACATATGTAATGCACATGTATATATTTCTATCTATTTTTAAATCAGTTCAATGTGTGATATAATCGAATAAATTCTACCATTCATTCTACTATTGATTAAATTAACTATCGTTTTAATAATCTAATTAATCAAATCTACTATCACACAACATAAACAACAAGTAATTTGTTTTTAACTTTTCAAAAATATACTAATCAATTTCTATATCCTTTTAAAATCATTTAGACTATAGAATTAAAAGTGCACATCCATGGAAAGAAAATAACAGCAGAGTAGAGAACTAATTGGTAATGCAAAGTATGTTAAATGTACCTTGCACCAGAGTCAATCAGAGATATCTACTCGACACTTAGGATAGGATTTCTGAATGCTCTCCTCAGTTTCCCAAGTACAATCTCGCGGATCCCCACTCCATTGCACTTTGACTAAGTGAACTTTCTTGTCCCTCAGCTCTTTGGTTTCTTTGCCAATGATCTTTAGCGGCTCTCTTCTCACAACCAATTCTGGAGTAATTTCAATATCCTGTTGAGCTGCTTCTTCCACGATCGAGTCTGGATCATGAAAGTCCTTTCGAAGTTGAGATATGTGAAATACATCATGCACACCAGGCAACCAATCAGGCAATTTAACCCTATAAGCGAGAGTCCCGATCCGTTCCCGAATAGGAAACGGACCAATGAATTTGGGCGCCAACTTCCTAGTTTTACCGAACCGGATAACTCCTCTCATCGGCGATACTTTCAAATATACATAATCGCCAACAGCAAATGATATATCTCTTCTTCTCTTATCGGCATAGCTCTTTTGTCAGCTTTGAGCGGCGTGTAATCGTTTCTTAACGAAATCGACTTTGTCGGTAGCTTCTCGGATCATATCAGGCCCCAATACAAGTCTATTACCGGGTTCGACCCAACAAGCAGGAGATCGGCACGGCCTACCATACAATGCTTCGAATGGTGACATTGTCAGGCTCGCCTGGTAGCTATTGTTATATGAGAATTCAGCCAAATGCAGATGGTCTTCCCATGATCCACCGAAATCTAGAACATAAGCTCGCAATAGATCTTCTAATATACGATTCACCCTCTGAGTCTGACCATCTGTCTGAGGATGATAGGCGGTGCTCAAGTTCGGCTTCGTTCCCAGCTCTACTTGAAATGCCTCCCAGAATTTACTAGTAAATATCGGGTCTCTATCACTGACTATACTGAGCGGCACTCCGTGTAGTCTAACAATTTCCTTGAAATATATTTGCGCCAGACTCTGAGCAGTTCGGTTCGATCTGACAGGTATGAAATGGGCGGTCTTCGTGATGAAATCTACGATCACCCAAATACTGTCATTCCCTTTTCTGGTCCTGGGCAAAGCATCTATGAAGTCCATGGAAATATGTTCCCACTTCCAACCTGGAACGTCCAGCGGTTGCAACAACCCGGCCAGTTTCTGTTGGTCGCTTTTGACTAGCTGGCAAGTAGGGCATCGGCTAACATATAAAGAAATGTCCCTCTTCATCGACTTCCACCAGAAAGTGCGTTTGATGTCATTATACATTTTACTTACTCCCGGATGGATACTCAGCTTGGATTTGTGACACTCGTTTAACACTTCCCTTTTTAACTCGGGGATGTCAGGAACACAAATCCTTCCTTTCAATCTCAGAATCCCATCGTTATCTATTTGAAAACACAAGGGTTCGCCTTTCTGAATCCTTTTGATCATATCCTTAATAAAGTTATCATCCTTATGGAGAATAGATATTTTGTCAATCAAGGAAGTTGTAGTAATAAAAATGGCGATCATTACATTCTTTTGGCTTAACGCATCGGCCACATCATTGGCTTTCCCTGGAGTGTATAGAATCTCAAAATCATATGCTGTAAGGAATTCTAGCCAACGTTGCTGCCTCATATTCAAGTCTTTCTGAGTGAACAAATACTTCAATGACTGATGGTCTGTATACAGTTCGAATTTCTCACCCAGAAGATAGTGTCTCTAGATTTTCAAAGAGAATACGATAGCCAATAACTCAAGATCATGAGTTACATAGTTTTCCTCGTGCGGCTTCAGCTGGCGGCTAGCATACGCAATCACTTGACCTCTTTGTATTAACACTGCACCAAGGCCCTCTCTAGAGGCATCTGTCGAGACTTTTAAATCCTGATTGCCATCGATAATGGTTAACACTGGAGCAGTCGTTAATCTTAACATTAGCTCTTCAAAAGCCTCCTCACATTCAGGAGTCCATTTGAATTTTGAGTGCTTCTTTGTAAGCTGCGTTAAGTGACCAGATATTTTCGAAAAGTTTTTAACGAACTTCTAGTAATAACTAGCCAATCCAAGAAAACTGCAAACCTCTGTAGGAGTACTAGGCTGTTTCCAATTTTGAATAGCCGTGATTTTACTTGGATCCACAGCAATTCCTTCTTTTGAAACGACGTGGCCTAGAAACTTCACTTCATCTTGCCAGAATATACATTTGGATAGTTTGGCTTTTAATACATTCCTTCTGGGGATTTCCAGAAATTGTTCCAAATGTTTTCATGTTCGGCCTTTGATTTAGAGAAGATTAGAATATCGTCAATAAAAACCAGAACAAATTTATTCAGGACTCCTCTAAACACTCTATTCATCAAATCGACGAAGTAAGCTGGAGCGTTACATAAGCCGAACGGCATTACTAACCACTTATAGAGTAAGTCTAGGCCTCTGAATGCTGTCATAGGAACACACTCTTCGGCAATTCGAAGTTGATGGAAGCCTGTAGCTAGGTCCATCCTTGAAAATACTTGTGCTCCATTCAGGCGATCCAATAAATCATCGATTCGTGGCAATGGATATTTATTCTTTATCGTCTGCTTGTTCAAATCACGATAATCCCCACATAGACATAGAGTACCATCAGATTTTGGGACAAACACCACTGCTGCACCCCAATCAGAGAAACTAGGCCTGATCAGAACCTTCCATACAAGCTGTCTTGTTTGATTGTCTAATTCCTCTTTCTCTTTCAAGGACATTCTTCGAATATTGTGAACTACTGGCCTTGCATTTGGGATTTTAGCGATCTTGAAATCTATTTCTCTCTGCGGAGGTAAGCGAACAACTTCTTCAAACACATCCGCATAATTCTTGACGACAGGAATGTCTTTTACGAGGTCGGGAATATTCTCTGTGACTTCAGGGATATTTTCTATTTGAGCAGGAGAAACATCCAACGCTGCCTAGAAGTCTTTTCTATTTGAATTCTGACCCTCACATGGATTGGTTATATAATCACCTGATCTAATCTTCGCCCTGACGACTCTGTCGGCGCATCTTACCTCAGCTTCATATTTGGTCAACCAGTCTAACCCCAAGATAATCAAACTCCTTAAAATTCATGATGATAGAGATGGTGGGGAACTTATAACAGGAAAAAGAGATAGGCACTGCACAAATCCAGCTAAGATCGAGAGACCCTCCAACCGGATTTTGGACAGTGATTGGTTCTTTAAGCTTCCTCAATTTCAAATCCAACTTTTTAACTGCATTCTTGGCAATAAAGCTTCGTGACGCGCCTGTATCAAACAGTACTTTAACTGGAATGTTCTTGACAGTAAGCGTGCCTTCCAAAACATCAAACCTTCCCTGACTAGATGAGCGTGCTGAAGTTTCTGCCACTTCATTCACTTATACCATTCCAGACTTCTTTAAGAGCCAGCAATCCTTTGCAAGATGACCAGTCTGATGGCACTACTGCAACCTCTTTTCTCTTGAAAATCCTTCTTAGATTTAGATTCACTCTTCTTCTGCATTTTCAAAGACTTACATTTCCTAGACAGATGACCTTTTTGATTGCAGTTAAGGCATGTGGCCGTTGTTACTGGTTCTTTCTCAGACCTGGCCCATTTTCGATTGACTTTGGGCTTGTTACTGGCCTCAGATATTGCACTGGCCTCAGGATTATCAGTTTCAGGCTCACCTTTATTACTAGAACTGACCACTTCTTTGTAACGCAACATACCTTTCTTGTCGAGATCCTCTTATTGGTAAGCCACCTATATCATTTCAGAAAAAGGAAGCTTCACATTCCTCATTACATTATTATGATATTTTCTTTGCAGACCATGAATAAACCTCAGATTTTTCCTCTTTGGATCTTGAATCAGATGAGGAGCAAAGTGAGAAAGTTCGTTGAATTTCTTATGATATTCTGGGATGGTCATATCACCTTGTATCAGATAAGAAAATTCATCACATAACCGCTCAGTTGCTTCGGGAGGAGTAAATCTTTCTCGGAAAATCACTTTAAATCTATCCCAGGTGATATCACCTTTTGGATTATCTTTAATAACCGAATCCCACCAAAACAAAGCTTCTTCTTTGAGTGCCCAAGACGCCAGTAATCTTATCTGATCATCCCTCAGCTTTAAACCTTCAAAGATTTTCTCAGCAGAACGAATCCAAGCTTGTGTTTCCATAATGGATTCTTTGCTTAAGAATGGTGATCCACCCAGATTTTGAAATCTCTTGAATAGAACTTCTATATCTGATTCTGGCAGTGGGAGCACAACTGGCTCATTAGCTTGTCGAGCCATACGATTATTTCTGTTTCTACCACTCATTTTCTAGTACGTCTGCAATTAGCAGACAAAGTGTCAGGTCAACAGAAAAGATATTTCAAAATATAGAGACAAATACTTGAATGTAAATGTGTTTACTGGGGTGTATTTCACTCTGCTTTACTCATACTAGGATATTATTGATCCTATCTGTAATGAGTTACCCATCCTAGAACACTACTGGTTCTATTTGTGACGAGTTCGTTGATATGTTATATTCCAGCACTAAGCTTAACCAAAGCTCTGATACCAAATGTTATGACCCCCAAACCCCGTACTAACGGTGGCAAGGGTAATCTTTGGGATATATCACAGAAACAGACAATAGCAGAACAGAATTAAATAAATACACCAGATAATGCACAATAGAATATACTGGATAAACGTAATCATCAGAGTTACACAGTATACAGGATCATAAAAAGTACAAATACAGTTCAGCTATACATAAATGTCTACAGCGGAAACAAACATAAAATGTACAATAGGAGCTGAACAGCATAAAAAGAGATAAATGATAGAATCCATCTTCAGCTCCAGCTATCCAGAGAAAGCCAGCTAAAACCTGAATATAAGGCTGCCCGTGTAGAAAAAGGGGCACCCGAGTTTGAAAGTGAAACAAACTACGAGTCAGTCATGGGACTGGTATGAGAAATCTACTCAACACATTTAAAATAAGGCTAATCACAGGACCACTCCACTTTCGTGGAACGGGCTTACTCCATTGGATTTCCAGTGCTTTAAAACAAATAATTCTTTTAAACATCGCAATGCTTTTTTATAAAAATGAAGCCATTATAAGACTCAGTTCCCATCACACAATGCAACGTAAACCGGAGGATAGAGTCTTTACCTTATAACGGCCAAAATATGCTTGATACGAATAAAACAAAAGCATTTGATATTATTACTAGTGTTTATATGTTTCAAAAACAATTTCAAATCATAAGTATCAATCATAGACGACATTAATGCCCCATACCACTATGTCACCATATATAGGTATACAATCAAAACCGTATAGTCACGTATTTGGAAATTGGCTTTCCATCATGAACCAAGGCAAAAGATAGTCCTTATCGAATTCGAGACCGCCTAGCCCGAGCCTCAGGATCAGAACGCATCAACCCTTTGGATCGTCAGGGTCGGTCCACCGATGTGGATTATTATGTATGAACACTACGTTTCCCCGCCCTTTGGGGCGTAAATGAGCCAACGAATGACTCCATCGGTCCCGGATTGACAGATATAACCGAGGCGCCTCGCAACAGCAACAACCACATAAGTCAAACTCGTCAAGGCGTGTAAAACCACTGACGCAACTTATAGCTAGGAAGAAACGCGTGCCCTCCCTGATGTCCTCTCCTGTTTCTGGTTCATACCGAGGTGTGAGGTTCGCGAATTCACGTTATACACAAAGCTATGCCACATAGGCGGGGCTTTGATCATCACCACAAGACTTTGCTTTTCAACAGAAGCCCTGATCACTGCATCTTAGCATGCCACACAGGCAATTCACGCCATGTAACTGATGGCTATCAATCACACAGACTGAATTCTAATGTCAGACACACAGTCCATTTGCAAGTCCGTTCTAGGTCTAAACGAAACCGTAGGCACTATATACCTTGCATACCCATCGATCTCCATGTACGTCTGGACGATCACCACTCATTATCCATATTTCGGGATGCCTCCTAATCAGGACATCAGTTACCATCGAAACAAGGTGAAGTTCTCCGGTCTTCAACCACCGTCTTCATCTTCGATTTCTTATCGTCGATTTAGTTATTCAGAATGGGATAAACCCGGTCTTTCTGAACAACTCGCGTATATACTAAACAAGTGCTACTCAAACACAACATACGCATCATTTCAGTTCATTTGTCACTAACCGTAAATTAGTAAGAGAACAATTTCCCAAATATTAACCCCGAAGGCCGAAACCAACATCAGATCAAAATCCAGGAATCCATTCGACTTAGCCAGCCTTCAGTTAGTTTCTAAAGTTCACTTCCATATCGTTTATAATATTTTATAATGAATTATCGCTATTTTTATTTATTTTAAAATAGCCCATTTATTCAAACGACGCTTCGGGCCATAACGCGGCCGTGGCGCTGTTTTTCTTCGGATTTTATTTAAGCATATCTAAAAATCTAACCGTTGGATCTTCACAAAATTTATATCATTAGAAAGATCTTTTCAAAACGAATCCAACGGTTCCAGTTTCGGGAAAATCCGACGGTCGGATCTCCCGGTATAATCGTTTGAAGTTTCGATTTCAAAATATGAACTGCAGCGTCGTTATTCGATTTGATATAATTACATGTATATATTATATATAAATATAATCGATTCTGGCGCTGTTTTTCTTCAGATTTGAATTAAACATTCCAGACAATCCAACCGTTGGATCTTTACAAAATTGTTGTCGTTTGAAAGATATTTCCAAAGCGAACCCAACGGTTTCGGTTTCGGGAAAATCCGACAGTCGGATCTCCCGCACTAATCGTTTAAAGTCACGGTTTCAAAACACGAACTACAGCTTCGTTATTCGATATATTTCCATTCTATATATATATATATATATATATATATATCGATTCTTCGATTTCAAAACTATATTCTTTCATACATTTGATAAAAATGATATTTTTATCCAACCGTCTTCTATTTCAACACTTCACTATTTTTAACAATTCATGTATATAATAAAAATGTGATTTTTAAAGTAAAACAATTTATTTCAAAACACGACTATTTTATATAGTTCATATAGATGATAAAAATATGATTTTTATTATAAAATAATTTATTTTAAAATGCGAATACCATTCAACACATGAATATGATTCAACGAATGAATTTCGATTCAACACATGAACGGTTTCTATAGATTGTATATATATAGTAAAAATGTGATTTTTATCATTAAAACAATTTATTCAAAACACGAATACCATTCAACACATGAATATGATTCAACAAATTAATTTCTATTCAGCACATGAACGGTTTCTATAGTTTGTATATATATAGTAAAAATGTGATTTTTATTGTTAAAACAATTTATTTAAAACATGAATACCATTCAACACATGAATATGATTCAACGAATGAATTTCTATTCAACACATGAACGGTTTCTATAGTTTGTATATATATAATGAAAATGTGATTTTTATTGTTAAAACAATTTATCTAAAACACGAATACCATTCAACACATGAATATTATTCAACGAATGAATTTCGATTCAACACATGAAGGTTATTCAACATATTGAAATAATTTCAACAAATGAAAATTATTCAAACACATGAATGTTACAGAAAATTTCGGCAGCATAACGGCAGGGTAGTTAAAACTGGGACCGTCCCTAGTACGGCTCCTCGCTCTACCTTAAAGCCTCGCAGCTTTTTACAATAGGGAATTATGCATCTAGTTCGCACGCAGGCGACATGTATATTTTTTTTCATTTCCACAAACTAATCCTGTGTGGTTTCAACCAAAAAATTCTCAACCACAAATGGGTATCTTTCAACCACAATCAATCAATTTCAACCACAAACAATTCTAATCAACCATTCATAATCAACCAATTTTCACACCAATCACAACCAATAAATATCGTCCATGGTTTGTGAACGAGGAGCGTGTATATATATAAAAGCATTTCACTTCTATTTCAACACATATATAATTTTTACAACGCATATATAACTTATACATCGAACGTACCACTTAAACAACGCTTATACAAGAGGTGTACAACGCTTATATAACTCATACATCGACTATATAATTTATACATCGTTGTTTTCCATATCGTTTATAAATTAGAAATCTCACATTGGGTTCCACTCCAACAAAAATAGCAGAAGGCTCAGAAAAATATGCATTCTCTTCTAGAATGTAGAAGACGTCCACACGAGTCCACTGTCTCTTATTTCATTGATTTTCGTCAAGAAACGAAAAAGATATGATTTTTACAGTGAAATCAAAAACGGTAGCGCTTAGAAGTGCTATTATATAGTTAATTAATATAACAGACGTACCTTTCCTTGAATGTTCGAAACTAGGTTTTAACTTTTCACTCGATCCGTGAAGTGTTGCGTCAATCAGCCACTGCCATGCTGTAGAGGGGAGAGAGGCGCGGCGAACGATGGTGGTGCGGTGGACTCCGGTGGTCGGAGATGACGGTGGTGGCGAGATGAAGGCCCGAACTTTCGAAGTCGAATTCTCCCCCAATTCTGAACGAAAAAATTCAAACCTTATATGGATTTGAAGATCTCGAGAAGCTCTACAAATTCCCTAACTGGAGTGTTTGATTTTGATGCGTGGATTGATCAGAAAATGAACGGGAAGCTTTTGAAGCTTTTCCGTCGTTCGTCGTGGGTGAGGGAGAGAGAGAGCGGGGAGAGAGAGTGCTGAGATGGACGAATGAGGTTTTTTTTTTATTTATATATTTTTAAATTTCGAAAATACCCTCTTTCACCCACGAACACCAATCCAAACCCAACGACTATCGTCCCTAGCATTTTACCCCCATTCCAAACACAATGGGATATGTTTCATAGGCCCATTCGACTGTTTCAGTCAGTTTTCCTTCAATTTAAAATATATAACATCAATATTCGATTTGAACGTACATTTCAATTTGCCAGGGCCACAAACTGATTCGAAAAATTCCAGAAAATTAAATCTAGCTATGTTTTGACGATACGGTCCCAACAAAACTAGTTTTGTCGGATTCTGAGACCGTTTGTAAAATGGCCCTTTTCTGGTCGATCCAATTTAAATGTAATTGACCAAAACACATTTTCCTTTGCCACGCTCACATACTAGTTTCAAAAATTATGCAATTTGAAACCTAGCAATAATTTGACATCCCAGATCCAACAAAAGTGGTTTCGGCGAATTCCGAGGTCGTTTGCAAAATGGCCATTTTCACGAGCTATATAAATTCCATAGCGACCTTTCTGAAAATTCATTTGGCCATAACTTTTGCTTCCTACAATGAAACTTCAATTTTTCAGATTTGTTAGAAAGGTATTCACTAACAGATTTAAATACTTTTGGTTTTACTCAAATCCGTTTTGTTTTGCACCCGGTACAGTTAGTCAAAGTTTGAATTCAAATTTTGAAACTACCGCGCTATTTCAGGCCTTGTTTATAATTAGAATTAGTTACATTCATTTTCAAATGTCAATTCAAACTTACTTTTCATCGTTATTATTTAAAATATTTATTTTAAATATTTGAAATCCACTAAAATAGCCAATTTAAAAATTTTAAATTGGTTCAGATTTTCCGGGTCGTTACAAGCAAACTGCCTCCTAGTCATATACTTCATCCCCATTATCTTAAATATATTCTCATAGCTTTTAATCAATGCTTTTTCTTCAACTTACAACTCTGTACTATTATAGATTTGCTCTTTATGATTTGAAATCACTATAAATCTTAGAAAAGTCAAGCATACCTATTGGACAACCGGGAGCTTCACCGGTGGGGACGTTTACTTACACATAATGTTGAGGCTCTATAGGTGCCACAACCTATAGATACGTGCAAAATCACGCACGCGTATTAACCTTCAAATATTTGGGATATTAGGAGTATCATCAATTTTGTACATAGGATCAAATAAAGAGTTCAAAGATAGAAGGGAAAGAATTAAACATGGTAGGGAGATGGATTTGAGTTTTCTAATATAACTTTTATGCTTTTATTTTCCAAAATCCTTTCTTTTGAAATTCTTTTTGAAATAATACTTTTCTTTTAAAAATCATATTTCTAAAATGTTGTAAATTTTAGCTTTGATTCCACCTATGATAACCGACATTCTTTGACATACCCTAATTATAGTTATATCAACGAGTGTGAAATGTCTAGTATACATAAATTATTTAGAGACTAAGATATCGAAAGATGAAATACAATGACAATATCACAACAGAAGTAAATAATTTATGCAAAAAATTTAGGATAGTATTATTTTAAAAAAACATAACTAAATAAAAGATCACAATATTCAAGTCTCCAGGATGAACGAAACCAGCCTAGTTTGCTTCAAAACATAAGGTGGGCCAGCTACTGTAGCCACCACCGCAGCCACCTCCCGTCGAGTTCACCTACGTCGCTTGAGCCACTAGCACTTCGCTAAGTTCCAGCACCCATTTCCAGCTAGCCACCTTGGTTTGCTTAAGTTCTTTTCTATATCCATTGTTTGCTCACGACAGTAGACATGCATATATATACTAATGTATATGTGTGTATATTTTCTAATTGTGCCGAGATGAATCAACATGTTAGCCCATCTCCCTTGTTTTATGTTGCTATTGAGTTTTCGTCCCGCATTACGGCCAGAAATCGCTGCATGTTCTCGCTTCGTCGGCTAAATGTAAGTTTACTTACGATTAAATTTGTTACAAGTTGCTACTTTGAAATTCACTAAATATGATTGTTTTGGACTATTTTTCTACTGGATTCCTGTTGTTTGGTTGGCTGGCTTTGTTGTGTATTTCAGTCATAGTTGTGGGATTTTAGACTTGATTAGCGGTATGTATGTTGAGTCTGATCACATGCATATATATATCATTGTATATGTATTTTCGACGTACATATTGTAACAACCTGATTTTTTTTTTGGATACTAAATTGGGAATCCACTAATAAATTGGTAATAATCATATTAAATATTTTTCAAAAATTAAATAAGTGAAAATAGAATACTAAAGATAGATGAAAAAAATCCTTCGCATGTGATGAAAAAAGAGAAATTCCGATGTGATTGGAAAAGTGCAACATTATTGGAAAAATTTTCTGATTTCAGAAAGTGTGTTCATTTCTATATGTGTTGTTTCAAAATAATGTTTTCATGCTATGTTTCAAGCTATGAAAAAAATATCAGTAAGTGTTGAAATGTATGTAAAGTAAGGTAAAAAGAAGATTTAATGTTAAATATCCTTTTCATAAAAAGGAAAGAAAGGTAAATTTGAAGATTAGAGAGGAAATTTGTCTTAATTTTAAAAGGAAAGAAATAGTAGTAATAATAAGTTTTAAAGAGATTTTGTATAAATTCTCTAGATACACATATAAAATAAATATATAACATAAAGAGGATTTTCTTTTTAAGGATAAACTTTGCAAAAAAATTGGAGAAAAGTATGGAAAGTTTCAAAATGAGGGAGAAGGACACATTTACACTAAAAGTGGAATTCCCATTTACACTAACATTTGTCCTTCTCACTAAATTCTAAACCTTCCATACTTTTCACCAATTTTTTTGCTAAGTTAGTCCTTCTTCCTATTTTAATCAGAAGGACAATCGGCTTTAATAATTTATTCACAAGGACACACGCTTAAAAGTTTATCTAAAAGGACATAACCCTAAAAAAAATTGTCGCTCATTCCTCTTTTTCGATTTCGTACAACGAAATCAGCAAATCAAAATTAATGAAATCATCTTATATTGTGATCGAATGAAATCAAATTCGCGGCATCTCGTACAGTTGATCATTGAAAATCAAGCGAATAGCAAAATTCAACACCAAATTAGTCTCAAAAATAAACCTCGACTAATTTCTTGTTGTTGCTATAATCATTATAATTTAATGTTCAGTTTTGCCGATTAGGTTTTTTATTTCTCAAGCTGATTCAAGGTTTTTGTTGGTTCTCCAATTTTAAAGATCGACTGCTTAGCAGTTGGGTATCAATTTTATATTTTTTTAGGTATCATTTTTGTTTATTTAATGCTGTTTTATATTCATTTGTTATATTTTTGATGTTTAATTTATTATGTAGTTGAACAATAGCTTTAACTCTGTATTACAAACCATCTTGTTTTGCTTTAATCAATCAAACTGTGATGTAAGTAATTTTTGTGTTAATTTTTTTTAAAACATTATAGCGGTTTTTAGGTAACATTTTTATATTTTTTGGTATCATTTTTACTGTATTCACTGTGCTATGTTTTTCAGTTACTTTTTGTTGTTGTACTGATGTAGTAGTTTTGTAATTCAATTGAACTTATTTCATTTTAATCAATCATATTATGATGTAAACATTTTCCTGCATTAGTTTTTTGTTAAAATATTATAACAGTTTTAGGTATCAGATTTATATTTTATTAGGTATCAGTTTTATGGTTTAGTGTATGAGAACTATGGCAAGTTGGTAGATTTGAGTTGTTTGCTTTGTTAATTGACTTTTATTGATACACAACATTAATTCTTACTGATACCCACTGATAAAAAAATAACACCCACCTACTCAATTCAAATCTCACAAAATAGAACTTATTCTCAATAATATCTACTAACTAGAAAAATAATAGCAATCAATTCAATTCAATTATCACAAAAATGAGATTAGTCTCAATAACACACAATAATACCCACTTGTATCATATGATACCTATAATGATACATAACTAATATACTAGGATACATTATTTTCCTACACGATCTATGTACATACAACACTTCTTCCCATTCCAGGCATGCTTTCATGCAATTACTTTTACTCGTACGCAATCCAATCTTGAATTCAAGTAAATTATAGTAGCATGCAGTATCTGCAAGTATTTCATACACAATCAAACCTGATACCGAGATAAGAATGTAAATTCAACTAGAAAATATAAAACTGATACCTAAAAAATAAAACCGAAACCTAGAAACTGCTATGATGTAAATTCAACTATAAAATATAAAACCGGTACCTAAAAAAATATAAAATCGATACCTAAAAACTGTTATGATGTAAATTCAACTAGAAAATATAAAATTGATACCTAAAAATATATAAAACTGATACCTAAAAGCTGTTATTATGTAAATCCAACTAGAAAATATATAAACTGATACCCAAAAAAAATAGAACTGATACCTAAAAACTTCTATGATATTTTAAAGAAAAAACTAATATAAAAAATGTTTACATTACAGTTTGATTGATAAAAATGACATAATTTCGGTTGAGTTGCAAAGCTAATGCAACAACACAAGTACAAAACTAATATAGCACCAAAATTATCAACACAAAAGCATAACACTGTTATTACAGGAAAACTGATACCTTTAAAAATGGCAAACTGATACCTAAAAACTGCTACTAAATTTACTATCCAAAAAAGTAATTTCCGTCGTTCATCTCTCTCGTTCGATTTTCTATGATGAATTCACGAAATTAAAAATGACGAAATCTTCTTCACTGCCTATGAATCAAAATCCATGGCACCCTCATGAATCGACGAAGCCGATTGAGATGATAAAATTAGGCAAATCTAATAAATTGAGGAGATCGAACAATTCAGAAAATGATCGAACGAGAGAGATGTTTGAAGATCAAATCATGGAGAAAAAACAGCGTTGGAGAAAAATTGAATGGCAAAAATATCGCACGAGATAGAAATGATGAAGAAGAAACAGGGCACGTGATTTAGGGAATTAAAATATAATTAGTGTATTGTCTTTTTGGTTAAATTTTTAATGGACTGTCCTTATGAATAAAAAAGCATTTAATTTTTTCCTTGTGATTATTTTCCTGTCTTACTAATTGGTAAGATGAAAGGGTAGCAATTAAAAGCCAGCTGATGTTGGGCTTAAAGATTGCGATTTGAAGTTTGAGGTGAGTGAAGATTTAATATTTCCTTTTTTTCTATTCATATCTTATGCTTGTATGAAGACTCAAAGATGATTTCTTTACATGAAATTTTTTGTTAGCTTCATGCCTTATTTTATGTGTTGTTGTCTAAATTATAAGTCATTTTAAAATTTGAGACAATTTAATCTGAATGGAACTTGACGTAGTATTAAAAAGAAGAAGAGGTACATGCATACAATTCAAATGCATGTAATATGTATGTTGAATTGTCTCAAAATGGGTATTTGAAAACCGAGATTTTCAAAACCTAGCAAAAATTGGCTGTTAAAGAATATAAAATATGTACCAGTTATTATGTTTTCTAGTTTTGAAATTTTATGCACATAAGCTACATCCGAATTTAAAGCAATTGTAAAAAACTTGAGTTAAAACTTTTTAATTTCGAATTTTTATGATTTTTGCAAGTTGGGTATATGAAAACTGAGATTTTCAAAATCCAGCAAAAATTGATTGTTAAAAATTATGAAACCTGTACCAGTTGATAAGTTTTCTGGCCTTGAAATTTTATTCATATAAATCACATCCATAATCAAAGCTTTAAAAAAATTTGAGTTAAAAATATTAAATTTTGAATTTTTATGATTTTTTCAACTTTGGTATATGAAAACTGAGATTTTCAAAACCTAGCAAAAATTGGTTGTAAAAGAATATGAAATATGTACCAATCATTAGTTTCATGGCTTTGAAATTTAATTCACATAAATTACATCCATATACAAAGCTACTGTAAAAAAATTGAGTTAAATATATTAAAATTCAAGTTTTCTGTGATTTTTTGCAATTTGGGTATATGAAAAATAAGATTTTCAGAACCTAGCAAAAGTTGGCTATTAAAGAATATGAAATCTGTACCATTCGGTAAGTTTTCTTGCTTTGAAATTTTGTGCATGTAAACTACATCCATAATCAAAGCGACTATAAATATTTTGAGTTAAATATATTAAATTTCGAATTTTTATGATTTTTGCAAGTCGGGTATATGAAATCTGAGATTTTCGGAACCAAAACAGAAATTGTTTAGGTATAACTTTTCGGTTTCCTACCGGATTTTGATAATTCTTGATGTTTTGGAAAGCACAGAAAATGTTTTACAACTTTTATATTTTGGGTTTTGAAATATTTTATGAATAACATGGTCGAAAATATCATTTATTGCTTGTCTTGGAAATAAATGATAGCGATAACTAAGTTAAAATCTAAGAATTGTTTTCGTCATAACTTTTGTTTTACTTATTCAAATTGAATAGGTCTTATTGTTTGGAAAATCTTATATTTTTTTCTTACATGTTTTATTCAGGGTGTTTTCTAAGCTTGTTAGATTTATTTAATCTAAATTACATGACAAAATTGAAAATGTTGTAATGAGTGAATATTTGTTGTAAAAGGATCTAGTTTGTTTTATACTTGAGACATTTCAATTCAAAGTTTGGAAATTGTAAACTTATATTTACTTACTATATAAAATTATAACATTTAGTTTTGCACACAACTAATACTGTAAAGAGAGTTTATTGAAGTCATAAATATCAAACTCATATTCTAAATTAGTTTAGTTTCCTTTATAAATGGTTATGATGGAAGGATTTATTTATGAAGTGTATTTGTATTATAAGTGGTTAATTATTTTTGGAAACATGATTTTGGAATTTATAAGGTTAAAGAAATATGGAAAGTAATAAGTTTGGTTTATATTTTTTTTCTTTTGAAATTGGGTAAATTTTTTATTAAAGCCAAAAAGTCGGCCCGGCCCACAATTACAACCCGTTATATGTACGGGGACATTACATAATACAACCAACAGGCTGCTTTTCACTTTACTTCTTTATTCTTTGAAAAGCAACCCGAAAAGCAAAGTTAGGGCACAACAAAAACTATCATAGTGGACGTAAATTCTCCCGTCCCCTTCCTCCAATAGCTTCCTTCCAGTTCCACCTCCCAATAGCAATCATTCTCGTTTCGTTGCATTGGTAAGAGGCTTCTTGTTAGTTCTTCTGAATATTGTAGCAATTTCTCTATTAATTATGGCAGAATTAGCTAATACATCTCTCATCTTCTTCTTAAAAGTATAAGAATTTCTTTCTCTCCGTGTCTGCCACACTGTGGCTGCGAGGCCAACCCTTACCATCAAGTGAGACACGTGTCCTCCATCGTTCAGGTAGTTGATTTCTTCCTCTAAGCAGTTTGGTTTATATATATATATATATATATATATATATGAATTTTGAGACATGACTTATGAACTAAATTTCAAATTTGGGATTTTGAAACAATAATACATCATAAGTACCACTTTGAAATACGAATTTTAATATTATAACCTTGTGGAATATTTATTTGTGTGTGTTTTCAATAAGTGGAGTGTACTACCATTTTGTAAATATTGAAGTAATGCGGTGTGGTATGGGACGCATGTGTATTACTTGAGTAGTTATTATTTGGATGTATATAAAACTTTTTGAATTGATGTGTCTTTAGTTCGTCATTGAGATGGCATGCCTATATACCATTCTTATGATGGTATTTTTTTTTATTTTACTCTATATTAATACTATGGTGGCTTGATTTAATGTCATAAACCACTATATTTTTCTAAATGGTAGTATGACATGCCTAATCTTATTTATGACTTGACAATCGGATTGGTGGGTATGCATCGGTTTTATCTTGTTTTTGGCATTTTTCTAGGTTTGGTTGCCATGTGGTTTTTCTGAAATGTAGGTATATTTATTCAAGTCATGGTTGTATTTTAGTCATAACACTACTAAGTTTCATGGTACTTATTTATATGGAATAGTATTTGTTAAGCCTCTCTTTGATTTTGGGTTGGGATAGATTGGACTTTGTTGTACCAATGGGCCAAAACTCCATCTTGATCGGACCTAATTCAGGATCGCTGCCTGAATTGATGGTACTTCACTTGCCAATTTACCACCAAAGGTCAATAGTTTGTTACATTGGGCTAATTTTATTTTTCGATCAAAATCCTCGATCGGCGGGTCGTGGGCTACAGCAGATAGAGGCATGGGGGTCCCAAGTGTAGTGTTGTGAACAGTTAGCATACAACCTTCGCCTTAGACTGTCTTGGGGTGTTGCGGCATTATGAGTAGATTACATTGCTGATGTCTTGATGCGCGCTCAAGCTCTACCATAGTGATTTTACAATACTAGCGCCTGTTTATTTGGTACATGTTATGAATTGGGTTATATTTATCCTAAATTCTACAAAAATGTTTTTACATCTTTCGATTTGCTATAATTATGTTGTTTTATATATGATAATTGTTATTAATATCATATTGGTTTATATACGATAATACGGGTTCGTTTATGTTTACCATATTGTTTTATATACGATATTTGGAATGGGTGTCATATTGATTTATATATGATACTCTAAGTAGATTTATACTTATCTTATTGATTTATACGTGGTGATTGTTGTTGGTATCATATTGATTTGTATACGATATCTTATCTTAATCTATTTTTCTTATATTGACAATTATTCATGGTTTCACATCGATTCATATATGATGCTATGGTAGGATATATTTGTTGACATATTATATATATATATATATATGATTATTTAATCTATGCCATATTGATTTATATAGACGATACTTGGTTTATTTCTTTCCTATCATATTGTTAACATAATAAGCGTTATTGTTCACTATCCGTACATCCAACTTCACTCACATTAGACATAGTCTGACCCATATGATTTTTTTTTACAATCCTCGGGTCAGGTTGAGGATTGGTTGCAGGTTAGGTTTGCGTGGACTTTAGCAACACTCTTATCATTTTCCATATTTTGGGATTTTGGACTATGCAGCTTTGGATTTATCAATAGCTACTAGTTATTATGGTATGTATGCTATTATGTATTTTGGGGGTGGTATTATGTACCATGGACTATGTATTACGGACATCACTATTATGATATGCATTACGTATTTTGTTGTTGTCATTGTGTTGCAATTGATTCTATTATATTTTGTACTATGTAACTTATGAAATTTTCCTGTACCATTGCTTTGAACCTAGACTGAGCAAGAATGGTAGGTTGAGAAGTTTTAATTTTTTCGTGCCAGTGTTCGTTCAAAAGAATAAGTAAAGCATTTATCCCTATCGAGTCCCATTCTCCATGCTTTCCGACAGTATTACTTAATGTTGCTCTTGGTTAACATGGGTATAAAGGCTGGGTGTTAAATGTATATATCCATACGCTAGCTGCTCATTCGTATTGCACATTCCATTTGCACCGTTTGCTATGATTCACACATGTACCTAACTTACATGTTTCCATATAACACTTTTCCCTGTGTTATTTCCTACTTTCTCACTGCTGAAATATTCATGCATGTATAGTCCATACATATATACTTACTGTATGTTAGAATTTCAACTCCAAAAGCCTAACCGTCCGCTGTCAACCTGATGCAAAGCTCCTTATGCATGCACAATATGGCTATTGTTTTCCCTTTTGCATTTGTCAACATAGTATTTTTCCATCTCCTTACCTGGACCGGAAAGGTAGTGACTTGAAATCCTATATTTACTAATTATAAAATCTATGTGGGATTAATTTATTTCAGTAGCCTTCTTCCCTAAGAAAAGGTTACGACTATTTTTTTTATTGAACTACTTGCTTGCTGCATGATTATTATTAATAAATTTTGACCTTTGTTGAGTAAGGGATCCAAGTCCGCATCTTATTCTCTCTAGCCTTCTTGCATGACATGTCTTACACATAAATTGACATACCTAGAACATAATTTAGCCACAGCCTTAGAGAACATTCAAACCTTAGGTTGTGTAGTAAATATTGTTGTGACTTAAAAAGGCGTACAACCCCTTATCTGGAACTATGCGAGCCGTCTATTAGATTTTCAGCAAGTTCCACTATTATGCATATTTTGACTTTTGGTTGGCCTTTGCCGTAGCACTTGCTAATATGCTTTTTCCATTGCTTGTCACTGGTACATGTCTTACATACTTGCTTGTTATATAATTTTATTTATGTATTGTTGCATCTTAAGTTTGAGCATGGTAAGTGGACCCTGTTTCGCTACCACCCATTTTGTTATTGATGCATGCATGTATTTCAACCCCTTGGGTATATATTTCATCAATTTTCATGGGATGTTATATTCAAACCATTTAATATACTCTCAGGATTAACATTTATATTGATGTGTTTATTTGAAGCAACTTACTTGAAATAAGTTAATAAAGCCTCCGGTGTTTTATGCTTTTGGCATGGAACGCTCGAGTCAGACTCCAAGTGCTACCAATACAAAGATTTCAGCTCAAAAAAGAGAGAGGCATGTAGAGACGCATACACGCGCAAGCATGAAAAATTGTAAAGCTTTATCTATTAAAATTTATGTATACATTGCATATTTTTCTGATGTACAAAATACTGTATAAAACTCTGATATTTATATGAAAATTTATTCCGTTACAAGCATTGTGTACTATCATTCTGTTTTTAATTCTTTTTAAAGCCTGTAAGCCAATAAGAATATGTCATTTTAAACTTTTTGAGTGGGTTAATTACCGACCTGGGACGGTCAACATGGTAAGTCAATATATTTGCTCAATACGAGAACGGTTTAGTCCAATAAAAGGAAACATATCATAGGAATCTTCTACAAACTCAAGTGTTTTCTCAATGTAAGACCGTTTCATCTGAGAGTTTATGACTCATGAGATGCAGTTTATGTTGGTAAAACCCTTCATTTGCTTATAGTCGGCACTTAAGATTCGTCATTCTAAATTTTGGACCATGAGTTCTTGCATCTTCTTTTTGAACTTTTATTGCATAGCATTCAACATTTATGAAAGCCGTGTACCTAATAATTCGTCTGTTGAAGATTTTAGGTCCATCTTGACTCATAATTACTAGTGATACCCTAATCAGTGTAACTCATGTTCTCCGCCAATCCTTTTGGGTGGCAATGACCATGAGATTTTCGGGAAACTAAGTGGCTTATGTGCATTGCTTAACAAGTTATACCAAGCCAGCATATTTTTTTCTTCTTTTACAGAATCCATCCTGAGAACTGTGAGTCTTGGAACTAAGTCTTGGAATTTAAATGTTGTGCAAATATGAATCACTTCTTGCGTTATTCCTGCCTTTGCTCATATTGACTTTCTCCGTATTCTGGGATATTCTTATGTATATTGCAGCCTCATGGTATTATTATTTCTTGTAATGGTGTTTGACACCGCGGATCGTCCCAGGCTACGATAAAACTATGTATCTCAAATTCATAATGGCTTGCCCCCAGTGCATGACTATTGCTCAATCTTCTTTTTTGTACCTTATACTGATACCATTGTTGAATATTAGCTCTAATTCCCTAGGAAGCGTTATTAATTTTTTGGATTCGAGTTATGCCATATTCGCACAATCGCCTTTTAAGCATCGTTTATCCTTAGGTTTGAAGCAGAATACCAATGCTCTTTGATTCCTTTATGATTGGAGCTTTGTAGATGAGGAAGCCTTTGTGTTGAGAGATTATAGGTTTTCTTAGCGAAGGAATTCACTCTCATAGGAGAATGCTTTCATTGCCATTTGACCGATGTATTCATCTCTACTCCTTTCTGAAGCTTGCAACTGGTCGATGTTAACTAGTTGGATTTCCAAAGTTAAAAATTTAATCGGTGCAATGAGCTTTGTTAATGTGTCGAGTCGCTGCACTCTATCTTACTTATTTCCAAGTGTATTCGCCTCTTTGTCGAGTGCAAGCTGACTTTTTCTTATTGCGATGTCCTAATGAAGCCATGGTACGTTTTCCAAGCATCGTCCAATCCCAACGTGGTTATGTTGCCTCAATACCATGGATCATCACGAGAAACATAAGCTAGATGTGATTAGCTTGCAGTTGGCGTGCTAGAAGCTTTAAATTTATTGGTGAAAGCTCTTTTCTCTTGCCAAAATATGTGGAGCTTCTGAGCTTGTCAGTACATTAGGAGCCTCGACTTTATTGACTAGTCCAATGTTTCTCTTTGGAGAGATCTTCGACTTAAGTGCCCCTGGCAAAGACTTTAACTTATTTCAACTTGATTGACATATCGATTCCATTGAATGCTCCCGTAGAGGGCTTGAACTTGATCTAGCATTCATCGATTTGTCATGTAGATGGACGTATCGAGTTCATTGAAAGACTCCAGAGAGCTCGTTAACTTAATACAACCTTATCAACTTTATCAAACATATCGATGCAGCGATGTCATTGTATGACTCCGGAGAGCTTGTTGAGTTAATCCAACCTTATCGATTTTATCGAACGGATCGATATAGCGATGTCATTGGATGACACTAGAGAGCTCTTTAAAAACCCAACGTTCATCTACTCCGCTGATTAGTTCTAACATCGGAGACTTCATTGAGTGCCTCACTAATGGGAGGTAACCCAACGTTCGTCTTCTCTCGCCGACTGAATTAACATTGGAGACTTCACTAAGTGCCTCCGAAGAGGTCTTTTACCTCTACTGTGGAGAGGTTGCCTTTACTATGCAAAGGACTTTGGTGTCTACTACGCAAAGGAATTTTACCTATACGGGGAGAGATTTCCTTCACTACGCAAATGATTTTCCCTTTACTATGCAAAGGACTTTCACCTTTACTACACAAAGGACTTTAGTTTTTGCGTCATTCCACAGGTCAGGCTTCAGTCCCCTTGACGGATGCTTGATTGTGGCAAGTGATCGTAGGTAGACCGAGGTCCCTTTGCCCCCTTGGTAGAACATGCAAGGTTGCTTCATTCTGCAGGGCGGACTTCAATCCCCTTGTCGTATGCTTGACCATGGCAAGCGATCGCAGCTAGGCCGAGGTCCCTTTGGCCCCCTTGGCAGAACTTGTAGGGTTGCATCATTTCTCAGGGCGGACTTCAGTACCTTTGTCGAATGCTTGACTCTGGAAAGTGATCGCAGTAGGACCAAGGTTCATTTGGCCCCTTGGCAGAACTTGTAAGGTTGCGTCATTCCATAGGGCGATAGACTTCAATCCCCTTGTCGGATGCTTGATTATGGCAAGCGATCGCAGCTGGACCGAGGTCCCTTTGGTCCCCTTGGCAGAACTTGCAGGGTTGCGTCATTCTGCAGGGAGGACTTCGGTCCCCTTGCCGGATGCTTGACTGTGGAAAGCGATCGCAGCTAAACTAAGGTCCCTTTGACCCCCTTGGTAGAACTTGCAAGGTTGCATCATTTTGCAGGGCGGACTTCGTTCCCCTTGCCAGAAGCTTGATTGTGGCAAGCGATCGTAGCTGGACCAAGGTCCCTTTAGCCCCTTTGGTAAAACTTGCAGGGTTGCATCATTCCATAGGGCAGACTTCAGTCCCCTTGCCGGATGCTTGACTATGGCAAGTGATTGGAGCTGGACCGAGGTCCCTTTGCCCCCTTGGCGGAACTTGCAGTTTTTTTGGATTTAGCTTTGTGCCTGCTTGCTGCTCCTTTGGTTGTTAGACTCTTTGCGACTCTTTCCATTCACTCTTCAAGGCGGTGCTTTTCGTCCTTGCATTTGTGCATATTGACAATTATAGCACTCAACGCTTGAACTAGTGTTGTTGGGATCGTCACGCCTTGTCGAACTTTAAAGAAGCAAGCGCTCGTCGGATAGCCTGCCATATAAAATCATCTTTAAGAAAATTTTGAATTAACGAAAAATTCCATAAATAAGAGATTGACTTAGGTGGGCATGCTTTTAGTAGTAGATATGAAACCTCCCTTTACCATGGGAGGTATATAATTGTAAAAGAATGTATAAGCATTTTTTATAAGAACAGAGCAATGCTTTATGTAGAGAATTGACACAGGCTGTTGCTATTCCAGGTTCCTTGTATTTGTACCCCATCAACAGTCATTGGAATGAAGATGCCATCCAAGTGTCTCTGGCTGATCTTATAAGGCTTATGCTAATTAGGTCCTAGCCCTCCAGCGTTAGTCATTTCCCATTTCAAGACATAGTCTCCAACTTTGAAAGCTCTCTACTGGGCTTTGGTGTGGAATTTCTTAGCTATTACTAGAAGAATGGGAGCTTCTAATTCCATAGGGATCATTGCTTCTATAGGATTGTACTCTAGGGCATCTAAATAACTTTCCATTTTTTCCCAAATTTTGTCAGATGAGTAAGAACCACCTGCTACGGAACTGAGCATTAGCCTTACACCATTCTATGTTGACGTTTTGACCTTAAGGCCTGATTGAAGAGGATTTGTTGTAATTTACCCTCCCGTATTAACTCTTCGATTTGGTTCATTAAATACGACATCCATTAGTATCATGCCCACGCTGATTATAGAAGCAACAATTTTTTTTAGAATTCATTGCCTTCTTCCATATCCTCTACTGCGGTAGTTTTGGATAACATCCTGCGCTTTTGGTAGAAAAATAGATGTTCTCTGGGGTATCGCTCAAGGGGGTCAAATTATTGGGTTTGAACAATCAAGGCCTCTTACTATCGATCTTTTCTTTGAGAGCATAGATTTGGTTCAACAACATCTCATTCTAAGCATCAATTTTTAGATATAAACTTTCCATAACAGCATCGAACTCTTTTCGAGTTACGACATCTCTCAGAGTTTGGCCAACAGATGGATTATTATTTTGAGAAGTGGCGGAGACATCTTCAACAGCTTTACCAGAATCTCTCATAGCTTTACTGTGTTTTTATGAACCAGTTCTTCAAGGTACGGGATTAGCTTGAGCGGTGAGAAGCACACCTAGCTTATCCATTAAGGCTTTGTTTGATGTTTCCATTTGTCTATTCAAGCTAGCAACAACCGTGTCCAACTCATCTCGAGTTATGCCAACTCCAATTCCAGAGGATTGACCAACACTTGGGTGATTAGTTTGTGGAGTGGAGATAGCTTCATGATCAACATTCTTCGAACCTCTAGCGGATTGGCTAACTCCCTTCTTCGATGGAGTCATAATTTCGTGCAACTCACTAATTTTTTGTAGAAATATTTTGAATGGGCCTGACTTTAGATCGTGTGGATCTATCATAAAGGACAGGCTTCAAACTTCGATGTCCCCCACAAAGATCTCAACCTTTATATGTGGATGTGGCCCCACGATGGGTGCTAAAAATATTAATGTCAAAAAATGAACACTAACACCCTGAGAAGTGTGTACACACCTTTAATTTGTTTAGATCTAGATTAGGGGAAATCACAAAACAAGTAAAAACAGAGAGCAATAATAGAGGTTCGGCCTCAGTTTTGGCCTACGTCCATATTAATGGAGGATTTTATTATCATCTCGATTACGAAGTACGCATTTTCTACCATTTCATGCATATTTTCTCTTTATGCAACAAATCTCTCTTCACTTTCTACAATCTCTTCAATCTACCATTGAAATACTTAGATCTCTCTAGATGTGAAGGTAGATCTTCGATAATCTTGCACTTGGATGATCTTTGGAGATTTCTCGATGGTTGACATGATGGATCGGAGCTTGAAAAGAGCTTTAATGAAGTTTGAGATGCTTTACAATGTTGGAGAATGAAAATGGCAGCACTTCATGGCTTGAGAATTCAGTCCCCTTCAATATGTGAAATGGCGTTTATAGGTGTGGTCACAAGTGGTGAAGGCTCTGAAATTGGTCTGCAGGCATTCGTGTCGTTTAGTGGCCCGAGTCCTCAGGTCTGTCAATGACTCCATGGGTCGGCAAACAACCTGTGTAGTTAGGTCGGCCAACGACCTACTGTAAACCTGTGAAGTTAAAGCGCTTAGCGGTTTTATAATGGTGGAGGTGTAAAAAGGTGCAGCGGGGACAAAGCGGGGAAATAGCGAGGATATAGCAGAGACACAAAAAGGTTCATTAGATGTAAAACCAAATATTTAAAAAATAATTAATAATTTTTCTCACATTATATGTTTACAGTAAACTAGTATTAGTTAATCTTATATAATAAGATCACGGAATATCATAGTTATGCATGCTAAATTTGACGAGTGTAATTGATTGTTACTATATATTAGGCACTTACACCTTAAATTTATCCCTTTACGCTAACTTTATTAATTTTTTGAAAATAGAACTTGTAACAACCCGGGTTTTCAAAACCAATTTAAGTTTTTTATTTTGGCTATTTAATGAATTTTAGATAGTTAAAATGGTTTATTTTAAATAATAAAGATTTAAATTTTATTTAAATCGAAGTTAAAACGTATAAATTTATTTTAATTATAAAATAAGCCTGAAATGGCGCGGTATTTGAAATTTCGATTTTAAATTTCAAATGAATGTGCAGGATTCAAAATAAATCGGATTATAGTAAAACCAGAAATATTTGAATCTGTTTAATTATATCTTTCTAACGAATGTGAAAAATCCAAATTTTGTAACGAGAACTAATAGTTAAGTCCGGTTTAAATTTTAAAATAGTCGCTATGGAATTTAATTATATTTAAAATTAAATATAGCCCTTAAAACTAGCCATTTTGCGAACCACCTACGTTCTTGACAAAACCATTTTTGTTGGATCTGGAATGTCAAATTAATGATAGATTCCAGTTTTCTTAATTTTTGGAATCAATATGTGAGCGTGGCAAAAGAAAACGTGTTTTGTCAATTTTAGTTGAATTGGATCGACCAGAAAATGGCCATCTTTCAAACGGTCTCCAAATTCGACGAAATTAATTTTATTAGGACCATATTGTCAAAGCAAAGCTAGATATAATTTTTCTAGAATTTGGAGTCAGTATGTGGCCCCAACAATTTAAAATGTACGTATAAAATTCAATCTATTGATTTTATATTTTAATTTAAAGATAAACTAGTCAAAACAGTCGAATTGGCTTACGAAACATATCCCATTGTGTCCGAAATGGGGATATTTGGCTAGGAACAATAGTCTTTGAGTTTGATTTGGAGTTAGTATCGATACAAGGGTATTTTTGGAAATTAAAATTATATATATATATATATATTCTGGCCAATAGAAATTTAGAAAAACCCTAGTTTCCAAAATTGAAAAAGAAAACCGCCTCTCACGACGAACAACGGCGGAAATCGCTCCTCCCTTCCCTTCCATTTTTCTCCCAAACCGCTCTGAATTAGACCATGGTCCTTTAGGGAAATGAAAGAGCTTCTTCCCCTCTTCAAATCCATACCACCCTCGCCAAATATCACTGAGTGTGGAGAGAGAAATTGTGCCACAAAGTGGTGTCATTCGCTACTGTTTGCTGATGTCTGGGAGGAGAGGAGTTGGTCGTCGTTCAAGGAGTAGGGGAGGCACTCGTAGGCCGTCACGGTGGTGCGATCCGATCGTGGTCAAGCCTCTCCATTCTCATGCAATCTCGAACACTAGTTTTGAACAGTCAATGAAAGCCATAGCCTATGTTAATCAATGAAGAAGATGGCAGTGTAATTGTTTTAATTTAATTAATTAATTTAAATTATGTGATCAAAGTTTAAAAATCCGTAACTCTTTCATACTAGATCGAAATTGAGTGATTTTAGTCCTGTTGCGATCGTCGGGATGAGAGCTTCACAACAAGACTCATTGGGTCCAATTTATAGCCAATTACAATTTGGGTGCAAATTCAAACCCGAATGGTGCTGAATTCTCAAGATGAACACTGATGGAGTGGAAACTAATGTGAGAACTCTTTCTCACTAAAATTACTTTACAGTTAAACATATACTAGGATGCAGACAAGGCTTAGTAGCCCCCGACACTATTTATATTACAAACCATGGTTGTTTGTTTGGATTTTATTGTGTTGTGATGTGATGTGAAATGTATATAAAATATTTATGTGTTGAATAAAATGTTAGGATAGTAAAAATATCATTTTTATTGTATAAATGAATTATATGAAACATTCATGTGTTGAATAAAATGTTAGAACAATAAAAATATCAACTTTATTATATAAATGAATTATATAAAATATTTATGTGTTGAATAAAATGTTAGAACAATAAAAATTTCATTTTTATTATATAAACGAATTATAAAAAATATTCAGGTGTTGAATAAAATGTTTGGACGATAAAAATATCATTTTTATTGTATATATGAATTATATAAAATATTCATGTGTTGAATAAAATGTTTGGACAATAAAAATATCATTTGTATTGTATAAATGAAATATATAAAATATTCATTTATTGAATAAAATATTTTGTCGTTAAAATATAATTTTTACTGTATATTTGAAAAACATAAAATTCTCCTGAAATGAAAATAAATATTCATTTACAAATCGGACGATTTGTTTATGAACACACAGTTAACTGATATTGATTGGGATGATAAATTTTACACATCGCCCAATTGCACAAATAAAATCTGTGTTTGTTGATTGAAACCCCACATGGGTATTGGGATGATATTTGACGTACTCTAATCTCAATTGTTTAGTTGCATGTCAATCGATTGGTTAACAGACTATTGTAAGCGTTAATTATTTATATTTAATGCTTATGCACTTGTATAATGCGCTCTGATGATGGCTGACTGTGTATAATTATGGTTGTGTACATGTGTGTATGAAATCCATGTAAATAAAATTACCATAGTTGACTGTGTCTGATTCTAATTCAGAAATAACGAATATTTTAAAATAAAGAATATTTTAAAATAATGAATATTTTAAAATAACGAATATTTTAAAATAATATTCTGTAAAGGATTAAAATATGATTTTGATACCCGATTAGGGATGGACATGAAAATATTGAATCGTGTGAAGCCGTGTTGTTTAGATTTGCGCCATTTTAACGCGAACGATATTTATATTGGTTTTATTCATTTTCATAATGAATATAGAAAAAGAAATGATTTCAAAATATGATATTTTGAAAATATTATCATTCATATATTATAATGATAAGGAGTACTCAATTTTGATTTAAAATTGAAATGAAAGTGGGAATCGTTTTAAAATGAATTTACAAATGATTTATAAACTACGTTTTAAATGGAAATCGTCGAAATATATGATATATATATATATTATATATATATTTAATGGCCTGAATAGAATGTGTCGTGCCGCGACTGTCGCGAATTTCGACCATTGACTTCGAATTGACATTACGTGAGATCCGACCGTCGGATTCTCCTGAAACCGGAACTATTAGGTTCGTATCGAAAAGAGCTTTCCAAATAATATATGAGATTTGAAATCTAATCATTGTTTTTTGGAATTATGTCCAAATCAAATTTGGAAAACGTCGTTGTAAGTGCAGTTCGATGACCGTTTATGGACATCGACTGAATGGGCCATAATAAAATTCTTAAAAACATTAATAATTTATGTAAAATCATAATAAATGATTTGGAAAGAATTGGGATGAAAAATTCTATGTTAGTAAAGATAAAATATATTTTTATCAAAATGACTAGTTATTAACTAGATTTGAAATCCAATAATTTTTAGATAAACTAAATTGAATTTGTGAATGGTTTTAATATAACCAGAAATTTCCAATGAACAAATTGGAATCGATTTGGAATGGAAATAATCTTTGGAATATTTCGATATTGGATTCCGTGATTTTACTGATATTGTTATGGAAATTTGGAGATATATCTATATCGTTATTTCCAATACGATATTTGTTGGTTTCAGAATTTGATATTCAGTATAAGCCGATATAATTTCTATTAAGAGCCTTGTATTTAATATCAAATGGGATTTTGGGTTTGTCATTAATGGTGTCTTTAGTAATGCTGTACTTAAGCCCAGTTGAGAAAAGAATAAATATTTAATTAAGATTTAGAGAAGTTTGCTAATTAATTAATATCTAATTGGAATTGAATAAAAGAATTGGATTTTTGGGTTTATCGTGAACGGAGTTTTAAATAACACTTGTTCTTTGACCCGATTAATAGTGAAATGTGAGTTGGAATTTATAAATGTTTTTATTAAGATTTAATGAAAATTTTCCAATGCAAAGTTTTCCAATTTAATATAACAAATTGGAATGTAATGGAATTCGATTTGGTAATAATCAAAGTGAACTTCTATGGAGGAAGACTGTTAATATATATGGAATTTAAAAGGCTTGTCGTTATTCCATTTATATAATTAGTCGGATACGGAGATTGATATCAATTATATATTGATCTGTTTTTCCATGAAGATTCCATAATTAATGGGAAGTGATTTTGGGTTTATCGTGAACTGTGTTTTAAACGACATTAGTTCTTTAACCCAGTTAAAGACAGAATTACATGTCGAACATTGTATTTAAAACTGTACCATACATCGCTACTAAATATATATCTATTTGGTGGCGGATAATTTATTCACTTGCTTAACACCCTTCTCTGAGACGTACGAGAACAGAGGTTATATATCGGTAGAAATCAATGGTACGGTGTAGATTGTCAGTGTGGCATGTTGGATTTCCCAAAGTTAAATAATCATTAATATTGATTTTTGGGAAGATTAAAACTAAGTGGAGTTTTAATGAATCTTTAATTAGATTGAAATGTCAATATGATAATTTAAATTATCAAATTTGTGAGATGATCGAGAATGGAGTGCCCCCAGTTTTACTCCAGGAGATAGTTAAATCTTTAACTAGATTTGAATGTGAAAAGGTAATTATATTTACTGATAACACCATGGTGTTAGATATGGAGTATTACCAGTTTTTCTCCATGGGATGAATAGGTCGGGATTGGGAAATTAAACAAATGATTACTTCGGTATGGTTCGATAATCCTGACTAGTTGATAAACCTTAACTTGGTTCAGAATTGAGATCCAAAGGAAGATTAAAGTATAAATTTAAAAGAATTTATATTTGATAAATTAATGGAAACCTTTCCCAAAGGATATGAATATTTGAATAAAAGAATATTCAGAATTGGAATGAGGTGTATGTTGTGCTTTTATAGCAGCTGATTATAAAATACGTGAATTATTCGAAAAGGCTAGGTTTATACCCATTCTGAATAATTGATTCGATGATAAGCCGACAATAAAGACGTGGTTAAAGACCGGAATTCTTCACATCGTTTGGATGATTACTGATGTCTTGATTGGGCTGTACACCTAATATAAGGTAATAAGTGGTGATCATCCAGACGTACCTGGAGATCGACCGGATAAGCGAGGACCTCTCTCCTATATTGGACATATGGGATGAGGAATAAGGTGCCTCTAATTTCGTTCAGGCCCAGAACGAACTAGTAAATGGATGTGTGTCTGACATTGAATTTTATTCTATTTTGATTGATTTCTATCAAATATATATATCTATTTGGTGGCGGAGAATTTATTCTCTTGCTTAACACCATTCTCTAATATGTACAAGCTTAGATGTTATATATCGATAGCCATCAGTTGCATGGCGTGGAATGTCAATGTGGCATGCTGAGATGCAAATCATCAAGGCTTCTGTTGAAAAGCAGAGTCTTGTGGTTGATGATCAAAGCACGACTTTTAATATCATAGCTTTGTGTATTGCATTAATTCGCGAGCCTCACACGCTGGTATGAACCAGAAACGGGAGAGGACTACAGGGAGGTTATGTGTTTCTTTCTAGCTAGGAGTGGTGTCATGATATGGAGCCCAAACATTTTTTACTTATGTGGATGATGGAAAGCGAGGCGCCTCGGATATATCAGTCATTACAGGGTCGATGGACGATATGGTCGACATACTGACCAGACTTATGCCCCATACGGTGGGGAAACGCATTGTTCTGGAATTACCAATCCTCAAACGTAAGAGAGGACCGACCCTAAAGATCCAAGGTGTAGTTGCGACTGATCCTGAGGCACGGCCTAGAGTGTCTCAAATTCGATAAGGATGATCCCTTGCCTTGGTTCATAGACGGAAATCCAATTTCCAATACATTACATTTCGGTTTTGATTGTAGAGCCTAGTATGGCGACATAGTAGCATGGGATACAATGCCTTCTGTGATTGATACATTTATACTTTTAGTGATTTTGACACTATATACCTATAGTAATATCAAAATAATTTGTTTTAAATGTACCAAGCAATCCTCCGGCTTGCGTTGCATTGTGTGATGGGACCTGAGTCTTATAATAGCTTCATTTTTCCAAAAAACATTGCGCTATTTGTTTTATGCACTAGTATTGTTGGGAGGAAACTCGTTCCGTGTTATATGGCATGGTCCTTTGATTTTCTTTGTTTTAAAGTAAAGATTTAATAACTCTTTTAGTTCTCACACTAGTCACACGACTTACCTGGAGTTTATTGTTTTAACCTAAACTCTGTGTGCCCCTATTTTCCACACGGGCGACTAGTAGTTTTCGTTTTGTAGATATTATATTCACATGTTCCTAAATTTACAGCTGGAACTATACTCGGAAAGCTCTGTATCCATGTATTTCTTTCAGTTATGTTATGTATTATTTTTCCGTTGCATTGTAGTTTTAAATCTATGATATCTCTCAATGTGTAATATTTATACATACTCTGTTATAATCGTGTACTCTGATGTAAATTATTGTAATAAACAATGAAATGTTCTTCTATTTGTGTTCTAATTTTTCGTGTTCTCAGCTCAGTCCGGGCTTTCACGTAAAGGCGAGTTTGGGTCGTTTCATGTTGGTATCAGAGCTTTCGTTTACAGAGTTCAAGAACAAGACACATTAGAACCGAACGAAAGAATTCATCAGAGATTTAATTAGTAATATCTAATGAGAATGACTCGTTAGAGATGGGATCAGTAGTATCCTAGGATGAGTTAGAAGAGTACTATTTATAAAAAAACAATTTTAGTTTTGAAAATTTAAATCTTATTATACATATTTGAATATTTATTTTATTTTTAATTTAGACTATCGAGTAGATGAAGATTTTGCATATACACCTAATTAGCGTGTGTAGAAGTCTCAAATATATTAGGTGGATATAGAATCATACTCTAGTCGCTCGAAGATGATTCTGATGATGACCATGGCATCATCAGTATTTATGTTCGAGTCTCGAAAGTGGGATATCTATATATTTCCAATTGACTGGTGTGAGAAACAAAACTAGATAGGGTTATTTGTTGTGATTTGGCACTAAAAATTGGATTTTTGGGTATATATATTAAATGTGTTTGAAAAGCTAATCAACTAATTGATTGATGATTGTGTTGTGTGATTATTCATTTAAACTAACATGTGAAAATTGATTGGAATTGCATGCATCTACATGTACATACATCGAACAGGTCATAGCATGAAAGCTAAGAAGAGAAATAAAATTGTATCCCCGACAAACAGGTACATGTTTACTATATTTCTTGGGTTTTGATGATTTTATGAGCCGATTGGCTAGCTGCTTGGATTTTTCTTTTTCTTTTGGATTGATGAGGGCCCTGTGAGGCTAGTTGAGGTTTTAAAGGTCTCCCCATACAAAGAAGGTTATGGTGAGTTTTTCGAAAATTTAGGGTGTTGGCCAAATTTTTGAAAAATAAAAATTCTTAGAAACTAAAAAGTTTAAGAATGAAAGTCAAAATGAAAGTTTAGTTGGTTAGTTAAACAACTTTAAGCTCCGTTTCTTTTCGAGGACGAAAAGATTTTAAGAGGGGAGATTGTAACAAGCCAGATTTTCAGAACCAATTCAAAATTTTTATTTTAGCTGTTTTAATAGATTATGGATATTTAAAATGGTTTATTTTAAATAATAAAGATTTAAAATTTATTTAAATTGAAGTTAGAACATATAAATTTATTTTAATTATAAAACAAGCCTGAAATGGCGCAGTAGTTTGAAAATTCGATTTTTAATTTCAAATGAATGTAAATGATTCAAAATAAATCGGATTTTAGTAAAACTAGAAATATTTGAATATGTTTAATTATATCTTTCTAACGAATGTGAAAATTCCAGATTTCATAACGAGAATTAAAGTTAAGTCCAGTTTAAGTTTTAAAATAGTCACTATGGAATTTAATTATATTTTAAATTAAATATAGCCCTTAAAAATAGCCATTTTGCGAACGACCTCCATTTTCGATGAAACCACTTTTGTTGGATCTGGAATGTCAAATTATTGCTAGATGCCAATTATTATAATTTTTGGAATTATTTTGTGAACGTGGTAAGAAAACGTGTTTTGTCAATTTCAATTGAATTGGATCGACCAGAAATGTCCATTTTTCAAATGGTCTCCAAATTTGATGAAATAAGTTTTATTTGGACTGTATCATCAAAAAAAGCTAGATATACTTTTACTCGAATTTTTGGAGTTAGTATGTGGCCCCAGTAAATTAAAATGTACGTTTAAAATTCAATATATTGATTATATATTTTAATTTAAAGAAAAACTATTCAAAACAGTCAAATTAGCTTATGAAACATATCCCATTGTATCCGGAATGAGGGTATTTGGCTAGGAATGATAATCATTGGGTTTGATTTGGAGTTATTACCAATACAAGGGTATTTTTGGAAATTAAAATTATATATATATTCTGGCCAATAGAAATTTAGAAAAACCCTAATTTCCAAAATCGAAAAAAATCCCGCCTCTCTCCACGAACGATGACGGAAATCGCTCCTCCCTTCCGTTCCACTTTTCTCCCAAACCGCTTCGAATCAGACCATGGTCCTTCAAGGAAAATGAAAGAGCTTCTTCCTGTCTTCAAATCCATACCACCCTCGTTAATTATCACTAAGTGTGGAGAGAGAAATTGTGTCACAAAGTGGCGCCATTCTCCACCATTTGCTGACGTTAGGGAGGCGACGAGTTGGCCATCGTTCAAGGGGTAGAGGCGGTGCTCGAAGGCCGTCACAGTGGTGCGATCAGATCGTGGTCAAGCCTCTTCGTTCTCGTGCAATCTCAAACCCTAGTTTTGATCAGTCAATGAAAATTGTGTCCTTTGTTAATCAGTGAAGAAGATGATAGTGTAATTGTTTTAATTTAATTAATTAATTAATTTAAATTATGTGATCAAAGTTTAAAAATCCGTAACTCTTTCATACGAGATCGTAATTGAGTGATTTCAGTTCCGTTGTGATCGTGGGGACGAGAGCTTCACAACAAGACTAACTGGGTCCAATTTGAAGCCAGTTACAATTTGGAGCAAATTCAAACCTGAACGGTGCTGAATTCGCCAGATAAATACTAATGGAGTACTCCTTCTCACTAAAATTACTTTACTGTTAAATATGCACTAGGATGCAGACGGGGCTTTGTAGCCGCCAACGCTATTTATTGTACAAACCATGGTTGTTTGTTTAGACTGTATTGTGTTGTGAAATGTATATAAAATATTCATGTATTGAATAAAATGTTAGGACAATAAAAATATCATTTTTGTTGTACAAATGAATTATATAAAATATTTACGCATTGAATAAAATGTTAGAACGATAAAAATATCATTTTTATTGTATAAATGAATTATATAAAATATTCATGTATTGAATAAAATGTTAGAACAATATAAATATCATTTTTATTGTATAAATGAATTATTTAAAATATTCTTGTGTTGAATAAAATGTTTGGACAGTAAAAATATCATTTTTATTGTGTAAATGAATTATATAAAATATTCATGTGTTGAATAAAATGTTTGGACAGTAAAAATATCATTTATATTGTATAAATGAAATATATAAAATATTCATTTATTGAATAAAATATTTTATCGTTAAAAATATAATTTTTACCATATATATGAACAACATAAAATTCTCCTGAAATGAAAATAAATATTCATTTACAAATCGGACGATTTGTTTATGAACACACAGTTAACTGATATTGATTGGGATGATAAATTTTACACATCGCCCAATTGCACAAATAAAATCTGTGTTTGTTGATTGAAACCCCACACAGGTATTGGGATGATATTTGACGTACACTAATCCCATTTGTTTAGTTGTATGTCAATCGATTGGTTGACAGACTGTTGTAAGCGTTAATTATTTATATTTAATGCTTATGCAGTTGTGTAATACACTCTAGATGATGGTTGACTGTGTATAATTAGTGTTGTGTACATGTGCGTATGAAATCCATATAAATAAAATTATATGGTAATTAACTGTGTCTGATTCCAATTCAGAAATAACGAATATCTTAAAATAACGAATATTTAAAAATAATGATTATTTTAAAATAATATTCTATAAAGGATTAAACTATTATTTTGACGTCCGATTTGGGATGGACACGTAAATATTGAATCGTGTGAAGCCGTGTTGTTTAGATTTGCGCCATTTTAACGTGAACGATATTTATATCGATTTTATTCATTTTCATAATGAATATCGAAATAGGAATGATTTCAAAATTTGATATTTTGAAAATATTATCATTTATATGTTATAATGATAAGGAGTATTCAATTTTGATTTAAAATTGAAATGAAAGTGGAAATCGTTTTAAAACGAATTATAAATGATTTATAAAATACGTTTTAAATGGAAATCGACGATATATATATAATATACAATATATATATATATATTCAATGGCCTGAATAGAACGAGCCGCATCGCGGCCGTTCGTGAATTTCGACCATTGACTTCGAATTGACATTACGGGAGATCCAACCATTGGATTCTCCTAAAACAGGAATTGTTGGGTTCATATCGAAAAGAACTTTCCAAAGAATATAAAAGATTTGAAATCTAATGGTTGGATTCCGAATTATGTCCAAATAAGATTTGGAATAGGTTGTTGTAAGTGCAGTTCGATGACCGTTTATGGAAATCGACTGAAAGGGCCTGAATAAAATTATTAAAAAATATTAATAATTTGTGTAAAATCATAATAAATGATTTGGAAAGAATTGGGATGAAAAAATCCACGTTTTGTAAAGATAAAAATATATTTTTATCAAAATGAACTAGTTATTAACTATATTTGAAATCCAATAATTTTTAGATAAAATAAATTGGATTTGTGAATGGTTTTAATATAACCAGAAATTTCCAACGAACAAATTGGAATGGATTTGGAATGGAATAATCTTTAGAATATTTCGATATTGGATTCTGTGATTTTACGGATATTATTATCGAAATTTGGAAGATATATTTATATCATTATTTCCGATACGATATTTGTTGGTTTCAGAATTTGATGTTGAATATAAGCCAATGTAATTTATATTCAGAGCCTTGTATTTAATATCAAATGAGATTTTGGATTTATCATGAATGGTGTCTTCAATAGCACTGTTCTTAAAACCCAGTTGAGAAAAGAATAACTCTTTTAATTAAGATTTAGTGAAGTTTGCAATTAATTAATATTTAATTGTAATTGAATAAAAGAATTGGATTTTTGGGTTTATCGTGAACGGTGTTTTAAATAACACTTGTTCTTTAACCCGATTAACAGTGAAATATGATTTGGAATTTATAAATCATTTTATTAAGATTTAGTGGAAATTTTCCAAAGTAAAGTTTTCCAATTTAATATAATAAGTTGGAATGGAATGGAATTCAATTTGGTTATAATAGAAGTGAACTTCTGTGGAAGAAGACTATTAATATATATGGAATTTAAAAGGCTTGTCGTTATTCCATTTATATTATTAGTCGGATAAAGAGATTGATATTGATTATATATTGATGTGATTTTCCGTGAAGATTCCATAATTAATGAAATGTGATTTTGGGTTTATCGTGAACTGTGTTTTAGAAGACATTAGTTCTTTAACCCAGTTAAAGACAGGATTACATGTCTAGCATTATATTTCGAACTGTATTGTTGATCTCTACTAAATATATATTAGTTTGGTGGTGGAGAATTTATGATCTTGTTTAACACCCTTCTCTAAGACGTAGGAGCTCAGAGCTTATATATCGGTAGAAATCAATGGTACAGTGTAGATTGTCAGAGTTTGGCGTGTTGGATTTCCCAAAGTTAAATAATCATTAGTATAGATTTTTGGGAAGATTAAAACTAAGTGGAGTTTTAATGAATCTTTATTTAGATTGAAATGTGAATATGATAATTTAAATTATCAAATTTGTGAGATGATCGACGATGGAGTACCACCAGTTTTACTTCAGGCGATATTGATTTAAAGAGATTTGAACGTGAAATGGTAATTAAATTTATCGATAACACCGTGAGGTTAGATATGGAGTATTACCAGTTTTGCTCCATTGGATGAATAGGTTGGGATTGGGAAATTAAACAAATGATTACTTTGGTATGGTTTGATAATCCTCACTAGTTGATAAACCTTAACATGGTTTAAAATTGAGAACCAAAGGAAGGTTAAAGTATAAATTTAAAAGAAATTATATTTGATAAAATTAATGGGAACCTTTCCAAAAGAATATGAATATTTGAGTAAAAGAATATTCTGAACTAGAATAAGGCGTATGTTGTGTTTTTATTGCACATGATTATAAAATACATGAATTATTCGGAATGGTCAAGTTTATACCCATTTTGAATAATTGATTCGATGATAAGTCGACGATGAAGACATGGTTGAAGACCGAAGTTCTTCACGTCATTTGGATGATTACTGATGTCTTGATTGGGTTGTACACCCAAGACAATGTAATAAGTGGTGATCTTCCAGACGTACTTGGGGACCGACCGGATATGCAAGGACCTCTCTCCTGTATTGGACATATAGGACGAGGAATAAGGTGCCTCCGGTTTCGTTCAGACCCAGAACGAACTAGTAAATGGATGTGTGTTTAACATTGGATTTTATTCTGTGTTGATTCATTTCTATTAAATATGTATCTATTTGGTGGCGGAGGGAGAATTTATTCTCTTGCTTAACATCCTACTTAAAGACGTACGAGCTTAGAGGTTATTTATCTGTGTTTGTTGATTGAAACCCCACATGGGTATTGGGATGATATTTGACGTACTCTAATCTCAATTGTTTAGTTGTATGTTAATCGATTGGTTGACAGACTATTCTAAGCGTTAATTATTTATATTTAATGCTTATGCAGTTGTGTAATGCGCTCTGATGATCGCTGACTGTGTATAATTATGGTTGTGTACATGTGTGTATGAAATCCATATAAATAAAATTACCATAGTTGACTGTGTCTGATTCTAATTCAGAAATAACGAATATTTTAAAATAATGAATATTTTAAAATAACGAATATTTTAAAATAATATTCTGTAAAGGATTAAAATATGATTTTGATATCCGATTAGGAATGGACATGAAAATATTGAATCGTGTGAAGCCGTGTTGTTTAGATTTGCGCCATTTTAACGCGAACGATATTTATATTGGTTTTATTCATTTTTACAATGAATACAGAAAAAGAAATGATTTCAAAATATGATATTTTGAAAATATTATCATTCATATATTATAATGATAAGGAGTACTCAATTTTGATTTAAAATTGAAATGAAAGTGGGAATCGTTTTAAAATGAATTTATAAACGATTTATAAACTACGTTTTAAATGGAAATCATCGAAATATATATAATATATATATATTTAATGGCCTGAATAGAATGTGCCGCGCCGCGATTGTCGCGAATTTCGACCATTGACTTTGAATTGACATTACGTGAGATCCGACTGTCGGATTCTCCTGAAACCGGAACTATTGGGTTCGTATCGAAAAGAGCTTTCCAAATAATATAAGAGATTTGAAATCTAATCATTGTTTTTGGAATTATGTCCAAATCAAATTTGGAAAAGGTCGTTGTAAGTGCAGTTCGATGACCGTTTATGGACATCGACTGAAAGGGCCATAATAAAATTATTAAAAACATTAATAATTTATGTAAAATCATAATAAATGATTTGGAAAGAATTGGGATGAAAAATTCTATGTTAGTAAAGATAAAATATATTTTTATCAAAATGACTAGTTATTAACTAGATTTGAAATCCAATAATTTTTAGATAAACTAAATTGAATTTGTGAATGGTTTTAATATAACCAGAAATTTCCAATGAACAAATTGGAATCGATTTGAAATGGAAATAATCTTTGGAATATTTCGATATTGGATTCCGCGATTTTACGGATATTGTTATGGAAATTTGGAGATATATTTATATCGTTATTTCCAATACGATATTTGTTGGTTTCAGAATTTGATATTCAGTATAAGCCGATATAATTTCTATTCAGAGCCTTGTATTTAATATCAAATGGGATTTTGGGTTTGTCATGAATGGTGTCTTCAGTAACGCTGTTCTTAAGCCCAGTTGAGAAAAGAATAATTATTTAATTAACATTTAGAGAAGTTTGCTAATTAATTAATATCTAATTGGAATTGAATAAAAGAATTGGATTTTTGGGTTTATCGTGAACGGTGTTTTAAATAACACTTGTTCTTTGACCCGATTAACAGTGAAATGTGAGTTGGAATTTATAAATGTTTTTATTAAGATTAATTGAAAATTTTCCAACGTAAAGTTTTCCAATTTAATATAACAAATTGGAATGTAATGGAATTCGATTTGGTAATAATCAAAGTGAACTTCTGTGGAGGAAGACTGTTAATATATATGGAATTTAAAAGTCTTGTCGTTATTCCATTTATATAATTAGTTGGATACGGAGATTGATATCGATTATATATTGATCTGTTTTTCCATGAAGATTCCATAATTAATGGGATGTGATTTTGGGTTTATCGTGAACTGTGTTTTGAACGACGTTAGTTCTTTAACCTAGTTAAAGACAGGATTACATTTCGAACATTGTATTTAAAACTGTACTGTACATCGCTACTAAATATATATATCTATTTGGTGGCGGATAATTTTTTCTCTTGCTTAACACCCTTCTCTGAGACGTACGAGCATAGAGGTTATATATTGGTAGAAATCAATGGTACGGTGTAGATTGTCAGTGTGGCATGTTGGATTTCCCAAAGTTAAATAATCATTAATGTTGATTTTTGGGAAGATTAAAACTAAGTGGAGTTTTAATGAATCTTTAATTAGATTTAAATGTCAATATGATAATTTAAATTATCAAATTTGTGAGATGATCGAGAATGGAGTGCCCTCCAGGAGATAGTTAAATCTTTAACTAGATTTGAATGTGAAAAGGTAATTATATTTACTGATAACACAATGGTGTTTGATATGGAGTATTACCAGTTTTTCTCCATGGGATGAATAGGTCGGGATTGGGAAATTAAACAAATGATTACTTCAGTATGATTCGATAATCCCGACTAGTTGATAAACCTTAACTTGGTTCAGAATTGAGATCCAAAGGAAGATTAAAGTATAAATTTAAAAGAATTTATATTTGATAAATTAATGGAAACCTTTCCCAAAGGATATGAATATTTGAATAAAAGAATATTCAGAATTGGAATGAGGTGTATGTTTTGCTTTTATAGCAGCTGATTATAAAATACGTGAATTATTCGAAAAGGCTAGGTTTTTACCCATTCCGAATAATTGACTCGATGATAAGCCGACGATGAAGACATGGTTGAAGACTGGAATTCTTCACATCGTTTGGATGATTACTGATATCTTGATTGGGTTGTACACCCAAGATAAGGTAATAAGTGGTGATCATCCAGACGTACCTGGAGATCGATCGGATAAGCGAGGACCTCTCTCCTATATTGGACATATGGGATGAGGAATAAGGTGCCTCCGATTTCGTTCAGGCCCAGAACGAACTAGTAAATGGATGTGTGTCTGACATTGAATTTTATTCTATGTTGATTGATTTCTATTAAATATATATATATTTTTGGTGGTGGAGAATTTATTCTCTTGCTTAACACCATTCTCTAAGACGTGTGAGCTTAGATGTTATATATTGATAGCCATCATTTGCATGGCGTGGAATGTCAATGTGGCATGCTGAGATGCAAATGATCAAGGCTTCTGTTGAAAACAAGAGTCTTGTGGTTGATGATCAAAGCAGGACTTTAAATAGCACAGCTTTGTGTATAGCGTTAATTCGCAAGCCTCACACCCCGCATGAACCAGAAACGGGAGAGGAATTCAGGGAAGACATGCGTTTCTTTCTAGCTAGGAGTGGTGTCATGGTATGGAGCCCAAACATTTTTACTTATGTGGATGATGGAAAGCGAGGGGCCTCGGATATATCGGTCACTACGGGGCTGATAGATGATATGGTCGACATACTGACCAGACTTACGGCCCATAGGGTGGGGAAACGCATTTTTCAGGAATTACCAGTCCTCAAATGTAAGAGAGGACCAGCCCTGAAGATCCAAGGTGCAGTTGCGACTGATCCTGAGGCATGGGCTAGAGTGTCTCGAATTCGGTAAGGACTATCCATTGCCTTGGTTCACAGACGGAAATCCAATTTCCAATACATGACATTCCGGTTTTGATTGTACAGCCTAGTATGGCAACATAGTAGCATAGGATACTATGCCGTCTATGATTGATACATTTATATTTGAAATGATTTTGACACTATATACTTATAGTAATATCAAAATAATTTGTTTTAAATGTACCAAGAATGTTTGGCTATTATAAGGTAAAACTCTATCCTACGGCTTGCGTTACATTGTGTGATGGGACCTGAGTTTTATAATAGCTTCATTTTTCCAAAAAGCATTGCGATATTTGTTTTATGCACTGGTAGTCTTGGGAGGGAACCCGTTCCATGTTATACGGCGTGGTCTCTTGATTTACTTTATTTTAAAGTAAAGATTTAACAGCTTTTTTAGTTCTCACACCAGTCACATGACTGACCTGGAGTTTATTGTTTTAACCTAAACTCTGGGTGCCCCTATTTTCCACATGGGTAGCTAGTAGTTTTTTGTAACGAACTGGGATTTTCGACCCCGAAAATCAACATAAAACCCATGTTAATTATTCAGGTATCGAACATTCTAGATCACTTATAGAAAGAAGTTAGAGGGTGAGAATAGATAAGATAGAAAATTTGAATAGAAGAAGAAGAACACAATTAGAGTAAACACGATTCTCACAACGGAATGAATAAAATATATTATAACATAACTTTAAAATAAAACAGTATATGTATACAATAACATTATCAGAGTACAACACTTACACACAGCGGAAATAACAATAGCTATATAGTCCTGAAGCCTCCTGCTTCAAGCTCCTCCAAGTATATCTATAAAGACCTGAACTACTTGACTGCCCGTACAAATTTAGGCACCTAAGAGTTTAGGGGAAACAAAACAAAATAAACTCTGGGTCAGTCATGGGACTGGTGTGAGTAAACTCAAATCATCAGTTTAACTTTTCAAAATCCCTTTCAAATGAAAAGATAATCGTAAGACCAATCCACACATAAACACAGACGGTTTTTACCTTAACGATAACCCAAAACAGTTTTGGAAATCAATACTTCTCTGATATTATAATTATGTCTAATCACAAGTAATTATCAATCTAGCAGAACGCTTGCATCTCACGTTCAACATATATAGTATACAAACAAAACCGCGGCGCTTATTGGAGATTGGATTCCAACTATGACAAGGTATGGGACCACCTGCCCATTGTGTATCTCTAGAGACGAATACACTGGGTTCAACAAGAATGTCTTGCAACTCGGCCCATACATGACCGACCACTCATTTCGCTTGAGGGTATCGAATGTATATCACCAACGGTTGGGAGCTACCCACCGTTTCCCAAAAAGGGACAGCATCGAATAGATAAAAGAATGAATTGGATTTCCTCTAGATAGGTGATATACACCCTAATGGGAGCAACCCACTTAGCCATGCTGCCTGCCCGATTTCTGTCATTTCCCCGTTGATGAGGCTTGAGGTCATTATGTATCTTTCGAAACACTGGACCACCATTCACTTTGAATGCCACATCGTCATATACCTGTCAAATCACAAATTGATTTCTTCAAAAATACCATGGGTATAAAGCTAAGAGAAACGAATTCCTCCGGCACCAAACGTAAGTACGTTTGAAGAGATCAACTTACGCGTTTCGTTAGACATACTCTGTCGGACATTCGTCCATTCACGTTTGTCCTGGGACTGGACAAACCGATGGCACTATTCTGTAAATAGGATAGCCCTTGCATAACTCCGTCTTCAATATTTGATCGCAACGCCAACATCCATACAGAGTGGTTTTCAGATAATGCATCTGATCCCGGTCTCTCCTATCGACAACGATAAATTGGTCAAACTTCGATAGTCGATGATTTAACTATCAAAGAAAAACAGGTGTGCAACCAACGATATAATTTCCAGATGCAAATTCTATCGATCAATCAACATTCAACATTTATCTCCTTTTTATAAAATTATCTTTAATTTATCCATTTCCCCTTTTCTCTCTATTTGTATATTCTTATTTTCTAAATTTAGAAAATATACATCATCAATCACTGGAAAACATTTCCATCTCTGTTTCACGTATCACTGTCATTCTAGTATTCTTTCTCATTAACTTTTCATTTTCTATGATTAGAAAATATCTCCGATTATATTTGGAAAAAGTTCCCAAAATTTATTCAATAGATGTTTAAATAAAACATCACTAAGCCAATTTAAACCATTACACTCATTAACTAAATTTACTTAATCAATCTTCACCATTGAACCTTACCCATCTTTTAGTTAAAAACGAAGTCAATCAATTTGGGGTATAATTACCTCTCAGACCTTAACTGAACAACCTTGAAATAGACAAAGTTCACCTTTTAAATCTTTAACAACCTCCTTAAGTAACTCGGATTCTATTTATGAATCTACTTCTTTTACAAAATTATTTGATTATAACGATGGTGTTATAATCCCATGCTTTCGACATAAAATAACTTAAATAAAATTCTTATTACTTATTTTGAATAAATAACAAATAACTAATTGAATAATAATATAAATCTTAATTTAAAGATGGAAAGTAAATAGAACTTTCCCTAATTCGATATAATTGAATTCAACGTATAATTCTCTTTTTCGAATAATCTCTATTCGATAACTCCTTTTTGAATAAACTATATTCGATAACCCTTTCTTCGCATAACTATATTCGATAACGTAACACCCCGCCTCCGCTAGGGTCACTCGCAAGGGAATGCACTATCTTTAGAGGGGCATTATTGGTAAACATGCACAGAAATATCACAAGACAGAACATATAAAATAGCGGAAGTAAAATCAAACTTTCATAACATGAATAAATAAGGTCTAAAGCCTTTTACATTAGAGTACATCAAAACCTGTCTTGCAATAGTAAAGAAGCATAAAGACTTTTTCATAAATTATTCCCCAAGTAAAAACAGTAAAGTAGCCATAGCCAAGGAAAGTCCAAGCCATCCATGATGACCTTCAAGCAGAAGAAGTCCGAACTAAACAATAGTATTTCCTCCCTGTAACCTGGGGGGGAACGGAAGAAAAGAGGCGAAACAAAAAGGGTCAGTCAAAAAGACTGAGTAAGCCCTATCTACTATCAGCATAAAAACTAGTAAAGCTAACTGACATGAGAAACTGAGATGAACATAAGCATGATGACAAGATAGATAAGCTAAATCAAAATAACAGGATGAACTACTGAACTTAGATAAACTAAGGTGTCATGATAAATTACGATGTCAAGATAAAACAAGGTATCACGTCGTCAGGTTTCTATCAAGTATAATATCCCCAAGATATCTATCATGTATAACGTCCCATGGTATCTATCCTGTACATCTGCTCTGCACCTACCGTACTAGTATCCCAACTGTATCATGTGTTATCCGTGAATGACCCTTACTCAAAAGTCGTATAATGGTCCATGTCAACCTAATATGCCGCATATATAGGTTACTCAACTCGTATGTTCCTTTCCGTGTATAAGTTTAGTCCCTTGCCGTAGACCATACGGGCTTTCCCATGAGATTCTATATTACTTTAACATAGTTCCATGATCCTTAAGATCGGTTTGGACTGTTACCCTAAACCTAGCTAGGGTCTTCCAACATGAATTATCGTTTGTACAACTAGGACTTATGCTACCCAGGGCTACTAGGGATTATGCTTACCTATTGCACGTTTTCGTATCTCGGTTTTGGTTCAACCACCCAGGGCCACTAGGATTTACGCTAACTGTCAACCGCGCCCTTTTTCCCATGCATTCATCGTGAATCGTTTTTCCATGACTGTATGCACATGTATCACATCGTGCCATCCTAGTCCTGTCACAGGGTAGGTCAGGAAATACAGGACTCGGTCGGGAGCTTTCGATTTATCCGCCGATGCAGATGCTAAGGTCTGTTTTTCTATACGTGGCTATGGTCCCACGAGACCCCTAGCTCAACTAGCGAAAGACAAGACAGGATAAATCCTGTATGAGAACACACTACTGGCCAACCCACAATCCTAGCCTTACCGCAACCATAATTAGATAGCAATTATGGTCTATTGGGTGTTCTCTGCCTTTCCGTACGTACACGCTTGACCAAAGATGGTAGGTAGCCTGACGAAAATGCTATCTAGGGTACGACCGTGTATCGTCGACTATCCCCTATCCATCCCCGTCTTTAGGTCGCTCGTATAGCAACCAAGGCATACTCTTGGTTCTTCTAACGCAGACCTTAACCTCTCATGAGCCTAGTATGATCACCTGGCAGCTCACAGAGGGATACCAAGAATATCCTCACGTTCCCCGAAGCCGCTGCTTCGTTACCAAGTTCGCTGGAGCCTTTATCTAAATCAGATACTTGCTCCTACTCGTATACTTAAACGATGACCTACCGTATCAGGTTACTCATCTATCTATGAACTGGTCTAAATTTCCTTGACTAAGAATCATTACTTAGTTATTCTTCAACTAAGGTTTACCACTTAGCCTCATTCCCGTTATCCTTGTTAATTACGGTTATCCACCTAACCCTCAGAACTAGGGTTTACATAATGGGTTAAGTGTCACTTAAGTTCATGACTTAACCTGTCTACAAATCATGTCAAAATTGGCTAAGTATCCAAGTCCAAGACTTAACCCTACAAACCATGCTCAAGTTGGTTAAGTATGTATTAACTTGACCCTATCAATTTACTTAGTCAAATCGGTCAAGTGTATTCAAGCGATTCGTGACTTAGCCTTATCATGTTTTCACGTTATATTGGTTAAGTATTGGTTAACTTAACCACATCAAATTAACGAGTTAGATTGGTTAAGTATAGGTCACTTAACCACATCAAGTCATCATGTTAGATTAGTTAAGTGTTTAACTTAACCCCATTAAACTACCAAGTGGGATTAATTAAGTCTAGGCTAAATTAACCCCATCCGATTTCCATGCTTAGACTAGTTGAGTCCAATTTTAATCCCATCCATTAACTGTATTTTTCGGTTAAGCGTCATTAAGAAAACTTACTTAACCTTACCAAGTTATCGTGTTGGATTGATTAAGTGTTGGTTAACTTAACCCCGTCCACTAGTCGTATAAAAATGGTTAAGTGTCATTAGGCAAATCAAGTTACTTAACCTATCCAACCTTGTCATGTTTTGTTAAGTATCATTAGCCTAATCAATTTACTTAACCCATTTGTCCATGTCTTATTTGGTTAAGAGTCATTAATCAAATTAACTTAACCCTATCATGTGGCATTAATTACTTAATGCACCTCAACCTCTCACATTAGACTTTGTTGTGGTTACTAGTTAAGCCGGTCGGTTCCGGGTAGCTTTATACCACAACTTGGTCTAACCTCGGGTTCAAGCACAACATGACCAACTTCTCACATTGGGTCCTATTGTTTGCAACTACTAGTTAGGCCGGTCGGTTCCGGGTAGTTTTACGTTGCTAACTCAACCCAACCTCGAGTTGGCCACACTTATATTATCTAAGTGTCATGTCCATCATGTTTCCAAAACATGTTACAAGTTTTCAAGCATTTGGGTAGACCTAACTTAATAGGTAAATTCCCAAAGGGTAGACCTAACTTAATAGGTAAATTCCCGAGCTTATGTTTTTATGCATACTTACATGTCAACTTCCATGTTATATTTCAAGTCATGTTTTCAAGTTATATTTTCATGTCACTAGAAATTACCCATAACATAACCCAACGCTTTTAAACTCGCATATACGTTCGCAACAACGTAATGGATTAAAAGAAGAGACTTGGCAAAGGCATGACAAAAATGGATATTAAGCCACAAGTTAATCATGGTGGCAAATGAGGCACAAATGTGTTCATTAACTTGCATGTTGCGTTCTTAAGCCCCAAAAACATGCATAAACCCAAACTTGGCACATAAGCAATTCATGGTGACAAAAGACATGGAATGATGACTAGTAACTCGCATATATCATCATATAAGGGTTATGACTTCATATGCAAGTTGACATAGAGGTTATGAGGGTTCTCATGTTGCATAATGCAACATTTCAACATAAAGGTTGTAGCTTTTAGCCCACAAGATCAAGATAATGACTTCATAAACTTGCATGACATGATAGCATGTATCATACTCAATGATCAAACCCAAACTTGCAACATGAACATTTAACTTCATAGTTAATATCTAAGAGTAGGGAAAGGGCTTACATTGCTATGAAGGCACAAATCGACTAAGTTAAAGATTGAGACAACGCCTATGCATGCCATCACCCAAAAACCTAAAGATGAAGGCTCCAAATCAATAAAAAAAAACCATCTTGATGAACGAAGGTCCAAGCTTTAGCCTTGAAATCAACTTGAGGAGCTCTCATACTAACATAGAGACTCTCTAACACTCACATAATCATGAAACCTCTCATAGAAATGAAGATAGAAACTTTGAGCAAGAGGATGGAGGCTAGGGTTTTGGGTGGAGGCCATGAGAGGAGCAATTTTGCCATAGTTTAGTTGCATGAATGAATAATGAGGATTTAGGAGAGGGTTAGGGGCTTATTTATAGAGATTAGGATTAGTTAGGACCCTTAGATTAACCCTAGGACCAACCTGAACCATCAGATTTCAAACCAGGCCCAAAAACCTAGCCAAGACAGAAAATAGGTGCACCAGACAAAACTGCCGGGCCACCATAGGTCGACCCCCAAGTCGACAGGGCTGTCGACTTGGGTCAAGACAAGTCGACTCCCAAGTCGACAGGGCTGTCGACTTGGGGTGCCTGGCGGGAATTTTTCCCGCCTAGCCTTCCACCCCTAATTTTCGAAATTAGAACTCGTTTTTTAAACTTGAATTTTCTGAAAACTTCGTCGGGCCATAACTTGGTCATACGGACTCCGATTCTTGAAAACTCAGACTTTATTTCGCGTATTTTTCCGAGACGAACGCAATGGCATAGCCCGTTTTATTTGATTCAGAATTTATAATTAAATTCTGCCTTGATTCTCGTCTTAACACGTTATCGAAAAATACGGGTTGTTACATTCTCCCCACCTTTTTAGGATTTCGTCACCGAAATCTCCAAGTTAGGAAGAACATATCCTACCATCCATCATCCATATACTCAGAACATCATCCACAAGCAACCATTGTCCTTAGATGATTTCTAATGCTGTATGAATACATGCAAAAGGTGTGTGTATATGCACCTATCTAATGAAAATGATCAGGCCTGAGTGATCTAATGCAAAATATGTATAGTGCCATGAATCCAACATGTATGCAAATAGTCCTAGTCATATAGATACTATATGCGTGCACAATCATTCATTCATATGCAACAACTACATGATAATACATTCGATTTCATCCATAAACAAGTATAAATACTCGTGCATATGCAATGTGAAATGTGACCGAGTCGAGCTAGTATCTAATGTGTATTCGCGCATCCACGAGCAACCACTTGCAACCATATCAATCATAACATGTTTCAAATACATGTTTACATCCATAGAGTTCTACCTAGGATTCCCTGAAACAGGGCCGAGAAGATAAACAAGACAAACTCCTTACGGGGTTAGTAACAGAAAATAGGACCGAGACGATGTCCACGAAAGATAGCCTACAAGTAAGCTCTACAGAAAACAGGGATCAAGGATATACTCTCAAAAAGAGATATCATGCGCGTATCTAGTCTTTGACCATCAAAGTCGTATTTCCTTGAGCTTAATTCCATCGTGCCTTGACTGTCTTTTAACTTTGCGATTTCGTAGCTTCTTATTTCCTGTTTCCATAACATGAGCTAGAACTTATTTCTTCGTCGCCTCTCGTTCCACTTGCACTTATCCTTTTCCTAGGATACTTGACGCAAACATGACTACGTACTCTTGATCTCATGCAAGCTTTCCAAAATGCACTAGTGAATCTTGGATCTCGTTTATGTACTATAAGGTGTTCCATGTAGAAGAACTTTCTCTTGAAAGTAAACAGATGTCAACCAGGTCATCATGCGCACTTACTAGGATGATCTCTATAACCCATGCATAAATGAAGTAAACCATCCGTCTTGTCGGTGAACCCCACTCGATCGGGCTTCAAATTTCCAATAAAGGCACCAAGGGATTCTAAGTAACTAGTCATGACAGAACCTCAAAAGGTTACACGATACTTCGAGGGTATTACCAAGGTTAGTCAAAAGTCTAACTACCCTCCTATCAAAACCGAGAGTGGCACCCCTTACTGGATAACCACTTTATCCCTAGAATCCATCCATAGCTTATAAACATAAGCATTATTTCCAAACTCAATACTTGGGCATAGACATTCCCAAATCCAAACAAGCCATGAATAAATGGACCGATTCTCCAATAGGACTTTGGGACAAAAATGGGATCCTCTATTACACTAGTACTAAGGTGCAGAGACTCGACTACCGAAGCGGACTTAAATGATGCGGGGATCAAAACAAAGTCTTGGCGGGATGATAGAAAAGAATAACTAGATCTTCAACAAGGATGTTATCCCCCTACTCAGGTACTCTAGTGAGGGTATACAATTGTCTTCACGATGATCTTGTCCTTGTCCCACAATACTTAACTATCCGTCCTATTTCACCATACCAAAGATACATTATTGTTATGGGTTGAGCCATACCAACAAGTTGCTCATCCTTAAGCTCGTATCCTTTATCCTCTTTCCCACGATCCTTTCTTATAACGCGGCTACTGGTCTCTCGAGAACCACCTCCATCGTATGGAAAGCACTTTCATAGATAGAAAAGACTAGTCGTAGTTAAAACCACTGTGACTACAGATGGAGGAAAGAAAGGAAAAGAGATTCGACCAAGGGAACAAGGATAGTGCTAATGGCCTTTGGGGAATAGCCTTTTTCTTTTTAAAAGAAAATTTTCTTGAAAAATGCTTCTTTGTAAACGGGTTTTCAAATAGTTTTCAGAAGGTCTTTAAAAACTTTTGCCCAGTTTGGTAACCTTCTGCTCTGATACCAAATGTAACACCCCGCCTCCGCTAGGGTCACTCGCAAGGGAATGCACTAGCTTTAGAGGGGCATTATTGGTAAACATGCACAGAAATATCACAAGATAGAACATATAAAATAGCGGAAGTAAAATCAAACTTTCATAACATGAATAAATAAGGTCTAAAGCCTTTTACATCAGAGTACATCAAAACCTATCTTGCAATAGTAAAGAAGCATAAAGACTTTTTCATAAATTATTCCCCAAGTAAAAACAGTAAAGTAGCCATAGCCAAGGAAAGTCCAAGCCATCCATGATGACCTTCAAGCAGAAGAAGTCCGAACTAAACAATAGTATTTCCTCCCTGTAACCTGGGGGGGGAAACGGAAGAAAAGAGGCGAAACAAAACGGGTCAGTCAAAAAGACTGAGTAAGCCCTATCTACTATCAGCATAAAAACTAGTAAAGCTAACTGACATGAGAAACTGAGATGAACATAAGCATGATGACAAGATAGATAAGCTAAATCAAAATAACAGGATGAACTACTGAACTCAGATAAACTAAGGTGTCATGATAAATTACGGTGTCAAGATAAAACAAGGTATCACGTCGTCAGGTTTCTATCAAGTATAATATCCCCAAGATATCTATCACGTATAACGTCCAATGTATCTATCCTGTACATCTGCTCTGCACCTACCGTACTAGTATCTCAACTGTATCATGTGTTATCCGTGAATGACCCTTACTCAAAAGTCGTATAATGGTCCAAGTCAACCTAATATGCCGCATATATAGGTTACTCAACTCGTATGTTCCTTTCCGTGTATAAGTTTAGTCCCTTGCCGTAGACCATACGGGCTTTCCCATGAGATTCTATATTACTTTAACATAGTTCCATGATCCTTAAGATCGGTTTGGACTGTTACCCTAAACCTAGCTAGGGTCTTCCAACATGAATTATCGTTTGTACAACTAGGACTTATGCTACCCAGGGCTACTAGGGATTATGCTTACCTATTGCACGTTTTCGTATCTCGGTTTTGGTTCAACCACCCAGGGCCACTAGGATTTACGCTAACTGTCAACCGCGCCCTTTTTCCCATGCATTCATGGTGAATCGTTTTTCCATGACTGTATGCACATGTATCACATCGTGCCATCCGAGTCCTGTCACAGGGCAGGTCAGGGAATACAGGACTCGGTCGGGAGCTTTCGATTTATCCGCCGATGCAGATGCTATGGTCTGTTTTTCTATACGTGGCTATGGTCCCACGAGACCCCTCCCTCAACTAGCGAAAGACAAGACAGGTTAAATCCTGTATGAGAACACACTACTGGCCAACCCACAATCCTAGCCTTACCGCAACCATAATTAGATAGCAATTATGGTCTATTGGGTGTTCTCTGCCTTTCCGTACGTACACGCTTGACCAAAGATGGTAGGTAGCCTGACGAAAATGCTATCTAGGGTACGACCGTGTATCGTTGACTATCCCCTATCCATCCCCGTCTTTAGGTCGCTCGTATAGCAACCAAGGCATACTCTTGGTACTTCTAACGCAGACCTTAACCTCTCATGAGCCTAGTATGATCACCTGGCAGCTCACAGAGGGATACCAAGAATATCCTCACGTTCCCCGAAGCCGCTGCTTCGTTACCCAGTTCGCTGGAGCCTTTATCTAAATCAAATACTTGCTCCTACTCGTATACTTAAACGATGACCTACCATATCAGGTTACTCATCTATCTATGAACTGGTCTAAATTTCCTTGACTAAGAATCATTACTTAGTTATTCTTCAACTAAGTTTTACCACTTAGCCTCATTCCCGTTATCCTTGTTAATTAAGGTTATCCACCTAACCCTCAGAACTAGGGTTTACATAATGGGTTAAGTGTCACTTAAGTTCATGACTTAACCTGTCTACAAATCGTGTCAAAATTGGCTAAGTATCCAAGTCCAAGACTTAACCCTACAAACCATGCTCAAGTTGGTTAAGTATGTATTAACTTGACCCTATCAATTTACTTAGTCAAATCGGTCAAGTGTATTCAAGCGATTCGTGACTTAGCCTTATCATGTTTTCACGTTATATTGGTTAAGTATTGGTTAACTTAACCACATCAAATTAACGAGTTAGATTGGTTAAGTATAGGTCACTTAACCACATCAAGTCATCATGTTAGATTAGTTAAGTGTTTAACTTAACCCCATTAAACTACCAAGTGTGATTAATTAAGTCTAGGCTAACTTAACCCCATCCGATTTCCATGCTTAGACTAGTTGAGTCCAATCTTATTCCCATCCATTAACTGTATTTTTCGGTTAAGCGTCATTAAGAAAACTTACTTAACCTTACCAAGTTATCGTGTTGGATTGATTAAGTGTTGGTTAACTTAACCCCGTCCACTAGTCGTATAAAAATGGTTAAGTGTCATTAGGCAAATCAAGTTACTTAACCTATCCAACCTTGTCATGTTTCGTTAAGTATCATTAGCCTAATCAATTTACTTAACCCATTTGTCCATGTCTTATTTGGTTAAGAGTCATTAATCAAATTAACTTAACCCTATCATGTGGCATTAATTGCTTAATGCACCTCAACCTCTCACATTAGACTTTGTTGTGGTTACTAGTTAAGCCGGTCGGTTCCGGGTAGCTTTATACCACAACTTGGTCTAACCTCGGGTTCAAGCACAACATGACCAACTTCTCACATTGGGTCCTATTGTTTGCAACTACTAGTTAGGCCGGTCGGTTCCGGGTAGTTTTACGTTGCAAACTCAACCCAACCTCGAGTTGGCCACACTTATATTATCTAAGTGTCATGTCCATCATGTTTCCAAAACATGTTACAAGTTTTCAAGCATTTGGGTAGACCTAACTTAATAGGTAAATTCCCAAAGGGTAGACCTAACTTAATAGGTAAATTCCCGAGCTTATGTTTTTATGCATACTTACATGTCAACTTCCATGTTATATTTCAAGTCATGTTTTCAAGTTATATTTTCATGTCACTAGAAATTACCCATAACATAACCCAACGCTTTTAAACTCGCATATACGTTCGCAATAATGTAATGGATTAAAAGAAGAGACTTGGCAAAGGCATGACAAAAATGGATATTAAGCCACAAGTTAATCATGGTGGCAAATGAGGCACAAATGTGTTCATTAACTTGCATGTTGCATTCTTAAGCCCCAAAAACATGCATAAACCCAAACTTGGCACATAAGCAATTCATGGTGACAAAAGACATGGAATGATGACTAGTAACTCGCATATATCATCATATAAGGGTTATGACTTCATATGCAAGTTGACATAGAGGTTATGAGGGTTCTCATGTTGCATAATGCAACATTTCAACATAAAGGTTGTAGCTTTTAGGCCACAAGATCAAGATAATGACTTCATAAACTTGCATGACATGATAGCATGTATCATACTCAATGATCAAACCCAAACTTGCAACATGAACATTTAACTTCATAGTTAATATCTAAGAGTAGGGAAAGGGCTTACATTGCTATAAAGGCACAAATCGACTAAGTTAAAGATTGAGACAACGCCTATGCATGCCATCACCCAAAAACCTAAAGATGAAGGCTCCAAATCAATAAAAACCCCATCTTGATGAACAAAGGTCCAAGCTTTAGCCTTGAAATCAACTTGAGGAGCTCTCATACTAACATAGAGACTCTCTAACACTCACATAATCATGAAACCTCTCATAGAAATGAAGATAGAAACTTTGAGCAAGAGGATGGAGGCTTGGGTTTTGGGTGGAGGCCATGAGAGGAGCAATTTTGCCATAGTTTAGTTGCATGAATGAATAATGAGGATTTAGGAGAGGGTTAGGGGCTTATTTATAGATATTAGGATTAGTTAGGACCCTTAGATTAACCCTAGGACCAACCTGAACCATCAGATTTCAAACCAGGCCCAAAAACCTAGCCAAGATAGAAAATAGGTGCACCAGGCAAAACTGCCCGGCCACCATAGGTCGACCCCCAAGTCGACAGGGCTGTCGACTTGGGTCAAGACAAGTCGACTCCCAAGTCGACAGGGCTGTCGACTTGGGGTGGCTGGCGGGAATTTTTCCCGCCTAGCCTTCCACCCCTAATTTTCGAAATTAGAACTCGTTTTTTAAACTTGAATTTTCTGAAAACTTCGTCGGGCCATAACTTGGTCATACGGACTCCGATTCTCGAAAACTCAGACTTTATTTCGTGTATTTTTCCGAGACGAACGCAATGGCATAGCCCGTTTTACTTGATTCAGAATTTATAATTAAATTCTGCCTTGATTCTCGTCTTAACACGTTATCGAAAAATACGGGTTGTTACAGATAATCTCTCTTCGAATGATTTACATTCGATCAACTTTCTACAAACGATTTACATTCGATAAATCTCCTTTTGAATAAACTCATTTTGACTAACTCAACCCGATTAACTCAACTGGATTAACTCACTTGATTAACTCAATTTATTTAACTCGCTTATCTAATAACTAATATTCGATTAACTTATATTCGAATAACTATGTCTGTTTTAACTTTATTTTGAATAGCTAATATTCGATTTAACTCCATTCGATTGACTCTAGATCGTAGCGATCACAATGATTACGCCTGATTCCCTCAGGAAACATCCGATCGCCATAGGCTATCTGCAGCCCTGCGAATTTCGCTAGTAGTCGTACGAAATGGCAACTCATCCTAAATAACTATGGCTGACTAACTCTATCTCAAATAACTATATTCGATCAACTCTAATTGAATAACTAATATTCAATTAATTCTAATTCGGTTAACTCTATCTAATTAACCCTATGTTTATTCAGTTTCAAATATCGATGTTGAAACTGATTCTTACTTCTCTACATAAGTCCTGACTTATATATTCTATTTATCCAATGATAAACATTTCATTTAATTTATAAAATATTATTTATAAATTTATCTTCTCCATCTATCTATTAGAATAAATTCTATTTAAAATCTTTGCTTTAAATCCATATCATATTATACCCGTATGCGAAGCACGGGTTTAAATCTTTCAAATGAAAAATTCTCCTTTTATACAATTCTAGTCACTTTTCAAGTATTTCTTTTAAAAACCTATTTATTTACAAAATAAATCCCTTTTTGATAATTCTATTCATTTATAAAATATTTTCTTTTTATATAAAATCTATTTATTTTATAAGTAATTCCTTTGATAATCTAATTATTTCCTTTCTATTTGTTTTACACATATTTTCCCTTTGTATTCTATTTATTTTTCAAATAAATATACTTTTTTAATTCTATTTGTAAATAATTGACAAATATTTCTCTTTTTAATTCTATCTATTTGATTAACAACAAATATTCCTTTTTAATCTATTTATTTCCTAAATAAATTGTTTTTCTTTTTATAAAATCTTTTGATTGTATAAATATTTCTTTTCAATATAACATTGAAATTTTCCTTTGTAACATTCCAGTATTCCCTACGGTATTTAACGTACCATAAAACAATGATTGTCATCATTCAACCATACAAAATCAACAACGAATTTCATATCACATCATACAACAAAATATATAAAAAAAACAGTAAAATAAATGTTGAGGAACCTAGTTGGGTCCCTCCGACCTGTTTCCCTGCATCCACAGATGTTAATCAACATAATAACACGAATATGAATTATTCTGATAAACAGAATCAATATTCGATTAACAATTTGTATATATCGTTACCAACTAACTATCAGTTCAACCAAACAGCCAACACACAACAAACAACCATCATTTATAAATTCTAAAAATACGTTATAAAAATAAGAGTTGAGCAAAGTTAAATTTGTTGTGTTAGAAAACGAAATAAAAATGTCCATTTTGTTGAACTAGAATCAACAAAATAAAATTGTCAATTTGTTGTATTAGAGTTGAAAATAGAATTGTCACTTTGGTTGAATTAAAATCATCAAAATGGAATTGTCACTTTTGTTGAATTAAAATCAACAAAATAAAATTGCCATTCTTATTGAATTAGAATTGCCATAACAAAATGTCATTTGGTTGAATCAGAAGTGTTAGAAATATATATGTCATTTTGTTAGAATATTATCATGACAAATATGTATTTCATTTTGTAGGGATATTGTAATGTAAATAAAATTGTCTTTTATTTAGAATAATATACACTGTATAAATAAAAGTGGTGAGACATAAAAAGATTACATTTTTATGTAATGTATGGGTTGTGAAAAATTTACATTGTATAGAATAAATTGTTGAAACATTAAAAATTACATTTTTAATGTGAAGATAAAATATATATATAAATATTCATATATGCAATAAAATTAGTGAAACATTAAAATTCACAAGTAAAAGAATGATTTATGTAAATTACTCATAGTATGGATAAAATTAGTGAAACATTAAAATTCACAATTTTAATGTTAAAGAATGATTTATGAAAATTACTCATAGTATGGATAAAATTAGTGAATCATAAAAAAAATAAACATGTTGATTTATTGAATGGATTGTGCTCGACCAGTTTATGAGCTATATATGTTTTTACATTTAGCATTGGGTTGGGTAGAAATATAAGTATGCTAACACCTTGTGAAACACTTCACGATTTGACCATAAGGTGTTTAGCGATTGTTTATTTCAAAATTAACGAATGATTTTAAAAAGTGATTTTCTTAAGTAAAAGAAGAATTATTCCCGAATTTCGACAAGGAATGTTTTCTAAAATGTTTTATAAAACAGAAAGGATTTCAAGGAGTAAACTCGATAATTTCAAAATGATATGAAAGTAGAAATCTATATAGATTTGATTATACTTGTGATTATTATGTTGTGAAATGATTTTTCCACTTCGGGATTTAAAAATGATTTAGTACATGGCTAAAGATTCTGGTAACCCGGACAACTAAAAGTATGGGTTGGGTGAAAGACACTGACCGACTGAACTGGTCAGTGGTCAGTGTAGCCTGCTCCATAGTGAGAGGTGCACATATATATATATATATATATATATATATCGAGTTGCTTAGGTGCGTGTCCTTTGCCTTGTCTAAGGGAAACCAGATATTTGCTTTCATATTTGTTTTTGTGCATTATTATGTTTTGGAATTCACATTTCAAAATGTTCTATTTTCAAATCCCGTAGTGAAGTCTACTTTGATATTATAAAATCTAGATATGTATTTCAAATGATTTGAAATAAAAGAAATCGGGAAATAAAGTCCATAGGAATAATTTCTGTAAAGTGAATTGGATTTGAAAATTCTAAATTTGGGGTCAAGCCTAAATGGGTAGATGGGGAAAATTGCATGTTGATTGATGCATTCTAGATCCATATGTTTTATTTATGGTTGGTGTATATGCACTGGCAATCCAATGGAGTAAACTCGTTCTGCATTAGCGGCGTGGTCCCGTGATTAGCCATATTAATTAGATAAGTTAAGTTAGATTTCTCATACCAGTCCCATGACCGACTTGTAGCTTGTTTCACTGGAAAACTCGGGTGCCCTCTTTTCCACACGGGCAGTCGAGTAGCTTTTGCAGATATTTATGAATTTAGCAGGATCCTGGATCGAAGCTTAAAGCTGTGTCCAGCATTGATAGCCTTCCGCTGCTCTGTATTAAATGTATTGTAATTTATCTTCCGCTGTAATTCTATTCGATGTACTCTGATATGTTCTGTTCTCTGATGTAATATTAGTATAATGTTTATAAAAGTCTGTTGTTGTTATGATGTTTTTTATTCCTAGAGTTAACGTATTCGGGTTTTGAATGGTCTTGGTCGATTTTGCGATCGATCGGGTCGGGCAAAATCCGGGTCGTTACAGTTAGTGAGATTTACTCACCTTGATCGGTTTATCGTTAAATAACGATAATCGGACATTGATTCAATTCAGGCGTTTAATTTCACCATAAATCCAAACGAGCTTCAATTCACTCCCGGTCAGTACAATTGGGTAGTGTCCGTCCATACGATTATGCCGGATCTTGTATCGTCTAATTCTGATAACGTATGATAAAGATATACATTGTACAAGTTTGTACATCGATTTAAATAAAAATTAAACTTAATTTAAATATTTAAATCTCCTCACCCCCTCTCTCACGTGCCACTCCCACGCTCCTTTTCTTCCCCAAATTCAAACGCGTCCCCTGTTAGTGATATACAGTATATCTCGTGTGCATCTCCAGTACTGACCCCCGCACCCGGTCGACGAAATCAAAGTCTGATTGCACCATCGAGTTTCCCACCTCAAAACAGTCCTGGCCATCACCATCTCCTCTTACTCGATGCACCCATGTGCATTCCGACCTCCATCTCCCAACGCTGCCCCCATACAGGTCAGCGAACCCATTTGTCACCGCACTCGTCCATTTTTCCACCGTAGGAGCACCCCGACCTCACAAACCCAATTCCGAAGTATATTTCATCGATCGATTTCCCAAATCGATTTTAAAGCCAACCCTAACTCACTGTTGTTATTTCAAACCCCAAAAAGATGCGTTGAGCCAAATAAAACCCATACGAGACTGATGCTTACATCGATACAAGCTCAAATATATCTCTACTTCGATTTTGTATATTTTCTATAAATTGATTTGGATTTTAGAAGACCGACTGTTTTTACTGGGAGGAGGAAAATAGAGAACGGTAGAAAATAAATCTCATTGACCAGAATGAAGTCAGTTTAGGGTTTAAGGGATAGGGAACGGTATTTATAGAAGGTTTTAATATTTTTTAATTCGATTATTTTATTTATTTTTGAACCAACGCTATTTTTATTTGTCCTCTAAAATTCCGGTTATCACGTACAATTCCCAAAAATCATGAAAATAGGCATGCAGCTACAGTTTGTCATTACAGTCCCAACGAAACTAGTTTCGTCGAATTCCGATTCTGTATGCTCACACAGCGTATTTTTAACCGTCAAAATGCTAACTGTTTTCACATTAAAAATCTGGACGGCCACATACTGGCTTCAAAAATCACGAAAACTGAAATGTAGAAATAATTTGATGTTGAGGATCCAACAAAATTAGTTTCGTCGAATTCCGAGGTCACTTGAAAAACTGGCTATTTTTAAAGCTCTAAATAACCCATTTAAATATATAAATATATTTAAAAACATTTAAATTTAATATATAAAAATAAATATTATCGTATATATTCACAACAGGATATCATACTACTACACTGGGATTTACAACTCGACATTTCAAATCCAGTGTTACATCGATATTCGATTGGTATTTAAAAATCCATTTTAAATTATAAATAAATCGTTATAAATTATAAAGGATTTCCACAGCAACTTTTCAAAAATTTGATTTGGACCTAACTAAAAATCTACACAACGAAATCTCGATTTTTCTCTTCCATCTGAAAAATATACTTCACCAGCCCCTAGCGTTTCTTATTTCATAGAAATTCGATTTAAAACGAATCCTGTACATTCAGTTGAAGTTCAAATCGCCAAATAGCGAACTGCCGCGCCATTTCGAGCTCGACTACCGTTCAAACAATATATTCGTTATTCTAATTCAATTCTAAACTGAATTAAATATCACAGTTGATCCAATTCACACCATTTTGTGAATTCTACTATTTCTGACTATTTCAAAAATTAAATATATTATTATATTATTTATTTATTTTAATTAAATATTCAATATTATTTAATTTAACGACCATTTAATTCCCTAATTCACTTTTTAAATAATTAAATTAATTAATTATATCACTGAAAAATGCGGGTCGTTACATTCTTCCCCCTTTAAAGTAATTTCGTCCTCGAAATTGCTAAGGTAGAGAGCAAACCCTACTGACTAGTACAAATATATTTGTTTACTCTTTAACTTCAGTTTTAACTGAACCAATTTAATTTCAATTAAAATATTTATTTATTTCTATTAACGAAAATTTTCAAAAATTCTGAAAATTTTCTAACACCCGAAACTTTCAAAAAAATTCGCTAGCACCTCCTTTGTACCGGTCAATAGCTCAAACCCCAACTCGCCTCTCTAGGCCCTTTGCAATCCAAAAGAAAATCAAATAGCCAAGCGACTTGCCAAATCGGCCCATAAATCACCAAATCTATAAAAATAAACGTGTACCTTTTCGTCGGGCTTATCATTAAATCCTTTCACTTGCTTCTACTTAATACCTGCTGATTATATATCCATCTATACCAATCGATTTCCAATCCAATTCAATCACTCAAATCTCAAATCCAATCAAACCAAATCCCATTCTCAATCTTCAAATTCCATTACCGATTTCAACTCTTACTTAACAATCCAATATAGTTAACCAAATTCATAACTCACAATCCAATTTTATTAGATATCGTTCTAGTTCAATTCAATTTCCAGTTAATTGGTTTCGATTCAATTCATATTCGCTTTCACCAATTTCTTTAATTTGTTTTTAATTCGTACTATCTTTCTGGGGATTTTAAATAGTTTAGTTTTTCTAAAATAAATTATCCCCTTTCGGGATTCAAAACAACTTCCTTTTCCCCAAAACAATTCAAAAACAATTTCTTTGGTAGTAATCCGTCACTTACAACTCGAAAATGAACACTGATGATGTGGCCAGTATCATCAGAGTTATTTCCCAGCTATCGAAGTGAGTTCAATACTATATCACTTATCAAAACCATACTTAAACACTTTCATTTTGAAATCGTTTTTCAAAATCTCATTCACGATACTTGTAAACAATTTAAAATCTCCCTGGATCTTAAAATTTTCTTATACTTAACTCAAATCCACTTACAATCACTTATTCCCCAGTTTCAGAATTTTAATTCCAATTCTGATTTAATTCTGATTTAATTAATCTGATTCTATATTATACGAACTCCAATTGGTTATTTACATAACCATTTCAGTAACAATCAACCAACACATCGCATATACTATAATACTTCAAATATAAATATTTTCTTTTATATCCAAATATAATTTGGGTAAAATTATTTCATTTACCCTCTTTCAAAACATACTGTGTCGGTTTATCGTATTCAAGTGTTTAGAAACTCCTATCGATACAGTTGATCAAACTGATCGACCAGAATTCACAAACTACCCAACCAATAAATCTCCACAATATAAAACAATTTTTATATCAAATAACAAATGCTTTCACTCATATATACACTCAACTCAATCTAAGGCATTACTAACCCCGTCTCTATTGAGTCACGCCATAGAGCCAAGGTAATCACTTAACCTTCAGCTCTGATACCACTGTAAAGAACTGGGATTTTCGACTCCGAAAATCAACATAAAACCCATGTTAATTATTCAGGTATCGAACATTCCAGATCATTTGTAGAAAGAAGTTAGAGGGTGAGAATAGATAAGATAGAAAATTTGAATAGAAGAAGAAGAACACAATCAGAGTAAACACGAATCTCACAGCAGAACGAATAAAATATATTATAACATAACTTTGAAATAAAACATTATATGTATACAATAACATTATCAGAGTGCAACACTTACACACAGCGAAAATAACAATAGCTATATAGTCCTGAAGCCTCCTGCTTCAAGCTTGACCTGAACTACTTGACTGCCCGTACAAATTTAGGCACCCAAGAGTTTAGGGAAAAACAAATCAAAATAAACTCTGGGTCAGTCATGGGATTGGTGTGAGTAAACTCAAATCATGGGTTTAACTTACCAAAATCCCTTTCAAATGAAGAGATAATCGTAAGCCCAATCCACACATAAGCACAGACGGTTTTTACCTTATGATAACCCAAAACAGTTTTGGAAATCAATACTTCTCTGATATTATAATAATGTCTAATCACAAGTAATTATCAATCTAGCAGAACGCTTGCATCTCACGTTCCACATATATAGTATACAAACAAAACCACGACGCTTATTGGAGATTGGATTCCAACTATGACAAGGTTTGGGACCACCTGCCGATTGTGTAACTCTAGAGACGAATACACTGGGTTCAACAAGAACGTCTTGCAACCCGGCCCATACATGACCGACCACTCATTTCGCTTGAGTGTATCGAATGTATATCACCAACGGTTGGGAGCTACCCACCGTTTCCCAAAAAGGGACAACATCGAATAGATTAAAGAATGAATTGGATTTCCTCTAGATAGGTGATATACACCCTAATGGGAGCGACCCACTTAGCCATGTTGCCTGCCCGATAACTATCATTTCCCCGTTGATGAGGCTTGAGGTCATTACGTATCTTTCAAAACACTTGACCACCATTCACTTTGAATGCCATATCGTCATACCCGTCAAATCACAAATTGATTTCTTCAAAAATACCATGGTATAAAGCTAAGAGAAACGAATTCCTCCGCCACCAAACATAAATACGTTTGAAGAGATCAACTTACGCGGTCCGTGTAACAAACCGAAAATCTGGGCCAGTTTAAAATTTTATTTTGGCAATTTTAGTGGATTTTGATTATTTAAAATAAATTATTTTAAATAATATCGACGAGAAATTTATTTTGAATATAATTCGAACGTATATATTCATTTGAATCGACGTTAGAATATAAATATTTATTCATATATATAAAAGGAATTGGAAATGGCGTGGTAGTTCAATAATTCGATTTCAAACTTCAAATGAATGTACCGGGTGCAAAACAAACCGGATTTTAGTGAAACCAAAAAAATTAGGATCTAATTAGGAATATCTTTCCAACTAATCCGAAAAATTGAAATTTTATAACGGGAATCAAAAGATTTGTCCAGTTGAAAATTCTGAATAGTCGCTATGGAATTCAGACCCTTAAAAATGGGAATTTTGCAAACGACCTCGGATTTCGACGAAACCACTTTTGTTGGGTCCGTGATGTCAAGTTATTTCTAGATTCCAAGTTTCATAATTTTTCGAATCAATATGTGAGCGTCGCAAAGGAAAACGTGTTTGACCAGTTTCAGTTGATTTTAATCGACTGGAAATTGGCCATTTTTCCAACAGTCTTAGAATTCGACGAAACTAGTTTTGTTAGGACCGTATCATCAATACGAAGCTAAAAAATATTTTTCTGGAATTTTTCGAGTTAGCATGTGGCCCCAGTTAATTGAAATGCGCGTTCAAATTCAATATATAGAGTTATATTTTGATTTTGACGAAAACTGATCGAAACAGTCGAATCAGCTTACGATACATATCCCATTGTATTCGGAATGGGGGTAATTAGCTATGGACGACAGGCGATGGGTCTCGTTTCGGATTCGAATGAAAAAGTTACCTTTTTAAAAAAAAAATTAAAATATATTATATTATATATATATATATATATATATTTCTCCTTTATACTCCCCCCCCCCCCATTTTCAGATTGAAACAAAAAAAAAAGATAAATGAGGCCGACTTTGACCTCGAGCCCCACGAGCCTCCTTCTCCCGTCGCCCATCGACGGTGACGCCACCGCCCTCCACAACACCCCCCTCCCTTCATCGCCCCCCTCCTTCTTTCTTCCTCCCCCTCTTCCGAATCAATCGATGCTCTTGCCCTAGCCACCGCCCTCGTGCCCTTCACCCATCGCCCAGCCGTCGTCCGCCCTAGTGGCCATCTCCGACCTCACCTCGCGTCAGGCCCCCCCGAACCTTCCAAACCGCCGCTGCAGCCCCCTTGTCCCACCTCGTCGACAAATAAACCGCCATTCCTGAAATACAATGTAAGTAGATTTTAAAAATTGGATTTTATTTTCAGTTTTTGATTATGTTTAGCTAATGCATGAATTTCAGAATATTATAAATATGACATGGTTTATAAGAAAAAGTTTTGATCTTTTATACGTATGAAGATTATATTTTTAAAATAGAAAAGATTAGATTTTTTAAATAGAAAAGATTAGATTTTTAAAATAGAAAAGATTAGATTTTTAAAATTCGATTTTTATATATTGAATAGCAAAGTAAAAATTAGATTTTTATATATTGAATGGCAAAGTAAAAATTCGATTTTTATATATTGAATGGCAAAGTAAAAATTCGATTTTTATATATTGAATGGCAAAGTAAAAATTCGATTTTTATATATTGAATGGCGAAGTAAAAATTCGATTTTTATATATTGAATAGCGAAGTAAAAATTCGATTTTTATATATTGAATAGCGAAGTAAAAATTTGATTTTTATATATTGAATGGCAAAGTAAAAATTCAATTTTTATATATTGAATGGCAAAGTAAAAATTCGATTTTTCTATATTGAATAGCGAAGTAAAAATTCGTTTTTAATATATTGAATAGCGAAGTAAAAATTCGATTTTTATATATTGAATAGCGAAGTAAAAATTCGATTTTTATATATTGAATAGCGAAGTAAAAATTCGATTTTTATATATTGAATAGCGAAGTAAAAATTCGATTTTTATATATTGAATAGCAAAATAAAAATTCGATTTTTATATATTGAATAGCAAAGTAAAAATTCGATTTTTATATATTGAATAGCAAAGTAAAAATTCGATTTTTATATATTGAATAACAAAGTAAAAATTCGATTTTTACATATGTAGTGGCTACGGGCAACGAAAGTGACAAGAGGCAGAACGACGAAAATTTCTACCTAAGAAGAATCGTGGCGTTGGATTAGCTATTCTGTGAGAACATCTCACTCTTTAATTTCTTTTTCTAGTTATATATAAACTAGGATGCAGACGGTGCTTAGCAGCACCCGACACCCATCATCCACAGACCATGGATGGCTTGTTTGTTTAATTGTTTGGTTGTGTAGTTGGTTAGATTATTTGGTTTGAATTGAATTGTTTGGTGAAATGAAATTGATTTGATTGATGTGTGAATGGCGTGGGCCTTCACTAGACCGGGGATAAGGCTAGGCCTTGTCCCGTTTCTAGTATCGTGTCGTTATGCTGCCGAAATTTTCTAAAAATAAGTTAGAAAAATAAAGATAACATTTTATTTAATAAATGAACCGAATAGAATATTCATAGGTTGAATAGAATAGTTTGATCGTTAAAAATATAATTTTTAACGTGAATGTGAATAAATAAATATTCATTTAAGAAACCGGACGGTTTGTTTATGTACACCTATTTGAAGGACATTGATTGGGACGATAAATTTTACACATCGCCCAACTGCACAAATAAAAATCTGTGTTTGATTGCTTGAAACACCACACGGGTATTGGGATGATATTTGACGTACACTAATCCCGATTGTTTAGTTGTATGTCGATCGATTGATTGACAGGCTGTTATAAGCGTTGAAATAGAAATATTTGAAATGAAATATTTGAAAAGAAATATTTGAAAAGAAATATTTGAAAAGAAATATTTGAAGTAGGATATTTGAGAATTGAAATCGTTTTAAAATGAATTCAAATAGAATTGAAATCGTTTTGAAATGAATTCGAATAGAATTGAAATCGTTTTGAAATGAATTCGAATAGAATTGAAATCGTTTTGAAATGAATTCGAATAGAATTGCAATCGTTTTGAAATGAATTCGAATAGAATTGAAACCGTTTTGAAATGAATTCGAATAGAATTGAAATAGAATTGAAATCGTTTTAAAATGAATTCGAATAGAAATTGAATAGAAATGAATTTGAATTGAAATTGAATTAATTTGAAATTCAAATTGAATTGAAAACGAATGGAAATGGAATTAAAAATCGTTTTGAAAAGAAAATCGACGAAGTATATATTATATATATTATATATAATATAATGGCCTGAATAGAACGCGCCGCGCCGCGGTAGTTCGCGAATTTCGACCATTGAATTCGAACGGATATTGCGGGAGATCCGACCGTCGGATTCTCCTAAAAACGGAACCGTTGGGTTCGTATCGAAAAGAGATTTCTAACGAATATTAGAAATTAGAAATCTAACGGTTGGATTTGGAATTTTGTCCAAACCGAATTTGAAAAATGTCGCTGTAAGTGCAGTTCGATGGCCATTGATGGAAATCGACTGTACGGACCTTGATAAAATTATTAAAAATCGTAATAATTTGTGTAAAATCATAAGAAATGATTTGGGAAAAATTGGGATGAAAACTCCATATTTGAAAAGATAAAAATAGATTTTTATCGAAATGAACTAGTTTTGAACTAGAATTATAATTCTATTTATTTTTAATAAATAAATTGAATTTGAAATGGTTTTGAAAATAACCAGAATTTCCAATGATTGCATTGGAATGGATTTGAATCGAAATTGTCTTCGGAATATTTCGATGTTGGATTTCGTGATTATACAGATGTTGTTATGGAAATTTGAAAGATATATATATATATATATCATTATTTCCAATACGATATCTGTTGGTCGTAGAATTTGATATTGAATATAAGCCAATATATTTTCTATTCAGAGCCTTGTATTTAATATCAAATGCGATTTGGGTTTGTCGTGAATGGTGTCTTGACTAACACTGTTCTTGGACCTAGTTGAGAAAAGATTAAATCTTTTTATTTGGATTTAATGAAGTGTACCAATTAAATAATATTTAATTGAATTGATATTGATTTTTGGGTTTATCGTGGACAGTGTTTTAAATAACACTCGTTCTTTAACCCGATAATTAATGGAATGTGGTTTTGGGTTTATCGTGAACCGTGTTTTAAATGGCACTGATTCTTTAATCCAGTTAACGATTAAAACTAAGTGGAGTTTTAATGAATCTTTAATTAGATTGAAATAATCGAGAATGGAGTATCACCAGTTTTGCTCCAGGCGATAGTTAAATCTTTAATTAGATTTGAACGTGAAATGGTAATTGAATTTACCGATAACACTGCGGTGTTAGATATGAAGTATAACCGGTTTTACTTCATGGGATGAATAGGTTGGGATTAGGAAATTAAAACAAATGATTAATTCGATAAGGTTCGTTAATCCCGGCTAGTTGAATCGAAATTCAAAAGATGATTAAAGAGTAAATTCAAGGAATTTATCTTGGATAAAATTAATGGGAACCTTTCCCTATTAATGTGAAATTTAGAAACTAACTGTCGGTTAGCCAAGCAGAATGGTTTTCTGGATATTGATCTGATGTTGGTTTCGGCCTTCGGGGTTAATATTTGGGAAATTATTCTCTTGATTAATTTACGGTTAGTGACTGATGAATTGGAATGAGGCGTATGTTGTGTTTGTGTAACACTTATTTAAAATATACGCGAGTTATTCGGAAAGACCGGGTTTATCCCATTCTGAATAACTGATACGACGATAAGTCGAAGATGAAGACGGTGGTTGAAGACCAGAAGTCTTCACATCGTTTGGGTGATTACTGATGATCTTGATTGGGCTGTACACCCAAGATGAGGGAATCAATCGGTGGTCGTCCAAATGTGCTTGGAGATCGATGGATATGCGAGGAAAGTGCCTCCGGTTTTGTTCAGACCCAGAACGGACTTGTAAATGGACTGTGTGTCTGACATTGGATTTCATTCTGTGTGACTGATATCGGTTGCATAGAGTGGTTTGCCTGTGTGGCATGCTAAGATGCAAATGATCAAGGCTTCTGTTGAAAAGCAAAGTCTTGTGGTGATGATCAAAGCATAGCCTGTGTGGCATAGCTTTGTGTAACGTGAATTCGCGAGCCTCGCACCCCGGTTGTGAACCAAAAACGGGAGAGGACCTCAGGGAGGGCATGCGTTTCTTTCTAGCTAGGGTGGTGTCAGTGACTTACCAGCCCTGACATTTATATACTTTTCACCTATGTGGTTGTTGCTGTTGTGAGGCGCCTCGGTTAGATCGGACGATCCGGGTCCTATGGAGCCATTCGTTGGCACATTTACGCCCCCAAAGGGCGGGGAAACGTAGTGTTCAGGCATAATAATCCACATCGGTGGACCGGCCTTGTCGCTCCAAGGCTTGCCTGCGCGCTTGCCTGAGACTCGGGCTAGACAGTCTCGAATCGGTAGAGGACGATCCCTGGCCTCGGTTCATAGATAGAAATCCAATTTCCAAATACGTAACATTTGCGGTTTTAATTGTAGAACTAGTATGGCGACATGATATATGGTACCCATGCCGCCTAGGATTGATACTTATGATTTGAAGTTGTTTTATACACTATACACTGATGATAGTATCAAATGATTTGTTTTAAAATGTATCAAGCATTCTTTGGCTGTTATAAGGGAAAATCCTATCCCTCGGCTTGCGTTGCATTGTGTGATAGGACCTGGGTCTTATAACAGCTTCATTTTTCTTTATTTAGCATTGCGCTGTTTGTTTTATGCACTGGTATTCTTGGGAGGAAACCTGTTCCATGTTATACGGCGTGGTCCCTTGATTTACCTAACTTTAAAAATAAAGATTAATAACTGTTTTAGTTCTCACACCAGTCCCATGACTGACCTGGAGTTTATTGTTTTAACCTAAACTCTGGGTGCCCCTATTTTGACACGGGCAGCTAGTAGTTTTGGTTTTGCAGATTTATATTCACAGGATCCGGGTTTACACCTGGAACGATATCCGGAAAGCTTTGTATCCGTATATCTCCTTCTAGTTGTGTATTGTATTATTTTCCGCTGCTATGTAATTTATTGTAATCTATGATATTTCTATGTAATATTCATTTATACTCTGTATATTCTTGTATTCTGATGCATTGTTGTAATATACAATGAAATGTTCTTCAGACTGCGTTCTATTTTGTCGTGTTCTCAAAACGATCAGGCGTTTCGAACGGTCTGGGTCGGTTTAGCGACTGGTTCGGATCGAGCGAAATTCCTTGTCGTCACATTTGGTATCAGAGCTTTGGTTTACAAAGCTCAGAGAACAAGGCACGTTAGAACCATACGAAAGAATTCATCAGAAACTGGATTAGTAATATCCAACAGGAATGACTCGTTAGAGATGGGATCAGTAGTATCCTAGAACGAGTGTGAAGAGTATATTTTTGAAAGTAAAAACAAATTTTGTTTTGAAAATTTAAATCAACTATTCGTATTTGATTATTTATTCTATATTGATCGGGACAATCCGATATATAAAGATTTAGCATATATGTCTTGCAAACGTGTATTCGAAGTTTTAATATACTGCATAGTTATATAATCATACTCTAGTTGCCCGGGGATAATTCTGGTGATGGGGCACCGTCGCCAGTATTTATTTTCGAGTTTTGAAAGTGAGATTTCTATATATTTCCTATTGACTGGTGTGAGAACCGAAACTAGATAGGGCTTATTGTTGTGATTTGGCATCAAAAATCTGATTTTTGACTATATATCAAAGTTATGAATTTCAAAAGCTAATCAACTAATTGATTGATGTTTGTGTTGTTTGTTTGATAAATTTTAACCATGTAGCCAATTTGATCAAATAGTGAATTGTATTGAAATTTGGTCGCATTTTCTAGCATATACATGTACTTACATTGAACTGGTCATAGCAAGGAGGCTAGAGCCAGAGAATAAAATTTGTTTGCCCGACAAATAGGTACATGTTTACTACATAATTTACTGTTTTGTTTGGGTGATGATGATTTTATGAGCCTATTGGCTAGCCGCTTGGCTTTTTCTTTTTCTTTTTGAGATCAGAAGGCCTATATGGCAATTTCGGGATTTTCCCGTGGCTCCCGGTGCAGGGGAGGTTATGGCGAAATTCTTCGAAAATTTAGGGTGTTAGCCAAATTTTTGAAATTTTTGGAAATTCTCAGAAACTGAAAAGTTGGAGAATGGAAGCCAGATTGAACGTAGAGTTGATTAATCAAACCACTTTCGACTTTGTTCCTTTTCGAGGACGAAAAGTTTTAAGTGGAGGAGATTGTAACAACCCGAAAATCTGGGCCAGTTTAAATTTTTTATTTTGGCATTTTAGTGGATTTTGATTATTTAAAATAAATTATTTTAAATAATATCGACGAGAAATTTATTTTGAATATAATTCGAACGTATATATTCGTTTGAATCGACGTTAGAATATAAATATTTATTTATATATATAAAAGGAATTGGAAATGGTGTGGTAGTTCGATAATTCGATTTCAAACTTCAAATGAATGTACCGGGTGCAAAACAAACCGGATTTTAGTGAAACCAAAAACATTAGGATCTAATTGGGAATATCTTTCCAACGAATCCGAAAAATTGAAATTTCAAAACGGGAATCAAAAGATATGTCCAGTTGAAAATTCTGAATAGTCGCTATGGAATTCAGGCCCTTAAAAATGGGAATTTTGCAAACGACCTCGGATTTCGACGAAACCACTTTTGTTGGGTCCGTGATGTCAAGTTATTGCTAGATTCCCAATTTCATAATTTTTCGAATCAATATGTGAGCGTGGCAAAGGAAAACGCGTTTGACCAGTTTCAGTTGATTTTAATCGACTGGAAATTGGTCATTTTTCCAACGGTCTCAGAACTCGACGAAACTAGTTTTGTTAGGACCGTATCGTCAATACGAAGCTAGAAAATATTTTTCTGGAATTTTTCGAGTTAGTATGTGGCCCTAGTAAATTGAAATGCGCGTTCAAATTCAATATATAGAGTTATATTTTGATTTTGACGAAAACTGATCGAAACAGTCGAATCAGCTTACGATACATATCCCATTGTGTTCGGAATGGGGGTAACTAGCTATGGACGACAGGCGGTGGGTCTCGTTTCGGATTCGAATGAAAAAGTTACCTTTTTTTTAAAAATATATATATATATATTATATTATATATATATAAATTTCTCCTTTATACTCCCCCCCGACCATTTTCAGATTGAAACAAAAAAAAGAAGAAAAAAAGAGGCCGACGTTGACCTCGAGCCCCACGAGCCTTCTTCTCCCGTCGCCCATCGACGGTGACGCCACCGCCCTCTACAACACCCCCCTCCCTTCATCACCATCCTCCTTCTTTCTTCCTCCCCCTCTTCTGAATCGATCGACGCTCTTGCCCTAGCCACAGCCCTCGTCCCCTTCACCCATCGCCCAGCCGTCGTCTGCCCTAGTGGCCATCTCCGACCTCACCTCGCGTCAGGCCCCCCCGAACCTTCCAAACCTCCACTGCAGCCCCCTTGTCCCACCTCGTCGACAAATAAACCACCGTTCCTGAAATACAATGTAAGTAGATTTTAAAAATTGGATTTTATTTTCAGTTTTTGATTATGTTTAGCTAATGCATGAATTTCAGAATATTATAAACATGACATGGTTTATAAGATAAATTTTTGATCTTTTATACGTATGAAGATTATATTTTTAAAATAGAAAAGATTAGATTTTTAAAATAGAAAAGATTAGATTTTTAAAATTCGATTTTTATATATTGAATAGCAAAGTAAAAATTCGATTTTTATAAATTGAATGGCAAAGTAAAAATTCGAATTTTATATATTGAATGGCAAAGTAAAAAATTCGATTTTTATATATTGAATGGCAAAGTAAAAATTCGATTTTTATTTATTGAATAGCGAAGTAAAAATTTGATTTTTATATATTGAATAGCGAAGTAAAAATTCGATTTTTATATATTGAATAGCGAAGTAAAAATTCGATTTTTATATATTGAATGGCGAAGTAAAAATTTGATTTTTATATATTGAATGGCAAAGTAAAAATTCGATTTTTATATATTGAATAGCGAAGTAAAAATTCGATTTTTATATATTGAATAGCGAAGTAAAAATTCGATTTTTATATATTGAATAGCGAAGTAAAAATTCGATTTTTATATATTGAATAGCGAAGTAAAAATTCGATTTTTATATATTGAATAGCGAAGTAAAAATTCGATTTTTATATATTGAATAGCGAAGTAAAAATTCGATTTTTATATATTGAATAGCGAAGTAAAAATTCGATTTTTATATATTGAATAGCAAAGTAAAAAATTCGATTTTTATATATTGAATAGCAAAGTAAAAATTCGATTTTTATATATTGAATAACAAAGTAAAAATTCAATTTTTACATATGTAGTGGCTACGGGCAACGAAAGTGACAAGAGGCAGAACGACGAAAATTTCTACCTAAGAAGAATCATGGCGTTGGATTAGCTATTCTGTGAGAACTTCTCACTCTTTAATTTCTTTTTCTAGTTATATATATACTAGGATGCAGACGGTGCTTAGCAGCACCCGACACCCGTCATCCACAGACCATGGATGGCTTGTTTGTTTAATTGTTTGGTTGTGTAGTTGGTTAGATTATTTGATTTGAATTGAATTGTTTGGTGAAATGAAATTGATTTGATTGATGTGTGAATGGTGTGGGCCTTCACTAGACCGGGGATAAGGCTAGGCCTTGTCCCGTTTCTAGTATCATGCTGTAATGCCGCCGAAATTTTCTAAAAATAAGTTAGAAAAATAAAGATAACAGTTTATTTAATAAATGAACCGAATAGAATATTCATAGGTTGAATAGAATAGTTTGATCGTTAAAAATATAATTTTAACGTGAATGTGAATAAATAAATATTCATTTACAAACCGGATGGTTTGTTTATGTACACCTATTTGAAGAACATTGATTGGGACGATAAAATTTAGACATCGCCCAACTGCACAAATAAAAATCTGTGTTTGATTGCTTGAAACCCCACACGGGTATTGGGATGATATTTGACGTACACTAATCCCGATTGTTTAGTTGTATGTCGATCGATTGATTGACAGGCTGTTATAAGCGTTGAATATTTATATTTGATGCTTATACAGTGTAGAATGCACTTTGGATGATGGTTGATTATTCATCGTTGTTGATATATACATGTGTTGTAGAAAATCCATATAATTAACATTATATGGTAATTGTTTGGGCCTCATTCCAGTTTTGAAATAGAAATATTTGAAATGAAATATTTGAAAAGAAATATTTGAAAAGAAATATTTGAAGTAGTATATTTGAGAATTGAAATCGTTTTAAAATGAATTCGAATAGAATTGAAATCGTTTTGAAATGGATTCGAATAGAATTGAAATCGTTTTGAAATGAATTCGAATAGAATTGCAATCGTTTTGAAATGAATTCGAATAGAATTGAAATCATTTTGAAATGAATTCGAATAGAATTGAAATAGAATAGAAATCGTTTTAAAATGAATTCGAATAGAAATTGAATAGAAATTAATTTGAAATTCAAATTGAATTGAAAACGAATGGAAATGGAATTAAAAATGGTTTTGAAAAGAAAATCGACGAAGTATATATTATATATATTATATATAATATAATGGCCTGAATAGAACGCGCCGCGCAGCGGTTGTTCGCGAATTTCGACCATTGAATTCGAACGGATATTACGGGAGATCCGACCGTCGGATTCTCCTAAAACCGTAACCGTTGGGTTCGTATCGAAAAGAGCTTTCTAACGAATATTAGAAATTAGAAATCTAACGGTTGGATTTGGAATTATGTCCAAATCGAATTTGAAAAAGGTCGTTGTAAATGCAGTTCGATGGCCATTGATGGAAATCGACTTTATGGGCCTTGATAAAATTATTAAAAATAGTAATAATTTGTGTAAAATCATAAGAAATGATTTGGGAAAAATTAGGATGAAAAACTCCATATTTGAAAAGATAAAAATAGATTTTTATCGAAATGAACTAGTTTTGAACTAGAATTATAATTCTATTTATTTTTAATAAATAAATTGAATTCGAAATGGTTTTGAAAATAACCAGAATTTCCAATGATTGCATTGGAATGGATTTGAATCGAAATTGTCTTCGGAATATTTCGATGTTGGATTTCGTGATTATACAAATGTTGTTATGGAAATTTGAAAGATATAGATATATATATCATTATTTCCAATACGATATCTGTTGGTCGTAGAATTTGATATTGAATATAAGCCGATATATTTTCTATTCAGAGCCTTGTATTTAATATCAAATGCTATTTGGGTTTGTCGTGAATGGTGTCTTGACTAACACTGTTCTTGGACCCAGTTGAGAAAAGATTAAATCTTTTTATTTGGATTTAATGAAGTGTACCAATTAAATAATATTTAATTGAATTGATATTGATTTTTGGGTTTATCGTGGACAGTGTTTTAAATAACACTCGTTCTTTAACCCGATAATTAATGGAATGTGGTTTTGGGTTTATCGTGAACCGTGTTTCAAATGACACTGATTCTTTAACCCAGTTAACGATTAAAACTAAGTGGAGTTTTAATGAATATTTAATTAGATTGAAATAATCGAGAATGGAGTATCACCAGAATTGCTCCAGGCGATAGTTAAATCTTTAATTAGATTTGAACGTGAAATGGTAATTGAATTTACCGATAACACCGTGGTGTTAGATATGAAGTATAACCAGTTTTACTTCATGGGATGAATAGGTTGGGATTGGGAAATTAAAACAAATGATTACTTCGATAAGGTTCGTTAATCCCGACTAGTTGAATCGAAATTCAAAAGATGATTAAAGAGTAAATTCAAGGAATTTATCTTGGATAAAATTAATGGGAACCTTTCCCTTTGAATGTGAAATTTAGAAACTAACTGTCGGTTAGCCAAGCAGAATGGTTTTCTGGATATTGATCTGATGTTGGTTTCGGTCTTCGGGGTTAATATTTGGGAAATTATTCTCTTGATTAATTTACGGTTAGTGACTGATGAATTGGAATGAGGCGTATGTTGTGTTTGTGTAACACTTATTTAAATTATACGCGAGTTATTCGGAAAGACCGGGTTTATCCCATTCTGAATAACTGATACGACGATAAGTCGAAGATGAAGACGGTGGTTGAAGACCGGAAGTCTTCACATCGTTTGGGTGATTACTGATGATCTTGATTGGGTTGTACACCCAAGATGAGGGAATCAATCGGTGATCGTCTAGATGTGCTTGGAGATCGATGGATATGCGAGGAAAGTGCCTCCGGTTTCGTTTAGACCCGGAACAGACTTGTAAATGGACTGTGTTTCTGACATTGGATTTCATTCTGTGTGACTGATATCGGTTGCATAGAGTGGTTTGCCTGTGTGGCATGCTAAGATGCAAATGATCAAGGCTTCTGTTGAAAAGCAAAGTCTTGTGGTGATGATCAAAGCACAGCCTCTGTGGCACAGCTTTGTGTAACGTGAATTCGCGAGCCTCGCACCCCGGTTGTGAACCAAAAACGGGAGAGGACCTCAGGGAGGGCATGCGTTTCTTTCTAGCTAGGGTGGTGTCAGTGACCTACCAGCCCTGACATTTATATACTTTTCACCTATGTGGTTGTTGCTGTTGCGAGGCGCCTCGGTTAGATCGGACGATCCGGGTCCTATGGAGCCATTCGTTGGCTCATTTACGCCCCAAAGGGCAAGGAAACGTAGTGTTCAGGCATAATAATCCACATCGGTGGACCGGCCCTGTCGCTCCAAGGCTTGCCTGCGCGCTTGCCTGAGACTCGGGCTAGACAGTCTCAAATCGGTAGAGGACGATCCCTGGCCTCGGTTCATAGATGGAAATCCAATTTCCAAATACGTAACATTTGCGGTTTTAATTGTAGAACTAGTATGGCGGCATGATATATGGTACCCATGCCGCCTAGGATTGATACTTATGATTTGAAGTTGTTTTATACACTATACACTGATAATAGTATCAAATGATTTGTTTTAAAACGTATCAAGCATTCTTTGGCTGTTATAAGGGAAAACCCTATCCCCCGGCTTGCGTTGCATTGTGTGATAGGACCTAGGTCTTATAACAGCTTCATTTTTCTTTATTTAGCATTGCGCTGTTTGTTTTATGCACTGGTATTCTTGGGAGGAAACCCGTTCCGTGTTATACGGCGTGGTCCCTTGATTTACCTAACTTTAAAAATAAAGATTAATAACTGTTTTAGTTCTCACACCAGTCCCATGACTGACCTGGAGTTTATTGTTTTAACCTAAACTCTGGGTGCCCCTATTTTGACACGGGCAGCTAGTAGTTTTGGTTTTGCAGATTTATATTCACAGGATCCGGGTTTACAGCTGGAACGATATCCGGAAAGCTTTGTATCCGTATATCTCCTTCTAGTTGTGTATTGTATTATTTTCCGCTGCTATGTAATTTATTGTTATCTCTGATATTTATGTGTTATATTCATTTATACTCTGTATATTCTTGTATTCTGATGCATTGTTGTAATATACAATGAAATGTTCTTCAGACTGCGTTCTATTTTGTCGTGTTCTCACAACGATCAGGCGTTTCGAACGGTCTGGGTCGGTTTAGCGACTGGTTCGGATCGAGCGAAATTCCTTGTCTTCACAGTCCGTTAGATATACTCTGTCGAACATTCGTCCATTCACGTTTGTCCTGGGACTGGACAAACCGAAGGCACTATTCTGTAAACAGGATAGCCCTTGCATAACTCCGTCTTCAATATTTGATCGCAACGCCAACGTCCATACAGAGTGGTTTTCAGATAATGCATCTGTTCTCGGTCTCTCTATATCGACGACGATAAAATGGTCAAACTTCGATAGTCGGTGATTTAACTATCAAAGAAAAACAGATGTGCAACCAACGATATTATTTCCAGATGGAAATTCTATCGATCAATCAACATTCAACATTTATCTCCTTTTTATAAAATTATCTTTAATTTATCTATTTCCCATTTTCTCTCTATTTCTAGATTCTTATTTTCTAAATTTAGAAAATATACATCATCAATCATTGGAAAACATTTCCATCTCTGTTTCACATATCACTGTCATTCTAGTATTCTTTCTCATTAACTTTTCATTTTCTATGATTAGAAAATATCTCTGATTATATTTGGAAAATGTTTCCAAAATTTATTCAATAGATGTTTAAATAAAACATCACTAAGCCAATTTAAACCATTACACTCATTAACTAAATTGACTTAATCAATCTTCACCATCGAACCTTACCTATCTCTTAGTTAAAAACGAAGCCAATCAAGTTGGGGTATAATTACCTCTCAGACCTTAACTGAACAACCTTTCTAACCTCGAAATAGACAAAGTTCACCTTTTAAACATCTAATAATTTCCTTACGTAACTTGGATTCTATTTATTAATCTACTTCTTTTACCAAAATTATTTGATTATAACGATGGTGTTATAATCCCATGCTTTCAACATAAAATAACTTAAATAAAATTCTTATTACTTATTTTGAATAAATAACAAATAACTAATTGAATAATAATATACATCTTGATTTAAAGACGGAAAGTAAATAGAACTTTCCCTAATTCGATATAATCGAATTCAACGTATAATTCTCTTTTTCGAATAATCTCTATTCGATAACTCCTTTTCGAATAAACTATATCCGATAACCCTTTCTTTGCATAACTATATTCGATAATCTCTCTTCAAATGATTTACGTTCGATCAACTTTCTATAAATGATTTACATTCGATAAATCTCCTTACGAATAAACTCATTTTGACTAACTCAACTCGATTAACTCAATTGGATTAACTCACTTGATTGACTCAATTTATTTAACTCACTTATCTAATAACTAATATTCGATTAATTTATATTCGAATAACTATGTCTGTTTTAACTTTATTTCGAATGGCTAATATTCGATTTAACTTCATTCGCTTGACTCTAGATTGCAGCGATCACAATGGTTATGCCTGATTCCCTCAGGAAACATCCGACCGCCATAGGCTATCTGCAGCCCTGCGAATTTCGCTAACAGTCGTACGAAATGGCAACTCATCCTAAATAACTATGGTTGACTGACTCTATCTCAAATAACTATATTCGATCAACTCTAATTGAATAACCAATATTCAATTAATTCTAATTCGATTAACTCTATCTAATTAACCCTTTGTTTATTCAGTTTCAAATATCGATGTTGAAACCGATTCTTACTTCTCTATATAGGCCCTGACTTATATATTCTATTTATCCAATGATAAATATTTCATTTAATTTATAAAATATTATTTATAAATTTATCTTCTCCATCTGTCTGTTAGAATAGATTCTATTTAAAATCTTTGCTTTAAATCCATATAATATTATACCCGTATGCGAAGCACGGGTTTAAATCTTTCAAATGAAAAATTCTCCTTTTATGCAATTCTAGTCACTTTTCAAGTATTTCCTTTTAAAATCTATTCATTTACAAAATAAGTCCCTTTTTGATAATTCTATTCATTTATAAAATATTTTCTTTTTATATAAAATCTATTTATTTTATAAGTAATTCCTTTGATAATCAAAATATTTCCTTTCTATTTGTTTTACACATATTTTCCCTTTTTATTCTATTTATTTTTCAAATAAATATCCCTTTTTAATTCTATTTGTAAATAGTTGACAAATATTTCTCTTTTCAATTCTATCTATTTGATTAACAACAAATATTCCTTTTTAATCTATTTATTTCCTAAATAAATAGTTTTTCTTTTTATATAATCTTTTGATTTTATAATTTTTTTTTTCAATATAACATTGAATATTTCCTTTGTAACATTCCAGTATTCCCTACGGTATTTAACATACCATATAATAATGATTGGCATCATTCAACAATACAAAATCAACAACGGATTTCATATCACATCATTTAACACAATATATGAAAAAACAGAAAAATAAATGCTGAGGAACCCATTTGGTTCCCTCCGACCTGTTTCCCTGCATCTCCAGTACTGACACCCATGCCCGGTCGACGAAATCAAAGTCTGATTGCACCATCGAGTTTCTCTCCTCAAACAAGTCCTGGCCATCACCATCTCCTCTTACTCGATGCACCCATGTGCATTCTGACCTCCATCTCCCAACGCTGCTTCCCTATAAGTCAGTGAACCCATTTGTCACCATACTCGTCCATTTTTCCACCGTAGGAGCGCCCCGACCTCACAAACCCAATTCCGAAGTATATTTCATCGATCGATTTCACAAATCGATTTTAAAGCCAACCCTAAAATCACTATTGTTATTTCAAACCGCAGAAAGATGCGTTGAGCCAAATAAAATCCATACGAGACAGATGCTTACATTGATGCAAGCTCAAATATATCTCTACTTCGATTTTATATATTCTCTATGAATTGATTTGGATTTTAGAAGACCGATTGTTTTTACTGGGAGGAGAAAAATAGAGAACGGCGGAAAATAAATCTCGTTGACCAGAATGATGTTAGTTTAGGGTTTAAGGGATAGCGAACGGTATTTATAGAAGGTTTTAATATATTTTTAATTCGATTATTTTATTAATTTTTAAGCCAACTCTATTTTTATTTGTCCTCTGAAATTCCTGTGATCACGTACAATTCCCAAAAATCATGGAAATTGGCATGTAGCTACAGTTTGACGTTATGGTCCCAACGAAACTGGTTTCATCGAATTCCGATTCCGTATGCTCACATAGCGTATTTTTAACCGTCAAAATACTGACTATTTTCACATTAAAAATCCGTACGGCCACATACTAACTTCAAAAATCATGTAAACTGAAATCTAGAAATAATTTGATGTTTCGGATCCAACAAAATTAGTTTCGTCTAATTCTGAGGTCGTTTGAAAAACTGGCTATTTTTAAAGCTCTAAATACAATTTAAATATATAAATATATTTAAAAACATTTAAATTTAATATATAAAAATAAATATTATCGTATATATTCACAACAGGATATCATACTACTACACTGTGATTTATAACTCGACATTTCAAATCCAGTGTTACATCGATATTCGATTGGTATTTAAAAATCCATTTTAAATTATAAATAAATCGATATAAATTATAAAGGAATTCCACAGCGACTTTTCGAAAATTTGATTTGGATCTAACTAAAAATATACACAACGAAATCTCGATTTTTCTCTTCCATCAGAAAATATACTTCACCAGCCCCTAGCATTTCTTGTTTCACAGAAATCCGATTTAAAACGAATCATGTACATTCAGTTGAAGTTCAAATCGCCAAACAGCGAACTGGCGCGCCGTTTCGAGCTCGATTATAATTATATTATAATTATACGTTTAAATTGTTGTTCAAATAATATATTCGTTATTCTAATTCAATTCTAAACTGAATTAAATATCACAGTTGATCCAATTCACACCATTTTGTGAATTCTACTATTTCTGACTATTTCAGAAATTAAATATATTATTATATTATTTATTTATTTTAATTAAATATTCAATATTATTTAATTTAACGACCATTTAATTCCCTAAATCACTATTTAAATAATTAAATGAATTAATTATATCACTGAAAAATGCGGGTCGTTACATTTTGGTTTTGCAAATATTATATTCATAGGAACCTGGATTTACAGCTGGAACTATACTCGGAAAGCTCTGTATCCGTGTATTTCTTTCAGTTGTGTTATGTATTATTTTTCCGCTGCGTTTTAATTTTAAATCTTTGATATCTCCTAATATGTAATATTTATACATACTCTGTTAAATTCCTGTACTGTGATGTAAATTGTTGTAATAAGAAATGAAATGTTCTTCTATTTATGCTTTGATTTGTCGTGTTCTCAACTCAATCCGGGATTTCCCGTAGGGTGAGTTTGGGTCATTTTAGAGCTAGTCAAATCAAGCTTTATATATTAATATAGCTAAAGTCGACGCTAAAAAGCCTTGATTTAGCGGATGCCGCGGGAAATAACAGGGCTACAAGCAGATCTAAAGTTCATCAACGCTAAATTGAAATAGCGTAGCGGTTAAAGAGCGCTATGAGCTATAACGGGGATATTGCGGGGCTTTAGCGGGGCTTTAAGTGGATAGCTGTGAACATATGCATATGTGACCTAATTCTTCTTAGCCGTTGCCCACCATCCGCTATCAAATGCATACTATAACCTTCCGCACTAAGTGGTCCACATGGCACATCGTATCAACTTGGAACAAGACGACCTACCTTTTATACACATGAACGGCCCACATGTTTGGATTGCCACATCAGCAATATGATTGCATGCTATGATCCCTTTAAACTATACTAGCGGTCCAGTTGTGTATTATGAATATCCCATGCAATTTGTACGTTCCCATGCCACGTGTTCAATTTGCAAAGCTCATGCTTTATATAAACGCACTATAAGTGAACATTGGTTTTATGCAAAGTTCGTACGTATTATGTCATGACCTAGCATGTTGCCACGTTTTCCTTAGATGTATGGAATCGATCCAAATGATAAACATGTAACCGACCCATGCATTTATATAAAACGTGGTCGACTCGTTGTTTATTTGCTTCAGGCACAACCTATATAGAATAACCCGACTACGAAAGAGCTGATGGTGAATGACCCGAGCCTTGCTAGCTGTTCTACGACTCAAGCTACATATGGTTTTTGCGCCATGTCTTTTAAGTTTTAACCCAGCACAACGTACACATGTATGAAAATCAACCTACTAATTAGTGGCTCACACGCATACAATCCGCATATTTGTGTCACTACATATTTCAATATCTCCGCACATTTCATTTTCTGAAGCCACGTATCTCATCTTATAATTTGGCGATCCATCTTACTGTGCATGCGAGTAAACTAATGACCCATGCATATAATAATGAAGCAATCCATGTTGCACTTAATGCATGAACGGTCCTCATATTATGTAAACCGTCACAACTTAGTTTCATAGTTCAATCACAATTAAATCACAACCAATCCATCTATGTTGAACTATAACCAATCCATTATTTCTTACCAATCCAACACGTGATTTTTGAACCACGTTTCATAACGGAGTTAAATTATGCATTACTACCGCACTTACTGCAAAATTTTCTTCTTTTAAATAGTCACAAAATGTTTGCACTTTTATTTTCATTGAGTATAAAAAGTATGGCTAAGGGAAGATATGAAATTCAGGACTATACAATCTTAATCAATTAAAAATATGATACAGTGGATTATGAGTGAAAATGGATTGATAAGTGTCGGCCTAGATGGTTATTAGCATATTCCTTGTAAGACATATGGACTAATATGCAAACCGACTTGTACAATATATCATGCCTCGTGGACTCTTTTCTTTCTTTCTTAAGTCTGGGCCTATTTCAACCCACGTAATCTTGTAGCCATATATATATAGCGGTACATATGTACCAAAAATGTTATGTTCAGTTTATCAATTTATACAAAAATTACAGTTCTCTTTAACATACACTTCCAGAAATCTTTCATGGTATCAGAGCTTATAAGCCAAACGGCAAAATCAAAATAAAGAAAAATCAAAGTAACTGGAATTCTGATTCAGAAAGGAAGGAATAGTGCAAGTCTCCTCAGAGAGATTTCATCATCGGAGATCATCCCTTTCTGATCGTGTAGTGTTCTGTTCTTATCAGATCAGAACTGTGCATGCCTTGCCGGAATTATATTCTCGACGGCTTCAGCAGTTCTTTTATTGACCATCAGAGATTGCAATCTCTTTATCTGGTTTTCTTTCCTCACTCAGTGTAAAACAGAGATTCTTGAATCTTGAGAAGAAACAAGAACCACTGTGTACACTTTTTTTCCTTTTACCGTTTTGAATAGGCAGCCACTTTTGGTGTAGTGGCCTTGCCATATTCTTGATCATCAATATCTGACAACTTGTCTCCACCATCATGGCTGGTAGAAGCACTGAACTGTCATCTGCCACCTCAATAACTGATAACAATGGTCCACCACCACTTTCTTCTCAGCCTCTGGTGAAGCCAAAGAGCCAAGTCATAACCATCCCTCTCGATGAAGACAATTACTTGATATGGAAGTTCCAAGTTGAAACAGCCTTGAAGGGATATGACCTTCAAGATTATGTCAAAGGAACTAAAATCACACCACCTGCAATGATCACAGATGCACAAAATAATATGATCAGTAACCCAGAGTTCATTCATCATCAAAAACAGGACAACCTACTATCCTCATGGTTGTTATCTTCAGTCAGTGCCAATCTGTTGTCACAAGTCATAGGATGCAATTCATCATATGAAATTTGGACCATAATTCAACAGATTTTTAATTCTCAATCAGCAGCAAGAATCATGCACTACATGAGAGAATTTCAAAATGCAAGAAAGGGTGATTTGAGTATGCGTGAGTACATTTCTAAAGTGAAGACTCTATGTGACAAACTTAAAGCAGTTGGGCATTATGTCTCAGACAGTGAACAAATCTTGACACTAACAAATGGACTTGACGAGGAATATGAGTGTTTAGTTACATACATTGCTACACAAATAACCTTACCAGATATACAAGCAATATATTCAACATTGTTGGCACATGAAGGGAGGGTGGAACAAAGAAAGGCTATTCAAGGTGAACTCAGTATAAATTTGGCCGCAAATTCAAGAAATAACAATGCTAACCAGCCAAGAAGCATACCTGGCTATGGCAGAGGCAACCAACAGGGACCCAGAGGCAATCCCAGTCAAAGAGGCAGGGGAAAAGGCAGATCAAATAACACAAACAGAGTAAAATGTCAGATATGTGACAAACCAGGACGCACAGCAAACAGATGCTATTTCAGGTTTAATACTGATGTCAACTATGTACAGTAAGGCCAAGGTGGGCAGAGAGGAATAAACGTTAACATGGCACAAGCAAATTATCAAGGAAAAACAAATTCAGAAGGTTCAACATCACAAAATGCTTGCAGTGATGATAACAACAAAATCGATGACATAAACACTGAAGACTGGTTTCCAGATTCAGGAGCTACAAATCATCTAACCAACAACCTTCAAAATTTGAATCTTGGTAACAAGAATTATTCAGGTACACAAGTTATTCATACATGCAATGGTGAAACTATGAATATATCTCATATTGGGGCAGGATATGTCAAGGGGAAAAGAAAGCTTTATCTAAATAATCTTCTTAGGGTTCCCACTGTTAAGAAAAACTTAATTAGTGTGTCCCAATCACCAATGATAATCAGGTATATTTTGAGTTTCACCCCAAGTATTGCTTAATTAGAGACTTGCTAAGCAAGGATATATTGTTACAGGGTAGGCTGAATAATGGTCTATACAGATTCAGCAATATGCAATCAAGATTGGGTAAAGAAGACAACACATGGTGTTGTAATGCAAATATATAGATTGATGATATTAATGAAAATGATCATATTAACAATGTAATTGAAAATCATTCTGTTAATTCTGATAGTAGTAATAGTGTCCAAAATGATTTGAATACTTGGCATTATAAATTTGGACACCCTAGCTATGACATTGTAATGCGAATATTGAAAAGCAATAATATTCCTTTTAAACACTCACCTGTCCCTAACATTTGTACACATTGTCAACTTGGGAAAAGCCACAAGTTACCCTTTGGCAAATCTGAAACTGTTTACTCTAAACCACTTGAATTAGTTACAGCAGATTTATGGGGTCCTGCATCATTATGCTCAAGACAAGGACACAAGTATTATCTCTCTATTGTGGATGCATATACCAGGTATACCTGGATTTTCTTTCTTAAAGCCAAATCAGATACATATAATACAATGCTACAGTTTATGAATTTTATTGAAAAACAAATAAACTGCAGCATTAAAACTGTTCAAACAGATGGAGGCAGTGAGTTCTTACCACTTAAACAGATTTTCAATCAAAAAGGCATCATACATAGAACTGCTTGCCCACACACATCTGAAAAGAATGGCATTGTAGAAAGAAAACACAGACATATAGTGGAAACAGGACTGATATTGCTACCAATGTCTTCCTTACCTTTAAAATATTGGAATGAGGCATTTAACACAAGTGTTTATCTAATAAATAGGATGCCAACTAAAGTCTTACACAACAAATGTCCTCATGAAATTCTGTTTAGCACAAAACCAGACTACAATTTTTTGAGAACATTTGGGTGCTTGTGGTTTCCATGCCTCAGACCCTATAATAATCACAAACTTTCCCTTAGATTGACCCCATGTACCTTTTTGGGATATGCTGATAACCAAAAAGGATACAAATGTCTTGATGACAAGGGAAAGATCATTGTGTGTAGACATGTTGTTTTTAATGAGTGTGTGTTTCCTTATGCAGATAAGAAAAGCAAAAATAATCAGAATAATGACCAGACCAAAACAACTATGGGACCCATTCCTACACTGACAGAATGGTCTGTGCAACCTGAGGACAAAGGGACACCACAGTTCACATTAGCTACTCCAATTGTTTCTAGCACTAGATCTGGGTATAGTTCAAGTGAGCACTTAAGTGGTAATGAAGATCTATATCAAGGTTATGACACTCACAACAACCACAGCCAGAATCAAAGCAGTGATAATAACACACCGGATACTGACAGTGATGACAATAATGTTCAAAGACAACCACAAGGACATCACATGATCACAAGAGCTAAAAGTGGGATATTCAAACCAAAGGTCTACAATGCAATCAGTGAAAAAGCAGACACTACTGAACCAGTTACATATGAGGAGGCTGTCGGGCATAAATCTTGGTGCAAGGCCATGAATGAAGAATATGAAGCACTATTGAGAAATAAAACATGGACTCTGGTCAAGGCACCAAAAGATAAAAATGTTATTGGGTGCAAGTGGACTTATAAGTTATAAAAGGATGCAGAGGGGAACATATGTAAACACAAGGCCAGACTGGTTGCAAGGGGTTTCTCTCAGCAATATGGGTTTGATTTTAATGAAACATTCTCCCATGTAGTTAAGCCCACTACAATCAGGATAATTTTAACCATATCACTTTACAGTGGTTGGAACATAAGGCAGTTAGATGTATGCAATGCATTTTTGAATGGGGACCTAAATGAAACAGTCTACATGCAGCAGCCAAAGGGGTTTGAAATTAAAGGCAAAGAAAACTATGTTTGTCAACTAAAGAAGGCAATATATGGTTTGAAGCAAGCTTCAAGGGCCTGGTATGTTAAATTGAAAAGTACTTTGGCTGGACTAGGCTACACAACAACTAAGTCTGACAGTTCATTATACACCAGAAATCAAAATGAGGGAAGTGTGTATGTGTTGGTTTATGTTGATGACATTCTCATCACAGGAAGTGATAATACTGAAATCAATAAAGTCATATGCCATCTGAACAAAACTTTTGCTATCAAAGATATGGGTGAGGTAAATTACTTCCTGGGAATCAAGGTTTTAAGACAATCAAAGTCAGAAATTTTCTTATCCCAAAGGAAATACATATCAAAGATTCTTGCTAGAGCTAACATGGATAAAACTAAGCCCAACTCCACACCAATGATTAGCAGTTTACGCTTATCTAAACATAGTGGGGAAGCAATAGATAATAGCAAACAATATCGAAATATAGTTGGAGCATTACAGTATTTAACTATCACGAGACCAGAAATTTGCTATAGCGTAAATAAAGTATGTCAATTCATGGCTAATCCTCTAAGTGAACATTGGAGAGCAGTCAAGCGGATTTTACGTTATTTACGGGGAACAATGGATTATGGGTTAACAATCCAAGCAGGAAAAGATTTAAATTTGAATACTTACAGTGATGTTGACTGGGCTAACGACGCAGATGATCGGAGATCCACTACCGGCTATTGTTTGTTCATGGGACCAAATCCAATCTCATGGTGTACCAAAAAGCAACCGACCGTGTCCAGATCGAGTACTGAAGCAGAGTATAGAGCGATTGCATTGGCTACAACTGAAATCATTTGGGTAGAAACCATAATCAAGGAATTAGGGTTTTCCATGACGAAGAAGCCAGTCCTCTGGTGTGACAACAAGAGCACAGTCTCTTTGTCCAGCAATCCAATACAACATTCAAGGATGAAGCACATAGAAATTGACTTCCATTTCATCGGAGAAAAAACCGAAGCACAAAAGTTGGTGATCAATCATCTACCAGCCTTCTATCAGAAGGCCGATATCTTGACGAAAGCTTTATCCAGAAGTAATTTTGAAAGATTGAGGACTGAATTGAAGGTTACGAGTGGCGGCGCAGAGCAGAAGCCATTAAACCCTAGATCAGTTTGAGGGGAGCTGTAAGACATATGGACTAATATGCAAACCGACTTGTACAATATATCATGCCTCGTGGGCTCTTTTTCTCTCTCTTAAGTCTGGGCCTATTTCAGCCCACGTAATCTTGTAGCCATATATATATAGCGGCCAGCGGGACATATATACCAAAAATGATATGTTCGGTTTATCAATTAATACAAAAATTACAGTTCTCTTTAATATACACTTCCAGAAATCTTTCATTCCTATCTTTTATCTAATATATAACCTCGACATGTTATAGCAATACTATACGATGAAGCAAATCACGCAGGTTAGTAAGCTAATTGGTTGAAACGTAGCGGAAGGAAACTGAAGGAATAACCAAAAGCATTTAATATAACTTGCATACTTCTGAGCAATTTTATTTAGCTTTTGTAGTCTACAACACTGACTTAAATCTTTGTAGAGAGTTGACCTTCTCGGTAGGTAGAGTTTTGAGCGATTATTTTACCACTGCATTTGAATATTCAGATCATTCGATCATTGAATAGCAGAAAATAATAGTACAAATATATTACCTTCTAAAATATTCTGGTCACTTAAAACTTGTAAAGCATTAAGTATAAGATCAGTGCATAAAAATTGAATTTAATAAACAAATTTTTGGTTTTAGCCTTTTATATCTTTATTTTGATGATAATACGTTGTCAACAAAAAATAGTAGTATACAGGTTTGGTAAAGGTAGCTACAAAAGAATAATAGTGATAATGATGACAGCCACTGTTTTAAAGGTTACTAACCAAAACCTATGCTTGAATGAGTGGAATGCTCAATTTATGAGTATTTGAAATTTTTTCCAAAAAGTCAATATAATATTGTTAACAATGCATAGTTTACTAATGGAAACAATAGTATTTGTGATGCAACTCAATTGGTACTGATTGCATTGTAACCGGACGTTAACTGTAAATTCAGGTCAATACAACAGTCCTAGTAGCAGTGACAAAGTTGGTTAATATTTTTTACACCAAAATCACTCATTTCTGCATTGTGTAAAGGCTGATGTTTTTATATAATAGGACAAAAGGTTCTCCTAACAGTTATTTGTTGCTATTTTTACAATGAGTCAATGACAGATTTTATTAGAGTTAAAAAAGGTCAACAGTTGATGACACAATAAATCATAATTGTTTGATCCCATTGCCAAAATTTGTGTTTGCATTGTGTATCAATAACCGCTTGTTATGACATTTACAGTGTATGAAATGATAAAGCAATACGTGGTGACTAATGTTGGCTGGTGATTTTTATCTTTTCTGACTGGTGGGGAATACTTTTAAACATATATGCAACGTATTTCTATTATCTACCATGATTTTCTGGACATTAGCATAAACCATGGCAGGTTTAAAATCAAGGTGATACTACAATTATTTAGCTCTTTGCAACCATTTTGAACTAGCTCAGATTCTTTCTAATAGAAATACATGCGGAATGTGGGAGAAATGATGCTTAACTGCAAAAATGTCAATACTAAGTCTGAAAAAGTAATGTTGAGCCATGAATGTAACATATACTATATTTTAGAATATCAAAACTGCACTTGGGATAATTTTTGATGTATGTTACGAACTTAGTCAGCCTACATGTCACGTTCCACTCATCTTCTTAGTTTCGAGTTTGATTCTTTGGTACCATTATTGTTTTGAATATCTTACATAGCTATGATTTTTTTTTTTTTTTTTTTTTTTTTTTTTTTTTACACAATGCAGGTAGGTACCAATGACGTCAAGGCAAAGAACATTATTGTATTATACAAAGAATTGTACGTGACCTTAGCATTGAAATTTATAGGTTGTGGCTTCTTTCTTAACAGGCATCTCTTCTCCTGTAGGTAAATAGCTAGGTAATTAGATCCACGAATGCAAGCAGACCCCCTAAAAAAATTCTATTATACCATTAAGAAAATTTATGTGTATTTATTAACTACTATACTACACATGTTTATGTATGTACATGAAAAAGTAGCATAAAAGTAGGTTGAGTCATGCGAAAGGTTGTTGGAGGTATGCGAAAATTCAAGATACGCTTACTTATCAATGTTTTGAACTTCTAATATTTACCAATGTCGATCAGATTTCATTAAAACAAACATTACATTTCACAAATATTTAAAATAAGTGTTCAAAAGCCTATTGAAATCTTTCATGTTTAAAGATCTGACCTAGTTGGACGTTGCGACGACTACTTTTACATCAGCTAGAATGGTTAAGTGTATTTGTGGATAGGGGCATATCAACCAAAATGTCAACTATTGTATAATCTTCCTACAACATGCCAATGCAATGCAAGTGAGAAACAACCAAAAAAAAAAAAAAAAAAAAAAAAAAAAAATGATTTAGCATCCAAATTTTTATATATAATTGCCCATATTAATGCAACATAGTCAAGATTTGCAGCTGTTATCATATGTGTGGCGCTCTATTTTGATTGTTCATGAATATTTAAGTAAACTCTATGGTTATCATTCAACTGAGTTGGAACATTGATTTTAAAACAAAGGCATATGTCAGCTTTTAGTGAAATGAAAAAACAACAATTTGAAGGACTAAGTCTAATTCACTTAATAAAAAGCACCAAAAATGAAAAACTTAGTGTGCAATTTGTAATTCACAGAAGATTGATTCACTATGATATTATATTCATGTCCAACATAAATAAGAAATTCCCTAGGTAATCTTATGTTTTAGATATTTGAGTTACTTAGTCATGACTGCCCATTTCAACACTATACTGTATCCCTAGTAAAAAGGGTTTGGACATATTGTTGGGTAATTGGATTTAAAAAACATAGAAAAATATGATGAATATGACGTCTAAATAAGCGTCTTTCACTTTGTTGGTCGTTTAACCACGCATAGAAATCTAAAATTTAAAAATTAATATAAGATGTAATAATGTTTGCTCAACATTACCCAAAAAATAAAAAAATCAACAGTGAACAGTCAAAAATGCAGTCCATATAGGCATGTACATTACAAAAGGTAAACCAAAAAATTAAAATAAGATGTAATAATGTTTGCTCAACATTACCCCAAAAAAAAAAAAAAAAAAAAAAAAAAAAAAAAAAAAAAAAAAAAAAAAATCAACAGTAAATAGTCAAAAATGCAGTCCATATAGGCATGTCCGTAACAAAAGGTAAACCTGTAAGTAGCATGCATGGTGCTTGATTATTGGCCTTGGCAAATAGAATAGTAGAGCAGTTCGGCATATAAATCAATTATCTAGACTCTCTATTGAACAACCAAAGTAAACTACCTACATTGTACCTGAGAAAAGCAAACAATCTATCATATACGAACATGCCAATTTACGAAACATATAGTGAAAACCTCCATGTTATAAAATAATACAGAAAATTGTTTAGTTAGATCGCGTCATATGGTAAAACAATCGCATTCGCAGGAAAGATTTTTAATGTAATTCAACAAAGAATACCTTATCTTTATAAGTAAATTAGGCAATATTGTCCATTCTTTCGTGAATGTATATCATTGGCTATTAACCTAGCAATGATGGTTATCTGTAATATGGCAAAGTTGTCATTCCAAATCATGAAGTAACATTAAAAGTGAAAAACTTTTGAGGACTGGTTGACTAGAGCATGTTACCTTTTCATTAAAAAACAAAAAAGAGTAATTGTCGTATTGTGCAATAAAGGAAAAATAATTTTGTTTCTGACGAAATTTTTAGACCATCATGTAGGCAATACTAACTATCAAGGTTATTACGGCGACAAGTCGAGTCAAGTCAATAGAGGTCCAACTAGTCGACTAGTAGGACTAGTCATAAAAACTAGTCGATAAATAAATACATATGTATATATTAATACATAATTGCAGTACATAAACAAATAAATATATGCATCTTTGTAGTGTATATTAATAGATAATTGCAAAAAAAATATATATATATATATATACCATTTCGTATTCGACTTGCAGTGTGTTATGTTTTTATAATAGATAATTGCAAGTTTACCACTTCGTATTATAAATATAGATAATTTCAGTCTTTATATTGCAGTTTTTTTCAACCATTGCCATCATGGTTCAACTTCGTGCTTGACTTCAATTTCGTGATTTGGGGTAGACTTCGTGATTTCGACTTCGACTTCGTGATTTCGACTTCATGATTTAGGGCTTCCATTTCGTGATATAGGGTTGTAGCTCGACTAAAGGCAAGTCAACTCTTTTAGTCGATGCTCCAATGTCGACTAATCGACGATTAGTCGAGCGCCGTAACAACAGTGCTAACAATATAACATTGACATGATAAATTTTTGTATAGCAAAAAACATCATATTTCAAAAAATTATCAAGAGTAACAATAATTTGCTTTTGAAGTAATGTTAATACTGTGAAAAAAAATGAAAAAGCCCAGTTATGTGTCATCATCATTCTTTGTGCCATCAACTGTTAGGTAGTTTGCATTTGCAGTTACATGCCTAAACTTGAATTCCAGAAATGAAATAATACTACATGCATCTATTATAGGTTGAAATCAAAAAATGGAATGACACCTTGTTATGTGTGTCTTTTTATCATATTGAATTTTTACCACTTTCGATTTCTTTGTGAAAATTTGGCATACACTCCAAATTAATGCTGAAAATGTGATGGACTTATTGTCGCATTCAATAAAGCAGCACCAAAACAGTATTGCAGAAGATGCACAAAGAAATCACCTGTCCTTAGCACCTTTTGTGTTAGCCCCATACCCTCACTTCTAGAAAGAAAGGTTGTGCTCAATTCGAGTGGATGATCTATCGCCAAAACTACTCTGTCGACTATATCAAACCAACAGATATAAGAATCAATCCCTTGAGTTATACTACCTCACAACAATTTGGAATAAGACATTTTAACTATGACGTTCAGCTAAGGGTAGGCAACATAGTTCCACAATTTTATAAGTACGTTACCAATGTAAGATACTTTCTATTATAATTAACAATGAAAACCTTTAAATGTTAAATTTACAAACAAATTCACCATAATAATTTTTTAATGTCATCATCAATGAAAGAACGTCCTAATTGATGAAAACCAAACGTCCTTCAGCATTGGTAAAAAATGTACCTAACAAAATGAATTACCAATCCGCTGCCTTTTTTGACAAATGAGGTGCATGTATTTGTTGTTGCACTACTGTTAATGTTATATTTGTAACAAAAATCTAATATTAAAATCCGTAAACAGGAACTATGACCCAATCCTTCTTAAATAAATTAAATGGCATACTTCAAAAGGCAGAAAAAATATCCTTTCCTATTCACTATGAATAAAATAACTACAATATGTAGTTTTTATCAATATGACTATAACAATAAAGAAAAATGTATTGTGCATCAACTCAAACAACTATAGTGCATATCCATTTCAAAATACATAATTTTATTTTAGATACCAACATTTTAGTTTTGAACTATCTGTACAAATAGATTCAAAAGAAAATTATCAAAAGATTCAGAAAAGTTCATTATATCAACAATAGGTAATAAAAGAATGAATACAACAAATCACAATAGCAAACTGTTGGAAAATTACAAAAGTCAGCAATGTAAGTAAATACTAGCTACCCACACACCTGATGATGTTAATGAGCAGGGAAGAAGAGGATGAACCAATTCTAAGTGAAAGAAGAACGTCAGAAAGGAGCAGATGTTGATTGGTGAGCATACGACCTGATTTTAGAGATGTCTTTTTGCAAAAAGATAGATTTATCATAAATTAAGTAAGAGTAATAAAAATAAACAAGAATAATGAAATAATTGAGAAGGGCATCAAAGTAAGGCAATATTTGTAGAATTTTATTAATGGCATAGAATGGTGAGTTCGTTAAAATAATTTGAACCAAAGACAGTCTTTCTTTCTGAGGAAATTAAAATACATGAATATAAATTTATTTTTGTAACATTGTTAGTGAAGCCGTTAAGTAGTTAAATTTTTTCTTATCTTGTATTTATCAAAGCAAATGATGTTATGTCAGTTTATGTAACACCCCGAATTTTTGAATAATCAAATTAACTAAATTTACGAATACTTAATTTCAAATGTGGGAATTAAGGAAAACGGGTCGCGCCATTGCGTTCGTCTCGGAATTCTACTTGAGATAGAGTCCGAGTTTGCGTAAAACGGACACCATATGATGGAGATATGGACGAACGAAGTTAGGCGGAAAAACCAGAAGAAGAAGAAGAAGAAAAAATGCACTGGAGCACTTCCCCAAGTGCACCAGTACAAAATACACTGGCGCACTTCCCAAGTGCGCCCAGGCCGAGCAGAAATCCTGCACAAATTTATGGTGTGATCTGATCCACACCGTGACTCATTGCTGAGTCCTTTCTGACTCCTTGCTGAGTCATTAGGGCTGAGGTGTCACCCTATCATGACTGAGTGGTTTTGATTAACCCTAAGATCATCCGACGACTATAATTAAATTGAAATTCTATATAAACATGGGTAGACTCAAACCCTAAAATCAAATCAAAATTAGATCAATGGCCGTCATGTTGTCACTCCAAATCCTAGAGTAGCCGCCACCAACTAGAAGCAAAATAAAGCAACTCAATTCTATTCAAATCAAAGTCTAATCTCAACAACGAAATTGTCTACAACAAGGGAACGCTAATCGGTTACAGAATTCAGATCCCAGAACTCCAGACCCTCTTTTTCTGTGAGTTCTAATCACTTTTAGGTTTAAATAGATAAAAGAGAATTGTGGTAGACTATGATTTGGGTATATGTTGTTTGTAGTTATGCAATTTTATTGTTGTTGTGGATCATGAAATTATACAAGTTCATTGTTGTTGTGGATCATGAAATTATACAAGTTTATTGTTGTTGTGGATCATGAAATTATACAAGTTTATTGTTGTGGTGAATCATGAAATTATGCAAGTTGTTATCATGAATCTATGCAAGTTGTTATCATGAACCTATGCAAGTTGTTATGAGATCATGCAAGTTACCTATGCAAGTTATTGTGTGTTGAATTCATGAACCTATGCTAGTTGTTATGTTATGAATCATGAACCTATGCAAGTCACCTATGCAAGTTGTTATGTTGTGAATCATGAACCTATGCAAGTCACCTATACAAGTTGTTATGTTGTGAATCATGAACCTATGTGAGTTGTTAATTATGTTGTTAATTCATGAACCTATGCAAGTTGTTATGTTGAAATTCATGAACCTATGCAAGTTGTTATGTTGCAAAATCATGAATCTATGAAAGTTGTTAATTATGTGATGAATCATAATTATATGCGAAGTTATCACGTCATTTTCCCTAGTTGTCATGCTTATGCCAAATATTGTACTGAAAACGATCAGCTTGTCATTCCCTTTATTTTATTGTTATGGCGACGCTACCTTGTAGCCTCGATGACGCCAAAAACGCAAACGGTTACGCTAGTTAAGAAACGGGGAAAAGGGGAATTTGTAATAGGCATAATTTACATAGTGTTTATGTAAATTGGGCACATGATTCTAGTAGGGAAACATATAAATAATTGCCTATTATGACATAGGTAAAGTTGAGTGAAAATGGTATAATTTGAATACGACCATTTATGGATAGGAAATTCAAATTGTTAATAAAATAGGTATTGACTCCTATAAGGGAAGGATTAATTAATTAACTTAATTAACTAAAAGAGGAATGTTTAAGCAATTAAAATATAAAAATTTAATTAACACTTATGACACGAGGTTAGGTTACATTAGTGGTGGAAGTCTGTCCAGACCCAACCGGCATATCCAGCAGCCACTAATGTTGAACCTAATGTGAGAGGTCTAAGTGTGTGAATACGACTCGGGCTAAGACACGAGGTTAGACCCAACTGTGGAATAAGACTGCCCGGACCCGACCGGCATATCCAACATCCACATGTTTTAGGCCTAATGTGGGAGGTCTAGCCCAATATAACCATAATTGGACATGGTAATAAGAAAAGAGTACTTAACCTAACTTAATACATGTGGACTGTATGATGATAGACATAAGTTAGGGTTAAGTAAAATGAGTTGGATAGTAGGTGGGTTAAGTACAACTGATGGGTAGGTGGGTAATATTAATATATATATATATATATATATATATATATATATATATATATATAGGCCCACAAACTTAACCATTAAAAAAATAGGATTAAATCAGTGGGAGGGTTATGTACAACTGATGTGTGACGACCCGCCCCGCACTAGCCGGCATTTCCTCCGAAAGTGCGCTGTACACATGCCCGACTAGCACGGAACGGTCGTCAGAAGAAAGGAAAGAAGAGAATTAACTAACGAGGAACCTGTAGGATGTCTCACAGCGCATAGAACAAAATATAATAATAATAACATACTTGACATAAAACAGGTGAGACAGTGCATAAGCTGATAACTAAAATCAACATCAACACCAGAGCAGCGGAAATCCAAATACGGCTTACTACAACTTTCCAAATTTACTGTATCTAAACAAAAGAAAGCTAAAGTAGAAGATGCACCACTGATGCCCAAGCAGTGATCTTCAACAACACAGGGAGAATACTAGATATATATTACATGGAAGCCTCCTACTCGTCTCCGGATCATCTACCCGTGCATAACCATCTAACCTGTCTCTAGTCTGCTCGTGTGAGCACCCAGAGTAATAAGAGGAGACATAAAACTCTGGGTCAGACATAAAGCCTGGTATGAGCGATAAGCATCTAAATAGAATAATAACAGGTATATTAATCCATACCTGAACCTGGACCTGCAACCAAAGAGTTAGTACCACATACCGTACAATACTCTAAGGTGCCATAATAAATAGTGTAAATAATACGGGGTGGGGTGTGCATGTCATAATGGTAGCAAACAAATCATCCATAGCAACCAGCCTCGCATCTCTCACTCAGTGCGTAAAGCATACGATGTCCACCACTGTCAATCACTAGACCCATCGAAGTAGTGACGGAGTTCAACTTGTACAACTACTGCTACTACCAAGCTTACCACATGGAGTCATGACCAAATCTTTACAAACGACCCCACTTCATTGGTCTATAGTCCTTTAGTCGTACCTAGGCCATTGCAGCTCTGAATCCGTTCACGTACTTCCCATACATAGTGATCTAAAGTCATAGACTGCCCCTTGGCACACGTCCCGCAGCAAAGCCCAACTCATGAAGTGAACTCATTGGTTCCCAACTGGATCCTAAGCTCTAACTTCCATTTAGACTACCTTTGCATCTCGGGTTTTGGTCATCATCTTCATCCGGATCGGTCTCCATCATTCGGGTCGGATCGCGCCTCCTGCATCGGATTGGGTCATGGTTCCCCAGGCGACCGGGTCGTGCTCCTCCATTTCCTCGTGAATCCAATCTCCATCGGATCGGATCGGCCATCACTTCTAGTGCACCGGATCGGGTCGCCCTACAAGCTCCGGGTCGGATCGTGTGACTCCCTTCGGTTCGGATCGTCCTTCAGGCTTCAAACTCCAGTATGTTGCTTCGGGTTGGTTCATGGTAAGAGGCTCGGATCGGATCGCATCATCGGATCGTGGTCTTCAAGCATCGGTGGATCGGGTCGCGCCATCGGTTCGGATCGCCTTTGCTTCCACCGATCCGGTCCGGTTCGGCTGATTTCCTGCAGTTCTTCCATTGAGCAGTTTACGCAATTCGACGGCGTTTTTGACAAATCTAACTCTTCTAATCAATCATAAAACACACCATAGAGTCGTAGCAACATGTAGTAGCAACCACAAACAGCAAAACAACAATTCAAATGAATCAAAATGGATCTAAAGTCGCTAAAACCTCACATTTCCCCATAATCCCTCTTAATCATGTTTAAGCACATACTTAGTAAAATTTAATCAAATCATCCAAATTTTCTAACAGAGGCATAAAACATCATATTCGAGTTTATCAATATTTTTCCAGATTTTATTTGTGTATAAATTCGCTAATTAACGCTAATTACCCCTTAATCAACCGTAATTAGTGAGAAATCATGCAAATCACTCACCTTTGCCACAAAATAAAACACCAAATCTGAAATACTCTCTGTTTGGGTCGAATTCTTATGTATGGCAGCAGCCCCAACCTTGCTCTGTTGCTATTTGGCCTTGTTTTGATGTAGTTTAGGCTTAATCTTCACTAAAAATGTGTTTTGGAGTGGTTTTAGAGGATGGAAGCCATTACCAAGGTCTCAAGAAGGTTTGTGGCGGCTCAAAACTGAAATGAAAGTGATTTCCTAACCCTAATCAGCCCTCCTATGCCTCTAAACCCGAAATTCCCCTCTGGGCCTAGCTGCTAATCACCCGGTTAAGCCCAATTAAGCTGTTTTTCACAATCTGAAACTTGTTTCAGCCATATCTCCCAAACGGTGAGTCCGTTTGGCTAATGTGACCACTCTACGGAATTGTAAACCATCATCCGGAGCCAATGGAAGTGGTTTCAGGTCAAAATTCCTTTCCAATCAAAAGTTATGGCCAAAACAGTACCAACTAGGGGTAAAATGGTCATTTAAAAATCGGGAAAAATCATGAACATGGGAAATGACCCCAATAGTCGTTTCCCAAAGTTGCATGACCATACGACTTCATATGTGAAAGAAACAAATATTCTACGGTCCTATGGTGCGTAGAATACGGGTCGTTACACTCTCCCCCCCTTAAGAAATTTCGTCCCCGAAATTCCTTAACCCAAAACATACAAAGGATCCCGCATGCCTAACAACCACATACAACAATCAAACATGCAAAACAAGCAAACAAACCTATCCTAGCATGCGGAAAACTAAATCGAAGTCAAGATCTTACCAGGCAAAGAGTTCTGGGTGTGTCTTCCTAATGTTCTCCTCTGTCTCCCAAGTACAATCATTCTCGTCCTCGCCCCTCTGAACCTTGACTAGCTTCACTGCCTTCCTTCGAAGTTGCTTCATGTCATGCTCGACAATACGGGCTGGCTTGCGGTTCCCAACCGCCTCGGGTTCTACTTCGAAGTCCTCTAACTGATCAGGTGAAATAGTCATATCTGAGTCGTGGTCGAACTTCCTTAGTTGGGAAACATGAAATACGTTGTGAAATCCCGCCATCTTCTCCGATAAGTCAATTCTGTATGCCAAATTCCCGACTAGTTCAAGAACAGGGAATGGGCCAACAAATCTTGGTGCCAACTTGCCTCTCCTGCCAAATCGTATTACGCTCTTCAACGGAGAAATCTTGACAAACACCAAGTCACCAACGGAGAATTTTAAGTCTCTTCTCCTCTTATCAGCATAACTCTTCTGCCTATCTTAAGCAGCCTTCATTCGTTGTTGAATGATCTTAATCTTATCTGAAGTTTCCCTCACCACATCTGGTCCAAGCATAAACTTCTCGCCAGTCTCTATCCAACATGATGGTGAGTTGCACGGTCTTCCGTACAAAGCTTCAAACGGAGCCATACCGATACTGGATTGGTAGCTATTATTATATGCAAACTCTACTAGATGCAAATGGTCATCCCATGATCTACCAAAATCCAATATACACGCTCTCAAGAGATCTTCCAAAATACGATTCACCCTCTCTGTCTGACCGTCGGTCTGAGGATGATATGCGGTACTGAGATGTAACTCTGACCCTAGAGTCTCTTGTAAGCTCTTCCAAAACCAACTAGCGAACAACGGGTCTCGGTCGCTCACAATGCTTTTTGGTACTCCATGAAATCTCACTACCCACTTCATATACAATTTTGCTAACTTAGCTGCTGTTCTGGTCGATTTGACTGGTATGAATCTTGCACTTTTAGTCAATCGATCCACAATTACCCAAATGCTATCATGTCCCGATCTAGTCCTTGGTAAACCATCGATGAAATCCATCGAGACTTGCTCTCATTTCCATTCGGGAACTTCTAATGGCTGCAACAACCCACTAGGCTTCTTTTGCTCGGCTTTAACTAGCTGGCAATTCATGCATTTGGATATAAACTTCCCAATGTCTCTTTTCATCCCTTCCTAGTAGTAAGTCTGCTTCATGTCTCGATACATCTTGTTACCACCGGGGTGTATAGTCAGCTTTGAGTGATGACATTCTCTAAGCACTTCATCTCTCAATCCATTGACATTGGGTACAACAAGCTTTCCATTCTTTCTAAGCCATCCATCTCGATCAAGCCCATACTTGTTCATCTCCTCGTCGATACCCATCTCTAACTTGGAGATGATTTCCAATAGGTTAGGATCGTCCCTCTGACTAGAGCCGATCCGCTCAATCAAAGTGGGTCTGATCGTCAAACTTGCTAACATTTCTGGATCCAATTCGCACTTTGGTCTGAAATCAAACCCCGCGATATACTCCAGTTGCTTCCATTCTAAAAACATAGCCCCTAAACTGGCATGTCTTCTACTCAATGCATCAGCCACCGCATTGCCCTGTCCCGGTGTATATGCGATGTCGAAATCATAGGAAGCCAAGAATTCTAATCACCTTTGTTGCCGGAGATTTAGATCCTTCTGGGAGAAGAGATACTTCAATGACTTATGATCTGTAAATAGCTCAAATCTTTCTCCCAAGAGATAGTGTCTCCACATCATTAACGCGAACACGATCGCTGCCAATTCCAAGTCATGGGTAGGGTATCTTTTCTCGTGCGGTTTCAATTGCTGACTTGCATAAGCTACAACCCTACCGCCTTGCATCAATACAACACCCAGTCCGGTACCACAGGCATCCGTGTATACCATCATCTCTTTATCCCCCTTAGGAATGACTAACACTGGTGCGCTTGTCAACTTGTCCTTTAGACTCTTGAATGCATTCTCGCACCTTTCATCCCAGACAAAAGCTTGATTCTTCTTGGTCAACTGGGTCAATGGTGCTGCTATCTTGGAGAAACCTTAGATAAACTTACGATAATATCCAGCTAATCCCAAGAAACCTCTTACATCTGTTGCATTCTTGGGCGTAGGCCAATCCTGTACCGTAGCCACCTTCGCCGGGTCCATGGCAATAACATTCTCTGATACAACATGGCCCAAGAACCTCACTTCCCTCTTCCAGAAGTGACACTTAGAAAACTTTGCTTTCAATTGGTGTTTTCTCAACACCTCCATCACTATTCTTAAATGTTCCTTGCGTTCTTCCTCTGTCCTTGAATAGACCAAAATATCATCAACGAACACAAGAACAAACTTTTTCAGCCGATCTCTGAATACCCTATTCATAAGGTCCACAAAATATGTCGGGGCATTGGTCAGCCCGAATGGCATGACCAACCACTCATAAAATCCAGACGGCGTTCGAAATGCCGTTTTAGCTATACTCTCAGCTTCCAGTCTAAGCTGATGAAAACCTGTCGCGAGGTCCAACTGAGAAAATACCCTCGCGCCACTCAACTGATCGAACAAATCATCTATCTGCGGTAGAGGATACTTATTCTTCCTTGTTACTTTATTCAACTCGCGGTAGTCTACACACAAACGAAGGGAACCATCCGCCTTGGTAGCAAACACAACTGGTGCTCCCCATTCAGAAACACTCCTTCTGATAAATCCCTTCTTCAAAAGATTGCCGACTTGCACCTCGAGCTCTCGCTGCTCCCTTGGTGCCATACGACGAAGTGGCATCACTATAGGTCTGGCATCTTTTACCAAATCAATACGGAACTCAATCTCTCGGTGTGGTGGAAGCCCGGTCACTTCTTCGAAAACATCTGGATACTGGCCAACCACGGGCAAACCTGACAGCTCACTATGCGGAATGTCGAGGGAGTTTAGAAAACTAGCCAATACCCCCTCACTGGGTGGACCACCAAACACTATCCTCCGCCCATCATCCGCTCTAGCTGTCACCAAAAAGCCCTCACAGTCTACCACCACCCCGTATCTTCGGAGCCAATCTACTCCCAAAATAATGCCAAACCCAGTAAAGCCCAAAACAAAGCAATCACAAACAAACATGCATCCATGACTCGATAAGACCACATTACGACAAATCATGCTAAGGCTAGTTGAACCACCAATCGGGTTCGTCACTACTAAAGGTCTATCGACAATCTCGGGCTCCAATCCCAACCTATCTACCAGGTCACTAGATATGAAAGAACTGGAAGCTCCGGTATCAAACAAAACTCTAACAGGAACATCATAAACAGAAAGCATACCTTGAATGACGACATTCTTTCCCTTCTCCACCGCAGTTGGGGCATTCGACGAAGAAGGAATAGCATTAAGGGCATAGGCTTTCACCATTTGCTTTTCTTTAGGGGGTTGCGGACAATTGTCCTTGTGATGTCCCATTTGGCCACAGTTGAAGCACTTCCTGTCCGCTGGCTTGGCCCAACAATTACTAGCATAATGGCCCTTCTTACCACAGCTGAAGCACTCCACATCTTGCTTATTCTTTTTCTTCTGGCCATCCTTAGTCTGATTCTGCTTTCTCCTATTCTGGGAACCACCCTTGCCTCCACCACTTGCTTGTGGTTTTGGCTCTTCCGCAGATGCAACCTCAGTTTTCGGCTTAGGGTAGAGACTTTCTGATCTCAATGCTTTCCCAACAATCGATTCAAACGTCTCATCGATGTGGTTAATAAGCCTTTCCCCCAAGTACTGATCCAAACCAGTTATGAATTTCTCATTCTTCTTCTCGGCAGTATCAATAAGAGATAACCCATACTTCGACAAATTGTCGAATTCAGCAATATACTCTGAGACAGCTCTGCCATTCTGTTTGAGCTCCAAAAATTTCTTAAACAACACTGACTTCTGAGCAGCTGGAATGAACTTCTCGCTAAAGCGAGCTTTAAACTGCTCCCAAGTAATCTGATCTTCGGGAGTAGCTGCCTTTATAGCATTCCACCAATTCATTGCCCACCCTTGCAGCTAACGGGACGCTAGCTTTCTCTTCATCGCATCCTCGATGCCCAAATCCTCGAAGATACGTTCGCAACTATCTAACCAATCTTGAACATCCGTAGCCGACTCCGTTCCGTGGAACGGCTTCCCACCAAGGCTAGTATAATCCTTATTCAGCTTGGCGAAGTCGACCCTCGGCGCCTGCACTATTGGACCACCACCATTTCCACCATTGGGAGCTGCCCTCTGTACATCTCTAAGCATCTCTCTCATGAGGTCAGTAAACATCGTCCTCATGTCAGCAGCATTCCCATTATTGGCTCCCCTACCAGCACCTCTAGTATATCGGCTCATCATCAATCTGAAAAGGGAAACGATTAACGACCCCATAGTGGTGCTAGTGCAGTACGACTTCATTCTTATGCTACTAATAGTATATATATTTAGCTTTTTAAAAACAAAGTAATCACAAATACGCTCTCTCGTATACGTATACTATCTCTCCCTGATAATTTCCCTAGGTTAACTACGCAACCCAGAGCTCTGATACCAAGTGTGACGACCCGCCCCGCACCAGCCGGCATTTCCACCGAAATTGCGCTGTACACATGCCCGACTAGCACGGAACGGTCGTCAGAAGAAAGGAAAGAAGAGAATTAACTAACGAGGAACCTGTAGGATGTCTCACAGCGCATAGAATAAAATATAATAATAATAACATACTTGACATAAAACAAGTGAGACAGTGCATAAGCTGATAACTAAAATCAACATCAACACCAGAGCAGTGGAAATCCAAATACAGTTTATTACAACTTTCCAAATTTACTGTCTCTAAACAAAAGAAAGCTAAAGTAGAAGATGCACCACTGATGCCCAAGTAGTGATCTTCAACAACACAGGGAGAATACTAGATATATATTATGTGGAAGCCTCCTGCTCGTCTTCGGATCATCTACCCGTGCATCACCAGCTAACCTGTCTCTAGTCTGCTCGTGTGAGCACCCAGAGTAATAAGAGGAGACATAAAACACTAGGTCAGACATAAAGCCTGGTATGAGCGATAAGCATCTAAACAGAATAATAACAGGTATACTAATCCATACCTGAACCTGGACCTGCAACCAAAGAGTTAGTACCACATACCGTACAATACTCTAAGGTGCCATAATAAATAGTGTAAATAATACGGGGTGGGGTGTGCATGTCATAATGATAGCAAACAAATCATCCATAGCAACCAGCCTCGCATCTCTCACTCAGTGCGTAAAGCATACGATGTCCACCACTGTCAATCACTAGACCCATCGAAGTAGTGACGGAGTTCAACTTGTACAACTACTGCTACTACCAAGCTTACCACATGGAGTCATGACCAAATCTTTACAAATGACCCCACTTCATTGGTCTATAGTCCTTTAGTCGTACCTAGGCCATTGCAGCCCTGAATCCGTTCACGTACTTCCCATACATAGTGATCCAAAGTCATAGACTGCCCCTTGGCACACGTCCCGCAGCAAAGCCCAACTCATGAAGTGAACTCATTGGTTCCCAACTGGATCCTGAGCTCTAACTTCCATTTGGACTACCTTTGCATCTCGGGTTTTGGTCATCATCTTCATCCGGATCGGTCTCCATCATTCGGGTCGGGTCGCGCCTCCTGCATCGGATCGGGTCATGGTTCCCCAGGCAACCGGGTCGTGCTCCTCCATTTCCTCGTGAATCCAATCTCCATCGGATCGGATCGGCCATCACTTCTAGTGCACCGGATCGGGTCGCCCTACAAGCTCCGGGTCGGATCGTGTGACTCCCTTCGGTTCGGATCGTCCTTCAGGCTTCAAACTCCAGTACGTTGCTTCGGGTTGGTTCGTGGTAAGAGGCTCGGATCGGATCGCATCATCAGATCGTGGTCTTCAAACATCGGCGGATCGGGTCGCGCCATCGGTTCGGATCGCCTTTTCTTCCACCGATCCGGTCCGGTTCGGCTGATTTCCTGCAGTTCTTCCAGCGAGCAGTTTACGCCATTCGACGGTGTTTTTGACAAATCTAACACTTCTAATCAATCATAAAACACACCATAGAGTCGTAGCAACATGTAGTAGCAACCACAAACAGCAAAACAACAATTCAAATGAATCAAAATGGATCAAAAGTGGCTAAAACCTCATATTTCCCCATAATCCCTCTTAATCATGTTTAAGCACATACTTAGTAAAATTTAATCAAATCGTCCAAATTTTCTAACAGAGGCATAAAACATCATATTCGAGTTTATCAATATTTTTCCAGATTTTATTTGTGTATAAATTCGCTAATTAACGCTAATTACCCCTTAATCAACCGTAGTTAGTGAGAAATCATGCAAATCACTCACCTTTGCCACAAAATAAAACACCAAATCTGAAACACTCTCTGTTTGGGTCGAATTCTTATGTTTGGCAGCAGCCCCAACCTTGCTCTGTTGCTATTTGGCCTTGTTTTGATGTAGTTTAGGCTTAATCTTCACTAAAAATGTGTTTTGGAGTGGTTTTAGAGGATGGAAGCCATTACCAAGGTCTCAACAAGGTTTGTGGCGGCTCAAAACTGAAATGAAAGTGATTTCCTAACCCTAATTAGCCCTCCTATGCCTCTAAACCCGAAATTCCCCTCTGGGCCTAGCTGCTAATCACCCGGTTAAGCCCAATTAAGCTGTTTTTCACCATCTGAAACTTGTTTCAACCATATCTCCCAAACGGTGAGTCCGTTTGGCTAATGTGACCACTCTACGGAATTGTAAACCATCATCTGGAGCCATTGGAAGTGGTTTTAGGTTAAAATTCCTTTCCAGTCAAAAGTTATGGCCAAAACAGTACCAACTAGGGGTAAAATGGTCATTTAAAAATCGGGAAAAATCATGAACATGGGAAATGACCCCAATAGTCGTCTCCCAAAGTTGCATGACCATACGACTTCGTATGTGAAAGAAACAAATATTCTACGGTCCTATGGTGCGTAGAATACGGGTAGGTGGGTAATAGTAATATATAGGCCCACAAACTTAACCACTAAATAAATAGGATTAAATCAGTGGGAGGGTTAAGTACAACTGATGGGTAGGTGGGTAATATTAATATATATATAGGCCCACAAACTTAACCATTAAATAAATAGGATTAAATCAGTGGGAGGGTTAAGTACAACTGATGGGTAGGTGGGTAATATATATATATATATATATATATATATATATATATGCCCACAAACTTAACCATTAAATAAATAGGATTAAATCAATGGGAGGGTTAAGTACAACTGATGGGTAGGTGGGTAATATTAATATATATATATATATATATATATATATATATATATATGCCCACAAACTTAACCATTAAATAAATAGGATTAAATCAGTGGGAGGGTTAAGTACAACTGATGGGTAGGTGGGTAATATTAATATATATAGGCCCACAAACTTAACCATTAAATAAATAGGATTAAATTAGTGGGAGGGTTAAGTACAACTGAAGGGTAGGTGGGTAATATTAATATATATAGGCCCATAAACTTAACCGGATAAAAAGGGTTATGTAATTAAAGACACCTAAAACATAACCGGGACAAAATAGTAAAGTTACGTATTAAAGACACCCTTAGGGGTACGCGTAACTAATGGGAATAGATAGAGTTATGTATTAAAGACACCTATAGGTAAGCATAAGCGATAGGTAGATTAAGGGTTATGTATTAAAGACACCTATAGGTACACATAACTGATTAAGGGCTAGTAATTAAAGACACCCTAGGGTATACATAGTCAGTAGAAAACCTAGTGGGGATACAAGACATAGGGGAGAGCTTGTATCATGTTGTGTGGGACCCATTTTAGTCAGTAACCCAGAGGGGTATCAAAGTAAAGAATTCTGTACTAGGCGCGGAAGGGGCACGCTTACTAATTGATTGTAAGAGATCCAAAACGAGACGGATGGTGTGGGCGGCACAAACCGACCGGGGACATGTGCGTGCATGGGCCGGGCTGAGAGTGACAAGACGACCGTGACACCGGTTGGTATAACTGTGCACACCTTGGGTTGCCGCTTTAGGGAAGTGATACCCCTAGTTGTGGGACCAGCACCGGGTATCTACAGAATAGGGAGCCGATCGATTAGGGTAGCAGTTAGGGTATACCCGAACATATGCCCTAAGTCTACCAATTTATAGTAGGGGGGTAGTGGGTACGATTTGTTGAGATAGGAGCAGGCGACACCTATGACAGCAGCTTGGAATACACGAAACTACCACCATCGTTATCATTATTATGGTTAGCGGAAGGGATCATCCCATCTTGATTTTACACTAATAGTGCAGAGTAGTTTGTAGTGAAGCATGCATACACCTTACCTTATTTGTCCTGTCATACCTGCCATCTGTACCGTGAATACTCTTATCCACTTTGTATGCCTGTCATGTTTACCTTTATTTATTTACCGGCTAAAAGTTACTGGACTCACCAGACGTATGTCTGACCTAGTTTGTTTCGCCTCTTTTCTTCTGTTTCCCCCCAGGTTCTCAGGGAGGAAACACCCAGGTTTAGTCAGGATTTGGCTATCATCTTCTAGGAGCTACTTCTGAAGTATGGCTCGAGTCTCTATCTCTTATATGGCTTGCTCTTTAATATAGGGAATGATGTTTTTCTTTGAATACCTATGTACTTTGATGATGTAAGAAAGAAGTGTTTTGTGGTAATGGTTTTATGACTCATGGTGTTATGTAACAAAGTATTTTGGTGATTTAATAAAGTTGTTTATTTTCCACTGCAAAATTTTTATATCTATCTTGTGATATTCTGTGTCTGTTTACCAAAAACTCTCCACTGAAGTTAAGGCATTCCCTTTGTGAGTGACCTTAATGGAGGTGGGGTGTTACACTTGGTATCAAAGCTGAAGGTTACCAGATTAGATAAAAGTTTTGAAAATATTTTTCAAAAAGGTTTTAAAAGAAAGTATTTTCAAAAAGGAAAGTCTGTTTTGAAAAACATAGTCCCCAAAGCCATATGTCTATCTTCTGATTTTCTGTTTAATCCTTGTTTTCCTTCTTTTCTGAGTCTCTGGGGCTCCTGGCTTTCTGGGAGGTAACCTCATCGCGACATGGTCCCGTAGGCATGATGAAACTATGGCGTCTATCGAAGGGCAAAGAAGTGCCTAACTTCCATCTGTAGCTGCAGTTATTCCATCTACGGCTAGTCCTCTTTCGAGCTTCGTAGGGTTTTCCGCGCGATGGGGGCAACTTTAGAGAACGACTTGTTAACATGTAAGAAGGTTAGTTGTTTCCAGTGCCATGAGACAGGACATCTGATTTAGGATTGCCCAAGAAGGCAAGGGCAAAGGATAGAATCTTCTAGAGGGTAGGTGGATGCTCTCGTGGCAGATGGATAGTGATAGGAAAAATTTATGTAAAAGGTTTAATTTCCTTATCTGATTATGAAGTTAAGACTCTTTTGGATTCTGGCATTGAGACTCTGCACTTTAATACTAGCCTTGTTTCTGATCCCGTTGTTGTTTCAAACCCCTTTGGTGGTTCAGCTCATTTATTGATGATTTGTAAGGGGTTGAAATTATCTGTGTTAGGCGTCAAAAATTTGAATGTCACATTTGTGTGCTCAAGTTTATGGGCTATGGGTTGGTTCTAAATGGACCAGCTTTTTATGTAGAGGGCCGTTCTAGATTTTGAGAGGAGCGTCGTTAAATTTCTAAATTTTCATGGGAAGACCCCCTCAAAGTTTCTTGTGACCCGCAAGGGTCTGTTATGCTTAGCTTTCTGAGAACCATTATGTAATCTGATCTGTACTAGTAGTCTATAAGTATCTGAATATTTCTGAAGGATAGGGGTTTCTACTCGAAGCATGAAGTAGATTTCCAGTTTTGACATTGTTTAATGGGGGTAATTCTCCGAGTGTCTGTCTGATGTTGATTTCTGTCTTCGGGACTGAGACTTAGGGAATTATTCTCTTAACCGATGTCAAATGGGAACAGAGTTTTTGTTTTAGTTATATTATTTGTTTGTATCCCATCAACTGAATCTTCGACCTTTAGATAGGAAATCCATGGATGTAAACATGTGTTTGAGACATGTTATGTTTGATGGTTGCAAGTGTTTGCTAGTGGTTGCTCATGGATGCATTTAAACACACATTAGGCACTAGATCGGCTCAAATCACTTCCATATTGCATATAAAAATGTGTGCATATTTAGGGTAATGAATGTACAATGGTTGTGTTATCATATGGATGCTGCATTTTGATGAATGGTTGTGCACACATGAAGAGATAATATGTATCAAATAGGAAAATTGCATACATGTTGGACTCATGACGCTGACATAATTCGCATTAAGGAGGTCAACTGAATCAGTGGACCGCCTAATCTTTGCATTAGATAAGGAACATATACACACACTTTTGCATATGTTCATACAACATTTGAAGTTTTCTAAGGAAAATGGATGCTTGTGGATGATGGTTGAGTAGATGGGTGACTGGATGGTAAGACACATTCTTCTTAACTTGAAGATTTCGGGGACGAAATCCTTTAAGTAGGGGAGAATGTAACACCCCGAATTTTTGAATAACCAAAATAACTAAATTTAAGAATACTTAATTTCAAAATATGGGAATTAAGGAAAACAGGTTGCGCCACTGCGTTCGTCTTGGAATTCTGCTTGAGATAGAGTCCGAGTTTGCATAAAGCAGACACCATATGATGGAGATATGGACGAACAAAGTTAGGCGGAAAAACCAGAAGAAGAAGAAGAAGAAGAAGAAGAAGAAAAAATGCATGGTGCACTTGGGAAGTGCGCCAGTACAAAAATGCACTGGCGCACTTCCGAAGTGCGCCCAGGCCGAGCAGAAAGCCTACACAGCTTTCTGATGTGATCTGATCCACACTATGACCCATTGCTGAGTCCTTTCTGACTCCTTACTGAGTCATTTGGGCTGAGGTGTCACCCTATCCTGACTGAGTGGTTTTGATTAACCCTAAGATCATCCAACGTCTATAATTAAATTAAAATTCTATATAAACATGCGTAGACTCAAACCCTAAAATCAAATCAAAATTAGATCAATGGCCGCCATGTTGTCACTCCAAGTCCTAGAGTAGCCGCCACCAACTAGAAGCAAAGTAAAGCAACTCAATTCTATTCAAATCAAAGTCTAATCTCAACAACGAAATTGTCTACAACAAGGGAACGCTAATCGGTTACAGAATTCAGATCCCAGAACTCCAGACCCTCTTTTTCTGTGAGTTCTAGTCACTTTTAGGTTTAAATAGATAAAAGTGAATTGTGGTAGACTATGATTTGGATATATGTTGTTTGTAGTTATGCAAGTTTGTTGTTGTTGTGGATCATGAAATTATACAAGTTCGTTGTTGTTGTGGATCATGAAATTACACAAGTTTATTGTTGTTGTGAATCATGAAATTATACAAGTTTATTGTTGTGGTGAATCATGAAATTATGCAAGTTGTTATCATGAATCTATGCAAGTTGTTATCATGAACCTATGCAAGTTGTTATGAGATCATGCAAGTTACCTATGCAAGTTATTGTGTGATGAATTCATGAACTTATGCTAGTTGTTATGTTATGAATCATGAACCTATGCAAGTTGTTATGTTGTGAATCTTGAACCTATGCAAGTCACCTAAACAAGTTGTTATGTTGTGAATCATGAACCTATGTGAGTTGTCAATTATGTTGTTAATTCATGAACCTATGCAAGTTGTTATGTTGAAATTCATGAACCTATGCAAGTTGTTATGTTGCAAAATCATGAATCTATGGAAGTTGTTAATTATGTGATGAATCATAATTATATGCGAAGTTATCATGTCATTTTCCCTAGTTGTCATGCTTATGCCAAAAATTGTACTAAAAACGATCACCTTGTCATTCCCTTTATTTTATTGTTATGGCGAGGCTACCTTGTAGCCTCGATGATGCAAAAAACGCAAACGGTTACGCTAGTTAAGAAACGGGGAAAAGGGGAATTTTTAATAGGCATAATTTGCATAGTGTTTATGTAAATTGGGCACATGATTCTAGTAGGGAAACATATAAATAATTGCCAATTATGACATAGGTAAAGTTGAGTGAAAATGGTATAATTTGAATACGACCATTTATGGATAGGAAATTCAATTTGTTAATAAAATAGGTATTGACACCTATAAGGAAAGGATTAATTAATTACTTAATTAACTAAAAGAGGATTGTTTAAGCAGTTAAAGTCTGAAAATTTAATTAACACTTATGACATGAGGTTAGGTTACATTAGTGGTGGAAGTCTGCCCGGACCCGACCGGCATATCCAGCAGCCACTAATGTTGAACCCGATGTGAGAGGTCTAAGTGTGTGAATACGACTCGGACTAAGACACGAGGTTAGACCCAACTGTGGAATAAGACTGCCCGAACCCGACCGGTATATCCAGCATCCACATGTTGTAGGCCTAATGTGGGAGGTCTAGCCCAATATAACCATAATTGGACATGGTAATAAGAAAAGACTACCTAACCTAACTTAATACATGTGGACTGTATGATGATAGACATAAGTTAGGGTTAAGTAAAATGAGTTGGATAGTGGGTGAGTAAAGTACAACTAATGGGTAGGTGGGTAATATTAATATATATAGGCCCACAAACTTAACCATTAAATAAATAGGATTAAATCAGTGGGAGGGTTAAGCACAACTAATGGGTAGGTGGGTAATATTAATATATAGGCCCACAAACTTAACCATTAAATAAATAGGATTAAATCAGTGGGAGGGTTAAGTACAACAGATGGGTAGGTGGGTGATATTAATATATATAGGCCCACAAACTTAACCATTAAATAAATAGGATTAAATCAGTGGGAGGGTTAAGTACAACTGATGGGTAGGTGGATAATATTGATATATATAGGCCCACAAACTTAACCATTAAATAAATAGGATTAAATCAGTGGGAGGGTTAAGTACAACTGATGGGTAGGTAGGTAATATTAATATATATAGGCCCACCAACTTAACCATTAAATAAATAGGATTAAATCAGTGGGAGGTTTAAGTACAACTGAAGGGTAGGTGGGTAATATTAATATATATAGGCCCACAAACTTAACTGGATAAAAAGGGTTATGTAATTAAAGACACCTAATGGTATACATAACCGGGGCAAAATAGTAAATTTATGTATTAAAGACACCCTTAGGGGTACGCATAACTAATGGGAATAGATAGAGTTATGTATTAAAGACACTAACAGGTAAGCATAACCGATAGGTAGATTAAGGGTTATGTATTAAAGACACCTATAGGTACGCATAACTGATTGAGGGCTATGTAATTAAAGACACCTTAGGGTATACATAGTCAGTAGAAAACCTAGTGGGGATACAAGACATAGGGGAGAGCTTGTATCATGTTGTGTGGGACCCATTTCAGTCAGTAACCCGGAGCGGTATCAAAGTAAAGAACTCTGTACTAAGCGGGGAAGGGGCTCGCTTACTGATCGATTGTAAGAAATCCAAAACGAGACGGATGGTGTGGGCGGTGCAAACCGACTGGGGACATGTGCGTGCATGGGCAGAGGGGGACAAGACGACCGTGACACCAGTAGGTATAACTGTGCACACCTTGGGTTGCCACTTTAGGGAAGTGATGCCCCCTAGTTGTGGGACCAACACAGGGTATCTACAGAATAGGGAGCCAATCAATTAGGGTAGTGGTTAGGGTATACCCGGAGATATGCCCTAAGTCTACCAATTTATAGTAGGAGGTAGTGGGTACGACTAGTTGAGATAGGAGCAGGCGGCCCCTATGACAGCAGCTAGGAATACATGAAACTACCACATCGTTATCATTATTATGGTTAGCGGAAGGGATCATCCCATCTTGATTTTACTAGTAATAGTGCAGAGTAGTTTGTAGTGAAGCATGCATACACCTTACCTTATTTGTCCTGTCATACCTGCCATCTGTACCGTGAATCCTCTTATCCACTTTGTATGCCTGTCATGTTTACCTTTATTTATTTACTGGCTAAAAGTTACTGGACTCACCAGACGTATGTATGACCTAGTTTGTTTCGCCTCTTTTCTTCCGTCCCCCCTCCCCCCAGGTTCTCAGGGAGGAAACACCCAGGTCTAGTTAGGATTTGGATATCATCTTCTAGGAGCTACTAAGTATGGCTCGAGACTCTGTCTCTTATATGGCTTGTGTAACACCCCATGTCCATTAATGTCACTCGCAAAGGGAATGCATTAACTTCCATGGAGCATTTTAAGTGAATATAGAACAGAAAATCACAACAAGACAGATATAAAGCAGTACTTGAAAATTTAAAACTTTATTTATTGCAGCAGAAGGTAAATATGTTTGTTTACATCATCAAAAACCATAAACCAAAGTCAAGTACATAATATCCATCTTGATAAAACAAAGTACATAATCCCACTACTACAAATAGCCATAAAGAAAATGATAGGCTGAACAATACTTCAGCAATCCAAATCCAAGTGCTCCCAAAGAGATCCCAATCAAGCTCCACTAGTACTAGTCCCACCCTTAGAACTGGGGCGCGGGGGGGGGGGGGGGGGGGGGGGGAGGGGAAAGAAAAGAGGTGGAAACAAAGGAGGTCAGACCTAAAGTCTGGCGAGTCCGATAACTCTAACAACATAATTATTAAAGCAATATGATAAGATATAAGCTGGATAATAAGGTAATGACTGTGTGAACCACATGGGTATGGCAAGGCAATCAAGAGAAACAGAGATAACGTTAATGGCGCTTCCTAATCAATATAAGATAATTACTATACTCTACCGTACTGTACCGTATTGTACCGTACCGTACTGTACTAACACTAACTGCACCCCTACTAGTCGCTCTAGAAATTTGATCCCTCTTGGATAAATAGAACGATGATAGCTTCGTGTACTACTAGACGTACCCACTATCCTCCATGTTTGACTGTATATCTCTAGGTGCTATCATAGGTACCCAGCGCGTACCTATCCCCACTAGATGTACCCCTTTAGTAAGTAATAATGGTAATTCCATGTACTCCTAGCTGACGTCATAGTCTCCACTAGGTGTACCCCCTTAATAATTATTAATAATAGTGGTAGCTTCGTGTACCCCTAGCTGACTACATAGGTGCCGTTTGCTCCTATCTCCACTAGGTTTACCCACTACCCTGCCCCATTCGATCGGCTCCCTAACTCGTAGATACCCGTGCTGGTCCCACAGTAGGGTGTATCACTCCCCAAAGTGGCAACCCAATACTACCAGAGATGCACGGCTTATACCTACATGATGCAACAACATCTTACCTACCAGCCTAGACCCACGCACGCACGTGACCCGGTTGGACTTGCATTGCCACCGCTAACACGTTTTGGCCTCTAACAATCAGACCCAGTAGGCGTGTCCCGTCCTCGACTTGGGTCGACCTCACAAAGATACTTAATGGGCTACTGGACTGAAAAGGCCCCCCCCCCATGCTTGACACAAGCTTTCCACCTAGGCTTGGTCTCCTCTCGTACATCCCACTTAACCCCCTTCATGTCCACTTACATGTTTTATATTTGGTTAAGGGTTTCTATTAGTAATTCCACATGCCACCCAAGGCACCCACTTAACCCCTATGTCCCACTTACATGTTTTACCTTGGTTAAGTGTTACTAATCGTATTTCCTCATGCCACCCAAGGCACCCACTTAACCCCCATGTCCCACTACATGTTTTACTTTGGTTAAGTGTTTCTTAATTTATTACTACTGTAACTCCTGTAGGACCTCTCACATTAGACTGGCATTTGTGGCTGCTGGATTTGCCGGGCGGGTCCGGGCAGTCTTACACCACAAACGAGCCTAACCTCGTGTCCGTACAATTGTTACGCATTTAGTTTGGGCCTTTGACCTCTCACACTGGGCTACCATTTGTGGCTGCTGGATTTATCAGGCGGGTCCGGGCAGTCTTACACCACAAATGAGTCCAACCTCGTGTCTTAGGCAATTAACTATACATAATTAATTTTCCCCAAATTTGAATTACTTTCCCTATTCAAATTTCCATATTTATTTATGACCATAATTTATCACCTAAATTATGCTCATCTATTTATAGTATACAAATTATACCAATTTCATCACTAATTAATTTTATTCCTTAAAATTAATTACATGCCTTTTTAGGCCATTACATGCCAAATTCACAATATGTGTGTATCCGCTATTATCCCCATCGTACCACCGTCATTCGTTCGCTTAACATGACATATACATATTAGACTAGCAAATAGTCTAATACCTAAAAAAAGGGAATAAACATCACAAAGTCACATATACACAATAATAGATCTAATTTGCATCTAACTTGCAATTAAGAATTACAACATACTTGCATAGTCTTTGTATTATCAAGGATCCAAAAATCATAGATCTAAAAGGTGTATGAACATAGTTTTACACCCAACTAGCCTAAGTAATTATCACAAACTTACATAAACTATGTATGTCATCAACCTAAACATAAATATGTCATCTTGCATAACTATGGATCCAATAAAAGGTGTTAACCTGAGTAAACAATGGATCCACATAAAGGTGTAAACTTGCATAACTATGCGTGTCATAGTTTCAACATAAAAATGTCAACTTGAATATGGATCTAAACTTTAAAGGTGTGAACTTGTATATATGTGAATCCAATTATCACTTAAACTTGCATATGAACATAATACTTACATGAACTAGCATATGTTCCACATCCATATTCGCATAAAAACTGATGTTATAAACCTAGGTGATTGGATTATAAAAAGGGATTCATTGACACAAGTTAATATCATGAACTACTAGCATATATTTTAGATCCAAACTTACATAACATCATATAACTCGCATACAACTTGCGTGATCCTATTAACTTGCATAACATCATATGTACAACTTGCATAATCATATTAACTTGCATAACATCATATATGAAACTTGCATAATTATACTAACTTGCATAACATCATATATGAAACTTGCATAATCATATTAACTTGCATAACATCATATATGAAACTTGCATAATCATATTAACTTGCATAATATCATATATGAAACTTGCATAATCATATTAATCTTGCATAACATCATACATGAAACTTGCATAACATCATATATAAAACTTTCATAACATCATATAATATGAATCAAGTTAACATACATGATTAAACATATGAATTAGATTCACAACCACAACTTATAATCCAACGTATATCACATCATAATTAATTTAGCAATTATTTTGTAAAAGTGATCAAACTCTCCATTCAACGAAGTTCTGGAATTTATTAGCGTCCCTTTGTTGTTGTTGAATTTGCTGTTGGATTGAATTGAGTTGCTTTAATCTTCTTCTAATTGGTGGCGGCTACTCTAGTGTTCAAGACGACAGCATGACGGCCATAGTTTAATTTTAATTCTGATTTAGGGTTTGAGTCTATGCGTAACACCCCGAATTTTCTATTAACTGTAACCTAACAAAAGAAAGTATAATTAATTCTAAATGATGGAATTAATGGAAATGGGTTACGTCATTGCGTTCGTCTCAAAATTCTGCTTGAGATAGAGTCCAAGTATGCGTAAAACGGATATTGTATGAAGAAGATATGGACGAACGAAGTTGGGCAGAAAAACCAGAAACGGGTCAGAATGCATTGGCGCACTTGGGAAGTGCGCTAGAACAAAATTGCACTGGCACACTTGGGAAGTGCGCCAGTAAAATTTTAGCACAGGCGCACCTGCCAAGTGCACCCAGGCCAGAAACCCTGCTTGGTCAGGCCCTAGCTGGCCTGGTTGGGTTCTGGTCGATTTCTGAGGCTTGGCTGAGTCACTAGGGCTTACATGTCGCTTTCTGATTGGCTTCTCTTGAGATGGATGGTCTGGATTCACTCTAGCTTCAACGACGGCTCTAATCAGATTAAAATTCTACAAATACAACTCAGGTCTAATCCTAAAAACATACAAATAATATAATACTAAAGCCGTCATGCTGCTGGAAAGAAACTAGGAGTGGCCGTTAGTTAGAAAGCTTAGAGACAAGCCAATACTAAAGTAAAACACGAATCAAAACAACGTTAGTCTACCCAAAGGAAAGCATATCAAATTCAGAATTCAGAATTCAGAATCCAGAATCCAAGTTCGTTGTTCGTTGTAAGTATAGTGATTTTTCCGATGATAATAAAACTAAAACTTGATTCGATGTAAATTTGAAGTGGAATTGTGCTATTATGTAACGACGATGTTAATTCATATCTATGTATTGAAATGATTGTGTTGCGAATGAAATTGGGATGTTTGTGGTATAATTAAGATTGATGTTGATCCTATTGTACTTTTAGAATGACAACAACATAACAAGCAAGTTGTATAGTTCATGTTCATGTGATTATATAGGTTGTTTGGGATTAGTACCTCATGTATATACTTTATGCAAGAATCTTTATGCCTAAATGGTTATGTTCATATACATGCCCCTAGGTTTATACAAAAGCTGTAAGTTCCTAATTGGATCCATGTCAAGATCCACTTTAGTACATGTTTCATGTTGTAATTAGATATGCGATTGGATCTAGTTCACACCCTTGTCATATAGTTATACATATTTATGAAAATGTCATATTATTGTCATATGCTAGTGATGTTCGATGTTATGCCTAGATCCAAAAACCAGTTTAGACGTATGTTGTCTAAATCATATGCTAATTCATGTGACACCTATTTGGTTAGACCCTTATTTCAATGCAAATTCACATATATGTAAATTGATTTAGGCTATGTTGCAAATTCACATATTTGTATACTGACTATTTTGCAAGTTCACATCTATGACATTCATGTTGGTTATTTTGCAAGTTCACACCTATGATGTTCATATTGACTATGCCAAAAATGCCAAGTTTACACCTATGTCATGTTTATGTTTATGAATTCCCTTATGCCTATTTGTGCGCGCTAAATTAGGCTAAGTTTTTAGCCAAATATTATATGCTAAAACTATGCGAACGAAAATTAGGCTAAGATTGTTAGCCTAATGTTTAAACGGGGTAACGTTGGGGATATTAATAAAAATTGACATAAATATATATGAAAATTGGCATGTTTGTCACATGCCAAAATTGGTTGCATTTAAACGGTATAAATTCTTATACCAAAAATGTTAAACTTGGAATGTGGGCCATAACATTTAATTGTTGACAAATTTACATATATTAAGTAATAAAGACAAATATATATATTTAGAAAATACGAATATGCTTAACACGAGGTTGGATTGAGTTGTGATGTAAATCTGCCCGGACCCGCCCGGTTGTCCAGTAGTCACAACAATACCTATCCAATGTGGGTGGTCAAGCATTGAGCCCAATAAGGACCCGAGGTTAGACTGAGTTATGGTGTAAATCTGCCCGGAACCGACCGGCACATCCAGTAACCGTAATAATATATGTCTAATGTGAGTGGTCGGTGCTTTAAAAGGCTAAGGACAGACAAGTCAGGATGGTAGGGTTAAGTTAACTAAAACACTTAACCAATTCAACACGTTAATGAAATTAATGGGTGGGGTTATGTAAATACAGACACTTAACCGCTTAACATGCTTGACTAGAAAACCGTAGTAACGTGGACCCATTTCAGCAGTAACCCAATTAGGTATCATGGTACCCTGAAACTAGGCAGGGTGGGGCACGATTACTGAGCTAATTGTAAGCGGTCAAAAGCGATGGCGGTGGGTGCAATAGTGTGGGTTCTAACGGAGTGCGGGCATGCACACACTTCGGAGCAGACAAACAGGGCACTGGGGGCACCAGTAGTATAACCTATGCATTCTAAGTATTGTGTCGGGTCGCCACCATGGGACTTGATACACCCCATGTTGAGGCCAGCATAGGTATCTACAATATTTGGGGGCCGTAAGACACGTGTAATTATGCGAGTAGGAGCCGATCTTTAAAATAAGGGGATCACTTCACCCTCAGCATGGGGTGCCAGTTTAGAACTAATGCATGTAGGTGCAGAGATATAGTGTGCGGTGTGATAGTATATTCGTTTCAGAACTACCTTATCTTAGTTTATGATACTTTCCTGTTTCCAGTTTATCCCTATCATGCCCTTATTCTTATTCTCATACTGAAGAGTCACCAGACTTACCAGGCTTTATGTCTGACCCTATTTTCTTTCGTCTTCTTTTTTTCCGTTCCCCCCCAAGGTCCACAGGGAGGAAATAACCCAGCTTAGTCTGATTCTTTAAAAGCTTTAAGATAGTTGATGTATGGTTTGGAGTCTCTTTCCTTGGCTATGGCTGTTGGACACACTCTATAGGGATTTATGCAGTTTTAATCACGTTTTATGCTTCTTTATTTAAAAACCAAGACAGAAATGATGTTGTACTGTTTTGGAAGTTGTTATGAGACAATTATGGAAATGTGTTGTATGAACAAGTACTTTATGAAATAAAAGTCTGATGTTTTCTGCTGCTTATATATATATGTGTGTGTTTATATCTGTCTTGTGTTTTATCTGTGACTTTTACTTACAAACCTCCACCAAAGTTAAGGCAGTCCCTTGTGAGTGACCTTAATGGAGGGTGGGTGTTTCACTTGGTATCAGAGCATTGATTTACCAGGCTAGATAAAAGTTTTTGAAACTATTTTCAAAAAGAAGTTTAAAGAAGCATTGTTTTAAAGAAAAAGAGTTGTTTTTAAAAGGCATAATTACCCCAAAGGCCATATGCACTATCTCTCTATCCTTTGTCTTGAATACTTTCCTTTTCGTTTCAGCATGTCTGGGGACCTTACTCCCCAGCTGCAGACGCTTTTACTCCTCCTCCTCCTCTACGTGAAACAACAAGCGGAAGAATCACAGAACAAGAAAACGGATAATAGTCAAGGGGGAAAGGACCACAACAATAATAACAAGACACGTGAGAAAAGGAAATTTTATTTTTGTGGCATTGTTGGGCATATAGTCCAGGATTGTAGAAAGAAGAAGATGAAGATGGGAGCATGCTTTCAGTGTGGTGATATTGGACATATCAGCAAGAACTGCCCTAAGAAGCAAGGGCAAGGCCCGCAAGCAGGACTTTCTGGGGGTACCTCTTTAAATTCTTCTCCTAGATGCTTTATTTTATCTTGCTTATCTTCTCAATCGTATCTTGAAAACCTTAGATAGAAATATTTCTGTAGAAAGCTTAGTTTATCTGTATGATCATCCAGTTCGCACTCTCTTTGATTCTGGTGCATCACACTCCTTTATTTCATCTACTTTAGTAGAATCTCTGCACCTAGACACTAGTATGGTAGAAGATCCCTTGGTTGTTACAAATCCGATTGGAGGCTCGGCTTATTTTTCAATGGTTTGCTTGGATTTGAAAATCTCTATTCTAAGTGTTGAATTTAGATGTAGTGCCTTTGTTTTGGGCTTCTCAGGGTATGGACTGATCTTAGGCATGGACTGGTTATCCAGTAATGGTGCCATTCTTGATTGTGAGAAAAGAGTGGTTAGGCTCTTGACTCGGCTCTGTAACACTCTAGAAATTTCTTGTAATCCCTTGAATGCTGTTATGCTTAGTTATCTAGAGTCGCTTGACGTTTCTGTTGAGAATTTGCAGTTGGCTAGGGTAGTCCGGGAATATCCGGATGTCTTTGAAGAGGTGAAAGGCTTACCTCCGAAGCGGGAAATAGACTTCCGCATATATCTTGTGGATAATGCAAAGCCCGTAGCTCTGCCTGTTAGACACATGGCTCCAAAGGAGAGAAAGGAGCTCAGTAAGCAAGTTAAGGAGCTTCTCGAGAAGGGGTTTATAAGAAGGAGTATCTCGGAATGGGGTGCTCCAGTGGTGTTAGCCACCAAAGCAGATGGTTCACTACGTCTTTGTGTGGACTATAGGGAGCTAAACAAGCTGACAAAAAAGAATAGACACTCGCTTCCCCGAATAGACGATTTGTTTGATTAGCTTGTAGGTGCATCGGTCTTCTCCCAACTTGATCTAGCTACTGGGTTCCATCCGCTAAGGGTAGCTGAAGATAGCATTGATAAAACGGCGTTCAGAACCCCAGACGGTTTCTTCGAGTGGCTTGTCATGCCTTTCGGTTTGACGAACGCACCCGCTTATTTCGTAGACTAATGAGTAGGGTGTTCAGAGAATCCCTCAATAAGTTCGTGGTGGTCTTCGTAGTCGATATTTTGATCTTCTGAAAGAATGAGTAAGAACATGCTCAGCATTTGAAAGAGATCATGGATACTCTCCCTGCGCATCAGCTACAAGCCAAATTCTCCAAGTGCCACTTTTGAAGAAAGGAAGTAAGATTTCTGGGGCATATAGTATCCAAAGAGGGGTTGGCTGTGGACCCCGCGAAAGTGGTGGCAGTGCAAGATTGGAAGACACCAAGAAATTCAACTGAAGTCCGAAGCTTTCTTGGGCTAGCCGTTTTTTACCGAAAGTTCATTAGGGATTTCGCGAAAATCTCAGCTCCACTCACAAGGCTAACGAAGAAGAATCTAGTGTTCACTTGGGATTTGGATTGCGAGTTTGCCTTCCAACGATTAAAAAGGGCTCTCACAACAGCCCCAGTTCTGACTTTGCCGGATGGAAGCAAAATGTTCACAGTATATACGGATGCTTGTGGTATGGGGCTAGGCGCTGTTCTGATGCAAGAAGGAAGGGTAGTAGCTTATGGTGGAAGACAATTGAAAGTGCATGAAAAGAACTACCCAACCCACGATCTTGAGTTGGCCTCCATCGTCTTTGCGCTTAAGTCTTGGCGCCATTATCTCCTAGGTGAGAAGTTCGAATTATATACTGACCATAAATCGTTGAAGTATCTTTTCTCGCAGAAAGATCTTAACCTAAGGTAGCAAAGATGGATGGAGTTCCTTGCCTCATATGACTTTGAAATTTCCTATACTCCCGGCAAAGGCAACGTAGTAGCAGACGCGTTAAGCAGAAAGAAACTGACCCTAAGCCCTCTCTTTGTAGAAAGGCAAAGCTTGGAGTATATAGCCAGTTTTGACTTTAGGTCCTCCTCAGATTTTATACCTGGTTTATTAGCATCCCTAGAAGTACGGCCCACTCTTTTAGACTCGATAGGGGCCGCACAACGTGAAGACCCACAACTTGTGGATGTGATTGATAAACTAATTTGGGGTGAAACTTCCAGTCACCTCAATAGGTACTCCATCGATGATAAGGGTTGGCTGAGACGAGATGGAAGACTATGCGTCCCGCAAGCTAGGGATTTAGTGAAGAAGGTTCTCGAGGAGACCCATCATTCCAAGATGACAATACACCCAGGTGGAGACAAGATGTACAAGGATGTAAACAGAGTTTTTTATTGGAGCGGCATAAAGAAAGACGTGGCAGATTTCGTTTCTAAGTGCGTGACATGCCAACAGGTCAAGGCGGAACAAAAGAAACCTGGAGGACTGCTTCATCCTCTATAAGTCCTGCAAGGGAAGTGGGATAGCATTTCAATGGACTTCATTGACGGGTTGCCTAGGTCAAGAAGAGGCAATACTAGCATTTGGGTAATAGTGGACAGGCTTACTAAAAGCGCCCACTTTATACCCATCAAGAGTAGAAGAACTGCTTCGTCTCTAGCTTCTCTTTATCTCAAGGAAATAGTTCGACTCCATGGAATACCCTCTAGAATAGTGAGTGACAGAGACCCCATCTTCATGAGCGAATTTTGGAGGAGTCTGCAAGAAGTTGTCGGCACATAGTTATGCTTGAGCACAGCCTATCACCCCCAAACTGATGGTCAGACAGAAAGGGTGAATAGAGTACTAGAAGATCTTCTGAGACTGTGCGTTCTTGACTTTGGAGGGACTTGGGAGGATCACCTTCCTTTGTGGAATTTGCCTATAACAACAGTTACCAAGCCACCATCGGTATGGCGCCCTTCGAAGCTTTGTATGGAAGACCTTGCCGATCACCAACTTGTTGGTGGGAGCCCACTAACAAGATTATACTTGGGCTAGACATGATTAGAGAGACTTCAGAAAAAGTGGACTTGATATGAAGGAGAATGAAGACTGCCCAAGACAGACAGAAATCCTACGTCGACAAAAGAAGGACCGACCTTGAGTTTGAGGTTGGGGATAGGGTTTTCCTTAAGGTATCCCCTTTGAGGAACGTCGTTCGCTTTGGATCCGCAGGAAAGCTTGCACCAAGATTTGTAGGACCGTTCCCTATCATCGAGAAGATTGGGAAAATGGCTTATAGAGTAGACCTGCCTAAAAGATTGGCTGGAATTCACAACGTCTTTCACGTTTCTCATCTCCGGAAATGTCTACATGAATTAACGGAAGTGGTGGAGCCAAGCATTCTAGAAGAAGCCGAAGTGGAACGCGAAGCAACTGTGAGGAGAGTTCCAACTCGAACCATAGGAACTGAAATCAAAAAGCTACGCAACCGCGAAGTGAAGCTCGTTAAGGTTCAGTGGAGCGACGCCGAGGAAGACGCGATGTGGGAAACTGAGGACAGAATACACACGACCTACCCTTTACTTTTGAGGGTACATCTTTGATCTCTCTTTTTCCTTAAGTTGTGCTTGTATCTATCTTTTTAGGTATACCTCCTCGATATTATCCTTTATCCTTAGGTAGGAACCTCTTTGGATGTAAACATGTATTGGAAACATGTTATGGTTGATGGCTGCAAGTGGTTGCTAGTGGTTGCTCGTGGATGCATATACACACACAACCTAGGTTTTAGATCGGCTCAGTCACTTCATACTGCATATGCATATATGTATTCATATTTGTATGTGGTTGAAACTTGATATGTTGTCATATGGATGTCGCATTTGTATTGATGGTTGCGCACTTATGTAGAATTATGAGTAAGGACAAATTTGCATACATAATGGATTCATGACACTTACATGATTTGCATTAAGGAGGTCAACTGGATCAGTAGACCGCCTGATTTTGAATTCGGTAAGGACATATACTGAAGCGACCCGAACTTCCCCGGTCTCCGAAGAGATGAGAAAGAACGAATTACTGTGAGGACAAGACAAATCAGAACGCACACGGAAGAACATTCATTGTATATTACAATAATTCCATCAGAATACAAGAATATACAGAGTATGAATAAATAATATACATCATAAATTATCAGAGATTACAATAAATTACATAGCAGCGGAAAATAATACAATACACAACTAGAAGAGATATACGGATACAAAGCTTTACGGATATCATTCCAGCTGTAAATCAGGATCTTATGAATATAAATCTGCAAAACCAAAACTACTAGCTGCCCGTGTCAAAATAAGGGCACCCAGAGTTTAGGTTAAAACAATAAACCCCAGGTCAGTCATGGGACTGGTGTGAGAACTAAAACAGTTATTTATCTTTATTTTCAAAGTAAGGTAAATCAAGGGACCATGCCGTATAACACGGAACGGATTTCCTCCCAAGAATACCAGTGCATAAAACAACAGCGCAATGCTAAATAAAGAAAAATGAAGCTATTATAAGACCCAGGTCCCATCACACAATGCAACGCAAGCCGGAGGATAGGGTTTTTACCTTATAATAGCCAAGAATGCTTGATACGTTTAAAACAAATCATTTGATACTATTATAAGTGCATATTGTATAAAATATCTTCAAATCATAAGTATCAATCATAGACGACATAAGCGCCCCATCCCACTATGTCGCCATACTAGGCTCTACAAATAAAACCGAAATACACATATCAGAAATTGGATTTCCATCATGGTGGCTCCTGATTCAAAAGATCGATCGCGTAATGCAATTCCCCACGGCTTACGTCCCAACAAGAGAAAACACCGTCTGCACATCCGCACTTTTGGGACCAGAGTATCACCGCGGCTTACGTCCCAGCGAGAGAAAACACCGCTTACTCTAAATATCCCGGAGCACTAAGCTCATCTCGGTCGACCGAATCCACGACACCACTAAGGTGCCCATCCACTAAAAAGCATACTGATCAAACCATCAGTTTACCACCATACCGAGGTGTGAGGCTCGCGAATCAACACTATACACAAAGCCATGCTATATTAAAGCTGCGCTTTGATCATCATCCACCAAACTTTGCTTTTCAATAAAAGTCTGGATCACTGCATCTCAGCAATCCACACTATCAATCCATATCGTACCACTGATTTCTGCCAATATATAACCTCTGAGCTCGTATGTCTCAGAGAAGGGCGTTAAGCAAGAGAATAAATTCCCCGCCGCCAAACAGATATATATTTAGCAGAGATCAACGAATACAATATAAAGGAATACAATGTCAGACACACCATCCATTTACAAGTCCGTTCTAGGTCTGAACGAAACTGGAGGCACTTTCCCCGCATATCCGTCGATCTCCAAGTACGTCTGGACGACCACCAACTATTTCCCTCCTCTTGGGTGTACAGCCCAATCCGGATCGTCAGTAATCACCCAAACGATGTGAAGACTTCCGGTCTTCGACCACCGTCATCATCTTCGACTTATCGTCGAATCGGTTGTTCAGAATGGGTATAAACCCGGCCTTTCCGAACAACCCGCGTATATTATAAACAAATGTTACACAAACACAACATACGCCTCATTCCAATTCAGCAGTCACTAACCGTAAATTAGCAAGAGAACAATTCCCCAAATATTAACCCCGAAGGCCGAAACCAACATCAGATCAATACCCAGGAAACCATCCTTCTTAGCTAACCTACAGTTAGTTTCTAAATTTCACATTCTTAGGGAAAGGTTACCATTAATTTTATCAAAGATAAATTCTTTAAAATTTATTCTTTAATCTTCCTTTGGATATCATTTCAAACCAAATTATGGATTTCCAAACTAGTCGGGATTAGTGAACCACACCGAAGTAATTATTTATTTTATTTCCCAATCCCAACCTATTCATCCCATAAAGCAAAATTGGTAACACTTCATATCTAACACCACGGTGTTATCAGTAAATTCAATTACCATTTCACGTTCGAATCTAATTAAAGATTTAACTATCGCCTGGAGCAAAACTGGTGATACCCCATTCTCGATCTTTTCAATCTAATTAAAGATTCATTAAAACTCCACTTAGTTTTAAACTTTAACTGGGTTAAAGAATCAGTGTCATTTAAAACACGGTTCGCTATAAACCCAAAATCACATTACATTTCAATCAGACCCTAACCATAAATTAGCAAGTGAGCAATTCCCTGAGTATTAACCCCGAAGGTCGAAACCAACATCAGATCAATAACCCAGAAACCATTCAACTTAACTAATCTCCAGTTAGTTTCTGATTTTCTTACCTCCTTTGGGTCTAAGAACAGTATTACTGAAGATACCGTTCACGACAACCTAAAATCACATTCTATTAATTATCGGGTTAAAGAACAGGTGTTATTTAAAACACTATTCACGATAAACCCAAAAATCAATACCAATTCAATTCCGATTAAATATTATTTAATTGTTATACTTCATTAAATCTAAATAAAAGATTTAATCTTTTTCTCAATTGGGCTTAAGAACAGTGTTAATGAAGACACCATTCACGACAAACCCAAATCACATTTGATATTAAATACAAGGCTCTAAATAGAAAATATATCGGCTTATATTCAATATCAAATTCTACGACCAACAAATATCGTATTGGAAATAACGATATAAATATATCTTTCAAATTTCCATCACAATATTTGTATAATCACGAAATCCAACATCGAAATAATCCAAAGACAATTTCGATTCAAATCCATTCCAATTCAATTATTGGAAATCCTGGTTACTTTTAAAACCCTTTCAAATCATATTTATTTATTTAAAAATAAATAGAATTTTAATTTTAGTTCAAAACTAGTTCATTTCGATAAAAATCTATTTTTATCTTTTCAAATATGGAGTTTTTCTTCCCAATGTTTTCCAAATCATTTCTTATGATTTTACACAAATTATTACTATTTTTAATAATTTTATCAAGGCTCGTACAGTCGATTTCCATCAATGGCCATCGAACGACACTTACATCGACCTTTTCCAAATTTGATTTGGACATAATTCCAAATCCAACCTTTAGATTTCAAATTTCTAATATTCTTTAGAAAGCTCTTTTCGATACGAAGCCAACGGTTCTGGTTTTAGGAGAATCCGACGGTCGGATCTCCCGCGATATCCATTTGAAGTCAATGGTCGAAATTCACGAACTACCGCAGCGCGGCGCGTTTTATTCAGGCCATTATATTATATATATATATAATATATATAATATATACTTCATCGATTTCCCTTTAAAAACTATTTTTAAAATCCATTTTAAATTTGTTTTCAAAACGATTTCAATTCAAATTGATTTCTAATTCAATTTCAGTTCGTTTTCAACTCAATTCAATTTCAATTCGAATTCATTTATATTCAATTTCAATTCGAATTCATATATATTCAATTTCAATTCAAATTCATTTATATTCAATTTCTATTTGAATTCATTTATATTCAATTTCAATTTTCATTTCTATTCAATTTCAATTCGAATTCATTTCTATTCAATTTCAATTCGAATTCATTTCTATTCAATTCGAATTCATTTCTATTCAATTTCAATTCGAATTCATTTCTATTCAATTTAAATTTGAATTCATTTCTATTCAATTTAAATTCGAATTCATTTCTATTCAAATTCAATTCGAATTCATTTCTATTCAATTTAAATTCGAATTCATTTCTATTCAATTTAAATTCGAATTCATTTCTATTCAATTTCAATTCGAATTCATTTCTATTCAATTTAAATTCGAATTCATTTCTATTCAATTTCAATTCGAATTCATTTCTATTAAATTTAAATTCGAATTCATTTATATTCAATTTCAATTCGAATTCAATTCCTTTCGATTTCAATTCGAATTCAATTCCTTTCGATTTCAATTCGAATTTCGATTATTTTCAATATAATTCAAATTTCGAAAACACTTTCAATATACATTGAAAATTGAATAAATCGATATAAATATCGTTCACGTCAAAATGGCGTCAATCTAATCAACACGGCTTCATATATTTCTATTTTCAAATATTCTATTTCAAATATTTCTTTTTCAAATATTTCTATTCAAATATTTCTTTTTCAAATATTTCTATTCCAATATTTCTATTTCAAATATTGAATGAAGCCCAATCAATTACCATATAATGTTAATTATATGGATTTTGTACAACACATGTATACAATAACAACGATGAATAATCAACCATCATCCAAAGTGCACTCTACACTGTATAAGCATCGAATATAAATATTTAACGCTTATAACAGTCAGTCAATCGATCGATCGACATACAACTAACTATTGGGATTAGTGTATGTCATATATCATCCCAATACCCGTGTGGGGTTTCAAACAATCAAACACAGATTTTATTTGTGCAGTTGGGCGATGTGTAAAATTTATCGTCCCAATCAATATCAGTCAAATATGTTTATATAAACAAATCGTCCGATTTGTTTATTTTTATTTCCTTTCATATACGCGTTAAAAATTCTATTTTTAACTATAAAATATTTTAACTATATAAATATTTTATTTCATTTCACATCACACAATCAACTACACATCAAAATCAAACAAACAAGCATACAAGCCGTCCATGGTCTGTGGACGACGGGTGTCGGGTGCTACTAAACACCGTCTACATCCTAGTATATATATTATTAACTAGAAAAAGAAATTTAAAGTGAGAAGCTCTCACAGATTAGCTAATCCAATCCCACGACTCTTCTTATGTAGGAATCTTCGCCGTTCTTGCCTCTTGTCACTTTCTTTGCCCGTATTCTCTACATATGTAAAAATCGAATTTTTACTTTGCTATTCAATATATAAAAATCGAATTTTTACTTTGCTATTCAATATATAAAAATCTAATTTTTACTTTACTATTCAATATATAAAAATCGAATTTTTTACTTTGATATTCAATATATAAAAATCTAATTTTTACTTTGCTATTCAATATATAAAAATCTAATTTTTACTTTGCTATTCAATATATAAAAATCTAATTTTTACTTTGCTATACAATATATAAAAATCGAATTTTTATCTTCTCTATAATATAAAAATCATATTTTATTCTTTCTATGATAAAATCATATTTTTATCCTCACCTTGTTATAAAAATTATATTTTTATATTGCTATTCTCCTAATAAAGATTATATTTTAATTACTCTACATGAATAAAAATCATATTTTTACTATGCCATAAGTATAAAAATTATATTTTTAACTCTTCTATATTATAAAAATTATATTTTTATTCTTCCAAAGATCTCATTTTTATACTTCTAAAAACTGAATCTTTATATTTTATACTTCATAATAAAAATTGAAACTTTATATAAAAATCATAGCTTTGTTTAACTAAAAATCCTAGCTTTGTTTAACTAAAAATCCTAGCTTTGTTTAACTAAAAATCTCTGTTTTAAATCGAATAAATAAATTAGAGAAACTCACTTTTCTATCTAACCAGAGCTCATCGTCGGGGAGGGGGTCTCTGCGCTGTGTCGAAGGCGGTCACTGAGCTCGCAGGGGCGGCGGGGTTCGTAGTTGATCGGAGTGGGGCAGTGGGTGGCCAGGCGCGGTGAATCCAGGGTGTCGGTTGGCTGTAGTTTCTGTGGCTAGGGCTTTTCTGATCGCGGCGAATGAAGAGGAGCAGGAGGAGAGAGAATCGAGGGGAGGGGGGTCGCTCCAGCGAACGACGATGGTGGGGAGGTCTCTAGCGGCGGCGCCTTGGCGTGAGGGGGTGGGCGACGTGAATTGTTTCATCGTTTTTTTTTCTTTTTTTCGTTCTGAATGAATTGGTCAACGACAAGGAGAAAGTGTAGGGAGGGGTGGGGTTTTATTATTAATATATTTTATTATTTTTTCCTCTATGAAAAGTAGGGTTTTTATTCGGACTCGAAATCGAACCTGCCGACTGTCGTCCTTAGCGTATTACCCCCATTCCGAACACAATGGGATATGTTTCGTAAGCCAATTCGGCCGTTACAATCAGTTTCCATCGAATTTAAAATATAAATCTTTATATATTCAATTTAAACGCACATTTCAATTTACCGGGGTCACATACTAACTCGAAAAATTCCAGAAAAATATTTTCTAGCTTCGTATTGATGATACGGTCCTAACAAAACTAATTTCGTCGAATTCTGAGACCGTTTGAAAAATGGCCATTTTCCAGTCGATTAAAATTAACTGAAACTGGTCAAACGCGTTTTCCTTTGCCACGCTCACATATTGATTCGAAAAATTATGAAAATTGGAATCTAGCAATAACTTGACATCGCGGATCCAACAAAAGTTGTTTCGTCGAAATCCGAGGTCGTTTGCAAAATTTCCCTTTTTAAGGGCCTGAATTCCATTGCGACTATTCAGAAATTTCAACTGCACATATCTTTTGATTCCCGCTATGAAATTTTGATTTTTCGGATTCGTTGGAAAGATATCCACAATTAGATTCTATTATTTTGGTTTCACTAATATCTGGTTTATTTTGCACCCGGTATGTTCAATTGAAGTTTGAAATCGAATTATCGAACTACCGCGCCATTTTCAATTCCTTTTACAAATTAAAATAAATATTTATATTCTAACGACGATCTATATAAATATATTCGTTCGAATTCTATCCAAAATAAATTTCTCATCGTTATTATTTAAAATAATTCATTTTAAATAATCAAAATTCACTAAAATTGCCAAAATAAAAATTTTAAACTGGCCCAGATTTCCGAGTTATTACAATCTCCCCCACTTAAAACTTTTCGTCCCCGAAAAGGAACGAAGCCGAAAGTTGTTTTAAATACCAACTCAACTTTCATTATTTTGATTACGGCTTAAGTTCTTCAACTTTTCAGTCTCTAAGAACTTTTCAAATTTTTCAAAAATTTGGCTAACACCCTAATTTTTCGAAAAATTTCGCCATAACCTCCCTTGCACCGGGAGCACGGGAAAATCCCGAAATTGCCATACAGGCCTTCTGATCTCAAAAAGAAAAAGAAAAAGCCAAGCGGCTAGCCAATCGGCTCATAAAATCATCATCACCCAAACAAAACAGCAAATCATGGTAAACATGTATCTATTTGTCGGGCAAACAATTTTTATTCTCTGCTCTAGCCTCCTTGCTATGTCCTGTTCAATGTAAGTACATGTATATGCAAGCAAATGCGACTAATTTTCAATACAATTCAATATTTGATACAATTAGGCGTAATGGTTCAAAATTATCAATTAACAAACAATAATCAAACAACACAACCATCAACCAATTAGGTGATTAGCTTTTGAAATTTATAACTTTGATATATAGTCAAAAATCACATTTTTGATGCCAATTCACAACAATAAGCCCTATCTAATTTTGGTTCTCACACCAGTCAATAGGAAATATATAGATATCACACCTTCGAAACTCGAATACCAATTCTGATGATGTCTAGACTATCATCAGAATCGTCTCCGGGCGACTAGAGTGTGATTCTATATCTATCCAGTATACTAAAACTTCAAATACACGTGGATCAGATGTATACACAAAGTCTATATATACTGGACTGTCCAAATTCAAACATAATAACTAATCAAACACGAATAGTTAATTTAAATTTTCAAAACAAAATTTGTTTTCATTTTCAAAAATATACTCTTCACACTCGTTCTAGGATACTACTGATCCCATCTCTAACGAGTCATTCTCGTTTGATATTACTAATCCAATTTCTGATGAATCCCTTCGTATGATTCTAATGTGTCTTGTTCTCTGAGCTTTGTAAACCAAAGCTCTGATACCAAATGAAGCGACCCGAACTCCCCCAGTCTCCGAAGAGATGAGAAAGAACGAATTACTGTGAGGACAAGACAAATCAGAACGCACACGGAAGAACATTTCATTGTATATTACAACAATTCCATCAGAATACAAGAATATACAGAGTATGAATAAATAATATACATCACAAATTATCAGAGATTACAATAAATTACATAACAGCGGAAAATAATACAATACACAACTAGAAGAGATATACGGATACAAAGCTTTCTGGATATCAATCCAGCTGTAAATCAGGATCCTGTGAATATAAATCTGCAAAACCAAAACTACTAGCTGCCCGTGTCAAAATAAGGGCACCCAGAGTTTAGGTTAAAACAATAAACCCCAGGTCAGTCATGGGAATGGTGTGAGAACTAAAACAGTTATTTATCTTTATTTTCAAAGTAAGGTAAATCAAGGGACCACGCCGTATAACACAGAACGGGTTTCCTCCCAAGAATACCAGTGCATAAAACAACAGCGCAATGCTAAATAAAGAAAAATGAAGCTATTATAAGACCCAGGTCCCATCACACAATGCAACGTAAGCCGGAGGATAGGGTTTTTACCTTATAATAGCCAAGAATGCTTGATACGTTTAAAACAAATCATTTGATACTATTATAAGTGCATATTGTATAAAATATCTTCAAATCATAAGTATCAATCATAGACGGCATAAGCGCCCCATCCCACTATGTCGCCATACTAGGCTCTACAAGTAAAACCGAAACACACGTATCGGAAATTGGATTTCCATCATGGTGGCTCCTGATTCGAAAGATCGATCGCGTAATGCAATTCCCCACGGCTTACGTCCCAACAAGGGAAAACACCGTCTGCACATCCGCACTTTTGGGACCAGAGTATCACCGCGGCTTACGTCCCAGCGAGAGAAAACACCGCTTACTCTATATATCCCGGAGCACTAAGCTCATCTCGGTCGACCGAATCCACGACACCACTAAGGTGCCCATCCACTAAAAAGCATACTGATCAAACCATCAGTTTACCACCATACCGAGGTGTGAGGCTCGCGAATCAACGCTATACACAACAAAGCCATGTTATATTAAAGCTGCGCTTTGATCATCAGCCACCAAACTTTGCTTTTCAACAAAAGTCTGGATCACTGCATCTCAGCATGCCACACTATCAATCCATATCGTAACACTGATTTCTGCCAATATATAACCTCTGAGCTCGTATGTCTCAGAGAAGGGCGTTAAGCAAGAGAATAAATTCCCCACCGCCAAACAGATGTATATTTAGCAGAGATCAACGAATACAATATAAAGGAATACAATGTCAGACACACCATCCATTTACAAGTACGTTCTAGGTCTGAACGAAACCGGAGGCACTTTCCTCGCATATCCGTCGATCTCCAAGTACGTCTGGACGACCACCAACTATTTCCCTCCTCTTGGGTGTACAGCCCAATCCGGATCGTCAGTAATCACCCAAACGATGTGAAGACTTCCGGTCTTCGACCACCGTCATCATCTTCGACTTATCGTCGAATCGGTTGTTCAGAATGGGTATAAACCCGGCCTTTCCGAACAACCCGCGTATATTATAAACAAATGTTACAAAAACACAACATACGCCTCATTCCAATTCAGCAGTCACTAACCGTAAATTAGCAAGAGAACAATTCCCCAAATATTAACCCCGAAGGCCGAAACCAACATCAGATCAATACCCAGGAAACCATCCTTCTTAGCTAACCTACAGTTAGTTCTAAATTTCACGTTCTTAGGGAAAGGTTCCCATTAATTTTATCAAAGATAAATTCTTTAAAATTTATTCTTTAATCTTCCTTTGGATATCATTTCAAACCAAATTATGGTTTTCCAAACTAGTCGGGATTAGCGAACCACACCGAAGTAATTAATTATTTTATTTCCCAATCCCAACCTATTCATCCCAAGAAGCAAAACTGGTAACACTTCATATCTAACACCACGGTGTTATCGGTAAATTCAATTACCATTTCACGTTCGAATCTAATTAAAGATTTAACTATCGCCTGGAGCAAAACTGGTGATACCCCATTCTCGATCTTTTCAATCTAATTAAAGATTCATTAAAGCTCCACTTAGTTTTAAACTTTAACTGGGTTAAAGAATCAGTGTCATTTAAAACACGGTTCACTATAAACCCAAAATCACATTAAATTTCAATCAGACCCTAACCATAAATTAGCAAGTGAGCAATTCCTAAGTATTAACCCCGAAGGCCGAAACCAACATCAGATCAATACCCCAAAAACCATTCAACTTAACTAATCTCCAGTTAGTTTCTGATTTTCTTAACTCCTTTGGGTCTAAGAACAGTATTATTGAAGATACCGTTCACGACAACCCAAAATCACATTCTATTAATTATCGGGTTAAAGAACAGGTGTTATTTAAAACACTGTTCACGATAAACCCAAAAATCAATACCAATTCAATTCCAATTAAATATTATTTAATTGGTATACTTCATTAAATCTAAATAAAAGATTTAATCTTTTTCTCAATTGGGCTTAAGAACAGTGTTAATGAAGACACCATTCACGACAAACCTAAATCACATTTGATATTAAATACATGGCTCTGAATAGAAAATATATCGGCTTATATTCAATATCAAATTCTACGACCAACAAATATCGTATTGAAAATAACGATATAAATATATCTTTCAAATTTCCATAACAATATCTGTATAATCACGAAATCCAACATCGAAATAATCCAAAGACAATTTCAATTCAAATCCGTTCCAATTCAATTATTGGAAATCCTGGTTACTTTTAAAACCCTTTCAAATCAAATTTATTTATTTAAAAATAAATAGAATTTTAATTCTAGTACAAAACAAGTTCATTTCGATAAAAATCTATTTTTATCTTTTCAAATATGGAGTTTTTCATCCCAATTTTCCCAAATCATTTCTTATGATTTTACACAAATTATTACTATTTTTAATAATTTTATCAAGGCTCGTACAGTCGATTTCCATCAATGGCCATCGAACGGCACTTACAGCGACCTTTTCCAAATTTGATTTGGACATAATTCCAAATCCACCATTAGATTTCAAATTTATAATAATCGTTAGAAAGCCCTTTTCGATACGAACCCAACGGTTCTGGTTTTAGGAGAATCCGACGGTCGGATCTCCCGCACTATCCATTTGAAGTCAATGGTCGAAATTCACGAACTACCGCAGCGCGGCGCGCTCTATTCAGGCCATTATATTATATATATATAATATATATAATATATACTTCGTCGATTTCCCTTTAAAAACGTATTTTTAAAATCCGTTTTAAATTCGTTTTCAAAACGATTTCAATTCAAATTGATTTCTAATTCAATTTCAGTTCGTTTTCAACTCAATTCAAATTCAATTCGAATTCATTTATATTCAATTTCAATTCGAATTCATTTATATTCAATTTCAATTCGAATTCATTTATATTCAATTTCAATTCGAATTCATTTCTATTCAATTTCAATTCGAATTCATTTCTATTCAATTTCAATTCGAATTCATTTCTATTCAATTTCAATTCGAATTCATTTCTATTCAATTTCAATTCGAATTCATTTCTATTCAATTTAAATTCGAATTCATTTCTATTCAATTTAAATTCGAATTCATTTCTATTCAATTTCAATTCGAATACATTTCTATTCAATTTCAATTCGAATTCATTTATATTCAATTTCAATACGAATTCATTTCTATTCAATTTCAATTCGAATTCATTTCCATCCAATTTAAATTCGAATTCATTTCTATTCAATTTCAATTCGAATTCATTTATATTCAATTTCAATTCGAGTTCAATTCCTTTCGATTTCAATTCGAATTCAATTTCTTTCGATTACAATTCTAATTTCGATTATTTTCAATATAATTCGATATAAATATACATTGAAAATTGAATAAATCGATATAATTATCATTCACGTCAAAATGGCGTCAATCTAATCAACACGGCTTCATATATTTCAATTTTCAAATATTCTATTTCAAATATATTTTTTCCAAATATTTCTTTTTCAAATATTTCTATTCCAATATTTCTATTTCAAATATTGAATGAAGCCCAATCAATTACCATATAATGTTAATTATATGGATTTTCTACAACACATGTATACAATAACAACGATGAATAATCAACCATCATCCAAAGTGCACTCTACACTGTATAAGCATCGAATATAAATATTTAACGCTTATAACAGTCTGTCAATCAATCGATCGACATACAACTAACTATTGGGATTAGTGTATGTCATATATCATCCCAATACTCGTGTGGGGTTTCAAAAAATCAAACACAGATTTTATTTGTGCAGTTGGGCGATGTGTAAAATTTATCGTCCCAATCAATATCAGTCAAATGTGTTTATATAAACAAACCGTCCGATTTGTTTATTTTTATTTCCTTTCATATACGCGTTAAAAATTCTATTTTTAACTATAAAATATGTTAACTATATAATTATTTTATTTCACATCACATCACACAATCAACTACACATCAAAATCAAACAAACAAGCATGCAAGCCGTCCATGGTCTGTGGACGACGGGTGTCGGGTGCTACTAAACACCGTCTGCATCCTAGTATATATATTATTAACTAGAAAAAGAAATTTAAAGTGAGAAGCTCTCACAGATTAGCTAATCCAATCCCACGACTCTTCTTATGTAGGATTCTTCGCCATTCTTGCCTCTTGTCACTTTCTTTGCCCATATTCTCTACATATGTAAAAATCGAATTTTTACTTTGCTATTCAATATATAAAAATCTAATTTTTACTTTTCTATTCAATATATAAAAATCTAATTTTTACTTTGCTATTCAATATATAAAAATCTAATTTTTACTTTGCTATTCAATATATAAAAATCTAATTTTTACTTTGCTATTCAATATACAAAAATCTAATTTTTACTTTGCTATACAATATATAAAAATCGAATTTTTATCTTCTCTATAATATAAAAATCATATTTTTATTCTTTCTATGATATAAAAATCATATTTTTATCTTCACCTTGTTATAAAAATTATATTTTTATATTGCTATTCTCCTAATAAACATTATATTTTAATTACTCTACATGAATAAAAATCATATTTTTACTATGCCACAAGTATAAAAATTATATTTTTAACTGTTCTATATTATAAAAATTATATTTTTATTCTTCCAAAGATCTCATTTTTATACTTCTAAAAACTGAATCTTTATATTTTATACTTCATAATAAAAATTGAAACTTTATATAAAAATCATAGCTTTGTTTAACTAAAAATCCTAGCTTTGTTTAACTAAAAATCCTAGCTTTGTTTAACTAAAAATCTCTATTTTAAATCGAATAAATAAATTAGGGAAACTCACTTTTCTATCTAACCAGAGCTCATCGTCGGGGAGGGGGTCTCTGCGATGTGTCGAAGGCGGTCACTGAGCACGCAGGGGCGGCGGGGTTCGTAGTTGATCGGAGTGGGGCAATGGGTGGCCAGGCGCGGTGAATCCAGGGTGTCGGTTGGTTGTAGTTTCTGTTGCTAGGGCTTTTCTCATCGCGGCGAATGAAGAGGAGCAGGAGGAGAGAGAATCGAGGGGAGGGGGTCGCTCCAGCGAACGACGATGGTGGGGAGGTCTCTGGCGGCGGCGCCTTGGCGTGAGGGGGTGGGCGACGTGAATTGTTTCATCGGTTTTTTTTCTTTTTTTAGTTCTGAATGAATTGGTCAACGACAAGGAGAATGTGTAGGGAGGGGTGGGGTTTTATTATTAATATATTTTATCATTTTATTATTTTTTCTTCTATGAAAAGTAGGGTTTTTATTCGGACTCGAAATCGAACCTGCCGACTATCGTCCTTAGCGTATTACCCCCATTCAGAACACAATGGGATATGTTTCGTAAGCCAAATCGGCTGTTACAATCAGTTTCCATCGAATTTAAAATATAAATCTTTATATATTCAATTTAAACGCACATTTCAATTTACCGAGGTCACATACTAACTCGAAAAATTCCATAAAAATATTTTCTAGCTTCGTATTGACGATACGGTCCTAACAAAACTAATTTCGTCGAATTCTGAGACCGTTTGAAAAATGGCCATTTTCCAGTCGATTAAAATCAACTAAAACTGGTCAAATGCGTTTTCCTTTGCCACGCTCACATATTGATTCGAAAAATTATGAAATTTGGAATCTAGCAATAACTTGACATCGCGGATCCAACAAAAGTGGTTTCGTCAAAATCCGAGGTCGTTTGCAAAATTTCCATTTTTAAGGGCCTGAATTCCATAGCGACTATTCAGAAATTTCAACTGGACATATCTTTTGATTCATGCTATGAAATTTTGATTTTTCAAATTCGTTGGAAAGATATCCACAATTAGATTCTATTATTTTTGGTTTTGCTAAAATCCGGTTTATTTTGCACCCGGTATGTTCAATTGAAGTTTGAAATCGAATTATCGAACTACCGCGCCATTTTCAATTCCTTTTATAATTTAAAATAAATATTTATATTCTAATGACGATCTATATAAATATATTCGTTCGATTTCTATTCATAATAAATTTCTCGTCGTTATTATTTAAAATAATTCATTTTAAATAATCAAAATTCGCAAAAATTGCCAAAATAAAAATTTTAAACTGGCCCAGATTTCCGGGTTATTGCATATACACACACTGTGCATATAATCATAAAGCATTAGAAGTCTTTTATGGACAACGGAGGCCTCTGTTTGGTGATTGAGTAGATGGATGAGTGGATGTTAGGACTTACGTTCTCCTAGACTTGAAGATTTCGAGGACAAAATCCTTTAAGGAGGGGAGAATGTAACACCCCGAATTTTCTATTAACTGTAACTTAACAAATTAAAGGATAATTAATTCTAAATGATGGAATTAAGGGAAATGGGTTACGCCATTGTGTTCTTCTCGAAACTCTTCTTGAGATAGAGTCCAAGTTTGCGTAAAACGGATAACGTATGAAGAAGATATGGACGAACGAAGTTGGGCAGAAAAACCAGAAACGGGTCAGAATGCACTAGTGCACTTGGGAAGTGCGCCAGAACAAAATTGCACTGGCACACTTGGGAAGTGCGCCAATATAATTTTAGCACTGGCGCACCTGCCAAGTGCGCCCAGGCCAGAAACCCTGCTTAGTCAGGCCCTGGCTGGCCTGGTCGGGTTCTGGTCGATTTCCGAGGCTTGGATGAGTCACTAGGGCTTACATGTCGCTTTCTGATTGACTTCTCTTGAGATGGATGGTCTGGATTCACTCTAGCTTCATCGACGGCTCTAATTAGATTAAAATTCTATAAGTACAACTCAAGTCTAACCCTAAACACACACAAATAATATAATACTAAAGCTGTCATGCTGCTGGAAAGAAACTAGGAGTGGCCGACAGTTAGAAATCTTAGAGACAAGCCAATACTAAAGTAAAACATGAATCAAAACAACGCTAGTCTACCCAAAGGAAAGCATATCAAATTCAGAATTCATAACCCAGAATCCAAGTTCATCGTTCACTGAAAGTATAGTGATTTTTCCGATGAGAATAAAACTAAGACTTGATTCGATGTAAATTGGAAGTGGAATTGTGCTATTATGTAACGACGATGTTAATTCATATCTATGTATTGAAATGATTGTGTTGCGAATGAAATTGGGATGTTTGTGGTATAATTAAGATTGATGTTGATCCTATTGTGCTTTTAGAATGACAACAACATCACAAGCAAGTTGTATAGTTCATGTTTATGTGATTATATAGGTTGTTTGGGATTAGAACCTCATGTATATACTTTATGCAAGAATTTTTATGCCCAAATGGTTATATTCATATACATGCCCCTATGTTTATACAAAAGTTGCAAGTTCCTAATTGGATCCATGTCAAGATCCACTTTAGTACATGTTTCATGTTGTAATTAGATATGCGATTGGATCTAGTTCACACCCTTGTCATAAAGTTATACATATTTATGAAAATGTCATATTCTTGTCATGTGCTAGTTATGTTCGATGTTATGCCTAGATCCAAAAACAAGTTTAGACGTATGTTGTCTAAATCAGATATGCTAATTCATGTGACACCCATTTGGTTAGACCCTTATTTCAATGCAAATTCACATATATGTAAATTGATTTAGGCTATGTTGCAAATTTACATATATGTATATTGACTATTTTGCAAGTTCACATCTATGACATTCATGTTGGCTATTTTGGAAGTTCACACCTATGATGTTCATATTGACTATGCCAAAAATGCCAAGTTTACACCTATGTCATGTTTATGTTTATGAATTCCCTTATGCCGATTTGTGTGCGCTAAATTAGGCTAAGTTTTTAGCCTAATATTATATGCTAAAACTATGCGAACGAAAATTAGGCTAAGATTGTTAGCCTAATGTTTAAACGGGGTAACGTTGGGGATATTAATAAAACTTGACATAAAAATATATGAAAATTGGCATGTTTGTCACATGCCAAAATTGGTGGCATTTAAACGGTATAAATTCTTATACCAAAAATGTTAAACTTGGAATGTGGGCCATAACATTTAATTGTTGACAAATTTACATATATTAAGTAATAAAGACAAATATGTAAATTTAGAAAATACGAATATGCTTAACACGAGGTTGGATTGAGTTGTGATGTAAATCTGCCCGGACCCGCCCGGCTGTCCATTAGTCACAACAATACCTATCCAATGTGGGTGGTTAAGCATTGAGCCCAATAAGGACCCGAGGTTAGACTGAGTTACGGTGTAAATCTTCCCGGAACCGACCGGCACATCCTGTAACCGTAACAATACCTGTCTAATGTGAGTGGTCGGTACTTTAAAAGGCTAAGGACAGACAAGTCAGGATGGTAGGGTTAAGTTAACTAAAACACTTAACCAATTCAACATGTTAATGAAATTGATGTGGGGTTAGGTAAATACAGACACTTAACCGCTTAACATGTTTGACAAGAAAACCCTAGTAACGGGGACCCATTTCAGCAGTAACCCAATTAGGTATCATGGTACCCTGAAACTAGCCAGGGTGGGGCACGATTACTGGGCTGATTGTAAGTGGTCAAAAGCGACGGCGGTGGGTGCAACAGTGTGGGTTCTAACGGAGTGCGGGCGTGCACACACTTCGGAGCAGAAAAACAGGTCACTGGGGGCACCAGTAGTATAACCTATGCATTCTAAGTATTGTGTCGGGTCGCCACCATGGGACTTGATACACCCCATGGTGGGGCCAGCATAGGTATCTACAATATTTGAGGGCCGTATGACACATGTAATTATGCGAGTAGGAGCCGATCTTTAAAATAAGGGGATCACTTCACCCTCAGCATGGGGTGCCAGTTTAGAACTAATGCATGTAGGTGCAGAGATATAGTGTGGGGTGCAATAGTATATTCATTTCAGAACTATCTTGTCTTAGTTTATGATACTTTCCTGTTTCCAGTTTATACCTATCATGCCCTTATTCTTATTCTCATACTGAAGAGTCACTAGACTTACCAGGCTTTATGTCTGACCCTATTTTCTTTCGTCTTCTTTTCTTCTGTTTCCCCCCTCACCCCAGGTCCACAGGGAGGAAATAACCCAGCTTAGTCTGATTCTTTAAAAGCTTCAAGATAGTTGATGTACGGTTTGGAGTCTCTTTCCTTGGCTATGGCTGTTGGACACACTCTATGGGGATTTATGCAGTTTTAATTACGTTTTACGCTTCTTTATTTAAGAACCAAGACATAAATGATGTTGTAATGTTTTGGAAGTTGTTATGAGACAATTATGGAAACGTATTGTATGAACAAGTATTTTATGAAATAAAAGTCTGATGTTTTCCGCTAATTATATATATATATGTGTGTTTATATCCGTCTTATGTTTTATCTGTTGGATCTAGATTAACCCTAGAGGGGGGGTGAATAGGGTTTATCACAGTTTTTAACTGAATTGAAAAAACTGACAAGATATTAAAATAATAAACAGATCACAGAATATAGCTGAAACAGAAATGCAGAAAATAAATCACACACAGATATACCCAGCTTCGGTAAAACCCTGCCTACTGCTGCATTTCTAAGGTTTCTACTAGGTGATAGAACAGATCCCGCATACAAGACCATGTACACTCGCAAACCCTGCTCCTATTCTAACCCTATGCTCAAAACCATAGACTGATCAATTTCCCCTCGGTTAGATTTCCCCTAGTTACGACCCCGTAACCAGTAACCCAGATTTTACAGACTCTGTCAACTATCAGTCAACACACTGACTGGATCACCCTAGTATTTTACAGACACTAGTAAAACTGTTCAGAATTGTTTGCAGAAGAGAATTAAAAACAATACAAAATTAAAATCGAAATCAAAACATGAATGAACTAGAAAACCCTAGGATATAAACTAAGGGGTCATCCCCTTTTAAACTAGGCCGGCCCATTTCTATTCTTTACACCCGATCTCTTTGTTTCTGAAATAAGAAAAAAAATGGTGGCCGACTTTGAGAAGCTAGGGTTTTCTGAAATGATCCCCCAAATCGATTTCGATGCTCGATTGAATGATGTTCTCTGGTGCTCGACTTCTTCGTTGCTTTCTGGCACTTCGAGTTGGCTTCCTTCTCTGGCACTCGATCGAAACCCTAATGAAACGTTGTAAGTGAATTTAAACTTCAATTGCTCTGCCTTTTGGTTTATTGATGCTTTTGGTTTTCGATTTGAAATATTGGGTTGGTTTTTGATTTTGCTGTCCCCTTGCCTGTGATGAATCTGTGTGTAATATATGGTAAAATAAAACCCTAATAACCTCTGATTTCGTATATGCCTTGATCTGATTCGCTGTGGCTTTCTCCTTTTGATTTGCACGATTTTAATTTGATTTGTTGCCATTAATTCCCTCACGTTGCCGTGATAAAAATGTGAATTAATTCCTTGAATCTGAAATTGCTTATTTCCCCTTTTTGCTGGCCTCGATTTGAAAGTGATTTCCTCTTTTGAAAAGCTTGATTGACTGAAACTTAGCAGATTTCGGTTTTGATTCCTTTCCATAAATGCTTGCTGTGATTTGGAGATTGAATACTCGATTTGTAGACACAAGATCACACTTAGATTTCTGCAATTAATCTTGAATGAATTTCGGCATTTCAAAAAAAAAAAAAGATTTCTTGCCATAAATGTTAATTGATCCTTGAAACATTGAATAGGCATACAGACTTATTTTACTCCAATAACTTGTCAAAAAATAATCCACTGAATCTATTCTGTTTGCATCACCAAATTGGCTTTGAGCATATTTGAACCTTGCACACAAAAAAAATGGTTAATCATTCATTTCTGGAAAGCATTAGAACTTGACACAATCGAAAACAAATGTTGTCAATTATTTGTATATTTGGAAATACTTGGCCCTTGCCAGATTTCTGCCATGTCATGAATGATTTCACTGGTCCCATGCATGAATTCTGGAATGATTTATAAACCTGCCTAAGATGGATTTGTCCAATCTGTTTTACTGAAATTTGCTCCACTATGTATTCATATATGCGTCACATAAGTAAATAGATTTGATGGAAGCAAATTTGGTCCTCTTTGAAATGTTGATTGAATACATGCATGATCTTTAGTCTGTCCCCATGATATTGGAAGATTTGGAATGTTGTTCGACAACTGTAAAACTGGAAATAAAAGAACCTGTTCTTCTTGTCACAAATGCCTGTCTTTGAGAATTTGGAAATGTATTTGCACTCGATTTGCTGTGTGAAAAACTTTCCTGAAATCTGATTTTGTTACTTGTGTCGATCTGCTTTGTTATCTCACCATGTCCACCATAGTATAGCTGACTTGTAATATTGTCCCATGTATATGTTGTACTTGTGTATGAAATCTGGTTTGCTCATGCTTAGCCGCTGTCTCGACTATGAACTATTTCCATTCTTTGCTAAGAACAGATTCCATACTTTGTTTGCCATGTTGTTTTTGCACTTTGAATTCCATGCTTGTAATTTTTAGTACTTTAAAAAAAATGATATGAACTGATACTGTTCTTGTACTTGAAAACTAGCTTTAGTCTTGTTAAACCTGATTTGTAGCACCACTTACATACCATGAAGGGCTGATTCACTTAGCTTTGAAAACAACTGAACAATTTGAACTAGTTTGCTAGCTGTGTATAATTTCACTTGTACTCATGTTGCTGAAAATGGCTCTCTTGCATTTGTACACTTTTGACATGCCATTTGATTTGTGAACACCATGAATACTTTTCTCCTTCACATTAGCACACCTGCTTTACTATTGTTGTACATCATGTTGTCACTTGATCTTGTACCACTTTGAACATGCTGCACATGTGCACTTGAAAACTTGAACCTGCCTTGACCTTTTGCTTGCCTCGACCACTTTGCTTTGTATTTTGAGATGTGTTGACTTTGAATGTTAGCTGAGTATACACTGAGTTGAGTTGGTCATCACGGCTGCTCCTCAGTTGCTCTCTACATTCTGATTGGCGAGGCAGTGCACACGTGTATACATGTGCCTGTCCCTGTACTATATAGTGTCTAGACACAGTCAGATTAACAAATCAGATCAAGTCAGAAAAATGGTGAGAAACACACCAGAAAACTGAGGCAAATAAAATTTTAAAAATAAAATTTATATTCACATGTATTCAATATTATTTCTATTGCAGTGTACTGTGTGTGTGTTCATTTGTATGACAGGTATGAAGACTGGACTGACTGTGAAGACTGGACTGACTTGTAAGCTGTGAAGACAGAAGACTGAAGAAGCCAGTGTGTCAATATGTAAATGAGTGTATATAAAATTTTATATTGAAATGTATGAAATCAAAATATTTATATATATACGAGTGTGAGTGTTATAGTGGGAAGCTGTGTACTGAAATGGAGTTGTACTGTAATTTGTAATACACAAGTTTGATTGAAATAAAATAATATCTTATTATTGTCAAACAAACTCGTCTATTTCATTCTGTTATTTATTAGTACAAATATTCTGTGAGTGTTTAAATAGTGGAGTTTATAAGATTTGTATTGTTGTGTTATTGAAATAGAATATTCAATTTAAATAGAATACAGTATGAATATATCAATGTCTGTATTCCAGTATTCCATTTAAATATAAATACTATATTTCAGTCAGTGATGTATATATTTAACAGTACGATTTCAAACACATTTATAATAATATTTATTTTTTTGTTATCATCAAACAAAAATCATATAATTGTGTATACAACAACGTTATATACAACAATCTCCCCCTTTTGATGATGACAAACAAATAAAAGATTTTTTATACAATTAATGTGTTTGACAGTGAAAATTGAACTCCAACTCCCCCTATTTATCAGCTCCCCCTACAACAGACAACTCCCCCTATAACTGTGCATGAGTGAAATGAATGATATGAATAATCATAAATTTTCAAAAAAAATATTTATAAAATATTCACTCATAAATCAAAATCTCAACTCAATCTCCCCCTTTTGTTATCATCAAAAGGATACAAAATTTAAAATATAGATGAAAAATGACTAACAAATACAATATCAGCTTAAGAGGAAGAACTGTCATCATAAATTTCAATCAGTCAAACAAAAATCATAATATTCTAAGAACAAGTGGCATATTTCACATTGTAGAAAATGACGGATATACGATGAATTTTATATAGAATGGAGAGAGTTTTAAAAACAATTCATTTCCAATTATTTTCAAAGGATTTTTATAAAAATAAAGCACAAAAACTGTGATGGATTTGGACTATAATCAATAATTCAACTTAAGTGAGAAAATCGAATAATCTCAAATCCCAATACCTATCAATCAACAAATCATAATACGTCATAAAATTTCAACATATTTCACAGAATAGAAGATGGATTGATAGGCTGGCTTTTATACTCAGAGGAGAATTTCAAAATTTATTTCTATTTTTAGCACTTTATTTCCTTTTTATTTAAGAGCACACTGACCACGCATAACCAGTGCTTGGATTTTTTAAATGGGATCAGTCGCAGCTTAAATTATAAGACGTCTCATAACCATGCATAACCAGAGCTTGGATTTTTAAATGAGGTTAGAGACACTCTTATATATTAGTTATATTTTTATCATTTTCAGCTTTGTAAAAAAAATATCCTCAGTATATGAAACCAATATGGATGATAGAAATGTTGTAGGCACAGAAATGGACCGTGAAATAAATTTCTAAATTAATTATATTATGAAATAAGCTCGAGTGTACAGGGATTATTGAAAATTTTCAATTCTCACTAATTCTGAATAATAATATAGTCCCATTTCTATCACAAATAATTTTCACTGTTTTAAAACAAGATGATTTTTCCTTTTAAATAAAAATAAACTCTCCACATTAATATAAAATCATGATGGATGGCAGACGGGTGATAGATAAAGGAGATGGTCGTGAAATAATTGCCAGTTCAAAGATATTATAATAAATATTCAACCATCAAGAAAATCCAAATAAAATCTCCTCTTGTTGTGAAATATACTGCAGTCACAATTCATCACAATTTCAAAAACTGATAATAATTTTGACGAATTATAAACACAGCACAAATTGGATATTGATTTCAATTTCTGAATGAATAAAAAGTAAATAATTTTAAAATTGAAAATCAATTACAAGAAGAATTTATACAGATTTATACAAGGGGAAAAAATGTGTATGGTGTCTATACAAGGTGAAAATTCAAAAACAGATGGATGCAAAAGCTGATACCAATTGTAGTCTCCTTTATCGAGGAATTTAATTACACCCTGATGGACTATCATGGACATCTCAGACCAAAGAAATTTAAACACAAACTTAGCCAGACAAATTTAGCACATTTATTTGTATAAGGCAAAAAAAAATGTGTGGATCTATACAAGGTGAAAATTTGAATCTCAGTACAGATGGGTGAAACAAATATAAGCACTTCTGATACCACTTGGTGTCTCTATTAACAAATTTTAATCACAAAGCCCAAAACAGACAGAATTAACAAATTTGCACATTTTTCAAACCTACAGACAAGAACAAGCAATTATTTGAAACAGTATCAGAGCAGCAGTCAGATTAAAGCAGGCAGTTATTTGAAAACAATATCAGAGCAGTACAAAGACTGTTTCCAAGCAAGCAAGTCAAGATGATGGTCACAAAAAAATTCATAATCCCAGATTAAAAATATACTTTATTTTAAATCATTCGAAGAAAAGTGAAAGTATTAGTATTTAACGAATCAATCACACCAGGTTATATTTCAGATTCAAAATTATGTGTGAGATTCAATAAATAAATAATTTCAAATGATTTTAAACAAATATATATTCAAATCAAATAATCATACAATAACAATGATACTTATGACCATATTTTCAAAAGAGTTTTCACAAATATTTTTGACAATCACAAGAGAGATTTCAAATCATTTACATCAAGACTGAATAATAATTCATGATCCAAAAATAATGGTTTATTCGTAATCATTTGAACAAATGTAAATCATGAGATACAATGAATCAATCACACATAATTAATAACTTCAGATTTGAGAGGTGTGTGAGATTCAAAATATCAAAATTTTCAAATGATCTCAAAAAAAAAAATCTAAACCAGATGATCATGAATAACGGTGAAATTCAAGATGTAAGACAGATTAAAAAATGTCTAAGCCAATCTGAAAAATTAAAGAAATTATCACAACTGATAAATAACAGAGCGTAGTATAATATTTTAAGCGTTTCCAAAATTAATTGAAAGAAACTCAAAACAGCATAAGAGTGTGAAATTTCATTAATTATTCAGATCTTCAAAAATTTAGTATTCAAATTAACAGTGTTCAAGATATGGCACGAATACATCAACACAGCTATGAATTCAGAAAATAAAAATATACTTCAAAATAATTGCAGATATTTACAAGATTAAGTACAAGATCTGGAAATAATTAAAAACATCAGAGTTCTATACACGCAAAACAAAATTCCAGAATATCATGAATACTGCAATTCAAGAAGCACAAAAAAATATGGCAATGATAAATCAAATCATAATAGACAGAAGAAAGAGATAGAAGGGAGAAGAAGAAGAAAAAAACAAAAGAAAACAGAAAATATTTACAGAGGTGAGTTTAGAAATCATACCAGAATTTAGTGTAAATCAGAATCTCTAACTCAACAGATCTTGGCCAAGGAACTATAAAGAATACAGAGATATAGAACAGCTTAAAATCAACATCTTTTCAGCATAGCAGTTCCTCAACCTTCACTGGTACCTAGCAATTTAGTGAATCAAGTGGTCTAACAAAATTTGTAAAACCACTCTGAAATATGTTTGACACTTTTGGTACCCAAACCTGGTTGTGTAACAAACCATCAGAATTAACCTTTGTACCATTAGGAACCCAAATCTGTTTGAACTGGACGAAGCCCGTTTTATTTTTTGGGATCCAAGAATGTTTAAATGGTTTATTATAAAACGATTTCTTATCACAATTATGATTCAAAAAGCCTTTGAAATTTTTAGAGTTCAAATTTTCAAAGCAGTTCTTTCCAAAACAGTTTGAGGGATTTTTCAAATCATTTGATTTTTGTTTTCCAAAAACATCATTTTTCCCGTAGCCAAGACAAGATTTATTTCCAATAGAAACTTTGTTTTGTAACAACATATTTAACGATTTTTCCCCATTAGAAAATTTATCCAAAGTTGATTCTAATCGTTGAATTTTGAATTTTAGATCACTATTTTCTTTTAATAAATTTGAGCAATTATTTATAGCGATCTTCTGTTCAGCATTGAGCTGTTTCAAAACCAAATTCTCATTTTCAAGCAATTTAATTTTGGCTTGGGATTCGGAAATTTCAAGTTCAAATCGTTTTTGTTTTTCAGATTCAAAATTCTTGGATTTTTCAATTTCTTTCAAAATCAAACCACTTTTTACCAAATTTTCATTTTCAGCAATTTCAAATTTGGAATATATATCTGTTTTAATATTTTCAAATTCCTTTTGCAGAAGGGTATTTAAATTTGATAACTCAGTCTTGTTCTCATTTAAGATCAAAATTTCATCTTCAAACTTTTGAATATTTTTATTGAGACGAACAAGATTGGTTTTCAATTTTAAACAATTTTTGCAATCTGAATTTGAAGAATTTTTAAAATATTCAAGATGTGATTCCAAATCATCAATTTTGCTGGTCAACTCAGAATTCCTAGATTTTAGAGATTTGTTTTTAGATTTGAGTTTATCAATAGATTTAGTTAAATCAACACACATATAAACCAAATCTTCATATGAGAAATTTTCAACTTCTGCATCCGTTGATTCTCCATCATCTGGTCCTTCTGAATTTTCATTTGTAAATCCTATTAAACAGAATTCTGAATCTGAGTTGACATTCTGGGGTTTTGAGCTGTTGTCAGATTTTCCATACTTCGTATTGAGAGTATCCCAGATTTCCTGTGCAGATAAACAATGACAGATAAGATTAAACTGTTCAGTACTAAGATAATCAAATATAATTTTCATAGCACGGGTATTGAAAGTAATATCTACACTATCAAATCCATGGATAACAACAATCCAACATTTAATATTAACAGATTTTAAATAAAATTCCATTTTGGATTTCCAGTTTAAAAAATCTGTTCCATCGAAAATAGTTGGAAATGAACTGGACTGACTTTCTATCGACTGACAACTAGGAATCACCATTGCTTTAGAGTTAACAGAATACCTGCTCTGATACCACTTGTTGGATCTAGATTAACCCTAGAGGCGGGGTGAATAGGGTTTATCACAGTTTTTAACTGAATTAAAAAAACTGACAGGATATTAAAATAATAAACAGATCACATAATATAGCAGAAACAGAAATGCAGAAAATAAATCACACACAGATATACCCAGCTTCGGCAAAACCGTGCCTACTGATGCATTTCTAAGGTTTCTACTAGGTGATAGAACAGATCCCGCATACAAGACCATGTACACTCGCAAACCCTGCTCCTATTCTAACCCTATGCTCAAAACCATATACTGATCAATTTCCCCTCGATTAGATTTCCCCTAGTTACGACCCCGTAACCAGTAACCCAGATTTTACAGACTCTGTCAACTATCAGTCAACACACTGACTGGATCACCCTAGTATTTTACAGACACTAGTAAAACTGTTCAGAAATGTTTACATAAGAGAATTAAAAACAATACAAAATTAAAATCGAAATCAAAACATGAATGAACTAGAAAACCCTAGGATATAAACTAAGGGGTCATCCCCTTTTAAACTAGGCCGGCCCATTTCTATTCTTTACACCCGATCTCTTTGTTTCTGAAATAAGAAAAAAAATGGCGGCCGACTTTGAGAAGCTAGGGTTTTCTGAAATGATCCCCCAAATCGATTTCGATGCTCGATTGAATGATGTTCTCTGGTGCTCCACTTCTTCGTTGCTTTCTGGCACTTCGAGTTGGCTTCCCTCTCTGGCACTCGATCGAAACCCTAATGAAACGTTGTAAGTGAATTTAAACTTCAATTGCTCTGCCTTTTGGTTTATTGATGCTTTTGGTTTTCGATTTGAAATATTAGGTTGGTTTTCGACTTTGCTGTCCCCTTGCCTGTGATGAATCTGTGTGTAATATAGGGTAAAATAAAACCCTAATAACCTCTGATTTCGTATATGCCTTGATCTGATTCGTTGTGGCTTTCTCCTTTTGATTTGCACAATTTTAATTTGATTTGTTGCCATTAATTCCCAAACATTGCCGTGATAAAAATGTGAATTAATTCCTCGAATCTGAAATTGCTTATTTCCCCTTTTTGCTGGCCTCGATTTGAAAGTGATTTCCTCTTTTGAAAAGCTTGATTGACTGAAACTTAGCATATTTCGGTTTTGATTCCTTTCCATAAATGCTTGCTGTGATTTGGAGATTGAATACTCGATTTGTAAACACAAGATCACACTTAGATTTCTGCAATTAATCTTGAATGAATTTCAGCATTTCAAAAAAAAAATGAGATTTCTTGCCATAAATGTTAATTGATCCTTGAAACATTGAATAGGCATACAGACTTATTTTACTCCAATAACTTGTCAAAAAATAATCCACTGAATCTATTCTGTTTGCATCACCAAATTGGCTTTGAGCATATTTGAACCTTGCACACAAAAAAATGGTTAATCTTTCATTTCTGGAAAGCATTAGAACTTGACACAATTGAAAACAAATGTTGTCAATCATTTGTATATTTGGAAATACTTGGCCTTTGCCAGATTTCTGCCATGTCATGAATGATTTCACTAGTCCCATGCATGAATTCTGGAATGATTTATAAACCTGCCTAAGATGGATTTATCCAATCTGTTTTACTAAAATTTGCTCCACTATGTATTCATATATGCGTCACATAAGTAAATAGATTTGATGGAAGCAAATTTGGTCCTCTTTGAAATGTTGATTGAATACATGCATGATCTTTAGTCTGTCCCCATGATATTGAAAGATTTGGAATGTTGTTCGACAACTATAAAACTGGAAATAAAAGAACCTGTTCTTCTTGTCACAAATGCCTGTCTTTGAGAATCTGGAAATGTATTTGCACTCGATTTGCTGTGTGAAAAACTTTCCTGAAATCTGATTTTGTTACTTGTGTCGATTTGCTTTGTTATCTCACCATGTCCACCATAGTGTAGCTGACTTGTAATATTGTCCCATGTATATGTTGTACTTGTGTATGAAATCTGGTTTGCTCATGCTTAGCCGCTGTCTCGACTATGAACTGTTTCCATTCTTTGCTAAGAACAGATTCCATACTTTGTTTGCCATATTGTTTTTGCACTTTGAATTCCATGCTTGTGATTTTCAGTACTTAAAAAAAACTGATATGAACTGATACTATGCTTGTACTTGAAAACTTGCTTTAGTCTTGTTAAACCTGATTTGTAGCACCACTTACATACCATGAAGGGCTGATTCACTTAGCTTTGAAAACAACTGAACAATTTGAACTAGTTTGCTTGCTGTGTATAATTTCACTTGTACTCATGTTGCTGAAAATGGCTCTCTTGCATTTGTACACTTTTGTCATGCCATTTGACTTGTGAACACCATGAATACTTTTCTCCTTCACATTAGCACACCTGCTTTACTATTGTTGTACATCATGTTGTCACTTGATCTTGTACTACTTTGAACATGCTGCACATGTGCACTTGAAAACTTGAACCTGCCTTGACCTTTTGATTGCCTCGACCACTTTGCTTTGTATTTTGAGATGTGTTGACTTTGAATGTTAGCTGAGTATACACTGAGTTGAATTGGTCATCACGGCTGCTCCTCAGTTGCTCGCTACATTCTGATTGGCGAGGCAGTGCACATGTGTATACATGTGTGTATATGCAGCCAACAGACGAATTTTCCTGTCCCTGTACTATACAGTGTCTAGACACAGTCGGATTAACAAATCAGATCAAGTCAGAAAAATGGTGAGAAACACACCAGAAAACTGAGGCAAATAAAATTTTAAAAATAAAATTTATATTCACATGTATTCAGTATTATTTCTATTACAGTGTACTGTGTGTGTGTTCATTTGTATGACAGGTATGAAGACTGGACTGACTGTGAAGACTGGACTGACTTGTAAGCTGTGAAGACAGAAGACTGAAGAAGCCAGTGTGTCAATATGTAAATGAGTATATATAAAATTTTATATTGAATATATACGAGTGTGAGTGTTATAGTGGGAAGCTGTGTACTGAAATGGAGTTGTACTGTAATTTGTAATACACAAGTTTGATTGAAATAAAATAATATCTTATTGTTGTCAAACAAACTCGTCTATTTCATTCTGTTATTTATTAGTACAAATATTCTGTGAGTGTTTAAATAGTGGAGTTTATAAGATTTGTACTGTTGTGTTATTGAAATAGAATATTCAATTTAAATAGAATACAGTATGAATATATCAATGTCTGTATTCCCATATTCCATTTAAATATAAATACTATATTTCAGTCAGTGATGTATATATTTAACAGTACGATTTCAAACACATTTATAATAATATTTATTTGTTTGTTATCATCAAACAAAAATCATATAATTGTGTATACAACAACGTTATATACAACATTATCTGTGACTTTTACTTACAAATCTCCACCAAAGTTAAGGTAGTCCCTTGTGAGTGACCTTAATGGAGGGTGGGGTGTTTCACTATGGGTCTTTTTATAGAGCTTTGAATTAATTTAAGCCGTCAGATCACTCTAGGATCCATCTAGGCCTTAGAAACCAAGAAATGATGTCAACAGACCAACCAGAAATCGCCACCTAAGCCCTAAAATATAAAATTTCGTCACAGACCATTTAGGGCCGACGGGACCAATTCCAAACCTCCTGAGTCGACCCTGGGGTCGACCCAGTGGGTCTTGGGTCGACCAATAAAATAGGTCGGTTTGGTGTTTTGCCTTCCCGCTTCCGCTATTTTGAATTTTTTTCTTAAATTTTAGGTTGAATTTTATTTTATTTTTATATATATATCTATATATATTTCTATCTTCCTAATTAACCATTTTCACACTAAATTACTTTTTCAACCGCGTTCACACTAAGCCGCTTTTTAGCCATTCCCCTAAAACAAAAATATGGCGGTGGCGGGGATCGAACTTTGTACCTCTTGTATGCAAGTCACATGTTCCAACCGAATGAGCTACTAAGTCTTTTGCTTACAAACCTTAGAACAATACTAAACATTTATTCTTTAATTTGGTTAATTCGATTATTCAAAATTCGGGGTGTTACATTCTCCCCTCCTTAAAGGATTTCGCCCCCGAAATCTCCAAGTTAAGGAGAATGCATATCCTAACATCCAACAACCATCTACTCAACCATCAAACACAGGCATTCATTGTCATTATAGAATTTCTAATGCTGTATGAAAATATGCAAAAAGTGCGTGTATATGTTCCTTATCTAATGCAAAATCAGGCGGTCTACTGATTCAGTTGACCTCCTTAGTGCAAACCATGATAGTGCTATGCGTCCATTATGTATGCGAAAGAACCCTATCGATACATATTATTTCTACATGTGTGCACAACCATTCACCAAAATGCAACATCCATATGATAGCACAACCATTATACATCCATTAGCTTAAATATGCGCACACATTTATATGCAATATGCAATATGAAGTGACTGAGCCGATCTAGTTCCTAAAGTGTGTGTATATGCATCCACGAGCAACCACTAGCAAACACTTGCATCCACATGCATCCATCATACATAACATGTCTCAAAAACATGTTTCAATCATAGGACTACCCTATCTAAAGGTCAAAGGTACTAACAAGAGGACATACTAAAGATAAGATAAGTATAAGGTAAGCAATAAAGGAGAAACTAAAAGACATACCCTCGAAAAGAAAAGGGTATAATGAACGCATCTTCTCTTCCGTCTCCCAAGTAGCGTTGCTCTCATCATCTCCCCATTGCACTTTGACTAGCTTGACCTCTCGATTCCTCAACTTCTTAACCTCCGACCCAAGAATGCACGTAGGAGCTCGCCGAATCGTCGCATCACGCTCTATCTCCACCTCTCTAAGCAAGCTCGGCTCTACCACTTCCGCGGTCTCGTGCAAGCACTTCCTCAAATGTGACACATGGAATACATCGTGTACGCCACTAAGTCTCTCTGGCAACTCCACTCTATACGCCATCTGCCTAATCCTCTCCTTAATAGGAAACAACCCTACGAACCTTGGTGCTACTTCCCAACGGACCCAAAGCGAACGACGTTCCGTTATGGAGACACCTTGACAAAGACCATGTCCCAAATATCAAACTCAAGATCTGTTCTCCTCTTGTCCGCATAAGATTTCTGCCTATCTTGCGCCGTCTTCATCCTCCTTCGAATCAAATCGATTTTTCAGAAGTCTCTCTAATCATATCGGGCCAAAGTAAGATCTTATCTGTAGACTCCCACCAACATGTAGGCGAACAACACGGCCGTCCATAAAGATCCTCGAACAGTGCCATGCCAATGCTAGACTGAAAGCTGTTATTATATGCGAACTCCACCAACGGAAGATGTTCCTCCCATGTACCTCCGAAATCTAAGACACAACCTCAATAGGTCCTCTAGAATACGATTCACCCTCTCGGTCTGGCCGACCGTCTAAGGATGATATGCGGTGCTCAAACATAACTGAGTCCCTATCGCCTCTTGCAAGCTCTTCTAAAATTCACTAGTAAAGATAGGATCGCGGTCGCTCACAATGCTAGAAGGAACACCGTGCAAACGAACTATTTCTCAAATGTATATGGAGGCTAACCATGGAGCAGTCCTCTTAATCTTCACGGGAATGAAATGGGCGCTCTTAGTAAGTCTGTTTACCACGACCCAAATCCCTATATTACCCTTCCTCGATCTTGGTAATCCGTCAACAAAGTCCATCGAAACACTTTCCCACTTCCATCGTGGGACCTCCTATGGGTGAAGCAATCCACCGGGCTTCTTTTGCTCTGCTTTTACTTGTTAGCACACCAAGCATCTAGCAACAAACTCTGCCACATCCTTCTTCATACCGGCCCGAAAGTAAACTCGTCTCATGTCCATATACATCTTGTCCCCGCCGGGATGGATGGTCATCTTCGAACGATGTGCATCATCAAGGATGGTCTTCCTCAAGTTCTCGTCCTGTGGTACACAAAGTCTACCGTCCCTACGTAACCAACCCTTATCATCTAGGGTATACCTACAGAGATGGCTCGTTGACTCCCCTCTTTTGAGCTTTTATACTAACCCAACCAAATGTGGGTCGTCTCGCTCTACCTCGCCAATCAGTCCCAAAAGCGTAGGTCTGACCTCAAGGATGCTAGCAAACTGGGTACAAAATCAATGGATGGTCTAAAGTCAAAGGTAGAGATAAACTCTAAACTACGTCACTCGACAAAAAAAGGACTCAATTCAACTTTTTCCTACTCAAGGCATCCGCCACAACGTTACCCTTGTCTGGGGTATATGCTATCTCGAAATCGTAGGACGCCAAGAACTCCATCCACCTTTGTTGCCTCAGATTTAGATCTTTCTGAGAGAACAAGTACTTTAGCGACTTATGGTCCGCAAGCAACTCAAACTTCTCACCAAGCAAATAATGACGCCAAGATTTGAGCGCAAAAACTATGGCAGGCAATTTTGAGTCGTGGGTAGGGTAATTCTTCTCATGGACTTTCGACTGTCTTCCACCATAACATATCACCCTTACCTAGAGACCACATGCCCTAAAAACCTCACTTCTTTCCTCTAAAAATGGTATTTTGGAGAATTTTGCTTTAAGCTGGTGCGCTTGTAGGGTCCCTAAGCTTTCCCTAAGATGTAGGGCATGCTCTTCTCTGCTTCTAGAGAAAACCAGAATATTATCCCATGCAAAACTGTCACAACTATCCATCTCTCACACAGACCATCCTAGTCGAACTCGACATCCCCCAAGTGCAAGCCCCAAAGGCCTAAACCAATATTAGACAAACACCCAAGGGATACCTCCTTTGAATTCAGACGACCTACGTGAGATGATACTAGTAAGACGTCCAACCAATTAAGCACTCGACCGACTCTGGCTGTCCTTGCCAGTCTTTCTCCAAAATCACCGTTGATCACATAACTGGCTTTGCTTAATCAATTAAGCACATACGAAAACTTATTTCGCGCCTCTGGGTAAACCCCGCACTATATCAAAGAAGTCTCCATACTCACGGACCACACAAACAGACTCCCAATCATCGTTGGATGCGTCAGAAGATTCTAGGCGGCTAAGCATCACTGAACCACTAGGGTCAAAAGAAATATGAGGGTCTTTCCATAACGAATCAATAGTCTAACTACCCTCCTTTCACAATCTAGGATGGCACCCCGCCTGGCGAGCCAATCCACCCCTAGAATCAAACTATAGCCCGTGAAACCAAGGACGAAGGCGTTGCATTCAAATCCAACGCCCAAGATAGACACTCTGAAATCCCGACAAACCATTGAAGGATGAGACGAACCACCAACATGATTTGAGACTAGGATGGGATCCTTAACTAGACTAGTATTTAGGTGCAGTGTTTCAACTAATGAAGCAGATACTAACGAGTATGAAGCACCGGAATCAAACAAAGTTCAAACGGGATGATAAAGAAAACCAAATTTCAACATAGACGGTCCTACCCCCATTAGGTATACCGGCCGTGAGGGAATACAACTACCCTCCAGAAGATCTTGTACTTTGTCCTTGCCTCTTTGGACAATCCTAAGGTGTCCTATTTCTCCAAAACAACTAACCTTCTTCTTCACATTCTCTATTCGTGACCTCCCACCAAGATGAGGTTTCGTCCTTTGTTAACCAAACAGCTATTTGAACCTTCCTCCCATCGTCTATCTTAAAGGTACCAACAAGCCCTCCACTTCCTTGGACTAACTTCTAGCCCGACAAACGTCTAAGTCCCTTGAAGTGGGTTTCCGTCCTTCGTACAGAAGTCCTTATTTATCTTAGAAAAAGCATCTATACTCGGAGGGGGGGGGGGACTCAAAAAGAGAAAGAGGAAGAGATTCAAAACGGAGAATCGAAGGAAGGATATATGGCTCTTGGGGATTATGTTCTTAAAATAAACCTTTCTTTCAAAAATTCTCTTCTACAAACATATTTTTGAAAGTATTATTTATAAAAATGCTTTTGAAAAATAGTTTTTCAAAATATCTTATCTGTTCTGGTAACCTTCAGCTCTGATACTATGTGTAACACCCCACGTCCATTAATGTCACTCGCAAAGGGAATGCATTAACTTCCATGGAGCATTTTAAGTGAATATAGAACAGAAAATCACAACAAGACAGATATAAAGCAGTACTTGAAAATTTAAAACTTTATTTATTGCAGCAAAAGGTAAATATGCTTGGTTACATCATCAAAAAACCATAAACCAAAGTCAAGTACATAATATCCATCTTGATAAAACGAAGTACATAATCCCACTACTACAAATAGCCATAAAGAAAATGATAGGCTGAACTTTACTTCAGCAATCCAAATCCAAGTGCTCCCAAAGAGATGCCAATCAAGCTCCAGTAGTACTAGTCCCACTCTTAGAACCGGGGGGGGGGGGGGGAGGAAGAAAAGAGGTGGAAACAAAGGGGGTCAGACATAAAGTCTGGCGAGTCCAATAACTCTAACAATATAATTATTAAAGCAATATGATAAGATATAAGCTAGAGAATAAGGTAATGACTGTGTGAACCACATAGGTATGGCAAGGCAATCAAGAGAAACAGAGATAACGTTAATGGCGCTTCCTAATCAATATAGGATAATTACTATACTCTACCGTACTGTACTAACACTAACTGCACCCCTACTAGTCACTCTAGAAATTTGATCCCTCTTGGAAAAATAGAACGATGATAGCTTCGTGTACTACTAGATGTACCCACTATCCTCCATGTTTGACTGTATATCTCTAGGTGCTATCATAGGTACCTAGCGTGTACCTATCCCCACTAGATGTACACCTTCAATAAGTAATAATGATAATTCCATGTACTCCTAGCTGACGTCATAGGTGCCGCCTGCTCCTATCTCCACTAGGTGTACCCCCTTAACAATTATTAATAATAGTGGTAGCTTCGTGTACCCCTAGCTGACTACATAGGTGTCGTCTGCTCCTATCTCCATTAGGTGTACCCACTACCCTGCCCCATTCGATCGGCTCCCTAACTCGTAGATACCTGTGCTGGTCCCACAGTGGGGTGTATCACTCTCCAAAGTGGCAACCCAATACTACCAGAGATGCATGGCTTATACCTACACGATGCAACAACGTCTTACCTACCAGCCCGGACCCACGCACGCACGTGACCCCGTTGGACTTGCGTTGCCACCGCTAACCCATTTTGGCCTCTAACAAACAGACCCAGTAGGCGTGTCCTGTCCTCGACTTGGGTCAAGCTCACAAAGATACTTAATGGGCTACTGGACTGAAAAGGCCCCCCATGCTTGACACAAGCTTTGCACCTAGGCTTGGTCCCCTCTAGTACATCCCACTTAACTCCCTTCATGTCCACTTACATGTTTTAAATTTGGTTAAGGGTTTCTATTAGTAATTCCACATGCCACCCAAGGCACCCACTTAACCCCTATGTCCCACTTACATGTTTTACCTTGGTTAAGTGTTACTAATCGTATTTCCTTATGCCACCCAAGGCACCCACTTAACCCCCATGTCCCACCACATGTTTTACTTTGGTTAGGTGTTTCTTAATTTATTACTACTGTAACCCCTGTAGGGCCTCTCACATTAGACTGGCATTTGTGGCTGCTGGATTTGCCGGGCGGGTCCGAGCTGTCTTACACCACAAACAAGCCTAACCTCGTGTCCATACAATTGTTACGCATTTAGTTTGGGCCTTTGACCTCTCACATTGGGCTACCATTTGTGGCTGCTGGATTTGCCGGGCGGGTCCGAGCAGTCTTACACCACAAATGAGTCCAACCTCGTGTCTTAGGCAATTAATTATACATAATTAATTTTCCCCAAATTTGAATTACTTTGCCTATTCAAATTTCCATATTTATTTATGTCCATAATTTATCACCTAAATTATGCTCATCTATTTATAGTATATAAATTATACCAATTTCATCACTAATTAATTTTATTCCATAAAATTAATTACATGCCTTTTTAGGCCATTACATGCCAAATTCACAATATGTGTGTATCCACTATTATCCCCATCGTACCCCCGTCATTCGTTCGCCTAACATGACATATACATATTAGACTAGCAAATAGTCTAATACTTAAAAAAAGGGAATAAACGTCACAAAGTCACATACACACAATAATAGATCAAATTTGCATCTAACTTGCAATTAAGAATTACAACATACTTGCATAGTCTTTGTATTATCAAGGATCCAAAAATCATAGATCTAAAAGGTGTATGAACATAGTTTTACACCCAACTAGCCTAGGTAATTATCACAAACTTACATACACTATGTATGTCGTCAACCTAAACATAAAGGTGTCATCTTGCATAACTATGGATCCAATAAAAAGGTGTTAACCTGAGTAAACTATGGATCCACATAAAGGTGTAAACTTGCATAACTATGCATGTCATAGTTTCAACATAAAAATGTCAACTTGAATATGGATCTAAACTTTAAAGGTGCGAACTTGTATATATGTGAATCCTATTATCACTTAAACTTGCATATGAACATAATACTTATACGAACTAGCATATGTTCCACATCCATATTCGCATAAAAACTGATGTTATAAACCTAGATGATTGGATTATAAAAAGGGATTCATTGACACAAGTTAACATCATGAACTACTAGCATATATTTTAGATCTAAATATATAACATCATATAATTCGCATTCAACTTGCGTGATCCTATTAACTTGCATAACATCATATGTACAACTTGCATAATCATATTAACTTGCATAACATCATATATGAAACTTGCATAATCATATTAACTTGCATAACATCATATGTGAAACTTGCATAATCATATTAACTTGCATAACATCATATGTGAAACTTGCATAATCATATTAACTTGCACATCATATGTGAAACTTGCATAATCATATTAACTTGCATAATATCATATATGAAACTTGCATAATCATATTAATCTTGCATGACATCATACATGAAACTTGCATAACATCATATATAAAACTTGCATAACATCATATAATATGAATCAAGTTAACATACATGAATAAACATATGAATTATATTTACAACCACAACTTATAATCCAACGTATATCACATCATAATTAATTTAGAAATTATTTTGTTAAAGTGATCAAACTCACCATTCAACGAAGTTCTGGAATTTATTAGCGTCCCTTTGTTGTAGTTGAATTTGCTGTTGGATTGAATTGAGTTGCTTTAATCTTCTTCTAATTGGTGGCGGCTACTCCAGGGTTCAAGACGACAGCATGACGGCCATAGTTTTAGTTTTGATTCTGATTTAGGGTTTGAGTCTATGGGTCTTTTTAAAGAGCTTTGAATTAATTTAATCTGTCGGATCACTCTAGGATCCATCTAGGCCTTAGAAACCAAGAAATGATGTCAACAGACCAACCAGAAATCGCCACCTAAGCCCTAAAACATAAAATTTCATCATAGACCATTTAGGGCCGACGAGACCAATTCCAAACCTCCTGAGTCGACCCTGGGGTCGACCCATTGGGTCTCGGATCGACCCATAAAATAGGTCGGTTTGGTGTTTTGCCTTCCCGCTTCCGCTGTTTTGAATTTTTTTCTTAAATTTTAGGTTGAATTTTATTTTATATATATATATATATATTTCTATCTTCCTAATTAACCATTTTCACACTAAACTACTTTTTCAACCGCGTTCACACTAAGCCGCTTTTTAGCCATTCCCCTAAAACAAAAATATGGCAGTGGCGGGGATCGAACTCTGTACCTCTTGTATGCAAGTCACATGTTCCAACCAAGTGAGCTACTAAGTCTTTTGCTTAAAACCTTAGAACAATACTAAACATTTATTCTTTAATTTAGTTAATTCGATTATTCAAAATCCGGGGTGTTACAACTTGCTCTTTAATACGGGGAATGATGTTTTTCTTTTAGATACCTATGTACTCTGATGATGTAAGACATAAGTGTTTTGTGGTAATGGTTTTATGACTCATGGTATTATGTAACAAAGTATTTTGGTGATTTAATAAAGTTGTTTATTTTCCACTGCAAAATTTTTATATCTGTCTTGTGATATTCTGTGTCTGTTTACCAAAAATGCTCCACCGAAGTTAAGGCATTCCCTTTGTGAGTGACCTTAATGGAGATGGGGTGTTACAGTTTACATATTACATACAATCCATGGATATTGAAAGAGCGATCCATTCTTTTGTCTGAAAGATGAAAAATGGCAAAAATTTAAGTATGTCATAGACTTTATTGCGCTAGAGGCCTTGACATATCCACAGAAAGATTTTATTGGCTTGACTATGCTAAAACCTTAGTTGATATCACCTTTACTAGAAAGTTATCGAACCATATTCTCTCCCTATAAACACACACACACACACACATATTGAGTGGTCCGCATAAAAACAGGCTTGTCTTAGAGAAAAGGATAAAAGAATAAAGTAAGAATCCTTATAATTTTGTTTCTTTATTGAAGGATAGTCTTAATTTACTAGAATTATTAAAATTAATAATGATATTTTAATTTACAGTAGTCTTCTATATTAGTTTTTCGGTCAGAGTTAAAAGCAAAAAATAAGTATGTAGCATAGCGAGAAATGTCAAAATTATTTTGCTGCTGAATGTATAAATTATTATTTTAATGGATTGTTGATGGGGGATGATCATCTAAATCAAAAATTGTGAATTTAAGGTATAGTCAAATAGGAACAATGTAGTGCAAAATATACCACATTACTGACTATGCACATCACTTTCAAATGAAATTAATTTAGAGTATAAAATCATATAACGAAGGAAAACAACAATATAAGCGAATTGGACAGAGGAGAAAAAAATGATCTATAGAGTAGAACATAAAACAACCAAAAATAAAGAAAGTCAGTTTTGTCATTGAGCTCAACAACATGGGATTCTCCTCCACCCATTGAACTTTCATATTTCAAAAAGTATATGTTATGTATTTCTGGGTTTACATGTAAATCTAGTGGGCAATAGGTTGACGTATGGTACTTATAGTTTGCATAATTTTTTGATGCAGTTAAGTTAAGCTAATAATTAGTACATGAGAGAGTTAAATATAGAAAGATAAGGAGTACATGTGTTGACTGGGATTAAAAGACAAATACCTAAAAGGAGGGAAAACATCCACAATCATTAAATCGTATGGCAGTAAATGTCAAACAGTATAGAAGGGAAATTCTATTTTGCTTCATGCTCAGCGCAACAATCCCAACATCTGAAGTCATGTAATAGTCCCTGAAACATCTGAAATAGCAATATTAATGGAGTAATAAAAAGCAAGAGAAGAAGTTATAATTAAGTAAGAATTATAGTCACTAAAACATCTGAAATCGAGAATACCCAAACTGAGGTAAATTAGTAAAGCTCACTTACCGTTAAAACCCAGACTTCCAAGCAGTGTGCATGGCTATGAGGCAGTAGCATCAATGTAATAATCAACGTTGGTAGCATACGAGATGAAGTAATTTATAGCCATAACTTTATTTAGGTGGAAGTTTCCCTCAAAGTAGTGTGCTTCAACGGTTTTCCTGACGAAAGATATGTCGCGACAGTATACTATCTGAGGTAGAGTTATTAGTGGCGAATAGGGTGTGTAATCGGAAAATAGGAGAAGACATGAAATCGATCGTCGAAGAAGTGAATGTCGATAGATTATTGTGTAACCGTTAGGGTTAGTCATTCCAAAAAGGGAATAAAACCAAATAAGGATAAGAAGAGTGAAATTGAAACTGGAAAATAAAAATGCGACTGAAGTTGGAAGAGGACACGTTTCATCAAACAAATTATTTGGTTTCTGCTTTCTAGTTTTAGTAACAGATAGATAGATTGCTCCTATCTAGCTTTCTCCAAATATCTATACGTGCCTTTTAGGTTTAGAGCTTTTGTCAGTGGAACCTGGTAACCCTTCCTTAGATCCTCCAATTCTTGATTACTTTATCCGCCCTTCCAAACTTAATGACATGAGTAACCAAATCTTTAGTGCTAATCCCACGAAGAAACTTCTATCTGAAGGAGCAATTAGATTCGAAGACTGGGAGACTCAAATTTTCTTCATACGTTGCCCTCCTGGTATTTTTGAAAATTTCAATATTCCGAGTATGAAATTTGACTACATCTCTCACCTATTTTCTTAACTCGTTGTATACTTTTTGTCAACCTATGTGCTTACATACTATTTTTTATTCCAAATGTTGCTCCTAAGCTTCCTAGCTTTGTGGGTTAGAGACTTATAAATCTTCTTAATGTTGCTTCAGAAAAGTTGGGTAATAGACCCACTTTAATGGCACCAAGTGCTCTTCGGAAACACTCTCTGCTCCTGATTGGTCAAAATATTATCAGTCTAACTACCTTAATTTCTGGTAATGAGAGAAAACTCTCTTTATCCATGGGGAAGAATGCTCCTTTTTGCTCAAGTGCTCGAATATTTCTCGAAATCCCTGGTAAATGATTCATGTGATAACTCAAAACTTAGTACTAGCATTGTCTTCTAATCCATTTGCCTGATATACTTTGTATATGATTAGATGTCATCTATTCTGAACCAAACAAAATCAATTCACGTTCCCTGGCTCCAAAAACAGGAATTTCATGAGGAATGCTTTGCCTCGAGTGGTTGGTAAAAGGAAACTTGTAGAAGTGATCACTGAGATTTTTCCATCTAAGAGACCCAAAGATACTGGAGACCAAACTTCTTGTCCTGATGTAGATGTTGATTTGCATATAACTATTTCCCCAAAAATTGTTTCCCAAACAGATATCTATTTACCTGAAACTCCTGAATCTTTTACTGCGATCCACTATGCAATGTGGCTTTCTTCTCCTTCCGTGGAGTTGGTTAAATAGATTATCCTTCTCCTGCATTTTCTGGTATTATTCTTCCATCTTCCATTCTTGATTTGTCAAGCTATTGTCAATCTCTGGTTGAGCAACAACACTCGATATGATCCTTAATTCTTACTTCTTGTGGTATTGTGCTTATGCATTTCATTTCTGCTATAGCTTTCTTTCTTTCGGTCATAAAACGATGGTTCTTATTGCAAGATGGTGTTACTTGGACTCTTCTAGATTTGTCAAAGCTTAAGGAAGAAAACCCCTTGAAAGAAGAGATTGTCACCCTTACCAATGCTAGAGAGGGTGCAATGAAGAAACATAATCATTAGAAATTGCTCTTGATGAAGTATAGCCTTCATTAGCTAAGAAGAGTAGTATCAATATGTCTTTAACTGAAAAAATTAAAGCTTTGAACAAGGCCTTGGGAAGGACTAAAGAAGAAATCATTGCAATTGATTCTATCTGTTCTTCTTTGCAAAAAGAAAATTCTCTTCTCAAGGATAGGAATTCCTTTCATAGAAGGAAGCTTGAGAAGAATGACGCCTTCATGAAAATAGGTATTATTGTGATTAACAATGCCAAGCAAAGGCTTTTATGTTTCCTTCAAACCATATTAGAGGAGATCATGGTCAACTCGTTCTTGGAAGCATTCCTACTTATTTATGCAGACAACACAGGAAAATATCCTGACTTAAGCTTTTCTACTCTTGATCCACTTTTGGTATAAAGATTTATGACAAAGATAACCCAAGTAAAAGATGGAAACATCATTCATGGGAGCGCGGAGACTGACATGGCAAAGCTTTGTTTATAGATGGCATTGCCATGGAGGAGTCAGACGTTGATGATGAAGATGTTATTATAGAAGCAAAAGTCGACTACATTAATGATAACGACTATCACCCTTAAAGGATGTGGCATTACTAGAAATAGAGGCGATTATAGTGAAAACTTTAATGATGCTAATGATATCATCCAAGTTCCCATTGGTCAGGAAAAAGCCAAGTGACAATCTCGAGACCCTTGATCATAATTCCATTCATCTAGAACTCTCGACCCTTTCGACACACAAGAGGAGGAGATAGGTCTCATCTCAAAGAGTGCTATAAATGTTGAGATTCACCAAGCTCCTTCTTCAATTTCCAAGTTACAATAATTTTATTCTTTGTTCATATTCTCAATAATTATCCTTTTTCCTCCCACTGGCTTGATAAAAGTACTGCTAGATTAATGTCTTTTAAGGAAAAAGAGGTAGCTCCCAGGTTGAGGGCTTCTAGACTACGTTGTGAGAGACTCTTGAAAGAGAATGCTGAATTAAGAACTCTATTCTGGATGTTAATTTAAGATAGAGACATCTTGGTGGATCTTTTATATAAGGTTTATAGTAGATATGAAACAATATATTTTCTTTTCTATGTGACATTAACGGAGGTTTGCTCAGACATCTTAACAAAAGATGTTTAGATGATCACGACGTTGAACTTCACCGAAGAGCTTGTTGGAACCTTCTTCGAGTTCATTCGATTCACATAGATTTTCCCTTAGACAAGCTTAAATTTAACAAAGATAGATTTGTATCTGAAACTTTCAGAAGATCCTCTTTGTATGAACAAGAAGAATATCTATAATATATGTATCCATTCAGCTTTTGATATTATTGTAATGAATTTGCTCTTTTCTTGATACTTCTTTCAGAGTTCAGTCCCTACGACGGGTTCATTTTGTAGGGATTTATTAGAAAGCTTTGTTAGACTAAAGAAAGAATGCCATGAGAAATATTCACTTATCGAATCTTCAAAATTGGCAAGGTATTTTTTTGTTAGAGATCTTGAAAAGATTTACACTCAATGTGCTCAGCTTCGCTTTGATTTTCTGGGTGAATAGAAGGATGAACTCTTAAAGGAGATTAAAACATATCATTCAAAATTAACTTGGGGTTATGATAGAGCTCCGACTGGAAAATGGGATTATTACACATTTCCTCCTGCTTATACTCCGGAAGGATTTGAGGTTCCTTTTGATTATACGCTTACACTTTCTGCTAATTCTCTGAGCAAGGTTGAGAAAGTTGCTTCCGACCCCGGGGTAATTCAAGTAACTTGTAAACATGTTTCCGAGGACTTGATCATGGAAGCGTCAAAGTTCTTGTACCAACATTATATTGTTGTCCATTTTATGGACGTAGCCCTTTGGTGAATGAATCTGGGGTTTGCATATACATTACGTTTTGCATGGTTTTTTCCTTGTTTTGAACATCTGCATTGAGAATTTATTCCGTTTCTCTGCAATAAATTCAACAACTAGCACTTTTTGCATTAACTTTTCACTCATACTGTGGCAAACATTGTTTTAATTAAAATCACATAGTAACTGAAATTTATGATAAGAGTAATATTATGATCCAACCTTCATACTTGAATATCTATGGAATGATTTTGTAAATAAATTCGTAAATTGTGTAGATATAACCTGATGTATAACTTTGCCTGTGTTTTGATTATTCCACTAGTATTTTTCCGCATTATTGTACATAAAACTCAGCACATAAGATTTCTGTGTTAGTCTTTTTCTTAGAGTATCATATATACAATAATTTGCTCATCCTTTGTGACGCACCATCGGGATTGAAATCAAGCGATAAATGAAACTTGCAATAATATGATTATTTGTATTTTATATTTTATCCGAATAATGAATAGAAATTTTGCATACATAAATTTAGAAAACCTCCCTGTGTGAGGTGTTGAGAAATTATAACTCTTGTTAGTAGGTTTTAAGTAGAGGACTCGAGATATCAACTCGAGTATTGATTTAAAAATCTCCTTTTCGGAAAAAGACAGTAGACCTGAACTCTATACCTGGGCATGACAATAAAAGTTTGAAAACCCTTTTCTGGAAATGAAAATAGAAAATATGTCACCTAGATTCAGATGTTTGAATAATACAAATATAAGAATCCATTTCTAAAATTATTATATGTCCAGAATCCTTATCTGTAAATATGAGGAAAGCTTCATAGTTCTGAATTGAGTTTGCACAATAGAATTCTAGAAGCTCATTTTTCAGGAACTAACAACCACAGTCTCGAGATAAAGATTCGAATATTAAAATAGAAATCCAGAAATCTGCTTCTGGAAGCATATATATAGAAGCTCTAAAACCTATATTCAGGGAACAATGATAAATATTATAAATCCATCCTAGGTAATAATAAATAGAAGGTCCAAACCAAGATTCGGGTATTAATAGAAGACCAGAAATCCACTTCTGCTAATAATAGATAGAAATACCGAAACCCAGATTCAGATATTTATAATAAAAGACCAGAAATCCAAATATGGTGATAACAGAAGTCCTGAAACCTATATTTGCGTATTTAATAGAAGACCAGAAATCAACATCTGGCAATAATAAAATTCCTGAAACCCATATTCAGGTATTTAATAGAAGACCAGAAATCCACATCTGGCAATAATAGAAATCCCGAAACCCATATCCGAGTACTTGATAGAAGACTAGAAATTCACATCTGGCAATAATAGAAGACCTGAAACCAACATTTGGGTATTTGTAGTTTTTTCTTTGAATTGTCGTTTCGGCTTTGCAAGCAAGCCACTCTCTGATGTCTAATTTTATTTGTGAGCCACTGTTGGGCTGTGGTTAGCCGTTTCAGCCTGTAAGGACCCGATACTTCCCCGGTCTCCGAAGAGGAGAGGAAGAACGGATTGCCTTGAGGACAAGATGAATCAGAACACAAACAGAAGAATATTTCATTGCTTATTACAACAATTCATCAGAATACAGGAATATAACAGAGTATAAATAAATATTTTACATTCGATAAATATCAGAGATTTAAATTACATTACATAGCAGCGGAAAAATAATATAATACACAACTGAAAGAGATAAACGGATACAGAGCTTTCCGAATATCGTTCCAACTGTAAACCAGGATCCTGTGAATATAAATCTACAAAACCAAAACTACTTGATGCACGTGTTGAAAATAAGGGCACCCAGAGTTTAGGTTAAAACAATAAACTCCAGATCTTTCATGTGACTGGTGTGAGAACTAAAACAGTTATTTAAAACTTTATTTTAAATCGGATATATCAAGGGACCATGCCGTATAACACGGAACGGGTTTCCTCCCAAGAATACCAATGCATATAACAAAACAGCGCAATGCTTTTTGGAAAAATGAAGCTATTATAAGACCCAGGTCATATCACACAATGCAACACAAGCCGGGGGATAGGGTTTTCCCTTATAATAGCCAAACATGCTTGATACGTTAAAACAAATCATTTGATACTATTATAAGTGCATAGTGTCAAAACGATTTCAATCATAAGTATCAATCATAGATGGCATGAGTGCCCACATACCACTATGTCGCCATATATAGGTTTACAATCAAAACCGCAAAATGTTGTATTGGAAGTTGGATTTCCATCTGTGAACCAAGGCAAGGGTTCGTCCTTACTGCTTCGAGACGCTCTAGCCCGCCCCTCAGGCAAGTACTCTGTCAAGCCTTTGGATCGTCAGGGCCGGTCCACTCGATGTGGTTTAAACTTAAACCTTGAACACTGCGTTTCCCTGCCCTATGGGGCGCCATTGAGCCAGATGACTCCACCGGTCCCGGATCGACCGATATAACCGAGGCGCCTCTCTATCCATCATCCACATGAGTAAAATGTCTGGGCGTGTAAAACCCAAAACATCACTCCTAGATAGAAAGAAACGCATGCCCTCCCTGAGGTCCTTCTCCCGTTTCTAGTTCACACCGGGGTGTGAGGTTCGCGAATTAACGCTACACAAAGATACGCTGTATTAAAGCCGTGCTATGATCATCAACCACAGGACTCTACTTTTCAACAGAAGCCTTGATCATTTGCATCTCAGCATGCCACACAGGCAATTCATGCCATGCGACTGATATCTATCAATATATAACCTCTGAGCTCGTACGTCTCAGAGAAGGGCGTTAAGCAAGAGAATAAATTATCCGCCGCCAAACAGATATATATTTAATAGAAATCAATCAACACAGAATAAAATCCAATGTCGGACACACAATCCATTTACAAGTCCGTTCTGGGTCTGAACGAAACCGGAGGAACCTTATTCCTCGCATATCCATCGATCTCCAAGTACGTCTGGACGATCAACAACTGATTCCCTCCTCTTGGGTGTATAGCCCAATCAACATCATTAGTAATTATCCAAACGACGTGAATAGCTCTGGTCTTCAACCACCGTCTTCGTCGTCGACTTGTCGTCGATTCAGTTATTTAGAATGGGATAAACCCGGTGTTTCCGAATAACTTGCCTATATAATAAACAAGTGTTATAAAAGTACAACATACGCCTTATTCCAATCCAGAATATTATTTTATTCAAGTATTGTTTTACTTTGGGAAAGGTTCCCGTTAATTTTATCAAAGATAAATTCTTTAAATTTAATCTTTAATCTTCCTTTGGATTATCAATTAAAATCAAATTATGGTTTATCCAAACTAGTCAGGATTAGCGAACCTTACCAAAGTAATCATTTGTTAAATTTCCCAACCCCGACCTATTCATCCCATGAAGTAAAACTGGTAATACTTCATATATAACACCGCGATGTTATCGGTAAATTAAATTACCATTTCACGTTCAAATCTAATTAAAGATTTTACTATCGCTTGGAGCAAAACTGGTGATACTCCATTCTTGATCATTTCTTGAATTTGATAATTTTAGTTATCAAATTCACTCTTCAATCTAATTAAAGATTCATTAAAACTCTAATTCAGCTTTAATTTCCAAAAATCATTACTTAATGATTATTCAAATCCAGGAAATAAATCCTGTCTTTAACTGGGTTAAAGAACTAATGCCATTTAAAACACAGCTCACGATAAACCCAAAATCACATTCCATTTAACAATGGAATCTTCACGGAAAACAGATCAATATATATAATCGATATGAACTTCCATATCTGACTAATAATACAAATGGAATAATGGTAAAGCCTTTTAAATTCCATATATATTAGCAGCCTTCCTCCATAGAAATTCACTTCGATTATTACCAAATCGAATTCCATTGCATTCTAATTTATCTTATTAAATTGGAAAACTTTACTTTGGAAAATCTCCTTTAAATCTTAACAAAATATTTATAAATTCCAAATCACAGTTCACTGTAAATCGGGTTAAAGAACGAATGTCGTTAAAACATAGTTTACAACAAACCCAATTCACATTCCATTAATTATCGGGTTAAAGAACACGTGTTATTTAAAACACCGTTAATGATAAACCCAAAAATCAATTCCAATTCAATTCCAATTTAATATCATTTAATTGGTATGCTTCATTAAATCTAAATAAAAAGATTTAATCTTTTTCTCAACTGGGTTTAAGAATAGTGTTAATGAAAACACCATTCACGACAAGCCCAAATCTCATTTGATATTAAATACAAGGCTCTGAATAGAAAATATACCAGCTTATATTCAATACCAAATTCTACAACCAACAAATATCGTATTGGAAATAACGATATAAATATATCTTTCAAATTTCCATAACAATATCTGTATAATCACGAAATCCAACATCGAAATATTCCGAAGACAATTTCGATTCAAATCCATTCCCAATTTATATATTGGAAATTCTGCTTATTTTTAAAATCATTTCAAATCCAAATTATTTATTTTAAAAAAAGAATTGGATTATAATTCCAGTTCAAAACTAGTTCATTTTGATAAAAATCTATTTTTATCTTTTCAAATATGGGATTTTTCACCCCAATTCTTTCTAAATCATTTATTATGATTTTACACTAATTATTGATATTTTTATAATTTTATCAAGGCCCGTACAGTCGATTTCTATAAACGACCATCGAACTGCACTTACAGCGACCTTTTCCGAATTTGGTTTGGACATAAATCCAACCGTTAGATTTCAAATCTCTAATGTTCGTTAGAAAGCTCTTTTCGATACGAACCCAACGGTTCCGGTTTAGGAGAATCCGACGGTCGGATCTCTCGTAATGTCCATTCGAAGTCAATGGTCGAAATTCACGAACTACCGCGGCGCGACGCGTTCTATTCAGGGCAATATATATATAATATATATTATATATATTTCGTCGATTTCCTTTTAAAACGAATTTTATAAATCGTTTTAAATTCGTTTTCAAAACAATTTCAACTTCATATTCAATTTCTAATCAAAATTGAATATTCTATATCATCAATATATAATGATAATATTTTCAAAACATTATATTTTGAAATAAATTCCTTTTCAATATTCATTGTAAAAATGAATAAAATCGATATAAATATCATTCACGTCAAAATGGCGTCAATCTAATCAACGCAGCTTTATATATTTAAATATATTCGTGTCCATCCCAAATCGGACATCAAAATCATATTTTGATTCTCTTCTGAATATTATTTGAAAATATTTGTTATTTTAAAATAATCGTTATTTTAAAATATTCTTTCTATCTGAACTGGAATCAGATACGGTCAATTACCATATAATGTGATTTATATGGATTTCGTACAATATATGTATACAACAACAGTGATAAGTAATCATCCAACATCCAGAGTTCATTCTACATTGTATAAGCATCAAATATAAATATTTAATGCTTACATAGCTTGTCAACCAATCGATTTACATACAACTAATTATTGGGATGTGTATGTACAATATCATCCCAATACCCATGTGGGGTTTCAAACAATCAAACACAGGTTTTATTTGTGCAGTTGGGTGATGTGTAAAATTTATCGTCCTAATCAATATCAGTCAAATGTGTGTACATAAAAAAATCGTCTGATTTGTAAACGAATATTTATTTTATTCACATACATGTTAAAAATTATATTTTTAACGATAAAACATTCATTCGGTTCATTTACACAATAAAAATAATATTTTTATTGTTCTAATATATTTTAGAAAATTTCGGCGACATAAGGGCACGATACTAGAAACGGGATAAGGCTTAGCCTTATCCCCAGTCTAATAATGGCCTGCGCCATACACATACCAATCTAATCAATTCCATTTCATTTCCCAAACCAAATTCAACCAAACGAAACAATCACACAAGTCGTCCATGGTCTGTGGACGATGCGAGAACAGTTCATATATGTAGTTATAAATAAATAACTATATAAATAAATTCAGTGAGAGAGTTCTCACCTTAGGGTTCCACTCCGCCAATCTTTATTTCTGAACGGTTCAGATTTTGTTTTGATTTCAGCCCATTCCATCGCCATCTGTTTCATGCAGTCGATATTAAAAATCACATCTTTATATAAGGAAAAATCGTATATTTATATAAGGAAAAATTGTATCTTTGTATAAGGAAATTTTTTATCTTTGTATAAGGAAAAATTATATTTTTATGTAAGGAAAAATTACATTTTTATATAAAAACTTCATGTATAAAGATCACATTTCTATCACAATGAAAACACTATAAAGATCGCATTTTTATCGTGTTTTTTCTATAAAATAAAAACTAATTTCTAACCCATGTTTTTCTTTTCCCTTTACATATCTGAGAATAACCATGTTGTTTTTATATAAAGAAAAACAGAAAATAAAGTTAAAGCTAATTATATAAAAATTAAATTAACCAACAAAAAACTTACAGTTAAATGCATTGAAGAGGAGGAGAGAGAAGCAAGGGGACGCAGAGATTGAACGCTGGAGGCGTCAGGCGAGGGGGGCAGCGTCCACGGCCGGTGGTGGCATCGGAAAGGGCTGGAGCGGCTAGCGTTTCGCGGTTTCAGGTGGTTTAGGTGATGGGTCTTCGAATTAGGGAGTGGGGAGAGGGGAGGAGGAGGAGCGGATGAAGGTGGAGGGGTCTATGCTCCGGCGGCGGCTGCCAGTGGTGGGGCGGCGTGACGGGAGTCCGCCTGGAGGGAGCGGCGTTGTGGAAGGTTTGTTTTTTATATTTTTTTCATTTCTGGTCAATGAACGAGGAGAGAGAAAGTGTGTGTGGGGGGGTGGATTATATAATTAATTAATTTATTTCCATTTTAAATTTCAAAAAGGTGATTTTTCATTCGAACCCCAAATCGAACCCAATGGCTGCCGCCCCTAGCTAATTACCCCCATTCCGAACACAATGAGGTATGTTTCGTACGCCAATTTGGTTGTTACGGTCAGTTTCCGCTAAAATTAAAATATAAATCAGTATATATTCAGTTTGAACGTACATTATAAATTATCGAGGCCACAACTAACTCTAAAAATTCCAAAAAAATTATTTCTAGTTTCGTATTGACGATACAGTCCTAAAAAAATTAATTTCGTCAAATTCTGAGACCGTTTGAAAAATGGTCATTTTCTGGTCGATCCAATTCAACTGAAATTGATAAAACACGTTTTCTTTCTCCACGCTAACATATTGACTCAGAAAATTATGAATTTTGGAATCTAGCAATGACTTGACATCCTGGATCCAACAAAAGTGGTTTCGTTGAAAATAGAGGTATTTTGCAAAATTTCCATTTTTAAGGGCCAGAATTACACAGCGACTATTCTGAATTTCCAACTTGGCGTAACTTTTTATTCCCGCTATGAAATTTCATTTTTTCGGATTCGTTGGAAAGATATTTTCATTTAGATTCAAATATTTTTGGTTTCGCTAAAATCCAGTTTATTTTGAATCCTGTACACTCATTTGTAATTTGAAATCAAATTTTCAAATTACCACGCCGTTTTCAATTCCTTTTATAATTATAAATAATTATTTATATTCTAACATCGATTCAAATAAATATATACGTTCTAATTCTATTCAAAATAAATTTCTCGTCGTTACTATTTAAACTAATCCATTTTAAATATTCAAAATTCATCAAAATTGCCAAAATAAAATTTTTAAATTGGTTCGGATTTCGGGGTTATTACAATCTCCCCCACTTAAATCTTTTTATCCCCAAAATGGAGCGAAGTTGAAAGTTGTTTTACTAACCAACTCAACTTTCTTTATTTTCATTATGGCCTAAGTTCTTCAACTTTCCAGTTTCTAAGAACTTTCCAAATTCTTCAAAAATTTGGCTAACGCCCTAAATTTTTGAAAATTTTCGCCATAACCTCCCCTGCATGGGAGCACCGGGAAAATCCCAAAATTGCCATACAGGCCTCTCCAATCCAAAAAGAAAAAGAAACAGCCAATTGGTTAGCCAATCGACTCATAAAATCATCCAAAACCCAAGAAATACAATAAACATGTACTATTTGTCGGGCAAACAATTTTAATCTTCTTCTCTAGCCTCCTTGCTATGACCTGTTCACACATATATATGTACATGCATGCAATTCCAAACAAATTCCAATACAGTTCAATATTTGGTACAATTTAGCTAAATGGTTCAAATTCTAATTAATCAACCAATAATCAAACAACACAATCAGAAATCAATTAGTTGATTAGCTTTTCAAATTCATAACTTTGATACCTAGTCCAAAAATCAGATTTTTGATGCCAATTCAGAACAATATATTCTAACTATATTTTGGTTCTCACAATAGTCAATTGGAAATATATTGATATCTCACTTTCGGAACTCGAACATAGACTATTGATGCTGACATGTCAATCACCATTATCATCAGAGTCATCTCCGGGCGACTAGAGTGTGATTCTATATCTATCGAATATATTTGAGGCTTCTAATACACGTGGATCAGACATATATTAAAATCTCTATATACTCGATTGTACAAATCAATTTAAAATAAATATTCAAATACGAATAATAAAGTTTAAATTTTCAAAACAAAACTTGTTTTCAATTTTATTTTAAAAACATCACTCTTCACACTCGTTCTAGGATATTACTGATCCTATCTCTAACGAGTCATTCTCATTGGATATTACTAATCCAATCTCTAATGAATTCTTTCATTCGGTTCCAATATGTCTTGTTCTCGAGCTTTGTAAACCAAAGCTCTGATACCACTATAATGACCCGATACTTCCCCGGTCTCTGAAGAGGAGAAGAAGAACGGATTGCCTTGAGGATAAGACGAATCAGAACACAAACAGAAGAACATTTCATTGCTTATTACAACAATTCATCAGAATATAGGAATATAACAGAGTATAAATAAATATTATACATTCGATAAATATCAGAGATTTAAATTACATTGCATAACAACGGAAAAATAATACAATACACAACTAAAAGAGTTAAACGGATACATAGCTTTCTGAATATTGTTCCAGCTGTAAACCAGGATCCTGTGAATATAAATCTGCAAAACCAAAACTACTAGCTGCCCGTGTCGAAAATAAGGGCACCCAGAGTTTAGGATAAAACAATAAACTCCAGTTCAATCATGTGACTGGTGTGAGAACTAAAACAGTTAATTAAAACTTTATTTTAAATCGGATATATCAAGGGACCATGCCGTATAACACGGAACGGGTTTCATCCTAAGAATACCAGTGCATATAACAAAACAACACAATGCATTTTGGAAAAATGAAGCTATTATAAGACCCAGGTCCTATCACACAATGCAACGCAAGTTGAGGGATAGGGTTTTCCCTTATAATGGCCAAACATGCTTGGTACGTTAAAACAAATCATTTGATACTATTATAAGTGCATAGTGTCAAAGCTATTTCAATCTAAGTATCAATCATAGAAGGCATGAGTGCCCCATACCACTATGTCTCCATATACAGGTTTACAATCAAAACCGCAAAATATCGTATTGGAAGTTGGATTTCCATCTGTGAACCAAGGCAAGGGATCGTCCTTACTGCTTCGAGACGCTCTAGCCCGCCCCTCAGGAAAGTACTCTGTCAAGCCTTTGGATCGTCAGGGCCGGTCCACTCGATGTGGATTAAACTTAAACCCTGAGCACTGCGTTTCCCCGCCCTATGGGGCGTCAATGAGCCAAATGACTCCACCAATCCCGGATCGACCGATATAACCGAGGCGCCTCGCTATCCATCATCCACATAATTAAAATGTCCGAGCGTGTAAAACCCAAAACACCACTCCCAGCTAGAAGGAAACGCATGCCCTCCCTGAGGTCATTCTCCCATTTCTGGTTCACAACGGGGTGTGAGGTTCACGAATTAACGGTACACAAAGCTACACTGTATTAAAGTCGTGTTTTGATCATCAACCACAAAACTCTGCTTTTCAATAGAAGCCTTGATCATTTGCATCTCAGCATGCCACACAGGCAATTCATGTCATGCGACTGATATCTATTGATATATAACCTCTGAGCTCGTACGTCTCAGAGAAGGGCGTTAAGCAAGAGAATAAATTCTCCGTTGCCAAATAGATATATATTTAATAGAAATCAATCAATACAGAATAAAATCCAATGTCATACACACAATCCATGTACAAGTCCGTTCTGGGTCTGAACGAAACCGGAGGAACCTTATTCCTCGCATATCCATCGATCTCCAAGTACGTCTGGATGATCACCAACTGATTCCCTCCTCTTGGGTGTACAGCCCAATCAAGATCATCAGTAATTATCCAAACGACGTGAAGACCTCCGGTCTTCAACCACCGTCTTCATCGTCGACTTATCGTCGATTCAGTTATTCAGAATGGGATAAACCCGGTCTTTCCAAATAACTTGCATGTATAATAAACGTGTTATAAAAACACAACATACGCCTTATTCCAATCTAGAATATTCCTTTATTCAAATATTCTTTTACTTTGGGAAAGGTTCTCATTAATTTTATCAAAGATAAATTCTTTAAAATTTATTCTTTAATCTTCCTTTGGATTATCAATTCAAACCAAATTATGGTTTATCCAAACTAGTCGGGATTAGCGAACCTTACCGAAGTAATCATTTGTTAAATTTCCCAACCCCAACCTATTCATCCCATGAAGTAAAACTGGTAATACTTCATGTCTAACACCACGGTGTTATCGGTAAATTCAATTACCATTTCACGTTCAAATCTAATTAAAGATTTAACTATCGCTTGGAGCAAAACTGGTGATACTCCATTCTCGATCATTTCTTGAATTTGATAATTTTAGTTATCAAATTCACTCTTCAATCTAATTAAAGATTCATTAAAACTATAATTCAACTTTAATCAAAAATCATTACTTAATGATTATTCAAATCTAGGAAATAAATCCTGTCTTTAACTGGGTTAAGAAACTAATGTCATTTAAAACACAGCTCATGATAAACCCAAAATCACATTCCATTAACAATGGAATCTTCACGGAAAATAGATCAATATATGTAATCGATATGAACTTCCATATCCGAGTAATAATATAAATGGAATAACAGCAAAGCCTTTTAAATTCCATATATATTAGCAGCCTTCCTCCACAGAAATTCACTTCGATTATTACCAAATCGAATTCCATTCCATTCCAATTTATCTTATTAAATTGGATGACTTTACTTTGGAAAATCTCCTTTAAATCTTAACAAAAGATTTATAACTTCCAAATCACATTTCATGGTAAATCGGGTTAAAGAACGAATGTCGTTAAAACACAGTTCACAACAAACCCAATTCACATTCCATTAATTATCGGGTTAAAGAACAAGTGTATTTTAAAACACCGTTCACGATAAACCCAAAAATCAATTCCAATTCAATTCCAATTAAATATCATTTAATTGGTATGCTTCATTAAATCTAAATAAAAAGATTTAATCTTTTTCTCAATAGGGTTTAAGAACAGTGTTAATGAAGACACCATTCACGAAAAACCCAAATCCCATTTGATATTAAATACAAGGCTCTGAATAGAAAATATACCGGCTTATATTCAATACCAAATTCTACAACCAACAAATATCATATTGGAAATAACGATATAAATATATCTTTAAAATTTCCATAACAATATCTGTATAATCACGAAATCCAACATCGAAATATTCCGAAGACAATTTCGATTCAAATCCATTCCTAATTTATATATTGGAAATTCTAGTTATTTTTAAAATCATTTCAAATCCAAATTATTTATTTTAAAAAGAAATGGATTATAATTCTAGTTCAAAACTAGTTCATTTTGATAAAAATCTATTTTTATCTTTTCAAATATGGGATTTTTCACCCTAATTCTTTCTAAATCATTTCTTATGATTTACACTAATTATTGATATTTTTAATAATTTTATCCAGGCCCGTACAGCCGATTTCCATAAACCGCCATCAAACTGCACTTACAACGACCTTTTCCAAATTTGACTTGGACATAATTCCAAATCCAACCGTTAGATTTCAAATCTCTAATGTTTAATAGAAAGCTCTTTTCGATATGAATCCAATGGTTCTGGTTTTAGGGGAATCCGATGGTCGGATCTCCCGTAATGTCCGTTCGAAGTCAATGGTCGAAATTCACGAACTGCCGCGGTGCGACGTGTTCTTTTCTGGCCATTATATATATATATATATATATAATATATATATATATTATATATTTCATCGATTTCCTTTTAAAACATATTTTATAAATCGTTTTAAATTCGTTTTCAAAACGGTTTCAACTTCATATTCAATTTCTAATCAAAATTGAATATTCCATATCAACGATATATAAATGATAATATTTTCAAAACAATATATTTTGAAATAAATTCCTTTTCGATATTCATTATAAAAATGAATAAAATCGATATAAATATCTTTCACGTAAAAATGACGTCAATGTAATCAACACGGCTTTATATATTTAAATATATTCGTGTCCATCCCAAATCGGACATCAAAATCATATTTTGATTCTCATCTGAATATTTTTTGAAAATATTCGTTATTTTAAAATAATCGTTATTTTAAAATATTCTTTCTATCTGAACTGGAATCAGGCACAGTCAATTCCATATAATGTGATTTATATGGATTTCATATAATACATGTATACAACAACAGTGATAAATAATCATCCATCAACCAGAGTGCATTCTACACTGTATAAGCATCAAATATAAATATTTAACGCTTACACAGCTTGTCAACCAGTCGATTGACATACACTAATTATTGGGATGTGTATGTCCAATATCATCCCAATGCCCGTGTGGGGTTTCAAACAATCAAACACAGGTTTTATTTGTGCAGTTGGGCGATGTGTAAAATTTATCGTCCCAATCAATATTAGTCAAATGTCTGTACATAAACAAATTGTCTGATTTGTAAATGAATATTTATTTTACTCACATACACGTTAAAAGTTATTTTTTTAACGATAAAACATTCATTCGGTTCATTTACACAATAAAAATAATATTTTTATTGTTCTAATATATTTTCGAAAATTTCGGCGGCATAACGGCATGATACTAGAAACGGGATAAGGCCTAACCTTATCCCCAGTCTAATAATGGCCTGCACCATACACGTACCAATCTAATCAATTCCATTTCATTTCCCAAATCAAATTCAACCAAACAATCCAATCAACTAAACAAAACAATCATACAAGTCGTCCATGGTCTGTGGACGACGAGGGAACAATTCATATATGCAGTTATAAATAAATAACTGTATATAAATAAATTCAGTGAGAGAGCTATCACCTTGGGGTTCCACTCTACCAATCTTTATTTCTGAACGGTTCAGATTTTGTTTTGATTTCAGCCCGTTCCATCGCCATTTGTTTCACGCAGTCGATATTAAAAATCGCATTTTTATATAAGGAAAAATCGTATCTTTATACAAGGAAAAATTGTATCTTTGTATAAGGAAAAATTATATCTTTGTATAAGGAAAAATTATATTTTTATATAAGGAAAAATTATATTTTTATATAAAAACTTCATGAATAAAGATCACATTTTTATCACAATGAAAACACTATAAAGATCGCATTTTTTTCGTGTTTTTCTATAAAATAAAAACTAATTTGTAACCAATGTTTTTCTTTTCCCCTTACAAATCTGAGAATAACCATGTTGTTTTTATTTAAAGAAAAACAGAAAATAAAATTAACGCTAATTATATAAAAATTAAATTAACCAACAAAAAACTTATAGTTAAATGCATTGAAGAGGAGGAGAGAGAAGCAAGGGGACGCGGAGATGGAACGCTGGAGGCGGTAGGTGAGGGGGGTGGCGTCCATGGTCGGCGGTGGCGTCGGAAAGGGCTGGAGCGGGTAGGGTTTCGCGGTTTCAGGTGGTTTAGGCAATGGGTCTTCAAATTGGGGAGGGGAGAGAGGGGAGGAGGAGGAGCGAATGAAGGAGCAGGGGTCCAGTCTCCTACGGCGGTTGCCAGAGGTGGGGCGGTGCGACGGGAGTCCACCTGGAGGGAGCGGGGTCGTGGAAGTTTTTTTTTATATTTTTTCTTTCATTTCTGGTCAATGAACGGGGATAGAGAAAGTGGGGGAGGGGGTTATATAATTTATTTATTTATTTCCATTTTAAATTTCAAAAAGGTAATTTTTCATTCGAACCCCAAATCGAACCCAACGGCTTCCACCCCTACCTAATTACCCCATTCCGAACACAATGGGATATGTTTCATAAGCCAATTTTGTTGTTACGATCAGTTTCCGCTAAAATTAAAATATTAATCAGTATATATTTAGTTTGAACGTACATTTTAGATTACCGGGGCCACATACTAACTCTAAAAATTCCAAAAAATTATTTCTAGTTTCGTATTGACGATACAGTCCTAACAAAACTGATTTCATCAGATTCTAAGACCATTTGAAAAATGGTTATTTTCTGGTCAATCCAATTCGACTGAAATTGGCAAAACACGTTTTCTTTTGCCACGCTCACATATTGATTCAGAAAATTATGAATTTTGGAATCTAGCAATAACTTGACATCCCAGATCCAACAAAAGTGGTTTCGTCGAAAACAGAGGTTTTTGCAAAATTTCGATTTTTAAGGACCAGAATTCCACAGCGACTATTCTGAATTTTCAACTTGGCGTAACTTTTTATTCCCGCTATGAAATTTCAATTTTTCGGATTCGTTGGAAAGATATTTTCATTTAGATTCAAATACTTTTGGTTTCGCTAAAATCCGGTTTTTTTGGATCCTGTACATTCATTTGAAATTTGAAATCGAATTTTCAAACTACCGAGCCGTTTTCAATTCCTTTTATAGTTATAAATAATTATTTATATTCTAACGTCGATTCAAATAGATATATACGTTCTAATTCTATTCAAAATAAATTTCTCGTTGTTACTATTTAAAATAATCCATTTAAAATATTCAAGATTCATCAAAATTGGCAAAATAAAAATTTTAAATTGGTTCGGATTTCTGGGTTATTACATAGCCTTTTGAGGCACTCTCCGGAATTTGCGTGTCCGGCACGCTTGGTTAGCTTATTCTCAAGCAAGGCCCAAGGAATTACCCAACCACCCTTTAGGAGGTGCCTTAACCTAGCCATCGTAGACATGACTAAGGGTTTAGATGCTTTATCCTAGCTACCGTAGGTAAGGCAAGGGCCTACTCTTTTGATTCTCTACTGAGACGACCCCAAACCCCGTACTGACGGTGGCAAGGGTAATCTTTGGAATATAACACAGAAACAGATAATAGCCGAACAGAAATAAATACACCAGATAATGCACAATAGAATATACTGGATAAACGTAATCATCAAAGTTACACAGTATACAGGATCGTACTTAGTACAAATACAGTTCAGCTATACATATATGTCTACAGTGGAAAAACAAACATAATGTACAATAGGAGCTGAAAAGCATAAAAGAGATAAATGATAGTATCCATCTTCAGCTCCAGCTATCCAGAGAAAGCCAGCTAAAACCTGAATACAAGGCTGCCCGTGTAGAAAAAGGGGCACCCGAGTTTGAAAGTGAAACAAACTACGAGTCAGTCATGGGACTGGTATGAGAAATCTACTCAACACATTTATAATATGGCAAATCACAGGACCACGCCACTTACGTGGAACGGGTTTACTCCATTGGATTTCCAGGGCTTTAAAAACAAATCTTTCTTTTAAACATCGCAATGCTTTTTATAAAAATGAAGCCATTATAAGACTCAGTTCCCATCACACAATGCAACGCAAACCGGAGGATAGAGTTTTTACCTTATAATGGCCAAGATATGTTTGATACGAATAAAACAAAAGCATTTGATATTACTACTAGTGTTTATATGTTTCAAAAACAATTTCGAATCATAACTATCAATCATAGACGGCATTAATGCCCCATACCACTATGTCGCCATATATAGGTACACAATCAAAACCGCATAGTCACATATTTGGAAATTGGATTTCCGTCATGAACCAAGGCAAAAGATAGTCCTTACCGAATTCGAGGCTGCCTAGTCCGAGCCTCAGGATTAGAACGCATCGACCCGTGGAGCGACAGGGCCGGTCCACCGATGTGTGTTTAAATTCCTGAACACTACGTTTCCCTGCCCTATGGGGCGTAAGTGAGCCAACGAATGACTCCATCGGTCCCGGATCGACCGATATAACCGAGGCGCCTCGCTATCCATCATCCACATAAGTAAAATGTCAGGCCGTGTAAAAACACTGACACAACTCCTAGCTAGGAAGAAATGCATGCCCTCCCTGAGGTCCTTCTCCCGTTTTTGGTTCATACCGGGGTGTGAGGCTCGCGAATTCACGTTATATACAAAGCTACGCCACACAGGCGGTGCTTTGATCATAAATCACAAGACTTTGCTTTTCAACAGAAGCCATGATCACTGCATCTTAGCATGTCACACAGGCAATTCACACCATGCAACTGATGGCTATCAATCACACAGAATAAATTCCAGTGTCAGACACATAATCCATTTACAAGTCCGTTCTGGGTCGGAACGAAACCGGAGGCACTATATACCTCGCATATCCATCGATCTCCACGTACGTCCGGACGATCACCACTCATTATCCATATTTCGGGATGCCTCCCAATCAGGACATCAGTTACCATCCAAACGAGGTGAAGATCGGCCTTCGACCACCGTCTTCATCTTCGATTAATTATCGTCGATTCAGTTATTCAAAATGGGATAAACCCGGTCTTTCTGAGCAACTCTCGTATATAATAAACAAGTGCAACACAAACACACATGCGCATCATTTCAATTCATTAGTCGCTAACCGTAAATCAGTAAGAGAACGATTTCCCTAATAATAACCCCGAAGGCCGAAACCAACATCAGATCAACACCCAGGAAACCATTCGACTTAGCCAACCTTCAGTTAGTTTCTAAATTTCTCATCCATTTCATTTATAATATTTTATAACGATTTATCGCTATTTTTATTTATTTTAAAATAGCCAATTTATTCAAAACGACGCTTCGGGCCATAACGCGGCCGTGGCGCTATTTTTCTTCAGATTTGATTTACACATATCTAAAAATCTAACCGTTGGATCTTCACAAAATTTATATCATTAGAAACATCTTTTCAAAACGAATCCAACGGTTCCAGTTTTGGGAAAATCCGACGGTCGGATCTCCCAGTATAATCATTTGAAGTTTCGATTTCAAAATACGAACTGCAGTGTCGTTATTCGATTTAATATAATTATATTTATATATACATAAATATAATCGATTCTGGGACTGTTTTTCTTCAGATTTGAATTAAACATTCCAGACAATCCAACCGTTGGATTTTTACAAAGTTGGTGCCGTCGGAAAGATATTTCCAAAGCGAACCCAACGGTTGCAGTTTCGGGAAAATCCGATGGTCGGATTTCTCGCACTAATCGTTTGAAATCACGGTTTCAAGATACGAACTACAGCTTCGTTATTCGATATATTTCAATTCTATATATATATATATATATCGATTCTTCGATTTCAAAACTATATGATTTTCATGCATCTGATAAAAATGATATTTTTATCTAACTGTCTTCTATTTCAACACTTCAATATTTTTAACAATTCATGTATATAATAAAAATGTGATTTTTAATGTAAAACAATTTATTTCAAAACACGACTATTTTATATAGTTCATATTGGTGATAAAAATATGATTTTCATTATAAAACAATTTATTTTTAAACAGGACTATTTTATATAGTCTATATAGATGATAAAAAATATGATTGTTATTATGAAACAATTTCTTTCGAATCTGAATACCATTCAACACATGAATTTCTATTCAACGAATGAATTCCTATTCAACACATGAATGTTATTCAAAATTCGTATATATACAATAAAAAGGTGATTTTTATATTATTAAAACAGTTTATTTATAACACGAATACCATTCAACACATGAATATGATTCAACGAATGAATTTCTATTTAACACATGAAGGTTTTCTATAGTTTGTATTTGTATAGTAAAAATGTGATTTTTATTGCAAAACAGTTTTATTTCAAAACACAATTATTTTATATAGTTAATATAGGTGATAAAAATAGGATTTTTATTATAAAACAATTTCTTTCAAATATGAATACCATTCAACACATGAATTTCAATTCAACGAATGAATTTCGATTCAACACATGAAGGTTTTCTATAGTTTATAGATATAGATAAAAAGGTGATTTTTATATTTAAAACAAGAATACCATTCAACACATGAATTTCTATTCAACGAATGAATTTCAATTCAACACATGAAGGTTTTCTATAGTTTATACATATAGATAAAAAGGTGATTTTTATATTTAAAACACTAATACCATTCAACACATGAATATGATTCAACGAATGAATTTTGATTCAACACATGAAGGTTTTCTATTCAACAGACGAATATAGTTTCAATACAGGAAAATAATTCTAACACATGAATATTATTCAAAATTTCGGCAGCATAACGGCAGGGTAGTTAAAACCGGGACCGTCCCTAGTACGGCTCCTCGCTCTACCTTAAAGGCTTGCAGCTTTTGATAATGGGGAATCATGCATCTAGTTCGCACGCAGGCGGCATGTATATTTTTTTCATTTCCCCAAACTAATCCTATGTGGTTTCAACCAAATATTTCTCAACCACAAACGGGTATTTTTCAACCACAATCAATCAATTTCAACCACAAACAATTTCAATCAACCATTCGCTATCAATCAACTTTCACACCAATCACAACCAATAAATATCGTCAATGGTTTGTGGACGAGGGGCATGTATATATATATATATATATATATATATATATATATAGCATTTCACTTCTATTTCAACACATATATAATTTTTACAACGCATATACAACTTATACATCGAACGTACAACTTATACAACTCTTATACAAGAGGTGTACAATGCTTATATAACTCATACATCGACTATATAATTTATACATCGTCGTTTTCCATATCGTTTATAATTTAGAAATCTCACATTGGGTTCCACTCCACCAAAAATAGCAGAAGGCTCAGAAAAATATGTGGTCTCTTCTAGAATGTAGAAGACGTCCACACGAGTACACTGTCTCTTGTTTCACTGAATTTCGTCAAGAAAAGAAAAAGATATAATTTTTACAATGAAATCAAAAACGATAGCGCTTTAAACTGCTAATATATAGTTTAAAATTAAATACAGTCGTATAGTTTCAAACCTGTTCAAAACTAGGTTTGTAGTTTTCACGAAATCCGAGGCACGAGAGGACGATCGGGTTGCGCTGCGTCGTAGAGGGAGGGGAGACGCACAAATCGAGGTGGGTCTGGTGTAGCTCGACGGTGAGAAGAGGCGGCGGCGCCGCTTTAAACTGTCGGAGTTTGGAGGCCCGGATCTCCGCGCACAGGCGATGGCAGGAGACGAACTGGCTATGGATTTGGAGAGGAGGAGGAGCTCTTCAAAAACTTCAACTGGGGCTCGAGCTAATTCGGCGTGGACCCGGCAGAAAATGGGCAGGAAGCGACGAGATGGCTTCCGTCATCGATCAGGGGAGGTGGGGGTTTCTGAGAATTTTTTTTTATATAAATTCTGATTGGTCGGGAGCTTTTAAAAGGGGGTTTTCCAACACGACCTCCAATCCGAACCCAACGGCTGTCGTCCCTAGCATTTTACCCCCATTCCGAACACAATGGGATATGTTTCGTAGGCCCATTCGAATGTTTCAGTCAGTTTTCCTTCAAATTAAAATATAAAACATTCAATATTTAATTTGAACGTACATTTTAATTTGCCAGGGCCACAAACTGGTTCTAAAAATTCCCGAAAAATAAATCTTGCTATGTTTTGACGATAGGGTCCAACAAAACTAGTTTCGTCGAATTTTGAGACCGTTTGAAAAATGGCCCATTTCTGGTCGATCCAATTTAACTGTAATTGACCAAAATACGTTTTCCTTTGCCACGCTCACATATTAACTTCAAAAATTATGAAACTTAAAACCTAGCAATAGTTTAACATCGCGGACCCAACAAAAGTGGTTTCGTCGAATTCCGAGGTCGTTTGCAAAATGGCCATTTTCTCGGGCTATATAAATTCCATAGCGACCTTTCTGAAAATTCATTTGGCCATAACTTTTGCTTTCCTCTATGGAACTTCGATTTTTCAGATTCGTTTGAAAGGTATTCACTAACAGATTTAAATATTTTTGGTTTCACTCAAATCCGTTTTGTTTTACACCCGGTGCAGTCTGTTAAAGTTTGAAATGAAAATTTGAAACTGCCGTGCCATTTCAGGCCTTGTTTATAATTAGAATTAATTATATTCGTTTTCAAATGTCGATTCTAACTTACTTTTCATTGTAATTATTTAAAATATTTATTATAAATATTTAAAATCCACTAAAATAGCCAATTTAAAATTTTTAAATTGGTTCAGATTTTCTGGGTCGTTACAATCTCCCCCACTTAAAACTTTTCGTCCCCGAAAAGGAACAAAGTCGTAAGTGGTTTGTTTAATCAACTCTACGTTCAATCTGGCTTCCATTCTCCAACTTTTCAGTTTCTGAGAATTTACAAATTCTTCAATAATTTGGCTAACACCTAGAATTTTCGAATTTTTTTGCCATAACCTCCTTTGTACGGGGAGAGGTTTGGAAATTTATTGGGCCGTATTAGGTACCCAATAAATCCTATAAAGCATATACATATTTATAGTGATATATTCTGGTGTTTACAGGGGAGCGTGTATAGATAATAACTCCAGAGAATAAATTCTAATCACCCCGTCAAATCCTAAGGGAGTGTGTATTTTAATTGCTCCAGAGGATAAATCCTCGTCACCTCGTCCCGTGTGGGAAATAAATAATCCATGTGACGTATCTAATAACTAGAGAGACGTGATTATTGTCAACTCCAGACCCGTGTGGGGTTTTTATTAATCTGGCAATTTATCGTTACAATTTATATGGTCCATATCAGTCATCAGTTCAACCTGTAAAATATAGTCATCGCCATACAAGCCTCTCGCTCGTATGGTAAATCTTCCACCTCGTCACACAAGCTCCAAATGCTTATGTGGTATATGATGAAGTATGCCTATCTTCAAGAATTATGCCATGTAATGTAGTTCAAAATTAATTGTTACTATCCTATGGCGACGTTTATGATTACACACAGAACAACCAGCACTCCGCATCCAATGGCATTCACAGGAGTTGATATAATAATATTTCGCATCCAACTCATTAAGGTTTACCTATTTGTCGGGCACGCAAATAAATTCTTTACTCAACAGCTGTCCAATTACCTGTTCAAACATATATAATGCACAAGTATATATTTCAATCTATTTTTAAATTAGTTTAACGTGTGATATAATCGAATAAATTCTACCATTCATTCTACTATTGATTAAATTAACTATCGTTTTAATAATTTAAATAATCAAATCTACTATCACACAAAACGAACAACAATCAATTTGTTTTTAACTTTTCAAAAATATACTAATCAATTTCTATATTCTTTTAAAATCATTCAGACTATAGAATTAAAAGTGCACATCCATGGAAAGAAAATAACAACAGAGTAGAGAACTAATTGGTAATGCAAAGTATGGTAAATGTACCTTGCACCAGAGTTAATCAGAGATATCTACTCGACACTTAGGATAGGCTTTCTGAATGCTCTCCTCAGTTTCCCAAGTACAATCTCACGGATCCCCACTCCATTGCACTTTGACTAAGTGAACCTTCTTGTTCCTCAGCTCTTTGGTTTCTTTGCCGATAATCTTTAGTGGCTCTCTTCTCACAGCTAATTCTGGAGTAATTTCAATATCTTGTTGAGCTGCTTCTTCCACGATCAAATCTGGATCATGAACGTGCTTTCGAAGTTGAGATATGTGAAATACATCATGCACTCCAGGCAACCAATCAGGCAATTTAACCCTATAAGCGAGCGTTCCGATCCGTTCAAGAATAGGAAACGGACCAATGAATTTGGGAGCCAACTTCCCAGTTTTACCGAACCGGATAACTCCTCTCATCGGCGATACTTTCAAATATACATAGTTGCCAACAGCAAATGATATATCTATTCTTCTCCTATCGGCATAGCTCTTTTGTCGGCTTTGAGCGGCGAGTAATCGTTTCTTAACGAAATCGACTTTGTCGGCTGCTTCTCGGATCATATCTGGTCCCAATACAAGTCTATTACCGGGTTCGACCCAACAAGCAGGGGATCGACACGGTCTACCATACAATGCTTCGAATGGCGACATTGTCAGGCTCGCTTGGTAGCTGTTGTTATATGAGAATTCAGCCAAATGCATATGGTCTTCTCATGATCCACCGAAATCTAGAACACAAGCCCGCAATAGATCTTCTAGTATACGATTCACCCTCTCAGTCTGACCATCTGTCTGAGGATGATAAGTGGTGTTTAGATTCAGCTTTGTTCCCAGTTCTACTTGAAACGCCTCCCAGAATTTAATAGTAAATATTGGGTCTCTATCACCGACTATACTGAGCGGCACTCCATGTAGTCTAACAATTTCCTTGAAGTATATCTGCACCAGACTCTGAGCAGTTCTGTTTGATCTGACAGGTATAAAATGGGCGGTCTTCGTGAAGCGATCTACAATCACCCAAATACTGTCATTTCCTTTTCTGGTTCTGGGAAAACCATCTATGAAGTCCATGGAAATATGTTCCCACTTCCATCATGGAACGTCCAGCGGTTGCAACAATCTAGCCAGTTTCTATTGGTCGCTTTTGACTAGCAGGCAAGTAGGGCATCGGCTAACATATATTGAAACGTCTCTTTTCATAGCCTTCCACCAGAATGTTCGCTTGAGATCGTTGTACATTTTGGCCACACCGGGATGGATACTCAGCTTGGATTTGTGACACTCGTCTAACACTTCCCTTTTTAACTCTGGGATGTCAGGAACACAAATCCTTCCTTTCAATCTCAGGGTCCCATCGTTATCTATTTGAAAACACGAGGGTTCGCCTTTCTGAATTCTTTTGATCATATCCTTAATAAAGTTATCATCCTTCTAAAGAATAGATATTTTGTCAATCAGGGAAGTCGTAATAACAAAGCTGGCGATCATTACATTCTTTCGACTCAGCGCATCGGCCACGACATTGGCTTTCCCTGGAGTGTATAGAATCTCAAAATCATATGCTGCAAGGAACTCTAGCCAACGTTGCTGCCTCAGATTCAGGTCTTTCTGGGTGAACAGATACTTTATCGACTGATGGTTTGTATACAATTCGAATTTCTCACCCAGAAGATAGTGTCTCCAGATTTTCAAAGAGAATACGATAGCCAACAACTCAAGATCACGAGTTACGTAGTTTTTCTCGTGCGGCTTCAGCTGACGGCTAGCGTAAGCAATCACTTGACCCCTTTGCATTAACACTACGCCAAGGCCTTCTCTAGAGGCATCTGTCCAGACTTTTAAATCTTGATTGCCGTCAATAATGGTCAACACTGGAGCAGTCGTTAATCTTAACTTTAGCTCTTCAAAAGCCTCCTCACATTCTGGAGTCCATTTGAATTTTGAGTGCTTCTATGTAAGCTTCGTTAAGTGACCAGATATCTTCGAAAAGTTTTTAACGAACTTCCGGTAATAACTAGCCAATCCAAGAAAACTGCGAATCTCTGTAGGAGTGCTATGATGTTTCCAATTTTGAATAGCCGTGATTTTACTTGGATCCACAGCAATTCCTTCTTTAGATACGACGTGGCCTAGAAATTTCACTTCATCTTGCCAGAATATACATTTGGATAGTTTGTCTTTTAATACATTCCTTCTGAGGATTTCCAGAACCTGTTCCAAATGCTTTTCATGTTTGGCCTTTAATTTAGAGAAGATTAGAATATCGTCAATAAAAACCAGAACAAATTTATTCAAAACCCCTATGAACACTCTATTCATCAAATCGACGAAGTAAGCTGGAGCGTTACATAAGCCGAACGACATTACTAACCACTCGTAGAATAAGTCTGGACCTCTGAATGCTGTCATTGGAACACACTCTTCGGCAATTCGAAGCTGATGGAAGCCTATAGCTAGGTCCATCCTTGAAAATACTTGTGCTCCATTCAGACGATCCAATAAATCATCGATTCGCGGCAATGGATATTTGTTCTTTATCGTCTTCTTGTTCAAATCGCGATAATCCACACATAGTCGTAGAGTACCGTCTGATTTTGGGACAAACACCACTGCTGCTTCCCAATCAAAGAAACTAGGCCTGATCAGACCCTTCCATACTAGCTGTCATGTTTGATTGTCAAGTTCTTCTTTCTCTTTCAATGATATTCTTCGAATAGTGTGAACTACCGGCCTTGCATTCGGAATCAAAGCGATCTTGAAATCAATTTCCCTCTGCGGAGGTAAGCGAACAACTTCTTCGAACACATCCGCATAACTCTTTACGACTGGAATATCTTTGATGAGGTCGGGAATATTCTCTGTGACTTCAGGGATATTTTCTATTTGAGCAGGAGAAACATCTAAAGCTGCCCAGAAGTCTTTTCTATTTGAATTCGGGCCTTCACATGGTATGGTTATATAATTCCCTGATTGAGCCTTTGCCTTAACCACTCTCTCGGCACGTCTCACCTCTGCTTCATATTTGGTCAACCAGTCTAACCCCAATATAAGATCGAATTCAGTAAAATTCATGACGATGGAGATGGTAGGGAACTTATAACAGGAAAAAGAGACAGGCACCCCCACAAACCCAACTGAGATCGATGGAACCCCCAACCGGATTTTGGACAATCATTGGTTCTTTGAGCTTCTTCAATTTCAAATCTAACTTCTTGACTGCATTCTTTGCAATAAAGCTTCGCGACGCGCCTGTATCAAACAGTACTTTAACTGGAATGTTCTTGACATTGAGCGTGCCTTCTAAAACATCAGACCTTTCTTGAGAAGACGAAGATGCAGGCACTTCTGCCACTTCATTTACATGTACTGCTTTGGATTTCTTAAATTGCCCGCAATCCTTTTCAAGATGGCCAATCCGATGGCATTGACTGCATTTTCTGTTCTCTCGAAACTGGTTATCGGGTTTAAACCCCTTCTTTCGTTTCTTCGAGGTTTTACAATTCCTGGTCAAATGCCCTGGTTTCTTGCAGTTAGAGCATGTGGCCGTCGTTATGGCTTCTTTCTCAGATCTGGCCCTTTTTCGATTGTCATTAGGCTTCTTACTGACCTCTGACATCGTACTGGCCTCAGGACGATCAGTTTCAGACTCAATTTTATTACTAGAGCTGACTTCCTCTTCGTACTATAACATACCTTTCTTGTCCAGATCTTCGTACTGGTAAGCCATGTATATCATTTCAGAAAAAGGAAGCTTCACATTCCTCGTTACACTGTTCTGATATTTTCTTCAAAGCCCGTTGATAAATCTCAAATTCTTCCTCTTCGGATTTTGAATTAGGTGAGGAGCAAAGTGAGAAAGTTCATTGAATTTCTTATGATATTCAGGAATGGTCATATGTCCTTGTATCAGATAAGAAAATCCATCACATAGTCGCTCAATTGCTTCAGGAGGAGTAAATCTTTCTAGAAAAATCACTTTGAATCTATCCCAAGTGATATCACCTTCTGGATTATCCTTGATAACCGAATCCCAACAGAACAAAGCTTCGTCTTTGAGTGCCAAGGAGGCCAGTAATCTTTTCTTGTCATCCCTCAGCTTTAATTCTTCAAAGATTTTCTCAACCGAACGAATCCATGCTTGTGTTCTCATAATAGATTCTTCGCCCGAGAAGGGTTTTCCACCTAGATTCCTATATTTCATGAATAGGGCTTCTATATCCGGGTCAGTATTACTTCTTCTTCTGTTTCTGGCACTCATTTTCTAGAGTGTCTGCAATTAGCAGACAAAGTGTCAGGTCAACAGAAAATATATTTCAAAATATAGAGACAAATACTTGAATGTAAATGCGTCTATCTAGGTGTTATTTCATTCTGCTACTCATACTAGGATATTACTGGTCCTATCTGTAATGAGTTACTCATCCTAGAACACAACTGGTTCTATTTCTGACGAGTTCGTTAATATGTTATATTCCAAAAACTAAGCTTAACCAAAGCTCTGATACCAAATGAGACGATCCCAAACCCCATACTGACGGTGGCAAGGGTAATCTTTGGAATATAACACAGAAACAGATAATAGTAGAACATAAATAAATAAATACACCAGATAATGCACAATAGAATATACTGAATAAACATAATCATCAGAGTTACACAGTATACAGGATCATACTTAGTACAAATACAGTTTAGCTATACATATATGTCTACAGCGGAAAAACAAACATAATGTACAATAGGAGCTGAACAGCATAAAAGAGATAAATGATAGAATCCATCTTCAGCTCCAGCTATCCAGAGAAAGCCAGCTAAAACCTGAGTACAAGGCTGCTCGTGTAGAAAAAGGGGCACCCAAGTTTGAAAGTGAAACAAACTACGGGTCAGTTATGGGACTGGTATGAGAAATCTACTCAACACATTTATAATATGGCAAATCACAGGACCACGCCACTTTCGTGGAACACGTTTACTCCATTGGATTGCCAGGGCTTTAAAACCAAATCTTTCTTTTAAACATCGCAATGCTTTTTATAAAAATGAAGCCATTATAAGACTCAGTTCCCATCACACAATGCAACACAAACCGAAGGATAGAGTTTTTACCTTATAATGGCCAAGATATGTTTGATACGAATAAAACAAAAGCATTTGATATTACTACTAGTGTTTATATGTTTCAAAAACAATTTCGAATCATAACTATCAATCATAGACGGCATTAATGCCCCATACCACTATGTCGCCATATATAGGTACACAATCAAAACCGCACAGTCACGTATTTGGAAATTGGATTTCCGTCATGAACCAAGGCAAAAGATAGTCCTTACCGAATTCGAGGCTGCCTAGCCCGAGCCTCAGGATCAGAATGCATCGACCCTTGGAGCGACAGTGTGACGATCCCAAAACCCCGTGACACGGTGTTAAGGATAATCATTGGAATATAACACATTAATCATCATTAGCAGATCACAGATAATAGCATAAACAGAAAATAGAATAATTTACACACATATGACAGCGGAATCATATAGATATCATCACATCAGAGAGCACAGTGCAGGATGCAACTTAGTGCATAATGATACATAATCAGTCACCATCGCCTGAGGCGGAATCATACATAAAGAGTACACAAAATAAATATCAGTCTACATCGCCAATGGCGGAATCATAATATAGATACAATAATGGCGGAGAAAATCAAAGTCAGCACGGTGTAGTCAAGCCTCGCCATGAGCCAAAAGTGCGCCAGAAACCTGTAACTAGGCTGCCCGTGTGAAAATGAGGGCACCCGAGTTTGCAAGGTGAAACAAACTACGAGTCAGTCATGGGACTGGTATGAGAAATCTACTTAACTTATTAACAACAATAATAAGGCAAATCAAAGGATCACGCCACTTTCGCGGAACGGGTTTACTCCAATGAGTGCTAGTGCAGGAAATAAAGTAAATGATTAAATCATGACAATGCTTTTTATAAAATGAAGCCATTATAAGACTCAGGACCCATCACACAATACAACGCAAGCCGGAGGATAGAGTTTTTACCTTATAATGGCCAAAAATGCTTCATACGAATTAAACAAAAGTGTTTGATATTATTACTAGTGCATATATGTTTCAAAAGCGATTTCAATCATAAATATCAATCCTAGGCGGCATAGATGACCCATACCACAATGTCTCCGTACTAGTAATACAATCACGTCCGCACATTTCGTATTGGAAATTGGATTCCTTCATGAGTCGAGGCAAGGGGCAAGCTCCTCTCCGATTCGAGACACTCTAGCAAAAGCCTCGGGACCGCACACAGCAATCCCTGGATCCTCCAAGGCCGGTCCTCTCTTACTTTTGAGGATTAATTATTCCTGAACACACGTTTCCCGGTCCTTAAAGACCTATAATCGAGGCGCCTCGCATTCCAACAACCACACAGGTGAAAAGTAGATATAAATGTCAAGGCTGGGAGGTCACTGACACCACCATAGCTAGAAAGAAACGTCGTGCACTCCTTGGGTCCTTCTCCCATTTTTGACTCATACCGGGGTGTGAGGCTCGCGAATTCACGTTATACACAAATCTACGTTACACAGACCATGCTTTGATCATCAACCACAAGACTTTGCTTTGCAACAGAAACCTTGATCATATGCCACTCAGGCGTGCCACACAGGCAATCCACTCCATGCGACTGATTTCTATCAATACATAACCTCTGAGCTCGTACGTCTCAGAGAAGGGCGTTAGGCAAGAGAATAAATTCTCCGCCGCCAAACAGATATATATTTAAGAGAGATCAATCGGCACAGAACAAAATCCAATGTCAGACACACAGTCCATTTACAAGTCCGTTCTGGGTCTGAACGAAACCAAAGGCACCAATTCCTCGCATATCCGTACAATCAACAGTATGTTTGGACGGCTACTACTACAGCTCCTTCACGGTAGCTACTCCGATCACAAGCATCAGTAGCGCCCACCCATCCAATGTGAAGATCGTCGGTCTTCAACCGTCTTCGACTCTTCGACTTCTCAACGTCGATCGATTATTTGAAATGAGATAAACTCGGACTTTCCAAATAACCCACGTATATTTAGATTTTCAAATCAATTAATCACATGGTTGGACTATTCAACATTCACATTTCAATTCTTTAGTTATAATTTTCATGTTAAATACATTCAACCATCACATATCAAGCAAACACAACAAAATTGGTTTATTTCCACTATATATCGTCTATAGTAATTTATAACGATATATCGCCATTTTTATTTATTTTAAAACGGCCATATTTAATTAAACGATGTTTCAGGTCGTGCCGATGCACTGGCGCTGTTTTCCACTAATTTTGTTTTACACATATTTGAAAATCTAATCGTTGGATCTTCACAAATTTTATATCATTAGGAAGGTCATTTCAAAATGAATCCAACGGTTTCGGTTTTGGGAAAATCCGACGGTCGGATCTTCCATACTAGCCGTTTGAAGTTACGATTTCAATTTACGAACTACAGCGTCGTTATTCGATTTAATTTAATTATATTTATATATATATATATAAATATAATCGTTTCTGGTGTTGTTTTTCTTCAGATTTGAATTAAACATTCCAGACAATCCAACCGTCGGATCTTCACATAGTTGGTGCCGTTGGAAAGATATTTCCAAGGCGAACCCAACGGTTGCGGTTTCAGGAAAATCCAATGGTCGGATTTCTCGCACTAGTCGTTTGAAATCACGGTTTCAAGACACGAACTGCACGGCCACGTTTTGTTTTGATTTTATTTATATTTATATATTTGTATAAATATAGTTCATTCAAAAATTCCTATATCGTTTTCACTTCAAATATTTCACTAACGCCTTTAAATTTTGGAAAATTTCGCTATAACCTCCTTTATACGGGAGGGGCTGGGAAAATTCCCAAAGAGCCACACGGGCGTCTCATATCAAAAAGAAAAAGAAAAAGCCAAGCGGCTAGCCAACAGGCTCATAAAATCATCACCCAAACAAAACAGTAAATGTGTACCTATTTGTCGGGCACAAAATTTTATTCCTCTTCTCTAGCCCCTTTGCTATAACCTGTTCAATAAATATGCATGTACATATATACAATTCTTATCACTTCACATTTTCCATTCAACTTCATATTTGATTTATTTCGGTTTAAAAGCACCATTCATTTAAATGTTGCATGCATAGGCAAAAATCATATCATTAGCTAATTAATGTATATTTCAACTCATGCATATTTATATGAACAAGTGGCTATTTTTAACACTTCACATTTCAAAGATGATAATTTTGGCGAACTAAATTATATTTCAACACATGACTATCTTATTTAGTTCCTATGCATGTTAAAAATAATATTTCTTCACAAATAATTATTTCAACGCCCGCATATCTTTAGCATATCCCATATATGATAAAAATGATATTTTTATCATTTAAAATATTTATTCGACAAATGAATGTTTCCAACACTTTATAATTTCAATAAAAATGTAACTTTTATTGTTCGATCTTTTTATTCAACACATGAACTTTTTATTGTTGAAACTATTTATATATAAGGAAAATATTTTTCATACTTCATATATATTATAAAAATGTGATTTTTATTGTTTAAACACTTCATTCATTCATAAATGAATTCAATTTTCACACATCACTTTTCAACACATGAACATTTCCACACATGGATATAGTTTCAACATATGACTTCAAATTCAACGCATGAAGATAATTTCAACATATGAAAATAATTCTAACACATGAATATTATTCAAAATTTCGGCAGCATAACGGCAGGGTAGTTAAAACCGGCACCTTCCCTAGTACGGCTCCTCGCTCTACCTTAAAACCTCACGGTTTTTGACAATGGGGATTCATGCATCTAATTCGCACGCAGGCGGCATGTTTTATTTTTATTTCCACAAATATTTCCAATTCATTTCAATCACCAATGGGTATTTTTCAACCACAACCAAACAATATCAACCACAAACAATTATTCAACCATTCGTATTTTTCATCCAATATTTCACACCAATTCACAACAATAAATATCGTACATGGTTTGTGGACGAGGGGAGTATATATATATATATATATTATTGCTATATTTCACTTGCATTTCAACACATCTATCAATTATTCTTTGCATGTATAATTCATACTTCGCTCATATAGCTTACACCACGCATGTACACGAGGTATACTACACGTGTGTAATTTATATTTCGCTTATATAATTTTTACACGACATTTTCCATTCAAATTCATTTAATTTAGATTTCTCACATTGGTTTGCGGAGTGCTAAAAATCGTAGATGATTCAGAAAAATCTGCGGCTTCTTCTATGTGGTAGAGAGCTTCTCGTCAACACACCAAAAAGATATGATTTTTCCAAGTGCAAACATCAAAAAGGACTCACCTTTCTAAGTGGTTCGAAAGTAGGGTTGGGTTTTCGTGAAATCCGTTGCACGTGGGGACGATTGGAGGTGCTAACGTGGAAGAGGGAGGAGAGGCGGTCCTATCGGTGGTGGTTTGGGGGTGGCTCGGTGGCTCCTATGGCGATCGACGGCACTGGGAAGTGGGCGACTTCCTGGGCCCGATTCAGGCGGAGGCGGCGACGAGAGGTGGAGGGAGTTGGTCGGATTTGAAGAGGAGGAGGAGGCGGTTCGATTCTGGGTGGTGGCGGTGGCAATGGGAGGCTGAGGCGGCGGCGATCGGTCGGAGGAGTTTTGAACGGGTTTCGCCGTTCGTTTCAGAGGAGCGGGTTTTTTTATTTAAATTTATGAAAGAAAAATTCTGATTGGGAGATATATATATTATTCAGAAAATTAGGGTTTTCCCATACGAACTCCTTTTCAAGTCCAACGACTGTCGCCCCTAGCTAAATACTCCCATCTCGGACACAATGGGATATGTTTCGTTGGCCAATTCGACTGTTACAGTCAGTTATTTTTCAAATTAAAGTATAAAACATTTAATTTTTAACTCTGAACGTACATTTCAATTTGCCAGGGCCACAAACTGATTCGAAAAATTCCAGAAAAATTAATCTAGCTATGTTTTGATGCTACGGTCCCAACAAAACTAGATTCGTCGAATTCTGAGATCGTTTGAAAAATGGCCATTTTCTGGTCGATCCAATTTAACAGAAATTGACCAAACACATTTTCTTTTGCCATGCTCACATACTAGCTTCAAAAATTATGAAATTTGAAACCTAGCAATAATTTGACATCCCGGATCCAACAAAAGTGGTTTCGTCGAATTCCGAGGTCGTTTGCAAAATATCTAATTTCTAGGGCTATATATTCTGTATAGCGACCTTTCTGAAAATTCATTCGGCCATAACTTTTGATTCCCATTATGAAACTTCGATTTTTCAGATTCGTTAGAAAGGTATTGATAAACAGATTTAAATATTATTGGTTTCGCTAAAATCCGTTATATTTTCCACCCTGCACAGTTAGTCAAAGTTTGAATTCAAATTTTCAAACTGACTCACTATTTCTAATTCACTATTTTATTGAAATATTCTATTTCAATCGTTTAAATTCCTTTGAAATCACCAATTTAAAATTTTTTAAATTGGCCCGTATTTTCCAGGTTATTACAGACAGGGCCGGTCCACCGATGTGGATTAAAATTCCTGAACACTACGTTTCCCCGCCCTATGGGGCGTAAGTGAGCCAACGAATGACTCCATCGGTCCCGGATCGACCGATATAACCGAGGCGCCTCGCTATCCATCATCCACATAAGTAAAATGTCAGGCCGTGTAAAAACACTGACACAACTCCTAGCTAGGAAGAAACGCATGCCCTCCCCGAGGTCCTTCTCCCGTTTCTGATTCATACCGGGGTGTGAGGTTCGCGAATTCACGTTATACACAAAGCTACGCCACATAGGCGGTGCTTTGATCATCAATCACAAGACATTGCTTTTCAACAGAAACCCTGATCACTGCATCTTAGCATGTCACACAGGCAATTCACACCATGCAACTGATGGCTATCAATCACATAGAATAAATTCCAATGTCAGACACATAATGTGACGGCCCGCCCCGCACCAGCCTGCATTTCCTCCGAAAGTGCGCTGTACACATGCCCGACTAGCACGGGACGGTCGTCAGAAGAAAGGAAAGAAGGGAATGAACTAATCAAGGAACCTGTAGAATGTCTCACAGCGCATGGAATAAAATATAATAATAGTATACTTGACACAAAACAGGTGAGACAGTGCATAAGCTGATAACTAAAATCAACATCAATCATCAGAGCAACGGAAATCCAAATACAGCTTATTACAATTTTCCAAATTTACTGTCTCTAAACAAAAGAAAGCTAAAGTAGAAGATGCACCACCAATGCCCCAGCAGTGATCTTCAACAACACAGGGAGAATATTATATATATATATATATATATATTACGTGGAAGCCTCCTGCTCGTCTCCGGATCATCTACCCGTGCATCACCAGCTAACCTATCTCTAGTCTGCTCGTGTGAGCACCCAGAGTAATAAGAGGAGACATAAGACTCTGGGTCAGACATAAAGCCTGGTATGAGCGATAAGCATCTAAACAGAATAATAACAGGTATACTAAACCATACCTGAACCTGGACCTACAACCAAAGAGTTAGTACCACATACCGTACAATACTCAAAGGTGCCATAATAAATAGTGCATGAATACGGGGGTGGGGTGTGCATGTCATAATGATAGCAGACAACTCAACCATAGCAACCATCCTCACATCTCTCACTCAGTGCGTAAAGCATACGATGTCCACCACCGTCAATCACTAGACCCATTGAAGTAGTGACGGAGTTCAACTTGTACAACTACTGCTACTACCAAGCTTACAACATGGAGTCATGACCAAATCTTTACAAATGACCCCACTTCATTGGTTTATAGCCCTTTAGTCGTACCTAGGCCATTGCAGCCCTGAATCCGTTCATGTACTTCCCATACATAGTGATCCAAAGTTGTAAACATCGACTGCCCCTTGGCACACGTCCCGCAGCAAAGCCCAATCATGAAGTGAACTCATCGGTTCCCAACTGGATCCTGAGCTCTAACTTCTCATATTGGACTACCTTTGCATCTCGGGTTATTGGTCAATACTGGGTCGGGTCAGGTTCTCCCTCTAGCCATCGGTTCGGGTCGGGTTCTTCCTATGTAGCGGTTCGGTTCGGGTTCGTAGCGTTGCATCGGGTCGGGTCAGGTGTTCCACTTCGGGTCGGGTCGGGGGTCCTCCTCCGGGTCGGGTCGGGTGCCATCTCCCTTCCAGTTCGTGCTTCCGCTCCGATTCGCTCCTTCGTTTCTTCATTTGCTCCGATCCAGTTCCTTCGTCCTACTTCAGTCCGAACCCTTCCTCCTTCAGTCGATCCGATCCGAGCTCTTCGTCCTTAAGTCGATCCGATTTCTCCTCCTTTATCCGATCCGATCCCAGTTCAATTAGCGTGGCCTTCCTTTTTGCCAATTGTCTCAAGTGTCCAGTTCCGATCCGATCAGATCCCTTGCCCAGTTCAACTCATCCGATCCGAGCCTCCATATCCGATCCTATCCGGTCCAGAACCTGCACTTTTCTGCAACTCTTCCAGCAAATAATTTACGCCATTCGACAATGTTTTTGACAAATCTAACACTTCTAATCAATCGTAAAACACTCCATAGAGTCATAGCAACCACAAACAGCAAAACAACAATTCAATTAAATCAAAATGGATCAAAAGTGGCTAAAACCTCACATTTTCCCATAATCCCTCTTAATCATGTTTAAGCACATACTTAGTAAAACTTAATCAAATCGTCTAAATTTTCTAACAGAGGCATAAAATATTATTTAAGAATTTCTAAACATTTTTCTAGAATTTATTAGTGTATAAATTCGCTAATCTTCACTAATTACCCTTAATTAACTGTAATTAGTGTCAAAACTATGCAAATCACTCACCTTGGCCACAAAATAAAACACCAAATCTGAAATACTCTCTGTTTGGGTCGAATTTCTATGTATAGCAGCAGCTCCAACCTTGCTTTGTTGCTATTTGGCCTTGCTTTGATGTAGTTTAGGTTCAATCTTCATTAAAAATGTGTTTTGGAGTGGTTTTAGAGGATGGAAGCCATTACTAAGGTCTCAAGAAGGTTTCTGGCGGCTCAAAACTGAAATGAAAGTGATTTCCTAACCCTAATCAGTCCTCCTGAAACTTGTTTCAGCCATATCTCCCAAACGGTGAGTCCGTTTGGCTAACGTGACCACTCTACGGAATTGTAAACCATCATCCGGAGCCAATGGAAGTGGTTTTAGGTCAAAATTCCTTCCTAGTCAAAATTTATGGCCAAAACAGTGCCAACTAGGGGTAAAATGGTCATTTAAAAATCGGGAAAAATCATGAACATGGGAAATGACCCCAAGAGTCGTCTCCCAAAGTTACATGACCATACGACTTCGTATGTGAAAGAAATAAATATCCTACGATCCTATGATGCGTAGAATACGGGTCGTTACACTCTTCCCCCCTTAAGAAATTTCGTCCCCGAAATTCCTTAACCCAAAACATACAAAGGATCCCGCATGCCTAACAACCACATACAACCATCAAACATGCAAAACAAGCAAACAAGCCTATCCTAGCATGCGGAAAACTAAATCGAAGTCAAAATCTTACCAGGCAAAGAGTTCTGGGTGTGTCTTCCTAATGTTCTCCTCTGTCTCCCAAGTACAATCATTCTCATCCTCGCCCCACTGAACCTTGACTAGCTTCACCGCCTTCCTTCGAAGTTGCTTCATGTCGTGCTTGACAATACGGGCCGGCTTGCGGTTCCCAACCGCCTCGGGTTCTACTTCGAAGTCCTCCAACTGATCAGGTGAAATAGTCATATCTAAGTCGTGAACGAACTTCCTTAGTTGGGAAACATGAAATACATTGTGAACTCCCGCCATCTTCTCTGGTAAGTCAATTCTATATGCCAAATTCCCGACTAGTTCAAGAACAGGGAATGGGCCAACAAATCTTGGTGCTAACTTGCCTCTCCTGCCAAATCGTATTACGCTCTTCAACGGAGAAATCTTGACAAACACCAAGTCACCAACGGAGAAATTTAAGTCTCTTCTCCTCTTATCAGCATAACTCTTCTGCCTATCTTGGGCAGCCTTCATTCGTTGTTGAATGATCTTAATCTTATCTGAAGTTTCCCTCACCATATCTGGTCCAAGCACAAACTTCTCGCCAGTCTCTATCCAACATGATGGTGAGTTGCACGGTCTTCCGTACAAAGCTTCAAACGGAGCCATACCGATACTGGATTGGTAGCTATTATTATATGCAAACTCTACTAGATGCAAATGGTCATCCCATGATCCACCAAAATCCAATATACACGCTCTCAAGAGATCTTCCAAAATACGATTCACCCTCTCCGTCTGACCGTCGGTCTGAGGATGATATGCGGTACTGAGATGTAACTCTGACCCTAGAGCCTCTTGTAAGCTCTTCCAAAACCCACTAGTGAACAACGGGTCTCGGTCACTCACAATGCTTTTGGGTACTCCATGAAATCTCACTACCCACTTCATATATAATTCTGCTAACTTAGCTGCCGTTCTGGTCGATTTGACTGGTATGAATCTTGCACTCTTAGTCAATCGGTCCACGATTACCCAAATGCTATCATGTCTCGATCTAGTCCTTGGTAAACCATCGATGAAATCCATTGAGACTTGCTCCCATTTCCATTCGGGAATTTCTAATGGCTGTAACAACCCACTAGGCTTCTTTTACTCTGCTTTAACTAGCTGGAAATTCATGCATTTGGACATAAACTTCCCAATGTCCCTTTTCATCCCTTCCCAGTAGTAGGTCCGTTTCATGTCTCGATACATCTTGTTACCACCGGGGTGTATAGTCAGCTTTGAGTGATGACATTCTCTAAGCACTTCATCTCTCAATCCATTGACATTGGGTACAACAAGCTTTCCATTCTTTCTAAGCCATCCATCTCGATCAAGTCCATACACATTCATCTCCTCATCGATACCCATCTCTAACTTGGAGATGATTTCCAATAGGTTAGGATCGTCCCTCTGGCTGGAACCAATCCGCTCTATCAAAGTGGGTCTGATCGCCAAACTAGCTAGCATAACTGGATCCAATTCGCACTTTGGTCTGAAATCAAACCCCGCGATATACTCCAGTTGCTTCCATTCAAGGAACATAGCCCCTAAACTGGCATGTCTTCGACTCAACGCATCGGCTACCGCATAGCCCTTTCCTGGTGTGTATGCGATGTCAAAATCATAGGAAGCTAAGAACTCTAACCATCTCTGCTGACGGAGATTCAGATCTTTCTGAGAGAAGAGATACTTTAACGACTTATGATCTGTAAACAGCTCAAAACTTTCTCCCAAGAGATAGTGTCTCCACATCTTTAATGCAAATACAATCGCTGCCAATTCCAAATCATGGGTAGGATACTTCTTCTCATGTGGCTTTAGCTGTCGACTAGCATAAGCTACAACCCTACCTCCTTGCATCAATACTGCACCTAGTCCGGTACCACAAGCATCCGTGTATACCATCATCTCTTCATTCCCTTTAGGAATGACTAACACTGGTGCACTTGTCAACTTGTCCTTTATACTATTGAATGCATTCTCGCACCTTTCATCCCAGACAAAAGCTTGATTCTTCTTGGTCAACTGGGTCAATGGTGTTGCTAACTTGGAGAAACCTTGGATAAACTTACGATAATATCCAGCTAACCCCAAGAAACTTCTTACATCTGTTGCATTCTTGGGCGTAGGCCAATCTTGTACCGTAGCCACCTTCGCCGGGTCCACGGCAATACCATTCTATGATACAACATGGCCCAAGAACCTCACTTCCCTCTTCCAGAAGTGACTCTTAGAAAACTTTGCTTTCAATTGGTGTTTTCTCAACACCTCCATCACTACTCTTAAATGTTCCTTGTGTTCTTCCTCTGTCCTCGAATAGACCAAAATATCATCAATGAACACAAGGACAAACTTATTCAACTGATCTCTGAATACCCTATTCATAAGATCCACAAAATATGTTGGGGCATTGGTCAGCCCGAATGGCATGACCAACCATTCATAAAATCCAGATGGCGTTCGAAATGCCGTTTTGGCTATACTCTCAGCTTCCAGTCTAAGCTGGTGAAAACCTGTCGCGAGATCCAACTGAGAAAATACTCTCGCGCCACTCAACTGATCGAACAAATCATCTATCCGCGGTAGAGGATACTTGTTCTTCCTCGTCACTTTATTCAACTCGCGGTAGTCTACACACAAACGAAGGGAACCATCCGCCTTGGTAGCAAACACAACTGGTGCTTCCCATTCAGAAACACTCCTTCTGATAAATCCCTTCTTCAAAAGATCGCTGACTTGCACCTCGAGCTCTTGCTGCTCTCTTGGTGCCATACGACGAAGTGGCATCACTATAGGTCTGGCATCTTTTACCAAATCAATACGAAACTCAATCTCTCGGTGTGGTGGAAGTCCGGTCACTTCTTCGAAAACATCCGGATACTGGCCAACCACGGGCATACCTGACAACTCACTATGCGGAATGTCGAGAGAGTTTAGAAAACTAGCCAATACCCCCTTACTAGGTAGAGCACCAAACACTATCCTCCGCCCATCATCCGCTCTAGCTGTCACTAAAAAGCCCTCACAGTTTACCACCACCCCGTATCTTTGGAGCCAATCTACTCCCAAAATAATGCCAAACCCAGTAAAGCCCAAAATAAAGCAATCACAAACAAACATGCATCCATGACTCGATAGGACCACATTACGACAAATCATGCTAAGGCTAGTCGAACCACCAATCGGGTTCGTCACTACTAAAGGTCTTACGACAATCTCGGGCTCCAATCCCAACCTATTTACCAGGTCACTAGATATGAAAGAACTGGAAGCTCCGGTATCAAATAAAACTCTAACAGGAACATCATAAACAGAAAGCATACCTTGAATGACGACATTCTTTCCCTTCTCCGCCGCTGTTGGGGCATTCGACGAAGAAGGAATAGCATTAAGGGCGTAGGCTTTCACTATTTGCTTTTCTTTAGGGGGTTGCGGACACTTGTCCTTGTGATGTCCCATTTGGCCACAGTTGAAGCACTTCCTATCTGCTGGCTTGGCCCGACAATTACTTGCATAATGGCCCTTCTTACCACAGCTGAAGCACTCAACATCTTGCTTATTCTTTTTCTTCTGGCCATCCTTAGTCTGACTCTGCTTTCTCTTATTCTGGGAACCACCCTTGCCTCCACCACTTGCTTGTGGCTTTGGCTCATCTGCGGATGCAACCTCAGTCTTCGGCTTAGGGTAGAGACTTTCTGATCTTAATGCTTTCCCCACAATCGATTCAAACGTCTCATCGATGTGGTTAATAAGTCTTTCCCCCAAGTACTGATCCAAACCAGTTATGAATTTCTCATTCTTTTTCTCGGCAGTATCAATAAGAAATAACCCATATTTTGACAAAGTGTCAAATTCAGCAATATACTCCGAGACAGCTCTGCCATTCTGCTTGAGCTCTAAGAATTTCTTAAACAGCACTGACTTCTGAGCAGCTGGAATGAACTTCTCGCTAAAGCGAGCCTTAAACTGCTCCCAAGTAATCTGATCTTCGGGAGTAGCTGCCTTTATAGCATTCCACCAATTCATTGCCCGCCCTTGCAGCTGACGGGACGCTAGCTTTCTCTTCATCGCATCCTCGATACCCAAATCCTCGAAGATACGTTCGCAACTATCCAACCAATCCTGAACATCCGTGGCCGACTCCGTTCCGTGGAACGGCTTCCCACCAAGGCTAGTATAATACTTATTCAGCTTGGCGAAGTAGACTCTTGGTGCCTGCACTATTGGACCACCAACATTTCCACCATTGGGAGCTGCCCTCTGTACATCTCTAAGCATCTCTCTCATGAGGTCAGTAAACATCGTCCTCATGTCAGCAGCATTCCCATTATTGGCTCCCCTATGAGCACCTCTAAAATATCGGCTCATCGTCAATCTGAAAAAGGTAACGATTAACGACTCCATAGTGGTGCTAGTGCAGTACGACTTCATCCTTATACTAGTAATAGTATATATATAGCTTTTAAAAACCAAAGTAATCACAAATACGCTCTCTCGTATACGTATATTATCTCTCCCTGATAACTTCCCTAGGTAAACTACGCAACCTAGAGCTCTGATACCAAGTGTGACAGCCCGCCCCGCACCAGCCTGCATTTCCTCCGAAAGTGCGCTGTACACATGCCTGACTAGCACGGGACGGTCGTCAGAAGAAAGGAAAGAAGGGAATGAACTAATCAAGGAACCTGTAGAATGTCTCACAGCGAATGGAATAAAATATAATAATAATATACTTGACACAAAACAGGTGAGGCAGTGCATAAGCTGATAACTAAAATCAACATCAATCATCAGAGCAGCGGAAATCCAAATACAGCTTATTACAATTTTCCAAATTTACTGTCTCTAAACAAAAGAAAGCTAAAGTAGAAGATGCACCACCAATGCCCCAGCAGTGATCTTCAACAACACAGGGACAATATTATATATATATTACGTGGAAGCCTCCTGCTCGTCTCCGGATCATCTACCCGTGCATCACCAGCTAACCTGTCTCTAGTCTGCTCGTGTGAGCACCCAGAGTAATAAGAGGAGACATAAGACTCTGGGTCAGACATAAAGCCTGGTATGAGCGATAAGCATCTAAACAGAATAATAACAGGTATACTAAACCATACCTGAACCTGGACCTACAACCAAAGAGTTAGTACCACATTCCGTACAATACTCAAAGGTGCCATAATAAATAGTGTAAGAATACGGGGGTGGGGTGTGCATGTCATAATGATAGCAGACAAATCAACCATAGCAACCATCCTCACATCTCTCACTCAGTGCGTAAAGCATACGATGTCCACCACCGTCAATCACTAGACCCATTGAAGTAGTGACGAAGTTCAACTTGTACAACTACTGCTACTACCAAGCTTACCACATAGAGTCATGACCAAATCTTTACAAATGACCCCACTTCATTGGTTTATAGCCCTTTAGTCGTACCTAGGCCATTGCAGCCCTGAATCCGTTCACGTACTTCCCATACATAGTGATCCAAAGTTGTAAACATCGACTGCCCCTTGGCACACGTCCCGCAGCAAAGCCCAATCATGAAGTGAACACATCGGTTCCCAACTGGATCCTGGGCTCTAACTTCCCATATTGGACTACCTTTGCATCTCGGGTTATTGTCAATACTGGGTCGGGTCGGGTTCTCCCTCTAGCCATCGGTTTGGGTCGGGTTCTTCCTCTGTAGCGGTTCGGTTCGGGTTTGTAGCGTTGCGTCGGGTCGGGTCGGGTGTTCCACTTTGGGTCGGGTCGGGGGTCCTCCTTCGGGTCGGGTCGGGTGCCATCTCCCTTCCAGTTCGTGCTTCCGCTCTGATTCGCTCCTTCGTTTCTTCATTTGCTCCGATCCAGTTCCTTCGTCCTACTTCAGTCCGAACCTTTCCTCCTTCGGTCGATCCGATCCGAGCTCTTCGTCCTTAAGTCGATCTGATTTCTCCTCCTTTATCCGATCCGATCCCAGTTCAATTAGCTTGGCCTTCCTTTTTGCCAATTGTCTCAAGTGTCCAGTTTCGATCCGATCAGATCCCTTGCCCAGTTCAACTCATCCGATCTGAGCCTCCATATCCGATCCGATCCGGTCCAGAACCTGCACTTTTCTGCAGCTCTTCCAGCAAATAATTTACGCCATTCGACGACGTTTTTGACAAATCTAACACTTCTAATCAATCGTAAAACACTCCATAGAGTCATAGCAACATGTAATAGCAACCACAAACAGCAAAACAACAATTCAATTGAATCAAAATGGATCAAAAGTGGCTAAAACCTCACATTTTCCCATAATCCCTCTTTATCATGTTTAAGCACATACTTAGTAAAACTTAATCAAATCGTCTAAATTTTCTAAAAGAGGCATAAAATATTATTTGAGAATTTCTAAACATTTTTCCAGAATTTATTAGTGTATAAATTCGCTAATCTTCACTAATTACCCTTAATTAACTGTAATTAGTGTCAAAACTATGCAAATCACTCACCTTGGCCACAAAATAAAACACCAAATCTGAAATACTCTCTGTTTGGGTCGAATTCCTATGTATAGCAGCAGCTCCAACCTTGCTTTGTTGCTATTTGGCCTTGCTTTGATGTAGTTTAGGTTCAATCTTCACTAAAAATGTGTTTTGGAGTGGTTTTAGAGGATGGAAGCCATTACTAAGGTCTCAAGAAGGTTTGTGGCGGCTCAAAACTGAAATGAAAGTGATTTCCTAACCCTAATCAGTCCTCCTATACCTCTAAACCCAAAATTCCCCTTTGGGCCTAGCTGCTAATCACCCGGTTAAGCCCAATTAAGCTGTTTTTCACCATCTGAAACTTGTTTCAGCCATATCTCCCAAACGGTGAGTCCGTTTGGCTAATGTGACCACTCTACGGAATTGTAAACCATTATCCGGAGCCAATGGAAGTGGTTTCAGGTCAAAATTCCTTCCCAGTCAAAAGTTATGGCCAAAATAGTGCCAACTAGGGGTAAAATGGTCATTTAAAAATCGGGAAAAATCATGAACATGGGAAATGACCCCAATAGTCGTCTCCCAAAGTTACATGACCATACGACTTTGTATGTGAAAGAAATAAATATCCTACGATCCTATGATGCGTAGAATGCGGGTCGTTACACATAATCCATTTACAAGTCCATTCTTGGTCGGAATGAAACCGGAGGCACTATATACCTCGCATATCCATCGATCTCCACGTACGTCCGGACGATCACCACTCATTATCCATATTTCGGGATGCCTCCCAATCAGGACATCAGTTACCATCCAAACGAGGTGAAGATCGGCCTTCGACCACCGTCTTTATCTTCGATTAATTATCATCGATTCAGTTATTCAGAATGGGATAAACCCGGTCTTTCTGAGCAACTCGCGTATATAATAAACAAGTGCAACACAAACACACATGTGCATCATTTCAATTCATTAGTCGCTAACCGTAAATCAGTAAGAGAACGATTTCCCAAATATTAACCCCGAAGGCCGAAACCAACATCAGATCAACATCCAGGAAACCATTCGACTTATCCAACCTTTAGTTAGTTTCTAAATTTCACATCCATATCGTTTATAATATTTTATAATGATTTATCGCTATTTTTATTTATTTTAAAATAGCCAATTTATTCAAAATGACGCTTCGGGCCATAACGCGGCCGTGGCGCTGTTTTTCTTCAGATTTGATTTACACATATCTGAAAATCTAACCGTTGGATCTTCACAAAATTTATATCATTAGAAAGATCTTTTCAAAATGAATCCAACTGTTCCAGTTTTGGGAAAATCCGACGGTCGGATCTCCCGGTATAATCGTTTGAAGTTTCGATTTCAAAATACGAAATGCAGCGTCGTTATTCGATTTAATATAACTATATATATATATATATATATATATATATATATATATATATATAATCGGTTCTGGCGCTGTTTTTCTTCAGATTTGAATTAAACATTCCAGACAATCCAACCGTTGGATTTTTACAAACTTGGTGCCGTTGGAAAGATATTTCCAAAGCGAACCCAAAGGTTGCGGTTTCGGGAAAATCCGATGGTCGGATCTCCCGCACTAATCGTTTGAAATCACGGTTTCAAAATACAAACTACAGCTTCGTTATTCGATATATTTCAATTCTATTTATATATATATATCGATTCTTCGATTTCAAAACTATATGATTTTCATACATTTGATGTAACAACCCGTATTTCGATAACATGATTAAAGACGAGAATCAAGGCAGAATTTAATTTTAAATTCTGAATCAAGTGAAACAGACTATGCCATTGCGTTCGTCTCGGAAAAATACGCGAAATAGAGTCCGAGTTTTCGAAAATCGGAGTCCGTATGACCAAGATATGGCCTCGCGAAGTTTCACGAAAAATTCCCAAATTAAAGTATACTTAATTAAGTGAAATGGGTTGCGCAGAAAAATATATATATATATATATTGATATATATATATATAAATATATATATATATATAATTGAAAATTAAATAAATAAATATGCAAAAATGTTCAAAACAGCAAATTGGGAGAGGGGAATAACCGAACCGGCCGATTTTTGAGGTCGACCCTAGCTCGCTGGGTCGACTAGGGGTTAATCCAGGGTGTTTGGCTGTCAACCCGTGGGCCGATTCGCTCAAATGCAGATTTTGCATTTGGATGGTTCTCATGGTTCATCTTTAATCTAAAGGCCCTAGATGGTTCCTACACTTGACTTCTTCCCCAAGACATGCTTTGATGGCTTGGATTGAATCTAGGTTTAATCCTATGGCCTAAAACACTTGCCTAATCTATAAATAAGACCCTAACCTATCCTAAATCCTCATTATTCATTCATGCAACTAAACTATGGCAAAATTTCTACTCTCATGGCCTCCACTCAACTATCCTAGCCTCCACTTCATTTCTATGAAAGGTTTCATGATCATGAGAGTGTTAGAGAGTTCCTATGCTAGTATGAGAGCCTCTCAAGTTGATTTCAAGGCAAAAGCTTTGATCTTTGTTCATAAAGATGGTGTTTTTGTTGATTTGGGGCATCCATCTTTGGGTTTTTGGGTGATGGCATGCATAGGCTTCCTCACAAGCTTTAGTTTAATCGATTTAGGCCTTCAAAGAAATGTAAGCCCTTTCCCTACTCTTAGATATTAACTATGAAGTTAAATGTTCATGTTGCAAGTTTGGGGTTTGATCATTGAGTATGATACATGCTATCATGCCATGCAAGTTTATGAAGTCATTATCTTGATCTTGTGAGCTAAAAGCTACAACCTTTATGTTGAAATGTTGCATTAGGAAACATGAGAACCCTCATAACCTTTATGTCAACTTGCATATGAAGTCATAACCCTTATATGATGATATATGCGAGTTACTAGTCATCATTCCATATCTTTTGTCACCATGATTCGCTTATGTGCCAAGTTTGGGTTTATGCATGTTTTGAGGCTTAAGAATGTAACATGCAAGTTAATAAACACATTTGTGCCTCATTTGCCACCATGATTAACTTGTGGCTTAATATCCATTTTTGTCATGCCTTTGCCAAGTCTCTTCTTTTAATCCATTACGTTGTCGCGAACGTATATGCGAGTTTAAAAGCGTTGGGTTATGTTATGGGTAATTTCTAATGACATGAAAATACAACTTGAAAACATGACTTGAAATATAACATGGAAGTTGACATGTAAGTATGCATAAAAACATAAGCTTGGGAATTTACCTATTAAGTTAGGTCTACCCTTTGGGAATTTACCTATTAAGTTAGGTCTACCCAAATGCTTGAAAACTTGTAACATGTTTTGGGAAACATGATGGACATGACACTTAGATCATATAAGTGTGGCCAACTCGAGGTTGGGTTGAGTTTGCAACGTAAAACTACCCGGAACCGACCGGCCTAACTAGTAGTTGCAAACAATAGGACCCAATGTGAGAAGTTGGTCATGTTGTGCTTGAACCCGAGGTTAGACCAAGTTGTGGTGTAAAGCTACCCGGAACCGACCGGCTTAACTAGTAACCACAACAAAGTCTAATGTGAGAGGTGAAGGTGCATTAAGTAATTAATGCCACATGATAGGGTTAAGTTAATTTGATTAATGACTCTTAACCAAATATGACATGGGTAAATGGGTTAAGTAAATTGGTTAGGCTAATGATACTTAACAAAACATGACAAGGTTGGGTAGGTTAAGTGATTTGATTTGCCTAATGACGCTTAACCATTTTTATACGACTAGTGGACGGGGATTAAGTTAACCAACACTTAATCAATCCAACATGATAATTTGGCAAGGTTAAGTAAGTTTTCTTAATGACACTTAACCATACAAGATGATTAGGGGATGGGGTTAAGTAATTTACGCTTAACTAATCTGACACGGTAATTAGATGGGGTTAAGTAATCCACACTTAACTAATCTAAACACGGTAATTCGATGGGGTTAAGTTAAACACTTAACCAATTTAAACTCGGTAATTCAATGAGGTTAAGTAACCAATACTTAACCAACTTAACGTGATAATTTAATGGGGTTAAGCAACTTATACTAAACCAATTATACATGATGATTTGATGGGGTTAAGTAACTTACACTTAACCAATCTAATACGCGGACCTGATAAGGTTAAGTCACAAGACCTTTTTAGAATATACTTAACCATTGTAGTACGATTAGAGGATGGGGTTAAGCCAACTTATACTTAACCAATCCGACTTGATAATTTGATGGGATTAAGATAATCTATGCTTAATCGATCTAGCAAGATAATCCGATAGGATTAAGGTAAGCTAGTACTTGACTAATTTGACTTGATAGGGTTAAGTCATGAGCCTCTGGGTACACTTAACCAACTTGCGGGACTAAGTCTTGAACATAAATACTTAGCCAATCTTTGACGTGATTCGTGGGCGGGTTAAGTCATGGACTTGAATGATAACACTTAACCCAATAGACAAACCCTAGCTAGAAGAACTAGGTAGAAAACCGTGGTTAATCAAGGATAACGGGAAAGGAAGCTAAGTGGTAAACCTTAGTTAAGGGTAACTAAGTAATAATTCTTAGCTAAGGACATAGGACTAATTCTCAAAACAATGAGTAACCTGATACGGTAGGTGCAGAGCAGATGTACAGGATAGATACCATGGGACGTTATACGTGATAGATATCTTGGGATATTATACTTGATAGAAACCTGACGATGTGATACCTTGTTTTATCTTGACATCGTAATTTATCATGACACCTTAGTTCACCTGAGTTCAGTAGTTCATCCTGTTATTTTGATTTAGCTTATCTATCTTCTTATCATGCTTATGTTCATCTCAGTTTCTCATGTCAGTTAACTTTACTAGTTTTTATACTAATAGTAGATAGGGCTTACTCAGTCTTTTTGACTGACCCGTTTTGTTTCGCCTCTTTTCTTCCGTTCCCCCCCCCCCAGGTTACAGGGAGGAAACACTGCTGTTTAGTTCGGACTTCTTCTGCTTGAAGGTCATCATGGATGGCTTGGACTTTTCCTGGCTATGGCTACTTTACTGTTTTTATTTGGGGAATAATTTATGAAAAAGTCTTTATGCTTCTTTACTATTGCAAGACAGGTTTTGATGTACTCTGATGTAAAAGGCTTTAGACCTTATGTATTCATGTTTATGAAAGTTCGATTTTACTTCCGCTATTTTATATGTTCTGTCTTGTGATATTTCTGTGCGTGTTTACCAATAATGCCCCTCTAAAGCTAGTGCATTCCTTTGCGAGTGACCCTAGCGGAGGCGGGGTGTTACATTTGGTATCAGAGCAGAAGGTTACCAGACTGAGCAAAAGTTTTTAAAACCTTCTGAAAACTATTTGGAAAACCGTTTATAAAGAAGCATTTTTCAAGAAAAGTTTGTTTTAAAAAGGCTATTCCCCAAAAGCCATTAGCACCATCCTTTGATTCCTTGATTAAATCTCGTTTCCTTTCTTTCCTCCATCTGTGGTCACAGTAGTTCTCACTGTGACTAATCTTTGTCTAGCCACGTAGGTGTTTCCCGTACGATGGAGGTGGTTCTCGAGAGACCCATTGCCGTGTTACAAGAAAGGATAATAAAGAGAAAGGGTAAAGGGTACGAGTTTAAGGATGAGCAACTTGTTGGTATGGCTCAACCCAGAATGAGAGAGAAAGATGAACAATGAAACCCATGACGAGAGAGTACCTTTGGCATGGTGAAACGGGGCAGATAGTTAAGTATCATGGGACAAGGACAAGATCATCGGGAGGGCAGTAGTATGCTCTCATTTCTAGGGTACCTCGGAAGGAGGGTAACGATCTTGTTAAAGGTTTAGCTTTTCTTCTCTATCATCCCGTTAGGACTTCGGTTTGATCATCGTATCATTTTAGTCTGCTTCGATAGTTGAGTCTCTGCACCTTAAGTACTAGCGTAATAGAGAATCCCATTTTTGTCTCAAGTCCTGTGGAGAATCGGTCCATTTATTCATGACTTGTTTTGGATTTGAGAATGACATGCCTCGGTTATGGATGGATTCTAGGGATGAAGTGGTTATCCAGTAAGGGGTGCCACTCTCGGTTTTGATAGAAGGGTAGTTAGACTCTTGACTAGCCCTCGAAGTCTCGTGGAACCTTTTGGGTTCGGTCATGATTAGTTACCTAGAATCCCTTGATACATTTATTGGAAATTTGAAGGCCGATCGAGTGGTGTACGCCGATAAGACGGATGGTTTATTTCACTTATGCATGGGTTATGGAAATCACCCTAGTAAGTGCACTTGATAACCCGATTGGCATCTGTTTACTTTCAAGAGAAAGTTCTACTACGTGGAATACCTTATGGTACGAGGTCCGAGATTCACTAGTGAATTTTGGAAAGCTTGCATGAGATCATGAGTACGCAGTCATGTTTGCGCTAAGTGTGCGAGTGGAACGAGAGGCGACGAAGAAATGAGTTCCAGCTCATGTAATGGGAACAGGAAATAAGAAGCTACGAAATCGTGAAGTTAAAGGACTGTCAAGGCACAATGGAATTGAGCTCAAGGAAATACGACTTTGATGGTCAAAGACTAGATACGCGCATGATATCTCTTTTTGGGAGTATATCCTTGATCCCTGTTTTCTGTAGAGCTTACTTGTAGGCTATCTTTTGTGGACATCCTCTTGGTCCTATTTTCTGTTACAAACCCCATAAGGAGTTTGTCTTGTTTATCTTCTCGACCCTGTTTCAGGGAATCCTAGGTAGAACCCTATGGATGTAAACATGTATTTGAAACATGTTATGATTGATATGGTTGCAAGTGGTTGCAAGTGGTTGCTCGTGGATGCGCGAATACACATTAGGTGCTAGCTCGACTCGGTCACATTTCATATTGCATATGCACGAGTATTTATACTTGTTTATGGATGAAATCGAATGTGTTATCATGCGGTTGTTGCATATGAATGAATGATTGTGCACGCATATAGTATCTATATGACTAGGACTATTTGCATACATGTTGGATTCATGGCACTATACGTATTTTTGCATTAGAAAGATTATTCAGGCCTGATCATTAGCATTAGCTAAGAAACATGTACACACACGTCTTGCATATATTCATACAGCATTAGAAATCATCTAAGGACAATGGTTGCTCGTGGATGATGTTTTGAGTAGATGGATGATGGATGGTAGGATATGTTCTTCCTAACTTGGAGATTTCGGGGACGAAATCCTAAAAGGTGGGGAGAATGTAACAACCCGTATTTCGATAACATGATTAAAGACGAGAATCAAGGCAGAATTTAATTTTAAATTCTGAATCAAGTGAAACATGCTATGCCATTGCGTTCGTCTCGGAAAAATACGCGAAATAGAGTCCGAGTTTTCGAAAATCGGAGTCCGTATGACCAAGATATGGCCTCGCGAAGTTTCACGAAAAATTCCCAAATTAAAGTATACTTAATTAAGTGAAATGGGTTGTGCAGAAAAATATATATATATTGATATATATATAAATAAATATATATATATATATATAATTGAAAATTAAATAAATAAATATGCAAAAATGTTCAAAACAGCGAATTGGGAGAGGTGAATAACCGAACCGGCCGATTTTTGAGGTCGACCAAGGGTCGACTAGGGGTTAATCCAGGGTGTTTGGCTGTCAACCCGTGGGCCGATTCGCTCAAATGCAGATTTTGCATTTGGATGGTTCTCATGGTTCATCTTTAATCTAAAGGCCCTAGATGGTTCCTACACTTGACTTCTTCCCCAAGACATGCTTTGATGGCTTGGATTGAATCTAGGTTTAATCCTATGGCCTAAAACACTTGCCTAATCTATAAATAAGACCCTAACCTATCCTAAATCCTCATTATTCATTCATGCAACTAAACTATGGCAAAATTTCTACTCTCATGGCCTCCACTCAACTATCCTAGCCTCCACTTCATTTCTATGAAAGGTTTCATGATCATGAGAGTGTTAGAGAGTTCCTATGCTAGTATGAGAGCCTCTCAAGTTGATTTCAAGGCAAAAGCTTTGATCTTTGTTCATAAAGATGGTGTTTTTGTTGATTTGGGGCATCCATCTTTGGGTTTTTGGGTGATGGCATGCATAGGCTTCCTCACAAGCTTTAGTTTAATCGATTTAGGCCTTCAAAGCAATGTAAGCCCTTTCCCTACTCTTAGATATTAACTATGAAGTTAAATGTTCATGTTGCAAGTTTGGGGTTTGATCATTGAGTATGATACATGCTATCATGTCATGCAAGTTTATGAAGTCATTATCTTGATCTTGTGAGCTAAAAGCTACAGTCTTTATGTTGAAATGTTGCATTAGGCAACATGAGAACCCTCGTAACCTTTATGTCAACTTGCATATGAAGTCATAACCCTTATATGATGATATATGCGAGTTACTAGTCATCATTCCATATCTTTTGTCACCATGATTCGCTTATGTGCCAAGTCTGGGTTTATGCATGTTTTGAGGCTTAAGAATGTAACATGCAAGTTAATGAACACATTTGTGCCTCATTTGCCACCATGATTAACTTGTGGCTTAATATCCATTTTTGTCATGCCTTTGCCAAGTCTCTTCTTTTAATCCATTACGTTGTCGCGAACGTATATGCGAGTTTAAAAGCGTTGGGTTATGTTATGGGTAATTTCTAATGACATGAAAATACAACTTGAAAACATGACTTGAAATATAACATGGAAGTTGACATGTAAGTATGCATAAAAACATAATCTTGGGAATTTACCTATTAAGTTAGGTCTACCCTTTGGGAATTTACCTATTAAGTTAGGTCTACCCAAATGCTTGAAAACTAGTAACATGTTTTGGGAAACATGATGGACATGACACTTAGATCATATAAGTGTGGCCAACTCGAGGTTGGGTTGAGTTTGCAACGTAAAACTACCCGGAACCGACCGGCCTAACTAGTAGTTGCAAACAATAGGACCCAATGTGAGAAGTTGGTCATGTTGTGCTTGAACCCGAGGTTAGACCAAGTTGTGGTGTAAAGCTACCCGGAACCGACCGGCTTAACTAGTAACCACAACAAAGTCTAATGTGAGAGGTGAAGGTGCATTAAGTAATTAATGCCACATGATAGGGTTAAGTTAATTTGATTAATGACTCTTAACCAAATATGACATGGGTAAATGGGTTAAGTAAATTGGTTAGGCTAATGATACTTAACAAAACATGACAAGGTTGGGTAGGTTAAGTGATTTGATTAGCCTAATGACACTTATACGACTAGTGGACGGGGATTAAGTTAACCAACACTTAATCAATCCAACATGATAATTTGGCAAGGTTAAGTAAGTTTTCTTAATGACACTTAACCATACAAGATGATTAGGGGATGGGGTTAAGTAATTTACGCTTAACTAATCTGACACGGTAATTAGATGGGGTTAAGTAATCCACACTTAACTAATCTAAACACGGTAATTCGATGGGGTTAAGTTAAACACTTAACCAATTTAAACTCGATAATTCAATGAGGTTAAGTAACCAATACTTAACCAACGTAACGTGATAATTTAACGGGGTTAAGCAACTTATACTTAACCAAATGTACATGATGATTTGATGGGGTTAAGTAACTTACACTTAACCAATCTAATACGCGGACCTGATAAGGTTAAGTCACAAGACCTTTTTAGAATATACTTAACCATTGTAGTACGATTAGAGGATGGGGTTAAGCCAACCTATACTTAACCAATCCGACTCGATAATTTGATGGGATTAAGATAATCTATGCTTAATCGATCTAGCAAGATAATCCGATAGGATTAAGGTAAGCTAGTACTTGACCAATTTGACTTGATAGGGTTAAGTCATGAGCCTCTGGGTACACTTAACCAACTTGTGGGACTAAGTCTTGAACTTAAATACTTAGCCAATCTTTGACGTGATTCGTGGGCGGGTTAAGTCATGGACTTGAATGATAACACTTAACCCAATAGACAAACCCTAGCTAGAAGAACTAGGTAGAAAACCGTGGTTAATCAAGGATAATGGGAAAGGAAGCTAAGTGGTAAACCTTAGTTAAGGGTAACTAAGTAATAATTCTTAGCTAAGGACATAGGACTAATTCTCAAAACAATGAGTAACCTGATACGGTAGGTGCAGAGCAGATGTACAGGATAGATACCATGGGACGTTATACGTGATAGATATCTTGGGATATTATACTTGATAGAAACCTGACGATGTGATACCTTGTTTTATCTTGACATCGTAATTTATCATGACACCTTAGTTCACCTGAGTTCAATAGTTCATCCTATTATTTTGATTTAGCTTATCTATCTTGTTATCATGCTTATGTTCATCTCAGTTTCTCATGTCAGTTAACTTTACTAGTTTTTATACTAATAGCAGATAGGGCTTACTCAGTCTTTTTGACTGACCCGTTTTGTTTCGCCTCTTTTCTTCCGTTTCCCCCCCCAGGTTACAGGGAGGAAACACTGCTGTTTAGTTCGGACTTCTTCTGCTTGAAGGTCATCATGGATGGCTTGGACTTTTCCTGGCTATGGCTACTTTACTGTTTTTATTTGGGGAATAATTTATGAAAAAGTCTTTATGCTTCTTTACTATTGCAAGACAGGTTTTGATGTACTCTGATGTAAACGGCTTTAGACCTTATGTATTCATGTTTATGAAAGTTCGATTTTACTTCCGCTATTTTATATGTTCTGTCTTGTGATATTTCTGTGCGTGTTTACCAATAATGCCCCTCTAAAGCTAGTGCATTCCTTTACGAGTGACCCTAGCGGAGGCGGGGTGTTACATTTGATAAATATGATATTTTTATCTAACTGTCTTCTATTTTAACACTTCACTATTTTTAACAATTCATGTGTATAATAAAAATGTGATTTTTAATGTAAAACAATTTATTTCAAAACACGACTATTTTATATAGTTCATATAGGTGATAAAAATATGATTTTTATTATAAAACAATTTATTTCTAAACACGACTTTTTATATAGTCTATATAGATGATAAAAAATATGATTTTTATTACGAAACAATTTCTTTCGAATCCGAATACCATTAAACACATGAATTTCTATTCAACGAATGAATTTCTATTCAACACATGAATGTTATTCAAAATTCGTATACATACAATAAAAAGGTGATTTTTATATTGTTAAAACAGTTTATTTAAAACACGAATACCATTCATTCAACACATGAATATGATTCAACGAATGAATTTCTATTCAACACATGAAGGTTTTCTATAGTTTGTATTTGTATAGTAAAAATGTGATTTTTATTGCAAAACAGTTTTATTTCAAAACACGATTATTTTATATAGTTAATATAGTTTATAAAAATAGGATTTTTATTATAAAAAAATTTCTTTTAAAATATGAATACCATTCAACACATGAATTTCAATTCAACGAATGAATTTCGATTCAACACATGAAGGTTTTCTATAGTTTATAGATATAGATAAAAAGGTGATTTTTATATTTAAAACACGAATACCATTCAACACATGAATGTCTATTCAACGAATGAATTTCAATTCAACACATGAAGGTTTTCTATAGTTTATACATATAGATAAAAAGGTGATTTTTATATTTAAAACACTAATACCATTCAACACATGAATATGATTCAACGAATGAATTTCGATTCAACACATGAAGGTTTTCTATTCAACAGACGAATATAGTTTCAATACAGGAAAATAATTCTAACACATGAATATTATTCAAAATTTCGGCAGCATAACGGCAGGGTAGTTAAAACCGGGACCGTCCCTAGTACGGCTCCTCGCTCTACCTTAAAGCCTCGCAACTTTTGACAATGGGGAATCATGCATCTAGTTCGCACGCAGGCGGCATGTATATTTTTTTCATTTCCACAAACTAATCCTATGTGGTTTCAACCAAAAATTTCTCAACCACAAACGGGTATTTTTCAACCACAATCAATCAATTTCAACCACAAACAATTTCAACCAACCACTCGCTATCAATCAACTTTCACACCAATCACAACCAATAAATATCGTCCATGGTTTGTGGATGAGGAGCATGTATATATATATATATATATATATAGCATTTCACTTCTATTTCAACACATATTTAATATTTACAACGCATATACAACTTATACATCGAACGTACAACTTATACAACGCTTATACAAGAGGTGTACAACACTTATATAACTCATACATCGACTATGTAACTTATACATCGTTGTTTTCCATATCGTTTATAATTTAGAAATCTCACATTGGGTTCCACTCCACCAAAAATGGCAGAAGGCTCAGAAAAATATGCGGTCTCTTCTAGAATGTAGAAGACGTCCACACGAGTCCACTGTCTCTTGTTTCACTGAATTTCATCAAGAAACGAAAAAGATATGATTTTTTCAATGAAATAAAAAACGGTAGCGCTTTAAACTGCTATTATATAGTTTTAAATTAAATACAGTCGTATAGTTTCAAACCTGTTCAAAACTAGGTTTGTAGTTTTCACGAAATCCGAGGCACGAGATGACGATCGGGTTGCGTTGCGTCATAGAGGGAGGGGAGACGCACAAATCGAGGTGGGTCCGGTGTAGCTCGACGGCGAGAAGAGGCGGCTGCGGCGCTTTAAACTGTCGGAGTTTGGAGGCCCGGATCTCCGCGCACAGGCGATGGCAGGAGGCGAATTGGCTATGGATGTGGAGAGGAGGAGGAGCACTTCAAAAACTTCAACTGGGGCTCGAGCTAATTCGGCGTGGATTCACCAGAAAATGGGCAGGAAGCGATGAGATGGCTTCCGTCGTCGATCAGGGGGGGGGGGTGTTTCTGAGATTTTTTTTTATATATATAAATTCTGATTGACCGGGAGCTTTTAAAAGGGGGTTTTCCAACACGACCCCCAATCCGAACCCAACGACTGTCGTCCCTAGAGTTTTACCCCCATTCCGAACACAATGGGATGTGTTTCGTAGGCCCAAGCGACTATTTCAGTCAGTTTTCCTTCAAATTAAAATATAAAACATTCAATATTTAATTTGAACGTACATTTCAATTTGCTAGGGCCACAAACTGATTCTAAATATTTCCAAAAAATAAATCTAGCTATGTTTTGACGATACGGTCCCAACAAAACTAGTTTCGTCGAATTCTGAGACCGTTTGAAAAATGGCCCATTTCTGGTCGATCCAATTTAACTGTAATTGACCAAAATACGTTTTCCTTTGCCACGCTCTTGTATTAACTTCAAAAATTATGAAATTTGAAAATTAGCAATAGTTTAACATCCCGGACCCAACAAAAGTGGTTTCGTCGAATTCCGAGGTCGTTTGCAAAATGGCCATTTTCTCGGGCTATATAAATTCCATAGCGACCTTTCTGAAAATTCGTTTGGCCATAACTTTTGCTTTCCGCTATGAAACTTCGATTTTTCAGATTCTTTAGAAAGGTATTCACTAACATATTTAATTATTTTTGGTTTCACTCAAATCCGTTTTGTTTTGCACCCGGTACAGTCAGTCAAAGTTTGAAATGAAAATTTGAAACTACCACGCCATTTCAGCCCTTGTTTATAATTAGAATTAATTATATTCGTTTTCAAATGTCAATTCTAACTTACTTTTCATCGTTATTATTTAAAATATTTATTTTAAATATTTAAAATCCACTAAAATAGCCAATTTAAAAATTTTAAATTGGTTCAGATTTCCGGGTCGTTACATCTACCCTGGCCATCGTTGGGATGGACAGAGGCTTACAAACCACCCCCTTCCATCGGGTTCCTTACACCGGCCATAGTAGGCGCGGACAAGAGTTTATGATGCTTTACCCTCGCCCTTTCTGATTTTGACGCGGATAAGGGCTTACACCCCCTTCCCCAAGGGGTGCGTTACCCTGGCCACTGTAGGTGCAAATAAGGGTTTAGATACTCCGTTCCAAGGACGGAAGTGTACTCTTTTGATGATTTATCCTGGCCCTTTTTGGCTTAATCGCGGCTAAAGGCTTACACACTGCCTCCCTTTAGGAGATGCCTTACCCTGTCCATCTAGGCACAGACAAGGTTTTCTACCGTTGTAGTTAACTTCAACAATTTTGTGTGGTTCCAAATTTGAAGGAGTTTCTCATACTCTCTACTATATAGACATTCTTTCTTCAAGGAATCATTTGTAAAACTAGTTTAATCTTTTTGCAAATCTGTGCAATTGGCCTTGGTTAAAAAACTTGATGATCATTACTTCGAGAACCTTGCAGTGGTTGGTTTCATGTCCATTCATCATACAGTAGTAGCAGTATGGCCATCCTAATTTCCTTTTGTATTTGGGTTTCTTCTTTGATGATGGCCAAAAGTCAACCTCCTGTTTGGTTAGGAAGTAGATATTCTCAGTTGATGTGATATGGTTACATTCTTTAGTTAGTCTTGACTCAATGATTCCCTTTCGATGTCGGAACTTAGCCCTTTTGTTATTCAGCTTTGTTGCTCCATCTATATCTTTAAATCTTCTTTTCAATGTATCTTGAGGCTGAAGTGCAATTCTCTTATACCATTTTGAAGTAAAGTAGTTGAAATATTTCATTATTCCTTAGTCAAATATAGTTTCCTTAACCCACGCTTGGATGGATTCATTTATACGAGAGAATAAGTTATATTTCTTTAATGTTGAACAACTTGAAGCAAAGATGGGTGTTGAACCTATATGGGAAGGGTCAATGCTCCAGCGACCAAGGTTATACTGTTCTACTTCCCTTTTCTTATTCATGATTCACAAAGCTTCCATTCTTTGGCTTTGTTCTTCAATAACTCTTGGATCAATGATTAGGAAATCAGAATTCAGAAGATCCTTATTAATACCTTTTATCCATGTCCATCTCTTTAATATCTAACCAACAATATAGAATAACCTGGGACGTATTTATTAACCCTAAGGTCGGAGGTTCAAGCCCTTCTTCAGGCGCCAAAATGTTAATGATAAAAATCGTCAACACCGGAATATAGGTTTATGGTTGTGGACCTAGGGAACCTAGAGGCAATCTAGTTCCTCCAAGCTAGACTTAATTTAACATTTCCTAGATATCTATTCCCCTAGATCTACTCTTCCTTTAAGAGGTGAGTATTATGCTTACGAAACTTAGAGAAACAAACTTACCTAAGGATAAGGGCATCATGAGCTTGACAGTAGTTGGAACTAGATGGTTCATTGTGGATGATTCGGTAATTATTTCCAACTTAATGGCTTGAATACAAATTTATAGGTCAAGAACAAATGTAATTGGTAGTAGGTGCTAAGTATTCTCTTTATTGATCAATTGATAGAGTATGTAGAAGACTATAAGAGAAATCCCTAAATCATTCTCTAAATTAGGGTTTTGACTCTTTGAATTCAGTACAAGATTTTGGAATGAGAAAAGGTCCCCCAAAATGTGACCCTTGGGGTCTTATTTATAGGTGATTTGGAACCCCTTTGTGGTGATCTCTTGGTGTCAACCCTTTTTTCAACATATTTGGCTTCGGTTCCGGCTTTGGTCCATTTCCGCTTGCGTCCCTTAGTGCCACCTCTATGCTTTCATGTAATGACCGGGTATCACATTTATGCTCTTTCCATTGTAACAATGGTGTTGCCTTTGTGCAGTAGTATCAACAACAAGCAATTTGGTGTTGATAGCACTTCTTTTCTTCCATCCCACTTTTTATTCGTCATGTATTTCCCTTTCATGCATTTAGTTTCGGTGTCATACTCCAAGCTTGTGTATCCGGTTTCGATTTGATTGCTCCCCTCTCTTTCTGGTTGGTATCGCCTCCAATGATGCAGCTTCTTCAATAATTGGTTTTGCCTTTCTATTGCTTAGTGTACTAACTCCTGGTATCATCTTCATGATTTAACCTTGCTTTCCTTGGTATTGTCTCTTATGCATCTGTATTCATTGTCGATATCGAAACCAAGCCAAATGCTTGTGCATGTTGGTATCGATAGCATGTCTTTATTTTCATCTTTCCTTGGTATCAGCACCAAGTTATTTTCTCCTTTATGTTGGTGCCAATAGCATAAAAATCATTGTTTCGGTTTTATCCTCCTTTGAATTCTTAGTATCGATCTCACATTTCGGTATCAATTGCCCTATTATTGCTTTTCCTCTTGGTACCGGCTCTATCTTATCCTCCCTGTCATGATGTCAGCTTTGTTTCTTAGGCATTTTGATTTCGGTGTTGACTTGTCTCCTTCCCAGGCCTTGTGCTTTAGGTGCCAGCTCTATTACAACAACCATTCACCTTTTTTCGATTTCGGTATCGAATTCTTGTGACAACAAATACCCTCTTGCTTGATCGAACTTTAGTTGTCTCCCTAAATATTGATGCTGCCTCTTGAATGCAAAAGTTACCCTCTTTTAGGTATGTCAATAGTGCATTTTTAATTGAAGAAGGGTTATGTCTGGGATGACGTTCGAAGTGCTCGTAATAAACTTTGGAGGTATTTATGTTATGATCCTCTCATATACATAGGAAACCTTGTCACAAAGGTGTACCCTAGATTCAAGGTAAAATAATGAACATTATGTTAAGAAGAAACAGGCTAAGATATCACAACGTTCATTTTTGATGGCATACCATATCTTTAATAACAAAAGTTGATACTTCCACATCAATCCAGCGCACAAAAGGCCTTATTATGTCAGTTATCGTGTCATAAAGCCATAATAAGTCATTGAACTTTATAACATATATTCAAAAAGATTAAGACACAAGCGTAAATCAAGAGGGAATAATCATTAATTGTGCTCGATGATTCTCCATCTGATGTGCTCACATTCGATTCTTTTGTATATGAGATTAGTTGATAACTCCCTGTTAAACCATCTTTGTCACAATATGGCTATAGAATCGAGAATAAGTATGATCTCATTTTCCCTTTATTCATTTATCATGAGTATATTACAATTGATGAGAAAATCCCCAATTTGATTTCTACATTAGGGTTTTAACTCTAAGAATTGAGCGCAAGATTTTGGAATGAGGAAAAGTCCCCCTAAAATGTGACCCCTAGGGTCTTATTTATAGAGTATTTGGACCCCCCTTTTGGTAGCAACCTCTTGGTGTTGGCCCGCTTCAGCGATTTCTGGTTTCGGTATCGGCTTCATATGATGGTATCGACAGCAAGCCTGTTGGTGTGGATAGTTCCCTTTTGCTCTAATATATCCGTTTCCAGCCCGTACACTTCCTCTTTGGGATTTGGTTTTGGTCTCGCACTTCCAGTTCATGATTGGGTGCCGATCTAACTACTTCCTACTCTTTGTGCTTGGTATCACTAACAACGATACCAGTTCTTCAATATTTTGTTCCGCCTTTTTACTCAGTGCGCTAGCTTTCAGTAACGTCTTCATGCTTCAATTCCCACTTCTCTTTGGTATCGGCTCTATGCATCTTCCTTCATTGTTTGGTATCGGCACCAAGCTAACTTCTCACATCATGTTGATGTCAGTAATGTGCTTCTTTTTCCTTTTTTCTTGGTATTGGCACCAAGCTGCTGGATCCCCTACGTTGGTGCCGATAGCATCATTATTTTGGTGCTATCCTTGGTGATTCCTTCTATATCCTCGGTACCGGTTACATACCTCCAATCTTGTTGTTCCAGTATCAGCTTTATTATCATGGTTTCAAGCTTTCAGTGTCGGTTTTGCTCCTATTCCGCTTGATTTTTTTAGGCCTTTTGATGCCGGTTCCAACCTCACTTCTACATCCTTGTACTTCAGTATCGGTCGGGCACTTTCCAAGCTTCCGCTTTGGTGTCAGCTTGACCACGATGCCCCTTCACCTTGCTTCGATATTGGTATCAAATTCTTATGGTAATTTTTTGCCTTCTAGTGAAGGTGTATTCCTGATTTTCAAGTCATCAGTTCAAAAATCTTCTTATTCCAGCCTATAAATACTACTAGCGGCTCATTCGAATAACCTGTAGTCATGTCTTCGAGGACTTTGGCTTGCATATACGCTGTTCTGCGTATGGATTTTATCTTGGTTTCAAATATCTCCATTTGAAATTTATTCTGCGTTTTCCTACACAAGATACGACAGTTAACACTTCTTGCGTTAGTCTTTTGCTTAGAGTAGGATGTATACAATGATTTGCTTATATTATGTGAGGCTTAATCTGGACCGAAACCGAATAATAGATGAAACTTGCGATAGAATAATGTGATCATTCATACTTTGTATTTTGCTAGAATAATAAACAACAACTTTTCATACCATAAGTTTAGAAAACCTCTGTATGTGAGATGTGAGAAATCATAACCTTCATTTGAAGGTTTTATTGATTTAAATATCCTCGCTAGAAAATAAAATTGTGGGCCCAAATCCCATATTTGGGCATGATAATAGAAGTCCATAAAACCTTCTAGAAATAAGAGTAGAAAATCTATACCTCAAATCCAGGCGTTTAAATAACACAAATATAAGAATCCATTTATAAAAGCTTTATAAGTCCAAAATTTTTATTTGGAAATATGGGTATAAGGTCCAAAGCTCTGACTCAATCTTATGTAATAGAATTTTGAAAACCTATTTTCCAGGAAATAAGAATTAGAGTCTTGAGACCCAGATTTGGGCATTAAAATAAAATTCCAGAATTTTTCCTCTGGAGGCATAGATAGAAGTATCGAAACCCATATTTGGGCATTTGTAAATGATGACCAGAAATCCACTTCTAGTAATGCAGAATGGAAGACCCGAAAACCAGATTCGAGTATTTATAATAGAAAACCATAAATCCACCTCTAAAGATAATAGAAATGATAAAACCCAAATTCAGGTTTTTGTAATAGAAGACCAAAAATCCACCTCTGCCAATAATAGAAATCCTAAAACTAAAATTTGGGTATTTGTAATAGAAGACCAGAAATCCAGAAACCTAGATTCAGGTATTTATAATAGAAAACCAGAAGTCCACAAAACCCAGATTCATGTATTTATAATAGAAGACCAGAAATCCACTTTGGAAATAATAGAAATCCTGAAATACAGATTCTGGTATTTTTAACAGAAGACCAGAAATCCACATCTGGCAGTATAGAATAGAAGACCTGAAACCCAGATTCAGGTATTTGTAGTTTTGGCACCCATTTCAGGCTTATTATTTAAATTAGAGTTAGGGCGTTCTCTAAGAGCTACCTTTGAGGTTTCGTTCCCTTCTATGGGATAAGATGTAAGCAGAGGTGAATACATGCTTAGAGTGCTCCTATTAAGCTTTCATTCCATTCTGTGGGATAAGACGTAAGTTGAGGCAAGTGCGTGCTTAGAGTGATCCCTTTGAGCTTTCGTTCCCTTCTATGGGATGAGACATAAGCAAAGGTAGGGCATGCTCATTTCTAAAGTAAAGGAAGGACATGCTTAGTCGAACCAAAGGTAGGAAGTGCTCATCTTTAGAGTTGAAGAAGGGCTTGCTTTAAGTGCCCTCTTTGAAAACTCGTTCCCTTCTGCAGGATGATACATAAGTAGGGTAGGGTGAGCTATCTTTGTAGCAGAGGCAGGATGTGCTTAGTGGTCTCTTTGAGCATTGGTTACCTTCTGTAGGACGACACATAAGCAGAGGTAGGGTGTTCTCATATCTAGAGCAGTGGAAGTACGTACTTAGTCAAATCAGAGGCATGGCATGCTCATCTTTAGAGCAGAGGCGGGCGTGCTTTAAATATTTATATGCTCTGACCTGGCTATTACTGGCGCGGACTAAGGCTTACTCTTTTGATGCTTTAACCTAGCCTTTTCTGATTTAGGCGTGGCTAAAGGCTTACACATCACCTCCCTTGAGGAGGTGCCTTGCCTTAGCCATCTTGGTGCGGACAAGGGGGTTTCACATCGTAGGTAGCTTTACCCATTTCGAGTTGTTCCAAATTTTAAGGGGTTTCTGTACACTTGACCATTTGGACATTCTTAAGTAAACCTTCTTTTATCCATTTACCATTGAAAAGTATGGACTCGGGTATTCTGCGTTCCATGTTCTAGGTACTAGATCTCCATTTAGTTAACAGATTCGATATGTTCAGGTACGAGTTTTTGATGAATGATCAATGGCCCTTCCCAGTTTGGTCCAAGGGGTCCGTTTGCGGGATTCTCAATATTTTCCATTACCCTTTCTAAGACTAAATCTTCCTTTCGGAATGTTCTCATTCTTATTGTCGGGTTGTAATACTTAGTGATTCTTCTTTGACATTGGGTTGTTCTATTAGTTGCTTCATCCCTTAACCCTAAAATTAGGTCTAAAGATTCTTTCTTCAATTCTTGATTAGGATCGAATGCATAAGCTACTCTTCTATGTGAAGGAATTTCAACTTCGATTGAAAGCATAGCCTCACATCTATATGTTAGAGAACATGGAGTGCAACCTATTGCTATTTTAGCAGAAGTTCTAAATGCCAAAAGTACCAATGGAAACCCATCTACCTAATTTTCCTTAGCTTGATTTAGCCATTTCTTTAAGATTGTATTTACGGTTTTATTTGCAGTCTCGACTGCTCCGTTTGGCCTTGGATGTGCCACAAAGAGAAACTTTTTATGATTCCATTTTTGTTGCAAAACTGTGTGAACTCTTCACTTTGAAATTGTTTTCCACTATCAAATATGATTTTGTAGGGGATCTGAATCGAGTGGTGATGTTTTTTATCACAAATCTGAGCACCTTTTTAGATGTGATGTTCGGGAGTGGTTCAGCTTCAACCCATTTTGTGAAGTATTCGATTGCTACCACTGCATATTTAAGTCCTCCCTTAGATATTGGTAGGGGTCCAATAAAATCTATTCCCTATACATCAAAAGGCCATGGGATTGAGATTTTGGTTAAGTTAGTTGGAGGTAATCGTGATATTCTAGAGTATCTTTGGCCTTTTTCACATTTTCTGACATACTTCATTGCTTGATTTTCTGACGTACTCAATTAAGTTAAGAGACAAAGGCATCCACTTCATCCAGAGCTGGGTGACCGAAGAATGTGTTGTTGTAAGAAGGGTGGTTGATGATGACAAAAAGAGTCTCAAAGGTTCAACAAGATGAGGCAATTGAACCTGGACCAACAACTTGCTTTTCCCAATCGTAGTTGACCCTTTATTGTTGAACCCGAAGATGGGTTCACTGCTAGGTTGAAGCTCTTGTTCAGGATGACCCATTCGGTCAAATGCATGCTTAAAGATGATATTAAATGCAATCCAAATAAAAAAATTTGAAACCATTGAAAGCCCAATGTGTGTTGTGATCATTAAAGGATCGTTACGCAGATGATGGGCATCCTTCTACGTCTCATTTGGCGACGCCAGCAAGTTGTGCATTTTGATGTCAAATCGGGCATTCTTAAGCACAGGCTCCTCCTGAACGGAAAATATCCCCTCACAGTCCTCTTTCAAATATTCGTTCCGGGTAGCTTGACCATTCTCAGTAGGATATGGCCCTCCATGTATAACATTTATTCGATTTACTAGAGGGCCCAGATTTTAGTTGACCCCCTTCAATTGGGACCTCTACCGTGTTAGCTGAGATCTTCTGGTGTCCATCAGAATGCTGAGTTGTTTTCTATTTGTCCTAGACAAACTCCTTTAGGTGCCCTTCTCGGATAAGCTTCTGAATTATACCCTCAAGCACTTTGCACTCATAAGTTTTATGCTCGTTTGTTTTATGAAACTCGCAATATTTCTCTCCACTAAATGGTTCTGGGTTGTTTTTAGCTATGAAAGAAACTGGTAAGTTGACTCTCTTCTTCGCTACAACGTATATGAACGAGATACGTTTACTTAAGGCTATAGAACTAGTATTGAAATCTTCCTACTTTGGCTTCTTCTGACTTCCATCAAATCTGAATTTCCTATGATTTCCCTCCTTCCCTATGGAGGCCAAACTTCTTCTTCGAATAATATAATTCATCCATACAGATGAATTTATCTGCCTGGAAATTAAAATCTTATAAATCGTCGCATTCATGGATGTATAACTCTTTCTAGAATGGAGTATTCTCAATCAATACTAAATGAACAATGATGAGTTTATCATGGTCGTTCATGTCCTTCGCCTCTAGAGCTTCAATTCTCTTCAAGTAATTACCCAAAGATTCTCCTTTCCTTTACTTATATCTGCAATAACAGTGGAGTCCAATGTTAGATCTTGGCAAATGCAAAATTGTGCAGTGAACACGTAAAAAGCTGCTTCCAAGAGTAAATGGTTTTCTCTTGATATTAACGATACCATTTAGCAGTTGCTCCTTGGAGCGTCATTGGAAATAGTCGGCATCGAATAGCTCCTGAAGCATTGTAAAGATCCATTTGGCTATCGAAAGCTATGAGGTGATTGTTTGGGTTAGTAGTTCCGAGATATCTCATGGTGGTAATCTTTATGTGCGATGGTATCACTTTGTTCATGATTTCGTTAGTTAAGGGACCACTCTTTAACCATCTCATCCAAGGTTCTCTTTCCCTTGTGTTTAAGCAAATCTTTGACAACCTTCTTTACCATATACTAGAATTAAGCTTCTGATTTTTCATAGTTTGATTTTTTAGGACTATATCCTTCAATAGTTGAGCTTTCATATTGCTCTTCGCTTTTGCTGTGTTGGTTTCCCAGTAGTCTACCTTCGAAAGATTAGGTCTTTTCTTCATTAATGAAGTCAAATTTATTATCTCCAATTCTAGGAATTATTGAATGGATGCACTTCTCCTTGGAGACTCAACTTCGTCCCCTCGACTCAGTCCGGTGTTCTTTGGAGACATTTATGCCCGAGTATATTGCAGGAGATTCTACATTTCAAGAAACTGTTGTTCTAGTGCCTTTATCTTGATGGCATTCTCATCCACATCATTCAGTTTTGGAGGTGGTGCTAGAATAAAGGGTCCGCCTACTTCAACAACGTTTGGGTTGAATGATGGGGCTATATTTTCTTCGAGAGTGGTCATGTGAGCAATTTCTTCATTAATGCTGCTTATTCTTTTTAGTCTCGTCTTATCCTGTCATTAAGCAAACATTCATAAATTAACCCATAATAAGATAAGAGAGACGGAGGCTCAACCCCTCCCTCTAGGGCCAAAATGTTAACGATAAAAATCATCAACACCCAACTGAGAACTGAAAGAGAATACTTAATGGGATTAGAGGACGATCATTCTAGGGTGCACCTTTAATAGGTGTAACGAGCTGGATTTTTCGATCATTTGAATTCAAATATTTATATATGTTTTAAATATTATATTTGGGATATTAATAGGTTTTTAATATAGAATTCAGTTATTAATGACAATTAAATGTTTAATTATATGTTTAATTTAAAACGAGCTCGTAACGGCACGGTAGTTCGTATTAATGAATTTTGAACTTCAAGTGAATATACCAAATTCATTTTAAGTCAGAATCCTATGAAACAAGAAACGTTAGGGTCTTATTGAATATGATTTTCTAATGGAATAGAAAAATCAAGATATCAGCTTATAAATAGTAAGTTCTATCCAAATCAAGTTTTAAAATAGTCGTTAGGGATTCTTTAATAAACGATAATGTTTATTTAATAAATTTAAAAGGAATTTAAATATAATTTGGATATCGTTTAAACTGAAAATGCTAATGTTGAGTTATAATTCCATATTGATTAGATTCGAAGCTGTATATTATTTTATTTGGATATACAGAATAATAATAATTTATTATTAGACAATTTGATTGTTTTGGGAATTTATTTATATTTTATTGATATTATATAAGCCGTATGAATAGCCGTTTTTCAAACAACCTCTATTTTTGATGAAACGAATTTTATTGGAATACATATAGCTAGTTATTGTTAGATTTCCAGTTTGAAGCCAAACAGAGTTGTTTTTTCAGTACATGAAATTTAAATGTGAACTAATGAATATATTAAAATTAAAAAATGTCTTTGTGCAAACGGAGTCAGTTTTCAACGAAATTAATTTCATTGGAACCGTAGTGTCAAGACGTAGCAGTGCATCTGTTTTCATTGTGTTTGAAGTTGATGTGTGACAATGAGCATATTTAACGAAAATAATGGTTAAAATTAAACAAACCCTATTAATTCCTTCCACGTAAAGCATCAAATCTACCCTATCACTAATAGTACCAACGTGCACCTAATTCTCTACATGCAAGCCTACTCATACAAGCTACAAACGCAGCGCATATATGCATACATACAAACAAACAAACAAACATATATATATATATATATATAATTTTACCTTTATACTTAAGTCTTAAGAAAAGGAAAACCTACCCTGAAAAGTACATAATGCACAACCACCATAGTCTGCAAACCCTAACCCCTAGCACAGGCCTACCGCAGACGTTGGTTGATGCAACGATGTTCCTATCTTTTTCTCCTTCTATTATAAATATACGATGCTGCGTCATTTCTTTCCTCTTCGTGAACATAACAGGCTGATCTTCCCCATGAAATCATGTCCATTTTAACTCCCATCAAACATAAAAACAAAATAAGCTTACCCCTCCTCCCCTATTACATCGTGGACACATTTTTCTAGAAGATAATGGGAAACTAGCCTTATTTTTAAAAATGAAAACTCCAACACTTAAACTAATCGTGTTCTTCATCTCGGAGTGGGTTTCGAAGCTCTGGCATGGGAAGTTATTGTCTCTTATCTAGGGAGGGGGTAGGGTCTGTCGGGTTTAGACCAGAGGCGAAGAGGGAGGCTAGTGTTTTGTTGATGAGGTGCGGTGGTTTGGGAACAAAATGGAGACGAAGTCGTTCAAGGCTGTAGTGGTCTCGTGGGAAGAAAGAATTGCAGTGGGTTTAAAACATTGATGGTGGAAGGCTTACTTGCACATGGGTAAGGTGGATAAAAGCAAGAACATTAAACATGAAAATTGGAAGTAGGGAAGATATGCATGGCATGTATCTTGGTACCAAGGGCAGGCAAAAAGAAAATGTGAGGGGTGTGTGGTCAGTGAATGAGGAAGCAAGATTGTACGGTGGGTTGGGACAGTATCATAAAGAAGAAGAAGAACAAAAAAAGAAACAAGACTAGGAAGTAGTAGGGAATTCTCGAGGCAAGTGGGGAAAAAGAACATGACGGGGCGAGAAAGAATATAGGGCATGAGTGACTATGTTTTGGCTATATGTATGTATGTATGTATGTATGTATATTTGTATATGAATGGAAGAAGAAAAAAAGAATGCGAGAGCAGCTATCGGGGATGCACTATTGGGTTTTGACATAGGCTGGTGGGTTAGGTAAAGGCCCATTTACTTTTATTTTTATATTAAAGTTTAATTTAAATTAAATGTTTGTATAAACTTATTTATACTATATCTTGATCTTACATTATCAGAATGTAACGCGGTCGGTCTCGTTGGAATCACATCGTAAAGGGACCACATTATGGAGCAGGTTTAATTAGCATTGCAAACAACCGTCATTTTTAATTATATTAAATGCCAGTTTAATTTAATTAAAAACAAGTGTTTTAACAACTGAAGTAAATCAAGGTAAGTTAAACTCAATCAGTTGTCCTACTTATATTTTATATAAGTCAGGTTTATTATTATGTGCTATGTTTACTAATTGATTTGATGTTGGTTTAGATATATGTTGAATACTTTTATGTAACTGATTTAAATTAAACGTGCTTTTAATTTATCGCCCAGACGTTAATTTTAACTATTAATTCCAATCGAGGTAACTTGCCTTGTTGGTTATGTTTATAATAATATAAACGTATTAAATATTATTGGATGCTTGAATTATTATTAACTGACCGTTATTAGTTGAATTATTATTATATAACCGATCATATATTACCGTATTGAATGAATTATTTTATTTGGGTTAACCTATTTGGATGCAGGGAAAAATAGGTTGGAGGGATCCAACTGTATTCCTCAAATTTACTGTTTATTGGCATATGATCATTATATGAATTGTTTAACCAATATGATTGGATTATTGATTTAGTTGTTGATTGTTGAATTCGAATTCAATGTTTGTTTTGATATTAACCAATGAGCAGTATTGGTTGAGAAATTAATAGCAGATGGGCCAATAAGAAATCGTTTTATAAATATTGATTTACGGTTAGGTAAATCGATAGAAAGGAAGTTTTAAAATTAATTTTATAACTGAAGATAAAATTTAAATATATTATTTTGGATGAAACTTATAAAAGGAAATAAATTTTTATTGTTTATTATTTAAGTTTTATATGTAATTGTTACCTGATTTATAAAGCTAGTCCTTATGTTAAGAAGATTGTCAAGTAAGTGAGCTGAAATTAATGGAACAATTAATAACCAAAGTTAATTGTCAAAATTGAATTATATTGAAATTTATTATTATTTGATTAAAAAAAGTAAATGTAATTATTTAAATTAATTATGTTATTAATTAATTTAAATGAAGGGACTAATTGGAATTGATTTGTTAATTAATCATGTTTTGAGTTAACTAAATTGACTGTTTAACTAGAATTGATCATTAAATCAGTTTGTTAATTTGATGGAAATTATTAATGCATAAGTAAACCATTTTATTTTTATCAATGTTGTCATTTGATTACTATTTATTTAATAATATTCAAAGGGGTAATCATGGGATCTAAAATGTGTAATAGGGTTTTATGAAAATAAAAGGCTTGTTTGTAGTTAAGTAATACTTTTAAGCGAATTATATTAATAATATAAGTTAAGTTTAAACTGAAGTTATTAAATTAGATTCTTATTGAAATTCTATTTAATTAGATTCCTAAAATCCAAGATTTGACAAAGTTATAAAACCCAAGTTTTATCGAATACATGATTGAAACGAGTTATTAGAAATGGCATATGAATGGAATAAAAGTTGAGGATATGAAATGAAAGAATTAGGACCTAATTGGAGATCGGTTGAGATAAATGATTTTCTGGGTATTGATCTGATGTTGGTTTCGGCTTTCAGGGTTGATGCTTAGATTTTTTTTTTCTTAACTGGTTAACGGTTAAGGACTGATGAAGGTATGAAATGGAAATCGAAATGGAAACCCAAATTTGAATTAAGGTGGTTAGGCAAATTAAGTATAACGATGCAATCTAAATTTGTTATATTAAATACGAGAAGAGGTTTTATCAAGACACAACTAAAATGGGTTTGGAATAAACTTATCAGAAGTTTATAAGAGATTCAGTTTTGGAATGAAGGCTTGTATATAATGTTTTTTTAAAAGATTTAAAGATTTTGATTAACGAATGGAAAATTAAAATGGCTAAGTGACGTTGTATAATAAACTAATGGATTTATTTGTGTTTGTTTATTTTGATAGTTAAATAACGAACTATCAAAATCTGGCCAAATGCATTGTTGGTATGGAAAGACCCGGACCGAATTTATATTGGAAAAGCATTCTGACCAACGAATACGAGAACTAGAAAGGTGATGATTGATATTGAGCAACTGAGGACCGTGATCTTGATAAAACAAAAGAATTACTTAAAATCTATGGCTGATCCCTAGATATATGTTGTTTTTTTGTCATGGTTGAAATCTATGGATTGGAAGGACTAGTCGCTACTGATCTATAGGGCGATTCCTAGGATGTGGTAGGATGGTGCCTTCAGTTCATCCTGCTCCTGGATGACTTGTATGGATGATTGTCTGACAAAGTATTTCCAATGGATCACATACATTGATTTCCACAGACATACTTCTGTTAGTGGCAGAGGAATTCATCATTACTGCTTAGACATCCAAAGTATTTTTTAGACTTCAATTAGTGATTTGATGGATCTGACGATGTGGCATTCAAAGTGAATGGTGGCTAGATGTTCTAAAAAGAAGATTTAAACCTCAAGCCTCATCAACCAGGAAATGGTATAAAATCGGGTAGGACACATGACTATGTGGGTCACTCCTAATTAGGGTATACTATCACCATCTAGAGAAATTCCTATTTGTTCTTCTTTCGCTTCTGTATCTCCCGGGAACAGTCAAGTTGGTATACCAACCGTAAGGTGACAATAGATTTGATACTCTCAAGCGAAGTGATGGGATGGTCATGTTTAGCCTGCGTTGCATGATGTTCTTGTTAAACCCTGGTGTATTCCTCTCTAAAGATACACTGTCAAAAGGTGGTCTCATACCTTTCCAATTGGAAATCCATTCTCTAATAAGAGCCCATGGTTATGATTGTATACTATGGATGTAGAGCGTGAGATGCAAGCGTTCTGCTAGATTGTTAATTATTTGTATCTATTATATCAGAAAGATATGGTTTCAAAATGTTTTGGTTTACTGTAAGGTAAAAACCGTCCGTATTTATGTGTGGATTTGGTCCTACGATTATCGTTTCCTTTTGAAAAGATTTTTACTTTAAAATAAAGTTGGATGATACCTTAAACGTAGTGAGTTTTCTCGCGCTAGTTCACCAGACTGATCCTGGCATTTGCGATGCTCGGGTCAAACCAAGTTTTACAGGTTCAGGTTATCGGATGTTGTGAAGTCCAAAGATGATTTGGAGAAGTCCAAACGTGTGAGTCATATTATGTATTCCGTTGTGTGTTGTATATGAGGACAGATCATTATACTTGTCCAAATGTATTGATGTACTCCGGTGGTTGTAAGTTTTATTTCAAGCTCTCAATAAAGATTTATTTATATATTATATTTTGTTCTGCTATGATGTGAGACTCTGATACTGTAATGTTTCTTCGTTTTATTCTTCTATTAACTTTCTTTCTTATCTCACCCTTTAACTTCTTTCTATTAAAGATTCTTAATTTCGTGCAATTTGGGTTGGACATTAGTTGTTATGTGTCAACTCAAAGGGTATGGATTTACGGGCCTTTACAATAGGCAGGTCGATCTAGGCTTTATTGAGTTCGAACATAATTCCCTCTTATTTAATCGAACTTTGGTTATCTCTTGGAATATCGAAGTTTCCTCTTGAATGCCAGAGTTACCCTCTTTTATGTGTATCAATAGTGCGTTATTAAGTGAAGCAGGGTTATATCGGGGATGACGTTCTAAGTGAAGCAGTATACCGTAGTTAAGTCAGGTTGCTTCTTTAATCGGGCGCACTTCTTTAATACCATATATATTGCTCTATGATTTGATTGGGTGCCCTTTGATCATGGTACTTTTGTTCGATATGGGCATTAGTTGCGGTAATGCATTACCACCAGTCCGAGCATGCAACTGGTAGAATCATACTCTGGGTATTGCCTTGTGTTCCTTGTCATGTAATCTTGATCGAGAACATTATGATTTTGATTTATATTGTACCTGTGCAGCGCATTCTAATAGCCACTACGGTGAATTTTGTGGTTTGTTTAGACTACGTTATTATAAACATTATAAGGGTAAAAATGTAATCCCACTTATACTCTTTCCAATAGTATATTTATCGTGGACACTTGTATAATAATGTACTGTATTAGGTGATAACTAGTTTAAATAATCCTTAGAGGATGAAATTCAAAAACATCCTTTAATTTATTTGTGCATTTCATTTGAATAATTCACTTGAGTTGATTTAATTCTCATGAAAAGTTAGTCTTGGACTTAGCTGTTTTGTTTTTTCTTTATTCGTAGGTCAGCTTTGGTGTCATAGCTTTTGTGAGAATTATCTGAGAGCTGAAGATTCCATTGGAGCTTTAGCCATCTAACAACAAGTTTATTTCAGTTATTTTCATTTATGTAAGTTCTTGTTGTTGTATTAGTAGACATCGTGTGTATTTGGGATTCCTATTGTGTTTGTTCTTGTGACTATGTTATTATGTATTTTCTTTCGGAGATTACGTACTTCATAGTAGCTTCATGAACTACAATTATTTATCTCATCCCACTTTGAGTTATTTGTTTTTTCTATGTTTGTCATTCTGTAATATGATTTGTATTTACCGCAAATTTAGATAGTAATTTATTGTTTTGAGCAGTTTAAGTCTAACATCTGTAGGTTATTCTCGATTTGAATAGTTTAAAACATTGGTTGTTACAATATATTACCTTTTACTTTTAAAAAAGTGATAACACTATTACTATTAGTATTACTTAATACAATCAGCAATACCCAATTCCTTGGTTTTTAAAATAAAAGGATATTTCATTTTTTCCATGAGTTGCATTCAGTGTGAAAAATCAAATGATATTGGTTTCGAACTGAGCATTACAAATTCTTAAATCTAAGCATTACTCGGCTTCAAAATTGAGTAATACCTAGTTTTAAATGGGGCATTACTTATTTTCAATATTGAGTAAACTCGATAAAAAATTCAAAGTGATAATCGTTCTTACTTGAATGATATCCATCAATCCATTTTCTCATGTAAATGTCAATAATCTCACACTCTATTGTACATCAACATAAAAAAATACCAGAGTCATAACATTAATTTATATAACAAAATATTGTATTCAATGTGTGCTAATAGCCAACTAGGACCAATGAACATGTAAGATAGCCAACAAATAAAACAGACCAACAATCTTAATAGTTTATCTGTGTAACCTTTCTAATATGAACATGTATATCGATCGCCAAAACATAAAAAATACCAAAGTGAATACTATTACCTAAAAAGCTTATTTTTACACTTTTCCATTCATCATAATCATAATTTTTGGTACATGCCTTTAGGGCCACTGATTTTTTGAAGACAATCTCATAAAAAACTCATATATATTAACCATTATAGTGGAAGATGGGGACATGAACAACCACTTTGGCGACAAGCCTTTGCAATTAGAGGTGCATTTGCCTTCCTTAGGAAAAATCTTAATTTATTTCCATATCCCTATTACTTTCTCTACAACTTGCGCTCCCTTTTTTACATTACCCAGTGGCATGATCGCTACCGCCCCAGCTTCAGCTTCCATAGTCGGACTTGCTCGCTTCTTATCGTTACATTTACTGTTACATAATCGAAGTTGTAATATCTAGTTCCTTAGAATATTATTCATTGTAAAAAGGTATAGAAGGTCCGCCATACGGTGTTAAATAAAGTACTCGTTAAGGTTAACATTTCAATAACTCCATACAAACCACTAATGCCATCAGATTGGATGATTTTTCTAATGGTGTTGAATTCGCCATTGAATTTTGATTCTTGAATCATCATATTTTTACTAATAAGGTTGATTAGTGTTTAGATAACTGGGAATTAATGGTCACTAATGAATAATACAATAGTTACGACGAAGTGTAAATGGGAAACGAAACAATAAAATGGCAGAAGAAAATGGTGACGTAATAAGCGGGAAACCCTAGTGTTAAAGGAGACGCTGAGGGGAAAACAAAAAAATTAAGCAGGAACAAAAATTTTCTACTACAAGAAGGGGTTAAGCCAACTTTATAAATAAGTATATTTTTATAACATAATCAATGTTGAAAGTGGATACTTCTTCCAAGGTTACAATTTAGAAAATAGTTAGATCCAGTAGCTAACGACGTTTGTTATCTATATCAAGGACAATTTCTATTTTCAATTGAAAATTCCAAATATTTTAAAATAAAAACACATTTTGACATTTCACAAATAATAAAAATTTATTATATTTTTTCTATGAATGTAAAGATTAAAAATAATAAAAGTTAATTTGAAAATATTTTTCTGTAAATATGAAAAAAAACTCAGGAATGTAACGACCCAAATTTCTGGTACCTTTTGAGCCGACCAAACAACACTAATCCAACCCAAATGATACTAGAAACCCAGATGCCAATAGAAAGAATTTAGAGGATGAGATAAGAAAGAAAGAAATTTTAGAATAGAAGAAATAGGAAGAAGAAAGCACAACACAATTAGATTCTCACATCGCAGCGGAGCAAAATATAATATAGAAATAATATTATTGAAAGCTTGAAGTAATACACTTACATATATCAGAGTAAATCTATACACCTGGACAGTTATAACAACCTGTCCTCATATAAATCACACAGCGGAATATACTAGATATCATACGTTTGAACATCTCCAGCTCGTCTTCTAAACTACATAGTATCTAATAACTTGAACCAGAAAACCCGGGCTAACCAGAGCATTACAAATACTGGGTCAGTCTGGTGAACCAGAGTGAGAAAAACTCACACATTTTAAGGGGAATCATCCAACTTTATTTTAAAGTTCAAGATCTTTTTGAAAGAAAAGGATAATCGTAAGACCAAATCTACACATAAATATGGACGGTTTTTTTACCTTATGATAACCCAAACATTTTTGAAAACATATATATATCATCTGATATTATAATAGTGTCTAAATACAAATAAATAGTAATCTAGCGGAACGCTTGCATCTCACGTTCCACATATATAGTATACAATCAAAACCGCAGGCGCTTATTGGAGATTGGATTTCGACTATGACAAGGTATGAAACCACCTACCGATAGTGTATCTCTAGAGGGGAATACACTGGGTTCAACAAGAACGTCTTGCAACCCGGCCCACACATGACCGACCACTCCTTTCGCTTGAGTGTATCGAATGTATATCACCAACGGTTGGGATCAGCAATCGTTTCCCGAAAAGGCACAGCATCGGATAAAATAAAGAATGAAATGGAATTTCTCTAGATAGGCGATTATACACCCTAATGGGAGCGACCCACATAGCCATGCTGCCTGCCCAATTTTTGTCGTTTCTCGGTTGATGAGGCTTGAGGCTACGTTTGTTTATCATCACATCGCTTTGAATGCCACATCGTCAGATCTGTCAAATCACTAATTGACGCCCTCAAAAATACACCGGGCATGTTTGAAGAAATCAATGTATGTGACCATCTGGAAATACTCTGTCAGACACTTGTCCATACAAGTCATTTCGGAACAGGATGAACCGAAGGCACTCTCCTACTACATCCAAAGGATCAGTAGCGAGAAGTCCTTGCAGCCCGCAAAATCCCAACCACGACTGAATCACAGTTTAAAAACCTATGGTAGCTAGCCAAAGAAATGCAACAGCAATCTTTCCGCTTATGAAGATCCACGGTCTTCAATGTTCCATCTGGACCATCTTCTGATATCTCTAGCGTTTACGTATTTGCTGGTCGGAATGGTTTTCGGATATAAATTCGATCCCGGTCTTTCCGAACCAACAATCGATTTGGCCATATTTTGATAGTCGGTGTTTTAACTATCAAAATAAACAACCATCATCCATAGAGAAAAATGGATTCACTGGTCCAGTATACAACGTCAGTTGGCCTCTTTAGTTAAACAATCGTTAATTTGATTTCTAAAAACTTTCGACACTTGGATTACCGCCTTTCCAATTTTTATTCAACTTATAATAAGTTAAAATAGGTTTAATTCAAATTAACGAAGTAAATGATTTCAGAATTATTCTCCAAATATAATCAATGATATTTTCTGAAATAGAGAATGGACAATATAAGTTGGAAATCTTATTTGCATATTTTATCTTATTATATTCATACAAGTAATGGTGTTTAACATTTGAAATTTGCATTTCAAACATATTTTTAGTTCACATTAGTATAGAATTGCATGGACTTATCGATAAAACAATAATTTACAAAGTGTGACAAAGGTTATAAATTGCAAATAAACGTTGTATAAACAAACTGAGAAACAGAGTAAAATACCGTGTGCGACGCACACGCTTTAATTATTCATTTACAAAGGACAGTCACAACTGAATAATTTACCATGTGCGGTGCACACACTTTAGTTGTTCGTTTATAAAAGATAACAAAACCTTTGGGTTTAAACAATATAGTCATATACCCTTCTTGTTGGTTAAAGATCATAGAATAGAAAATAAATTATACTCATTCACTTATTCCCATAAAACTTAAAATCCTTCGAATTATCGTTCATGATATTATTTACGGAAATACTTATTTTAGTCACTTCCACTATCCTCGTTTCTAAAACTAATATCATCCTTAGATAATCATGAATTCATTATAAGTTGGGGTATTTTATTTACCTCTCAGACCTTGAGACGACAACACTCTCATCTTCGGAATAGATAGAAGTTTATTAACGAACTCCCATTCCAGTAATTATCCCAACACTTATATTTACTATGGAATCCCATTTATAACCACTTTGTTTCAATTAACCCCCTTTTCATTTCTAAGACATTTTACTTCTAGATCTTATCGTTATGTTTCACTTTCACAATCAAATTCAATTCACTTCACTTAAGCCCCCGTTCGATTTCAACTCATATTCAATCTTGTTTAAACTTTTCTTTTTTTAAAATAAAATCTTTTCCGGAGATAAAATCCAATCTCTTACTCATATAAGTAAAACCCGTTTTAATTATAACAAGGCCTTAAACAACTACATTTCCTTTAAAACCATTTCTGACTCGATATATGTTTACTTTCAACCCTTTCCCTTTAAAAGTTAATCTTATCGATGTATCAAAACAACTCGCTTTCATTTGAAAACACTATGATATATTTACATTTTGTTTATCGAGTTACTTTATGAATTCATACCATACTTTAAAAATCCCGTTTCAGGTCAACTCCTTGTTACTTGTCTAACATTGTTTACATTGAGTAGTTTACTACATTATCAATTATAAATAAAATAATTAATCTTTCTGAAAAGGTTATTCTAAAATGATACTTAATTTTAATAAAAATTAACAATCCGATAATCAACTCTCATTTAAGTAATTGGCTTGGTCATCTCAAAAAAACAAGGTTATTTTGTTAACCATTTCCACTTGGTTATTTCTTTTAAATTAATAAATAAAAGTTGAATTAAACAATTCAAAATTCATGGATAATCTAATTAAATTAAATAATCTCATTTAATTGTTTTATTGGAAAAATAATTATAAAATTAATTGCAGCTCACTTGTTTACAAAACTCATTAACCGACAAATCTGGCTTTATATACTCGTTTATAATTACAAGATAAGAATAATTATTAATTTACTTTAAAAATATATACATATAAAAATAGATTTCAAAATCTGCCTTTAGTTATAAACAAATTTTATAACTCCCTTTCTATTGATTTACCTGATGGTAAATCAATTTCTATAAAACGATTCATTTACAGGCCCTTTGACGATGATTACTCAACCAATAAAACCCACTGGTTAATAACAGATAAATGATAAATTTGGTTCCAACAATCAACGATCAACCAGATTAACAGTTCATATAAATAAACGGTATATTTGAGGAATCCGGTTGGATTCCTCCACCCTGTCCTTCCCTGCACCAAAATGTGTTACCTCACATTTAACACAACAATATAGTTCAAACAAAAACAGTCAACAAACAATTTATAACATTCAATCAAGCATTCATCTATTTATTTAATGCGCTTATACTATTATAAATGTAACCAACAAGGTAAGTTACCTCACTTGGAATAAAATCGTTAAAATAACGATTTAATTTGATTAAATTAAACAAACGCTTCATTTAATCAATGTATATCAAAAATATCCAACATACATGCAAACCGTTATTCAACCATCAGTCATTAGCAAATATTGCACACAAAATAAAAACCCAGTTTATATCAAATATAAATGAGGTAAACTGAGTGAGTTGAACTCACCTTGGTTTCCATTTGCTTTCAAACGGTTTGTTTTACAAGGTTCTAGTTGCGTTCAACTCTGACCAAAACAGCTCTAAAATGTTGTGCTCATCGGTATAGTTCTGATGTCACTTCTTTCTTCCGACTCCGTTGCTGAATGACACAGTTATAATTTAATATATATATATATTATTGTTATTATTATTATTAATAATACTGGTAATACTTTAAAAAAAATCTTGTTTTCAAATCTCTAATTTTCGTCAATTTAACCCTTTATTTAGATACAATAAAATACATGCAGGCTTGGGTATATGTATTTAATATGTGGCACATATTATACTAGGCACGTTAATTAATGTTAACCGTGTCCTATATTTTGTTAGAAACAAATAATACGAATTGAGGATTAAGCTTTTATATGTATATATATATATATATATATATATATATATATATATATATATATATAGAGGAGGGTTCCACTACACCTCTTATATTGCACGTGAACTCTCCTCCTTAATCTCCACCACCCATTTCCCCATTCATTCTCTCTCTTCCCACTAAGAAATAATATTGAAATGGTAAGAGAGAGAATGAGTGGGGAAATGGGTGGTGGAGATTAAGGAGGAGAGTTCACGTGCAATATAAGAGGTGTAGCGGAACCCTCCTCTATATATATATATATATATATATATATATATATATATATATATATATATATATATAAAGTCCAATATTTCCAGTAATTGAAAACCAATACCGATCCACTTAAAACCAATATTTCCAATAATTTTAATCCGTACCTTTAAAAGAAGATATCCTTTTCATATATTATGATCGGAGAATCAATTTAAAATAGATGCCACTAAATTTGTTTAGGCATTACAAGGAGGATTAGGCACTTATGTTATCTTAGCTACGATTAGGCATCCTCACGTGGATTACGTGATCAGGGATATGTGAAAACGTTTCAGGTATGAACTAAATACTGTTCAATGTATTAGTGATATATTTATAAATCTAAATAACTACTTGCTTCAGTTATTAAATCTTGATTTTTTTCGAAATGTATTAGGCCAAATAAACAAGATTAGGCATATTGAAAAGTGATTAGAAAAAATTAAACCTTCTTCCTCACTCTTTTCCACGCACCTCTTCCATCCGCTTCCTGTAACTTCCATCATCTGTTTACCATGGCCGAACTCAACTCCATATTGTTCACGTTCAGTCTCCATTCAAACAGAGCTCATATTCTTGTTCCCGTCCACTTTCTGCTACACAAATCCTTCCATCTTTCCGTTCCTCCTTTCTTTTCTAATACTGCAAGACTTTGCTTCTTCTTAATTTTTTTTTTCTTTTCTTTTTATGTTGAAGTAGTACCAGCCCCATACCCACTTCCACTACGTTTGCTTCATCCCGCGCCTTGCCATTCCAGTACTCCCTCTCCAGTTTTATACAAACTCGCAACCAGCCCCTCCTTCCCCTACCCGACACCAAAAGAACAGCTCACACAAACTCCACCACTTCCCTACCTATCACATTATGCAGCTCCACCCTCCTACTGACCTTCCGCACTCCTTTCTCCCATGCAACACACGCCACCATTTAGAAACCATGCCATAAAATAAAACTAACCTACTGCTTCCAGTCCCCCATCTGCTTTCTTCTCTTGTTTCGTTTCTTTCCTAACATTGGCCATCTCCCCATACGGTGCCTGTTACGCCACTTTCTTATATTCCTCTTGTTCTTGTTCCTCCTTGAGTCATGCAAACAACCGTTAAAAGTCTACAACTCTCTACTACCCACTGAAAGAACGCTACACAGGTTCTCTTCCCTACCCCTACTAGCATGCAGTTCTTTCCCCAATGCCATTCTCCACTTCAGCTCGCGCCCTTTCCAGTTTTTATTTATGTTTCTTTCTTTCTTCTTTTTTCTCTTTTTAAGTGGCGGCTTACCGTGATTTCATGAGAGGAATGGCCCAATGGGGATGAGCAGAAAAAGAGATGGAGGAACACTGTTTTGTTTTGTTTAAGAGGAGCCGCTATGATTGAAGTTTGGGAGAAGACCGTGTGTATTTATGGGAGAGGGAGGTGCGGGGAACACGCAATTGGAAATCCATTTTTTTTATTGGTACCTTGATTGGCACGGGTATATGTTTTGGCATGCAAGGAATATGGAAGTGTGTTGCGCAAGGAACCAAGAAGTCTACCACGAAAGGAACACAGATTTTTGTACGCGAGCAAGAGGACAATGGGGTTGATTTTAATTAAAATCAATATATAATATTATACGCAATATCGTGCGACCAACGTTTTATTTTTGTATGGCCAAACATGAACCCCAAAAATAAAGAAAATAAACACACCGCTATATTTCAATATTTCGATTCCAATGAAATTAATTTCGCTGAAAACGGACTCAATTTGCATAACTGCATTATTTTAATTTATCGGCCCAACTTTAAATTTCGCGCACTGAAAAAACAACTCCGTTTGGCTCCAAACTAAAAAATGTAGCAATAATTAATTATACGCATTCCAATAAAATTCGTTTCATCGAAAACGGATGTCGTCTGAAAAGAAAACAGTTTTAAGGCCTATAATATTGATAAAATTCATTAATATTACTAAATCGATATTTAAACCGATTTAAATAATCAAACTAAAACAGTCGAAAAATCTGGGACGTTACAAGGAAAATTTAGGATGGAAAGCTAAATGAATATAGCTTTGCTTTTTAACACAGTTCTTTTTGTGCTCGTCGAGATTTGCTTTCAAACGAGTTAGTTTTTGGTTTATGTGATATAATTTAAAGCCGTATTTTTATGTTATAAAGCAATACTCATTTTGCTTTTTTAGTTCACCACAAGACAAGGTTTGTTTAGCGAGATGTAACGACCCAGAAAATCTGAACCAATTTAAAAAATTTAAATTGGCTAAAATAATGGATTTTAAATATTTTAAATAATAGCAATGAAAAGTGAGTTTGAATCGACAATTGAAAATGAATATAATTAATTTTAATTATAAACAAGGCTAGAAAGGGCGCTGCCGTTTCAAAAAATTGAATTCAAACTTTGTCGGACTGTACCGGGTGCAAAACAAAAAGGATTTTAGTGAAACCAAAAATATTTAAATCTGTTAGTGAATACCTTTCTAACGAATCTGAAAAATCGAATTTTCATAGCGGAAAGCAAAAGTTATGGCCGAATGAATTTTCAGAAAGGTCGCTATGGAATTTATATAGCCCGTGAAATTGGCCATTTTGCATACGACCTCGGAATTCGACGAAACCACTCTTTTTGGATCCAGGATGTGAAGTTATTGCTAGGTTTCAAATTTCATAATTTTTGAAGCTAGTATGTGAGCGTGGCAAAGGAAAACGTGTTTTGGTCAATTACAATTAAATTGGATCGACCAGAAATGGGCCTTTTTGCAAACGGTCTCAGAATTCGACGAAACTAGTTTTGTTGGGACCGTATCGTCAAAACATAGCTAGATTTATTTTTCTGGAATTTTTCGAATCAGTTTGTGGCCCTGGCAAATTGAAATGTACGTTCAAATCGAATATTGAATGTTATATATTTTAAATTGAATGGAAACTGGCTGAAACAGTCGAATGGGCCTACGAAACATATTCCATTGTGCTCGGAATGGGGGTAAAACGCTAGGGACGACAGTCGTTGGGTTTAGATTGGTGGTCTAGTCAGAAAACCCCTTATAAAATCTCCCGGCCAATCAGAATTTAATAAAAAAAAGGGAAAATATCGTTTTCTCTCTCCCCGACGAACGACGGAAACACGTTCGAATCTTCCCATCCACTTTTCGATCAATCCACGGAAAATTAGCCCCTCCTCCAGTTTAAGATTTTGTAGAGCTCAGAGAGATCTTCAAATCCATATAAGGTTTGGATTTTTTCATTGCGTGGTTTGGGAGAACGGACGTCGAGAAGTCATCGCCTTCATCTCGCCGCCGCCCCCGCCTCCGACCACCGGAGTTCGCCGCTCCACCGCGTGCAAGCACGCCCCACTTCCCGCTTCGACGCTGTACCCTCCGATCCTCACATCGCTTCATGGATTTCGCGAAAAATTCAAACCTAGTTTTGAACGTTTCAGAAAGGTATACGGCTTGTTTTATTTTCAGCTGTTTTAACACTTTTAAACCGTTGCAAACTTTGAAAAATCATATCTTTTTGCTGTGTTGACGAAATTCAGTGAAACAAGAGACAGTGGACTCGTGTGGACGTCTTCTACCTTCTAGAAGAGACCGCATATTTTTCTGAGCCTTCTGCTATTTTTGGTGGAGTGGAACCCAATGTGAGATTTTTAATTTATAAACGATATGGAAAACGACGACGTATAAATTATATAGTCGATGTATGAGTTATATAAGCGTTGTACACCTCATGTATAAGCGTTGTATAAGTTGTACGTTCGATGTATAAGTTGTATATGCGTTGTAAAAATTATATATGTGTTGAAATAGAAGTGAATTGCTATATATAAATATATATATATACACGCCCCTCGTCCACAAACCATGGACGATATTTATTGGTTGAGATTGGTGTGAAAATTGATTGATAGCGAATGGTTGTTTGGGATTGTTTGTGGTTGATATTGATTGATTGTGGTTGAAAAATACTCATATGTGGTTGAGAAATATTTGGTTGAAACCACATAGGATTGGTTTGTGGAAATGAAATAAATATATACATGCCGCCTACGTGCGAACTAGATGCATGATCCCCATTGTCAAAAACCGCGAGGTTTTAAGGTAGAGCGAGGAGCCGTACTAGGGACGGTCCCGGTTTTAACTACCCTGCCGTTTTGCTGCCGAAAATTTGAATAATATTCATGTGTTTAAATTATTTTCATTTGTTGAAACTATATTTGTTCGTTGAATAGAAAACCTTCATGTGTTGAATCGATATTCATTCGTTGAATTGAAATTCATGTGTTGAAAGGTATTCGTGTTTTAAAAATAAAAATCACATTTTTATCTATATATATAAACTATAGAAAACCTTCATGTGTTGAATCGATATTCATTCGTTGAATTGAAATTCATGTGTTGAAAGGTGTTCGTGTTTTAAAATATAAAAATCACATTTTATCGATTTATATAAACTATAGGAAACCTTCATGTGTTGAATCGATATTCATTCGTTGAATTGAAATTCATGTGTTGAATGGTATTCATATTTTGAAAGGAATTGTCTTATAATAAAAATCCCATTTTTAACATCAATATGAAAAGTGGAAAATAACCCTGTTTTGAAATAAATTGTTTTATAATAAAAATCCTATTTTTATTACCTATATAAACTATATAAAATAATAGTGTTTGAAATAAATTGTTTTACAATAAAAACCACATTTTTATTATATACATGAATTGCCAAATATAGTGAAGTGTTGAAATAGAAGACAGTTAGACAAAAATATCATTTTTATCAAATGTATAAAAAGAATATAGTTTCGAAATCGAAGAATCGATATATATATTTTAATAGAATTGAAATATATCGAATAACGACGCTGTAGTTCGTATTTTGAAACCGTGATTTCAAACGATTAGTACGAGAGATCCGACCATCGGATTTTCCTGAAATCACAATCGTTGGGTTCGCTTTGGAAAAATCCTTTTAACGGCACCAACTTTGTAAAAATCCAACGGCTGGATTGTCTGGAATGTTCAATTCAAATCCGAAGAAAAACAGCGCTAGAATCAATTATATTTATATATATATATATAAATATAATAATATTTAATCGAATAATGACGCTGCAGTTCGTATTTTGAAATCGAAACTTCAAACGATTGTACCGGGAGATCCGACCGTCGGATTTTCCCGAAACTGGAAACCGTTGGATTTGTTTTGAAAAGATCTTTCTAATGATGTAAATTTTGTGAAGATCCAACGGTTAGATTTTCAGATATGTGTAAATCAAATCTAAGGAAAAACAGCGCCACGACCGCGTTATGGCCCGAAGTGTCGTTTTGAATAAATTGGCTATTATAAAATAAATAAAAATAGCGATAAATCGTTATAAAATATTATAAACGAGACGGATGTGATTTAGAAATTAACTGAAGGTTGGCTAAGACGAATGGTTTCTTGGGTGTTGATCTGATGTTGGTTTCGGCCTTCGGGGTTAATATTTGGGAAATCGTTCTCTTACTGATTGACGGTTAGTGACTAATGAATTGAAATGATGTGTGTATATGTTAGTGTTGCACTTGTTTATTATATACGCGAGTTGCTCAGAAAGGCCGGGTTTATCCCATTCTAAATAACTGAATCGACGATAAGAAATCGAAGATGAAGACGGTGGTCGAAGACCGGAGATCTTCACCTCGTTTGGATGGTAACCGAGGTTCTGATTGGGAGGCATCCTGAAATATGGATAATGAGTGGTGATCGTCCAGACGTACATGGTGATCGATGGGTTTGCGAGGTATATAGTGCCTCCGGTTTCGTTCAGACCCAGAACGGACTTGTAAATGGACTGTGTGTCTGACACTGGATTTTATTCTGTGTTGATTAATCTCTATTAAATATACATCTGATTGGCGGCAGAGAATTTATTCTTTTGCTTAACGCCCTTCTCTGAAACGCAAGGGCTCAGAGGTTGTATATCGATGGACATCAGTCGCATGGCATGAATTGCTAGTGTGGCATGCCTAAGTGGCAAATGAACAGGGCTTCTATTGAAAAGCAAAGTCTTGTGGTGATGATCAAAGCACCGCCTGTGTGGCGTAGCTTTGTGTATAACGTGAAATCGCGAGCCACACACCCGGTACGAACCAGAAACGGGAGGAAGGACCTCAGGGAGGACATGCGTTTCTTTCTAGTTAGAAGTGGCATCAATGGTTTTACACGCGCTGACGAGTTTGACTTATGTGGTTGTTGCTGTTGCGAGGCGCCTCGGTTTGATCGGACGATCCGGGTCTGATGGAGTCATTCGTTGGCTCGTTTACGCCCCAAAGGGCGGGGAAACGTATTGTTCAGGAATTTTAATGCACATCGGTGGACTGGCCCTGTCGCTTCTTGGGTCACTCGAGCCCTGATCCTGTGGCTCGGGCTAGAGAGTCGCGAATTCGGTAAGGACTATCTTATGCCTTGGTTCATGACGGAAATCCAATTTCCAAATACGTGATCGTGCGGTTTCGATTGTATAGATATTTGGCGACATAGTGGCATGGGACGCTCATGTCGTCTATGATTGATAGTTATGATTTTAAATTGTTTTTGAAACATATAAACACTAGTAGTAATATCAAATGCTTTTGTTTTTATTCGTATCAACCATATTTTGGCCATTATAAGGTAAAACTCTATCCTTCGGTTTGCGTTGCATTGTGTGATGGGAACTGAGTCTTATAATGACTTCATTTTTATAAAAAGCATTGCGTTGTTTAAAAGAAAGATTTGTTTTAAAGCACTGGCAATCCAATGGAGTAAACCCGTTCCACGAAAGTGGCGTGGTCCTGTGATTTGCCATATATTAAATGTGTTGAGTAGATTTCTCATACCAGTCCCATGACTGACTCGCAGTTTGTTTCACTTTCAAACTCGGGTGCCCCTTTTTCTACACGGGCAGCCTTGTATTCAGGTTTAGCTGGTTCTTTCTGGATAGCAGGAGCTGAAGATGGATTCTATCATTTATCTCTTTTATGCTGTTCGGATCCTATTGTACATATTTTGTTTGTTTTCCGCTGTAGACATTTATGTATAGTTGAACTGTATTTGTACTAAGTAAGATCCTGTATACTGTGTAACTCTGATGATTACTTTTATCCAGTTTATTCTATTGTTCATTATCTGGTGTATTTATTTATTTCCCACACGGGACGAGGTGATGAGGATTTATCCTCTGGAGCATTTTAAAAACAAACTCCCTCAGGCTTTGACAGGGTGACGAGAATTTATTCTCCGGAGTTATGATCAATACACACTCCCCTGTAAACACCAGAATATATCACTATAAATATCTGTATGCTTATTAGGATTTATTGGTACGACCCAATAAATTTCCAAACCTCTCCCCGTACAAAGGAGGTTATGGCGAAATTTTTCGAAAATTTCGGGTGTTAGCCAAATTTTTGAAGAATTTGAAAATTCTCAGAAATTGAAAAGTTGGAGAATTGAAGCCAGATCGAACGTAGAGTTGATAAATCAAACCACTTTCGACTTTGTTCCTTTTCGGGGACGAAAAGTTTTAAGTGGGGGAGATTGTAACGACCCAGAAAATCTGAACCAATTTAAATTTTTTAAATTGGCTAAAATAATGGATTTTAAATATTTAAAATAAATATTTTAAATAATAGCAATGAAAAGTGAGTTTGAATCGACAATTGAAAACGAATATAATTAATTTTAATTATAAACAAGGCTTGAAAGGGCACTGCCGTTTCAAAAAATTGAATTTAAACTTTGTCGGACTGTACCGGGTGCAAAACAAAACGGATTTTAGTGAAACCAAAAATATTTAAATCTATTAGTTAATACCTTTCTAACGAATCTGAATAATCGAATTTTCATAGCGGAAAGCAAAAGTTATGGCCGAATAAATTTTCAGAAAGGTCGCTATGGAATTTATATAGCCCGTGAAATTGGCCATTTTGCATACGACCTCGGAATTCGACGAAACCACTCTTGTTGGATCCGGGATGTGAAGTTATTGCTAGGTTTCAAATTTCATAATTTTTGAAGCTAGTATGTGAGCATGGCAAATAAAAACGTGTTTTGGTCAATTACAGTTAAATTGGATCGACCAGAAATGGGCCTTTTTGCAAACGGTCTCAGAATTCGACGAAACTAGTTTTGTTGGGACCGTATCGTCAAAACATAGCTAGATTTATTTTTCTGGAATTTTTCGAATCAGTTTGTGGCCCTGGCAAATTGAAATGTACGTTCAAATCGAATATTGAATGTTATATATTTTAAATTAAATGGAAACTAGTTGAAACAGTCGAATGGGCCTACGAAACATATTCCATTGTGTTCGCAATGGGGGTAAAACGCTTTGGACGACAGTCGTTGGGTTTAGATTGGTGGTCGCGTCAGAAAACCCCTTATAAAATCTCCCGGCCAATCAGAATTTAATAAAATAAAAAAAGGGAAAATATCGTTTTCTCTCTCCCCGACGAACGACGGAAACGCGTTCGAATGTTCCCGTCCACTTTCCGATCAATCCACGCAAAATTAGCCCCTCTTCCAGTTGAAGATTTTGTAGAGCTCGGAGAGATCTTCAAATCCATATAAGGTTTGGATTTTTTCATTGCGTGGTTTGGGAGAACGGACGTCGAGAAGTCATCGCCTTCATCTCGTCGCCGCCGCCGCCTCCGACCACCGGAGTTCACCACTCCACCACGCGCAGGCGCACCCCACTTCCCCCTTCGACGCTGTACCCTCCGATCCTCGCATCGCTTCACGGATTTCGCGAAAAATTCAAACCTAGTTTTGAACGTTTCAGAAAGGTATACGGCTTGTTTTATTTTCAGCTGTTTTAACAACTTTAAACCGTTGCAAACTTTAAAAAATCATATCTTTTTGCTGTGTTGACGAAATTCAGTGAAACAAGAGACAGTGGACTCGTGTGGACGTCTTCTACCTTCTAGAAGAGACCGCATATTTTTCTGAGCCTTCTGCTATTTTTGGTGGAGTGGAACCCAATGTGAGATTTCTAATTTATAAACGATATGGAAAACGACGACGTATAAATTATATAGTCGATGTATGAGTTATATAAGCGTTGTACACCTCATGTATAAGCGTTGTATAAGTTGTACGTTCGATGTATAAGTTGTATATGCGTTGTAAAAATTATATATGTGTTGAAATAGAAGTGAATTGCTATATATAAATAAATATATATATATATATATACACACACGCCCCTCGTCCACAAACCATGGACGATATTTATTAGTTGAGATTGGTGTGAAAATTGATTGATAGCGAATGGTTGCTTGGGATTGTTTGTGGTTGATATTTATTGATTGATTGTGGTTGAAAAATACCCATTTGTGGTTGAGAAATATTTTGTTGAAACCACATAGGATTGGTTTGTGGAAATGAAATAAATATATACATGCCGCCTACGTGCGAACTAGATGCATGATCCCCATTGTCAAAAACCGCGAGGTTTTAAGGTAGAGCGAGGAACCGTACTAGGGACGGTCCCGGTTTTAACTACCCTGCCGTTTTGGTGCCGAAATTTTGAATAATATTCATGTGTTTGAATTATTTTCATTTGTTGAAACTATATTTGTTCGTTGAATAGAAAACCTTCATGTGTTGAATCGATATTCATTCGTTGAATTGAAATTCATGTGTTGAAAGGTATTCGTGTTTTAAATATAAAAATCACATTTTTATCTATATATATAAACTATAGAAAACCTTCATGTGTTGAATCGATATTCATTCGTTGAATTGAAATTCATGTGTTGAAAGGTGTTCGTTTTTTAAAATATAAAAATCACATTTTATCGATTTATATAAACTATAGGAAACCTTAATGTGTTGAATCGATATTCATTCGTTGAATTGAAATTCATGTGTTGAATGGTATTCATATTTTGAAAGGAATTGTCTTATAATAAAAATCCCATTTTTAACATCAATATGAAAAGTGTAAAATAACCCTATTTTGAAATAAATTGTTTTATAATAAAAATCCTATTTTTATTACCTATATAAACTATATAAAATAATAGTGTTTTGAAATAAATTGTTTTACAATAAAAACCATATTTTTATTATATACATGAATTGCCAAATATAGTGAAGTGTTGAAATAGAAGACAGTTAGATAAAAATATCATTTTTATCAAATGTATAAAAAGAATATAGTTTCGAAATCGAAGAATCGATATATATATTTAAATAGAATTGAAATATATCGAATAACGACGCTGTAGTTCGTATTTTGAAACCGTGATTTCAAACGATTAGTATGGGAGATCCAACCATCGGATTTTCCTGAAATCACAACCGTTGGGTTCGCTTTGGAAAAATCTTTCTAACGGCACCAACTTTGTAAAAATCCAACGGTTGGATTGTCTGGAATGTTTAATTCAAATACGAAGAAAAACAGCGCCAGAATCAATTATATTTATATATATATATAAAAATATAATTATATTTAATCGAATAACGACGCTGCAGTTCGTATTTTGAAATCGAAACTTCAAACGATTGTACCGGGAGATCCGACCGTCGGATTTTCCCGAAACTAGAACCGTTGGATTCGTTTTGAAAAGATCTTTCTAATGATGTAAATTTTGTGAAGATCCAACGGTTAGAGTTTTAGATATGTGTAAATCAAATCTAAGGAAAAACAGCGCCACAGCCGCGTTATGGCCCGAAGCGTCGTTTTGAATAAATTGGCTATTTTAAAATAAATAAAAATAGCGATAAATCATTATAAAATATTATAAACGAGACGGATGTGATTTAGAAATTAACTGAAGGTTGGCTAAGACGAATGGTTTCCTGGGTGTTGATCTGATGTTGGTTTCGGCCTTCGGGGTTAATATTTGGGAAATCGTTCTCTTACTGATTGACGGTTAGTGACTAATGAATTGAAATGATGCGTGTATATGTTGGTGTTGCACTTGTTTATTATATACGCGAGTTGCTCAGAAAGGCCGGGTTTATCCCATTCTGAATAACTGAATCGACGATTAGAAATCGAAGATGAAGACGGTGGTCGAAGACCGGAGATCTTCACCTCGTTTGGATGGTAACCGAGGTCCTGATTGGGAGGCATCCCGAAATATGGATAATGAGTGGTGATCGTCCAGACGTACGTGGTGATCGATGGGTTTGCGAGGTATATAGTGCCTCCGGTTTCGTTCAGACCCAGAACGGACTTGTAAATGGACTGTGTGTCTGACACTGGATTTTATTCTGTGTTGATTGATCTCTATTAAATATACATCTGTTTGGCGGCAGAGAATTTATTCTTTTGCTTAACGCCCTTCTCTGAAACGCCAGGGCTCCGAGGTTGTATATCGATGGACATCAGTCGCATGGCATGAATTGCTAGTGTGGCATGCCTAAGTGGCAAATGAACAGGGCTTCTGTTGAAAAGCAATGTCTTGTGGTGATGATCAAAGCACCGCCTGTGTGGCGTAGCTTTGTGTATAACGTGAAATCCGAGCCTCACACCCGGTATGAACCAGAAACGGGAGGAAGGACCTCAGGGAGGACATGCGTTTCTTTCTAGTTAGAAGTGGCATCAGTGGTTTTACACGCCCTGACGAGTTTGGCTTATGTGGTTGTTGCTATTGCGAGGCGCCTCGGTTTGATCGGACGATCCGGGTCTGATGGAGTCATTCATTGGCTCGTTTACGCCCCAAAGGGCGGGGAAACGTACTGTTCAGGAATTTTAATCCACATCGGTGGACCGGCCCTGTCGCTCCTAGGGTCACTCAAGCTCTGATCCTGTGGCTCGGGCTAGAGAGTCGCGAATTCGGTAAGGACAATCTTTTGCCTTGGTTCATGATGGAAATCCAATTTCCAAATACGTGATCGTGCAGTTTCGATTGTATAGATATTTGGCGACATAGTGGCATGGGACGCTCATGTCGTCTATGATTGATAGTTATGATTTGAAATTGTTTTTGAAACATATAAACACTAGTAGTAATATCAAATGCTTTTGTTTTTATTCGTATCAACCATATTTTGGCCATTATAAGGTAAAACTCTATCCTCCGGTTTGCGTTGCATTGTGTGATGGGAACTGAGTCTTATAATGGCTTCATTTTTATAAAAAGCATTGCGTTGTTTAAAAGAAAGATTTGTTTTAAAGCACTGTCAATCCAATGGAGTAAGCCCGTTCCACGAAAGTGGCGTGGTCCTGTGATTTGCCATATATTAAATGTGTTGAGTAGATTTCTCATACCAGTCCCATGACTGACTCGTAGTTTGTTTCACTTTCAAACTCGGGTGCCCCTTTTTCTACACGGGCAGCCTTGTATTCAGGTTTAGCTGGTTCTTTCTGGATAGCTGGAGCTAAAGATGGATTCTATCATTTATCTCTTTTTATGATGTTCAGCTCCTATTGTACATATTTTGTTTGTTTTCCACTGTAGATATTTATGTATAGCTGAACTGTATTTGTACTAAGTTAGATCCTGTATACTGTGTAACTCTGATGATTACTTTTATCCAGTATATTCTATTGTTCATTATCTGGTGTATTTATTTATTTCTGTTCTGCTATTATCTGTTCATGTGTTATATTCCACGGATTACCCTTGCCGCCGTCAGTACAGGGTTTGGGGTCGTCTCACGAGAGCAAAAAACCATCGCCAGCCGTCGCTATGTATCCAGGAGCTAAGCAAATAGCGTTGATGTTAGTGGCGGCTGTGGTATCCTTTATAGCGACGGCTGGCGACGACATGCGTGCCATGTGGACAAACCGTTGGACTTTCAACTTTTGTGACAAGCCATCACTAACGGTAAGCAAATACACCGTCATAAGACGTCACCAACTGTCGCTAAACAATGTCAATAAGCCATCACAAGCCGTCACTAGCCGTCGCTAAACTGGGTAAATAAGCCGTAACAAGCCGTCACCAACCATGGTAAATAAGTCGTAACCAGCTGTCGCCAGCCGTCGCTAAACTGTATACATTTTTCTGCTTTCTAGCAGCCATAAGGCCTTCAAGCCAGCCAACTCAAATCCAACCAATTCACAACTCATATACTATCACTTTCACAATCCATCACCTCATACATAATCCAATTCATCACATAAACCAACATATATGACATAAAACATCGCACACACGACTAAATAGCTAATAAACGATAAATAAAAACAATACTACAGTCCAAAAACAAACACCACGTCCACATAATATAAACAAACCATCATCGTCTCCAAGAAAACAACATCACGTCCAAAAAACAACTAGTTTATATATACAAACCAGGTTCAAAATCAAAAAAGAGGACAAGTACCTACTCATCGTCATCGTCATCATCGTCCTCCTCCTTCCCGGTAGTAGGCTCACTCGATGGCATATGCTCATGCTCCTGGAGATATGCAGCAATCCTCTCATCCAACATGGTCACCAGCCTATTCTTCTGGAAATACTGTAAATCTGCCACCTGCTATCGAAGCATGGAAATCTCCTCCTTGTCCTAACGCCTCGTATAGGAATCCTGAGTCCCCGCTATCTGCAATTATTATATTATAAGCATGACTTGATAAATGTATTATAAATTCATTATGTTTAAATATGTCAACACTTTAAACTTTTAATAGCACTTGGATATGTTTAAATTCTTTGATAAAACACTTTACCTCTATGTTTCCAAAACCACAGTGTCTACCTTGAGTGGCGGGTTGATGATGGTGTTCCAATTACGATTGCACTCCTCCACGTCCGACTCTTGACCTAACTGTGCCGCTCGAGCATTTAACTTCGCGTTGTATCTCTCCTGCGATAGCAGACAATTATGGAATACATTAAATATACAATTTCTAAATAACAATGTGAAATACAAATTAATACGAATGCTAACCATCACTCGACGGGACTTATTGTCCGTCCATGTATATGAGGTGTTACCCTCCTCATCGGTCCGCTCGACAGCATGAGTCTGTGTAAACATCTCAGCAAGTGTAGGATCTCGATGGAGAGACGACATCTAAAATGATACAATATATATTTGAAATTTATCAATACAATTAAAAAAATAAGAATTATTTATAAATGTGATTTATCATTCGTACCAATTCACGCGGTGCTACGAGAAGGACTTAGACACACCCCGATCCAAAGCAAGATTCTTGAGTCTGTTTGCTCGGTTTCGCTCTGAAAGCTCCTGTATATTTAATTGTATGATTAATTGATTGATATGCAAAATAGAAATTAATAATAAGCTTAATTATTTTATCTTCGCTCTATCCATAGCCTGCAGTTGCTGGAAACCGTTATGGACCTCCTCGCTCATGCAAGAAGGCCTCTTTCCCGCTTTTTTTGCCTTATGTACGTTGCTTGAATAATTTTTCCTCATCTTTTGATTACATACGATGAGGAAAAGATCCATATCTTCATCCCTAACCTGTGCGGCAACCTATAAATTAACAAACAAATTGTATTACATATTTTATATAATTTTGTAAATGAGAAAAATATTTATACTTACAAGAACCTCCGCGAGAATGGCATTCCTAATATGCACAGGAATATCGTCCCAGTGGGCCCGCGCCTCTATCCACCTGGCGATATATGCATTTCTAGACACAGATAAAACAAGTTCTGTTGGAATAATATCAAACCCCCTACAGAAAGTACTATATTAGCATTTAATAAGTTTTGAATACTAAACATTTAAGAAATTAAAACTTACCATGCGGTCTTGGGTATGAGCTCTACGACCAGACGTAAATCCGGTGGTATACCGCTCGCACCTGCCTCCGAACTTGGGTAGGTCAGCGTCTAGAAGGCATATCTGTCACAAACGTATTATTTCGTATAATAATAACTCATATATCATTATGCACATCCATTATCGAATAAACTCATACAAAATATATTATCAAATGCAACTACAAGACTCGTTTACATAAAAGAAGAAGAACCAGATAATAGATAACCGTAGTACATCATATAAGTTCACAACATAGCACATCATATAAAATATATCATTGTACATCATAGCTCACAACATAGCACATCATATAAACATATCATTGTACATCGTATGTAAACAACTAATGATACAAATATTAATATTATTCTTCTTTATTTTCTGATTCAGTCTCGGTCTCATACTCTATATCGTTGTCCTTTGTACTCTCAAATACTTCTATTAATTCATTTGATTCATCGTTCAAAGACCCTAAATTAACATCATTAACAATTATTATTTCATCGTTTTGATTTGCATACGTTTGATACGCTGTGTCGCCTGGAATAGCAATTCCTTCAAATGTAAATCTTGTCTTTGTTCTAATTACAGCAGACCAATCTGCTTTATCTCTTTTTAAGGATGGATACGGAACAAAGTAAACTTGTAATGCTTTCTTTGCCAATACAAAAGAATCATACTTACAGTAATGTGATGTGTGATTTATTTCTATAAGCTTGTAATCTTTATGCACGTTAATTGCAGTACCAGGAACATTGTTGAACCAGTTGCACTTGAATAGGACAACATTTTCAACGGGTTGTATATAATATGTCAACTCTAAAATCTGTGTCAAGACGCCATAATCTTTTATATGCTCTTCGGGATCATCACTACCTTTGAAAAATACACCACTATTATATGTTAATCTGTCAATACCATGGTCTTTGGTGTTGAATTTAAATCCATTGACGAAGAATATTGGATAAGTCTTAACATTTCTTTTTGGTCCAAGAGCAAGATGTTGTAAACCCTCGTCATTGACGCAGTTTATCAGATCGTAAACGTACTTCGAGAACCATTTAGCAAAATCTTTACTGAGATCGCCATTTGGATTTTCTGATTCGTAAATACTCCAAATATAAATGATTTTATTACTACCTAACAATTGATGTACACATAACTGTAATAAAGTTAAAAATTTAGTACCTAACAAATGGTGCAACTTCAGCAAAATTTAGAAGAACATATGTGTGTGCTACATGGTGATCTCTATCATCTAACCATATTTCTACACATTTTCCAAAAGATCATCCATGTTGTCTAAAAAAGCTAACATTTTCGGACAAAAATTTGTTTCCACGGTTTCATTATTACGAGGACTACTTACAAATGATAGGTTCACATGATCACGAAGTAATGAGAAAAAAGAACGAAGCTTCTTCTTCAAGATAAGATTTACAAATCGAACCTTCAGCTCATGCTTTTTGTCGTACTTTTTTCTTCAGATGATTCAAATACCTAAAATAAAATTAATTCGATTTATATGCACTAATGTCACTTTGAATTGTAAGCATAAATTTTACCTTTCAAAAGGATACATCCATCAATATTGCACTGGACCTCAAAGAATTGCTTCGGATAGAAGATGAATAGGTAAGTGCTCCGTTACATTAAAAAATCCTGGAGCAAAGATTTTCTCCAATTTTCAAATCAATATCGGAATTTCTACTTCAAGTTTACGGAAGCGATCAATTTTTAATGCTGCCGAACAAAGCTATTTATAGAATAAGCTTAACTCTGTTATAACACCCCACAGTTTTAAGGGCAATAATTCTTTGAATATCACTGGTAATAAATATTCCATCATAGTACGATAATCATGACTTTTCATCTTACTCAATTTATTGTTTTTATAGTCAACACATCTACGAAGATTAGAAGAAATCCCATCTGGACATTTCAGTCCCTCAACCCATTTCAGTACAAGTTTTATTTGTTTGTTGTCTAGTTCATAGCACGATTTGGGTTTTTTATTGTCATTGGGCTTCATATGAAGTTCTGGACGTTTACAATATTCTTCTATCACGTCTCGAATATATATATCATCCTTTGTTTTTCCTTTGACATTCAAAACAGTATTAAACACGTTATCAAATACATTTTCTTCATTGTGAATAATGTCGATATTATGTCGAAGTTTGAGATATTTACAATAACGTAGCTCCCAGAATATGCTCTGTTTACACCAATTATGAATGTCAGATTCACCTGAAATTTCTATGCGTTCTCCAGTCTCATGGATCTTGGGATAGTTCTTTACAATATCGTATATTTCTTCACTTGTCCAAATTTTGGGTGCTTGCACAGTCGTTCCTGTAACGACCCGGAAAATCTGAACCAATTTAAAAATTTTAAATTGGCTATTTATTGGATTTTAAATATTTAAAATAAATATTTTATATAATAACGATGAAAAGTAAGTTTGAATCGACATTTGAAAACGAATATAATTAATTCTAATTATAAACAAGGCCTGAAATGGCGCGGTAGTTTCAAAATTTGAATTCAAACTTTGACTGACAGTACCGGGTGCAAATCAAAACGAATTTGAGCGAAACCAAAAATATTTAAATCTGTTAGTGAATACCTTTCTAACGAATCTGAAAAATCGAAGTTTCATAGCGGGAAGCAAAAGTTATGGCCAAATGAATTTTCTGAAAGGTCGCTATGGAGTTTATATAGCCCGTGAAAATGGCCATTTTGCAAACGACCTCAAAATTCGACGAAACGACTTTTGTTGGATCCGAGATGTCAAACTATTGCTAGGTTTCAAATTTCATAATTTTTGAAGCTAATCTGTGAGCGTGGCAAAGGAAAACGTGTTTTGGTTAATTACAGTTAAATTGGATCGACCAGAAATGGGCCATTTTTCAAACAGTCTCAGAATTCGACGAAACTAGTTTTGTTGGGACCGTATCGTCAAAACATAGCTAGATTTATTTTTCTGGAATTTTTCGAATCAGTTTGTGGCCCTGCCAAATTGAAATGTACGTTCAAATCGAATATTGAATGTTTTATATTTTAATTTGAAGGAAAATTGACTGAAACATTCGAACGGGCCTTCGAAACATATCCCATTGTGTTCGGAATGTGGGTAAAATGCTCGGGACGACAGTCGTTGGGTTTGGATTGGTGTTCATGTGAGATGAGGGGTATTTTTGGATTTTTAAAAATATACAAATAAATGGAAAATTCCCATTGGCTGATTCACTCTCTCTCCCCGACACCCCCTTCAGCGCGCATGACAGAAGACCTTCATCCCCTTCTCTCTTCGATTTCTCCTTCCACACTCCACGAAACCTAATGCCCCTTTGGAGAAATTTGTAGTGCTCCTCACGATCTTCAAATCCATACCAACCTTGGATTTTTTCGTGGCCAGTGGAGTTCGAAACGAGCTCGAGAACATCCGGTCTTCGGACCGCCGCAGTCGTCGCCAGAGGCCACCGAAGTGGGCCCTCTTCCTGGCGCACGTGCGCCCCACCTGGCTCTTCGACGTCGTGAATCTCGTTCCTCGTATCGAGCAACGGATTGGAAGTTAAATTCAAACCTAGGTTTGAATCAAAAACTGAGCGGTATGGCTTTGTTAATTTCAAACAGATTTTAACACTGTAAAGCGTTGCAAACTTCTAAAAATCGTACCTTTTTGCTATGTGGTCAAAATTCAGTGAAACAAGAGACAGTGGACTCGTGTGGACGTCTTCTACATTCTAGAAGAGACCACATATTTTTTTGACCCTTCTGCTATTTTTGGTGGAGTGGAACCCAATGTGAGATTTCTAAATTATAAACGATATGGAAAATGACGATGTATAAATTATATAGTCGATATATGAGTTATATAAGCGTTGTACACCTTATGTATAAGCGTTGTATAAGTTGTACGTTTGATATATATGTTATATATGCGTTGTGAAAATTATATATGTGTTGAATAGAAGTGAAATGCTAATATAAATATAAATATATATATATATGCCCCTCGTCCACAAACCATGGATGATATTTATTGATTCTGATTGGTGTGAAAATTGATTGATAGCGAATGGTTGATTAGAATTGTTTGTGGTTGAAATTGATTGATTGTGGTTGAGAAATACCCGTTTGTGGTTGAGAATTGTTTGGTTGAAACCACATAGGATTAGTTTGTGGAAAAGAAAAAAAATTATTACATGCCGCTTGCATGCGAACTAGATGCATGATTCTCCATTGTCAAAAGCTGCGAGGGTTTAAGGTACAGCGAGGAGCCGTATTAGGGACGACCCCGGTTTTATCTACCCTGCCGCTATGCTGCCGAAATTTTGAATAATATTCATGTGTCAGAATTATTTTCATATATTGAATAACCTTCATGTGTTGAATAGAAATTCATTCGTTGAATAGAAATTCATGTGTTGAATGGTATTCGTGTTTTGAATAAATTGTTTTAACAATAAAAATCACATTTTTACTCCATATATACAAACTATAGAAAACCTTCATGTGTTGAATCGAAATTCATTCGTTGAATTGAAATTCATGTGTTGAATGGTATTCGTGTTTTGAATAAATTGTTTTAACAATAAAAATCACATATTACTCTATATATGCAAACTATAGAAAACATTCACGTGTTGAATAGAAATTCATTCGTTGAATAGGAATTCATGTGTTGAATGGTATTCGTGTTTTAAATAAACTGTTTTAACAATATCAAAATAACCTTTTTATTGTATATATACGAACCATAGAAAACATTCATGTGTTGAATCGAAATTCATTCGTTGAATTGAAATTCATGTGTTGTATGGTACTCGGGTTCGAAATAAATTGTTTTATAATAAAAATCATATTTTTATCATCTATATGGACTATATAAAATAATCGTGTTTTGAAAGAAATTGTTTTATAATAAAAATCATATTTTTATCATCTATATAAACTATATAAAATAATCGTGTTTTGAAATAAATTGTTTTACAATAAAAATCACATTTTTATTATATATATGAGTTGTTAAAATAGTGAAGTGTTGAAATAAATGTCTGTGGGATAAAAATATCATTTTTATCAAAAGTATGAAAAGAAAATGGTTTTGAAATCGAAAAATCGATATATATATATAAATAGAATTGAAATATATCGAATAACGAAGCTGCAGTTCGTGTTTTGAAACCGTGATTTCAAACGATTAGTGCGGGAGATCCACCATCGGATTTTCCCGAAACCGAAACCGTTGGGTTCGCTTTGGAAATACCTTTCCAACGACACCAACTTTGTAAAGATCCAACGGTTGGATTGTCTGGAATGTTTAATCCAAATCTAAAGAAAAACAACGCCAGAATCGGTTATATTTATATATATATAAACATAATTAAATTCAATCGAATAACGACGCTGTAGTTCGTATTTGAAATCGAAACTTCAAACGATTGTACCGGGAGATCCGACCGTCGGATTTTCCCAAAACTGGAACTGTTGGATTTGTTTTGAAAAGATCTTTCTAATGAAGTAAATTTTGTGAAAATCCAACGATTAGAATTTCAGATATGTGTAAATCAAATCTGAAGAAAAACAGCGCCACGGCCGCGTTGTGGCCCGAAGCGTCGTTTGAATAAATTGTCTATTTTAAAATAAATAAAAATAGCGACAAATCGTTATAAAATATTATAAACGATATGGATGTGAAATTTAGAAACTAACTGAAGGTTGGCTAAGTCGAATGGTTTCCTGGATTTTGATCTGATGTTGGTTTCGGCCTTCGGGGTTAATATTTGGAAAATCGTTCTCTTACTGATTTACGGTTAGTGACTAATGAATTGAAATAAGGTGTATGATGTGTTTGTGTAGCACTTGTTTAATATATACGCGAGTTGCTCAGAAAGACCGGGTTTATCCCATTCTAAATAACTGAATCGACGATAAGAAATCGAAGATGAAGACGGTGGTCGAGGACCGAAGATCTTCACCTCGTTTGGATGGTAACTGATGTCCTGATTGGGAGGCATCCCGAAATATGGATAATGAGTGGTGATCGTCCTGACGTACGTGGAGATCGATGGGTTTGCGAGGTATATAGTGCCTCCGGTTTCGTTCAGACCCAGGATGGACTTGTAAATGGACTGTGTGTCTGACATTGGAATTTATTCTGTGTGATTGATAGCTATCAGTTGCATGGTGTGAATTGCCTGTGTGGCATGCTAAGATGCAGTGATCAGGGCTTCTGTTGAAAAGCAAAGTCTTGTGGTTGATGATCAAAGCACCGCCTGTGTGGCGTAGCTTTGTGTATAACGTGAAATCGCGAGCCTCACACCCCGGTATGAACCAGAAACGGGAGAGGACCTCAGGGAGGACATGCGTTTCTTTCTAGTTAGAGGTGGTGTCGGTGCTTAAACTGGCTGGCATTTAAACTATTATTCACCTATGTGGTTGCTGCTGTTGCGAGGCGCTTCGGTTACATCTGTCGATCCGGGACCGATGGAGTCATTTGTTGGCTCATTTACGCCCCAAAGGGCGGGGAAACGTATTGTTCAGGCACTATAATCCACTCCGTGTGGACCGGCCCTGTCGCTCCAAGGGGCAGTTGCGGCTGTTCTGGAGGCTCGGGCTAGAGAGTCTCGAAGTCGGTAAGGACTATCTTTTGCCTTGGTTCATGACGGAAATCCAATTTCCAAATACGTGATTGTGCAGTTTTGATTGCATATATATATGGCGATATGATATATGCTACCCATGCCGTCTACGATTGATAGTTATGATTGAAATTGTTTTCGAAACCTATAAACACTAGTAATAATATCAAATGCTTTTGTTTTATTCGTATCAAGCATATTTTGGCCATTATAAGGTAAAACTCTATCCTCCGGTTTGCATTGCGTTGTGTGACGGGAACTGAGTCTTATAATGGCTTCATTTTTACAAAAAGCATTGCGATGTTTAAAAGAATTATTTGTTTTAAAGCACTGGCAATCCAACGGAGTAAACCCGTTCCGTGAAAATGGCGTGGTCCTGTGATTAGCCATATTATAAATGTGTTAAGTAGATTTCTCATACCAGTCCCATGACTGACTCGTAGTTTGTTTCACTTGCAAACTCGGGTGCCCCTTTTTCTACACGGGTAGCCTTGTCTTCAGGTTTTAGCAGGCTCTTTCTGGATAGCTAGAGCTGAAGATGGATTCTATCATTTATCTCTTTTATGGTGTTCAGCTCCTATTGTACATATTATGTTTATTTCCGCTGTAGACATTTATGTATAGCTGAACTGTATTTGTACTAAGTATGATCCTGTATAATGTGTAACTCTGACGATTATGTTTTTCCAGTGTATTACTTGTTCATTATCTGGTGTATTTATTTATTTCTGTTCTGCTATTATCTGTTTATGTGTTATATTCCAAAGATTACCCTTGTCACCGTCAGTACGGGATTTGGGGTCGTTACAACGTGGTATTAGAGCTTTGGTTAAGCTTAGTGTTGGAATATAACATATTAACAAACTCGTCAGAAATAGAACCAGTAGTGTTCTAGGATGGGTAACACAATACAGATAGGATCAGTAATATCCTAGTATGAGTAAAGCAGAATCAGAATAACTCATTAGATATGGGGTCAGAGGTGCTTCAAAACGAGTTGAGAGTTATATGTTTTTAAATAACGTATTTGTGATTATATATATAGTCTGGTTTTAGAAATATAATTTTTGAATATATAAAAGATATGTATTTGAGAAGTAAAAGAGTATATGAATTAATTTATATGATTTTGAAAAGTTAAAAACAAATTGCTTGTTGTTTGCATTGTGCGATAGTAGATTTGATTAATTAAAATTATTAGAACGATAGTTAATTTAATCAATAATAGAATGAATGGTAGAATTTATTCGATTAAATCACACATTGAACTGATTAGAAAGTAGATAGAAATATATACTTGTGCATTATATATGTTTGAACAGGTAAATGGATAGCTGTTGAGTAAAGATTTTATTTGCGTGCCCGACAAATAGGTAAACCTTAATGAGTTGGATGCGAAATATTATTATATCAACTCCTGTGAATGCCATTGGATGCGGAGTGCTGGTTATTCTGTGTGTAATAATAAATGTCGCCATAGGATAGTAACAATTAATTTTGAACTACACTGTATGGCATACTTCTTGAAGATAGACATACTTCATCATATACCACATAAGCATTTGGAGCTTGTGTGACGAGGTGGAAGATTTACCATACGAGCGATAGGCTTGTATGGCGATGACTATATTTTACAGGTTGAACTGATGACTGATATGACCATATAGAAATGTAACGATAAATTGCCAGATTAATAAAAACCCCACACGGGTCTGGAGTTGACAATAATCACGTCTCTCTAGTCGTTAGATACGACACATGGATTATTTATTTCCCACACGGGACGAGGTGACGAGAATTTATTCTCTGGAGCAATTAAAATACACACTCCCTCAGGCTCTGATAGGGTGACGAGAATTTATTCTCTGGAGTTATTATCTATACACGCTCCCCTGTAAACACCAGAATATATCACTATAAATATGTGTATGCTTTATAGGATTTATTGGGTACCTAATATGGCCCAATAAATTTCCAAACCCCTCCCCATACAAAGGAGGTTATGGCGAAATTTTTCGAAAATTCCGGGTGTTAGCCAATTTTTTTAAGAATTGGAAAATTCTCAAAAACTTAAAAGTTGGAGAATGAAAGGCAGATTAAACGTAGTGTTGATTAATCAAACCACTTTCGACTTTGTTCCTTTTCGGGGATGAAAAGATTTAAGTGGGGGAGATTGTAACGACCCGGAAAATCTGAACCAATTTAAAATTTTTAAATTGGATATTTTAGTGGATTTTAAATATTTAAAATAAATATTTTATATAATGACGATGAAAAGTAAGTTTGAATCGACATTTGAAAACGAATATAATTAATTCTAATTATAAACAAGGCCTGAAATGGCGCGGTAGTTTCAAAATTTGAATTCAAACTTTGACTGACAATACCGGGTGCAAAACAAAACGGATTTGAGTGAAACCAAAAATATTTAAATCTGTTAGTGAATACCTTTCTAACGAATCTGAAAAATTGAAGTTTCATAGCGGGAAGCAAAAGTTATGGCCAAATGAATTTTCTGAAAGGTCGCTGTGGAGTTTATATAGCCCGTAAAAATGGCCATTTTGCAAACTACCTCAAAATTCGACGAAACCACTTTTGTTGGATCCGGTATGTCAAACTATTGCTAGGTTTCAAATTTCATATTTTTTGAAGCTAATATGTGAGCGTGGCAAAGGAAAACATGTTTTGGTCAATTACAATTAAATTGGATCAACCAGAAATGGGCCATTTTTCAAACAGTCTCAGAATTCGAAGAAACAAGTTTTGTTGGGACCGTATCGTCAAAACATAGATAGATTTATTTTTCTGGAATTTTTCGAATCAGTTTGTGGCCCTGGCAAGTTGAAATGTACGTTCACATCGAATATTAAATGTTTTATATTTTAATTTGAAGGAAAACTGACTGAAACATTCGAATGGGCCTTCGAAACATATCCCATTGTGTTCGGAATGGGGGTAAAACACTAGGGGCGACAGTCGTTTGGTTTGGATTGGTGTTCGTGTGAGATGAGGGGTATTTTTGGATTTTTAAAAATATATAAATAAATGGAAAATTCCCAATGGCTGATTCACTCTCTCTCCCCGACACCCCCTTCAACGCGCACGACGGAAGACCTTCATCCCCTTCTCTCTTCGATTTCTCCTTCCACACTCCACGAAACCCAATGCCCCTTTGGAGAATTTTGTAGTGCTCCTCACGATCTTCAAATCCATACCAACCTTGGATTTTTTCATGGCCTGTGGAGCTCGAATCGAGCTCGAGAACATCCGATCTTTGGACCGCCGCAGCCGTCGCAGCCGTCGCCAGAGGCCACCGAAGTGGGCCCCCTTCCTGGCGCACGTGCGCCCCACCTGGCTCTTCGACGTCGTGAAGCCCGATCCTCGTATCGAGCAACAAATTGGAAGTTAAATTCAAACCTAGGTTTGAATCAAAAACTGTGAGGTACGGCTTTGTTAATTTCAAACAGATTTTAACACTGTAAAGCGTTGCAAACTTCTAAAAATCGTATCTTTTTGCTATGTGGTCGAAATTCAGTGAAACAAGAGACAATGGACTCGTGTGGAAATCTTCTACATTCTAGAAGAGACCGCATATTTTTCTGAGCCTTCTGCAATTTTTGGTGGAGTGGAACCCAATATGAGATTTCTAAATTATAAACGATATGGAAAACGACGATGTATAAATTATATAGTCGATGTACGAGTTATATAAGCGTTGTACACCTCATGTATAAACGTTGTATAAGTTGTACGTTTGATATACAAGTTATGTATGCGTTGTAAAAATTATATATGTGTTGAATAGAAGTGAAATGCTTTTATATATATATATATATATATATATATATATATATACACACACACGCCCCTCGTCCACAAACCATGGACGATATTTATTGATTGTGATTGGTGTGAAAATTGATTGATAGCGAATGGTTGATTAGAATTGTTTGTGGTTGAAATTGATTGATCGTGGTTGAAAAATACCCGTTTTTGGTTGAGAATTGTTTGGTTGAAGCCACATAGGATTAGTTTGTGGAAAAGAAAAAAAAAATTATTACATGCCGCCTGCGTGCGAACTAGATGCATGATTCCCCATTGTCAAAAGCTGCGAGGCTTTAAGGTAGAGCGAGGAGCCGTACTAGGGACAGCCCCGGTTTTAACTACCCTGCCGTTATGCTGCCGAAATTTTGAATAATATTCATGTGTTAGAATTATTTTCATATATTGAATAACCTTCATGTGTTGAATAGAAATTCATTTGTTGAATAGAAATTCATGTGTTGAATGGTATTCGTGTTTTGAATAAATTGTTTTAACAATAAAAATCACATTTTTACTCCATATATACAAACTATAGAAAACCTTCATGTGTTGAATCGAAATTCATTCGTTGAATTGAAATTCATGTGTTTAATGGTATTCGTGTTTTGAATAAATTGTTTTAACAACAAAAATCACATTTTTACTCTATATATACAAACTATAGAAAACATTCACGTGTTGAATAGAAATTCATTCGTTGAATAGGAATTCATGTGTTGAATGGTATTCGTGTTTTAAATAAACTGTTTTAACAATATAAAAATACCTTTTTATTGTATATATACGAACCATAGAAAACATTCATGTGTTGAATCGAAATTCACTCGTTGAATTGAAATTCATGTGTTGTATGGTATTCGGGTTCGAAATAAATTGTTTTATAATAAAAATCATATTTTTATCATCCATATGAAGTATATAAAATAGTCGTGTTTTGAAAGAAATTCTTTTATAATAAAAAACATATTTTTATCATCTATATAAACTATATAAAATAATCATGTTTTGAAATAAATTGTTTTACAATAAAAATCACATTTTTATTATATATATGAGTTGTTAAAATAGTGAAGTGTTGAAATAAATGTCTGTGGGATAAAAATATCATTTTTATCAAAAGTATGAAAAGAAAATGGTTTTGAAATCGAAGAATCGATATATATATATATATATATATAGAATTGAAATATATCGAATAACGAAGCTGTAGTTCGTGTTTTGAAACCGTGATTTCAAACGATTAGTGCGGTAGATCCAACCATCGGATTTTCCCGAAACCGAAACCGTTGGGTTCGCTTTGGAAATACCTTTCCAACGACACCAACTTTGTAAAGATCCAACGGTTGGATTGTCTGGAATGTGTAATCCTAATCTAAAGAAAAACAGCGCCAGAATCGATTATATATATATATATATATATATATATATATATATATATAAACATAATTAAATTCAATCGAATAACAACGCTGCATTTCGTATTTTGAAATCGAAACTTCAAACGATTGTACCGGGAGATCCGACCGTCGGATTTTCCCAAAATTGGAACCGTTGGATTCGTTTTGAAAAGATCTTTCTAATGAAGTAAATTTTGTGAAAATCCAATGGTTATAATTTCAGATATGTGTAAATCAATTCTGAAGAAAAACAACGCCACGGCCGCGTTATGGCCCGAAGCGTCGTTTGAATAAATTGGCTATTTTAAAATAAATAAAAATAGCGATAAATTGTTATAAAATATTATAAACGATATGGATGTGAAATTTAGAAACTAACTGAAGGTTGGCTAAGTCGAATGGTTTCCTGGATTTTGATCTGATGTTGGTTTCGGCCTTCGGGGTTAATATTTGGAAAATCGTTCTCTTACTGATTTACAGTTAGTGATTAATGAATTGAAATAAGGCGTATGATGTGTTTGTGTTGCACTTGTTTATTATATACGCGAGTTTCTCAGAAAGACCGGGTTTATCCCATTCTGAATAACTGAATCGATGATAAGAAATCGAAGATGAAGACGGTGGTCGAGGACCGGAGATCTTCACCTCGTTTGGATGGTAACTGATGTCCTGATTAGGAGGCATCTCGAAATATGGATAATGAGTGGTGATCGTCCAGACATACGTGGAGATCGATGGGTTTGCGAGGTATATAGTGCCACTAGTTTCGTTCAGACCTGGGACAGACTTGTAAATGGACTGTGTGTCTGACATTGGAATTTATTCTGTGTGATTGATAGCCATCAGTTGCATGGTGTGAATTGCCTGTGTGGCATGCTAAGATGCAGTGATCAGGGCTTCTGTTGAAAAGCAAAGTCTTGTGGTTGATGATCAAAGCACCGCCGGTGTGGCGTAGCTTTGTGTATAACGTGAAATCGCGAGCCTCACACCCCGATATGAACCAGAAACGGGAGAGGACCTCAGGGAGGACATGCGTTTCTTTCTAGTTAGAGGTGGTATCGGTGCTTAAACTGGCTGACATTTAAACTATTTTTCACCTATGTAGTTGTTGCTGTTGCGAGGCGCCTCGGTTATATCGGTCGATCCGGGACCGATGGAGTCATTCGTTGGCTCATTTACGCCCCAAAGGGCGGGGAAACGTGTTGTTCAGGCACTATAATTGACTCTGTCTGGACCGGCCATGTCGCTCCAAGGGGCAGTTGCGGCTGTTCCGGAGGCTCGGGCTAGAGAGTCTCGAAGTCGGTAAGGACTTTCTTTTGCCTTGGTTCATGACGGAAATCCAATTTCCAAATACATGATTGTGCGGTTTTGATTGCATATATATATGGCGACATGATATATGGTACCCATGCCGTCTACGATTGATAGTTATGATTGAAATTGTTTTCGAAACCTATAAACACTAGTAATAATATCAAATGCTTTTGTTTTATTCGTATTAAGCATATTTTGGCCATTATAAGATAAAAATCTATCCTCCGGTTTGCGTTGCATTGTGTGATGGGAACTGAGTCTTATAATGGCTTCATTTTTACAAAAAGCATTGCGATGTTTAGAAGAATTATTTGTTTCAAAGCACTGGCAATCCAACGGAGTAAACCCGTTCCGCGAAAGTGGCGTGGTCCTGTGATTAGCCATATTATAAATGTGTTAAGTAGATTTCTCATACCAGTCCAATGACAGACTCGTAGTATGTTTCACTTGCAAACTCGGGTGCCCCTTTTTCTACACGGGCAACCTTGTCTTCAGGTTTTAGCAGGCTCTTTCTGGTTAGCTGGAGCTGAAGATGGATTCTATCATTTATCTCTTTTATGCTGTTCAGCTCCTATTGTACATATTATGTTTATTTCCGCTGTAGACATTTATGTATAGCTGAACTGTATTTGTACTAAGTATGATCCTGTATACTGTGTAACTCTGACGATTATGTTTATCCAGTGTATTACTTGTTCATTATCCGGTGTATTTATTTATTTCTGTTCTGCTATTATCTGTTTATGTGTTATATTCCGAAGATTACACTTGTCACCGTCAGTACGGGATTTGGGGTCGTCACAATTCCGCTGTTAGCTTGTTTTTTTAATCTCTTCTAAAAGTATGATTGATATGTAGAAAATAGCGGTGACAATCAAACCACGAATGCTTCCTTCCATACCGTAAGAAAAATGCTTGTCTTTCTTCCATGCATAAAGGACAAGATAGATGACTGGCCGTACTCCAACCTGAAAGCATCCCATATATCCCATATATAGGAAAATCACTAATTGTCCATAACAAAGAAGCGAACAGACGATTTTTTTTGAAATGTCGTATGTTTCAACTCCTTCATCCCATAGTTTTTTCAACTCTTCTATTAATGGTTGTAGATAAACATCTATGCCTTGTTTGGGATCATTAGGACCAGGAACGACAGCAGTGAGTAACATATATGGAGTTTTCATACACATCCATGGAGGTAAATTATAAGGAGTAATGATAATAGGCCAAGATGAATATTTACTACCAAACTGAGAAAATGGTGAAGACACATCTGTACAAAAACCAAGTCTGACGTTACGGCTCTCTGCGGCAAATGTAGGATACGTCCTATCAAAATGTTCCCATGCTTCTCCATCCGATGGGTGTGTCAAAGTTTCATCTTCTTGTGCTCACACACTATGCCATCGCATATGACATGCAGTGATTAAGGATGCATATAACCGTTGTAGTCTTTGGATGATTGGTAAATAATGCACTTTCATATACAGAACTTCCTTACCTATCTTTTTTCTAGGTTTCTACCTTTCCCCACCACATTTTTTTTATAGTTTCTAAGATTAATATCATCTTTCCAATACAACATGCAACCTTTAACACAAATATCTATTTTTTGGTATGGTAAACCAAAAGCCGACATTAGTGTTTTCACTTTGTAATGACTATCACACATCATATTATTGGGTGGTATATGTCTTTTTGCAGCTTGTACAACCGCTGTAAATGCAGATTCTTTAATGTTAGATTTTGATTTTATGGTGATGTACTCAGCAGTTACCGATAATTCAGTTCCACTTTCACAACCGTTCCATAATAGCCGCTTAGTTGAAGCCAATGAATCATATATATTTTTTGGCTTCTGCGTTCGGTTCTTCTTCAATATTGATGTCATCATCGTCAACCTGACCGGTAGGGAACATTGACCGTGCGACATCTTCCACCATATCTTCTATTGGATTCGTCATAACTAATTCGACTTCTGACACTACAGGATTTACTGTAGGCGCAACAAGTCCTCCATGACGATCCCATAAATAATAATTTGGCACAAAACCTGATTTATACAAATGTACTTTAACGATGTCTGGTTTCGGAAACCTCATCAGTTTACACTTACAACACGGACAACGAAGCTCCTCGTAATTTCAATTGTTAGATACTGCAAATCTAACAAATTCATTTACATCATTATAGATATGTTCTTTCACCGAGCCTTTCATTCCAATTCTAACTTCATACATCTAACTACGGTCAATGTAATAATCGAACATTTTTCCTGATTCAAAAATATATGTTAGTGATTTTGATAACACACACGTATATTATTATAAAGCCTTTTGGGACTAAAGCTTTTACACACCACACTGTTATATCTCAACAGTATTTCATTTCGGATTTCTCAACTAAACGGTAAACTTTAAAACTTATCTTTCTGAAAATTCCTATGCATTACCAAACCGTTTTAAAAAAGTTACCATTACAACGGTGCCATTTTGTAGCACTGGAGTAACGTCTATGCATTACCGCTCTCGTTAACTTGGCTTGCACCATTAACAAAATTTTTATCCAACAACGATATACCAACAATTCCTTTAATAGGATTACCAAACCCATATACAATTCCTTTAATAGGATTACCAAACCCATATACAACAATTTTAGAACCATAGATTTTAAATAGCTATATCCAACAACATATATACCAATCCCATATCCAACGATAACAAAACCCATATCCAACAATGTATATATACAAATCAACTTTAAAACTTTTCTTTCTAAAAATTCCTATGTTTTACCAAACTGTTTTAAAAAAATGTCATTACAACAGCGCCATTTTCGTAGCACCGGAGTAACGTCTATGCGTTACCCTCTCCTTACTTGGCTTGCACCATTAACAACAATTTTATCCAACAACGTATATACCAACAAATCCTTTAATAAGATTACCAAACCCATATACAACAATTTCAGAACACTTTTAAATAGCTACATCCAATAACATATATACCAATCCGATATCCAACAATTAAAAAACCCATATCCAACAACGTATATACCAATCACTAAATTCACAAAATTTATTAATTGATTTCTAATCGATAATCACTTAAATGGCTTTTAAATTTAAAATCTAATTGCCTATATTATAAATTCAATATCAATAATTGATTATTATCTATAAAGTAAACGTTCATTAACACATACATATGCACAAAATAACTAACATACAATATTCACCAATAAACAACTAAATTCACATTTTAGGATTTTCAATCGTTACTAAATCGACAATAATTCAACAATCATAATAAAATCACACAACATATACATTTAAATAACTATTAATTAATTAACTTAAGAAATTAGGGTAGAAATTATACCTAGAGGAAGTGACGGTTGGAGAAGGGGAGGCACAGCAGGCGATGGTCGACGTCGATCGGCGTCGGAAATGAGGGTGGTGGATGGCGCGACGGAGATAAAAGGCTAGGTTTTTTTTTTCGATCGCGGTGAGAAAATTGGGGGCAACAAAGAAATGATTGATTTTCCCTGTGGGCTCACAGGATAAATGTTTTTGGGTGACGGTTAGCAATGGCCGCTTTTTTTAACCGTCGCCAGCCGTCACTACCATCCGTTAATCAAATTAGGCCTTCTTTGTAGTGGTTACTTGTTTCTATATGTTTAAAATAACATTAATAGACTATAATAATTTTAAAGTAACTAGTTTATCATTCAATTTTGAAGGCTTTTTTAAACTAATTTAGTAATTGTGAGAAATTAAAGTGCAACCTCAGGTTGATATAATATAATTTTGTTTTTGTCCTCCGTCTGGTTATCAAACTTAGTTGTCCTTAGATCTAATTTTACCCTAACATGTGCCATTAAAACAAAATACCAATACAACAAGTTAGATTTATCTTTTGATAATTAAAAAAATTAATAAATTGTTCAAATGACATTAGTTTGGGAAGAAATTATCTACACTAAGATCATATCGAAATAATCTACTTTTTCAAACCATCATATTTGTTTATTATTTGAATTCAGATTCGAATAAAAAAGGAGATATATAAGGTCAGGTATATATATATATATATATATATATATATATATATATATATATATATATGTTTGCGATTATTTGAATTTAAATTCAAATAGAAAATGAGAAGAGTATGTGTCTTTGATACCCCTTTGACCATCACAACCTAAACAAATTATGTTGATTTCCATTAACAAGGAAATTGCCCACAAACCCCTCATTTTTATGGCAATAATTTTGGATAATTTTTATTTTTAAAATGAAATTTTGTAATTTATGTCATGTTATTCTCAATCATTAAATGCAAGATACGTTAAAAACAAGAAATTAAATCAAAACTCAAAAATTAAATACTACGGTCAAATGCCCTCTTAAAAATAATCATTCTTAGCCACAAATGCATAACACAGTCCCTAATTTACTATACTCAAATACCCTAAATACCTTGCTTGAATACATAGCCCATGTTTGACGTAAATAGACCAATTTACTTCTAGTTTATTAGCAATTATATATTAACTAAGAATAGAAATTGTCAACAAATAATGTTGTTTGGAAAAAAGTGAGTACAAAATAATCAAACCGACCGTTAGGGCGGTTTCCCTACTGTAAGAGCCAAGAACAAATTGTCTGTGCCAATGAGTTTCTGCATAATTTCCGCTCAAATCAATCCAAACTCCGATTCTTTCTCCTTAAGAAAATCCTTTCCGCGTTTTCCTTCTGTTTATCTCATCCATACGAATTCTTTCTTCCCTAAAACTAAATTCTGTTTTTTCTCCTATCTACTTCATTTCTTCGCCATTGCACAAATCTGCAGTAGTTCCTCCACTATACGGATCTGCACCAATTCCTCTGCTACCCAATTCAGTGCACAAATTCCTCCTCTACTCTCGCCGTTCTATTTTATCCGGCAATTTACGGATTCGCGAGACCTCAGACCTCCAAAAAAAGTCGATTTCACTATCAGTTGGATTTTCCCTTCTTCTATTTGGTGATTTCCGATCATCTGGGTAAGCTTACTGATATGGAATTTTGTTTTAAACTATTATTGGGGCCTATTCTTCTTTTATTCTCTTATGATGAATTTCAGATCATGAAGTTGATGGTCCCATTTGGCTTGAATTTTGAATTGTGTTTTTTATTTAAAATATGTAATTCAAAAGACAAAGAAGAGGAAGAGTGGTAGGGAAATCCTAGTCATACCAAAGGAGAGAAGTGAAAGTGAGAACATAGTTTTATATGCTCTTGACATTTTCCAAAAGAATGAAAACAAAGGAAAATCATTTTCAATTTTATTTATCAAAACCATTTTCTAAATTGATGAAAACCAAACAAAGCCAATCTTTTGTTGAATTATTGCTGTAATTGGGTCAAGAGAAGTACTAACACTCAAAGCTTCCATGAACTCTTTATAGGCTATGCTGGCCATTGTATTGATTGCTTTTGTTGTGCATGATCACAACAATATTTTGTTGTTGGAATATGCCTGTATTTTGTGTCCTTGACATGGAGGTGAATGAAACTATTAAGCAAACAACGTAGATAAACTAACTAATCCATATTTGATAGAATCGATCATAATTCGGCAGTTTCTGTTGGAGTAGGTTGTTCATTATGATTGATTTTATCAACTGTCGATTGCTGAATTTGCAGGCGCAACTTCAGTTTCAAATATGGATTCACCAATTACTCCATTTTATATCATTCATTTAGTAATAGCATGACAAGTTTCCATATCCATAAACAAGGTTGCTTTTGAATTTTAACTTAGATTGCTAACATAATAGCATTAGACAAAGAATGTTAAAAAGGTATGAAATTTTTGTCTACAAATTGTGCTGGATGGGAAATGGTTTTGCCCATCTTGTAGATATGGCACATGTGGCAAGAGTAATTTGAACTGCAACATTGAAATCTTCACTTTGGAGTCAACTTTTACTGTATGTTCAGTTTTCTTTAACTATATACATGTGTTAGAGTCTTAATTATTTATTTATTGGTTTACCTTGTTTGATGTCGATGGTTTAAATAAGTTTTATATCTCATATATTTACATTGCAAACATTTTTGCAAACAAGATGCCAGCATTCTCCTTTGGTCAAGAGCATATTTTCACCTACCAATTTATGTTGTTTCCAAGGCTAATAATGTAAACCGAGTAAATAAGTTGGTTTTCTACTATTTAGCGATGTTTGTTTTATAGATTGACCTTTTAACAATTAATTTATATCTTTACTAGTACATAGCCCGTGCCGATGGCACGGATCTAAGTAATATTTCACATAAAATTTTCATTCTTAAATAGTTTGTTGTTAATTTATTACACATTGATAAATAACAAAGAAATATAATTTAAAGGTGCACATATTAAAAACAATACCATTTTAGCTTCAAATTTAATGAGAAGATTACAAAGAGTAAATCTTGTATAGCGTGTGATTATACCGCAACATAATATATACACTGAAGGGAAAGAAGACGATAAATTTTTATATTTAAACTCACATACAACAAACCGAGTTGTATCAAATCAGAGGAAATTTTTTAACTGCAGACAAACAATCATATATTGATATACATCATACAGTATTATTTTCACAATCAGACGTGCAACTGATATTGGTCAAGAATGGTCCTGCTAATGTATAGCTATCTCCAGGCTAATTGTCATACCACCACTTTTAGGGCTCTTAAGGGATTCTTCATTCTTGGCCTTCGAATTCAATACCGAGTTGAGTTCGGAATCTTGACATGAATTATCCAGTAGAACCAATAATTAGACCACTTAGTAGCCACTACCTAGATTTAACATTGTAACATCCCGAGATTTTTTTTCAATAATTTGAAATATTATTTTTCATGTGACTTTGAACAATTTTGTTTAAATATTAAATTTAATGATTTATGTCGCATATTGATAAGGTATGAACTAAAATTGACTTGTTAAACAATGAATTGCAATAACTATAACTATATATATGATAATGACCGATATTCGATAATTTACTTACATTGGAATTGGAAGTTAATACTGAATTTACGGTATATAATGAAATAATAAATTTTGATATTTCATATTTATATTGAGAATTTTTAATGTATCGAATACGATAATAACATAGATTCGTTGTTTGTGCAATAAATGTCAACTCGTAATAAATGTCATTATCTATATGGATTGACAATATAAAGGCCGGTTTGTATTGTAATTATTGAGAATTGAAATTTGATTTTTATTTAATTAAATTAAATCGAGTCAATGAATTTATAATTAAAACTTTAATGACTTAATTTGGAAATTTATGGTGAAAACTTAACTGAATGGTTTAAGTATAGAAATTCAATCTATTATGACAATTGTGACTTGTTTTGATTCCAAATAGGTTCATGCATCATTTATATTGATTGACAGTGAAAATTGGAATTTCATATTAATATGTATTTAATGGAATTGGTTGGTGTGATTAATAATTGAAATGATTTTGTATATTTAATGGCTATAATTTTAATTGGAGATTTAATTACATGAATTTATTTGTAAACCTTACCAAATGTATTTAGTAACGAAATCTAACTTGTTTTAATTATAATAATTTGCTTTAATTGTAAATGAAACCATGATTTGATTTGTATTGTTATTCATTGAAATTTGAAAGTTAATATTGCTATGAACTTTATATAGTTGTTTAAATAATGAAATTCAACTTATTTTGATAATAGTAACTTGAGTTGATTGCAAATAAAATTATTTCTTAATTTATATTAATAAACATTGATAACTTGAATTTAATATTAAAATATTTGGATAAAAATCAATTTAGTTCATTTATAATTGTAATTCAAATTGAATTTTGGTAAATGATAAGATTTGAAATTTGTTGTAAATGAAGGATTAATGCATACAGTTATTTTAAATTCTATTATGGTTTGGAAAAATATATAAACTATTGAATTGAATTAAATGGAAAATTATTTAGGCTTAACATTGAATTGACTTTATTAAGATTAATTGTTCAATTAAAATGGTTGAATAACTGAATTTGAAATTTTTAATGTGTTTGAATGAGTGATAAATAGCTTCCATATAACCCTCACTAAAATGACATACTACGTAAAAGTGAAAATCAAATCGCATTGCTGAAATGAACGCAACATTCTTCTATAAATACTTTTTTTTTCCTTATGACATAATCCCACTCTTTATTTTCCTGTAGCCATCACATCTCGCACTCGTTCAAAAACAGAAATGGCCACCATTCAACAGTGCTTCGAAAATCAATATAAAATTTTCCATTCATCCTTAAATCATGAAACAAATCGCATTGGATTCATCTCGACAAGGGCTTCAGCTCTATACCCAAACCGTGATACTCGAACAGTTTTCCAACGTGAATAGGAGCAGACTAGGTTAAAGCTTTTGGGCGGAGGTGGAAGCTTTGACGAAGACAAAGATAATGGTGAAGTCGGGCGTTGGGTTTTTGGAGGATTGAGTTGGTGGTGGTGTCAAAAAGGATCGGCCATGGTGCTTTAAAGGGAAGAAGCAGAACGTGGTAAAAGAGAGGAGGAGGATTGGGTTGGAGGCTGACGTGGAAAGTAGTGCTGACGTGGAAAGTAATGTGTGGGTGAGAATTGTTTTGCTTTGTTTTTGTTTAAATTTGAATTTCAATTCACATAAACGCGTATAACTTTTACTTATAAACTTGGATTAACTCACGGTTTGTTCCACTAGGTTCGTATCGAAATTTCAAACAATGTGACGCTGGTTTGGATAGACTCTGAGATGGTTGAATTTTGAGGCTTATTTTGGATTTCGACTCGATAAAAATCTGGTGAGTGTTAAACCCACTCACAATTAACTAAAATATTCGCTTATTAGTTAGACTAAAATCATGTTGTATTATGATTGCATTGATTGTTGTTTGGTAGCTAAATTTACATATATTTATGTTGACTTGCGTTTAGCGTGGAATTTAATTTGACTATTATTTAAATTTATACAGTTGAATGTGAAATCAAATTGCTGGTCTAAAACACGACGTCTATCAAGTAAATTGATGTGATACCGAAATGTTTGGATGGATCTGTTTGATGATGTTTTGAATTAACCTGCTTGATATATTAGTATTGAATTGTTATGTGTACTGATTAATCCCAAACATTTTAACCTAGATGTTACGGGCATCGAATAAACCCGGGGTTAATCATTAAAATGAATTAAGAACGTAGGTTGAAATGATAAATACCTATGACCCTGATTTGGATTGAAATGATATATATCCTTTCCCTAAGTACTAAAATTAAATTTTAAGTATCACTTGGCCATAGGATAGAAAATTTTATATGGACACCGGTTGGTTAAATAAAAATTTTGTTTTAACCATGAATTTAGAAATGTTGTTTAAAGACGATAAGGTTGATGTTTTATGAATTTATTTCTTTTGAACTTGAACCTCGAATTTTGAAATATATATATAAGAAAAGGAAATAAATTTGTATTGTAACTGAAGCTAAATAAATAGTGAAATATAATATAAATCGAATTTATTGAAATTAAATAGTTTCACCCACGTTTGAATTTTATTATGAATCAACATTGATTTGAATTACATATGAATTGTGAACTCGATATTTGACATAAATTGAAATCATTGAAAATGAGAATCTAATTTGGAACGTAACTATTTGAATTAATTTGATCAAAGTGAAATGAATGTAAATTGGAAGTTTAATCGATGGAATTATAAAAATTTGAGTTGATTGAAAATAAGATTGAAATATGACTTCAAGTTAAATTGAAAATGTTAGAGAACGATTCTAATTCCAACTATAGTATTTCAAAACCATTCTTTATAAACTATTTTAATAATAATTATATTTTCTGTATAAACTATTTTACTTTATTACTATTTTATTTTATAATTATTTTAAATAAATCATTTTATAATTAACTATTTATTTTATAAATTATTCTAATATTTTAAGTATAGATTTTACAAAATTTGATAATTCTATTTTAATTACAAACTATTTATTTTTCAACTATTTCAAATTACATATCTAAACTATTTCATATATATTTTTACTATCTTAATATTCAAATTATTTTAAAAGTTGGAATTGTCCAAGATTTAAGTTTGGTTTTTAAAGGAGATTTCATTATGAAACATTATATTTTGACTATTGAAATGATTTTAGAAAATATGATATTTTTGATATGAAGTACGAACCCCTTTGAAATGTAAAAGAACTGACCGGTGTGAAAAATGTAAACGATTGGTTGTTAAAGAGACCGGGATCGGGTATTGTCATACTCTCTGCCCATACCGAAAACCAATTTAACAACTGTGTACGCGGTGGAGTTCCAGAAATGGTGTTGGATGGATTTGGAGGCGATTACTGGATTTGAAGAAAGAGAACGATGATGGATAGCCTTGACCTTCGGGTCATAATTAAAATGACTAAAACAGGAGCCATACCCAGGTTAATTTAGTTAGCTACTCTGAGCAGGCATACTTCTTCGATACCATATATATACTTTGTGATTGATTGGCGCCTTTGATTTGATTTTGGGGTATGTCTGGGGTGGGCGGTAGTTGCGGCTATGCGTTACCACCGGCCTTGGTCAGCAATCCGGTAGAATCACTACTGATGGGTATTGCCTCGATGCCTTGTCATATTTATCCTGATCGAGCCCCCTACGATTTTGATTTAACGTTGTCGTATCACGGCGCATCCCTATCCGCCGACGTACTGGTGTGTTATATGCAAACTGTACGGCAACGGTATAAACGGTGTAAGGGTAATAATGGTAATCCCGCTTACATTATTTTATTATGTTATATTTAACCATAGACATTATTATAATAGCTTATTATATTATATAGTATTAGTTTGACGGATCCTTAAGAGATGGAAATTCCCATAACATCTCTTAAGTTATTGCACTCATATTATTACATGAAATTTGATTTAACTAATATGAGAATGATTTAGTTCTGATCCGAGTGTTTGTTGTGTTTCTTTTTGCAATACGCTCGGGTCAGACCGAGCTGCAGTTAGCGAAGATTCCATTGCTTTGAAGATTCCATTATGAAGATGAAGATGGAGCTCAACAGACGTATTATTATTATTATTCCGCTGCAATGCATTGGTATGTTGTATGTTAATTTACTCTGATAATCATTGTAAAATATAATAAAATGTATGTTTTAACAGCTTCATGAATTGTTATTTATTTATTATATTTTGTCCTTCCGCTGCGATATTCTGTATTTGTTCTTCTTCTTCTCTTTATTTTTTCTTATATAAATCCCAATAACTATCCTTATTTTTGATTTGTTTATGTCGACATTGAGGATCATTGTCGATTTGAACGGTCAAAAATATCGGGATGTTAAAGTTGGTATCAGAGCTGGTTGCTTAATTGGTACAGATGATAGGGGGTTCTCGTTTCGCGTTTGGTGGCGAACGGGAGACTCTTACCCCTACATCTCCCGACAATGTGGGTTGGTTGTTGCAGTCGAGAGGCTGGCGGTAAAATCAGTTCTGAGGTATCACTGTATGTCACGGTGGGAGGTTAGCCCACTGCCTGATGGTTGCAAAGCCTAGGGCCGTTACAGTTGGTATCAGAGCTTTGGTTTAGCGAAAACCTTGGCTCTATTTGGGATTAACTCATTAGAGATAGGGTAATAATAGCCTAGAATGAGTTTGAGTGTATATGAGAGAGCGTACTTGTAATTTTGATATAAAATGATATTGTATTGTGTTGATTCGTTCTGTTGAGTTTTATGAATTCTGGTCGGTACTTGGGACGCCAAGGCATCGATTGGGATTTCTAAACACTCGAATAGGGCTTATTGACATAATATTATTTGAATTATATTTTTCTATATATAAAGAATTATTTGAAAATATATGAATTTTGATTTTTTTGATGATAATATTATATTTTCATCATTTGTTACGGTCGAAAATTAATTGGTAATGAAATAGAAGTTAAATATGAATTTGAGAATTTAATTTCGGGTGGTTTTGTAACATTAACTTGAAAATGGTTTGAAATAACATATCTATACTTTTAAAAGTTGTTTCATATAGAAATTGTTTTCAAATAAATTTTTGAAATAAGTGTATACTCCCCTCTTGCCTTTGGAAAATGGTTTCGGTGATGAGTGCACGCATCATTGACGTTTATTTTTGAGAGTCTGAGTGGGGGAGACCACTTAAAAAAAAATTATCTTGATTTGAGAAAACCGAATTTATTTGGATCTTTTGAAGTATGGTTGAAAAAAAAGTATTATATATATTATTTCAAAATTGATTTGAAAATGAACCCGAAATTGAATTCTCAAAATCCTAAATAATTAATGAAATGAAATAAACTTAAACTTTAAAAACATCTAAATTTTATGAACCTAAGAGAGTTATAATTAAAATAAAACTGTTAAGAATTTAATATAACGAATTGAAACAAAGTGTAACCACTAAACTTATGTAATAATCAATTCCTTTCTATAGCACGAAAAACATTTCCAAATATAAGAAGGTAAAATGCTATTGGATTAAGTAAGTGTATAAGATAAAAGTGTAGGAATGAATCATGAAAGGTAAGAACTTAAGGAAAATTTTATTTCATTAATGAACATTGGTGTATAAATAGAAATCAAGCTATATATGAATAATGAAATGAAAATTGATATAATGTGTAAATAAACTCAAAAGGTTGAATAGGTAATACTGAATTAGGAAAAATGAATCTATAGAGAACATGATAGAAACATATCAAATGATAAGAGGGAAAATGTAAATATATTATACAAACCAATGAAATTTAAGTAATGTTTATTTATCTTCATTCAAATTGAGATAGAGTGAAATGTTAATAAAACAAAAGCAACTTAAATGATAAATAAGAGAAATGATGACATATGAGTTTACTGCAGAAATGCAAATTGAAATTGTGTAAAATTTTAAATTTTGCTTGAATTTGGATCACAATAATCTCAAACTTAAGTAATGAAGGTTAATGAGAATGAACATTGGAATGTAACTAGAGTTGGTTATATTAGTGAAAAAAAATCAAATGATAAATGAAATTTGTTGTAATTGAAATTTTGCGTGATTTGAATTATAATTGTCCTAAACGTGAGTAATGAAGTCAAATGGAATAAGTATTGAATGTAAATGGAATTGGATTATGTGGTTGTAAACAAAGCTAAGTGTAACTAGAAAAAAAAACTATTTAATAAGAATCGATTAAAATAATTGAAAGTGAATAAGAAATTATATGATTAAATATATAACTTTACAACTTTTTATTTTGCCCTTTTCGAGGACGAAAAGTTTTAAGTGGGGGAGAGTGTAACATCCCGAGATTTTTTTTCAATAATTTGAAATATTATTTTTCATGTGACTTTGAACAATTTTGTTTAAATATTAAATTTAATGATTTATGTCGCATATTGATAAGGTATGAACTAAAATTGACTTGTTAAACAATGAATTGCAATAACTATAACTATATATATGATAATGACCGATATTCGATAATTTACTTACATTGGAATTGGAAGTTAATACTGAATTTACGGTATATAATGAAATAACAAATTTTGATATTTCATATTTATATTGAGAATTTTTAATGTATTGAATACGATAATAACATAGATTCGTTGTTTGTGCAATAAATGTCAACTCGTAATAAATGTCATTATCTATATGGATTGACAATATAAATTATAGGCCGGTTTGTATTGTAATTATTGAGAATTGAAATTTGATTTTTATTTAATTAAATTAAACCGAGTCAATGAATTTATAATTAAAACTTTAATGACTTAATTTGGAAATTTATGGTGAAAACTTAATTGAATGGTTTAAGTATAGAAATTCAATCTATTATGACAATTGTGACTAGTTTTGATTCCAAATAGGTTCATGAATCATTTATATTGATTGACAGTGAAAATTGGAATTTCATATTAATATGTGTTTAATGAAATTGTTTGGTGTGATTAATAATTGAAATGATTTTGTATATTTAATGGCTATAATTTTAATTGGAGATTTAATTACATGAATTTATTTGTAAACCTTACCAAATGTATTTATTAACGAAATCTAACTTGTTTTAATTATAATAATTTGCTTTAATTGTAAATGAAACCATGATTTGATTTGTATTGTTATTCATTGAAATTTGAAAGTTAATATTGCTATGAACTTTATATAGTTGTTTAAATAATGAAATTCAACTTATTTTGATAATAGTAACTTGAGTTGATTGCAAATAAAATTATTTCTTAATTTATATTGATAAACATTGATAACTTGAATTTAATATTAAAATATTTGGATAAAAATCAATTTAGTTCATTTATAATTGTAATTCAAATTGAATTTTGGTAAATAATAAGATTTGAAATTTGTTGTTAATGAAGGATTAATGCATACAGTTATTTTAAATTCTATTATGGTTTGGAAAAATGTATAAACTATTGAATTGAATTAAATGGCAAATTATTAAGGCTTAACATTGAATTGACTTTATTAAGATTAATTGATCAATTAAAATGGTTGAGTAATTGAATTTGAAATTTTTAATGTGTTTGAATGAGTGATAAATAGCTTCCATATAACCCTCACTAAAATGACATACTACGTAAAAGTGAAAATCAAATCGCATGGCTGAAATGAACGCAACATTCTTCTATAAATACTTTTTTTTTCCTTATGACATAATCCCACTCTTTATTTTCATGTAGCCGTCACATCTCGCTCTCGTTCAAAAACAGAAATGGCCACCATTCAGCAGTGCTTCGAAAATCAATATAAAATTTTCCATTCATCCTTAAATCATGAAACAAATCGCATTGGGTTCATCTCGACAAGGGCTTCAGCTCTATACCCAAACCGTGATACTCGAACAGTTTTCCGACGTGAATAGGAGCAGACTAGGTTGAAGCTTTTGGGCGGAGGTGGAAGCTTTGACGAAGACAAAGATAATGGTGAAGTCGGGCGTTAGGTTTTTGGAGGATTGAGTTGGTGGTGGTGTCAAAAAGGATCGGCCATGGTGCTTTAAAGGGAAGAAGCAGAACGTGGTAAAAGAGAGCAGGAGGATTGGGTTGGAGGCTGACGTGGAAAGTAGTGCTAACGTGGAAAGTAATGTGGGGGTGAGAATTGTTTTGCTTTGTTTTTGTATAAATTTGAATTTCAATTCACATAAACGCGTATAACTTTTACTTATAAACTTGGATTAACTCGCGGTTTGTTCCACTAGGTTCGTATCGAAATTTCAAACAATGTGACGCTGGTTTGGATAGACTCTGAGATGGTTGAATTTTGAGGCTTATTTTGGATTTCGACTCGATAAAAATCAGGTGAGTGTTAAACCCACTCACAATTAACTAAAATATTCGCTTATTAGTTAGACTAAAATCATGTTGCAGTATGATTGCATTGATTGTTGTTTGGTAGCTAAATTTACATATATTTATGTTGACTTGCGTTTAGCGTGGAATTTAATTTGACTGTTATTTAAATTTATACAGTTGAATTTGAAATCAAATTGCTGGTCTAAAACACGACGTCTATCAAGTAAATTGATGTGATACCGAAATGTTTGGATGGATCTGTTTGATGATGTTTCGAATTAACCTGCTTGATATATTAGTATTGAATTGTTATGCGTACTGATTAATCCCAACCATTTTAACCTAGATGTTACGGGCGTCGAATAAACCCGGGGTTAATCATTAAAATGAATTAAGAACGTAGGTTGAAATGATAAATACCTATGACCCTGATTTGGATTGAAATGATATATATCCTTTCCCTAAGTACTAAAATTAAATTTTAAGTATCACTTGGCCATAGGATAGAAAATTTTATATGGACACCGGTTGGTTAAATAAAAATTTTGTTTTAACCATGAATTTAGAAATGTTGTTTAAAGACGATAAGGTTGATGTTTTATGAATTTATTTCTTTCGAACTTGAACCTCGAATTTTGAAATATATATATAAGAAAAGGAAATAAATTTGTATTGTAACTGAAGCTAAATAAATAGTGAAATATAATATAAATCGAATTTATTGAAATTGAATAGTTTCACCCACCTTTGAATTTTATTATGAATCAACATTGATTTGAATTACATATGAATTGTGAACTCGATATTTGACATAAATTGAAATCATTGAAAATGAGAATCTAATTTGGAACGTAACTATTTGAATTAATTTGATAAAAGTGAAATGAATGTAAATTGGAAGTTTAATCGATGGAATTATAAAAATTTGAGTTGATTGAATTGAAGATTGAAATATGACTTCAAGTTAAATTGAAAATGTTAGAGAACGATTCTAATTCCAACTATAGTATTTCAAAACCATTCTTTATAAACTATTTTAATAATAATTATATTTTCTGTATAAACTATTTTACTTTATTACTATTTTATTTTATAATTATTTTAAATAAATCATTTTATAATTAACTATTTATTTTATAAATTATTCTAATATTTTAAGTATAGATATTACTAAATTTGATAATTCTATTTTAATTACAAACAATTTATTTTTCAACTATTTCAAATTACATATCTAAACTATTTCATATATATTTTTACTATCTTAATATTCAAATTATTTTAAAAGTTGGAATTGTCCAAGATTTAAGTTTGGTTTTTAAAGGAGATTTCATTATGAAACATTATATTTTGACTATTGAAATGATTTTAGAAAATATGATATTTTTGATATGAAGTACGAACCCCTTTGAAATGTAAAAGAACTGACCGGTGTAAAAAATGTAAACGATTGGTTGTTAAAGAGACCGGGATCGGATATTGTCATACTCTCTGCCAATACCGAAAACCACTTTAACAACTGTGTACGCGGTGGAGTTCCAGAAATGGTGTTGGATGGATTTGGAGGCGATTACTGGATTTGAAGAAAGAGAACGATGATGGATAGCCTTGACCTTCGGGTCATAATTAAAATGACTAAAACAGGAGCCATACCCAGGTTAATTGAGTTAGCTACTCTGAGCAGGCATACTTCTTCGATACAATATATATACTTTGTGATTGATTGGCGCCTTTGATTTGATTTTGGGGTATGTCTGGGGTGGGCGGTAGTTGCGGCTATGCGTTACCACCGGCCTGGGTCAGCAATCCGGTAGAATCACTACTGATGGGTATTGCCTCGATGCCTTGTCATATTTATCCTGATCGAGCCCCCTACGATTTTGATTTAACGTTGTCGTATCACGGCGCATCCCTATCCGCCGACGTACTGGTGTGTTATATGCAAACTGTACGGCAACGGTATAAACGGTGTAAGGGTAATAATGGTAATCCCGCTTACATTATTTTATTATGTTATATTTAACCATAGACATTATTATAATAGCTTATTATATTATATAGTATTAGTTTGACGGATCCTTAAGAGATGGAAATTCCCGTAACATCTCTTAAGTTATTGCACTCATATTATTACATGAAATTTGATTTTACTAATATGAGAATGATTTAGTTCTGATCCGAGTGTTTGTTGTGTTTCTTTTTGCAATACGCTCGGGTCAGACCGAGCTGCAGTTAGCGAAGATTCCATTGCTTTGAAGATTCCATTATGAAGATGAAGATGGAGCTCAACAGACGTATTATTATTATTATTCCGCTGCAATGCATTGGTATGTTGTATGTTAATTTACTCTGATAATCATTGTAAAATATAATAAAATGTATGTTTTAACAGCTTCATGAATTGTTATTTATTTATTATATTTTGTCCTTCCGCTACGAGATTCTGTATTTGTTCTTCTTCTTCTCTTCTTTTTTTTCTTATATAAATCCCAATAACTATCCTTATTTTTGATTTGTTTATGTCGACATTGAGGATCATTGTCGATTTGAACGGTCAAAAATATCGGTATGTTACAAACATTTATAACTTGACATCAAAAGAAATCTTAGATTGGAATGCTTACAATATTTTTCTCAACAGTAAGTCAATAAAAAATCTAATAAAAATCATTTTGAGCCAAAAAGTGAGATTTTGTAGTAATACAAACTTGATCAAATTTAATGAAACACCGTAGAATTGTAATATACTATAAATAAAAAGGAAATAATGAATTTTATAAATGCATCAATACTTCGACAAACTTGAAATTTTGATGATACTTTCAATAAGACTTCTATAAGTAACTATGAACTCTTTGTAAGCAATGTTTTATCTTGGAAATCAGACTTAATTAACTTGAATTCAACTTGATGCTTTGGTTTATCTATGAAAAAGCCTATCAGGTAAAACATACTATAGATATAGAGCACCGACATTACACGTGCATGATCAATTCCAACTTTAATTATTAAAAAAAAGTCATTGAGGAAATGCATAAGGTAAGGGAAAAGGCTGAAATATCAAAATTTAAGTTGCAAATAAACCACTATAAAATTGAAATTCTGATGGAAACCTCTTGTATTGGGTTTGGTTGCATGATATGATATGGAACTTTCTATTTCAAGAAAAAAAAGTAACCTGGATAAAAGAACATGTATTTTTGAATTACAAATTTTGCTTCTTTCTTTCTTCATAGTATATATTCAATAGATAAGAATAAGTTCACTCATGATATTTATTGTGTGCTTCCAAGAAACAATTTCGATCGTAGATCAGTACGATGTATGCAAAATAATTACAATATCATACTTCTAGAGGCATTTGGAGCTACCCACTCCCTAGATAGATGCCCACCAAGTATCGTTTCTAAGAATTGTTGATTGAGATACAGCTTTTAACATAGTTTTGTTATGATTGTAATGCCACTCTAAATTCGTAAAGGGTGAACTTTGCATCATGTATGTAGATAATAATCCCACATGTTCAACATAAATAGTCTGCATTATTCTCTATGAAGATGTTGTTTTACATCTTCTATGTTTAGAAAATTATTGTCTTTTCTGAATGTATCAAAATCTTTATGATTTGTTTGCTTAGAAATTCTACTTCCACGTAAACATAAAGCCAATTTCCGCCAAACATAAAACACAAAACATATAATTAGCTAACATTGTACACAATGATAAAAAGTTGATCTACAATTAATTTTATGGTTAACAATTTATTTTTACATTTGCATAAATCATACCATAGCAAATTTACGTATGTGGTGAGATGTAATCACTGCATCAGGACCCTTATATGGAGTGTAACAAAAAGAAGTAATGAAAACAAATATGCTAAATGATACAGGATATGATACAATAGTGTTCATTGCATGATTTGTTATTTCATTACGTATACCATGAAAATGCATTTATACAGTCCATAGCTCCATCTCATTTTTCACACATCCAACAACTCAAAATTAGATAATGTTACATGTACAATAACAGTGACCCATGCCAAATTTACATGAATACAACTTATGTAAAATGACTATAAATCCCTTTTATCTAACAACCATAACCATTTTCACCCATTTTCTGTAGTAACAAATAAGTCAAAAACATAAATTAATACCAAGAAGACGATAACAGTTAGCAAGCGAGACAACATTACAACACAAATGAAACTGAAGCCAAACCAATTCTCCTTAGCAATCTTCATCTTCCTCTTCTTCATGAAACCTTAAATGCTCCACTTGAGGCACCGGTAACCCTTTCAAAACAAACTACTTTTGGCAAAACCCTCTCATGAACAACCGAATCTTCCCTTTTAATTTCTTCATCGTCAGTGTCATACACAAATCTGGTATGCCTCCATTCAAACTCAGGCAACTCAACCTTGATCTCTTCATGCAAGTTAATCCTACTTATCCCATCATATAAATCATCATACACTTCCTCATCGAAATCTGTAATTGCTTCCTCATCGTTTTCGTCCTCCAAGCTCACATTAACCTGAAGAGACCATGCAAAAGAGGTATCATCATCCACACATTTCTTAACACAACATATTCCACTACCCTGATACGATAGCGATGATGAAATTGAAGCAGTGTTATCAGTATTTTCTGAACCGATCAAATCGAAAAGTAAAGTTATACTGTGTGCAGATTCATCTTCTTGATTGACAAAAATTTCTTCAGGCTTAATGGGTTAGAGGATCTGAATAACCTGAGGTGTATTTGCAATAGTAGGCGCCATCATTTGGACAGGAGATGGAGCAAGTAGGTCTAACATGACCCGAAAAGGAGGCCTTTATTCTGCAGATATGTTGGTCACGAATTTAGCTTCTTCTATAACTTTCTGAAGCAAACTCTTGACTTGACCTCTAAGTAATGTCTCTCGAGATCCGGGTGTGTATTTGCAAGCCAGTACCCGGTTTGGGGTTTCGGTGGTGGAAGCTTCCTTTGCTAAGCCAGTGACGGCTGACTCGTTTGTTATGTCTAAAAGGACTATTTGATTGTCCAGTGCTATACATAAACCTAAAATAGACAGAAATACACTAAAAATACATCATATTATTTTTAATGCTTATATTCGGTAAGATAGAAATTAAAATTTCAAATTAATTTCAGTGAAAATAAAACCTAATGTAGTGCTCATAAGCAGTGCAAAGATGAAGGTAAACTGAATGGATAGCAACACAATAAAAGAGTATTTCTCTGTCTATTCTGTTCTCAAAGAGCTCAAATGTAGCAGTCAAAAATGAAGCAAAGTTTAAATTAAGCTGAAGTGTGACAAATGAAAAACTGCAAAAGCTAACATTTTTTTAATTCCAAATTTGAAATGAAAATCACCACCATTGTAATTATTAAAAAGGCAACATGCGTAATCCACAATTTCAATCACAACTTCTTTAAACTCTACTAACCTGTATACATTGAGAAATTAAATCACTTAAATCATTCATAGACAGAATCATGTATACCATATTAATTATTATTGTAGAAGAGAAACACAATTTTATTTGCCTGGAAAAGAAAGGATGTGATTAGAATTCAACAAATGAAAATTTGAAATAATATTGGCTAAACATTTTCAAAATCAAGGATGGAAAATACAGCCGACAAAAGCAAGAGTTCGGTATCCCATACACAACGGATAATGGAAAGTATAAAAGATTTCAACAACAGGATACTTAAATAGGAGTAGACGAAATGTAGTTCCACGATTTAAAGCCTAAATTGTGTAAATGGAAAAAAAATTCCTAACAAAATTATCCTAGTCGGATAACATGATCCTGTTAAACGTTAAGCAATATACGTTGTGGCATATCATGAGCCTAACACATGGACCTTTATATTGGGTGACGTGGATAAGTGTGGCATTGTGCGCACGAATTAAACCTGCTCTGATACCATGAAATATTATGATCCGTGACCTTTTCATTAATCACCAACCCTTAAATAGGGAGATAATTGTACTACAAGGATAGTACAAATTATAAGATAGTACAAGGATAGTACAACAATATTAGGCAAATAATTAAAGCCTAGCCTAATTGATCAATATTAGGCAAATAATTAAAGCCTAGCCGAATTGATCAATATGAATACTAATTAGGTAAATAATTACAGCCTGATTGATCAATATGAATACAAAAATATATATTTACATATATAGTTTAACACGCCTCCGCAGTCGCAACGGGAGGCTCACGTACGCTGAGACTGTCCCGAAAATCTTCGAATAATATACGTGGAAGGCCCTTTGTAAAAATATCAGCAATTTGATAACTGGATGGAACATGAAGCACTCTAACATCGCCTCTAGCGACCTTTTCACGGACAAAATGAATGTCCATCTCAATATGTTTAGTGCGTTGATGTTGAACTGGATTTCCTGACAAATAAATTGCACTCACATTGTCACAGTAGACCAGAGTAGCTTTTTCAATTGGACAATGTAGTTCGAGTAGTAAATTCCTGATCCAACAAGAATCAGACACAAAATTAGCAACTCCTCTGTATTCAGCTTCTGCACTAGATCTAGACAAGGTAGGCTGACGTTTAGAGGACCAAGAAATCAAATTTTCCCCAAAAAAGACACAATAACCAGACATGGAGCGTCTGGTATCTGGACATCCACCCCAATCAGCATCTGTGTATGAGATAAGTTTGCCCAATGATGACTTGTACAGATGGAGGCCATAAGACAAAGTACCTTGAATGTAGCGCAAAATGCGCTTGAGAGCATTCATGTGTTCATTCCTTGGATCATGCATGTGGAGACACACTTGTTGCACTGCATAAGAAATATCAGGTCTTGTAAAAGTATGATATTGAAGAGCACCTGCAAGACAACGCTACTTGGTGGGATCTTCATATGGATCACTGTTAGTAGCACTGAGTTTAGATTTGCTGTCAACAGGAGTGGGGCAAGTGCTACAATTAGACATGCCTGCCCGCTCAATGATCTCTATAGCATATTGTTTTTGAGACAAGAATAAGCCTTTCGCATGTCGAGTAACCACGATACCTAGAAAGAAACTCAACGGGCCAAGATCTTTCATTGCAAACTCCGAACCTAAAAGAGCCATGAAATGCTTACGTAGAATATCAGAAGAAGCTGTAAGAATAATGTCGTCAACATAAAGCAGAATATATGCAATATCAGATCCATGTTTGTATATAAACAATGAATGATCAGATTTACTGTGGGTGAAACCAATTGAGGCAACAAAATCAACGAAGCGCTGATACCATGCCCGAGGAGCCTGTTTCAAGCCATATAGAGATTTCTTTAGTAAACAGACATGATTAGGCCGGCTATTGTCACGAAAACCCATAGGTTGATGCGTATAGACTGTTTCATTGAGATGATCATGTAGAAAAGCATTCTTGACGTCCAATTGATGGATTGACCAAGATTTTGAGAGAGAAATGCTAAGAACAGCGCGAATAGTAGCAGGTTTGACCACCGGACTAAAAGTTTCATCGCAATCAACACCCTGTTGCTGAGTTTTACCATCACCTACAAGACGGGCTTTATGCCGCTCAAAAGAACCATCAGATTTACGTTTATGACGAAAAATCCACATAGATCGAATTACATTCACATTAGGTGGCCTAGGCACTAACTCCCATGTTTTATTATCAATTAAAGCATTAAATTCATCCAACATTGCAGTTTTCTAATTTTGATCACGAAGAGCACTAACCGGGTCCTTTGGTATAGGAGAGATGGTTGTAGTGGTGGTCGTGTGAAGATTGGTAGTATATTTGTGGTTTGGTTTAAAGATGCCATTTATTGCCCGGGTTGTCATACGGTGTAGCATGGGATTATTAGGCCTTGAGGAGCTGTTGGGTGAGTGTGATGAGGGGCTTTGTTCACAAACTGGAGTGGGTTGAGCAATGGGGTGGGGTTGTCTTACGGTTGATGTGACAGCAGGAGTATTGTGAAGAACTGAACCTGTGGGTGAGTGCAGCCCAGTTTGAGAGGAGGGGTGCTGATCAGTAGGATTTGAAGGAGAAGGGAGAATTGGGCCCGTGGGAGACTGTTGTCCAGTTGGAGATAGAGACTGCGGTGAGCAAGTTTGCATAGGGGGCTGGGTTGTGTTTTGAGCAATGTCATTTGTGGTTTGTGCAATTGATTTTTCATGCAAATGATGCAACAAGTATGGAGAAATATTTTCATCAAGAAAAGCATACAAGTTATTTGTGTCCTTGTGGATTTTTGAGAATGGAAACTCAGTTTCAATGAAATGCACATGGCGACAAATAATAATTTTTCCGCTTGACATGTCGTAACACTTAGAGCCTCTATGATTTGAGGCTGGACCAAGATAAGTACATGGTGTAGACCGTTCTTGTAATTTGTGAATAGAGGTTGAGGGAAATAAGGGAAAACATAAGCAAACAAAGACACGCAAGTCAGAATAAAGCGGTGTACTTTGATATAGAATTTGAGTGGGAGATTGGAATCCCAAAACTTTTGTTGGAAGAATGTTTAAGAGGTATGTGGCCATTGCTAGAGCGTGATGCCAGAAGCTAGGGGGCATAGAAGCATGAGCAAGTAAGGTCCTAATGATATTATTTATAGATTTAATATGTCGTTCAGCTTTGCCATTTTGTGGTGATGTATGAGGACATGAGAGACGGAATTGCATCCCATTTTGGGTAAAGAACAGTTTTAAAGTGCCATTTATATATTCTGTACCATTGTCACATTGGAATGTTTTGATGTTACGTTTGAATTGTGTTTTGATTAAAGCATGAAAAGAAATGAATAATTGTTTGACCTGAGATTTGTTGGAGATGGGAAAAGTCCAAAGAAATTTGCTGTAGTCATCAAGAAATAAAACATAATAACAATGACCAGAAGAACTTATAACAGGAGATGTCCACAAATCACTATGAATAATATCAAATGGCAAAAGAGTATGCGACATAGAATTATAAAAAGGCAATTTAGAGTGTTTCCCAAGAGGACAAGAAGAACTAAAGATTTTACGAGAATCATTACAACCAATCATGTGTTTACTACGAAGAGAGCTAAGAATAACATCTCCAGGATGTCCTAGACGACTATGCCAAAGATCAGATGACGCGGCAGTAAAAGCAGATGAATTGACTAAGAATGTGTCTCGTTTATTTTGGAAAATAGGATAGAGATCTCCAGTGCTGTCACATCTCATTAGTTTGGTCCCAGTCTGTAAATCATTGACAGAAAACCCAAAGGATCAAATTCAATTGAAACCATATTATCGGTGGTAAATTTTCGAACAGATACAAGGTTTTTAATGAGTTGAGGAGCATGCAATACATTGTTTAAGGTTAATGGAGGGTATGGTGGAGGCAAGTTAGTGCAACTGTAACCAACAACGGGGATCAAATGACCACTACCAACAATAATATTATGATTATTATTGCTTGAATTGAAATAAGAAGAGAGTATACCTTGATCCGCTGTCATATGAGATGTAGCACCGGTATCCATGTAAAAATTTCCGTCTGGTTGAGAGAAGGAAAGGGCGTGCATTGCAGCCTCGATGTCAGTTGGTGTGTAGCCGATTGGATCATGATGTGAGTGGGCAGTATAGGCTTGTGAGGGTTCTTGTGAGGGTTTTGATCCCAAAAGTCCTGAGTGCCTACTTGCTTGTTGAGGTCTTTGCTGCTGCATGTTTGTGGATGGGTACGGGCAAGGTGGAAGTCCCCATGGCCCTCTCCATTGCTGTGTACAACCTCCCCAAGGTGCAACAGTACTATGCATCCATGATGTATGAGGACGAACTGCCCATTGCTGCCGTTGCAAATTGCTGCCGCTGGTTGCCTGTCCTCTGCCGTAGCTTCCCCTGCCGGGGTTCTTTCTATTTCCCTTGCCTCTATTATTTTTATTATTATGAATTTGGTGAGGGTAATCAGCAGAATTTCCATGGTTGTTGTCATTGGAAGATGCTGTGAGAAGAGCAGTAGGTTTAGTTATGGTGTTTCCTTCCTTGGCGAGGCGGTTTTTTATGGTCCGCTCCGCTAGTTTTAACCGTGAACGACAATTTTCAAAGGAGGTAATGGATCTTGATTTTGTATGAAATCTACCGTGCCTGCGTAGGACTCAGGTAAACCTGCAGTCAGCTTCAAAACAAGGCGGCTATTTGTGACCGGAGCATCAACGTCCGCAAGACAGTCAGCAAAAGACTTGATGTGATTGCAATAAGCGTCAATCGAGCTGAAATTATCAAAATCGGCATGAGCCAATTCCTCCTCGAGATGGGTTGCACGAGAGGCTTTGTTGTCTTGGAATTGTGCCTCCAACCGTTTCCACACCTTCTCGGCCGAGTCATCTTTGAAGAGAACTGCATGGAGGAGGTCTTGAGAAATGGTGGCATACATCCATTGCTGTACAACTGCGTCAACACGATCCCAAAGCTCGGGATCCGCCGCTTTTTGTTCATCATATTTGGCCTTGGCTTTCTCCTCCGTAGGAGGAATTATATGATGCAAGAGATTATGAACTCTCGCTTGTACCTTGAATAGAGCAGCCCATGAATGATAAAGACCGGTCTCATTATCCAATGTGATTGGAATCAAGGATTTGACATTGGTGATAGAAAGAGCAGGACGGAATTTTTCAGCCATGGAAGATGAAATTATGAAGATTTGGAAGCAGGAAGATAGAATACAGTTAGTTTTTGAGAGGATCGTTACAGCTCTGATTGATCAATATGAATACAAAAATATATATTTACATATATAGTTTAACAGTTTTCAGCAAAAATTTGAATAATTAACAATTTCCCACCAATCAACTAAATTGGATAACAAAATTAAGTATATTTGGTACATCAAAGTTCACCCACAGTAAACCGAGAAATGTGTTTACCAAATATTGAAGGTAAAATTATTCTTTTAAAGAAACTACGATTGTCATACGAAATGAAAAATACATTTTCCATTGAGTTGAACCCCATATTTTCACTGTCAATTAATGACATTGATAAACTAAGGAAAGGAACTTATGGCAGAAACATCACAGCCAATTAATAAAATAAAGCTTTGAAAACCCAAACAAAAATGATAGGACCCTTAATTTTCATACAAAGATGGTGTTAATGATTTGATTCCCTTTGTTTCAACTTAATTTGCAAGAAAGATGCAATATTTTGCGAAAATTTAGTCAAGTAGAGATTAAAGTGCTTACATATGAGATCATGCATCCCTAATTAATCGAAAATCATATTGAGAGCGTCAAAAGGAACGACACGCGCTTCGCGTGTGGATTTGATGATTAGTCATAGTCAACATTATTCCCAAGTTTGTTGGTGACTGATGATTAGTTAACATAAAGAATTAATTTTACGTTTAACAATTTACTTTTACATTTGCATATATCATACTATATCAAATTTATGTATGTGGTGGGATGTAATCAATGCATCAGGACCCTTATATGGAGTGGAACAAAAATAAGTAAGGAAAAGAAATATGCCTGATGATACAGGATATATGATACAATATTTTTCAATGCATGATATGTGAATTCAATTACGTAAACCATGAAAAAGCATTTATGTAGTCCGTAGCTCCATCTCATTTTTCTAACATCAAACCACTAAAAAATAAGTTATGTTACATATACAATAACAGTGACCCATGCAAAATTCACATGAACACAACTTATGTAAAATGATTATAAAGCCCTTTTTTTTAACAAGCATAACCATTTTCACCCATTTTCTGTAGAAATAAATAAGTCAAAAACACAAATTAATACTAAGAAGACAACAACCGTTGGCAGGCCAGACAACATAACAACACAAAAGAAATCGAAGCCAAACCAATTCTCCTCAATGCCTTAAACAACTCCCTCATTCTTCCTAATGTCAAACCGATGGTTTTCATGAGATGGGCCTTTAAAAATGATATCAGTTTGTAAAGGGGAAAAAAATCCAAGTTCTAAAATAAATCACTGCTTCCTCTAACCAAAACATAAACCATGACATCCAAATAGTCTAGTACAAAAATATCATGAAAGCATCCATCTTATTAAAAAAAATTGGGTGCGATAATATGAACATATAGAAAACAAATCCCAATAACCATAATTTTGTATAACATGAACATATATAAAAGAAATCCCAATAACTTCAATTTTGTATAGCAGCGTCATTACCTAAAAAGAATATTAATATCTAAGTCAACTTTCGAAACATCAACTGCCAAAAATTAAAATATGACAACAAAATACTAAATATAATGAAATTATACCTGCGTAGAAATAATTCAAAACTCGGAAACCATGTCTTTGGAGTAAACAAATGACATGCGAAGAACTCCCAATGATTAGTTTCACTAACAGCTTGATCTAGAAAATGAGAGCAACTTGATGTTAAAACGAGGACTAATAATACATAAAATAAGTAATGTTAAACGTAAGAACAGAAAATACCTTTTCCAAGTAAATGTGATAAATTGGATCAATTCTTGAGTTAACGTTCAATCACTTTCGACGATTACCTCAGATGAAGATAGATATCTGCGCTCCAGTCGTAGTTAAATAAATATGTGTGGAAGATCGGTATTGGACTGGGAATGAACTTTAGTGTCTACTGAGTTCACCAAAAAGCAATTTTCTCAACGCTGGAGGAGATCGAAATTGATTTGGTATGAGAGACGGTTAGCGATGTTGTGGAGAATAATAGGTAGCAAACCATGTTGGATTTTTGGGGAGATAACGGGAAGCAAAGGATTTTTGGGGAGTAAATAACCGACCGTGTATTTTTCCTTGTAATCAATAATATGGAAAAGGAAGCTTTGATAAAACGTGCGCAATAACAAACGTGGGGAGATAATGTTGTGAACATCGTTATTTTTATGATGATGTGCATAAAAGACAGCCGTTTGATGTCTTTCTCCACATTAAATTTGATCCGTTCTTTGTCTCTTGGTTTGTCTACCAGAGGGATTTTATTATGTAGATAGGTATATTGCAGTTTTGTACATTATCAGTCAACTAATTTCCGTGAGTTATTTTCACGATTTCGGTTTGCATTTGTTTGGTTTCCAGGTTTATGTGTTTGGTTTCCATCTTTATGTTAAAATATGTTTGCTTTTCATCTTTATATGTATACTGATCATGTTCGCTGTTGCACAACTACAGTTTATTTCCAAGAATTTAACTTTATTAATTATGCATGTACTTGTTGGTGTTTTTTTATTATAGATCTGAGATAAGAAGACTGATTTTTTTATGGATTTTATACCATGCTTCTAAAAAAAGGAGATACCAAATTTCGGTGGCATCTTCAGGTATTCAGATGTTAGTTTTGTTATATCTCTTATACATGCACCGTGTATTATTCTTTAGAACAACTTAATTTGTCTATTTTGACATTTTCTTATCAGTATTCTATGTTTGTTTCTCAGAATCTATGGAAACAAAGATACAGAGTTACCTTTTATAGGCACGAAGGAATGTGCGGCCTTCTTGTGAATGAACTTGAAAAGGTAATTCACACATGATAATTATATTGTAAAATTAATTTACAAAAGGGTAATGTGGGAAATGGTAGCAAATATATATGAGGAAACATTTATAGCAAGTTTCTAATATGTACATACACACACACTCACACACATCATACAATGGTTATTTTTGAAAAAATAAAATAAAATCATTCAATGGATAAAACTCTACTGCAAGATTATGAATTCTTACCCGAATTTTAGGAAAACTTGGTATAAATATCTTCTTTCTCAATATGAACGCATATGAATATGCAGATTAATTTTCTGTTCTAGATTTATTTGTGTCGATGTTCACAAATCTTATTTATGTTGACCTTTTTAAGTGCTTAGGCTAGCCGCCATTAAATTTAGTATTTTAGCTTGTAGTCATCTTCGACTAAAATAATTTTCATCTAAAGTTTATCATGCATTTTAGCTCAGTAATAAGGTTTTAAGTCTCGGATTACAGATAAAATGTTGGACAGTTATGTCGGCCCAGATCTCATGTAGAAATTTTAATGGCCGTGTGAGGTGTATTAAACAAATCAACGGTTTAAACCTCGTCTTGCCCAAGTACAAAATTCGATCTTGACGTAGAACTCTATCAGCAAGATGGAGATTTCAAACTTTTCCCCTTAGGTTTGTAAAATGTTATTACTCTAAACACTAAATTGCCTAAGTGATAAATTCAAAACCACAGTAATTGTTTTCTATATTATCATCTTGCTACTGAAATGAGCAATACAAGCATGGCTCATAGGAAGGTATAAAAGCTATAATATATGTTAAATCTAGAAATAAAAAAACATATGGGAAATAAAAAGTATATATGATGACATTGAGTGCAATATATCTGTAGAAAAATATGTATACTAAGATATATACTCAACGTAAATATAAAAAAGCATACGACTAACGTATTCATTTCTTTGAATGTGTACTTGCCCTAATGGACAAATAATATTTGGCTATTTTTCTCGATAGACTATTCATGGTAAGTATTAATTTTAAGGGAAATATAGCTGCCATCATGTCATATTTGAAGTATTTTAGGAAAAAATCTACCACTTAAAAGGTTGATATAATGAGGATATCTTGGGAATTATTGCACGACGCTTTATTTTTATTTTTTTCGAATATCAGTCTACTTTCTGTGAATTTGAGTATAGTCGGTCTAGCTAATATTTTGAAACATCATCTTGTTATTTTCTTCTGATATAGTAGTGTGTCTTACTAACTACAATGAGGTGTATGGGGTAAGCGTTGCATATTTAGGAGAGGTGGATGGGTATAAAACTATGTTTAGAAGGAAAGCAATTGGTTTACATGCAATTGCATGGCTTAAAAAGGTGAATGGGTATATGTTTTCGCTTCAAATTCCATAAGGAAGTTGTTCGGCCATGTGAATGATATTTTACCTGGAAAGTGAAGGGAACTGGATTATGCTTCTTTACCGGCTGAGTTGCTTTGCATCAGTAATGGAAAATGATTCTATGCTGTAAGTTGCAGTTTTTACAAGAAATATGTTCTTTGTGTATGGAATTAAAAGCCATCTTGTTACCAGTATTATTTAAGAATTGTTTGAAGTATTAATATTAAAAAAACAATTATTTTGTCAATAAGATAGAAATAGCTGAACTGAACATGATTCGCCCTTTGATATATCTATTGATAGATTCCAAAAAAAAAATCATAAACATGTGGTCTTAGAACACTTGGTTAGTAATAATATATGTTCTTTTAAGCATAAATAGGAATTGCTTGTTCGTTGTTACTTCATTAGTATTTTATATGATTGTCCATTTTCCAGCATTATTTTTTTGGTTTATACCAATTACTCGAATAGTGTTGTGTAAGCTTATACAGAAACATCAAATTTTTTTTTTTTTGAAAGGAACATTAGAGATCTTCATATACGGTAGATGAAACTCTTGTATCCATAGGGTTTGGATATTCTGATAGCTTCTTCTTGCTTACATTGGAATGGTTTGGACTTCAGAGGCAATGGAAGTTACGCTTCAATCTTTTATGGGTCATGCTGTGCAGTTAGAGTGGAATCGTTCAGCTTATGAGCAAGTCTTATTTACCAGCGTTGTTTTTGTTGTTATGCTAATTGCAGCAAAAACATAGAAGGTATTTCATTTTTAATCCCTATATAGGCTAAAGAGGTTGATATTACTTTTGCATACTATGTTCTGGTCTATGTTCATCTATCCGTTGGTGTATACTGATAGTGTATAAGCATTACAGGTTGAAAATAATAAAACATTGGTTTGATATTCAAAATGACAGATTTACATTTTGCTGAGATGTACGAATTTCTACATGCAGTGGCACTTTTATTTGGCAATTTGCTACGCTTTGTATTTTGATCATTCAGAGTGTGTTAAAGTCTCACATTTTTATTTTCTGTACTCTTCATTAATTTGAAATGGGACGAAAAGTGTATGATTCAAAATGAAATACACACACATGATCCTAGTTTGTAGATTAGTCTGTGGTTTCGATTTTTCAGATAATAATGGTATTTTTAAGTGATTTATTTAAATAAATTATTCAACAATTTGTGATTTATTTATTATATCCACTCTTGCATTTTTTGTCCAATTAAATATTCACAGGTATGACGATAAATTTTTGAAATGACCCAAACTTCTCCGTAAAGGAAAGACTGAATTGCTTTGAGAACAACACACATCAGAACATAACTGAAGAACATTTTATTGCTGACTACAACAATTACATTAGAGTACGAGAATATAACAGAGTATGAATACTTATTACATAATAGAAATACAATAATATCAGAGACTTAAATTACATTTAAATAGCAGCGGAAAAATATTACAAATATACAACTGAAAGGAATACACAGATACAGAGCTTTCCGAATACAGCTTCAGCTGTAAACCAGGATCCTGTAAATATATCTGCAAAAGCTACTCGACTGCCCGTGTGGAAAATCTGGGCACCCGAGTTTTCTAGTGAAACAAACTACAGGTCAGTCATGGGACTGGTATGATAAATCTTAACTTAACTTATCTAATAATAAGGCAAATCACAGGACTACGATGCTAATACGGAACGGGTTTACTCCATTGGATTGCCAGTGCATAAAATAAAGTAAATCGTTAAACAACGCAATGCTTTTTAGAAAAATGAAACCATTATAAGACCCAAGTCCCATCATACAAGGCAACGCAAACCGGAGGATAGGGTTTTACCTTATAATGGTCAAAAGATGCTTGATACGATAAAACGGATTTAATATTAGTGCTAGTGTATATATGTTTTAATAAAACATTTCAATCATAATGTATTATTCATAGACGACAAGGGTACCATATATCATGTCGCCATACTAGTTCTACAATCAAAACCGCAAGGTCGTATTGGAAGTTGGTTTTCCATCATGAGTCGAGGCTAGGGGAAAGCTCCTCACCGATTCGAGACACTCTAGCAAATGCCTCAGGATCCCTCGTAGTGAACCCTTGGAGCGATAGGGCCGGCCCCGCCTATCGGCAGTGGATTAGTTATGCTTGAACGCACGCTTCCCGGTTCCTTTGAACCTATAGTATGACCACTAACGGCCTATAAAAATCCAAGGCGCCTCAAAATCCATCATCCACATAAGTAAAATGCCAGCCAGTTTAAGCACTGACACTACCACTAGCTAGAAAGAAACGTGTGCACTCCCTACGGTCCATATCTGGTTTTTGACTCATACCGGGGTGTGAGGCTCGCGAAGTCACGATATACACAAAGCTATGCCGTAATAGGCTTACTTTGATCATCCCACAAGGCCCTGCTTTTCAACAAAAGCCTTGATCATTTTCATCTTGGCGTGCCACATTGACAATTCATGACATGCGATCAATCACTATTAATATATACCAGGGTGTTAAGCAGAGAATAAATCCTCCACCACCAAACAGACATACACTAACAGAAATCGATTTAATCCACATGGAACGAAATCCAATGTCAGACACGCATCCATTTACTAGCTTATGCTCTTGGTCTGAGCGAAAACAAAATCCGAACAATCAACAATAGTCCAGACGGCCACCACTGAAGCCCCTTCAAGGTAGCTACTCCCATCAAGGGTCTCTGTAGCAACACATCCATTCGATGTGAAAATCGTCGGTCTTCAACCACCATCTTCATCTTCGCCTCTTCATCGTCGTAGTGATTATTCGGAATGGGTTAAACCCGGTCTTTCCGAATAACTCGCGTATTTTATAATTGAAAATCAAATACTATAAAAGCAAACCCAACGTCTCATTCCAATTCAGAATATTCTTCTAATAAGATATTCGCATTATTATATCCAAGATAAATTCTTTAAACTATCATTAAATCTTTTCTTTAAAGGTTTATCAAAACTTCAATTGGGTTTTAAATACCAAAAATCATTATTCAATGATTGTTCAAATTTAAGAAATTAATCTTCTTCTTAACTGGGTTAAAGAACTAATGTCATTTAAAACACCGTTCACGATAAACCCAAAATCGACTTCCGTAAAATAGGGAATCTTCACATAAATCAAATCAACATATAATCGTTATAAATTTATGTATCCGACCAATAATATAAATGGAATAACGACAAAGCCTCTTAAATTCCATATGTAGTATCAATTTCCTTTTACAGAAGCTTATCTCGGTTATACTTAATTCGAATTCCATTCAACTCCAATTTAATATATTAAATTGGAAAACTTTACTTTTGGAAAATTCCCATTTAAATCTTAATAAAAGATTTAAAAATTCCAAATCATATTTTCACTGTCAGTTGGGTTAAAGAACACATGTCGCTTAAAACACAGTTCACAGTAAACCCAACTCACATTTCATCTTATACCAATTACTAAATATAATTGAAAATTTAATAATCTAAATTAAAAGATTATTCTTTTCGTACGGGGTTTAAGAACAGTGTTATTCAAGACACTATTCACGACAAACCCAAATCCAATTTATTCAATTTAATTACAATTAAATATTGTAATAACCCGGAAAATGCGAGCCAGTTTGAAATTTTTATTTTGGCAATTTTAGCGAGTTTTGATTATTTAAAATGAATTATTTTAAATAATATCGATGAGAAATTTATTTTGAATATAATTCGAACGTATATATTATATATGTCGTCGTTAGAATATAAATATTTATATATAATTATAAATCGAATTGAAAATGGCGCGGTAGTTCGATAATTCGATTTCAAACTTCAATTGAATGTACCGGGTGCAAAACAATCCGGATTTTAGTAAAACCAAAAACATTAGGATCTAATTGATGATATCTTTCCAACGAATCCGAAAAATCAAGATTTCATAACAGGGATCAAAAGATATGTCCAGTTGAAAATTCTGAATAGTCGCTATGGAATTCAGGCCCTTAAAAATGGACATTTTGCAAACGACCTCGGATCTCGACGAAACCAGTTTTGTTGGGTCCGTGATGTTAAGTTATTGCTAGGTTTCAAATTTCATAATTTTCCGAATCAATATGTGAGCGTGGCAAAGGAAAACGCGATTGACCATTTTCAGGTTATTTTAATCGACTGGAAATTGGCCATTTTTCAAACGGTCTCGGAATTCGACGAAACTAGTTTTGTTAGGACCATATCGTCAATACGAAGCTAGAAAATATTTTTCTGCAATTTATAGAGTTAGTATGTGGCCCCGGTAAATTGAAATGTACGTTTAAAATTCAATATAGTGACGTAAATGTAAATTTAACGGAAACTGATCGAAACGATTGAATTGTCCTACGTGACATATCCCATTGGGTTCGGAATGGGGGTAAAACGCTAGGGACGACGGGCGGTGGGCCTCGTTTAGAGGTCGTATAAAAAAGTCAACTTTTTGAAATTAAATAATATAATTTATTTTTATAAAAAAACCCTTTTATACCCCCCCCCCCTCTCTTTCATTTTGACAGATCGAAAAAAAAAGGGGATCGAACGCCATCGTCGTGCGCTTCCAGGCCGGCGCCTCCACCGATGAACTCGCCCTCCTCCTCGTTGCGCCATCCTCCGCAAGCCGCGCCCCCACTCTCGCTTCTCGTTCGTTGTGCAGCCCCGAACCCTAATTTGACCGAACCCCCCCTAGCCTCGTGATGCTGAAGACGACGCGGCCTCACCGGAGGACCACCAGCCGTCGTCGGTCTCTCCCCCATCTCCGCCAAAAGCCGCTGAAAACCCCCTCCTCCAAACAACTGTAAGTTTTAATTATATTTTATTCGATTATATATTTTAATTTATTCAGTGTAATTAACTTAAATTTAAAAATGGTAGTGATAAAAATAAAATTACCATTGTTTTAAAATGAGATTAGAATTGTTTTTCAAATAAAATTAGCATTGCTTTATTTTCAGTTTTAAAAATATGATTTTGGTTAATAGGAAAGGTCGAATTTGTGCTGTAGAAAAGATCGAATTTTCGATGTAGGAAAGATTATATTTTTGAAGTAAAAGATTAGATTTTTCTAATAAAAAAGATTTGGGTTTTGAAAACATAAAAATATGATTTTTATATATTGAACTTCGAATTAAAAATATGATTTTTATATATTGAACTTCGAATTAAAAATATGATTTTTATATATTGAACTTCGAATTAAAAATATGATTTTTATATATTGAACTTCGAATTAAAAATATGATTTTTATATATTGAACTTCGAATTAAAAATATGATTTTTATATATTGAACTTCGAATTAAAAATATGATTTTTATATATTGAACTTCGAATTAAAAATATGATTTTTATATATTGAACTTCGAATTAAGCTGATAACGAAGGTGACAAAAAGGCGAGAACGAAGAAGCTTTATATCAAAGAAGAGTCAAGATGATTGGATAGCTATCGGTGAGAATTTCTCACCTTTCAATTTCATTTTCTAGTTATATATATATATACCAGGATGCAGACGGTGCTTAGTAGCACCCGACACAATCGTCCACAGACCATGGACTTGTTTGTTTAGTTGCATAGCTTAGTTATATGATTTGATTTGAATTTGGTTGTTTGGTGAATTTGATTGATGTGTGAATGGCGTGGGCCTTCACTAGACCGGGGATAAGGCTAGGCCTCGTCCCGTTTCTAGTATCGTGCCGTTATGCCGCCGAAATTTTCTAAAATATGTTAGAAAAATAAAAATATCATTTTATTGAATAAATGAACCGAATAGAATATTCATAGATTGAATAAAATGTTTTATCGTTAAAAATATAATTTTTAACGTGAAGGGGAATAAATAAATATTCATTTACAAACCGGACGGTTTGTTTATGTACACCTATTTGAAGGACATTGATTGGGACGATAAATTTTACACATCGCCCAACAGCACAAATAAAATATGTGTTTGATTGTTTGAAACCCCACACGGGTGTTGGGATGAAATATGAATCTCACTCATCCTGATTGATTAAATATGTCGATCGATTGATTGACAGGCTGTTATAAGCGTTGAATATCTATATATGATGTTTATACAGTGTAGTGCACTTTGGTTGATGGTTGATTATTTTCAATGCTATTATATACATGTGTTGTATGAAAATCCATATAATTAAATTTATATGGTGATTGATTGGGCCTCATTCCAATTTAGAAAATAAAGAATAATATAAAATAAAGGTTCATGTGTTGACAGTACTCATCCGTTGAGATTAGTCATGTGTTGAACGAAATAATTTAACAAAAATTGTCACCCGTGGACAGTACTCATTCGTTGAGATTAGTCGTGTGTGGACAAAAATAAATATTCATTTGTTGAATAGAATATTTGAAAATAGAAATATATGAAGCCGTGTTGGTTAGATTGACGCCATTTTGACGTAAACGATATTTATATCGATTTTATTCATTTTGAAATGAATTGAATTGAAAACGATTTTGAAATGAATTGAATTGAAAAAGATTTTGAAATGAATTGAATTGAAAACGATTTCGAAATGAATTGAATTGAAAACGAAACGAAATGAATTGAATTGAAAACGATTTCGAAATGAATTGAATTGAAAACGATTTCGAAATGAATTGAATTGAAAACGATTTCGAAATGAATTGAATTGAAAACGATTTCGAAATGAATTGAGTTGAAAACGAATTCAAATTGAATTGAAAGCGAATTGAAATGAATTCAAATTGAATTGAAATTTGAATTGAATAGAAATGAATTTTGAAACGAATTTATAAAGAAGAATTCAATTTTGCTTTGAATTGAAATGGAAGTTGAAATAGATTTTGAAACGAATTTTAAAACTATTTATATAATTCGTTTTGAATAGAAAATCGACGAAATATATATTATATATATATTATATATATAATATAATGGCCTGAATAGAACGCGCCGCGCCGCTGCAGTTCGTGAATTTCGACCATTCATTTCAAACGGACATTACGGGAGATCCGACCGTCGGATTCTCCTAAAACCGGAACCGTTGGGTTCGTATCGAAAAGAGCTTTCTAAGAATATTAGAAATTTGAAATCTAACGGTTGGATTTGGATTTACGTCCAAATCAAATTTGAAAAAGGTCGCTGTAAGTGCAGTTCGATGGCCATTGATGAAAATCGACTATACGGGCCTTGATAAAATTATTAAAAATAGTAATAATTTGTGTAAAATCATAAGAAATGATTTAGAAAGGATTGGGATGAAAAACTCCATATTCGAAAGGATAAAAATAGATTTTTATCGAAATGAACTAGTTTTGAACTAGAATTATAATTCTATTTATTTTTAAATAAATAAATTGAATTTGAAAAGGGTTTTGAAAATAACCAAAATTTCCAATGATTGCATTGGAGTGGATTTGAATCGAAATTGTCCTCGGAATATTTCGATGTTGGAATTCGTGATTATACAGATGTTGTTATGGAAATTTGAAAGATATATATTTATATCGTTATTTCCAATACGACATTTGTTAGTCGTAGAATTTGATATTGAATATAAGCCGATATATTTTCTATTCAGAGCCTTGTATTGAATATCAAATGTGATTTGGGTTTGTCGTGAATGGTGTCTTCACTAACACTGTTCTTGAACCCAGTTGAGAAAAAAATTAAATCTTTTTATTTAGATTTAATGAAGTGTACCAATTAAACGATATTTAATTGGAATTGAATTGGTATTGATTTTTGGGTTTATCGTGAACAGTGTTTTAAATAACACTTGTTCTTTAACCCGATAATTAATGGAATGTGATTTTGGGTTTATCGTGAACCGTGTTTTAAATGACACTGATTCTTTAACCCAGTTAAAGATTAAAACTAAGTGGAGTTTTAATGAATCTTTAATTAGATTGAAATGATCGAAAATGGAGTATCACCAGTTTTGCTCCATGCGATGGTTAAATCTTTAATTAGATTTGAACGTGAAATGGTAAGTGAATTTACCGATAACACTGTGGTGTTAGATATGAAGTATTACCAGTTTTACTTCATGGGATGAATAAGTTGGGATTGGGAAATAAAATAAATGATTACTTCGGTGTGGTTCGCTAATCCCGACTAGTTTGAATTGATATTCAAAGGAGATCAAAGAATAAATTTAAAGAATTTATCTTGGATAAAATTAATGGGAACTTTTCCCAAAGTATAGGAATATTTGAATAAAAGAATATTCTGAATTGGAATGAGGCGTATGTTGTGTTTGTGTAACACTTTTATAATATATACGCGAGTTATTCAGAAAGACCGGGTTTATCCCATTCTGAATAACTGATTCGACGTGGTGTCGAAGATGAAGACGGTGGTCGAAGACCGGAAGTCTTCACGTCGTTTGGGTGATTACTGATGATCTTGATTGGGCTGTACACCCAAGAAGATGGAAACAGTTAGTGATCGTCCAGACGTGCTTGGAGATCGATGGATATGCGGGGTACTAGGTGCCTCCGGTTTCGTTCAGCCCCAGAACGGACTTGTAAATGGACTGTGTGTCTGACATTGGATTTTAGTCTGTGTGATTGATTTCTATTAAATATATATCTGTTTGGTGGCGGAGAATTTATTCTCTTGCTTAACGCCCTTCTCTGAGACGTACGCGCTCAGGGGTTATATATTGATGGATATCAAACGCATGGAGTGAATTGCCTGTGTGGCATGCCTAAGTGGCAATTGATCGAGGCTTCTGTTGAAAAGCAAAGTCTTGTGGTGATGATCAAAGCACGGCCTTTGTGGCGTAGCTTTGTGTAACGTTTATTTCGCGTGTTTCACACCCGGTATGAACCAAAAACGGGAGACGGACCTCAGGGAGGACTTGCGTTTCTTTCTAGCTAGAAGTGGCGTCAGTGGTTTTACACGCCCTGACGAGTTTGACTTATGTGGTTGTTGCTGTTGCGAGGCGCCTCGGTTATATCGGTTTCGGCCGATGCATTCTGGTCGGCAGACGGACCAGACTTACACCCCATAGGGTGGGGAAACGTAGTGTTCAGGCATAATAATCCACATCGGTGGACCGGCCCTGACGATCTAAAGGCTTGCCTGTGGCTCGGGCTAGAGAGTCACGAATCGGTTGAGGACTATCTTTTGCCTCGGTTCATAGACGGAAATCCAATTTCCAAATACGTGACATTTGCGGTTTTATTTGTAGAACCTAGTATGGTGACATAGTGGGATGGGGCGCTCATGCCGCCTATGATTGATACTTATGATTTGAAGTTGTTTTATACACTATGCACTTATAATAGTATCAAATAATGTGTTTTAAACGTATCAAGCATGCTTTGGCTGTTATAAGGTAAAAACCCTATCCTCCGGCTTGCGTTGCATTGTGTGATGGGACCTGGGTCTTATAACAGCTTCATTTTTCTTTATTTAGCATTGCACTGTTTGTTTTATGCACTGGTATTCTTGGGAGGAAACCCGTTCCGTGTTATACGGCGTGGTCCCTTGATTTACCGAACTTTAAAATAAAGAATTATAACTGTTTTAGTTCTCACACCAGTCCCATGACTGACCTGGAGTTTATTGTTTTAACCTAAACTCTAGGTGCCCCTATTTTCCACACGGGCAGCTAGTAGTTTTGGTTTTGCAGATTTATATTCACAGGATCCTGGTTTACAGCTGGAACGATATCCGGAAAGCTTTGTATCCGTATATCTCTTCTAGTTGTGTATTGTATTATTTTCCGCTGTGATGTATTTAAATGTAATTTAAATCTCTGATATTTCTGTGTAATATTCATTTATACTCTGTATATTCTTGTAATCTGATGCATTGTTGTAATATACAATGAAATGTTCTTTTATATGCGTTCTGTTGTGGCTTGTTCTCGTTACAGTTGGTATCAGAGCTTTGGTTTACAAAGCAGAGAACAAGGCACATTAGAACCGTACGAAAGAATTCATCAGATATTGGATTAACAATATCCAATGAGAGTGACTCGTTAGAGATGGGATCAGTAGTATCCTAGAACGAGTGTGAAGAGTATATTTTTGAAAATGAAAACAATTTTGTTTTGAAAATTTAAATCAATTATTCGTATTTGATTATTTATTTATATTGATATGGACAGTCCAGTATATAAATATTTTGCGTATACGTCTGATCCACGTGTATTTGAAATTTTAATATATTGGATAGATATAGCATCACACTCTAGTCGCCCGAAGATGATATTGATGATGGTGCATCATCATCAGCATTTATATTCGAGTGTCGAAGGTGTGATATCTATATATTTCCTATTGACTGGTGTGAGAACCAAAAACTATATAGGATCTATTGTTGTGATTTGGCACCAAAAATCTGATTTTTGTATATGTATCAAAATTATGAATTTGAAACTCTAATTCACTAATTGATTGATGTTTGTGTTGTTTGTTCATTTGTTTGCTAATTTTGAACCATTATGCCTAATTTGATCGAATAATGAATTGTATTGAAATTTGGTCGCATTTGCTTGCATATACATGTACTTACATTGAACAGGTCATAGCAAGGAGGCTAGAGCCATAGAATAAAATTTGTTTGCCCGACAAATAGGTACATGTTTACTACATAATATATTGTTTTGTTTGGGTGATGATGATTTTATGAGCCAATTGGCTAGCCGCTTGGGTTTTTCTTTTTCTTTTTGAGATCTGAAGGACCGGGGAAGCTATTTGAAATTCCCCGATGCTCCCGGTGCAGGGGAGGTTATGGCGAAAATTTTCAAAAATTTAGGGTGTTAGCCAAATTTTTGAAAAATTCTCAGAAACTGAAAAGTTGGAGAATGGAAGGCAGATCGAACGTAGAGTTGAATTATCAAACCACTTTCGACTTTGTTCCTTTTCGGGGACGAAAAGTTTTAAGTGGGGGAGATTGTAATAACCCGGAAAATGCGAGCCAGTTTGAAATTTTTATTTTGGCAATTTTAGCGAGTTTTGATTATTTAAAATGAATTATTTTAAATAATATCGACGAGAAATTTATTTTGAATATAATTCGAACGTATATATTATATACGTCGTCATTAGAATACAAATATTTATATATAATTATAAATCAAATTGAAAATGGCGCGGTAGTTCGATAATTCGATTTCAAACTTCAATTGAATGTACCGGGTGCAAAACAATCCGGATTTTAGTGAAACCAAAAACATTAGGATCTAATTGATGATATCTTTCCAACGAATCCGAAAAATCAAGATTTCATAACGGGGATCAAAAGATATGTCCAGTTGAAAATTCTGAATAGTCGCTATGGTATTCAGGCCCTTAAAAATGGACATTTTGCAAACGACCTCGGATTTCGACGAAACCAGTTTTGTTGGGTCCGTGATGTTAGGTTATTGCTAGGTTTCAAATTTCATAATTTTCCGAATCAATATGTGAGCGTGGCAAAGGAAAACGCGATTGACCATTTTCAGTTGATTTTAATCGACTGGAAATTGGCCATTTTTCAAACGGTCTCGGAATTCGACGAAACTAGTTTTGTTAGGACCATATCGTCAATACGAAGCTAGAAAATATTTTTCTGCAATTTATAGAGTTAGTATGTGGCCCCGGTAAATTGAAATGTACGTTTAAAATTCAATATAGTGACGTAAATGTAAATTTAACGGAAACTGATCGAAACAATTGAATTGTCCTATGTGACATATCCCATTGGGTTCGGAATGGGGGTAAAACGCTAGGGTCGACGGGCGGTGGGCCTCGTTTAGAGGTCGTATAAAAAAGTCAACTTTTTGAAATTAAATAATATAATTTATTTTTATAAAAAACCCTTTTATACCCCCCCCCCTCTCTTTCATTTTGACAGATCGAAATAAAAAAAATAATAAAAAAAAAGGGGATCGAACGCCATCGTCGTGCGCTTCCAGGCCGGCGCCTCCACCGATGAACTCGCCCTCCTCCTCGTTGCGCCATCCTCCGCAAGCCGCGCCCCCACTCTCGCTTCTCATTCGTTGTGCAGCCCCGAACCCTAATTTGACCGAACCCCCCTAGCCTCGCGATGCTGAAGACGATGCCGCCTCACCGGAGGACCACCAGCCGTCGTCGGTCTCTCCCCCATCTCCGCCAGAAGCCGCTGAAAACCCCCTCCTCCAAACAACTGTAAGTTTTAATTATATTTTATTCGGTTATATATTTTAATTTATTCAGTGTAATTAACTTAAATTTAAAAATGGTAGTGATAAAAATAAAATTACCATTGTTTTAAAATGAGTTTAGAATTGTTTTTCAAATAAAATTAGCATTGCTTTATTTTTAGTTTTAAAAATATGATTTTGGTTAATAGGAAAGGTCGAATTTGTGCTGTAGAAAAGATCGAATTTTCGATGTAGGAAAGATTATATTTTTGAAGTAAAAGATTAGATTTTTCTAATAAAAAAGATTTGGGTTTTGAAAACATAAAAATATGATTTTTATATATTGAACTTCGAATTAAAAATATGATTTTTATATATTGAACTTCGAATTAAAAATATGATTTTTATATATTGAACTTCGAATTAAAAATATGATTTTTATATATTGAACTTCGAATTAAAAATATGATTTTTATATATTGAACTTCGAATTAAAAATGTGATTTTTATATATTGAAAAGCGAAGTAAAAATTCGATTTTTACATATGTAGTGAAAGCGGATAACGAAGGTGACAAAAAGGCGAGAACGAAGAAGCTTTATATCAAAGAAGAGTCAAGATGATTGGATAGCTATCGGTGAGAATTTCTCACCTTTCAATTTCATTTTCTAGTTATATATATACTAGGATGCAGACGGTGCTTAGTAGCACCCGACACAATCGTCCACAGACCATGGACTTGTTTGTTTGGTTGCATAGCTTAGTTATATGATTTGATTTGAATTTGGTTGTTTGGTGAATTTGATTGATGTGTGAATGGCGTGGGCCTTCACTAGACCGGGGATAAGGCTAGGCCTCGTCCCGTTTCTAGTATCGTGCCGTTATGCCGCCGAAATTTTCTAAAATATGTTAGAAAAATAAAAATATCATTTTATTGAATAAATGAACCGAATAGAATATTCATAGATTGAATAAAATGTTTTATCGTTAAAAATATAATTTTTAACGTGAAGGGGAATAAATAAATATTCATTTACAAACCGGACGGTTTGTTTATGTACACCTATTTGAAGGACATTGATTGGGACGATAAATTTTACACATCGCCCAACAGCACAAATAAAATATGTGTTTGATTGTTTGAAACCCCACACGGGTGTTGGGATGAAATATGAATCTCACTCATCCTGATTGATTAAATATGTCGATCGATTGATTGACAGGCTGTTATAAGCGTTGAATATCTATATTTGATGCTTATACAGTGTAGTGCACTTTGGTTGATGGTTGATTATTTTCAATGCTATTATATACATGTGTTGTATGAAAATCCATATAATTAAATTTATATGGTGATTGATTGGGCCTTATTCCAATTTAGAAAATAAAGAATAATATAAAATAAAGGTTCATGTGTTGACAGTACTCATCCGTTGAGATTAGTCATGTGTTGAACAAAATAATTTAACAAAAATTGTCACCCGTGGACAGTACTCATTCGTTGAGATTAGTCGTGTGTGGACAAAAATAAATATTCATTTGTTGAATAGAATATTTGAAAATAGAAATATATGAAGCCGTGTTGGTTAGATTGACGCCATTTTGACGTAAACGATATTTATATCGATTTTATTCATTTTGAAATGAATTGAATTGAAAACGATTTTGAAATGAATTGAATTGAAAACGATTTTGAAATGAATTGAATTGAAAACGATTTCGAAATGAATTGAATTGAAAACGAAACGAAATGAATTGAAAACGATTTCGAAATGAATTGAATTGAAAACGAAACGAAATGAATTGAAAACGATTTCGAAATGAATTGAATTGAAAACGATTTCGGAATGAATTGAATTGAAAACGATTTCGAAATGAATTGAATTGAAAACGATTTCGAAATGAATTGAATTGAAAATGATTTCGAAATGAATTGAGTTGAAAACGAATTCAAATTGAATTGAAAGCGAATTGAAATGAATTCAAGTTGAATTGAAATTTGAATTGAATAGAAATGAATTTTGAAACGAATTTATAAAGAAGAATTCAATTTTGCTTTGAATTGAAATGGAAGTTGAAATAGATTTTGAAACGAATTTTAAAACTATTTATATAATTCGTTTTGAATAGAAAATCGACGAAATATATATTATATATATATATTATATATATAATATAATGGCCTGAATAGAACGCGCCGTGTCGCGGCAGTTCGTGAATTTCGACCATTCATTTCAAACGGACATTACGGGAGATCCGACCGTCGGATTCTCCTAAAACCGGAACCGTTGGGTTCGTATCGAAAAGAGCTTTCTAACGAATATTAGAAATTTGAAATCTAACGGTTGGATTTGGAGTTACGTCCAAATCAAATTTGAAAAAGGTCGCTGTAAGTGCAGTTCGATGGCCATTGATGGAAATCGACTATACGGGCCTTGATAAAATTATTAAAAATAGTAATAATTTGTGTAAAATCATAAGAAATGATTTAGAAAGGATTAATATGAAAAACTCCATATTTGAAAGGATAAAAATAGATTTTTATCGAAATGAACTAGTTTTGAACTAGAATTATAATTCTATTTATTTTTAAATAAATAAATTGAATTTGAAAAGGGTTTTGAAAATAACCAAAATTTCCAATGATTGCATTGGAGTGGATTTGAATCGAAATTGTCTTCGGAATATTTCGATGTTGGAATTCGTGATTATACAGATGTTGTTATGGAAATTTGAAAGATATATATTTATATCGTTATTTCCAATACGACATTTGTTAGTCGTAGAATTTGATATTGAATATAAGCCGATATATTTTCTATTCAGAGCCTTGTATTGAATATCAAATGTGATTTGGGTTTGTCGTGAATGGTGTCTTCACTAACACTGTTCTTGAACCCAGTTGAGAAAAAAATTAAATATTTTTATTTAGATTTAATGAAGTATACCAATTAAACGATATTTAATTGGAATTGAATTGGTATTGATTTTTGGGTTTATCGTGAACAGTGTTTTAAATAACACTTGTTCTTTAACCCGATAATTAATGGAATGTGATTTTGGGTTTATCGTGAACCGTGTTTTAAATGACACTGATTCTTTAACCCAGTTAAAGATTAAAACTAAGTGGAGTTTTAATGAATCTTTAATTAGATTGAAATGATCGAAAATGGAGTATCACCAGTTTTGCTCCAGGCGATGGTTAAATCTTTAATTAGATTTGAACGTGAAATGGTAATTGAATTTACCGATAACACTGTGGTGTTAGATATGAAGTATTACCAGTTTTACTTCATGGGATGAATAAGTTGGGATTGGGAAATAAAATAAATGTTTACTTCGGTGTGGTTCGCTAATCCCGACTAGTTTGAATTGATATTCAAAGGAGATCAAAGAATAAATTTAAAGAATTTATCTTGGATAAAATTAATGGGAACTTTTCCCAAAGTATAGGAATATTTGAATAAAAGAATATTCTGAATTGGAATGAGGCGTATGTTGTGTTTGTGTAACACTTTTATAATATATACGCGAGTTATTCAGAAAGACCGGGTTTATCCCATTCTGAATAACTGATTCGACGTGGTGTCGAAGATGAAGACGGTGGTCGAAGACCGGAAGTCTTCACGTCGTTTGGGTGATTACTGATGATCTTGATTGGGCTGTACACCCAAGAAGATGGAAACAGTTAGTGATCGTCCAGACATGCTTGGAGATCGATGGATATGCGGGGTACTAGGTGCCTCCGGTTTCGTTCAGCCCCAGAACGGACTTGTAAATGGACTGTGTGTCTGACATTGGATTTTAGTCTGTGTGATTGATTTCTATTAAATATATATCTGTTTGGCGGCAGAGAATTTATTCTCTTGCTTAACGCCCTTCTCTGAGACGTACGAGCTCAGGGGTTATATATTGATGGATATCAAACGCATGGAGTGAATTGCCTGTGTGGCATGCCTAAGTGGCAATTGATCGAGGCTTCTGTTGAAAAGCAAAGTCTTGTGTTGATGATCAAAGCACGGCCTTTGTGGCGTAGTTTTGTGTAACGTTTATTTCGCGTGTTTCACACCCGGTATGAACCAAAAACGGGAGACGGACCTCAGGGAGGACTTGCGTTTCTTTCTAGCTGGAAGTGGCGTCAGTGGTTTTACACGCCCTGACGAGTTTGACTTATGTGGTTGTTGCTGTTGCGAGGCGCCTCGGTTATATCGGTTTCGGCCGATGCATTCTGGTCGGCAGACGGACCAGACTTACACCCCATAGGGTGGGGAAACGTAGTGTTCAGGCATAATAATCCACATCGGTGGACCGACCCTGACGATCTAAAGGCTTGCCTGCGCGCTTGCCTGTGGCTCGGGCTAGAGAGTCACGAATCGGTTGAGTACTATCTTTTGCCTCGGTTCATAGACGGAAATCCAATTTCCAAATACGTGACATTTGCGGTTTTATTTGTAGAACCTAGTATGGTGACATAGTGGGATGGGGCGCTCATGCCGCCTATGATTGATACTTATGATTTGAAGTTGTTTTATACACTATGCACTTATAATAGTATCAAATAATGTGTTTTAAACGTATCAAGCATGCTTTGGCTGTTATAATTTAAAACCCCTATCCTCCGGCTTGCGTTGCATTGTGTGATGGGACCTGGGACTTATAACAGCTTCATTTTTCTTTATTTAGCATTGCGCTGTTTGTTTTATGCACTGGTATTCTTGGGAGGAAACCCGTTCCGTGTTATACAGCGTGGTCCCTTGATTTACCGAACTTTAAAATAAAGAATTATAACTGTTTTAGTTCTCACACCAGTCCCATGACTGACCTGGAGTTTATTGTTTTAACCTAAACTCTGGGTGCCCCTATTTTCCACACGGGCAGCTAGTAGTTTTGGTTTAGCAGATTTATATTCACAGGATCCTGGTTTACAGCTGGAACGATATCCGGAAAGCTTTGTATCCGTATATCTCTTCTAGTTGTGTATTGTATTATTTTCCGCTGCGATGTATTTAAATGTAATTTAAATCTCTGATATTTCTGTGTAATATTCATTTATACTCTGTATATTCTTGTAATCTGATGCATTGTTGTAATATACAATGAAATGTTCTTTTATATGCGTTCTGTTGTGGCTTGTTCTCGTCACAAATATTAACAAATTGGAAAACTTCATTAAATCTAAATTTAATGATTTATTCTAGTTAATAACTAGTTCATTTCAATAAAAATATATTTTTCTAAAATATATTCGTTTTCTAAAATATTCTTTTTCTGGAATATTCTTTATTGGAATGTGACCTAATCAACAACCAAATATTGCATGTAATCCATAATCATGATAAATATTTATCAAACATCCAAATAACACCCAAAGTGGATTCTACACTAAATATTGGGACTATTGTAGATCAAATATCATCCCAACACCCGTGTGGGGTTTCATCCAACAATCAAAAAATAAATTATTTGTGCACTTGGGCGATGTGTAAAAATTATCGACCCAATCACATAAACAAGTCGGATGACTTGTAAATGGAAGTGTGATATATTAAACATTATATTTAACACATCAACATTTCAACATCACAGACAGAAAACTCAATTCTTTTTATTGTGCACAAAGTATAATAAAAATCTAACCTTTTATTTCTAATCTTTTATTGTATCTAATTGACAATAAAAAAAATTATATATTAATTTTTATTTCTTTTTGTGTAATCCCTTTAAATAACCGAAAATGTAGATTTTTATCTAACTCTTTTTAATGTACAAAAATGTTAATTTTTGTCCCTTTCTTTTAATGTAAACAAATATGACAATTTTGTCTAATTCTTTTAAATAAACAAAATGTAAATTTTGTCTAATCCTTTTAAATAAACAAAATGTAAACTTGTTCTTTAATCCTTTTTAATGATAAAAATGTAATCTTTTTTTCTTAATGAACAAAAATGTATATTTTTTTTAAATGTAATCTTCCTTCTTAATGGCCAAAATATATACTTTGGTCAAATCCTTTTTTAATGACATAAAAGGATTATTTTGGTTAAACTCTTTTTAATGAACAAAAATAATTATTTTGATTAGACTCTTTTTAATATATAAAAATGTTCATTTTTATTCACTAATCAAGTTTTGACAAAAAGTGTTATTCTTATTCACTAAACATGTTTTGACCAAAAATGTATATTCTTATTCACTAAACATGGTTTGACCAAAAATGTGATTTTTACTTCTATAATCAGGTTTTCACAAAAATGTGATTTTTATTTCTATAATCATGTTTTCACCAAAAATGTGATTTTCATTTCTTATAAACGACAAAATGTGTACTTCTACATCATTCTTTTTGATGTGACAAAAATGTCCATTACTAATTCATTCTCCTTAATGTATAAAAATATACATTTTTACCTCATTGTTTTTAACATATAAAAATATACATTTTCCAATTCATTCTTTTAAATGTATAAAAATATACATTTCTAATTCATACTTTTTAATGTATAAAAATATACATTTCCAATTCATAGTTTTTAATGTATAAAAATATACATTTCTAATTCTTACTTTTTAATGTATAAAAATATACATTTCCAATTCATACTTTTTAATGTATAAAAATATACATTTCTAATTCATACTTTTTAATGTATAAAAATATACATTTCTAATTCATACTTTTTAATGTATAAAAAAAGATGGTGATTTAGTTCTAACCCTTCTTATGTAATCAAAATCATGGTTTTGTTCTAATCCTTTTTATGTAAGTAAAATCATGTTTTGTTCTAATCCTTTTTATGTAAGCAAAATCACGGCTTTGTTCTAATCCTTTTTATATAAGCAAAATCATGGTTTTGTTCTAATCCTTTTTATGTAAGCAAAATCATGGTTTTATTCTAATCCTTTTTATGAAAGCAAAATCATGGTTTTGTTCTAATCCCTTTTATGTAAGCAAAATCATGGTTTTGTTCTAATCCTTTTTATGTAAGCAAAATCATGGTTTTGTTTTTGTTGATTTCTTTTAAATGCACAAAACCAAAAATGTTAATTTTGTTCTTTATAATCTAATTAACAAAAATGTTAATTTTGTTCTTTATATTCTAATTAACAAAAATGTTTATTTTGTTCTTTATATTCTAATTAACAAAAATGTTTATTTTGTTCTTTATATTCTAATTAAAAAAATGTTTATTTTGACACAACGTATGCTTTCAAAATGACAGTTTGATTTTTAACACATCAACAAGTAGCATCAAACAAATTTACATCCAATCACGGACATTTAGCAAAATATTGCAGCGCATGTGTAACAATAAAATTAAGATTAACAAATTTTAGTTATATAAATAAAGGAATAGAATTTCTCACATTCGTTTGAATCTGAGTGGTTCAGATCTGAAATTTTGTCCAGATTTGATATGCTCAGAAATGGTTCTAGTCAGATTCATGTTGTAGTGTTCGGAAATACAAATCCAACGCAATCAGTTTCGTCGAATTCTTATAAGAAACGAATGAGTTATCCACCTTTATACTTTAAACATATGTTTGAATTAATTAAAATATAATTAGCCAATTAAATTAATTCCAAATTTACCTCTACCCTTTCTTCCTCGTGAAACAGAACTCGGACGACTGTTTCTTCTTTTTGTTCAAGCTTAGTCCGATCCTAGGGTTAAGAATTCCGATCAAACTACAACGCCGGAGCTCGATCTGAATAGCTCACGACCACCGCCTCGACAACCACTCCCCGCGCCCTGAAGACCGCCCAATCCGAAGTCCCCTTCTCGCCTGAAAACCCATGCGATGGAAGCACCTTCATGGTTGAAATCCGACCACCACACTTCATGAGAAAAGATCTCACCGTACAGATCTAAAGCCCTCATTGTCCTCTTCGATTTGGATTTGAATTCATGTTTTAATTCGCCAAGAATTGGGAGGATTTAAGAGATGAAGTCGGGATCGCTTCAGCCATTAAAACGATAGATGGCGGCTACGTATGTTAGGGTTAGGGTATGGTATGATACGCGTATTTATACGTGTATATTATTTAATTATTTAGTTCGTTTAAAATCCAAAATTACTCGTTTGACCATACGAACTCCAAATCAAACCCAACGAGTGTCGCCCCTAGCTAATAACCCCCATCCCGGACACAATGGAATATGTTTCGTAAACCAGTTCGGCTGTTACGGAATGTTTTTCTTTAAACTAAATTATAAATCATTTAATTATTAAATGCAAACTTACATTTTAAATTATCGGGGCCACATACTAACTCTAAAAATTACAGAAAAATTATTTCTAGTTATGTTTTGACGATACGGTTCTAACAAGACTAATTTCGTTGAATTCTGAGACTGTTTGAAAAATGGTCTTTTTCGAGTCGATTAAATTTGACTGAAACAGTCAAAACACATTTTCTTTTGCCACGCTCACATATTAATTCAAAAAATTATGAAAGTTGAAACCTAGCAATAATTTGATATCCCAGTTCCAACAAAAGTGGTTTCGTCGAAAACCGAGGTCGTTTGAAAAATGGCTATTTTTAAGGTCAATATTTTAAATTGAAATATATATAAATTCTACAACGACTTTTCTAAATTTTAAACTAGACATAACTTTCTATTTTCAAAGTGAAATTTCAGTTTTTTTTTCAGATTCGTTGGAAAGATATGATTAAACTGATTTAAATATTTCTTGTTTCGCCCAATTCCGATTTATTTTGATTCCGGTACAGTCAGTCAAAGTTCAAATTTTCAAACTGCAGCGCTGTTTTAAACTCCTTTTAGAATTAAAGTAAATTTATTCAATTTAACTTAAATTTTTAGTCGTTATTATTTAAAATAAATTATTTTAAATATTGAAATCCATTAAAATTTCTAAAATAAAATTTTTAAATTGGCTCCAAAATTCCGGGTCGTTATAATCGCCCCCACTTAAAATCTTTTCGTCCACGAAAAGGAACGAAGCTAAAAGTTGTTTAGTTAACTAACTAAATTAAATTTTTATTTATTGGTGTCAATAATTTATCATTCTAATATTTTAATTCATGAAACTAATTACCAAACATCACAACCAGCAATCAATTAGGTGATTAACTTTTTAAATATATATACAACTTTTATATATATAGTCAAAAATCATATTTTTAGTGCAAATCACAGCTATGTGTACTGACTAAGTGTTGGTTCTCGTACCAGTCAATGGAAATATATAGAAATCCCACTTTCGATACTCGAACATAAATACTGGTGATGGTGCACCGATCATCAGAATCATCTCCGGGCGACTAGAGTGTGATTCTATATCTATCCAGTATATTAAAACTTCGAATATCCGTTAATTACTCGTATATTCGAAACCTTTATATACTCGATTGTCCACATAAAAATATAATATATTCAAATACGTATATTTAGATAAAATTTTCAAAACTAAATTTGTTTTCATTTTTAAAGAAAATAATACTCTTCACGCTCGTTCTAGGATACTACTGATCCCATCTCTAACGAGTTATTCTCATTGGATATTACTAATCCAATCTCTGATGAATTCTTTCGTTCGGTTCTAATGTGTCTTGTCCTCGAGCTCTGTAAACCAAAGCTCCGATACCAAATGAAATGACCCAAACTTCCCCGTAAAGGAAAGACTGAATTGCTTTGAGAACAACACACATCAGAACATAACTGAAGAACATTTTATTGCTGATTACAACAATTACATCAGAGTACAAGAATATAACAGAGTATGAATACTTATTACATAATAGAAATACAATAATATCAGAGACTTAAATTACATTTAAATAGCAGCGGAAAAATACTACAAATATACAACTGAAAGGAATACACAGATACAGAGCTTTCCGAATACCGCTTCAGCTGTAAACCAGGATCCTGTAAATATATCTGCAAAAGCTACTCGACTGCCCGTGTGGAAAATATGGGCACCCGAGTTTTCCAGTGGAACAAACTACAGGTCAGTCATGGGACTGGTATGAGAAATCTTAACTTAACTTATCTAATAATAAGGCAAATCACAGGACTACGACGCTAATACGGAACGGGTTTACTCCATTGGATTGCCAGTGCATAAAATAAAGTAAATCGTTAAACAACGCAATGCTTTTTAGAAAAATGAAACCATTATAAGACCCAAGTCCCATCATACAATGCAACGCAAACCGGAGGATAGGGTTTTACCTTATAATGGTCAAAAGATGCTTGATACGATAAAATGGATTTAATATTAGTGCTAGTGTATATATGTTTTAATAAAACATTTCAATCATAATGTATCAATCATAGACGACATGGGTACCATATATCATGTCGTCATACTAGTTCTACAATAAAAAACGCAAGGTCGTATTGGAAGTTGGTTTTCCATCATGAGTTGAGGCCAGGGGCAAGCTCCTCTCCGATTCGAGACACTCAAGCAAATACCTCAGGATCCCCCGCAGTGAACCCTTGGAGTGGTAGGGCCGGTCCCCGCTTACCGGCAGCGGATTAGTTATGCCTGAACGCACGCTTCCCGGTTCCTTTGAACCTATAGTATGACCACTAACGGCCTATAAAAATCCGAGGCACCTCAAAATCCATCATCCACATAAGTAAAATGCCAGCCAGTTTAAGCACTGACACTACCACTAGCTAGAAAGAAACGTGTGCACTCCCTACAGTCCATATCCCGTTTTTGACTCATACCGGGGTGTGAGGCTCGCGAAGTCACGATATACACAAAGCTATGCCGTAATAGGCTATACTTTGATCATCCCACAAGGCCATGCTTTTCAACAAAAGCCTTGATCATTTGCATCTTGGCGTGCCACATTGGCAATTCATGCCATCCGATCAATCACTATTAATGTATACCAGGGTGTTAAACCGAGAATAAATCCTCCACCACCAAACAGACGTACATTAACAGAAATCGATTTAATCCACATGGAACGAAATCCAATGTTAGACACACATCCATTTACTAGCTTATGCTCTTGGTCTGAGTGGAAAACAAATCCGAACAATCAACAATTGTCTGGACGGCCACCACTGAAGCCCCTTCAAGCTAGCTACTCCCATCAAGGGTCTCTGTAGCAACACGTCCATTCGATGTGAAAATCGTCGGTCTTCGACCACCGTCTTCATCTTCGACTCTTCATCGTCGTAGTGATTATTCGGAATGGGTTAAACCCGGTCTTTCCGAATAACTCGCGTATTTTATAATTAAAAATCAAATACTATAAAAGCACGCCCAACGTCTCATTCCAATTCAGAATATTCTTCTAATAAGATATTCGCATTATTATATCCAAGATAAATTCTTTAAACTATCCTTAAATCTTTTTTTTAAAGATTTATCAAAACTTCAATTGGGTTTTAAATACCAAAAATCATTATTCAATGATTGTTCAAATTTAAGAAATTAATCTTCTTCTTAACTGGGTTAAAGAACTAATGTCATTTTAAACACCATTCACGATAAACCCAAAATCGACTTCCATAAAATAGGGAATCTTCACAGAAATCAAATCAATATATAATCGTTATAAATTTCTATATCCGTCCAATAATATAAATGGAATAACGGCAAAGCCTCTTAAATTCCATATGCAGTATCGGTTTCCTTTTATAGAAGCTTATCTCGGTTATACTTAATTCGAATTACATTCAACTCCAATTTAATATATTAAATTGGAAAACTTTACTTTTAGAAAATTTCCATTTAAATCTTAATAAAAGATTTATAAATTCCAAATAATATTTTCACTATCAGTTGGGTTAAAGAACACATGTCGCTTAAAACACAGCTCACAATAAACCCAACTCACATTTCATCTTATACCAATTACTAAATATAATTGAAACTTTAATAATCTAAATTAAAAGATTATTCTTTTCATATGGGGTTTAAGAACAGTGTTATTTAAGACACTATTCACGACAAACCCAAATCCAATTTATTCAATTTAATTACAATTAAATATTAACAAATTGGAAAACTTCATTAAATCTAAATTTAATGATTTATTCTAGTTAATAACTAGTTCATTTCAATAAAAATATATTTTTCTAAAATATATTCATTTTCTAAAATATTCTTTTTCTAGAATATTCTTTATTGGAATGTGACTCAATCAATAACCAAATATTGCATGTAATCCATAATCATGATAAATATTCATCAAACATCCAAATAACACCCAAAGTGGAGTCTATACTAAATATTGGGACTATTGTAGATCAAATATCATCCCAACACCTGTGTGGGGTTTCATCCAACAATCAAATAATAAATTATTTGTGCACTTGGACGATGTGCAAAAATTATCGAACCAATCACATAAACAAGTCGGATGACTTGTAAATGGAAGTGTGATATATTAAACATTATATTTAACACATCAACATTTCAACATCACAGATAGACAACTCAATTCTTTTTATTGTGCACAAAGTATAATAAAAATCTAACCTTTTTTTTCTAATCTTTTATTGTATCTAATTGACAATAAAAAAAATTATATATTAATTTTTATTTCTTTTTGTGTAATCCCTTTAAATAACCAAAAATGTAGATTTTTATCTAACACTTTTTAATGTACAAAAATGTTAATTTTTGTCCATTTCTTTTAATGTAAACAAATATGACAATTTTGTCTAATTATTTTAAATAAAAAAAGTGTAAATTTTGTCTAATCCTTTTAAATAAACAAAATGTAAACTTGTTCTTTAATCCTTTTTAATGATCAAAATGTAATCTTTTTTCTTAATGAACAAAAATGTATATTTTTGTTTTTAAAAAAAATGTGATCTTCCTTCTTAATGGCCAAAATGTATACTTTGGTTAAATCCTTTTTTAATGACATAAAAGGATTATTTTGGTTAAACTCTTTTTAATGACCAAAAATAATTATTTTGATTAGACTCTTTTTAATATATAAAAATGTTCATTTTTATTCACTAATCAAGTTTTGACAAAAAGTCTTATTCTTATTCACTAAACATGTTTTGACCAAAAATGTATATTCTTATTCACTAAACATGTTTTGACCAAAAATGTGATTTTTACTTCTATAATCAGGTTTTCACAAAAATGTGATTTTTATTTCTATAATCATGGTTTCACCAAAAATGTGATTTTCATTTCTTATAAATGACAAAATGTGTATTTCTACTTCATTCTTTTTGATGTGACAAAAATGGCCATTACTAATTCATTCTCTTTAATGTATAAAAATATACATTTTTAACTCATTCTTTTTAACGTATAAAAATATACATTTTCCAATTCATTCTTTTAAATGTATAAAAATATACATTTCTAATTCATACTTTTTAATGTTTAAAAATATACATTTCCAATTCATACTTTTTAATGTATAAAAATATACATTTCTAATTCATACTTTTTAATGTATAAAAATATACATTTCCAATTCATACCTTTTAATGTATAAAAATATAGATTTCTAATTCATACTTTTTAATGTATAAAAATATACATTTCTAATTCATAATTTTTAATGTATAAAAAAAGATGGTGATTTAGTTATAATCCTTCTTATGTAATCAAAATCATGGTTTTGTTCTAATCCTTTTTATGTAAGCAAAATCATGGTTTTTTTCTAATCCTTTTTATGTAAGCAAAATCATGGTTTTGTTGTAATCCTTTTTATGTAAGCAAAATCATGGTTTTGTTCTAATCCTTTTTATGTAAGCAAAATCATGGTTTTGTTCTAGTCCTTTTTATGTAAGCAAAATCATGGTTTTGTTCTAATCCTTTTTATGTAAGCAAAATCATGGTTTTGTTTTTGTTGATTTCTTTTAAATGCACAAAACCAAAAATGTTAATTTTGTTCTTTATAATCTAATTAACAAAAATGTTAATTTTGGTCTTTATATTCTAATTAACAAAAATGTTTATTTTGTTCTTTATATTCTAATTAACAAAAATGTTTATTTTGTTCTTTATATTCAAATTAACAAAAATGTTTATTTTGACACAACGTATACTGTCAAAATGACAGTTTGATTTTTAATACATCAACAAGCAGCATCAAACAAATTTACATCCAATCACGAACATTTAGCAAAATACTGCAGCGCATGTGTAACACTAAAATTATGATTAACAAATTTTAGTTATATAAATAAAGGAATAGAATTTCTCACATTCGTTTGAATCTGAGTGGTTCAGATCTGAAATTTGGTCCAGATTTGATGTGCTCAGAAATGGTTCTAGTCAAATTCATGTTGTAGTGTTCGGAAATACGAATCCAACGCAATCAGTTTCGTCGAATTCCGATAAGAAACGAACGAGTTATCCACCTTTATACTTTAAACGTATGTTTGAATTAATTAAAATATAATTAGCCAATTAAATTAATTCCAAATTTACCCCTACCCTTTCTTCCTTATGAAACAGAACTCGGCCGACTGTTTCTTCTTTTTGTTCAAGCTTAGTCCGATCCTAGGGTTAAGAATTCCGATCAAACTACAACGCCAGAGCTCAATCAGAATAGCTCACGACCACCGCCTCGACAACCACTCCCCGCGCCCTGAAGACCGCCCAATCCGAAGTCTCCTTCTCGCCTGAAAACCCATGCGATGGAATCACCTTCATGATTGAAATCCGACCACCACACTTCATGAGAAAAGATCTCACCGTACAGATCTAAAGCCCTCATTGTCCTCTTCGATTTGGATTTGAATTCGTGTTTTAATTCGCCAAGAATTGGGAGGATTTAAGAGATGAAGTCGGGATCGCTTCAGCCATTAAAACGATAGATGGTGGCTACGTATGTTAGGGTTAGGGTACGGTATAATACGCGTATTTATACGTGTATATTATTTAATTATTTAGTTCGTTTAAAATTCAAAATTACTCGTTTGACCATACGAACTCCAAATCAAACCCAACGAGTGTCGCCCCTAACTAATAACCCCCATCCCGGACACAATGGAATATGTTTCGTAAACCAGTTCGGCTATTATGGAATGTTTTGCTTTAAACTAAATTATAAATCATTTAATTATTAAATTCAAACGTACATTTTAAATTACCAAGGCCACATATGGACTCTAAAAATTACAGAAAAATTATTTCTAGTTATGTTTTGACGATACGGTTCTAACAAGACTAATTTCATCGAATTCTGAGACTGTTTGAAAAATGGTCTTTTTCGAGTCAATTAAATTTGACTGAAACAGTCAAAACACATTACCTTTTGCCACGCTCACATATTAATTCGAAAAATTATGAAAATTGAAACCTAGCAATAATTTGATATCCCGGTTCCAACAAAAGTGGTTTCATCCAAAACCGAGGTCATTTGAAAAATGGCTATTTTTAAGGCTAATATTTTAAATTAAAATATATATAAATTCTACAGCGACTTTTCTAAATTTTAAACTGGACATAACTTTCTATTTTAAAAGTGAAATTTCAGTTTTTTTTTCCAGATTCGTTAGAAAGATATTGTAACGACCCGGAAAATCCGAGCCAATTTAAAAATTTTATTTTTAAGTAATTTAGTTGGAAAATGAGGCAGAATTTAAAATTTCCATTTTAAATAATATTAAAGCCAGTGAAAATAGTCAATTTTCAAACGACCTCTGTTTTCAACGAAACCAATTTCATTAGATCCAGAATATCATATTTTTGCTATGTTTCAAATTTTAGAATTTTCCGACTTAGTATGTGAGCCTGGCAAAATAAACCGTGTTCTGTTATTTTCAGTTGTAAATTTTTATCGACTGAAAAATAGCCATTTTTCAAACGGTCTCAGAATTCGACGAAATTAATTTTGTTGGGACCGTATCGTCAAAACAAAGACAAATATATTTTTTCTGGATTTTTCCGGGTCCGTTTGTGGCCCCGGTGAATTTTTAAAGACGGTAGAATTTTAAAATAAAAGAATTATATTTAAAATTGAAAAACGTAGGTCGAGACGAACCCTTGGGCTAACGGGACCTGGCCCATTGGGTCCGGAATAGGGTCTATTTGCTAGGGTGGGCTTCAGTTGGACTGAAATTGGCGCGGTTTGAAACGTTTGGATTTAAACGTAAAATTCAGTTAAACTATTATAAAAAGGAAATTAAAAACCCTAAGCTACTGTTCATCTTCAAAATCATCCGCCGCCACCCAATACATCAGTCGATTCTTTCTCCTCCAATTGCTCCCTCCTCCTCTCGAATTAGCACCCACCACTCACCCCACGTCGAAGACCTTTCTTCCCTCTTCCCGACCATACTCGCCACCGTCCACCTCGTCGCCTGTAGCGACCGAACAACCGACCCAAACCCTCGGGTTTTGCACCGCCGCCATGGCCAGAGGGGCCCACCGAGTTGCCTCCCTTCGCCAGCACACGTGCGCCTCGGCCAGCCCTTCAACGTCCACCCATCAGCTCGCCCCCTCGTCGTCTGTGTCGGCCGAAATCACGAACCCTAGGTTCGAACCCAAGAACGAAGTCGCGGCCGAACTTCAGAATTGGGAAGAGAAGGGTATTCCTATTTTAATTAATTTAATTAATTAAATAAGATTTTTCTCTAACTTAAACCATTCATAACTTTGTCGTCCTAGCTCGGAATCCGGGGATTTCAGAAGCTGTGCACTCGTAAGACTGAGATCTACAACTCTAGACAGGAACGGAGTGATTCTGGGCAGTTTGAGATTTGGCCAAATTCGGAAAATTGTGAGAAATTCTAATTTATTAAAATAATTATAAATCGATGATGATCGTGAAATTATAGTTTGCGTGTTTTTCCCTGATCTGTGATTGATGATGTTATGTAAAATTATTGCTGAAATTTGGGGTGATACTGTGATTATTTTTGAATGATCGTGGTTATTCTTGTATGACATTTTGTTAGACAAAATCCATGTCAAAATTTGCGTTAAATTTAAAAGCACAAAAAAAAAAATTCATGTCAAAATTGTGTTGAATTAAAAGTACAAAATTTTATGTCAAAACTTTGTTGATTGGACAAATTTCTTACGTTATTTTATCCAAATAAAATTGGACAAATTTCTTATGTTAATTTTGTCAAAATAAAAGAGATAAATTTCTTATGTTTATATTTGTCAAAAAAAAAAAAAAAAAAAAAAAAAAAGGGAACAAAATGCTTGTGTTTATTTTTGTCAAAATTTAAAAGAACAAAGTTCTTATGTTTATTTTGTTGAGAATAAAAATATACTCTTTATGTTTATTTTGTTAAATATAAAAAGACATACATCTTTATGTGATTTTTGTTAAAATATAAAGACATACCTTTTTATGTTCATTTGGTTAAAGTATAAAGACAAAACTTTTATGTTTATTTTGCCAAAATAAAAGAGACAAAAGTTCTATGTTTATTTTTGTCAAAATAAAAGAGACAAAAACTTTTATGTTGGTTTTGTTAAAATAGAAAGGACATAAACTTTATGTCATTTTGTTAAAATTTAAAAAGGCAAATTTCATGTTAAAGTTATAAAGACACAAAATTTTTGTGTTATTTTTATGTGTATGTTATGACACCCAAAACCATGAGTGTGTTGATGTGTATGTTATGACACCCAAACTATTAGTGTGTTAAGTTGTGTGTTATGACACCTAAAACTATTAGTGTGTTAGGTTGTGTGTTATGACACCTAAAACTACAAGTGTGTTAAGTTGTGTGTTATGACACCTAAAACTACAAGTGTGTTAAGTTGTGTGTTATGGCACCCAAAACTACAAGCATGTTAAGTTGTACGTTATGACGCCCAAAACGTTAGTGTGTTAAATTTATATATTATGACACCCAAAACCATAAGCGTGTTAACTTGAATGTCATGACGATAAAAAAAAAAAAAATCACCGTCGTGCTTAAATTAGTTGAGTCATCGTCATATCGTTGTAAAAATATAAATAAATTATCATTTTGTCGCATTAGAATTTGCGAACAAAATATGACTTATGAGATTAAAATATAAATAAAATAATTATTTTTGTCGCATTAGAATTTGCGCACAAAATTATATTCTACGTAAAAACGATTAAAATATAAATAAAATAATTATTTTTGTCGCATTAGAATTTGCGCACAAAATTATATTCTATGTAAAAACGTAGTTTAATTTGTCATTTTGTCGCGTTAGAGTTTGCGCACAAAAATACGTTTTTGTCAAAATATAAACAAATTGTTATTTTTGTCGCATTAGAATTTGCAGACAAATTTGTACATTTTTCTATGTCAAAGAGAATAAACCAAATATGTACATACTTTCTATGTTAAAGAAAATAAAAAGTTAAATGAACATTTTCTTATGTAAAGGTAAATAAATGCAATACGTATATTTTCATATGTAAAAGAAAATAAATGTAATATGCACATTTTCTTATGTAAAGGTAAATAAATGCAATATGTATATTTCCTTATGTAAACGAAAATAAAAGTCAACATGTACATTTTCAAGGCAAAGGTAAGTAAAAGAAAACACTTGCATGTTCAATGTCAAGGGTAAAGGAATAAAACAAAATTATTACTTTTGTTTAACATAAAAATGAGCATAGTCTAAAATATGATTTTCGTCGCATTAGAATTGGCGGACAAAAATATTAGGTTATAAACAAAAGAATGGATTTTTGAAATAATGGAAGGCGCCAAATGGTTTGATTTATATATATAATATAAATTGAAACTAAGCAAAACACGCGCGGTAGTTCGCGTTTTGAAATCATAACTTTAAGCGGTTGTATAGAAAGATCCGACCGTTGAATTTTCCCAAAACTGGATTCATTAGGACCGTCTTGGACAGAGCTTTCCAACGACATAAAATTTACCAAAATCTGACGGGTAGATCTTAGAATATGTCTAAAACAAATTTTGGGTAGAAACAGCGCCAGGGTCGCCTATAAACCCGAAGCGTCGTTTAATAAATTCGCATTGTCTTTAAATAAATAAAAATAGAAATAAATCGCTATAAATAAATATAAACGACGTGAAATGTTTTAAATGATAATTATGCGATGATTATTTGAAAAGGCCGAGTTTAACTCATTTCAAGTAATCAAACGACGATTTAAATCAAAATAATAGAAGACGATGTTGAAGACCGGCGATCTTCACGTCGGACGGGCAACGATTATTGAAACCTTAGACTGATTTGCTCCCAGGAAGGGGTCGATGTAGTAGTTGGCCGGTCGTATGAGTTGATTGTCCGGATAAGCGAGAACCTCCCTGGTATCTCCGGTTTCGTTCAAACCCAGAACGGACTTGTATGGACGCGCGTCTGACGTTGGAATTCGTTTCGTGTAACTAAATCAATCTTTATTAATGTATGCTTGTTTGGTGGTAGAGAATTTATTCTCTGCTTAACACCCTGGTATATGTTAGTAGTTATCGATAGCATGACGCGAATCGTCAATGTGGCACGCTAAGATGCGAATGGTCAAGGTTTTGTTGAAAAGCAGACCTTGTAGAAGATGATCAAAGCACGGCCTGGTTAGGCGTAGGTTTGTGTATAACGTAGCCTCACGAGCCTCACACACCGGTATGAGTCAAAAACGGGATACGGACCGTAGGGAGTGCACACGTTTCTTTCTAGCTAGAGTTGTGTCAGGGACCTACCAGCGCTGACATTTTACTTATGTGGATGATGGATTTTGAGGTACCTCGTGTTTTATAGGCCGTTGGTGGTCATACTATAGGTCCAAAGGGACCGGGAAACGTGTGTTCAGGCATAACTAATCTACTGCCGTTAGGCGGAGACCGGCCCTACCGCTTCCAAGGATTCACTGCGGGGGATCCTGAGGCATTTGCTAGAGTGTCTCGAATCGGAGAGGAGCTTGCCCCTAGCCTCGACTCATGATGGAAACCAATTCTCCAATACGATATTACGATTTTAGTTGTATACTTATATACGCGGCATAATATATGGTACCTATGTCGTCTAGGATTAATACATTTACATTTAAAGGATTTATGAAAACTTATGCACACTAATAATAATACGTTTGACGTATTCATCATCTTTTGATCGTTATAAGGAAAACCCTTTCCTCTGGTGTGCGTTGCATTGTGTGATGGGACTTGGGTCTTATAACGATCTCATTTTTCTTTAAAGGCATAGCGTTATTCAAACGACTTACTTAATTATGCACTGGCAATCCAATGGAGTAAACCCGTTCCGCCTTAGCGGCGTGGTCCTGTGATTCGCCATATGGTTAGCTAATATAGAAAGATTTCTCATACCAGTCCCACGACTGACTCGAATTTTGTTTCACTTTGCAAATTTCGGGTGCCCTCTTTCCACACGGGCAGCCAATTGACAGGTTGTTAGGTTGCTTCCTTGGAGTTGCTGATCTTGGAGCTTGCTTATTTGCTTTGGTGTTGCTGCTTATCGAGGTGCTTTGTTGGACTATGCAGACCCTCACCTTTATCTTTGTTTCTGCTTAGACTTTGGGACATTCAAATCGTATTCCACTTCATTTCAAACTGTATCTTTAACATTATGTACTTGTTTCCTTTTTTTTGGGATTTTGATGTAATAAGTAGGACTCTGTGACTGGGATTCTGTGTTATGATAACATCCATATTCCGCTGCTATGTTGATGTTGTTGTTTTATAGATTCTTATATTTATGTTGTTATCTGTGTTATGTGTTGCTATATTTATGTTATATTCCAATGATTATCTCAACTTGCGTTCTGCGTAAGTTTGGGGTCATCACAGTTGGTATCAGAGCCAGGTTTAACCTTAGTTTTGGGATATAACATATTTATAGCAATAAGTCTCATTAGAGATAGGACTAAAGTCCTAGAGTGAGCATAACATAATAGCACATATTTATCAGTCGTTACATCGTTCTCACCTCTTAGCCTTTCCTTTGGAAAATTTTCATTTCTGTTGGTCTGACTCTTCCCTTGATGTTACAGACTAATTCATTATGAGTACTAGAGCTAGAACCCGTGGAGGTGGGAGAGGTGGAGCTAGAGGGCCACCCGAAGAAGAGCCCATTCATGAGCAGCCCGACCCTATAATCGCACAGCCATTCGACTTTGAACGGATGTCAAAGAAATTCAAAAACTTGGGCGGAGTTCCTTTCACTGGTAGAGAGACGGCTGTTGAAGCAGAGTCATGGCTCAAGAATTGTGAGAAGATCTTAGAAGGGATGGAACTTGAGGATCAGAGGAAGCGTTTCCTGGCTGCATGGCAACTCAAAGATCAAGCTGAGCACTGGTGGGACACAGTTAAGATTGGAAACGATGTGGCCAATATGACCTGGGCAAAGTTCAAAGAGCTCTTCAACGAGAAATACATCCCTCCACAAGCAAGAGAGCGTCTTCGTGAACAATTTGTCAATCTGAAACAAGGAAGTATGACAGTTGCTGAATATGCGATGAAATTTGATGAGCTTTCCCGTTATGCCCCTAACCTAATTCAAGACCCAACTGAGAAGAACAAGAAATTCATTAAGGGCCTCGCTACAAAGTATCTGAATAGGGTTATAGCTCATATCGATCTTCCCTTCCATGAAGTTATTACCTTTGCGAGCCGCTACGAGGAAAATGATGAGGCTGCCCAACAAGAGAGAGCAAAGAATCAGAACAATAGCCAGAAGGAGCAGACTAGCAAGAAACCTGAGACAGGGAATTCTTCAGCTGCAAAGCCACAGGGGAAGAAGAGAGACCGGAGCAAGTTGACATGCTTTAATTGTGGCAAGACCGGGCACTTTGATTACGAGTGTAAAGCGCCGAAAAGAGTCAAGAGAAATGAATCAGGCCCCAGTCAGAACCGGGGTCAGAGCTCTCAGAAACAGGGTCAGAATTCTCAGAATAGTGGCCAGAATCCTCACCGCAACCTGGAGTGCTACAACTGCCATCAGAAGGGGCATATCAAGCCAAATTGCCCATTGCTGAAGAATGCTCAGGTGGCGCATGTATATGAGGGTACGACTACACCAACTCCTACCGAGGGCCCAGGTATACCTGATGTTTTAAGTGGTACTCTTAACATTAAAAACATCCCTATTACTGTCCTATTTGACACCGGTGCAACACGTAGTTTTATTTCTTCTGACACCATTAAAAAGTTAAAACTAAAACCTCGAAAACTTAAGGAATTAATTAGAGCTCATAGTCCGATAGGAGGTTCCCTTGTTCTAGATCAATACTGTAGAGTGCCGATCTCCTATTCTCGTTATCAGTTCCCCTTTAATCTGATTATCATGAATTTCTCTGGTTATGACATTATATTGGGAATGGATTGGCTAACCAAATTTGAGGCTGAGTTGGTATGTGCTAAGAGAGTTGTCAAAGTCAAAACTAAGCTTGGCAATATCACCATACCCTGCCACGGCTCAGCCACGGACAGGAAAGAATTCTGGTCCTCTCTAGAAGTCACTCCTACTTCTATTGAAGAAATCCCTATTGTCAGGGATTATGCCAATGTATTCAAAGAAGTTGAAGGCTTACCTCCACGAAGAGAAATCAACTTCAGAATTGACTTGGCTCCGAATGCAAGGCCTGTCGTACATCCTATTCGGAGAATGTCACCCAAAGAAAAAGAAGAGCTGAGAAATCAAACCAACCAACTTTTGTTTAAGGGCTTGATCAGGCCTAGCTTTTCAGAATGGGGCGCAGCCGTGGTGTTCGTTCCAAAATCAGACGGTACCCTCAGGTTATGTGTGGACTACCGTGATCTCAACAAACAAACTCTGAAGAACAAATACCCACTGCCTCGTATTGACGACTTGCTCGACCGCTTGCATGGGGCGCGAGTTTTCTCTAGAATGGACCTAGCTACAGGCTTCCATCAACTTCGCATCGCAGAAGAATATGTGCCTCTAACTGCTTTCAGAGGACCGGATATCTTTTATGAATGGCTAGTAATGCCCTTCGGCCTTTGTAATGCTCCAGCATATTTTGTTGATCTGATGAATAGGGTTTTCAGAGATGTTATAAATAAATTTGTGCTCGTGTTCATCGATGACATCCTCATTTTTTCTAAATCCGCTGCTGAGCACGAACAACATCTGAGGGAAGTCTTGGAGATTTTGCGTAGGAATGTGCTGAAAGCCAAATTCTCCAAATGCATATTCTGGCAAGAAGAGGTGAAATTCCTCGGACATGTCGTATCAAAAGAAGGCATTTCAGTTGATCCAGGAAAAATCTCAGCCATCCAAGACTGGAAGCAACCTCGAACCCCCACCGAGGTCAGAAGTTTCTTAGGGCTGGCTGGTTATTATCGGAAATTTGTCAAAGATTTTTCAAAGATTGCTTGTCCATTGACAAACCTGACCAAGAAACACACAAAATTTATTTGGACGCCCGAATGCGAGAAAGCCTTCCAAGATTTAAAGGAGAGGTTGACCAATGCTCCTGTGTTGACCATTATAGATGGCAATCAGGATCTGACAGTCTGGACTGACGCTTCTCATCAAGGTTGTTTCCTTTATATTAATCAACATGTTAGGGATAACAATTTCTTTTATTGTCAAATCTCATTTTAACGTGTTAGTCCTTTATCCATTCAAGGTATTGGGGCGGTGCTGATGCAGCAAGGAAAAGTGGTCGCATATGCTAGCCGCCAATTGAAACCGCATGAAAAGAATTACGCCACTCATGATCTTGAGCTAATGGCGATCGTGTTTGCTCTTAAAATTTGGAGGCATTATCTCTTGGGTGAGAAGTTCGAAGTATACACGGATCACAAATCCTTGAAGCATCTTTTTACCCAAAGAGATTTGAATATGAGGCAGCAACGCTGGGTTGAATTTCTTGCATCATATGATTTTGTTATCCTATATACTCCAGGGAAAGCCAACGTTGTAGCCGATGCGCTCAGTCGGAAGAATATAGATGGTGAAAAACTCCTTCTCGCCAATCTCGTTATTACTTCTACTTTAATTGATAAGATCTCCGCTCTCCAGAAGGATGATAAATTCATTCAGGGGATTATCAAAAGAATTCAGGATGGCGAATCCACTAGCTTCCAAATTGACGACAGAGGGATTCTGAGGCTATCTGGCCGAATTTGTGTTCCGTGCATTCCTGAGCTCAGAAGGGAAGTTATGGATGAGTGCCACAAATCTAAGCTTAGTATTCATCCAGGGGTGAGCAAGATGTATCAAGACCTCAAGCGCACATTCTGGTGGAAATCCATGAAGAGAATATTTCTATTTATGTTTCTAGATGTCACACTTGTCAGCAGGTCAAAAGTGATCAGCAGAAGCTAGCAGGTCTATTGCAACCGCTAGGAGTTCCAGGCTGGAAGTGGGAAGAAATTTCTATGGACTTCATTGATGGCTTGCCTCGTACCCGAAAGGGGAACGATAGTATATGGGTAATTGTTGACCGCTTAACAAAGTCTGCCCATTTTATCCCTGTCAAGACCAACAGAACAGCTCGGAGTTTGGCGCAGCTTTATCTTAAAGAGATTGTCAGATTGCATGGGATTCCAAGAAGCATTGTTAGTGATCGGGATCCCCTATTTACGAGCAAATTTTGGGAAGCTTTCCAAGAAGAACTCGGTACTAAGTTGAATCTGAGCACAGCTTATCACCCCCAGACAGATGGCCAGACTGAGAGGGTGAACCGCATTCTAGAGGACTTGTTGCGAGCGTGCATTCTGGACTATGGTGGTTCATGGGAGGAACATTTATACCTGGTGGAGTTCTCTTACAATAATAGTTACCAAGCCAGCTTGGGAATGTCACCGTTTGAATTACTATATGGTAGACCATGTAGGTCCCCAGCATGTTGGGTGGAGCCGGGCAATCGATTAGTCTTGGGTCCCGACATGGTTCGTGAAGCATCGGACAAAGTTGATTTGATTAAGAAGCGCCTGTTGGCTGCTCAGAGCCGACAGAAGAGTTATGCAGATCAGCGAAGAAGACACTTAGAATTCTCTGTTGGTGATCGGGTATATTTGAAGGTTTCCCCGTTGAGAGGCGTGATTCGTTTTGGGAAGACTGGGAAATTGGCGCCAAGGTTCATAGGCCCATTCCCTGTTCTCGAAAGGATTGGTACTCTTGCTTATCGAGTACAGTTGCCCGACTGGTTGCCTGGGGTGCATGATGTCTTTCATGTGTCTCAACTCCGCAAGCATGTGCACGATCCTGATTTGATTGAGGATGAATTGAATCAGCAGGTCTTGGATATTGCTCCTAATCTGACAGTGAGGAAGGATCCGATTAAGGTTATTGGCAAAGAAATCCGGGTGTTGAGAAACAAGAAGATTCCCCTAGTCAAGGTGCAGTGGAGCAGTGATCCTAGGGACTGCACTTGGGAGACAGAGGATAGCTTCAGAAGGGCTTATCCCCATTGCAGAGAGGATATCTCCGAATGATGCTTGTGTTAAGGTACATTTACCACAATTTGCATTTCTGTCGTTTCCTACTTTTACTTTCTTTTCGAGGACGAAAAGTTTTTAAGTGGGGGAGACTGTAACGACCCGGAAAATCCGAGCCAATTTAAAAATTTTATTTTTAAGTAATTTAGTTGGAAAATGCGGCAGAATTTAAAATTTCCATTTTAAATAATATTAAAGCTAGTGAAAATAGTCAATTTTCAAACGACCTCTGTTTTCGACGAAACCAATTTCATTAGATCCAGAATATCATATTTTTGCTAGGTTTCAAATTTTAGAATTTTCCGACTTAGTATGTGAGCCTGGCAAAATAAACCGTGTTCTGTTATTTTCAGTTGTAAATTTTTATCGACTGAAAAATAGCCATTTTTCAAACGGTCTCAGAACTCGACGAAATTAATTTTGTTGGGACCGTATCGTCAAAACAAAGACAAATATATTTTTTCTGGATTTTTCCGGGTCCTTATGTGGCCCCGGTGAATTTTTAAAGACGGTAGAATTTTAAAATAAAAGAATTATATTTAAAATTGAAAAACGGAGGTCGAGACGAACCCTTGGGCTAACGGGACCTGGCCCATTGGGTCCGGAATAGGGTCTATTTGCTAGGGTGGGCTTCAGTTGGACTGAAATTGGCGCGGTTTGAAACGTTTGGATTTAAACGTAAAATTCACTTAAACTATTATAAAAAGGAAATTAAAAACCCTAAGCTACTGTTCATCTTCAAAATCATCCGCCGCCACCCAATACATCAGTCGATTCTTTCTCCTCCAATTGCTCCCTCCTCCTCTCGAATTAGCACCCACCACTCACCCCACGTCGAAGACCTTTCTTCCCTCTTCCCGACCATACTCGCCACCGTCCACCTCGTCGCCTGTAGCGACCGAACAACCGACCCAAACCCTCGGGTTTTGCACCGCCGCCACGGCCAGAGGGGCCCATCGAGTTGCCTCCCTTCGCCAGCACACGTGCGCCTCGGCCAGCCCTTCAACGTCCACCCATCAGCTCGCCCCCTCGTCGTCTGTGTCGGCCGAAATCACGAACCCTAGGTTCGAACCCAAGAACGAAGTCGCGGCCGAACTTCAGAATTGGGAAGAGAAGGGTATTCCTATTTTAATTAATTTAATTAATTAAATAAGATTTTTCTCTAACTTAAACCATTCATAACTTTGTCGTCCTAGCTCGGAATCCGGGGATTTCAGAAGCTGTGCACTCGTAAGACTGAGATCTACAACTCTAGACAGGAACGGAGTGATTCTGGGCAGTTTGAGATTTGGCCAAATTCGGAAAATTGTGAGAAATTCTAATTTATTAAAATAATTATAAATCGATGATGATCGTGAAATTATAGTTTGCGTGTTTTTCCCTGATCTGTGATTGATGATGTTATGTAAAATTATTGCTGAAATTTGGGGTGATACTGTGATTATTTTTGAATGATCGTGGTTATTCTTGTATGACATTTTGTTAGACAAAATCCATGTCAAAATTTGCGTTAAATTTAAAAGCACAAAAAAAAAAAAATCATGTCAAAATTGTGTTGAATTAAAAGTACAAAATTTTATGTCAAAACTTTGTTGATTGGACAAATTTCTTACGTTATTTTATCCAAATAAAATTGGACAAATTTCTTATGTTAATTTTGTCAAAATAAAAGAGATAAATTTCTTATGTTTATATTTGTCAAAAACAAAATAAAAAAAAAGGGGAACAAAATGCTTATGTTTATTTTTGTCAAAATTTAAAAGAACAAAGTTCTTATGTTTATTTTGTTGAGAATAAAAATATACTCTTTATGTTTATTTTGTTAAATATAAAAAGACATACATCTTTATGTGATTTTTGTTAAAATATAAAGACATACCTTTTTATGTTCATTTGGTTAAAGTATAAAGACAAAACTTTTATGTTTATTTTGCCAAAATAAAAGAGACAAAAGTTCTATGTTTATTTTTGTCAAAATAAAAGAGACAAAAACTTTTATGTTGGTTTTGTTAAAATAGAAAGGACATAAACTTTATGTCATTTTGTTAAAATTTAAAAAGGCAAATTTCATGTTAAAGTTATAAAGACACAAAATTTTTGTGTTATTTTTATGTGTATGTTATGACACCCAAAACCATGAGTGTGTTGATGTGTATGTTATGACACCCAAACTATTAGTGTGTTAAGTTGTGTGTTATGACACCTAAAACTATTAGTGTGTTAGGTTGTGTGTTATGACACCTAAAACTACAAGTGTGTTAAGTTGTGTTTTATGACACCTAAAACTACAAGTGTGTTAAGTTGTGTGTTATGGCACCCAAAACTACAAGCATGTTAAGTTGTACGTTATGACGCCCAAAACGTTAGTGTGTTAAATTTATATATTATGACACCCAAAACCATAAGCGTGTTAACTTGAATGTCATGACGATAAAAAAAAAAAAAAAATCACCGTCGTGCTTAAATTAGTTGAGTCATCGTCATATCGTTGTAAAAATATAAATAAATTATCATTTTGTCGCATTAGAATTTGCGAACAAAATATGACTTATGAGATTAAAATATAAATAAAATAATTATTTTTGTCGCATTAGAATTTGCGCACAAAATTATATTCTACGTAAAAACGATTAAAATATAAATAAAATAATTATTTTTGTCGCATTAGAATTTGCGCACAAAATTATATTCTATGTAAAAACGTAGTTTAATTTGTCATTTTGTCGCGTTAGAGTTTGCGCACAAAAATACGTTTTTGTCAAAATATAAACAAATTGTTATTTTTGTCGCATTAGAATTTGCAGACAAATTTGTACATTTTTCTATGTCAAAGAGAATAAACCAAATATGTACATACTTTCTATGTTAAAGAAAATAAAAAGTTAAATGAACATTTTCTTATGTAAAGGTAAATAAATGCAATACGTATATTTTCATATGTAAAAGAAAATAAATGTAATATGCACATTTTCTTATGTAAAGGTAAATAAATGCAATATGTATATTTCCTTATGTAAACGAAAATAAAAGTCAACATGTACATTTTCAAGGCAAAGGTAAGTAAAAGAAAACACTTGCATGTTCAATGTCAAGGGTAAAGGAACAAAACAAAATTATTACTTTTGTTTAACATAAAAATGTGCATAGTCCAAAATATGATTTTCGTCGCATTAGAATTGGCGGACAAAAATATTAGGTTATAAACAAAAGAATGGATTTTTGAAATAATGGAAGGCGCCAAATGGTTTGATTTATATATATAATATAAATTGAAACTAAGCAAAACACGCGCGGTAGTTCGCGTTTTGAAATCATAACTTTAAGCGGTTGTATAGAAAGATCCGACCGTTGAATTTTCCCAAAACTGGATTCGTTAGGACCGTCTTGGACAGAGCTTTCCAACGACATAAAATTTACCAAAATCTGACGGGTAGATCTTAGAATATGTCTAAAACAAATTTTGGGTAGAAACAGCGCCAGGGTCGCCTATAGACCCGAAGCGTCGTTTAATAAATTCGCATTGTCTTTAAATAAATAAAAATAGAAATAAATCGCTATAAATAAATATAAACGACGTGAAATGTTTTAAATGATAATTATGCGATGATTATTTGAAAAGGCCGAGTTTAACTCATTTCAAGTAATCAAACGACGATTTAAATCAAAATAATAGAAGACGATGTTGAAGACCGGCGATCTTCACGTCGGACGGGCAACGATTATTGAAACCTTAGACTGATTTGCTCCCAGGAAGGGGTCGATGTAGTAGTTGGCCGGTCGTATGAGTTGATTGTCCGGATAAGCGAGAACCTCCCTGGTATCTCTGGTTTCGTTCAAACCCAGAACGGACTTGTATGGACGCGCGTCTGACGTTGGAATTCGTTTCGTGTAACTAAATCAATCTTTATTAATGTATGCTTGTTTGGTGGTAGAGAATTTATTCTCTGCTTAACACCCTGGTATATGTTAGTAGTTATCGATAGCATGACGCGAATCGTCAATGTGGCACGCTAAGATGCGAATGGTCAAGGTTTTGTTGAAAAGCAGACCTTGTAGAAGATGATCAAAGCACGGCCTGGTTAGGCGTAGCTTCGTGTATAACGTAGCCTCACGAGCCTCACACACCGGTATGAGTCAAAAACGGGATACGGACCGTAGGGAGTGCACACGTTTCTTTCTAGCTAGAGTTGTGTCAGGGACCTACCAGCGCTGACATTTTACTTATGTGGATGATGGATTTTGAGGTACCTCGTGTTTTATAGGCCGTTGGTGGTCATACTATAGGTCCAAAGGGACCGGGAAACGTGTGTTCAGGCATAACTAATCTACTGCCGTTAGGCGGAGACCGGCCCTACCGCTTCCAAGGATTCACTGCGGGGGATCCTGAGGCATTTGCTAGAGTGTCTCGAATCGGAGAGGAGCTTGCCCCTAGCCTCGACTCATGATGGAAACCAATTCTCCAATACGATATTACGATTTTAGTTGTATACTTATATACGGCGGCATAATATATGGTACCTATGTCGTCTAGGATTAATACATTTACATTTAAAGGATTTATGAAAACTTATGCACACTAATAATAATACGTTTGACGTATTCATCATCTTTTGATCGTTATAAGGAAAACCCTTTCCTCTGGTGTGCGTTGCATTGTGTGATGGGACTTGGGTCTTATAACGATCTCATTTTTGTTTAAAGGCATAGCGTTATTCAAACAACTTACTTAATTATGCACTGGCAATCCAATGGAGTAAACCCGTTCCGCCTTAGCGGCGTGGTCCTGTGATTCGCCATATGGTTAGCTAATATAGAAAGATTTCTCATACCAGTCCCACGACTGACTCGAATTTTGTTTCACTTTGCAAATTTCGGGTGCCCTCTTTCCACACGGGCAGCCAATTGACAGGTTGTTAGGTTGCTTCCTTGGAGTTGCTGATCTTGGAGCTTGCTTATTTGCTTTGGTGTTGCTGCTTATCGAGGTGCTTTGTTGGACTATGCAGACCCTCACCTTTATCTTTGTTTCTGCTTAGACTTTGGGACATTCAAATCGTATTCCACTTCATTTCAAACTGTATCTTTAACATTATGTACTTGTTTCCTTTTTTTTTGGGATTTTGATGTAATAAGTAGGACTCTGTGACTGGGATTCTGTGTTATGATAACATCCATATTCCGCTGCTATGTTGATGTTGTTGTTTTATAGATTCTTATATTTATGTTGTTATCTGTGTTATGTGTTGCTATATTTATGTTATATTCCAATGATTATCTCAACTTGCGTTCTGCGTAAGTTTGGGGTCATCACAGATATGATTAAACAAATTTAAATATTTCTTTTTTCGCCCAATTCCGATTTATTTTGAATCCTGTACAGTCAGTCAAAGTTCAAATTCAAATTTTCAAACTGCCGCGTTGTTTTAAACTCCTTTTAGAATTAAATTAAATTTATTCATTTTAACTTAAATTTTTAGTCGTTATTATTTAAAATAAATTATTTTAAATATTGAAATCCATTAAAATTTCTAAAATAAAAATTTTAAATTGGCCCCAAAATTCTGGGTCGTTACAATTTTGATCTTGTTTTGTTTTTCTTTTTATTTTTTTAATTCATTAATGTTTAAAAACTGTAAAATAGCTAAACATCAAGATTACACTAATCATATATATAATAAGAATGTACATGTGTGTTCATGACTGATTCAAATCAATACATTGATTGCATATTCTTAGTATTAAGTCGGTTTACATGTAAAATAAAATTTACTTGAATTTTGTCTTTTCAGTTACATTCCATTTCTCTTATATTATGCTAAATTTTTTATTTAAAATCTAACTTGAAATAAGTCTTGATAAATGATTTTTTTCATTTCTCTTATATTACACTATAATTTTTACATTAAAATATAACTTGAAATAAGTCATGATAAATGATTATATATTTCATATTAAACACCTTAACGGTCGGTTTCCCACCGTTGTGCAGTAATACTAGTTTGATAAGATCATTACAAGTTGTATACTCAAATCAGGGTGCATTAAGTATTAGGCTTCAAATGGGATATGGGACAAAAATAAAAATTGTTGCTTATTTCATGTACTGATGGAGGAATCTATATTTATCTATTGATTTGGGTAACATCACAGATATGAATTCATAAAAATATGCATGAAACACATCCATGATAAGAGATCGTTTTTAATTGATCATTTGCAAGCACCACCATAAGCAATTGCAAGACCATTATTTGGATGAACTAGCCCAAGGCTTTCAAAGTTGTAACACATTGAATTTGTTACTGATGTAGAATTAGGCGACCTTGCTAAAATTACTCCGCCATCATGGTCCAAAAGATAAATTCCTGTAATTTTTGTTGAATTTGCAGCATTATCATCAGTTGGACGGATACCATTTCCCATCTCTGTAGTGGTGTGCCTTCCATTAATATTCCTATTTAATACTACTCCTCCATACACATTCCTATCACCTTCCATAAACGAACTCATTAATTCAGTTGGATAGAACCCTATCTCTTTGCCATTCACATATATTCTCTAATTAAATTCAACATACTACATACAAAGTTTTAAATAAATTATTACACAAATTAACATTTAGAGGAAAATATAATAAAAGGAAACCCATACTTAGACTTTTTCATAATAACATGGCATACAAGGATATGGATAACATAATAAAAAAATAAGATTTTAGTCATTTAAATTAAATGCTCTAATTTTTTGTTGGTCTATGGATACAGATTTTAGCACAATTTTTTCTATATTATAAACAGACATTCGTCGGGGTCATGTTTTGTCACGATGATAATTATTTTCTAGTTTTTAACCTTTGGGTGATTGAGTTTTCAAGTGAAACATTGTAGGTTTTCCTTTGTACTACATGGATAATTGTATTAAAGTTTACTTTCAGATATAATTTATTTATTGTTCCCATCTTTTATACCTTTTTGCGTAAATTTGAATGTATATGAATATTTGGGATTACTCAGTCATTTAATATATTACTATGTTACTCTCGACACAAACATGACATATGACTTTCGCAAAGATTTTTTTGGAAATTGAGCGCTTTATATAAAAGCTTAGGTAGTATAAAACATATTAGAAGCCAAATAGGTTAGTCCCCATGAGCAAGAATCAAACCCGTGACCAATTGCGCCATGTCCAACCGCTTTAACCAGTTTAGGCAATGATGCTTTTCCTCTCTCCCATTTTTCATCTCACCATATAAATTATTCCACAAATCCACCACATCAACCAAACTAGATTTCCAATTTTAACTCATTTCGGCACCTTTCCAAAATTAGACAAACTTTGCAATGTTATATTTCCTTCCTTAAATCAAATTTCATTAAAATACAAATTTTGTAACGATTTCCGAACCAACATGACACATAAAATAAATAGGTTTACTAAATTATTTAATTTCTGAATAATTTTCCACTAAAATTTAAATTATCATATACGTAATTATTTCATCTAAAACTAAGTTTATAATTAATTTTGAAATGTTGAATCCACAAGAATTAAAGTACTGCATATAATGGCATTTCAACAAAAACTTAATTTGTAAAGCATATTGTCCCAGTACAAAATTTTTATAAAAATTATAATAAATTCAGTTTCTAATTTAATTTTGATTACAATAAAATTAAACTCGTTACACATTTTGAATCATAATTGAAAAAAAATCAATATAAACAATATTTTTTCAAGCAAAACATAGACCTTACTAATATCATTAAGTTTAGTGCAGTCTACCATCAGTTAGTTTCTTATAGGGAATATTCGTGTGGGTTAAAACTATAGTTTTTGTTTTTATAATCATATTGTCGATTTTGTAAACAATATGAATATTTCTTCACTTAGTTTAGTATATTAAGACGGAATAAAAGTTTATAGCATTTCCTTGAATTAGTTTTAATTTCTCTTTAACTATCATAGTAATTAGTTTAATATAGGTAGGTAGTAACAATGTATACTTAAATGAAGTAAAATAAATATAAATGGCATGAGAAGTCACATGAAAGAAATTTTCATAGTGTGATATGAACATATATCTTCGTATAGTATCTTGGTACCATTGAAGGCTTGTAGTACTATTATTTATTGCAACATAAGTATCCAATTTCCATGTAAAAAGAAAATAATTGACTAATGAGATGGAACAACATGTAAAATTTATAATTACCCTCATTATTTTTAGTTCTAGTGACATTATTTCCCCACCAATTATTGAGATCGGTTGTAAAGGTGCATCAAGTGCTATTCTCCTGTTAGTTTGAATGAATCTACTTTGGAGATAAAAATAGTTTAAACCCTGCACATATACATATATTGATAGTTTCAAGTTATTATTGACTACATAATGTTATATTTCACTAAAATATCAATGAGGTTTAATCCCGCATTATAATAATAAAAAATGTATAGTGCTTTACATTGACTTAGATCAATTATCTAACTTGTATAGTTTACATTACATAAAACACTTACAGATCGAAGTACCATTAATCTTGGCTTTCCATCACCAAAATAGTAGGAGTTACCTACACATTTACAGAAGATTGTATAAGAAAAGCAATTATATTAATTAATCTGCACCATATGGTGATGAATAACCTTTCTCCTTAAAGTATGGACTAATATGTTAATGTGCCAATTCAATTAGGCCAACACAATTTGTGCATTCAACACCAAATTAAAAAATACTTCGTATAGAGAGAACATACCTGCCATCCAACAAATACAGCGTATAATTGATCGTTGCCACCCAGTCCAGTAGTGGCTATGTATGTCAAACTTGTTTCGTTAACCTCCACCTTTGGTGGCCAAACATCAACTTTTGCTCTGGTACCGGTAAAGGTACCGGAAGCATAAGTAGCAACAACCTTTCCAATTGCTTCTTCCTAAATATTGATAATTTTTGTCTCTCACGAAAAACTATATATAATATATTATTGTAACACAAAATTAAACACAACTGGTGATATAAGAGATATGAACAACTGGATCCTTTTATCCACGTATGAAAGCAGAAATCATAGATCAATCCCATGACGAAGATTCATTGTGTGACCAATTGTATGTATTTTGTGTCCAATAAACCATATATAATGAAATGAGAAAAAATTGTAGAACATACCAGTATGCTTGTGCCAACGCCAGTCACTACCAAATTGTATATGCAGTTATCACTCTGAAGCTCTTTTTTACAAAGATCACATTTGTTTCTAACAATTGGGATGATTCCTTCGGGACAACATCCATTTTTTTCCACGTTTGATAAAAATTTAGAGATGTTGTTTCATTAGAGCAAAATCATTTGCTAGTGGAAAAGTTTTTTAATTCTCCATCTAATTAGAAATTCAAAAATAACATATAAGTTGACTTGTTTTCAAGTGTGATGCTAAGGGCACCTCAATATGTCATTCCTAATACCGTGACTAAAAAATACTACAAGAATTAGTATTACACTCTTCTTAATACCACACACTTAAAAAATAGGGGCTACCACACTGTTTTACCAAATTTCTATTTTGCTCAATATCCGTTCATCCTAATTTGTAAAACCGATCAACGAGTTAAACCCTAAATCTATAACCGATCAACAAATTCGATCCCGCAATATACAAAAGCCATGAATAAGGTTTGAATTAAGCAAACTAGAAGAGGAAGTGAGAGATCAGAGTTTTCAGATCACCAAACAATTGAGAGATTAATGTACGAATTTGAATTTTTCTGCGAGTGATGCGTAAAAGACAACGATTACGAGAGATTATGGCATCTAGATTAGCTTAATACGTGACTAGTTCGGCAAATAATGATTGAGTGAGAGATTAGAATGGAGAGGTAATGTAACACCCCGAATTTTCTATTAACACTAAAGTTTCTAAAATATTAATAAGTGTGTAAGAGAGGGGATGTATCTAATATGAATATAAAAATATTAATAAGTGTGTAAGAGAGGGGATGTATCTAATATGAATATAATAATATTAATAAGTGTGTAAGAGAGGGGATGTATCTAATATGAATATAAAAATATTAATAAGTGTGTAAGAGAGGGGATGTATCTAATATGTATATAAAAACAATAATAAGTGTGTAAAAGGGGGGATGTATCTAATGTGTACATTGTAGAATATATATATATATATATATATATATATATATATATATATATATATATATATATTGCTGAGTGTTTGCTGAGTCACTTCTGACTCATTGCTGAGTCAACAAGATAAACCCCATCTTGTCTGAACGGCTGCGGTTATTTCTAGGTTAAATCTAATGGCCTAAATGCATTCTAAAATCTATAAATAAGTGGGTAGACCCTAAACCTAAATCACTTGTAAAATTAGAGAAGCTACCGTCATGCTGCTGCCATGGAGTTCAGCGTAGCCGTCACAAACTAAGAAGAGGAAGCCTAATCATCTACAACTAAATCTACACAAATCAAATCAAAAGATCTCTCTTTCTCTAATTCTTTTCTTTTGTTGGTGAGTATGATGATTCTCACAAGACTATTACAAACTAATTTGACTCAGTTATGAATGGATCACAAGAAAGTGATGTGATTTGTAATTGTAAATTCTATATATTGTGGATCTCTTATCATGTTATTATGTTGTCGTATGATGTAAATTATATATGCTATGTCATGCTATGTTGTAAATTCTCTTATGCTATGACGTGCTATGTTGAGAATCATGTCAAGCTATGTTATACTATCATACTATGCCATGTTATAAATCATGCTATATTATGTTGAAAAATCATGTTGTTGGATCATGCTTAAAGTTATGTTTTTTTTCTTAATTTAAATGGATCTTGTTTATGGGAATTTGCCTATTAGGTTAGGTGTACCCATAAACTTGAAACTATAATTAAATAAAACTTGATTATGGGAATTTGCCTATTGAGTTAGGTTTACCCATATAAAACCATGTTGTTAAAAAATTAGATGATGTTGATTCACACATGTTCATATGTAAGTTTATGAAAGTTGATTGAGATAATATTAGGTGAATTTTGAACAAGTTGACACCTTTAGATCCATGACATGTATAATCTATGCAAGTTGGACATATGCAAGTTTCACCCCTTATTATGATTCATTTGGTCACATATACATGTTGTTATTATGATAATCTCTTTTATGCTATGAGTTAGGCTATTCGAGTCTAACATATATTTTGCGAATAAACGTTCAAACGTGGGGTAGGGGTAATATTAGGAATTAATAAATTGGGTGCAATTTTGTAAGATTTTGCATACCATGAATGGATGTCCATAATTGAGTCAATTATGGACATTGTTAAAAATTGGAAGTAATTAATAATTCAAGTAGGGAATTATTAAAATTGGGGGAAAGTGGATTATTATTAATAATCAATGCTTAGGACACGAGGTTGGACCCGTTTGTGATGTAAACCTGCCCGGACCCGCCCGGCAAATCCAGTAGTCACAAATGTCGGCCCAATGTGAGAGGTCCTAGGCCCAAACTAAAGTATAACAGTTGTAAAGACACGAGGTTAGACTCTTTTATGGTGTAAGACTGCCCGGACCCGCCCGGCAAATCCAGCTGCCATAAATGCCAGTCTAATGTGAGAGGTCTTTATGAGGTTATGGCCTTAATGAACTAAGAAATACTTAACCAGATAATCATGTAAGGTGGGACATGGAGGTTAAGTAGGTGCCTTGGGTGGCATGAGGAATCTGGTGGTTGCCTTTAGAGGCATTTGAAATACGATTAGACTTAACCAAACACACATGTAAATGAACATGACTAAGTGGGTTAAGTGGGATGGACTAATGGGGACAAGCCTAGGTGGAATGCTTGTGGTAAATAGTGGGGGCCCATTTCAACCAGTATCCCAAAACGTATCTTTGTGGGCTCGACCCAAGTCGAGGACGGGACACGCATACTGGGTTTGACTATAAGAGGCCAAAACAGGGAGCGGTGGCAACGCAAGTCCAACGGGTTTCATATGCGTGTGTGGACCCGGGCTGGTAGGTAAGACGTTGTTGCATCGTGTAGGTATAAGCCGTGCATGTCCGTTGTATCAGGTTGCCACTTTAGGGGAGTGATACACCCCACTGTGGGGCCAGCACGGGTATCTACGAGTTAGGGAGCCGATCGAATAATGGGAAGTAGGGTACACCTAGTGGAGATAGGGGCAGGCGGCACCTATGTAGTCAGCTAGGGGTACGTAAAGCCATTGGGAAAGTTTCTAAGTGAAGCTAAGTGGGATGAATCTTTAGGGTGACTGGTGTGGTGCAGTATAGTGTTTATCCTTTAGTATTTAGGAGCGCCTATAACGTTGCCTTTAGCGATTGTCTATGTCCTTAATCTGCTCTTCATAGACATTTTCTTGTTTTCCAGCTTATGCCTTAGTCCAGTTATTTTGGTAATAGTATTGTAGAATTATCATATTCACCAGACTTTATGTCTGACCCCCTCTTTTCCATCCTTTTTCTCCCTTCAGGTCCGCAGGTTGGGCCAAGTTCTAGTGGAGTCTAGTTGGATCGCTTATCTTCTGGAAAGCTTGGACTGCTGAAGTAAAGTCCAGCTTGTTATCTTTCTTTTTAATGGCTATTCATGTAATGGGATTATGTACTTGTTTTATCAAGATAGATATTGTACTTGACATTGAATATGGTGTTATGATGTAATCAAACATGTTTTGACTTCTGCTACAATGAAATAAAGTTTTTGAATTTCCAAGTACTATTTTATATCTGTCTTGTTGTAATTTTACTGTTCTATATTCACTTAAAACCTCCATGGAAGTTAATGCATTCCCTTTGTGAGTGACATTAATGGACGTGGGGTGTTACACGTGGTATCAGAGCATAAGGTTACCAGAACAGATAAAAAAAAAAATTAGAAAAATATTTTTTTTCTAAAGTATTTTTGGAAGAAGTGCTTTCAAAAAAAAAAAACATGTTATTTAAAGAGAGTTTTTATGAAAAACATAATCCCAAATAGCCACATCCTTATCTTTATCTTTCGAATTCTCCATTTTGAATCTTTCCTTTTTCGTTTCAGCATGGCTGAAGATCTTAATCTCCCAGAAGGTGTGACGATTCCAGGGTGGTTTAGGAGATACTTGGAGGCTAGGGCCACCACTGCAGGCCCAGCGGATACTCCTCCACCCCTAGTTGCACCCATTCCTCCTCCTCCTCGTGTTGACACTTTTGCAAAGACGTGCAAGGAATTCAAGGCTATGGGAGGAAAAACTTTTCAAGGGACTGAGACGTTTGTGGAGGCCAGAGATTGGCTTAAGGAGACTGAGGAATTGTTGGATATCTTTGAAGTGGAAGATGGGAGGAAAGTCCGTTTAGCTGCTTGGTTAATGAAGGGAGAGGCCTCGTTTTGGTGGGAGGTCACTAACGGGGAACGTCCAGTCGATTCATGGGCGGATTTCAGACGAAGGTTTGAGGCAAAGTTTCTTTCAAGGGCAGAGGAGAACCTAAATATGGAAAAATTCCTGGCACTAAAGCAAGGGAGCTCATCAGTAAAGGAATATGTCAATAAATTTAATCAGTTAGCAAGGTTTGGCTTGGAGTTGGTGAACACGCCAGAGAAGAAAGCTTTGAGGTTCGTTAGAGGCTTGAATGAACCATTGCAAGGGTTGGCTATGACCCACATCCCTATGGGAGCCACCTTTGAAAAGCTAGTAGAAATGGCACTTATGCATGAGGATAAGGCAGTTGAAAAGAAAGGGGATCAGAAGAAACCCCAACAGCAAAATAAGAAGGGTGGTAAAAACAATAATGGCAAAGGGAAGAAGAAATGCTTCAATTGTTGGACGCCTGGCCATCTCAGCAAAGATTGTAGAAAGAAAAAGAAGACTGGTTGTTTTCATTGTGGAGATGCGGGACATTTAGTGAAGGACTGTCCAAAGAAGGGGCAGAGGGCAGGGTCTACCTCGGGAGGACAGGTGCAGGCTCTTATGGCACCAGGGCAGGCAAGGGGGCAAGTTCAGGCTATTGCGGCCCCACCGCTGCAAGAAAGAGGTAGAACAATTTCTGTTGAAAGCTTAGTTTTTCTGTTTGATCATCCTGTCCGTACCTTATTCGATTCTGGCGCATCTCATTCGTTTATCTCTGCATCATTAGTTGAATCACTGCACTTGAACACCAGTTTAGTAGAGGATCCCTTGGTCGTTTCAAATCCAATTGGGGGTTCGGCTCATTTGACCATGATATGTTTGGATTTGAAAATCTCTATACTTAGCGTTGAATTTAGATGTGATGCTTATGTATTGGGCTTCACGGGCTATGGGCTAATTTTAGGAATGGATTGGTTGTCTAGAAATAGGGCCATTCTTGATTGTGAAAGGAGAGTAGTTAGGCTTGTGACTCGCCTTGGTAATGCTCTCGACATCTTTTGTAATCCCATAAATTCCGTTATGCTAAGTTATCTTGAATCGCTTGACGTGTCTGTAGAGAACCTGCGATCGGTAGAAGTGGTCCGGGAATATCCGGATGTGTTTGAGGAGGTGAAGGGCTTACCTCCAAAGCGGGAGATAGACTTTCGAATTTATCTTGTGGATAATGCTAAACCCGTATCTTTGCCAGTGCGCCACATGGCTCCTCGTGAAAGGAGGGAACTCAATAAGCAAGTAAAGGAGTTGCTTGAGAAGGGGTTCATAAGACGAAGTATATCGGAGTGGGGTGCTCCAGTAGTTTTTGCCACAAAGACGGATGGGTCTCTTAGACTTTGTATGGACTATAGAGAACTAAACAAGCTTACTAAAAAGAACCGACACCCACTGCCGAGGATTGACGATCTCTTTGATCAGTTAGTTGGCGCCTCAGTGTTTTCGCAGTTGGACTTAGCCACTGGCTTTCATCAACTGAGAGTGGCTGAGGATAGTATAGATAAGACTGCTTTTAGGACTCCTGACGGATTCTATGAATGGCTAGTGATTCCCTTTGGTTTGACAAACGCCCCTGCATATTTTGTTGATTTGATGAGTAGGGTGTTTAGGGAATACCTTAACAAATTCGTGGTAGTCTTTGTGGATGACATCTTAGTCTTTTCTAAGAATAAAGAAGAGCACTCCCTACATCTTAGGGAAGTGTTGGAAACCCTTCGAGCGCATAACCTTAAGGCAAAATTTTCTAAGTGTCACTTCTGGAGGAAGGAAGTACGGTTCTTAGGGCACGTGGTTTCCAAAGGAGGGATAGCAGTGGATCCCGCAAAGGTGGTGGCCATCCAAGATTGGAAGGTCCCTAAAAATGCAACCGAAGTAAGAAGTTTCTTGGGGTTGGCTGGCTATTATAGGAAGTTTATCAAAGACTTCGCAAAAATATCAGCTCCATTAACACGGTTAACGAAGAAGAACCTGGTTTTTACGTGGGACAAAGATTGCGACGATGCGTTCCAACGTTTAAAGAGAGCCTTAACTTCAGCCCCAGTCTTAGTGCTGCCAGACGGGAATAAACCGTTTACCATCTATACTGATGCTTGTAGGACGGGACTTGGCGCGGTCCTCATGCAAGAGGGAAGAGTAATAGCCTATGGTGGAAGGCATTTGAGGGTTCATGAAAAGAATTACCCCACGCATGACTTAGAGCTAGCCGCAATTGTTTTCGCGCTTAAGTCTTGGCGTCACTATCTTCTTGGTGAGAAATTCGAACTGTTCACTGACCACAAATCAATAAAATACTTATTCTCTCAGAAGGATTTGAATTTAAGGCAGCAACGGTGGATGGAATTCTTAGCCTCCTACGATTTTGAAATAGCATATACCCCGGGCAAGGGTAACGTGGTGGCAGACGCCTTAAGTAGGAAAAGGTTGTCCTTGAGTCCGTTGTTTGTTGAACGACAAAGCTTAGAATTCATCTCTATGTTTGACTTTAGACCCTCCGTTGACTTAGTACCCGGTCTGTTAGCATCCTTGGAGGTTAGACCTACACTTCTAGGATGGGTTGGTGAGGCACAGCGAGACGACCCACAGTTAGTTGAGATAGTAGAAAAGCTCAAATGGGGGGAGTCGTCAAGCCATCTTCGTAGGTATACCCTAGACGATAAGGGTTGGTTACGAAGGGATAATAGACTTTGTGTACCACAAGACGAAGACTTAAGGAAGGCCATTCTTGATGATGCTCATCGCTCAAAAATGACCATTCATCCCGGCGGGGATAAAATGTACAAAGATATGAAGCGGGTTTTCTTTTGGGCCGGTATGAAAAAGGATGTGGCCGAGTACGTCGCTAGATGCTTGGTGTGCCAACGAGTTAAAGCAGAACAAAAGAAACCCGGTGGGTTGCTTCACCCATTAGAAGTTCCACTATGGAAATGGGAAAGCATCTCAATGGATTTTGTGGATGGATTACCAAGATCAAGGAAGGGTAACACGGGGATTTGGGTTATAGTAGATAGACTTACTAAAAGCGCCCATTTTATTCCCGTGAAAAGTAAGAGGACTGCTCCGTGGTTGGCTTCTGTATACATTAAGGAGATAGTTCGTTTGCACGGTATTCCTTCTAGTATAGTAAGCGACGGTGACCCCATCTTTACTAGCGAATTTTGGAAGAGTTTACAAGAGGTGGTAGGGACTCAGCTATGTTTGAGCACCGCATATCATCCTCAGACAGACGGCCAGACCGAGAGGGTGAATCGCATTCTAGAGGATCTTTTAAGGCTTTGTATCCTAGACTTTGGGGGTACATGGGAAGAGCACCTTTCGTTAGTAGAATTCGCATATAATAATAGCTTTCAGTCTAGTATTGGCATGGCACCTTTCGAAGCTCTTTATGGAAGGCCTTGCCGTTCGCCTACATGTTGGTGGGAATCTACCGATAAAATCCTACTTGGGCCCGATATGGTTAGGGAAACCTCGGAGAAGATTGAGTTGATTCGAAGGAGGATGAAAGCAGCACAAGATAGGCAAAAATCATATGCTGATAAGAGGAGGACAGATCTTGAGTTTGACATTGGGGACATGGTTTTTATCAAAGTATCTCCGTTACAGAATGTTGTTCGCTTTGGGTCCGTGGGGAAATTAGCACCAAGGTTTGTAGGGCCGTTTCCTGTAAAAAACAGGATTGGGAAGATGGCATATAGGGTGGAGTTGCCTGAGAAACTTAGTGGAGTACACGACGTATTCCATGTATCACATTTGAGGAAGTGTTTGCACAAGACCGCGGAGGTGGTAGAGCCGAGCTTGCTTAAAGAGATGGAAATAGAGCGTGATGCAACAATTAGACGAGCTCCTACATGCATTCTTGGGTCGGAGATCAAAAAGTTGAGGAATCGAGAGGTCAGACTGGTTAAAGTGCAATGGGGAGATGATGAGAGCAACGCAACTTGGGAGACAGAAGAGAAGATGCGTTCGTTGTACCCTTTTCTTTTTGAGAGTATGTCTTTTAATTTCTCCTTTATCGCTTAGCTTATCTTATCTTATCTTTAGTATGTCCTCTCATTAGTATCTTTGACCTTTAGTTAGGATAATCCTATGGTTGAAACATGTGTTTGAGACATGTTATGTATGATGGATGCAAAATGGATGCAAGTGTTTGCTAGTGGTTGCTCGTGGATGCATATATACACACACTTTAGGCACTAGATCGGCTCAGTCACTACATATTGCATATTGCATATATATGGATGTATTTAGTAAAATGGATGAACGATGGTTGTATTATCATGTGGATGCTGCATTCAGATGATGGTTGTGCACGCATATAGAAGTATTATGTAGCATTAAGAATCTTTTGCATACATAATGGATGCATGGCACGATCATAGTTGCATTAAGGAGGTCAACTGAATCAGTGGACCGCCTGATTTTGCATTAGATACAGACATATACACACACTGTGCATTTAAACATGAAAGCATTAGAAGTCTGTAAGGACAATGGATGCCTGTGTATGATGGATGAGTAGATGGACGTTTGGATGGTAGGATATACATTCTTCCAGACTTGAAGATTTCGGGGACGAAATCCTAAAAGGAGGGGAGAATGTAACACCCCGAATTTTCTATTAACACTAAAGTTGCTAAAATATTAATAAGTGTGTAAGAGAGGGGATGTATCTAATATGAATATAAAAATATTAATAAGTGTGTAAGAGAGGGGATGTATCTAATATGAATATAATAATATTAATAAGTGTGTAAGAGAGGGGATGTATCTAATATGAATATAAAAATATTAATAAGTGTGTAAGAGAGGGGATGTATCTAATATGTATATAAAAACAATAATAAGTGTGTAAAAGGGGGGGATGTATCTAATGTGTACATTGTAGAATATATATATATATATATATATATATATATATATATATATATATTGCTGAGTGTTTGCTGAGTCACTTCTGACTCATTGCTGAGTCAACAAGATAAACCCCATCTTGTCTGAACGGCTGCGGTTATTTCTAGGTTAAATCTAATGGCCTAAATGCATTCTAAAATCTATAAATAAGTGGGTAGACCCTAAACCTAAATCACTTGTAAAATTAGAGAAGCTACCGTCATGCTGCTGCCATGGAGTTCAGCGTAGCCGTCACAAACTAAGAAGAGGAAGCCTAATCATCTACAACTAAATCTACACAAATCAAATCAAAAGATCTCTCTTTCTCTAATTCTTTTCTTTTGTTGGTGAGTATGATGATTCTCACAAGACTATTACAAACTAATTTGACTCAGTTATGAATGGATCACAAGAAAGTGATGTGATTTGTAATTGTAAATTCTATATATTGTGGATCTCTTATCATGTTATTATGTTGTCGTATGATGTAAATTATATATGCTATGTCATGCTATGTTGTAAATTCTCTTATGCTATGACGTGCTATGTTGAGAATCATGTCAAGCTATGTTATACTATCATACTATGCCATGTTATAAATCATGCTATATTATGTTGAAAAATCATGTTGTTGGATCATGCTTAAAGTTATGTTTTTTTTCTTAATTTAAATGGATCTTGTTTATGGGAATTTGCCTATTAGGTTAGGTGTACCCATAAACTTGAAACTATAATTAAATAAAACTTGATTATGGGAATTTGCCTATTGAGTTAGGTGTACCCATATAAAACCATGTTGTTAAAAAATTAGATGATGTTGATTCACACATGTTCATATGTAAGTTTATGAAAATTGATTGAGATCATATTAGGTGAATTTTGAACAAGTTGACACCTTTAGATCCATGACATGTATAATCTATGCAAGTTGGACATATGCAAGTTTCACCCCTTATTATGATTCATTTGGTCACATATACATGTTGTTATTATGATAATCTCTTTTATGCTATGAGTTAGGCTATTCGAGTCTAACATATATTTTGCGAATAAACGTTCAAACGTGGGGTAGGGGTAATATTAGGAATTAATAAATTGGGTGCAATTTTGTAAGATTTTGCATACCATGAATGGATGTCCATAATTGAGTCAATTATGGACATTGTTAAAAATTGGAAGTAATTAATAATTCAAGTAGGGAATTATTAAAATTGGGGGAAAGTGGATTATTATTAATAATCAATGCTTAGGACACGAGGTTGGACCCGTTTGTGATGTAAACCTGCCCGGACCCGCCCGGCAAATCCAGTAGTCACAAATGTCGGCCCAATGTGAGAGGTCCTAGGCCCAAACTAAAGTATAACAGTTGTAAAGACACGAGGTTAGACTCTTTTATGGTGTAAGACTGCCCGGACCCGCCCGGCAAATCCAGCTGCCATAAATGCCAGTCTAATGTGAGAGGTCTTTATGAGGTTATGGCCTTAATGAACTAAGAAATACTTAACCAGATAATCATGAAAGGTGGGACATGGGGGTTAAGTAGGTGCCTTGGGTGGCATGAGGAATCTGGTGGTTTCCTTTAGAGGAATTTGAAATACGATTAGACTTAACCAAACACACATGTAAATGAACATGACTAAGTGGGTTAAGTGGGATGGACTAATGGGGACAAGCCTAGGTGGAATGGTTGTGGTAAATAGTGGGGGCCCATTTCAACCAGTATCCCAAAACGTATCTTTGTGGGCTCGACCCAAGTCGAGGACGGGACACGCATACTGGGTTTGACTATAAGAGGCCAAAACAGGGAGCGGTGGCAACGCAAGTCCAACGGGTTTCATATGCGTGTGTGGACCCGGGCTGGTAGGTAAGACGTTGTTGCATCGTGTAGGTATAAGCCGTGCATGTCCGTTGTATCAGGTTGCCACTTTAGGGGAGTGATACACCTCACTGTGGGGCCAGCACGGGTATCTACGAGTTAGGGAGCCGATCGAATAATGGGAAGTAGGGTACACCTAGTGGAGATAGGGGCAGGCGGCACTTATGTAGTCAGCTAGGGGTACGTAAAGCCATTGGGAAAGTTTCTAAGTGAAGCTAAGTGGGATGAATCTTTAGGGTGACTGGTGTGGTGCAGTATAGTGTTTATCCTTTAGTATTTAGGAGCGCCTATAACGTTGCCTTTAGCGATTGTCTATGTCCTTAATCTGCTCTTCATAGACATTTTCTTGTTTTCCAGCTTATGCCTTAGTCCAGTTATTTTGGTAATAGTATTGTAGAATTATCATATTCACCAGACTTTATGTCTGACCCCCTCTTTTCCATCCTTTTTCTCCCTTCAGGTCCGCAGGTTGGGCCAAGTTCTAGTGGAGTCTAGTTGGATCGCTTATCTTCTGGAAAGCTTGGACTGCTGAAGTAAAGTCCAGCTTGTTATCTTTCTTTTTAATGGCTATTCATGTAATGGGATTATGTACTTGTTTTATCAAGATAGATATTGTACTTGACATTGAATATGGTGTTATGATGTAATCAAACATGTTTTGACTTCTGCTACAATGAAATAAAGTTTTTGAATTTCCAAGTACTATTTTATATCTGTCTTGTTGTAATTTTACTGTTCTATATTCACTTAAAACCTCCATGGAAGTTAATGCATTCCCTTTGTGAGTGACATTAATGGACGTGGGGTGTTACAGGTAATGTGGTTTTAGGAAGCATACAAAATTTAATGAGATTTATTTTTTTAATTGCGGTATTACGAAGAATATATTGAGGTGTCCTTAGCACCACACTATCTTCAATTTCTTAGTATACTAAAAAAGCCAATTATTTGTATCATAATTTATTACCTTAATTTTGATATTTTGCAGCAACTGGTTTTCAAAAGCTGGTTGCTCATAAATATTGATACAATCCACTATATATCCTTCGTTTTCGCTCTAGATAGGTAATAAATATCAAGCATAAGCAAAATAAGCCATCGATGCCATAATAAAAGGGGAAACATAAAAAATATGGAGAGTAAATAAAACACAACCCACAACAGGAAAATACCCTGAAGGACGAAATAAACAAAAACTGTTCCATGGGCAAGGGGGCAAAATTTTGTCCACAAGGACAAGTTTTAGTGTAAATGGATGAATTATAGCAGGCCCCTGAATTCCTCCCTTTACACTAAATTTTGTCCTTAAGGATAAAATTTTGTGCACTTGTCCTTATGGAACAATATTTTGTTCTTTTTGTCCTTGAGGGTAAAATCTTCTAAAAACAATTTGAATAGTTAAATAAAATTAAAGTATGCTTTGTGATAACGTACTCGAAATGTTTTGACAAATTTATCATTCTCTAATATTCTTCCTTCAACTATGAAGAGGAAAAGAAAGAACACTACTGCAGTGGACATGATGCTAGCAGGAGAATTTGAAATGCAATATTTCAGCGAATTATATGGTATTTATATGGAAGATTTCAGAATTACATTGAATACTAATGTTAATGTCATTAAAACCATTATTTTTGTTTTTGAGCATAAATTCTAGCCATTATTTCCTTTAACATACATGGAAAAGGTAAATGATTTCATAAATGATTTTCCCATACTAAGCATTAAATTTATCATTTCTACACAATTCTATAATTATCTTTACTATTAATGGAGATAATTCAGTAAACATGATTTCCACTATTTTATCAAAATTAATTAGCCCAACCATAACTGAAATATTACCTTTGGTCTGCACTCGTCACCACCATTCTCTTCAATCATTTGAATTTTACTCCCAGATTGACACCAAGATCATGAAGAAAACCACTTAAAAAACATTGTGACTAACAAAATCTTTACACTTATGACGACATCCATCCACTCATTTTATCAATAATTATGTGTTTAAATATCACAGACATTAATGGTATTTGTAACGACCCGCAAATCCGAGCTATCTGAGTTGACTAAATACACCACACGTCCAACTCAAATTGCACAGAAATACGACTCATTATTAGAAAGAAGGTAGAGGATGAGAAATAGAAAGAAAGAAATATTAGAATAGAAGAAAACAAAGATCACAAACTCACAGCGGAACGAATAAAATATATTATATAACATAAGCTTCGAAATACAAATCTGTTTTGTACATATATACATACCATCATCAGAGTACACATAACATTTGATCCAGCGGAAGTAACTCTAGATAACTAACGTTGAAGCCTCCTGCTTCAAGCTCCTCCAAGTGTATCTGTAAAGCCTGAAACACTTGACTGCCCGTACAAATTTGGGCACCCAAGAGTTTAGGGAAAACAAAACAAAATAAACTCTGGGTCGGTCATGGGACTGGTGTGAGTAAACTCCAACCACTTGTTTAACTTTAAAAATCCTTTCAAAAGAAAAGATAATAGTAAGACCAGCCCACACATAAACATGGACAGTTTTTACCTTACTATAACCCAAAACACTTTGATACAAAAATCCTGTGATATTATAATAATGTCTACATCAAATAAATAACCAAATAGCAGAACGCTTGCATCTCACGCTCCACATATATATTATAAAATCAAAAACCGCATGGCGCTTATTGGAGATTGGATTTCCAACATGACAAGGTATGGAACCACCTTCCGATGATGTATCTCTAGAGGCGAATACACCTGGGTTCAACAAGAACATCTTGCAACCCGGCCCACACATGACCGACCACTCATTTCGCTTGAGTGTATCGAATGTATATCACCAACGGTTGGACTCAAACCACCGTTTCCCGAATGGGCAGAATCGATAGATTTAGAAACAAAAGGAATTTCTCTAGATAGGTGATTATACACCCTAATGGGTGCGACCCACATAGCCATGCTGCCTGCCCGATTTTTGTCCTTTCCCGGTTGTTGAGGCCTGAGGCTACGAATACTTACCATTCATCGATAACACAATCACTTTGAATGCCACATCGTCAGATCCGTTAATCACTAGTTGAGTTTGCACAAATATTCTGGATATTATGCTAAGGGATAAATCCGTTGCAACCATATATATTCATACAGACCAACTCAATTGATCATTGGAAATACTTTGTCAGACATTCGTCCATTTATGTTCGTTCTGGGATTGAACGAAACCGAAGGCACTATTTCTATAAATAGAAAAAGCCCTTGCACTTTACTCCGTCTTCAATATATTCAACATACTTGGTTCGCAACGCTTATGCCAATACGGAGTGGTTCTTCGGGTAATAATCCAACCGGTCTCTCCATATTGACAACGATGGTCAAAACTTCGATAGTCTGTGATTTAACTATCGAATAAAAACAAGTGTTCATCCAAACATATCAAACAAATCACTGGGCTCTTGAATTAATATTTCATTAATTAAACCACTTCTCTATTTTCTCTATCAATATTTGTTAACCAAATATTTTCAATAACCATATTGGCCCTTTACGCTATTTTTGATTTCGTTTCCTTATCGAATTCTATATATATCGATATATAGGTTTCTAATTGTCAAATTTCTTAAAAATATTCTAACTCCTTAAATTCCCGGAAAAATTCGCCATAACCTCCCCTGTATCGGGAGCATCGGGAAATTTCAAATAGCTTTCCCGGTCCTTCTAATCTCAAAAAGAAAAAGAAGAAGCCAAGCGGCTTGCCGATACGGCGCATAAAACCCATATATGAATTTAAACATGTACCTTTTTGTCGAGCACCTAAATTTAAATCCTCATATACTTCATCCCATACCTGTCTCCTGTATGTTTATACCTGTCCAATTTATTTCAACCCCATACACTCGTTTTGACTCCACTCGTTAAATTAACTCGTCATCTATCTCTTTGCCTATTTCGCTTGTATATTTGAATATAACACGTTTCGAATATATTTCCACTTACTTATCAATCAATTGAATTCAAAGTTCAATTTAAGTTCTATATTCGATTTCGAACAATCCAAATTTCACTTTTCAAAGTTCGACTTTAGTTCAAACTCAATTAACTAATTCTCCTTTGATTTAGTTAATTCTATTCAATAATCAAAAATAGGATTATTGTTTCAAAAATCATCTTCTTTACTTCACTTGAGTTCACATTTATTTTCTAACTCAAGTCTAGATTTTTTTTAAATGGCAATCCGGATTTTTATTTGCTTAAAAATCCCAATATTTATATATAAAATCCATTATGGTTTATAATGGTTTATGGCGCTGCTTTTCTAAAAATTTGATTTTGACATAACTCAAAATCTATACGACGAAATTCAGATTTTTCTCTTCTATCAGAAAACTATTATCAAATCGGTCCTGACGTTTCTTGTTTCAAAGAATTTCGACTTCAATTGGGTTCTGTTTATTCAATTGAAGTTCGAGTCGCCAATTTACGAACTGCAGCGCTGCGGCGAGTTCGTTTTAATTATATTTATATATATAAACTTTTAAACTTCTTTAAAATGGATTCAACTTCATCTAATATATATATATTCATATATATTTCAAATTCCATTTGAATCTTTACATTTCAAATTCCATAGTTTTAAATCCTGTATTCAAATCCCATTTGAAATCCTTTATTCGAATTCCATTTCAAATTCTTTATTCGAATTCCATTTCAAATCCTCTATTCGAATTCCCACTTTAATTCAACTCCTTTTTGAATTTCTATATTTGAAATTCATACTTGAATTTAAATATCCAAACTCCATTTAAATTTCTATTTGAAATTTTAAATGTTTCAAATTCCATTTGAACTTCTATATTCCAATTTCTATATTTGAATTCTATTGAAATTCAATATTCAAACTCCTTTTTAAATTATATATTCAAAATTCCATAGTTTAAAGCCCATTTGAATTTCATATTTGTGGTCCCTAATTCACAAATTTTGAACCGCTATTCAGTCGTAACGAACGACGTTATAAGATTATTACGCTATTCTGAATTAAACTGAACATATTTTGATATTTTAAATTTTCAACAATATACTATATTAAATTAATATAATATAATATAATATAATTTCAGGACAAACCAAATATTCAAACAGAATTTATACCGGTCCTCTGGATTGTTTTGACTTAGTTTAAATCTCAAATTGAATTATTTCAGTTCTCGTATTTCGATAGTATTCGAAATAAATCGTATATCGATTATAAATCGATAATTCAATATAGAAATTCTCTTATATTATTAATTCAGTATTTAAACGATACTAAATATTTAAAATAAACCGACCAAAAATCCGGCTCGTTACATTCTTTCCCCCTTAAAATAATTTCGTCCTCGAAATTGCTAAGTTAGGAAAAATGATACAAATCCATTACCTTTCAACAATCCACTTATGTTGAAACTCCACTCCTCATATTTCAACAAATTAGTTCCAACCAAAACTTTTGGTTTTCACACATTTAATTCAAATGATCTGCGATCAATCCATTTATATCCAATCTATATTCCAATAAACCTATTCAAATTGATTCTAATCAATTCACTCACTTCGACCCATTTAACTTGTTTAAGTTAAATTTCAATTCCAGAATTCAAATCCCTGGGTTTTTCTTTTCAAATTCTTTTGAAATCCCATAAATATATACATATATTTATTTTCATTTCAAATTCAAAACATTTGAATTTTCAAATCTACTTGTTTTCTTTCAAACAAATTTCCATCAAAAACTTTTTAAGGTAGCAATTCATCACTTAGAAACTCGGAAATGAACACTGATGATGTTGCAATCATCATCAGAATAATTTCCCAGGCACTGAAGTGAGTTCAGTGCTTTATTATTTCAAAATCCATGATTTTCGTTCAAATACTTTAAAACAAATCTATATTATTTTAATATACTTTGAAAAATATTTTTCAACTTCCCAGGATTTTGAATTCTTAATTCTGGTTTGAATTTAATCCTAATTCATCTCATTTGTATATATTATTTCTATACAAATTCTATTTTGGTTATAAATAACCATTTCAATTTTATAATCTCGTTGATTATAAAGTCAACATCCAACACATCCATATAATAATAATTCTAGAAAATTATTCTTTCTATATCCAAATAGAAATTTTCGGTAAAATTATTTCATTTACCCTCTTTAAAACAATACTGTGTCGAATTTCTCTGTTCAAGTGTTTAGAAACTCCTATCGACTTCGTGGCGTCCCACGATTCGATCAGAATTCATAGACCACTCAACAGACTAGCCAACACAATATAAAAATAATTTTTATATCAAATAACAAATACGCTCTCTCGTATATACACTCAACTCATTCTAGGGCACTGCTGACCCTATCTCTAATGAGCACATGCCACACAAGCCTAGGTATTCGCTCAACCTAAGCTCTGATACCAACTGTAACGACCCGCAAATCCGAGCTATCTGAGTTGACTAAATACACCACACGTCCAACTCAAATTGCACAGAAATACGACTCATTATTAGAAAGAAGGTAGAGGATGAGAAATAGAAAGAAAGAAATATTAGAATAGAAGAAAACAAAGATCACAAACTCACAGCGGAACGAATAAAATATATTATATAACATAAGCTTCGAAATACAAATCTGTTTTGTACATATATACATACCATCATCAGAGTACACATAACATTTGATCCAGCGGAAGTAACTCTAGATAACTAACGTTGAAGCCTCCTGCTTCAAGCTCCTCCAAGTGTATTTGTAAAGCCTGAAACACTTGACTGCCCGTACAAATTTGGGCACCCAAGAGTTTAGGGAAAACAAAACAAAATAAACTCTGGGTCGGTCATGGGACTGGTGTGAGTAAACTCCAACCACTTGTTTAACTTTAAAAATCATTTCAAAAGAAAAGATAATAGTAAGACCAGCCCACACATAAACATGGACGGTTTTTACCTTACTATAACCCAAAACACTTTGATACAAAAATCCTGTGATATTATAATAATGTCTACATCAAATAAATAACCAAATAACAGAACGCTTGCATCTCACGCTCCACATATATATTATAAAATCAAAAACCGCATGGCGCTTATTGGAGATTGGATTTCCAACATGACAAGGTATGGAACCACCTTCCGATGATGTATCTCTAGAGGCGAATACACCTGGGTTCAACAAGAACATCTTGCAACCCGGCCCACACATGACCGACCACTCATTTCGCTTGAGTGTATCGAATGTATATCACCAACGGTTGGACTCAAACCACCGTTTCCTGAATGGGCAGAATCGATAGATTTAGAAACAAAAGGAATTTCTCTAGATAGGTGATTATACACCCTAATGGGTGCGACCCACATAGCCATGCTGCCTGCCCGATTTTTGTCCTTTCCCGGTTGTTGAGGCCTGAGGCTACGAATACTTACCATTCATCGATAACACAATCACTTTGAATACCACATCGTCAGATCCGTTAATCACTAGTTGAGTTTGCACAAATATTCTGGATATTATGCTAAGGGATAAATCCGTTGCAACCATATATATTCATACAGACCAACTCAATTGATCATTGGAAATACTTTGTCAGACATTCGTCCATTTATGTTCGTTCTGGGATTGAACGAAACCGAAGGCACTATTTCTATAAATAGAAAAAGCCCTTGCACTTTACTCCGTCTTCAATATATTCAACATACTTGGTTCGCAACGCTTATGCCAATACGGAGTGGTTCTTCGGGTAATAATCCAACCGGTCTCTCCATATTGACAACGATGGTCAAAACTTCGATAGTCTGTGATTTAACTATCGAATAAAAACAAGTGTTCATCCAAACATATCAAACAAATCACTGGGCTCTTTAATTAATATTTCATTAATTAAACCACTTCTCTATTTTCTCTATCAATATTTGTTAACCAAATATTTTCAATAACCATATTGGCCCTTTACGCTATTTTTGATTTCGTTTCCTTATCGAATTCTATATATATCGATATATAGGTTTCTAATTGTCAAATTTCTTAAAAATATTCTAACTCCTTAAATTCCCGGAAAAATTCGCCATAACCTCCCCTGTATCGGGAGCATCGGGAAATTTCAAATAGCTTTCCCGGTCCTTCTAATCTCAAAAAGAAAAAGAAGAAGCCAAGCGGCTTGCCGATACGGCGCATAAAACCCATATATGAATTTAAACATGTACCTTTTTTGTCGAGCACCTAAATTTAAATCCTCATATACTTCATCCCATACCTGTCTCCTGTGTGTTTATACCTGTCCAATTTATTTCAACCCCATACACTCGTTTTGACTCCACTCGTTAAATTAACTCGTTATCTATCTCTTTGCCTATTTCGCTTGTATATTTGAATATAACACGTTTCGAATATATTTCCACTTACTTATCAATCAATTGAATTCAAATTTCAATTTAAGTTCTATATTCGATTTCGAACAATCCAAATTTCACTTTTCAAAGTTCGACTTTAGTTCAAACTCAATTAACTAATTCTCCTTTGATTTAGTTAATTCTATTCAATAATCAAAAATAGGATTATTGTTTCAAAAATCATCTTCTTTACTTCACTTGAGTTCACATTTATTTTCTAACTCAAGTCTAGATTTTTTTTAAATGGCAATCCGGATTTTTATTTGCTTAAAAATCCCAATATTTATATATAAAATCCATTATGGTTTATAATGGTTTATGGCGCTGCTTTTCTAAAAATTTGATTTTGACATAACTCAAAATCTATACGACGAAATTCAGATTTTTCTCTTCTATCAGAAAACTATTATCAAATCGGTCCTGACGTTTCTTGTTTCAAAGAATTTCGACTTCAATTGGGTTCTGTTTATTCAATTGAAGTTCGAGTCGCCAATTTACGAACTGCAGCGCTGCGGCGAGTTCGTTTTAATTATATTTATATATATAAACTTTTAAACTTCTTTAAAATGGATTCAACTTCATCTAATATATATATATTCATATATATTTCAAATTCCATTTGAATCTTTACATTTCAAATTCCATAGTTTTAAATCCTGTATTCAAATCCCATTTGAAATCCTTTATTCGAATTCCATTTCAAATTCTTTATTCGAATTCCATTTCAAATACTCTATTCGAATTCCCACTTTAATTCAACTCCTTTTTGAATTTCTATATTTGAAATTCATACTTGAATTTAAATATCCAAACTCCATTTAAATTTCTATTTGAAATTTTAAATGTTTCAAATTCCATTTGAACTTCTATATTCCAATTTCTATATTTGAATTCTATTGAAATTCAATATTCAAACTCCTTTTTAAATTCTATATTCAAAATTCCATAGTTTAAAGCCCATTTGAATTTCATATTTGTGGTCCCTAATTCACAAATTTTGAACCGCTATTCAGTCGTAACGAACGACGTTATAAGATTATTACGCTATTCTGAATTAAACTGAACATATTTTGATATTTTAAATTTTCAACGATATACTATATTAAATTAATATAATATAACATAATTTCAGGACAAGCCAAATATTCAAACAGAATTTATACCGGTCCTCTGGATTGTTTTGACTTAGTTTAAATCTCAAATTGAATTATTTCAGTTCTCGTATTTCGATAGTATTCGAAATAAATCGTATATCGATTATAAATCGATAATTCAATATAGAAATTCTCTTATATTATTAATTCAATATTTAAACGATACTAAATATTTGAAATAAACCGACCAAAAATCCGGGTCGTTACAGTATTATTAATGTGTATATCATTAGTGGTAATAATTAATGAAAACATTGGTTTTCGACACTGTTATGTATTAACTCTAGACTATCATACAATTATACGAAATTAAATCTCATAATTTATAAATGATTATTTTTCACCAACACCAATCGTGCATTCATTTTCCTATTGCAATAAAATTAATACACTATCGCCTTTTTTTAAGTCTTAAATTGTATTAATTTAAGAGTATTGTTAATGCCACTCAAAAAACGGATAAAAGGGGACCATATTTTATTTTCCTTTTCAGGAAAATAGTGTGAAGGACAAAATCAACAAAAACTTTATCCATAAGTACAAGGGGAAAAAAAATTAACCACAAGGACAAACTTTAGTGTAAAGTATGAAATGATAGTGGGCCCCTGAATTCCACCTTTTACACTAAAAAGTCTCATTGTGGTTAAAATTTTAGCCTCTTGTCCTTATGGATAAATTTTTTGTTAAATTTGTCATTGTGCCTAAAAACCCTTTTATTTTCACTCCATTAAAAATTAAATTGTTAAGGGAGGGCAAACACAATGGAAAAATAAATAAAAGAACCTCATTTTATCCCCCATTCAAATACACAAAACACCATAAAAATCAACAAGAACATACTGAAATTCAGTAAAAAATATTGGAAATAAAATGCCAAAAATAGACTAACGAAAAAAATCCTACATATTCGACGCTAGTACGTCTCAAAACATGATTTTATTTGGTGATCTATCGCCGAATTTGTGTTATGGTCATATAACAACCCGGAAATTCTAAACCAATTAAAAATTTTTATTTTGGCTATTTTAATGTATTTTGAATATTTAAAATGGTTTATTTAAATAATAACAAGTAAAATTTATTTTAATCGAAGTTAGAACGTAAAAATTTATTTCAATTATAAAAGGAGTTTGAAATGGCGTGGTAGGTTAAAAATTTGATTTTAAACTTTAAATGAATGTACAAGATTCAAAATAAATCGGATTTCAGTAAAACCAAAAATATTTAAATCTGTTTAAAAATATCTTTCTAGTGAATGTGAAAACTCCAGATTTCATAGCGGGAATTGAAAGTTATGTGCAATTTAAAATCTAAAATAGTCGCTATGGATTTTTTTTAATATAATATATAGCCATTTAACAAATGACCTCCGTTTTCGATGAAACTACTTTTGTTGGATTCATCATGTCAATTTATTGCTAGATTCCAATTTCCATAATTTTTAGAATTAATATGTGGGCGTGGTGAGTTTAAATGTGTTTTTTCTATTTTAGTCAAATTGGATCAACCAGAAAATGGCCATTTTTCAAACGGTCTTCAAATTCGACGAAATTAATTTTGTTAGGATCGTATCGTCAAAACATAGCTATTATTTTTGGGAAATTTTTGGAGTCAGTATAGGGCCTCGGTAAATTAAAATGTACGATCAAATTAAATAAGTAAATGATTTATATTTTAATTTGAAGAAAACAAACTGAAAATGATTGAATGGGCTAATGAGACCTAGTCCATTGTGTCCGGAATAGGGGTATTTGGCTAGGGAAACATTTATTGGGCTGGATTTGGAGTTATTAGGAATTAACTGGTTTTTCTTTAAATTAGAGAATTAATTAATATAATATTATAAATATAGGATTACAAAACCCAAGTCCCCGTTATAATCTTTCAGCCCGCCGCCACAAGAATCAAAGGTCGATTTCTTCAATTTGTTCTCCCCTCTTTTCTCTAAATCTATGTTATATTTCTTGTAACCTCCTAAATGAAAATCAATGAGCAAGGTGAGACCTAGGAATTGAACAGCTATGATGGATTTTAGTTTTGGGTTGAGCTCAAATTTTTGGGTCAAATATGTGGCGTTCGGGTTTGATTTTGGAGGGCTAGAGGCCGTCGACTTTGTCGTTGGTCATAGAGGGGATGATGGCTTGTAAGGGAACGGTGTGACGATTCTCGATCAACTTCCAGTGGCCTTATGGTGCTCGCACAAGTGGACTTCGATTTTGAAGGAATGGTTTTGGTGTTACGTGTTTTTTCCAAATAGAAGAAGAGAGATTAGTGGCCTAAGTTTTGTAATTAAAAACTAATGAGATAATTAGTGAAATAACATTATTTTAATAATTTGATTTATGTTTTAAAACAGCATGGGTTTAGTTTTTTTAAAATATAAAATAGTATTGTTTTAAAATATAAAATAGTATTGCTTTAAAATATAAGATAGCATTGTTTTTAAGCATAAAATTAACATTGATTTGTAAAAAAAATTAACATTGTTTTGTAACTAAAATTAACATTGTTTTGTAAAATAAAATAGAAAATGCTTTAAAATAAAATAGCAAATGTTTTAAAATAAAATAGCAAAGGTTTTAAAAAAAAGCAAATGTTTTAAAATAAAATTAGCAAATGTTTTATAAATATAAACATCGAGTAAAAATAAGATTTTTATAGAAATGGTTTTAGTATAAAAATATGATTTATTATATATGTATGTATATATATATATATATATATATATATATATATAGTTTAGACTTTTAACATGTGATTTATTTCAATGAAATTGTTTAAATTAAATTATGATTTCTAATATGAAAAGCATGAATTAAAATATGATTTCTAATATGAAAAGAATGAATTAAAATATGATTTCTAATATGAAAAGCATGATTTAAAAATATGGTTTTAAAAATAAAATAGATTTGTTTTTAAAAATAGATTTGTTTTAAAAATAAAAATAGATTTGTTTTAAAAATAAAAATGGAATTGTTTCTCTAAATAAAAATAGCATTGCGATTTTCATAGAAAAAGCATTGCATAAAAAAATTGAATTTATATATATATATATAACCTTGTTTTTTAATGTAATTTTTGTATATGCATAACACAGTTTTTAAACTATATAAAATAGCATTGTTTTAAAATTATCAATAGCATCGTCAAAAATGTGATTTTTATGTATACCGCGTGAAACAGATTACAATGGAACTGTATGGGAACAAAGCGGAATTCAAACTGACCTGTAAAGAATGACGGAGTGGAAACCAAAGGTGAGAACTCCTCACTAAAAATTCTGCATAGTTATTTATTTATTTTCACAATCGGAAAATTTATAAGATTGCCATTTTAGATTTTTATCAGTTTAATCATTATAAATTGTATACGGTGCATGTTAGATCACTTGCCTCGTCCGCAAACCATGGACGATTTAAATTGACTGTACTGTGTGTTGTTTGTGATGTTGAAATGTTTAACATATATTAAAAATAATGTTAACATAAATATGGTGGTTGAAATTAAATTATAAATATTTATTTCTAATTTGAACAGTGAAAATTGCTTAAATAGAAAATAATTCAATCTGAAATAGAATTGGTTAAATTTGTTTACCAATAATTTATTTAAATAAACTGTTGTTGTTTGAAAACACCACACAGGTGTTGTGTGACGAGACCAAACCCCGTACTGACAGTGGCAAGGGTAATCTTTGGAATATAACACATATACTAATAATAGCAGAACAGAATTAAATAAATACACCAAATAAAGAACAAATAATACACTGGATAAATGTAATAATCAAAGTTACACAGCATACAGGATCATACTTAGTACAAATACAGTTCAGCTATACATAAATGTCTGCAGCGGAAAACAAACATAATATGTACAATAGGAGCTGAACAGCATAAAAAGAGGTAAATGATAAAATCCATCTTCAGCTCCAGCTATCCAGAAAGAGTCTGCTAAAACCTGAATACAAGGCCGCCCGTGTAGAAAAAGGGGCACCCGAGTTTGCAAGTGAAAAAAACTACGAGTCAGTCATGGGACTGGTATGAGAAATCTACTTAACACATTTTATAATATTGCTAATCACAGGACCACGCCACTTTCGCGGAACAGGTTTTCTCCATTGGATTTCCAGTGCTTTAAAACAAGCCAATCTTTTAAGCATCGCAGTTCTTTTTATAAAAATGAAGCCATTATAAGACTCAGTTCCCATCACACAATGCAACGCAAACCGGAGGATAGAGTTTTTACCTTATATTGACCAAAATATGCTTGATACGAATAAAACAAATGTATATGGTATTATTACTAGTGTTTATATGTTTCAAAAACAATTTCAAATCATACGTATCAATCATAGACGACATGAGCGTCCCATGCCACTATGTCGCCAAATTTAGGTTTACAATCAAAACCGCACGATGTCGTATTTGGAAATTGGATTTCCGTCATGAACCAAGGCAAAAGATAGTCCTTACCGACTTCGAGACTCTCTAGCCCGAGCCTCAGGACCCAGACTCAGGTGGGCCCTTGGAGCGACAGGGTCGGTCCACCGATGTGGATTAAAATGCCTGAACACTACATTTCCCCACCCTTTGGGGCGTAAATGAGCCAACGAATGACTCCACCGGTCCTGGATCGACCGATATATCCGAGGTGTCTCGCAACAACAACAACCACACAGGTGAAAATAATATATATGTCAGCCAGTTTAAGCACTAACACCACCTATAACTAGAAAGAAACGCATGTCCTCCCTGAGGTCCTCTCCTGTTTCTGGTTCATACCGGGGTGTGAGGCTCGCGAATTCACGTTATACACAAAGCTACGCCACACAGGCCATGCTTTGATCATCAACCACAAGACTTTGCTTTTCAACAGAAGCCTTGATCATTGCATCTTAGCATGCCACACAGACAATTCACACCATGCAACTGATGGCTATCAATCACACAGAATGAATTCCAATGTCAGACACACAGTCCATTTACAAGTCCGTTCTGGGTCTGAACGAAACCGGAGGCACTATATGCCTCGCATACCCGTCGATCTCCACGTACGTCTGGACGATCACCACTCACTATGCATATTTCAGGATGCCTCCCAATCAGGACATCAGTTATCATCCAACCGAGGTGAAGATCTCCGGTCTTCAACCACCGTATTCATCATCGACTTCTTATCGTCAATTCAGTTATTCAGAATGGGATAAACCCAGTCTTTCTGAGCAACTCACGTATATAATAAACAAGGGCTACACAAACAAAACATACGCCTTATTCCAATTCAATAGTCACTAACCGTAAATCAGTAAGAGAACGATTTCCCAAATCTTAACCCCGAAGGCCGAAACCAACATCAGATCAAAACCTAGGAAACCATTCGACTTAGATAACCTTCAGTTAGTTTCAAAATTTCACATTCCATATCGTTTATAATATTTTATAACGATTTATCGCTATTTTTATTTATTTAAAAATAGCCAATTTATTCAAACGACGCTTCAGGCCATAACGCGGCCGTGGCGCTGTTTTTCTTCAGATTTGATTTACACATATATGAAAATCTAACCATTGGATCTTCACAAATTATATCATTAGAAATATCTTTTCAAAACGAATCCAACGGTTCAAGTTTTGGGAAAATCCGATGGTCGGATCTCCCGGTACTCTCGTTTGAAGTTTCGATTTCAAAATACGAACTACAGCGTCGTTATTCGATTTAATTTAATTATATTTATATTTATATATAAATATAATCGATTCTGGCGTTGTTTTTCTTCAGATTTGAATTAAACATTTTAGACAATCCAACCGTTGGATTTTCACAATGTGGGTATCGTTGGAAAGATATTTCCAAGACGAACCCAACGGTTATGGTTTCGGGAAAATCCGACGGTCGGATCTTCCGCACTAATCGTTTGAAATCACGGTTTCAAAACACGAACTGCAGCTTCATTATTCGATATATTTTAATTATATTTATATAAATATATATAAATCTAATCGATTCTTCGATTTCAAAACATATTCTTTTCATACATTTGATAAAAATGATATTTTTATCCAATAGACATTTATTTCGACACTTCACTATTTTTAACAATTCATGTATATAATAAAAATGTGATTTTTATTGCAAAACAATTTATTTCAAAACACGACTATTTTATATAGTTCATATAGATGATAAAAATATGATTTTTATTATAAAACAATTTATTTCAAACACGAATACCATTCAACACATGAACTTCTATTCAGCGAATGAATTTCTATTCAACACATGAATGTTTTCTATAGTTCGTATATATAATAAAAATGTGATTTTTGTTGTTAAAGCAATTTATTTAAAACACGAATAGGGTATAACGAATGAATTTCTATTCAACACATGAAGGTTTTCTATAGTTCGTATATATAATAAAAATGTGATTTTTATTGTTAAAGCAATTTATTTAAAACACGAATACCATTCAACACATGAATTTATATTCAACGAATGAATTTCTTTTCAACACATGAAGGTTTTCTATAGTTCGTATATATAATAAAAATGTGATTTTTATTGTTAAAGCAATTTATTTAAAACACGAATACCATTCAACACATGAATTTCTATTCAACGAATGAATTTCTATTCAACACACGAATATAGTTTCAACACATGAAAATAATTCTAACACATGAATATTATTCAAAATTTCGGCAGCATAACGGCAGGGTAGTTAAAACCGGGGCCGTCCCTAGTACGGCTCCTCGCTCTACCTTAAAGCCTCGCAGCTTTTGACAGTGGGGATTTCATGCATCTAGTTCGCACGCAGGCGGCATGTATATTTTTTTCTTTCTTTTCCACAAACTAATCTTATGTGGTTTCAACCAAATAATTCTCAACCACAAACGGGTATTTTTCAACCACAATCAATCAATTTCAACCACAAACAATTCCAATCAACCATTCGCTATCAACCAATTTTCACAACAATTACAACCAATAAATATCGTCCATGGTTTCTGGGCGAGGGGCGTGTATATATATATATATATATATATATATATATATATATATATATATATATATATATATATATATATATATATAAGTATATTTCACTTCTATTCGACACATATACAATTTTTACAACGCATATATAACTTATACATCGAACGTACAAATTATACAATGCTTACACATGAGGTGTACAATGCTTATATAACTCATACATCGACTATATAATTTATACATCGTCGTTTTCCATATCGTTTATAATTCATAAATCTCACATTGGGTTCCACTCCACCAAAAATAGCAGAAGGCTCAGAAAAATATGCGGTCTCTTCTAGAAGGTAGAAGACGTCCACACGAGTCCACTGTCTCATGTTTCACTGAATTTCGTCAAGAAACGAAAAAGATATGATTTTTACAGTGAAATCAAAAATCATAGCGCTTTAAAGTGCTATAATATAGTTTAATTAAAATCAGCCGTACCTCGGCTGAAGGGTTCGAAACTAGGTTTCTATTTCTTTTCGAATCCGTGTAGCTATTCGTCGATCGGCCTTTGCAGTGTCGGAGGGGGAGGAGCGGCGCACCTACGCGCGGTGGTGGGCCCAGCTCGATGGTCAGACGTGGCTACGGCGGCGGTTTGAAGTCGGAGACTTCCTGGCGATCGTTCTCTTCAAATTCACGACGATAAATTCCCAAAATTGTGTGGATTTAAAGATCTCGAGGAGCTCTACAAAATCTTCAACTGGAGGGAAGGGTAATGGTGTGTGGATTGATCAGAAAATGAACGGGAAGGATGGACGGTGTTTCCGCCATGCGTGATGATATACCGGGGAGAGAGAACGTTGACCTAGCCCAATGATTTTTTTTTATATTTATAAATTTTCAAAAATCCAAAAATACCCCTCTTCACGTACTAACACCGATCCAAACCCAACGACTGTCGCCCTAGCTAAATACCCCCATTCCAAACACAATAGGATATGTTTCGTAGGCCTATTCGACTATTTCAGTCAGTTTTTCTTCAAATTAAAATATAAAACATTCAATATTTAATTTGAACGTACATTTCAATTTGCCGAGGCCACATACTAATTCTAAAAATTCCCGAAAAATAAATCTAGCTATATTTTGGTGAGACGGTCCCAACAAAACAAGTTTCATCGAATTCTGAGACCATTTGAAAAATGGCCTTTTTCTGGTCAATCCAATTTAATAGAAATCGACCAAACACAATTTCCTTTGCCACACTCACATACTAGCTTCAAAAATTATGAAATTTGAAACCTAGCAATAATTTGACATCTCGGATCCAACAAAAGTGGTTTCGTCGAATTCTAAGGTCATTTGCAAAATGGCCGTTTTCACGGGCTATATAAACTCTATAACGACCTTTCTGGAAATTCATTTAGCCATAACTTTTGCTTCCCGCTATGTAACTTCGATTTTTCAGATTCGTTAGAAAGATATTCACTAACAGATTCAAATATTTTTTTGTTTCACTAGAGTCCGTTTTAATTTGCACCCGGTACAGTTAGTCAAAGTTTGAATTCAAATTTTGAAACTACCGCGCCATTTCAGGCCTTGTTTATAATTAGAAATAATTATATTTATTTTCAAACGTCGATTCAAACTTACTTTTCGTCGTTATTATTTAAAATATTTATTTTAAATATTTAAAATCCACTAAAATAGCCAATTTAAAATTTTCAAACTGGTTCAGATTTTCCGGGTTGTTACAATCTCCTCCACTTAAAACTTTTTGTCCCCAAAAAGGAACAAAGTCGAAAGTGGTTTGATTAATCAACTCTACGTTCAATCTGGCTTCCATTCTCCAACTTTTCAGTTTCTAAGAATTTTCAAATTCTTCAAAAATTTGGCTAACACCCTAAATTTTCGAAAAATTTCGCCATAACCTCCTTTGTACGGGGAGGGGTTTGGAAATTTATTGGGCCGTATTAGGTACCCAATAAATCCTAATAAGCATGCACATATTTATAGTGATATATTCCGGTGTCCACAAGGGAGTGTGTATAGATCATAACTCCAGAGAATAAATTCTCGTCACCCTATAAATGGTTATTGTGCCTTAATGACCAGAGAGACGTGTTTATTGTCATCTCCAGACCCATGTGGGGTTTTTATTATTCTTGCAATTTACCATTACATTTTATATGCTCCATATCAGTCATCAGTTCAACCTGTAAAATATAGTCATCGCCATACAAGCCTCTCGCTCGTATGGTAAATCTTCAACCTCGTCACATAAGCTCCAAATGCTTATGTGGTATATGATTAAGTATACCTATATTTAAGGAGTATGCCATGTAGTGTAGTTCAAAATTAATTGTTACTATCCTATGGCGACGTTTATTATTACACATAGAATATCCAGCACTCCGCATCTAATGGCATTCACAGGAGTTGATATAGTAATAAAATTGTGCATCCAACTCATTAAGGTTTACCTTTTTGTCGGGCACGCAAATAAATTCCTTACTCAACAGCTAATCCATTTACCTGTTGAAACATATATAATGAACATGTATATATTTATATCTATTTTTAACTCAGTTCAATGTGTGAATTAATCGAATAAATTCTACCCTTCATTCCCTTATTGATTAAATTAACTATCGTTCTAATAATTTAATTAATCAAATCCACTATCACACAACACGAACAACAAGAAATTTGTTTTTAACTTTTCAAAATAATACAATTTAATTCATATACTCTTCTGAAAACATTCAGACTATATAATTAAAAAGTGTACATCAATGCAAAGAAAACAACAGCAAAGTAAAGAACATAATGGAAATGCAAAATATGGTAGATGTACCTTGCACCAGAGTCAATCAGAGATATCCACCCTGCACTTAGGATAGGCTTTCTTAATGCTTTCCTCTGTTTCCCAAGTACAATCTCGCGGATCTCCACTCCATTGCACTTTGACTAAGTGAACCTTCTTGTTCCTCAACTCTTTGGTTTCTTTGCCGATAATCTTTAGCGGCTCTCTTCTCACAGCCAATTCTGGAGTAATTTCAATATCCTGTTGTGCGGCTTCTTCCACGATCAAGTCTGGATCATGAACGTGCTTTCAAAGTTGAGATACGTGAAATACATCATGCACTCCAGACAACCAATCAGGCAATTGAATTCTATAGGCCAGAGTTCCAATCCATTCAAGAATAGGGAATGGACCAATAAATCTGGGCGCCAACTTCCCAGTTTTGCCAAATCGAATGACTCCTCTCATCGGAGAAACACTTAGATACACATAATCACCAACAGAAAAATCCAAATCCCTTCTTCTCGAATCAGCATAGCTCTTCTGTCGGCTTTGAGCGGTGAGTAATCGTTTCTTAACGAAATCGATTTTGTCTTCGGCTTCACGGATCACATCAGGTCCCAATACAAGCCTATTGCCAGGTTCTACCCAAAAAGCAGGGGATTGGCACGGTCTACCATACAATGCTTCGAATGGTGACATTGTCAGGCTCGCTTGGTAGCTGTTGTTATATGAGAACTCAGCCAAATGCAAATGGTCTTCCCATCATCCACCAAAGTCAAGAACACAAGCCCGCAATAAATCTTCTAGTATACGATTCATCTTCTCAGTTTGACCATCTGTTTGAGGATGATAAGCGGTGCTCAAGTTCAGCTTCATTCCTAGTTCTACTTGAAATGCCTCCCAGAATTTGCTAGTAAATATTGGATCTCTATCACTAACTATACTGAGCGGCACTCCATGTAGCCTAACGATTTCCTTGAAATAAATCTGCGCCAGACTCTGAGCAGTTCTATTGGATTTCACAGGTATGAAATGGGCGGTCTTTGTGAAGCGATCTACGATCACCCAAATATTGTCATTTCCTTTTCTGGTTCTGGGCAAACCATCTATGAAGTCCATGGAAATATGTTCCCACTTCCAACCTGGAACGTCCAGCAGTTGCAACAATCCAGCCAGTTTCTGTTGGTCGCTTTTGACTAGCTGGCAAGTAGGACATCGACTAACATATATTGAAGCATCTCTTTTCATAGCCTTCCACCAGAATGTTCGCTTGAGATCAGTATACATTTTACTCACACCTGAATGGATGCTGAGCTTAGATTTGTGGCATTCATCAAGCACATCTCTTCTAAGTTCAGGAATTTTTGGAACACAAATTCGTCCTTGTAACCTCAGAATACCTTCGCTATCGAGCTGGAAATTTGAAGCATTGCCTTCACGAATCCGCTGGCTCATTCCTTTAATAAATTTGTCGTCTTTTTGGAGACCATATATATTGTCAATCAAAGAAGTCGCAATAATAAAACTGGCGATCATTTCATTCTTTCTACTTAACGCATCGGCCACGACATTGACTTTTCCTGGAGTGTATAGAATCTCAAAATCGTATGCTGCAAGAAATTCTAGCCAACGTTGCTGCCTCAGATTCAAGTCTTTCTGGGTGAACAGATACTTCAGCGACTGGTGATCTGTAAACAGTTCGAATTTCTCACCCAGAAGATAGTGTCTCCAGATTTTCAAAGCGAATACGATAGCCAACAACTCAAAATCATGAGTAACGTAATTCTTTTCATGCGGCTTCAACTGGCGGCTAGCATAAGCAATAACTTGACCTCTTTGCATTAATACTGCACCAAGGCCTTCTCTAGACGCATCTGTCCAGACTTTCAAGTCCTGATTGCCATCGATTATTGTTAAAACTGGAGCCATTGTTAATCTTAACTTTAGCTCCTCAAAAGGCTCCTTACATTCTGGAGTCCACTTGAATTTTGAGTGCTTCTTTGTAAGCTTCGTTAAGTGACTAGATATTTTCGAAAAATCTTTAACGAACTTCCGGTAATAACTAGCCAATCCAAGAAAACTTCAGACTACTGTGAGAGTACTAGGCTGCTTCCAATTTTGAATAGCGGTGATTTTACTTGGATCCACAGCAACTCCCTCTTTTGATACGACGTGGCCAAGAAACTTTACTTCATCTTGCCAGAATATACATTTGGACAGTTTGGCTTTCAATACATTCCTTCTCAGAATTTTTAGAACTTGCTCCAAATGTTTTTCATGTTCAGCCCTTGACTTAGAGAAGATTAGAATATCATCAATAAAGACCAGAACAAACTTATTCAAGACTCCTCTGAACACTCGATTCATCAAATCGACGAAGTAAGCTGGAGCGTTACGTAAGCTGAACGGCATTTCTAACCACTCATAGAATAAGTCTGGACCTCTGAATGCTGTCATAGGAACACACTCTTTGGCAATACGAAGCTGACGGAAACCCGTAGCTAGGTCCATCCTTGAAAATATTTGTGCTCCATTCAGACGATCCAATAAATCATCGATTCGCAACAATGGATATTTATTCTGTATTATCTGCTTATTCAAGTCACGATAATCCACACATATCACAGAGTACCATCAGACTTTGGGACACACACCACTGCTGCTCCCCAATCAGAGAAACTAGGCCTGATCAGACCCTTCCATACAAGCTGTCGAGTTTGATTGTCTAGTTCTTCTTTCTCCTTTAGAGTCATTCTCCGAATACCGTGGACTACTGGCCTTGCGTTCAGAATTAAAGCGATTTTGAAATCAATTTCTCTCTGCGGAGGCAAGCTAACTTCTTCGAACACATCCGCATAATACTTAACGATAGGAATATCTTTTATGAGGTCCTGTATATTCTCTGTGACTACAGGGATATTTTCTATTTGAGCAGGAGAAACATCCAGAGCTGACCAAAAGTCTTTTCTACCTGAATTCGGACCTTCACATGGTATGGTTATATAATTCCCTAATTGGGCCTTTACCTTAACAACTCTCTCGGCACACTTAACCTCATCTTCATATTTGGTTAACCAATCCAATCCCAAAATAAAATCGAATTCAGTAAAATTCATGACGATAGAGATGGTAGGGAACTTATAACCGGAAAAGGAGACAGGCACCCCACAAATCCAACTAAGATCAAGGGAACTCCCAACCGGATTATGTTCCGTGATGGGTTCTTTGAGCTTTTTCAATTACAAATCCAACTTCTTAACTGCATTCTTTGCAATAAAGCTTCGTGATGCGCCTATATCAAACAGTACTTTAACTAGAATATTTTTGACATTAAGCGTGTCATCCAAAACATCAGCCCTTCCCTGACAAGCTGAGGGCTCAGAAGTTTCTGCTACTTCATTTACATGTACTACATCAGGTTTTCTGAATAGCGGGCAGGCCTTGGAAAGGTGACCGGCCTGATGGCATTGACTGCATTTTCTATTCTCTTGAAATCCCTTCTTGGATTTGAACCCATCCTTTCTTCGTTTGTTCCAAGATTTGCAACTTATCGCCAAATGTCCTTGTCTATTGCAGCTTGAGCATGTGGCATTCATTGCTGGTTCTTTCCAAGATCTGGCCCTTTTTCGATTGACTTTGGGCTTCTTACTCACCTCAGACATCGTACTGGCCTCAGGATAATCAGTTTCAGACTCACCTTTATTACTATAACTGACTTCCTCTTCGTAACGCAACATACCTTTCTTGTCGAGATCCTCATACTGGTAAGCCATGTATATCATTTCCGAAAAAGGAAGCTCCACATTCCTCATTACACTATTATGATATTTTCTTTGCAGGCCATGAATAAACCTCAGATTCTTCCTCTTTGGATCTTGAATCAGATGAGGGGCAAAATGAGAAAATTCGTTGAATTTCTTATGATATTCTGGAATGGTCATATCTCCTTGTATCAGATAAGAGAATTCATCACATAGCAGCTCAGTTGCTTCAGGAGGAGTAAATCTTTCTAGGAAAATCTCTTTGAACCTATCCCAGGTGATATCACCTTCTGGATTATCCCTGATGATTGTTTCCCACCAGATTAAAGCTTCTTCTTTAAGTGCCCAAGATGCCACTAATCTTTTCTGATCATCTCTCAACTAGATACGTTCAAAAAAAAATTCAACAGAACTCATCCAAGCTTGAGTTTGAATTATAGATTCATTGCCCGAGAATTGTGCTCCGCCCAGATTTCGATATCTCTTTAATAGAGCCCCTAGATCTGGTTCTGCATTCCTCCTGTTTCTGACACTCATTTTCAAGTACTTCTGCAAATAGCAGATCAAGTGTCAGGTCACAAAAAAGGTATTTTAAAACATAAAAACATATACTTGAATGTAAATGTGTCTATCGGGGTGTATTTCATTCTGCTTTTCCCATACTAGGATATTACTGATCCTATCTGTAATGAGTTACCCGTCCTAGAACGCTACTGGTTCTATTTCTGACGAGTTCGTTAATATGTTATATTCCAGCACTAAGCTTAACCAAAGCTCTGATACCACGATGTGACATCCCCAAACCCCGTACTGACGGTGGCAAGGGTAATCTTTGGAATATATCACATAAACAGATAATAGCAGAACAGAATTAAATAAATACACTAGATAAAGGACAAATAATACACTGGATAAATGTAATCATCAGAGTTACATAGCATATAGGATCATACTTAGTACAAATACAGTTCAGCTATACATAAATGTCTACAGCGAAAAACAAACATAATATGTACAATAGGAGCTGAACAGCATAAAAAGAGGTAAATGATAGAATCCATCTTCAGTTCCAGCTATCCGGAAAGAATCTGCTAAAACCTGAATACAAGGCTGCCCGTATAGAAAAAAGGGCACCCGAGTTTGCAATTGGAACAAACTACGAGTTAGTCATGGGACTGGTATGAGAAATCTACTTAACACATCTATACTACTATATTAAAGGAGGGTTTTACTCCAAAGGCGCACAAGCCTCCTGGGGAATTTGGAACTGATAAGTCGCAATTTAATTGTCTTCCTCTCGGCCACTATATCTTTCTCCGTTTCGGACTTTTTTCAGTTGTTCCTGTCTAATAGCTTCCATGCTCAATTAGGGCTTTTTCCAACAATCGCGAATTTACTTCCTGCTCTCCCACCTCTGTTCTTCACCATTTCAGTCCGGTCTGCGTACTGCTTCCCCACTCTATTTCATGATTTTCCTTTCATTTATCGTTGTCGCTACCTCCTCTTCTTTTTTAGGGTAATTTGTTTCTTCTGCTTGCACAAAATAAGGGCGCATGATTTCTCCAGTCTTTCCATCGGTAGAAACCCTCCTTTGTCCGCATCATCAGGGTCCGTCGATTTTCTGGGAAACTAGGAAGAACCCCTGCGTCGTGCTGAATTTATCAAGGTATATTTTTTCGTTTGTTTGGCTACTTTTTTTTAATGATTATAATGCTTGATTTGTTGATTATGTTTTTGTTTTATAGTTGTTTTTTCCAGTTTTTACCCTGGATTTCATTCCTCTCCAGTTTTTGTTGTTGAATTATGGAAACAGGTATGTTGTGTGTAGGCATAGTACAGTTCCTTTCTGTTAGGTCTCAATTTTATTTAGCTCTTAATTTTGGTAGGCAATAAATTGTGTTCTCAATATTCTTCCACTGTTTGAATTTTTGACTGGGCATTGTTAATTATAACATTATAGTTGTAAAATTGTGTATTCTGGCAGCTTCTTGTGCCTAATATTTGCATTTCACATATAAACCATTCATATGCTTGCACTTCTTTTTTATTCACAACATTTTGCTTTTGCTTTAATATGTAAAAATCCTTATTGGATAAACCATTCAACCGCTTATTTTTTTAATATAAAAAGTTGTTATAAGCAAAGAAAAGTGTGTCCCATATACTTAACCTACTATTACTTTCATAGCTTGATGTGAAAGTAACTTTACAAATAATCAGTATGTATAAATCCTTACACAAACACATGTTACAATGAATTGACATGGGTTAGTAAGCAAAAGCAATGAATTCATCAACATTAATAAATCTGAATTCAGTATGGATAAACTTCCGATATTGATTACATAAATATTAAAGCAACCTGGAGAACAATTGTGCAACAAACATGACCTATTTTATTATAATAACATTATAAATTTTGCATTAGTTAAGTGAGAATTTGATAAGCAAAAATAGCATAATGCAGGAACAAATCTTGAAGTTATTTAGCATACCATTAGCCTCCCCTATCTTTTTTGTTCACATTCAAACATCATATATTTTGGTTTTCTTTATAAGACTTGTATTGTCCTCTAATTAAGTATTTTGTGTATAATTTTGTGTTGTAAAGTTCCACTCTTATGAACTATCTTCTGTTGATTTTCACAGCACTAAAGGTAGTTTGCTTTTGTTTGATTACACTAGCTCTCTCTTTATTCATACTTTTGTATATGAATCTATCTAATATTATTTGAAAATCATGTATAACTGATATGAGTATAATGGATTATGAAGCTTTTTATGAAGGTGGTGTCTAGAAGTCAGGTTTCTTCTTTAAGGTTCCATCTTTATAAGTTACCATATGTTGCATTTGTAAACAAAATTTGCCATCCATCCAAAGCTGACGAGAAGTGAAATATTTTGCTCCAATTTGATATTAAGTTCGTAGTTTACATTCTTACAACGGTCTAATTTTTTTTTCCATGTTTGCTTTCAGTTTGGGTTTGGTGGGTGCACTTAATCAGACATGGAGCCCAATTTTTGGTAAGCATCATTACCGTGTGGCTTTTTTAATGCAGTTGTAGAATCCCTTTTTTTAACCGTGTAAATCTGAAATAAATAGTTATGCTACTTATTTTTGTTTAGTACTTTTCTTTGTTATACCATTTGAGTTTTTTTACATGCTTTAATGCCTCAATCAGAGAATGATCCCAATATTTGTGGTAGTTTTACATTTAAACACATGTGTTTTCAGTATAAATTTCAATTTTTAGTTTTGGAGCCTGCCTTTGATGATTGTTCTTCCATTGTCGCATTACATGCAAGTCCAATATTTATGAACTTCTCAGATTTTTTACTTACACCTACACGCAATCGAATGTGTTAATATTTTGGATTGTCACATTACAGTAATTTTTTTAAGATATACATTTGAAAAGGCTATTAATTAATTGAGCGTACATGATTTCTATTCATGCAATTACAGTGTCAAATAAGAAAAATAGTCCGTCCACGTTCATCATTTTGGGTAGTTTCGTACTTTTATGCAATTTAATGCACTACCCTTATGCAGTCCTATTCTATATGCTTTCAGTTACTAAATGATGACTCATTTTTCTCTGTAAGTACTGTTTCTAGCGGTTCCATTTCTAATTTATCGTCAGTTAGTATAATAAAAGTTATTAAGTCGCAAGTTTAGTATGGGTTGAATGGTCAATGCATTAATATATATATATTATTTTGTACATTTAACTGACTACCAAAATTTTGCTAATGTATTACGCCTGATCCATGCGTGTATTTATACTATATAAACTTTTCTTATCTACGGATTAATCTACTGTCTCTCTAAATCAGTTGGCTAGCCGTGTTTAGCTAGGTTGATAGCATCGGTTAATACATGCGTGCTTCTTCTGTTTAATCTTACATCTGTTTTTCATGTTTGCAATTCTTCCCATAGCACAAAAAAGACAAGAACTAACATCGTATGTAATGATATGTTAACTTGGGCAGACTATGTTTCTTATATTTTAGGGCTATTTTTATTTTAAAGTCAACTGAACATGGATTAGGCTTCTCAAATACACGCAACATCTAAAAAATTTAGATAACAGATTCATTTTTGACAACAGTACTTCATGTTACGATCCTTCGTAAAATATCAATTCATACAAGTGAATCTTCAGTGCATAAGTTAATAAAATTTCCCTCATATTTTTTAGAGAAATGATATTTGTAACAAATAATACATGTAAACTTGGCTGGATAAGCTAAAATTATAGAGTTTAGTTTCGCATTTTGTTTTTAGTTGTATTTTTTACAAATAATTTGGTGTACATTTATGCATCTGTTTTTTTTTATAAATCGAATAAATTAAGCATGATTCCAATTTGAGGAAAAATGATGTTAGTTTGTCAACAAAAGATTCTTATACTTTTTCCTTCTTAAATAGGTTTAAATTATAGAGGCAACAATACGTTTTCTAGAGATAGAATAAAATCTTCAATTCTATGATTCCAACTCATGTCTTCAATCAGCAATGCTATGTCAAATTTCTTAGCTTAATCAAATTCTTGATAAAAAAATTCCCTTCTTTGGTTATTATGCTCTTCTGATGGAACTGAGCTTCTCGAATACGTTTGTACTTCTCAACTTGCTATGATTTCTGTTCATGCGTTTACAGTGTCAAATAGAAACAATAGTTTATTCCATTTTCGTTCCAACAATATGATTCCCATTTGGATTTTTCCTTTTCAATTACTGCACTGTTAGCTCATCGTCTTTATATACCTGAAAATACACATTCATATATAAAAAATGTATCCCATTTGGATTTTTCCTTTTCAATTCCTGCACGGTTAGCTCATCGTTTTTATATACCTGAAAATACACGTTCATTTATAAAAAAATGTATCATTCATGTATATAACCGTATACATTCATGAATCATTTTCAAGGGTTTTACATACATATGTATTTACGCATGCATGTATATATAAGTATTTAAAAAAGGTTATATGTATATGTAATTCTGAATATGCATATAGTGTTAGTTAACAGTAATGGTTCTTATAGTAACTTTTCTAATAATTCTTAATTTTACAATATTAGAATTTAGATTAAAATGTTTTTTTTTTGGAAAACATTGATCTTTTTATTAACAGTTGTAAAATAATTTTGATGTTTATTTTTTTTTACAAGTATTTTGACCTTTTGAAAGAATTAGATATCATATTTAGGAATTTTACAATATTTTGGCTTTTATAATATTTGACCTTTGCTTAATTTATATAAAAATTCTATTTGCACATGAGTTACTGACGAGCAATACAACTTAAAAGATCTTAAGCATTGGATCTTCCCAATTACTATGTTCCATTTAAAGATAGTAATATCCAATGATTAATGCTTATTGTGTCAAATTTTGTGTTCCAACAGCCTCCTCCTAAATTATGTTGTAGAAAAATATTTGGGAGCTGAGTGAGATCTGCATTACGGTTTTGTATGCAATTTTGCCTAACTAAGCAGTAATAGATTGAGTCAATCTGCATTGCGGTTTTGTTCACGCGTTATAAAACTCAAATATACTGAAAATGTTAAGAAATACACCCGTGAAAGCCATGTAGTGTACAAGTACTTGCACATATAATGTAGTGCACACCCGTGCTATATTATTTATATTGTAAAACTCAAATTTATTACAGTTATTTATGATAAAAAATATTAATGAAAATGAAGTAATATTTTTTCCATGTAGTGTAGAAGTATTTTCATAATCATATATTCATATGGCATGAGAAAACACAAATTTACTTAATTAATGTGGAGTGGATCTCTTATTGTTTATTTTCTTAATTCCCATAATCGATCAACGAATGATTTCTTTTATCATTGTTTTATTCTCTTTTGACTTTATAGGCCTTAATTCTTGAGGCAAATCATGCAACATACATGTACTGATTAAAAGTAAGTTTTTATATTGGTCAGCAAGCTTTAAAACAGATGTGTTTTCTAGTGTCTTCTGTAACTTATTACACTAAACAAAAAACAAGCCATTGGATGTAATGTCTAGGTGACTCTATCAGGTATATTTATTTATCAGTAACATTCAAAATCATCTGGGACCTCTTTTTTTTGGATTGAATGACTACACACTTTTGTTTTATTAAGTTTGACATAGTTATCCTTTCTGTTCTGATATTTTATATTGCTATTATTTGAAAACCATGCAGGTTCAAGTTTTTCCTATAGCATTATATGAGAAGAGTTTTTTGCCAGGAAAATTGTGAAAAGGCTGTGCTTTTGTTGCTAGACTCTAAAGAGTTGCCTAGCTGAAGATATCGTATCATGAGTCTCATTAATATGGTTGTTTTCTCTAAAGTCAATCGCTCTGTTTAGGGGGTAATTATGTATACTTTGGATCCTACTACATATAAACTTGGTATGTCCTAAGTCACGAGGACTCTATTTGACAGTAGCTTTGTTAGTTTCATGTTTCTTTGTGCTCTGTCTGATGTTTTAGTTTTTAATGCTCTAGATAATTTATTGCTTGCTTTGGATTACAACTGATTGGTTTTTTCATTACCTTTTTGTAGCTTCAGCTTCCCTCGGGTAATTTGGCATTTTTTTTAAGTTTTTAATGCTCTGCATTCAAATTATTTCAACCACCGGAAGATTTCATGTACTTTATTTGTAAACTTAATTGCAGTTTTTGGACTATGTTGCCTGCTTTGGATCATGTTCAATTAATTGGTGTTCTTCCATTTTACAGCTTCAATTATTTTCAGGTAATTTCTTCCTCATTAAATTTCCAGTCCTTGATTGGGAAATCAATTTTATTATACTCTACCTATTATGTTTGTTGTAATATCTGGACTATGCTGCCTGCTATAGATCACGAATGGTTGGTGTGCTCAATCCAATGGCTTTCTGTATGTGTTTAAAATAATTATGTCTGCTTTTCTTTTATAATTTCAAAAGGAGATCGGTAGGGACTATTATCATTTGCGTATGTGAAGGTTTAGAGTGTTCATCTTTTTCATTTGAACTGGGCTACACGCATTTGTCATCACTGATTTATTTTCTGAAGGTTTAGGTGTTTAAAATGTTGGCTGGCAATGTAATTGTAAGTGTTATCAATAAATAAAGATACAAAAATAACTCAAACATGGATGTGAGAAATAATTTTGTCTTCACAAGATGCATTGTCAAACGTAATCTGCTATGAATAAAACATGTAGGATAACATTTTGGCTGAAATTATCAAAGGTAAGAGAAGTAATTTTTAAGTGACAAACGTGATTATATCACTAGATAGTTAAATTGTTTAAATTTGTTATTAGTTGTCTTTGAAGTGTGTTTCGTCTAGACGTTCAATTTTAAATAATTTGTTCTTAAAAGAAATAAAATCTACAAATTAATTAGTGATATAATGATAACTTACAATAAAACATAAAAAGATAAATGATAACTGAAAAAATATATAGTTACAATGGAAATAAATTCTTCTCCACTGTTGTTTATTCCTATTTGATTCTATTTTCCAATCATTTCTTAGGTGAATGTTTAAGTTACAATATTAACATGCTTACATGATTGACATTCGGTGAAAGAATCTACTCATAAAAACAATGACATGCTTTTTTTTTGCATTACCAATTTTCATCAAGCTCGGGGTTTAACATTATTTGTATTGGGAGTTTGGCTTTTCCGTAAAATTATCGGTAACTTGAGCCTTGACGAAGAAGTAGAAGTTGGAAGGTATCCTACACTATTTCAATTCATAATGCTTTTTTTTATGGCTACCTCTTCGTTTTTCTGCCTATTTGATGACAACCATCTAATTTATAATTAGTCCAGTTGGTGTCCATTTGAATATTTCTTTTAGATTCCTTTATTAAGTTGCATCTACTGCCCGACAATTCATGATAACCCTGATTTTATAAAAAGCAAGAATTTCCACATAGGCTCTTCTTTCTTTATCCATAGCTCCCTAGAATTGCGCCTAATGAATCTTTTTATGCATGGTGTTTGATTATAAATTTCTTTTAGGATGGCATTACATTTTCCTTTGTTGTATAATTTTCCATATGTGCAATTATCCAGTAGCTTTCATCATTCTTACTTTTTCATGAATTTATTTTATGCTTTACTTGCATCAATTTCTAATCGTCTAAATCCCTACAGTTTCAAGCAGTAAATATGTTTCTGTTTGCATAATATTCTGATATCCAATAGCTTTCATCATCTAACAATTTCGTGTATTTATCTTTTGCTTCACGTAAATCAAATTTTGGTTATGCAGATCCCCTCAGTTTCCAGCATTAAATATGTTTTTGTTTTCATAATATGCCGATATCCAATAGCTTTCATCATCTTAGAATTTCATATGTTTATCTTATGCTTCACATAAATCAAATTTTGATTATGCAGATCCCCTCAGTTTCCAGTAGTAAATATGCTTTTTGTTTTATAATATATATGGTTTTTGTGTATTTTTCATTTACGCAATGTTGATGTTTACCTTTTTTTTCCTTTGTTTGAATGAATAAAACTACCCAAACATGATATAAAACCTGCCTATTTAGTTACTGAAATGGAAGCCGATACCATGAACTTACCAAAGGCATTACCAAAGTAATTTTTTTTCCTATGCATAGGGCTGTCAACGGATACTTTCGGATGCGGATAGTGCCATATCCGTATCCGCATCCGGAACCATTTTCGGATATCGGATATCCGCATCCGCGGATACGGACGGATATCGGATAATTATCCGCTCCGCCAACGATCGATAAATCAATGAACATTACTGAATTTTTTAAGCTTAATATTAAGCTTTTTCAACCTAATTAATTACTGAAGTGCTAAAAATAAATAAATATGATGATAATATATAATTTTGAGCAATTAACATGCATTTAGTAGACTTTTAATTTTGCAAAACAATAAATTATTATATTTAATTATGCTAAAATACACATAATTTAAGCTATAATCGTGAAAAAAAGCGGATGGATAATTTTCGGATGCGGATATGCCTATATCCGCATCCGCATCCGCTTTCCCGGATATCGGATATTTATCCGCTTTTCGGATGCGGATGCGAACGGATTTCGGATTTTTCGGATATCCATTGACAGCCCTACCTATGCAACTAATTGAAATTGATATTTTTGGTTAATTGAATTATTAATTAAGCATGCTATGTTTGACATTTGATAGTTATGCTATGATCTAAAGCAGCCAAATTCTTCAATTCCTATTTAGGACAGCAATTAAGTATATATAAAACCGAGTTGAAGATTCCATTATTTGTATACTAATAAATGACAGTAAACCAGAAAAGCCCTCTATAAAGATGGCAAGGTATCCAACTCTCTCCTTACATCACCTGAGTTTTACTTTTATACTATATATAGAAATGAATATGTCACCCTTTTTCTTTATTATTATGTTTTTGGGAACATAATTATCATAATTTTGATGAGTTTCCATTTTTGCGTTTTAATAACAATACATTTAATTTGGAATTTCATTTCCATAAATATTGTTAATCTCTTCGATTATTATAACACATTTCTTACATTTAGCTTTCTCTTTTCTATTGCTCTTCCCTACAATTTGCAAATGTATCTTCCAAGAAATCTATTATCCATTTTAATTTAATCCAGACATGCAGTATGCTCTTCAATTCAGGCAACTGCTTTCTATCTTGATCCTCATAAACTCTATGTTTCATTTCCATATGCCCCATTTTCAAACTGTTGCAACTTCATCTTATGAGAAGTTTGATTTCCATCTCAGTTTAATTCATCTTGTAGCATGTTATTCAACTAAAAGGGCATTTGTACTTCATATTTTCATATCTGATTCTCATAATATCTTTATTTCATTCCTAATTTCTCTATTGTCCAATTGCGTAGAAAAGCCACATATGAAGAAAACAATAATAAGGTTTCCTTAAATATCAAGTGGGTCTTCAATTTAATTTTTAATAAGGAATGCACTTTCTTCTCTAAACCATTAAAGTAGAGCCCCTGAATTTGGAAATAAGTGGATTATAGAAACTATATAATTTTGATGTGTTAACTTTCTTTCCATATTTGGCAAACAACCAAATTTAGTAGTCTTGAAGTCGTTAAAGCAAGGTTTCTATTAGCTCAAATGGGGTAGTACTATTAGCAATAATAACAATTATTTATTTTAAATATCGTTTATTTTAGCATTATTACTTTAACATGGATAATTGATAATTTTCTAAATGGATAACCTTTTAAATCGATTAAAAGGATTTGTATAAGAAGATTATAAGCATTCCACTACATTTTGCAGAGCTGATTATATACATTGATTCTTACCAATTAGTTTTATTCATGTATCGAAATATCTGAACATGTTAAATGGAATAAAATGATTGCTCGGTTAATTCTCAAAGGCCTACTACATGATGCTTTATGAGAATGATCAAATGCCTTAAAATAAAAAGTAGTTATTTATGGAAACCTTCTTCTTTTTTTTGTGCAAGTTACAGCAAATCTCAAAAGTCTGTTATTTCGATTTTAAGTCATTTCAATTAAGAAACTTTTTTAGAGTCAATATAAGTATCAGTGGAATGAGTTTTAAAGCTCAATTCACATTACTAGGGAAGGAAAATGACGTATTAGCTAGCAGCGCAAGACCTTGCTTGCAGAATTCAACTATTTGTCTTTTACTTTCTTCCCAAGACCCAAGAAATATGAGGCAAAATTGTCAACTTAGACATATTTTCTTTGCGTGACATGAAAATGCATTTATCATATTTACGTGCAAAATTTATTTCAACATCTAATTGGGCTTTTAGTGGAAGCTTCAGCAAGTTCCGAAATTTAAGGGATTTTTTTTAAGTATAGGGACTTATGCTTTAGGCAGAAAAAGATTGAATTAGATAGTTTGATGTTTTTTTAGTAATACTTTTTTTAACAATGCTTAAAAGCGCCTATTGTACTGTATGTATTGCTATATGTCATTTAGTAGAATTTTGTTAAAGTAGTTTAATTTGAGGTGCAACTTCCCCCAATTTATGATCCTGTTATTACTGATGAAATTTGCTTTTACCCTTGCAATGAAGCTTTTAACATGGTAATGGCATGACGTTGCTCCTGCATGTGGTCTCAACTAATATACTAATTTAGCTGGCTTTGTTGTTATCATATACATCATTTTTAACCATTTCATGATGTTTTTAGAGCTTTCCAGCGGTAGCTTTCTACTTTTGATATTTTGTTGCAGGTAAGTATGTTTACCTTTTTACACACGATCTTTTTTAATGGATCTGAACTTATGTTATATGTATATCAGTAAGACTACTTTAAAAATACGAATTGTATCTGTTCAACGAATACTTTTTGGTGTAGGTCATCCTAAAATCAGTTCAACTTTTGTATTTAGTACAAAGAAGAGAAGCTGGTTTTGCTGCAGATGATTAGCAAATATCATGTACACATATTGTATCATTTTTAGGAACAAAATATGGGTTATGTATCATGTGTTATATTTATCAAATAGGTTTAAGGACTATTGCTAAATCTATGCTCATCAAACTTTGGTGTCAGTTGTGGACTAATTAAATCCTGTTGAATGCTGCTTATAGAAGTGGCAAGTTCTATCCCATCCAGTTTAATGGAATGATTGATGTTTTACTGAAGCATTTGCGTTTCATTTTTCGATCACTTTACATTTTCATTCATTTTTCGAATAATAAGTATATTTTTTGTGAATATATTATCAGTTATCTAAATAAATGGGTAGTTTTATTATTACTGTTTTTTAACATGGAATTTATTAATATAAGTTGCATACTATCTTAAAACCATACTTTGTTCACCATCAATTTATCTATTTTAGTAAACTATTAAAATAAAATTGCCAGGTGTTACTTTAATTTCAAATGGTAATACCACTTAAACTTTTCATTTTGTATTTTGATTGAGTTTCACAGGAAGGATACAAGTTGGTTGGACACTTAAATATGTGGAAAAGAGCACAGAGTTCACACGAGTATTAACATTTTATTTTACACTTGATGTAAGCATCAGTTTACCAAAACCACCATGGTGTAAAAATATTAGTTATACCTTTTGTATTAGAGTGTATTTAATTAAATTTATTAACAATAATATTTTAAAAGTTTTTAATATGCAACTATGAAAAACAATTACAATTTAGAATTATATATTTTCTCCTTCGTACCTCAGAAATTTAAAGAATACGCTATTAAACAAATTATATGATGAACCACATATGTGTGCATGAGTCTGCACTCTATATTTATGTTGTGCTAAATCATGCAAAGAAATTTCTTTTTTGGGAGACGTACTATTTTTATGGATTGAGTTGGCTATAGAAGTTATCTATGCAACCTTTTACCTCTTTGATAGTGAGTATCCATGTATCATACTTTTCCATATTTGCATATAAATACAATTATTTTTTTCACACCCGTGTGCGAAGCACGGGTGCTCACTTGTTTTATAATATGGCTAATCACAGGACCACGCCACTTTCGCGAAATGGGTTTTCTCCATTGGATTGCCAGTGCTTTAAAACAAGCCAATCTTTTAAACATCGCAATGCTTTTTATAAAAATGAAGCCATTATAAGACTCAGTTCCCATTACACAATGCAACGCAAACCGGAGGATAGAGTTTTTACCTTATAATGACCAAAATATGCTTGATACGAATAAAACAAAAGTATTTGGTATTATTACTAGTGTTTATATGTTTCAAAAACAATTTCAAATCATAAGTATCAATCATAGACGACATGAGCGTCCCATGCCACTATGTCGCCAAATATAGATTTACAATCAAAACCGCACGATGTCATATTTGGAAATTGGATTTCCGTCATGAACCAAGGCAAAAGATAGTCCTTACCGACTTCGAGACTCTCTAGCCCGAGCCTCAGGACCCAGACTCAGGTGGGCCCTTGGAGCGACAGGGTTGGTCCACCGATGTGGATTAAAATGCCTGAACACTACGTTTCCCCGCCCTTTGGGGCGTAAATGAGCCAACGAATGACTCCATCAGTCCCGGATCGACCGATATATCCGAGGCGCCTCGCAACAGCAACAACCACACATGTGAAAATAATATATATATCAACCAGTTTAATCACTGACACCACCTCTAACTAGAAAGAAACGCATGTCCCTCTGAGGTCCTCTCCTGTTTCTGGTTCATACCAGGGCGTGAGGCTCGCGAATTCACGTTATACACAAAGCTGCCACACAGGCCGTGCTTTGATCATCAACCACAAGACTTTGCTTTTCAACAGAAGCCTTGATCACTGCATCTTAGCATGCCACACAGGCAATTCACACCATGCAACTGATGGCTATCAATCACACAGAATGAATTCCAATGTCAGACACACAGTCCATTTACAAGTCCGTTCTGGGTCTGAACGAAACCGGAGGCACTATTTTCCTCGCATACCCATCGATCTCCACATACGTCTTGACAATCACCACTCATTATCCATATTTCGGGATGTCTCCCAATCAGGACATCAGTTATCATCCAACCGAGGTGAAGATCTCCGGTCTTCGACCACCGTCTTCATCATCGACTTCTTATCGTCGATTCAGTTATTCAGAATGGGATAAACTCGGTCTTTCTGAGCAACTCGCGTATATAATAAACAAGTGCTACACAAACACAACATACGCCTTATTCCAATTCATTAGTTACTAACCATAAATCAGTAAGAGAACGATTTCCCAAATCTTAACCCCGAAGGCCGAAACCAACATCAGATCAAAACCCAGGAAACCATTCGACTTAGCTAACCTTCAGTTAGTTTCTAAATTTCACATTCCATATCATTTATAATATTTTATAACGATTTATCGCTATTTTTATTTATTTAAAAATAGCCAATTTATTCAAACGACGCTTCAGACCATAACGCAGCTGTGGCGCTGTTTTTCTTTAGATTTGATTTACACATTTCTGAAAATCTAACCGTTGGATCTTCACAAATTTTATATCATTAGAAAGATCTTTTCAAAACGAATCCAACGGTTCCAGTTTTGGGAAAATCCGACGATCGGATCTCCCGGTACTTTCGTTCGAAGTTTCGATTGCAAAATATGAAATGCAGCGTCGTTATTCGATTTAATTTAATTATATTTATATATATATATATATATATAAATATAATCGATTTTAGCGCCGTTTTTCTTTAGATTTGAATTAAACATTCTAGACAATCCAACCGTTGGATTTTCACAAAGTGGGTATTGTTGGAAAGATATTTCCAAGACGAACCCAACGGTTATGGTTTCGGGAAAATCCGATGGTCGGATCTCCCGCACTAATCGTTTGAAATCACGGTTTCAAAACACGAACTACAGCTTCATTATTCGATATATTTTAATTATAATATATATAAATCTAATCGATTCTTCGATTTCAAAACCATATTCTTTTCATACATTTGATAAAAATGATATTTTTATCCAACAGACATTTATTTCGACACTTCACTATTTTTAACAATTCATGTATATAATAAAAATGTGATTTTTATTGCAAAACAATTTATTTCAAAACACGACTATTTTATATAGTTCATATAGATGATAAAAATATGATTTTTATTATAAAACAATTTATTTCAAACACGAATACCATTCAACACATGAATTTCTATTCAACGAATGAATTTCTATTTAACACATGAATGTTTTCTATAGTTCGTATATATAATAAAAATGTGATTTTTATTGTTAAAGCAATTTATTTAAAACACGAATACCATTCAACACATGAATTTCTATTCAAAGAATGAATTTCTATTCAACACATGAAGGTTTTCTATAGTTCGTATATATAATAAAAATGTGATTTTATTGTTAAAGCAATTTATTTAAAATATGAATACCATTCAACACATGAAGGTTTTCTATGGTTCGTGTATATAATAAAAATGTGATTTTTATTGTTAAAGCAATTTATTTAAAACATGTATCCCATTCAACACATGAATTTCTATTCAATGAATGAATTTCTATTCAACACACGAATATAGTTTCAACACATGAAAATAATTCTAACACATGAATATTATTCAAAATTTCGACAGCATAAAAGCAGGGTAGTTAAAACCGGGGCCTTCCCTAGTACGGCTCCTCGCTCTACCTTAAAGCCTCGCAGCTTTTGACAGTGGGGATTTCATGCATCTAGTTCGCATGCAGGCGGCATGTATATTTTTTCTTTCTTTTCCACAAACTAATCCTATGTGGTTTCAACCAAATAATTCTCAACCACAAACGGGTATTTTTCAACCACAATCAATCAATTTCAACCAAAAACTATTCCAATCAACCATTCGCTATCAACCAATTTTCACAACAATTACAACCAATAAATATCGCCCATGGTTTGTGGACGAGGGGCGTGTATATATATATATAAGTATATTTCACTTCTATTCAACATATATATAATTTTTACAATGCATATATAACTTATACATCGAACGTACAACTTATACAATGCTTATACATGAGGTGTACAAAGCTTATATAACTCATACGTCAACTATATAATTTATACATTGTTGTTTTCCATATCATTTATAATTCAGAAATCTCACATTGGGTTCCAATCCACCAAAAATAGCAGAAGGCTCAGAAAAATATGCGGTCTCTTCTAGACGGTAGAAGACGTCCACACGAGTCCATTATCTCTTGTTTCACCGAATTTCATCAAGAAACGAAAAAGATATGATTTTTTACAGTGAAATCAAAAACCGTAGTGCTTTAAAGTGCTATAATGTAGTTTAATTAAAATCAGCTGTACCTCAGCTGAAGGGTTCGAAACTAGGTTTCGATTTTTCTTCGAATCCGTGCAGCTATTGTTCGATCGGCCTTTGCAGTGTCGAAGGGGGAGGAGCGGCGCAACTATGTGCGGTGGTGGGCCCAGCTCGGTGGTCAGACGTGGCCACGACGGCGGTTTGAAGTCGGGGACTTCCTGGCGATCGTTCTCTTCAAATTCACCACGATAAATTCCCAAACTTGTATGGATTTAAAGATCTCGAGGAGCTCTACAAAATCTTCAACTGGAGGGTAGGGTAATGGTGGGTGGATTGATCAGAAAATGAACGGGAAGGATGGATGTTATTTCCGCCATGCCCGATGATATATCGGGGAGAGAGAACGTTGACCTGGCCCAATGATTTTTTTTATATTTATAAATTTTCAAAATTCCAAAAATTCCCCTCTTCACGTACTAACACCAATCCAAACCCAACGACTATCACCCCTAGCTAAATACCCCCATTCCGAACACAATGGGATATGTTTCGTCGGCCCATTGGACTGTTTCAGTCAGTTTTTCTTCAAATTAAAATATAAAACATTCAATATTTAATTTAAACGTACATTTCAATTTGCCAGGGCCACATACTGATTCTAAAAATTCCCGAAAAATAAATCTAGCTATATTTTGACGATACGGTGCCAAAAAAACTAGTTTCGTCGAATTCTGAGACCGTTTGAAAAATGGCCTTTTTCTGGTCGATCCAATTTAATAGAAATTGACCAAACACATTTTCCTTTGCCACACTCACATACTAGCTTCAAAAATTATGAAATTTGAAACCTTGCAATAATTTGACATCCCGGATCCAACAAAAGTGGTTTCATCGAATTCTGAGGTCGTTTGCAAAATGGTCATTTTCACGGGCTATATAAACTCTATAGCGACCTTTCTGAAAATTCATTTAGCTATAACATTTGCTTCCCGCTATGAAACTTCTATTTTTCAGATTCGTTAGAAAGATATTCACTAACAGATTTAAATATTTTTGGTTTCACTAGAATCCGTTTTAATTTGCACCCGGTACAGTCAGTCAAAGTTTGAATTCAAATTTTGAAACTACCGCGCCATTTCAGGCCTTGTTTATAATTAGAAATAGTTATATTTATTTTCAAACGTCGATTCAAACTTCCTTTTCATTGTTATTATTTAAAATATTTATTTTAAATATTTAAAATCCACTAAAATAGCCAATTTAAAATTTTCAAACTGGTTCAGATTTTCCGGGTTGTTACATGTTGGGATGATATTTGGCATACAGTAGTCCCAATATTTAATTGTATATCAATCGATGGATAGATAGTCTGTGATGAGCGTTATTTATTTATTTATTTTAATGCTCACATAGTTGTAAACTTCACTTTGGATGTGAATGGACTGTTTAATGATTATTTATCATTATTATTGATTACATGCGATGTATGAAATCCATATAACCAAAATTATATGGTAATAGATTGAGTCACCTTCCGATTCAGAAATAATCAATATTTTAGAATAAAAAGGATCATTTTAGAGTAAAGAAAGATATTTTAGAATAAAAAGGACTATTTTAGAATAAAATCCATTTTAGAATAAAATCCATTTTAGAATAAAAAGAATATTTCAATGCAAAAGAACATTTTTTGTAAAAGAACATTTTTTGTAAAAGAACATTTTTAGAGTAAAAGAACATTTTAATGTAAAAACATTTTAATGTAAAGAATATCTTAAAATAAAGAATAATTTAAAATAAGAATCATTTAGAATAAAGAATAATTTAAAATAAAGAATCTTTTAAACTAAAGAGTATTTCAAAATAAAATGTTTTTAACATTAAAAAACTCATTTTTATTGTATGAATAAAGAATAAAAGAATCATGTGTGAAAATACATTTTTGTTACATTAAAATGTTGCCTTTAACATGTTAATAAAAATAAAATAATCATTTATTGAATTATATTTTTGCACATTAAAATGTTACCTTTAACATGTTAATGAAAATGAGAATAATAATTTGTTGAATTATATTTTTGAACATTAAAAGTGTCATCTTCAACATGTTAATAAAGTAAATAAAATATTTATGTGTTGAATAGAATTTTGAACAATAAAAATATCATTTTAACTGAATGTATAAACCATAAAAGATATTCATGTGTTGAATAAAAATTTTGGAACAATAAAAATAGTTATGTGGTTAAACCCCCTTTTTATCGATCGATTTTATTCATTTTATAATGAATATCGAAAAGAAGTGATTTCAAAATCTAATATTTTGAAAATATTATCATTTTAACATGATAAAGATATAGAATATTCAATTTTGATTTAAAATTGAAAATGAAGTTGGAACTGTTTTAAAAAGAATTTATAAACGATTTATAAAATACGTTTTAATTGGAAATCGATGAAATATATACAACATATATATTATATATATTTAATGGCCCAAATAGAATGAGCTGCGTAGTGACCGTTCGCGAACTTCGACCATTAACATCAAATTGATGTAACGGGAGATCCGACCGTTGGATTCTCCTAAAACTGAACCCGTTGGGCTCGTATCGAAAAGTGCTTTCCATAAGAAGTTTGAAATCTAATGGTTGGATTTGGAATTATGTCCAAATCAGATTTGAAAAAGGTCACTATGGATGTAGTTTGGTGGCCGTTATTGGAAACCGACTGTACGGGCGATAATAAAAATATTAAAAATATGGAAAAATTATGTAAAACTATAATAAATGGTTTAGAAAGATTTTGGATGAAAAATTCCATATTCGAAAAGATAAAAATATATTTTTTATCAAAATGAACTAGTTATTAACTAGAATAAATCTTTAAATTATAGATTTAATGAAGTTTTTCAATTAATTAATATTTGATTGGAATTTAATAAAATAAATTAGATTTTGGGTTTGTCATGGATGGTGTCTTAAATAACACTGTTCTTAAACGCCGTGTGAAAAAAACCTTTTAATTAAGATTTAGAGAAGTTTTACTAAATAATTAATGTTTAATTAGAATTGAAATGAAAGTTGATTGTGAGTTTATCGTGAACTATGTTTTAAACAACATTTTTTCTTTAATCCCAATTAACAGTGAAAACATAATGGAAATTATAAATCTTTTATTAATATTTAAATGGAATTTATAAATCTTTTATTAAGGTTTAAATGGAAATTTTCCAAAATAATTTTTTCCAATTTAATAGAATAAATCAGAATTGAAGGGAATTCGATTTAATAATAATCGAGATAAGCTTTTGTGAATGAAGACTGTTACTATATACGGAATGTAAAAAGGCTTTGTCGTTATTCCATTTATATCATTAGTCTGATACGGCAATTTAAATAGATTTTATATTGATTTGTTTTCCGTGTAAATTCCATTTTTATGGAAAATGATTTAGGTTTATCGTGAACTGTGTTTTAAAGGACATTGGTTCTTTAACCCAAGTAAGAACAGGATTTATTTCCTGAAATTTGGATAATCATTAAGTAATATTTTTTTTGATTAAAACATAACTAGAGTTTTAAATGAATCTTTAATTAGATTGAAATGAGAATGAGATAAATAGGTTGGGATGTGAAAATATAAATAAATAATTATTACGGTAACGTTCGTTAATCCCGACTAGTTGATAAACGTTAACATGGTTTAGAATTGTGAAAAGATAAAATAATTTTTTTTAAATGAGATACAAAGGAAGATTAAAGAATAAATTTAAGAAGAATTTATCTTTGATAAAATTACTGGGAACTTTTCCCTAATAATGTGAATATTTTATTAAAAGAATATTCTGAATTAGAATGAGGCGTATGATGTGTTTTTATAGCACTTGCTTATAAAATACGCGAATTATTCGGAAAGACCGGGTTTAACCCATTCTGAATAACTGATACGACGACCAAGAGTCGAAGATGAAGACGATGGTTGAATGTAACAACCCGGAAATTCTGAGCCAATTTAAAATTTTTATTTTGGCAATTTTAATGAATTTTGAATATTTAAAATGATATATTTTAAATAATAACGAAGAGAAATTTATTTTGAATAGAATCAGAACGTATATATTTATATAGATCGTCGTTAGAATATAATTATTTATTTTTAATTATAAAAGGAATTGAAAATGGCGTGGTAGTTCGAAAATTCGATTTCAACATTCAAATGAATGTACAGGATTCAAAATAAACCGGATTTTAGCGAAACAAAAAATATTAGAATCCATTTGAAAATATCTTTCCAACGAATCCGAAAAATTGAAATTTCAAAGCGGGAATCAAAAGTTATGTCCAATTGAAAATTCAGAATAGTCGCTATGGAATTCTGGCCCTTAAAAATGGAAATTTTGCAAACGACCTCGGTTTTAGACGAAACCACTTTTGTTGGATCCGGGATGTCAAGTTATCGCTAGATTCCAAAAATCGTAGTTTTTCAAATCAATATGTGAGTGTGGCGAAGGAAAATGCGTTTGACCAGTTTCAGTAGATTTTAATCGACTGGAAAATGACCATTTTTCAAACGATCTCAGAATTTGATGAAATTAGTTTTGTTAGGACCGTATCATCAATACGAAGCTAGAAATAATTTTTCAGGAATTTTTAAAGTTTGTATGTGGCCCCGGTAAATTGAAATGTGCGTTTAAATTGAATATATAAATATTTATATTTTAAATTCAACGGAAACTGATCATAACAACCGAATTGGGTTACGAAACATATCCCTTTGCATTCGGAATGGGGGTAATTAGTTATGGACGACAGGCGGTGGGTCTCGTTTTGAGGTCGAAATAAAAAGTTGCTTTTTGAATTTAAAATAATAAAATAATTATATTTTATATGAAGCCCCTCCCCTTTATACACTATCCCCCTCTCCCCTTTTTGAAGTCAACGCTCAGAATAGGTTTCAAAATAAAATGAAATAAAAACCCGCTAGCCTCGTTCGATCCAGTCGCTCCCCCCTCGATTCGCCTACCACCGGAGCGCCGCGTACCTCCTTTGACCTCCGCTAAGCCCCACGTCGATGACCCCTCCTCTCCTCGTTTCCGCCTCCATCCCCTTCCCCTCCTCTGTAAAGTCGCGAGCATCACAAGGCCACCCAAACCGCCTGAATCCGACCACTTGTGGCCTGCCATCCGCCCCTCCTCGATCATCGAGCCCTCCCATCTTCCATACCCGCGCAGCACTGGCCACCTCAGTCATCGAAGAACGCAACAACCCTCTTGTAACAACCCGTATTTCGATAACATGTTAAGACGAGAATCAAGGCAGAATTTAATTTTAAATTCTGAATCAAGTAAAACGGGCTATGCCATTGCGTTCGTCTCGGAAAAATACGCGAAATAGAGTCTGAGTTTTCGAGAATCGGAGTCCGTATGACCAAGTTATGGTCCGATGAATTTTTCAGAAAATTCAAGTTCAAAAACGAGTTCTAATTTCGAGAATCTGGCCTAGAAGGCTAGGCAGGAAAATTCCCGCCAGCCACCCCAAGTCGACATGGCTGTCGACTTGGGAGTCTACATGGCATGACCCAAGTCGACAGCCCTGTCGACTTGGGTGTCGACTTATGGTGGCCGGGCAGTTTTGCCTGGTGCACCTGTTTTCTGTTTTGGCTAGGTTTTTGGGCCTGGTCCGAAATCTGATGGTTCAGCTTGATCCTAGGGTTAATCCTAAGGCCCTAATCACTCCTAATCTCTATAAATAAGCCCTTAACCTACCCCTAAATCCTCATTATTCATTCATGCAACTAAACTATGGAAAAATTATTACTCTCATGGCCTCCACTCAAAACCCTAGCCTCCATCTTCTTGCCCAAAGTTTCTATCTTCATTTCTATGAGAGGTTTCATGATCATGTGAGTGTTAGAAAGTCTCTATGTTAGTATGAGAGCTTCTCAAGTTGATTTCAAGGCTAAAGCTTTGACCTTTGTTCATCAAGATGGGGTTTTTATTGATTTGGAGCTTTCATCTTTGGGTTTTTGGATGATGGCATGCATAGGCTTTGTCTCAATCTTTAATTTAATCGATTTGTGCCTTCATAGCAATGTAAGCCCTTTCCCTACTCTTAGATATTAACTATGAAGTTAAATGTTCATGTTGCAAGTTTGGGATTGATCATTAAGTATGATACATGCTATCATGTCATGCAAGTTTATGAAGTCATTATCTTGATCTTGTGGGCTAAAAGCTACAACCTTTATGTTGAAATGTTGCATTATGCAACATGAGAACCCTCATAACCTTTATGTCAACTTGCATATGAAGTCATAACCCTTATATGACGATATATGCGAGTTACTAGTCATCATTCCATGTCTTTTGTCACCATGATTCGCTTATGTGCCAAGTTTGGGTTTATGCATGTTTTTGAGGCTTAAGAATGTAACATGCAAGTTAATGAACACATTTGTGCCTCATTTGCCACCATGATTAACTTGTGGCTTAATATCCATTTTTTTCATGCCTTTGCCAAGTCTCTTCTTTTAATTCATTACGTTGTTGCGAACGTATATGCGAGTTTAAAAGCGTTGGGTTATGTTATGGGTAATTTCTAATGACATGAAAATATAACTTAAAAACATGACTTGAAATATAACATGGAAGTTGACATGTAAGTATGCTTTAAAATATGAAATTGGGAATTTACCTATTAAGTTAGGTCTACCCATACTATGGAATTGGGAATTTACCTATTGAGTTAGGTCTACCCATATTCTTAAGAAAACTTGAATATGAACATGACACTAGACTAAACATGAAAGTGACCAACTCGAGGTTGGGTTGAGTTTGCAACATAAAGCTACCCGGAACCGACCGGCATAACTAGTAGTTGCAAAAAATAGGACCCAATGTGAGAAGTTGGTCATGTTGTGCTTGAACCCGAGGTTAGACCAAGTTGTGGTGTAAAGCTACCCGGAACCAACCGGCTTAACTAGTAACCGCAACAAAGTCTAATGTGAGAGGTTAAGGTACATTGAATTAATTAATGCCACATAATAGGGTTAAGTTAATTTGATTAATGACTCTTAACCAAATATGACATGGACAAATGGGTTAAGTAATTTGATTAGGCTAATGATACTTAACAAAACATGACAAGGTTGGGTAGGTTAAGTAACTTGATTTGCCTAATGACACTTAACCATTTTTATACGACTAGTGGACGGGGTTAAGTTAACCAACACTTAACCAAACGAACACGTGAATTTGATACGGTTAATTAAGCTTTCCTAATTACACTTAACCGTATAATACAGCTAGGGGATGTGGTTAAGTTAACCAACACTTAACCAAACCAACACGTGAATTTGATACGGTTAATTAAGCTTTCCTAATTACACTTAACCGTATAATACAGTTAGGGGATGTGGTTAAGTTAACCTAGACTTAACCCATCCAATTCGGTGATTTTGAAGTGGTTAAGTTAACCAACACTTAACCAATCTAACTCGGTAATTTTGAAGTGATTAAGTAACCTATACTTAAACACTCCAACTCGGTTATTTGATAAGGTTAAGTTAACCAATACTTAACCAATCTAACGTGATAACATGATAAGGCTAAGTCACGAATCGTTTGAATACACTTGACCAATTTGACTCAGTAATTTGATAGGGTCAAGTTAATACATACTTAACCAACTTGAGCATGGTTTGTAGGGTTAAGTCTTGGACTTGGATACTTAGCCAATTTTGACATGATTTGTAGACGGGTTAAGTCATGAACTTAAGTGACACTTAATCCATTATATAAACCCTAGTTCGGAGAATTAGGTGGATAAACCGTAATTAACAGGGATAAAGGGAATGAGGCTAAGTGGTAAACCTTAGTTGAAGAATAACTAAGTAATAATTCTTAGTTAAGAAAATTTAGACCAGTTCATAGATAGATGAGTAACCTGATACGGTAGGTCATCGTTTAAGCACACGAGTAGGAGCAAGTTATCTGATTTAGATAAAGGCTCCAGCGAACTGGGTAACGAAGCAGCGGCTTCGGGGAACGTGAGGATATTCTTGGTATCCCTCTGTGAGCTGCCAGGTGATCATACTAGGCTCATGAGAGGTTAAGGTCTGCGTTAGAAGAACCAAGAGTATGCCTTGGTTGCTATACGAGCGACCTAAAGACAGGGATGGATAGGGGATAGTCGACGATACACGGTCGTGCCCTAGATAGCATTTCGTCAGGCTACCTACCATCTTTGGTCAAGCGTGTACGTACGGAAAGGCAGAGAACACCCAAATGACCATAATTGCTATCTAATTATGGTTGCGGTAAGGCTAGGATTGTGGGTTGGCCAGTAGTGTGTTCTCATACAGGATTTATCCTGTCTTGTCTTTCACTAGTTGAGGGAGTGGTCTCGTGGGACCATAGCCACGTATAGGAAAAACAGACCTTAGCATCTGCATCGGCAGATAAATCGAAAGCTCCCGACCGAGTCCTGTATTTCTTGATCTGCCCTGTGACAGAACTCGGATGGCACGATGTGATACATGTGCATACAGTCATGGAAAAATGATTCACGATGAATGCGTGGGAAAAAGGGCGCGGTTGACGGTTAGCGTAATTCCTAGTGGCCCTGGGTGGTTGAACCTAAACCGAAATACGAAAACGTGCAATAGGTAAGCATAATCACTAGTGGTCCTAGGTGGCATAAGTCCTAGTTGCACAAACGATGATTCATGTTGGGAAAGCCTAGCTAGGTCTAGGGTAACAGTCCAAACGAGCTTAAGGATCATGGAATTACATTGGAGTAGTATAGAACCTCATGGGAAAGCCCGTACAATCTACGGAAAGGAACTGAACATTTACATGGAAAGAAACATACGAGTTGAGTAACCTATAAATGCGATATATTAGGTTGACATGAACCATTACACGACTTTTGAGTAAGGGTCATTCATGGTTAACACATGATACGGTGGGGATACTAGTATGGTGGGTGCAGAGCTAAAATACAGGATAGATACCATGGGACGTTATACATGATAGATATCTTGGGGATATTATACTTGATAGGAACCTGACGATGGGATACCTTGTTTTATCTTGACATCGTAATTTATCATGACACCTTAGTTTATCCGAGTTCAGTAGTTCATCCTGTTATTTTGATTTAGCTTATCTATCTTGTCATCATGCTTAAGTTCATCTCAGTTTCTCATGTCAGTTAACTTTACTAGTTTTTATGCTGATAGTAGATAGGGCTTACTCAGTCTTTTTGACTGACCCGTTTTGTTTCGCTTCTTGTCTTCCGTTTACCCCCCCCCCCCCCAGGTTTCAGGGAGGAAATACTGTTGTTTAATTCGGACTTCTTCTGCTTGAAGGTCATCATGGATGGCTTGGACTTTTCTTGGCTATGGCTACTTTACTGTTTTACTTGGGGAATAATTTTCGAAAATGTCTTTATGCTTCTTTACTATTGCAAGACAGGTTTTGATGTACTCTGATGTAAAAGGCTTTAGACCTTATTTATTCATGTTATGAAAGTTTGATTTTACTTCAGCTATTTTATATGTTCTGTCTTGTGATATTTCTGTGCATGTTTACCAATAATGCCCCTCTAAAGCTAGTGCATTCCTTTGCGAGTGACCCTAGCGGAGGCGGGGTGTTACACGTGGTATCAGAGCAGAAGGTTACCAGACTGGGCAAAAAGTTTTTAAAGACCTTCTGAAAACTATTTGAAAATCGTTTACAAAGAAGCATTTTTCAAGAAAGTTTTCTTTTAAAAGAAAAAGGCTATTCCCCAAAGGCCATTAGCACTATCCTTGTTTCCTTAATTAAATCTCTTTTCCTTTCTTTCCTCCATCTGTAGTCACAGTGGTTTTAACTGCTACTAGTCTTTTCTATCTACGAAAGTGCTTTCCATACGATGGAGGTGGTTCTCGAGAGACCAGTGGCCGCGTTATAAGAAAGGATAGTGAGAAAGAGGATAAAGGATACGAGCTTAAGGATGAGCAACTTGTTGGTATGGCTTAGTCCTCAAAGGAGGGAGAAAGATGAACAATGAAACCCATGACGAGAGAATACCTTTGGCATGGTAAAACATGGCGGATAGTTAAGTATTATGGGACAAGGACAAGATCATCGGGAGGGCAATAGTATGCTCTCATTTCTAGGGTACCTCGGAAGAAGGGTAACGATCTTGTTAAAGGTTTAGCTTTTCTTCTCTATCATCCCGTTAGGACTTCGTTTTTCATATCGTTTAAGTCTGCTTCGATAGTTGAGTCTCTGCACCTTAAGTACTAGCGTAATAGAGAATCCCATTTTTGTCTCAAAGTCCTATTGGAGAATCAGTCCATTTATACATGACTTGTTTGGATTTGAGAATGTCTATGCCAAGTGTTGAGTTTGGAAATAATGCTTATGTTTATAAGCTATGGATGGATTCTAGGGATGAAGTGGTTATCCAGTAGGGGGTGCCACTCTCGGTTTTGATAGGAGGGTAGTTAGACCTTTTGACTAGCCTTGGTAATACCCTCGAAGTATCGTGTAACCTTTTTGAGGTTCTGTCATGACTAGTTACTTAGAATCCCTTGACGCCTTTATTGGAAATTTGAAGCCCGATCGAGTGTTGTTCGCCGATAAGACGGATGGTTTACTTCATTTATGCATGGGTTATAGAGATCACCCTAGTAAGTGCGCTTGATAACCTGGTTGACATCTGTTTACTTTGAAGAGAAAGTTATTCTACATGGAATACCTTATAGTATATAAACGAGATCCAAGATTCACTAGTGAATTTTGGAAAGTTTGCATGAGATCATGAGTACGCAGTCATCTTTGCGCCAAGTATTCTAGAAAAAGGATAAGTGCAAGTGGAACGAGAGGCGACGAAGAAATGAGTTCCAGCTCATGTTATGGAAACAGGAAATAAGAAGCTATGAAATCGCGAAGTTAAAAGACGGTCAAGGCACAATGGAATTAAGCTCAAGGAAATACGACTTTGATGGTCAAAGACTAGATGCGCGCATGATATCTCTTTTTGGGAGTATATCCTTGATCCCTGTTTTCTGTAGAGCTTACTTGTAGGCTATCTTTTGTGGACATCCTCTCGGTCCTATTTTCTGTTACAAACCCCGTAAGGAGTTTGTCTTGTTTATCTTCTCGACCCTGTTTCAGGGAATCCTAGGTAGATCCCTATGGATGTAAACATGTATTTGAAACATGTTATGATTGATATGGTTGCAAGTGGTTGCTCGTGGATGCGCGAATACACATTAGATACTAGCTCGACTCGGTCACATTTCATATTGCATATGCACGAGTATTTATACTTGTTTATGGATGAAATCGAATGTATTATCATGCGGTTGTTGCATATGAATGAATGATTGTGCACGCATATAGTATCTATATGACTAGGACTATTTGCATACATGTTGGATTCATGGCACTATACATATTTTGCATTAGAAAGATTATTCAGGCCTGATCATTAGCATTAGCTAAGGAACATGTACACACACGTTTTGCATATATTCATACAGCATTAGAAATCATCTAAGGACAATGGTTGCTTGTGGATGATGTTTTGAGTAGATGAATGATGGATGGTAGGATATGTTCTTCCTAACTTGGAGATTTCGGGGACGAAATCCTAAAAGGTGGGGAGAATGTAACAACCCGTATTTCGATAACATGTTAAGACGAGAATCAAGGCAGAATTTAATTTTAAATTCTGAATCAAGTAAAACGGGCTGTGCCATTGCGTTCGTCTCGGAAAAATACGTGAAATAGAGTCTGAGTTTTCAAGAAGCGGAGCCCGTATGACCAAGTTATGGTCCGACGAAGTTTTCAGAAAATTCAAGTTCAAAAACGAGTTCTAATTTCGAGAATCTGGCCTAGAAGGCTAGGCGGGAAAATTCCCGCCAGCTACCCCAAGTCGACAGGGCTGTCGACTTGGGAGTCGACATGGCATGACCCAAGTCGACAGCACTGTCGACTTGGGTGTCGACCTATGGTGGCCGGGCATTTTTGCCTGGTGCACCTGTTTTCTGTTTTGGCTAGGTTTTTGGGCCTGGTCCGAAATCTGATGGTTCATCTTGATCCTAGGGTTAATCCTAAGGTCCTAATCACTCCTAATCTCTATAAATAAGCCCCTAACCTACCCCTAAATCCTCATTATTCATTCATGCAACTAAACTATGGAAAAATTATTACTCTCATGGCCTCCACTCAAAACCCTAGCCTCCATCCTCTTGCCCAAAGTTTCTATCTTCATTTCTATGAGAGGTTTCATGATCATGTGAGTGTTAGAAAGTCTCTATGTTAGTATGAGAGCTTCTCAAGTTGATTTCAAGGCTAAAGCTTTGACCTTTGTTCATCAAGATTGGGTTTTTATTGATTTGGAGCTTTCATCTTTGGGTTTTTGGATGATGGCATGCATAGGCTTTATCTCAATCTTTAATTTAATCGATTTGTGCCTTCATAGCAATGTAAGTCCTTTCCCTACTCTTAGATATTAACTATGAAGTTAAATGTTCATGTTGCAAGTTTGGGTTTGATCATTAAGTATGATACATGCTATCATGTCATGCAAGTTTATGAAGTCATTATCTTGATCTTGTGGGCTAAAAGCTACAACCTTTATGTTGAAATGTTGCATTATGCAATATGAGAACCCTCATAACCTTTATGTCAACTTGCATATGAAGTCATAACCCTTATATGATGATATATGCGAGTTACTAGTCATCATTCCATGTCTTTTGTCACCATGATTCGCTTATGTGCCAAGTTTGGGTTTATGCATGTTTTTGAGGCTTAAGAATGTAACATGCAAGTTAATGAACACATTTGTGCTTCATTTGCCACCATGATTAACTTGTGGCTTAATATCCATTTTTGTCATGCCTTTGCCAAGTCTCTTCTTTTAATCCATTACGTTGTTGCGAACGTATATGCGAGTTTAAAAGCGTTGGGTTATGTTATGGGAAATTTCTAATGACATGAAAATATAACTTAAAAACATGACTTGAAATATAACATGGAAGTTGACATGTAAGTATGCTTGAAAATATGAAATTGGGAATTTACCTATTAAGTTAGGTCTACCCATACTATGGAATTGGGAATTTACCTATTGAGTTAGGCCTACCCATATTCTTAAGAAAACTTGAATATGAACATCACACTAGACTAAACATGAAAGTGACCAACTCAAGGTTGGGTTGAGTTTGCAACATAAAGCTACCCGGAACGGACCGGCCTAACTAGTATTTGCAAACAATAGGACCCAATGTGAGAAGTTGGTCATGTTGTGCTTGAACCCGAGGTTAGACCAAGTTGTGGTGTAAAGCTACCCGGAACCAACCGGCTTAACTAGTAACCGCAACAAAGTCTAATGTGAGAGGTTAAGGTACATTGAATTAATTAATGCCACATAATAGGGTTAAGTTAATTTGATTAATGACTCTTAACCAAATATGACATGGACAAATGGGTTAAGTAATTTGATTAGGCTAACGATACTTAACAAAACATGACAAGGTTGGGTAGGTTAAGTAACTTGATTTGCCTAATGACACTTAACCATTTTTATACGACTAGTGGACGGGGTTAAGTTAACCAATACTTAACCAAACCAACACGTGAATTTGATACGGTTAATTAAGCTTTCCTAATTACACTTAACCGTATAATACAGTTAGGGGATGTGGTTAAGTAAACCAACACTTAACCAAACCAACACGTGAATTTGATACGGTTAATTAAGCTTTCCTAATTACACTTAACCGTATAATACAGTTAGGGGATGTGGTTAAGTTAACCTAGACTTAACCCATCCAATTCGGTGATTTTGAAGTGGTTAAGTTAACCAACACTTAACCAATCTAACTCGGTAATTTTGAAGTGATTAAGTAACCTATACTTAAACACTCCAACTCGGTTATTTGATAAGGTTAAGTTAACCAATACTTAACCAATCTAACATGATAACATGATAAGGCTAAGTCACGAATCGTTTGAATACACTTGACCAATTTGACTCAGTAATTTGATAGGGTCAAGTTAATACATACTTAACCAACTTGAGCATGGTTTGTAGGGTTAAGTCTTGGACTTGGATACTTAGCCAATTTTGACATGATTTGTAGACGGGTTAAGTCATGAACTTAAGTGACACTTAATCCATTATATAAACCCTAGTTCGGAGAATTAGGTGGATAAACCGTAATTAACAGGGATAAAGGGAATGAGGCTAAGTGGTAAACCTTAGTTGAAGAATAACTAAGTAATAATTCTTAGTTAAGAAAATTTAGACCAGTTCATAGATAGATGAGTAACCTGATACGGTAGGTCATCGTTTAAGCACACGAGTAGGAGCAAGTTATCTGATTTAGATAAAGGCTCCAGCGAACTGGGTAACGAAGCAGCGGCTTCGGGGAACGTGAGGATATTCTTGGTATCCCTCTGTGAGCTGCCAGGTGATCATACTAGGCTCATGAGAGGTTAAGGTCTGCGTTAGAAGAACCAAGAGTATGCCTTGGTTGCTATACGAGCGACCTAAAGACGGGGATGGATAGGGGATAGTCGACGATACACGGTCGTGCCCTAGATAGCATTTCGTCAGGCTACCTACCATCTTTGGTCAAGCGTGTACGTACGGAAAGGCAGAGAACACCCAAAAGACCATAATTGCTATCTAATTATGGTTGCGGTAAGGCTAGGATTGTGGGTTGGCCAGTAGTGTGTTCTCATACAGGATTTATCCTGTCTTGTCTTTCACTAGTTGAGGGAGTGGTCTCGTGGGACCATAGCCACGTATAGGAAAAACAGACCTTAGCATCTGCATCGGCAGATAAATCGAAAGCTCCCGACCGAGTCCTGTATTTCTTGATCTGCCCTGTGACAGAACTCGGATGGCACGATGTGATACTTGTGCATACAGTCATGGAAAAACGATTCACGATGAATGCGTGGGAGAAAGGGCGCGGTTGACGGTTAGCGTAATTCCTAGTGGCCCTGGGTGGTTGAACCTAAACCGAAATACGAAAACGTGCAATAGGTAAGCATAATCACTAGTGGTCCTAGGTGGCATAAGTCCTAGTTGCACAAACGATGATTCATGTTGGGAAAGCCTAGCTAGGTCTAGGGTAACAGTCCAAACGAGCTTAAGGATCATGGAATTACATTGGAGTAGTATAGAACCTCATGGGAAAGCCCGTACGGTCTACGGAAAGGAACTGAACATTTACATGGAAAGAAACATACGAGTTGAGTAACCTATAAATGCGATATATTAGGTTGACATGAACCATTACACGACTTTTGAGTAAGGGTCATTCATGGTTAACACATGATACGGTGGGGATACTAGTATGGTGGGTGCAGAGCTAAAATACAGGATAGATACCATGGGACGTTATACATGATAGATATCTTGGGGATATTATACTTGATAGGAACCTGACGATGGGATACCTTGTTTTATCTTGACATCGTAATTTATCATGACACCTTAGTTTATCCGAGTTCAGTAGTTCATCCTGTTATTTTGATTTAGCTTATCTATCTTGTCATCATGCTTAAGTTCATCTCAGTTTCTCATGTCAGTTAACTTTACTAGTTTTTATGCTGATAGTAGATAGGGCTTACTCAGTCTTTTTGACTGACCCGTTTTGTTTCGCTTCTTGTCTTCCGTTTCCCCCCAGGTTTCAGGGAGGAAATACTGTTGTTTAATTCGGACTTCTTCTGCTTGAAGGTCATCATGGATGGCTTGGACTTTTCTTGGCTATGGCTACTTTACTGTTTTACTTGGGGAATAATTTTCGAAAATGTCTTTATGCTTCTTTATTATTGCAAGACAGGTTTTGATGTACTCTGATGTAAAAGGCTTTAGACCTTATTTATTCATGTTATGAAAGTTTGATTTTACTTCTGCTATTTTTATTTATATTTATTTTCGTTTATGTAAGGTAATGGACTTTATAAGATAAAAATCAGTTTTAGGAAAAGAAAGAGAATTGATTTTTCTAAAGAAAAAGCTTAGATTTTTATATAGGAAAAGTTGAGATTTTAATTTGTTAAAAATAAGATTTTCAACATGAAAAAGAAATGATTTTTGATTATATAAAAATACGTTTTTATATAAGGTGCAGCGATATAAAACATACGATTTTTATCCATGAAGTAATATAGTAAAATATGATTTTTATATAGTATAGATAATAAAAATATGATTTTTATATAGTATAGATAATAAAAATATAATTTTTATAAAGTAGAGAATATAAAAATACGATTTTTATATGCGTAGCGAAATAAAAATCTAATTTTTATTATATATATAGTGAAATAAAAATGTGATTTTTATAGCGTAGAAATAAAAATGTGATTTTTATTGTGGGCAGTGTGAATAAGATTGCGATGGAATTGACCGAAAGCAGAACAGAATCCAACCGTTCAGAAATAGAGAATGGAGGAGTGAAACCCTCGGTGAGAACTCCTCACTTTTATTTTTATTTCTAGTTTTAAATATATAATAGGATGCAGATGGTGCTTAGTAGCACCCGACACCCGTCGTCCACAGACTATGGATGACTTGTTTGTTTGATTGCTATGTTGTGAAATTTGATTGTGTGTTGTGGAATGAAATAAAATATTTTATAGTGGAAAATATTTTATAGTTAAAAATATGATTTTTAACGTGTGTATAAAATAAATAGTAATAAACAAATCGGACGATTTGTTTATATACACTGGTTTAACTGATATTGATTAGGACGATAAATTTTATGCATCGCCCAACTGCACAAATAAAAATCTGTGTTTGTTGATTTGAAACCCCACACGGGTATTGGGATGATATTTGACATACACTAATCCCGATTGTTTAGTTTTATGTCAATCGATGGGTTGACAGACTGTGCAAGCGTGAATTATTTATATTTAATGCTTATGCAGTTGTGTGATGCACTCTGGATGATGATTGATGATTTATCGTTGTTGTTATATACATGTGTTGTAGGGAATCCATATAATTAACGTTATATGGTAATTGATTGGGCCTTATTCCAATTTGGAAAATAAGGAATATTATAGAAATAAATTCATGTGTTGAATAGAATAAATTCATATATTGAATAGAATAAATTCATGTGTTGAATAGAATAAATTCATGTGTTGAATAAAAGCCGTGTTGATTAGATTGACACCACTTGGACGTGAACGATATTTATATCGATTTTATTCATTTTTATAATGGATATAGAAAAGGAAGTGATTTCAAAATATAACGTTTTGAAAATATTATCATTTATAGATTAATGATAAGTTATATTCAATTTTGATTAGAAATTGAATATGAAGTTGAAATCGTTTTGAAAAAGAATTTAAAACGATTTATAAAATACGTTTTGAAAGGAAATCAACGAAATTATATAATATATATATTATATATATATAACGGCCCGAATAGAACGCTCCGCGTTGCGGCAGTTCGTTAATTTCGACCATTGACTTCGAATGGACGTTGCGGGAGATCCGACCATCGGATTCTCCTAAAACTGGAACCGTTGGGTTCGTATCGAAAAGATCCTTCTAACGAATATTAGAGATTTGAAATCTAACAGTTGGATTTGGAATTATGTTCAAATCAAATTTGGAAAAGGCCGCTGTAAGTGCAGTTCGATGGCCGTTGATGGAAATCGACTGTACGGGCCTTGATAAAATTATTAAAAATATTAATAATTTGTGTAAAATAATAAGAACGATTTGTGGAGAACTAGGATGAAAATTCCACATTTGGAAAGATAAAAATAGATTTTATCGAAAAGAACTAGTTATTAACTAGAAAAATAATCCAATATTTTTAAATAAATAAAATGGATTGAGATGTGGTTTTATTATAACCAGAAATTTCAAATATAAGAATTGAAATGGATTTGAATCGAAATTATCTTTGGAATATTTCGATATTGGATTCCGTGATTATATGGATATTGTGGAGGAATTTGAAAGATATATTTATCGTTATTCCAATACGATATTTGTTGATTTCGGAATTTGATATTGAATATGAGCCGATAGTTTTTCTATTTACAGCCTTGTATTTAATATCAAATTGGATTTAGGGTTTGTCGTGAACTGTGTTTAAAAGGAATTAGTTCTTTAACCTGAGTAAAAGCAGGATTAATTTCCAAAAAGTAGAACAATCAATATGAAATGATTTTAGAGATGAAACCAATTGGGGTTTGAATAAATCTTTAATTAGATTTGAATGAATGAATGGTGATTAAATTTACCAAAACAAGTGACGTGATTAAACAAAATTTACTTAGTTGTTGATATTGGTTGTGGTTGATTGATTGTTTGGATGGCGCTCGTCCAGTTTATGAGCAGAATATGCTTTTACATTTAGCATTGGGTTGGGTAAAGATATCTGTGTGCTAACACCTTGTGAAACACTTCATGATTTGACGATAAGGTGTTTAGCGATGTTGTGTTCATTTCAAATTTAATGAATTATTGTGAAATGATATATTTTTCTTAAGTGAAAAGAAATATATTCCCGATTTGGGACAGGGAATGTTTTATAGAAATTTTTATACAATAGAAAGGATTTTGAGGCCTAAACCCGATGATTTCTAAAATGATTTAGAAATGTATTATGTTTTACATTATGGTTCAATGCGTATTCGATTAGTTGCTATTGATAACATATCTGTTTGGTGGCGGAGAATTTATTCTCTTGCTTAATACCCTTCTTTGAGACGTACAAGCTCAAAGGTTATGTGATTAATAGTGACTGATCGTATGTGTGAATTACTGATGTGAAGTACTATATTTTGAAAGTGCTTGTGATTACTATGTTGTGAAATGGTTTTTCCCTACTTCGGGATATGAAATGATTTAGTATGTGGCTAAAGATTCGGGTAACCCTGAGACTAAAAGTATGGGTGAGAGGGCGGTGTATGCTCTCCATGTGTGGGAGGTGCATCGTCGGTGTAGCCTGCTCCTATGTGGGGTAGGTGCACATTTATATATATCGAGTTGCTAGGTGCGTACCCTTTGTCTTATCGATGGGGAGCACAATATTTGGTTGCATACTTGTTTGTATGCATTGTTATGTTTTGGAATTCATATTTCCAAATGATTTGATTTGAGATCCCGAAGTGAAATCTACTTTGATATAGAAAGCTAGATATGAATTTCAAGTGACTTGAAATAGAAATCGGGAAATAAAGTCCAAAGGAATAATTTCTGTAAATTGAATTGGATTTAGAAAATCTAAGTGTGTTGATTAATCTAAATGGGTAGATTGAGATATTGCAAGTTGATTGATGCATAGTAGATCCATATCTATATTACCGATTGTTGTTTATACACTGGCATTCATAGGGGTAAACTCGTTCCGCGTTAGCGGCGTGGTCCTGTGATTTGTCATATTATTAAATAAGTTAATTATAACTGTTTAAAGTTTCTCACACTAGTCCCATGACTGAGCTGTAGTTTTCTTTTCCCTTGTGAACTCGGGTGCCCCTATTTTCCACACGGGCAGTCGAGTAGTTTTATTTTGCAGATATATTGAGCAGGATTCTGGAATGAAGCTTTAAGCTGTGTCCAGACATTTATAGTCTTTCGCTGTTTTAGTTTATTTGTTTCTGTTGTATTGTATTACATTTATTGTAAAATCATCTTTCGCTGTAGTATTATATTTCGATATACTCTGATATTCTGTACTCTGATGTTATATTATTATGATGTTTAGAAAAGTCTTCTGTTATTTGTTCTGATGTGTTGTATGCCCAGAGTTAGCGTATGCGGGATTCGAACGGTCTTGGTCGATTTAGCGATCGATTAGGTCCGAGCGAAATCCGTGCTGTTACATTGAAGATCAGAGTTCTTCACATCGTTTGGGTGATTACTGATGTCTTGATTGGGCCGTACACCCAAAGACAAGGGAATAAGCGGTGATCGTCCAAACATACTTGGAGATCGACGGATATGCGAGGACCTCTCTCCTGTATTGGACATATGGGACAAGGAATAAGGTGCCTCCGGTTTCATTCAAACCCAAAACGGACTTGTAAATGGATGGTATGTCTGACGTTGTATTCCTTTATGCTGTATTTGTTGATCTCTGCTAAATATATATCTGTTTGGTGGTGGAGAATTTATTCTCTTGCTTAACACCTTTCTCTGAGACATACGAGCTTAGAGGTTATATATTGAAAGAAATCAACGGATTGTTATGGAATGAGAATGTGGCATGTTAAGATGCCAATGATCAAGGCTTTTGTTGAAAAGCAGAGCCTTGTGGATGATGATCAAAGCACGGCTTATCTTGGCATAGCTTTGTGTATACGTTACTTCGCCAGCCTCACACCCCGGTATGGACCAGAAACGGGAGAGGACTGCAGGGAGAACATATGTTTCTTTCTAGCTAGGAGTGGTCACTACACCATATTAGCCAATTTGGCACACAACGTTGCGGGGATAAAATACGGTTTATAGTCGTATCATATTTGATAGGTCTTAGAGCCGTAGCAAACTACATTTTGCGATCCGCACCACCCAAAACACCATAAATCTGACCGCCTATTGGGGATGCTCCAGGTCGGTTAATTTGACACGGCCTTTGGCCAAATCTAATTTGTATCATATTGTGCACCCCTTCAGGCACTCCAAACACAAATTTTGGCCGCTCCCTTTTCCTTTGTTTTAGTTTAATGGTGACCGAAAACCCAAATTAGGGTTTTCGATTGGTGACCAAATGGTGCCTCTACCTTTCTCTAGAATCTCCTCCTCCGGCAGAGATGATTCGATTTGTGTGTCTCCAGCTTTGCACTGGTCAGATCACTGGCATCACTGGCACCAATGATCGACCAACGCAAAGCTAGAGACCCCAAATTTGGGTAATTTGAAGATTGTGGAGTGGACTTTGGGTAATTCCGATGTGCTAATCAACTTATTCTTAATTTGTATCATTGCATTCAGGTAATTCTTTTTACTTGTCCATATTATCTTAATGTCACTCTCAAGGACGAAGCCAGGATTTTAATTTCCGCCAGGCTAAGTAAAAGATTAATTAAAATAGGAGTGATCTTGATTATAATAACATCATTCACAAAGTAGATTTGGGGATAAGAAAAAACATTTGTACTTGTAGGCAAATGAAATTTCGATAACCACATTTACTTGGTTCTTCACAGAGTAGATTTGGGGATGTAGTTGGGTTGGCAGTTTTATGTGCTTTTTTGAAAAACATAGAAGATTGAAACAGGATCTCCTATCTTGAAATGTAAGAAAACCATGCAGGCAGCCAAGTTGCATTGTTTCTGTTCTATGTGTAATAATAGATAGATGGAGTTCAAGGTGTACAACCCTTCATGTAATATAAGAAGTTGTTAGTGTTTTGAACCGTATAATAGGTTATAACTATGCAGTAAAACCTTAATTGTGCAGGGTCTGCTGGATTGGGACTTCTGTCATGGTACTTAGCAGGAAAAATCAGAGCATTTTTGATATAAACTTCAGGTAATATCTCGCTTTTTTCCATCCCCTCATCTCGGATACACTACATTAGCTAGATTAGGGTGATAGAATAGAAATGGCAAGGCTATAGCAATGTTATATCTACAATATTGCAGCCAAGTGACAAGGAGAATTATAATGAGTTTGTGGTTTAATACTTTTAGAGCGAATTAGTGAGTCATTACGTGAAAATCATGTTTGCGGAGATTTTGGAGAATGAAAAATAAACTGGTTCAAAGCAAAGGAATTGTTTTGGAGAATGAAATCATGTCATGTAGCATTACATAAACATGTTATACATATAATTGACAAATATGCATACACGAATACGAAGACACGATATGCCCTTCACTGTTATCAGTACGAACACAAAGACACGATATTTGTGTGCAATCAGGCATAATATTACTTCTTTTTTCCTGTAGATTTTGGGCGCTTTTGTGTTGATGGAACTCAGGCGCTGGCTATCACGATTCAGTTTTACTGCCAATCATCAGGTTGGCCTTTTATGTTTTTGTTTTAAACTGTGTACATAGTAACATATATAAATATTTATGCTGTTATATATAAAACTTTATGATCAGCATCATGAGCAAGCTTATTCTCATAGTAGTACTGCTTTGATTTATAGCAAACACATGGATTTCATCGGCATTGATCAGCACGTACGCTCAATCTTCCCAGCCTCGACTAGAGTTATATATATCATGTTGATCATATGTTTTTACTTCTTTTTTTTAGTTCGTACTGTTATGAAAATCTTTGACAGTTTCCTTTGTATATGTTAGTATTTTATACATTGTGTTCGTGTTATGAAAAATCTTGTAAATGCTTTGAGTATATATATATATAATATAAATTGCGTTATTCTTGTGTATAAATTGTGGTATATATGCTGTGTTATATGAAAAATATGTGCTATAGTTTCTGTATATACATACATATATATATATGCATATATATAAATATGTGCACACACAGATATAATTCGATAATGCCGTGTCAGAATACAACTTAGATATGGCTATAAGCCATATGTTATTACTTATGAGATACGGTTTGTAGCCGTATCTAAAAATTTAACACGCCGTTTTTTGATACGGCTATTGGCCATGTTTAAGAGCCTTAAATACGGCTAAAAACACAGCTTAATCGACATATATGGTGTAGTGGGTGTTATGGAATGAGGTGCCTCGGATATTGAGTCCGTAGTGGCTTAGATTTTATGCCCCATAGGGTAGGGAAACGTAGTGTTTAGGCATCACTAATCCAATAAAGTATATGTGGAGCAGCCCTGAAGATCCAAGGTGCCGTTGCGGCTGATCCTGAGACATGAGCTAGATTGTCTCGAATCCGGTAAGGACGATCCCTTGCCTTGGTTCATAGATGGAAATACAACTTCTGAAACGACATCATGCGGTTTTGATTGTAGAACTAGTATGGTGACATGACATATGGTACCGATGCCGTCTGTGATTGATACATTTATATTTTGATGTTGTTTTAAACACTTTGCACTTATAGTAATAATAATAAAAGATGAAATTTCGCGTACCAAGCATGTTTGGGTTTTATATGGGAAAACTCTATCCTCCGGCTTGCGTTGCAATGTGTGATGGGTCCTGAGTCTTATAATAGCTTCATTTTTCAAAAAGCATTGCATTATTTTATTTTAAACTAAGATTCATGCAGAGTAAACCCATTCCGTGTTTTACGGCATGGTCCCATGATTTCCTAACTTTTAAAATAAAGATTAATAACTGTTTTAGTTCTCACACCAGTCCCATGACTGACCTGGAGTTTATTGTTATAACCTAAACTTTGGGTGCCCATATTTCCCACACGGGAAGCTAGTAATTTTGGTTTTGCAGATATTATATTCACAGGATTCCGGTTTACAGCTGAAACGATATTCAGAATGCTCTTTATCCATGTATTCCTTCGAGTTGTGTTACATATTATTTCCGCTGCTATGTAAATTATTTTAAATCTCTGATATTTATTAAATGTATATTATTCAATTTTACTCTGCTATATTCTTGTACTCTCATGTAACTGTTATAATAGCAAAGAAATGTTCTTCTATTAGTGTTCTGATTTGACTTGTTCTCAATTCAATCCGGGCTTTCCTTTACGGGGAAGTTTGGGTGTTTCAGCTGGTATCAGAGCTTTGGTTTATAGAGCTCGAGATTAAGAAACATTAGAACAAAATAAAAGAATTCATCAGAGATTGGATTAGTAATATCTAATGAGAATGACTCGTTAGAGATGGGATCATAAGTATCCTAGAACGGGTTTCAAAGAGTGTTATTTAAAAAAATAAAACAAATTTAGTTTTGAGAATTTTATCCTAAAATACGTATTTGAGTATATTATTTTATTTTAATTTGGGCAATAGAGTACATAAAGATTTTGAATATACGCGTAATTAACGTGTATTCGAAGTTTTAATATATTGGATAGACATAGAATCACACTCTAGTCACCCAGGGGTAATTCTGATGATTGATGCATCATCAACAGAATTTATGTTCGAGTTTCGAAGGTGGGATATCTATATATTTCCAATTGACTGGTGTGAGTACCAAAACTTAGTTAGAGTTTATTGTTGTGTTTGCACTAAAATATGATTTTTGACTATATATAAAAGTTATATATATATATTTGAAAAGTTAATCAACTAATTGATTGTTAGTTGTGATGTTTGATTATTAATTTGACTAATTAAAATTTTTGGAATGATAATTAATTTAACCAATAGGAAAATGAAAGGTAAAATAAGCCAGAATGAAAGTTGAGTTGGTTAATTAAACAACTTTCGGCTCCGTTCCTTTTCGAGGACGAAAAGATCTTAAGTGGGGGAGATTATAACAACCCGAAAATTCTGAACCAATTTAAAAATTTTATATTGGCTATTTTAATGTATTTTGAATATTTAAAATGGTTTATTTTAAATAATAACGAGTAAAATTTATTTTAATTGAAGTTAGAACATAAAAATTTATTTTAATTATAAAAGGAGTTTGAAATGGCGCGGTAGTTTGAAAATTTGATTTTAAACTTTAACTGAATGTACAGGATTCAAAATAAATCGGATTTCAATAAAACCAAAAATATTTAAATTTGTTTAACAACATCTTTCTAACGAATATGAAAAATCCAGATTTCATAGCAAGAATTGAAAGTTATGTCCAATTTTAAATTTAAAATAGCCGCTATAGAATTTATATATATATTTTAATATAATATATAGCCATTTAACAAACGACCTCCGTTTTCGATGAAATCACTTTTATTGGATCTGGAATGCTAATTTATTGCTAGATTCAAATTTCCATAATTTTTGGAATTAATATGTGGGCATGGTCAATTTAAACGTGTTTTGTCAATTTTAAACAAATTGAATCGACCAGAAAATGACCATTTTTCAAACGGTCTCCAAATTCAACGAAATTAATTTTGTTAGGACCGTATCATCAAAACATAGCTAGATTTATTTTTTGGCAATTTTTGGAGTCAGTATGTGGCCTCGGTAAATTAAAATGTATGATCAAATTAAATAATTAAATGATTTATAATTTAGTTTGAAGAAACAAGTTGAAAACGATCGAGTGGGCTGATGAGACCTAGTCCATTGTGTTCAGAATAGGGATATTTGGCTAGAGGCAACATTTTTTGGCTGGATTTGGAGTTATTAGGAATTAACGGGTTTTTCTGTAAATTAGAGAATTAATTAATATAATATATTAAATACAGGATTACAAAACCCTAGTCCCCGTTATAATCTTTCAGCCCGCCGCTACAAGAATCAATGGCCGATTTCTTCAATTCTTTCTCCCCTCTTTTCTCTAAATCTACGCTATATTTCTTGAATCCTCCTAAACGAAAATCAATGAGCAAGGTGAGACCTAGGTATTGAACGGCTATGGTGGATTTAGTTTTTTGTTTAGCTAGAATTTCTAGGTCAAATATGGGGCGTTCGGGTTTGATTTTGGAGGGCTAGAGGACATCGACTTCGTCACTGGTCATGGAGGGGGACGACGGCTTGTAAGGGAGCGGTGTGATGATTCTCGATCAACTTTCAGTGGCCTTCTGGTGCTCACGCAGGTTGACTTCGATTTTGAAGGAATGGGTTTGGTGTTACGTGTTTTGTCCAAATAGAAGAAGAGAGATTAGCGGCCTATGTTTTGTAATTTAAAACTAATGAGGTAATTAGTGAAATAACATTATTTTAATAATGTGATTTATGTTTTAAAACATCATGGCCTTATTTAAAAAAATATAAAATAGTATTGTTTTAAAATATAAAATAGTATTGCTTTAAAATATAAGATATCATTGTTTTTAAACATAAAATTAACATTGTTTTATAAATAAAATTAACATTGTTTTGTGAAATAAAATAGCAAATGTTTTAAAATAAAATAGCAAATGTTTTAAAATAAAATAGCAAATGTTTTAAAATAAAATATCAAATGTTTTAAAATAAAAGAGAAAATGTTTTAAAATAAATTAGCAAATGTTTTAAAATAAAATTAGCAAATGGTTTATAAATATAAACATCGAGTAAAAATAAGATTTTTATAGAAATGGTTTTAGTATAAAAATATGATTTATTATATATATATATATAATTTAGATTTTTAAAATGTGATTTATTTCTCTGAAATTGTTTAAATTAAAATATAATTTCTAATATGAAAAGCATGACTTAAAAATATGGTTTTAAAAATAAAAATAGATTTGTTTTAAAAATAAAAATAGATTTGTTTTAAAAATAAAAATGGAATTGTTTTTCGAAAAAAAATAGCATTGTGATTATTATAGAAAAAGCATTGCATAAAAAATTGAATTTTTATTTATATATATAACCTTGTTTTTAAATGTAATTTATGTATACGCATAGCATAGTTTTTAAATTATATATAATGGCATTTTTTTTAAATTATCAATAGCATCGTCAAAAATGTGATTTTTTTTTATGTATACCGCGTGAAACAAATTATAATGGAACTGTCTGGGAACAAAGCAGAATTCAAACCGACCCGTAAAGAATGACGGAGTGGAAACCAAAGGTGAGAGCTCTTCACTAAAAATTCTGCATAGTTATTTATTTATTTTCATAATTAGAAAATACATAGTAATCATTATAAATTGTATGCGGTGCATGTTAGATCACTTGCCTCGTCCACAAACCATCGACGATTTAAATTGACTGTATTGTGTGTTGTTTGTGATGTTGAATTGTTTAACATATTAAAAATAATGTTAACATAAATCTGGTAGTTGAAATTAAATTAAAAATATTTATTTATAATTTGAACAGTGAAAATTGGTTCAGTAGAAAATAATTCAAACTGAATTAGATTAGATTAAATTTGTTAACCAATAATTTAGTTAAATAAACTTTTGTAGTTTGAAAATCCCCCACACGGGTGTTGGGATGATATTTGGCATACGATAGTCCCAATGTTTAATTGTATGTCAATCGATGGATTGACAGTCTGTGATAAGCATTATTTATTTATTTTAATGCTCACATAGTTGTAAACTTCACTTTGGATGTGAATGGATTGTTTAATGATTATTTATCATTATTATTGATTACATGCGATGTATGAAATCCATATAACTAAAATTATATGGTAATTGATTGAGTCGCATTCCGATTAAGAAATAAACATTATTTTAGAATAAAAAGGATTATTTTAGAATAAAAGACATTTTAGAATAAAAGACATATTTTAATGTAAAAGAACATTTTAAGAGAAAAAGAACATTTTAATGTAAAGAATGTTTTAATGTAAATAATATCTTAAAATAAAGAATAATTTAAAATAAAGAATCTTTTAGAATAAAGAATAATTTAAAATAAAGAATATTTTAAAATAAAATGTTTTTAAAAATAAAAATCACATTTTTATTATATGAATAAAGAATAAAAGAATCATGTGTGAAAATACATTTTTGTTACATTAAAATGTTACCTTTAACATGTTAATAAAAATAAAATAATCATTTGTTGAATTATATTTTTGCACATTAAAATGTTACCTTTAACATGTTAATGAAAATGAGAATAATCATTTGTTGAATTATATTTTCGAATATTAAAAATGTCATCTTTAACATGTTAATGAAGTAAATAAAATAATTATGTTTTGAATAAAATTTTGAACAATAAAAATATTGTTTTTACTGAATGTATAAACCATAAAAGATATTCATGTGTTGAATGAAAATTTTGAAACAATAAAAATAGTTATGTGGTTAAACGCCCTTTTTATTGATCGATTTTATTCATTTTATAATGAAAATCGAAAAGAAGTGATTTCAAAATCTAATATTTTGAAAATATTATCATTTTAATATGATAAAGATATAGAATATTCAATTTTGATTTAAATTTGAAAATGAAGTTGGAATCGTTTTAAAACGAATTTATAAACAATTTATAAAATACGTTTTAAGTGGAAATCGACGAAATATATAATATATATATATGTATATTATATATTTAATGGCCTGAATAGAACAAGCCGCGCAGCGACAGTTTGCGAATTTCGACCATTAACTTCAAATTGATGTAACGGGAGATCCGACCGTCGGATTCTCTTAAAACCAGAACCGTCGGGCACGTATTGAAAAGAGCCTTCCAATGAATATAAGAAGTTTGAAATCTAATGGTTGGATTTGGAATTATGTCCAAATCAAATTTGAAAAAGGTCACTATGGATGCAGTTCGGTGGCCGTTATTGGAAGCCGACTGTACGAGCGATAATAAAATTACTAAAAATATGGAAAAATCATGTAAAACTATAATAAATGGGTTGGAAAGATTTTGGATGAAAAATACCATATTCGAAATGATAAAAATATTTTTTTAATCAAAATGAACTAGTTATTAACTAGAATAAATCTTTAAATTAAAGATTTAATGAAGTTTTCCAATTAATTAATATTTGATTGGAATTTAATAAAGTAAATTAGATTTCGGTTTGTCGTGGATAGTGTCTTAAATAACACTGTTCTTAAACCCTATGTGAAAAAAAATCTTTTAATGAAGATTTAGAGAAGTTTTACTAATTAATTAATGTTTAATTAGAATTGAAATGAAAGTTGATTGTGGTTTTATCGTGAACTGTTGTAATAACCCGGAAATTCTGAGCTAATTTAAAATTTTTAATTTGGCAATTTTAGTGAATTTTGAATATTTAAAATGAATTATGTTAAATAATATCGACAAGAAATTTATTTTGAATAGAAATAGAACGTATATATTTATATAGATCGTAGTTAGAATATAAATATTTATTTTAAATTATAAAAGGAATTAAAAATGGCGCGGTAGTTTGAAAATTCGATTTCAAATTTCAAATGAATGCACAGGATTCAAAATAAACAAGATTTTAGCAAAACCAAAAATATTTGAATCTAATTGAGAATATCTTTCCAACGAATCTGAAAAATCAAAATTTCGCAGCGGGGATAAAATGTTATGCCCAGTTGAAAATTCAGAATAGTCGCTATGGAATTTTGGCCCTTAAAAAGGAAAATTTTACAAACGACCTCGGTTTTCGATGAAACCACTTTTGTTGGATACGGGATGTCTAATTATTGCTAGATTTCAAAATTCATAATTTTTGAAGGCAATATGTGAGCGTGGCAAAAGAAAACGTGTTTTGACAGTTTTAGTCAATTTCGATCGACCAGAAAATGGCCATTTTCCAAACGGTCTCAGAGTTTGACAAAATTAGTTTTGTTAGGACTGTATCGTCAATACGAAGCTAGAAATAATTTTTCTGGAATTTTTAGAGTCAGTATGTGACCCCAGTAAATTAAAATGTACGTTCAAATTTGAAATTGAATGTTTTATATTTTAATTTGAAGGATAACTGATCGTAACAGTCAAATTGGCCTACGAAACATATCCCATTGTGTTCAGAATGGGGGTATTTAGCTAGGGGCGACAGTCGTTGGGTTCAATTTGGAGTTAGTATTAACAAACAGGTATTTTTCGAAATAAAGGAGTTTAAATAATAATAAAATATAAAATAAATTCTATAAAACCCCTATCGAAACCCTAGCCGCTACAGATCGAATGAAAGGCCAATGTTCTTCAAAATTTAATCCACCGAAATCTCCAAATCCCCTTCGAATTGATTCCTCCACCCAAAGCAAAAATCGTCGAGCTCGGAAAGGGCTTCAGAATGATGGTGGTATGGTCAAGGATGGTTTCGTGGATAGCTCAAATTTCGAGCAAGTACTACCGCCGTTCACCGGTGGTTTCTGGCCACTACGGGACACCGAGCTGGGATCCACTTGAGGCGTAGGGGGAGTCGAGTTCGGCGGTCAGCGGTGCGTCGTCCGCTCATAGTCCAGGCTCTCATGGGCGATGTAAATCAAAACCCTAGCGGTGGAGCTAGGTTCGAACAAGGGTCTGAGGGAATTCGTGAAAGAGAAGACTAATTTATCCCTTAATTAGAGATTAATTATTAAGTAATTATTTATTAATGTAATTAAAACTTTAAACATTCGTATCTTTTTCATACGAGCACGAAATTGGACAGTTTCAGTTGCGTTGGAACCGTCATGAAGAGAACTTCAACATGGAGAAGACTAGAGTCAAAACAGAGAAGATTAGAATTTAAGGAAAATTCAAAACTCAAACTATTCAGAAATTCATAATTAGACAACGGCGGAGTGGAACCCAAAGGTGAGAACTTCTCACTTTTAATTCTTGTTTTCTAGTTAGAAATATATACTAGGATGTAGACGATGCTTAGCAGCACCCGACACCCGTTGTCCACAGACCATGGACGACTTGTTTGATTGTTTGTGTTGTAAAATTTGACCGTTGATTGTGATGTGAAAAATATATATTCATGTGTTGAAATAAAATAATTTCATGTGTTGAAATAAAATATATATTCATGTGTTGAAATAAAATATATATTCATGTGTTGAAATCAAATATATATATTCATGAGTTGAAATGAAATAAATATTCATTTACAAATCTAATGATTTGTTTATGTACAGCCATTTGACTGATATTGATTGGGACGATAAATTTTACACATCGCCCAACTGCACAAATAAAATCTGTTTTTGATTGTTTGAAACCCCATACAAGTGTTGGGATGAAATTGGGCATACACTAATCCCAATAATTAGCTGTATGTCGATCGATTGATTAACAGGCTGTTATAAGCATTGAATATTTATATTTGATGCTTATTCAGTGTAGAATGCACTCTGGATGATGGTTGATTATTTATCGTTGCTATTATATACATGTGCTGTATGGAAACCATATAATTAACATTATATTGTAATTGATTGGGCCTCATTCCAATTTGGAAAATAAGGAATATTATAAAAGAAAATTCATGTGTTGAATAGAAAGAAAATTCATGTGTTGAATAAAATATATATTCTTCTGTTGAAGAAAATATTCATTTGTTGAATATAATAACAAAGTTATTGAAATATATAAAGCCGTGTTGGTTAGACATGCGCCATTTTGATTTAAACGATATTTATATTGATTATATTCATTTTTATAATGATTATAAAAAAAGAAGTGATTCCAAAATATAATATTTTGAAAATATTATCATTTATATATCGATGATATGGAATATTCAATTTTGATTTGGAATTGAATATGAAGTTGAAATCGTTTTGAAAACGAATCTAAAACGATTTATAAAATACGTTTTAAAAGGAAATCGACGAAATATATATAATATATTATATATATATATATATGTATATATAATGGCCTGAATAGAACGTACCGTGCTACGGCAGTTCGCGAATTTCGACCATTGACTTCGAATTGACGTTGCGGGAGATCCGACCATCGGATTCTCCTAAAACCAGAACCTTTAGGTTCATATCTAAAAGAGCTTCCAAACGAATATTAGTGATTTGAAATCTAATGGTTGGATTTGGAATTATGTCCAAATCAAATTTGGAAAAGGTCGCTGTAAGTGCAGTTCGATGACCATTGATGGAAATCGACTGTACGGGCCTTGATAAAATTATTAAAAATAGTAATAATTTGTGTAAAATCATAAGAAATGATTTATGAAGGATTGGGATGAAAACTCCAAATTTGAGAAGGTAAAAATAGAATTTATCGAAATGAACTAGTTTTGAACTAGAATTATAATTCCATTTATTTTTAAAATAAATAAGTTGGATTTGGAGTGGTTTTGAAAACAACCAGAATTTCCAATAATTGAAGTGGAAATGGATTTGAATCGAAATTGTCTTTGGAATATTTCGATGTTGGATTTCGTGATTATACAGATATTCTTATGGGAATTTTAAAGATATGTTAATATCGTTATTTCCAATACGATATTTGTTGGTCGTAGAATTGGATATTGAATATAAGCCGATATATTGTCTGTTCAGAGCCTTGTATTTAATAGCCAATGTGATTTGGGTTTGTCGTGAATGGTGTCTTCATTAACACTGTTCTTGAGCCCAATTGAGAAAAAGATTGAATCTTTTTATTTAGATTTAATGAAGTGTACCAATTAAATGGTATTTAATTGGAATTGAATTTGAATTGATTGTTGGGTTTATCGTGAACGGTGTTTTAAATAACACTTGTTATTTAACCCGATAATTAATGGAATGTGATTTTGGGTTTATAGTGAACCGTGTTTTAAATGACATTAGTTCTTTACCCCAGTTAAAGACGGGAGGTGATTTCCCAAGTTAAATAATCATTGATATTGATTTTTGGGAAGATTAAAACCAAATGGAGTTTTATTGAATCATTAATTTGATTGAAATGGTCGAGAATGGAGTATCACCAGTTTTGCTCCAGGAGATAGTTAAATCTTTAATTAGATTTGAACGTGAAATGGTAATTGAATTTACCGATAATTCCATGGTGTTAGATATGAAGTATGACCAGTTTTACTTCATGTGATGAATAGGTTGGGATTGGGAAATAAAATAAATGATTACTTCGGTGTGGTTCGCTAATCCCGACTTGTTTGAACTGATATTCAAAGAAGATTAAAGAATAAATTTAAAGAATTTATCTTTGATAAAATTAATGGTAACCTTTCCCAAAGTATAAGAATATTTGAATAAAAGAATATTCTGAATTGGAATGAGGCGTATGTTGTGTTTGTGTAACACTTGTTTATTATATACGCGAGTTATTCAGAAAGACCGGGTTTATCCCATTCTGAATAACTGATTCGACATGGTGTCGAGGATGAAGATGGTGGTTGAAGACCGGAGGTCTTCACATTGTTTGGGTTATTAATGATGATCTTGATTAGGCTGTACACCCAAGAGGAGGGAATCAGTTGGTGATCGTCCAGACGTACTTGGAGATCGATGGATATGCGAGGTACAAGGTGCCTCCGGTTTCGTTCAGATCCAGAATGGACTTGTAAATGGACTGTGTGTCTGACATTGGATTTTATTCTGTGTGATTGATTTCTATTAAATATATATATGTTTGGCGGCGGAAAATATATTCTCTTGCTTAACGCACTTCTCTGAGACGTACGAGCTCAGAGGTTATATATTGATGGATATCAAACGCATGGAGTGAATTGCCTGTGTGGCATGCCTAAGTGGCAATATGATCAAGGCTTCTGTTGAAAAGCAAAGTCTTGTAGTTGATGATCAATGCACGGCCTGTGTGGCATAGCTTTGTGTAGCGTTGATTCGCGTGCCTCACACCCCGGTTGTGAACCAGAAACGGGAGAGGACATCAGGGAGGTCATGCGTTTCCTTTTAGCTAGAAGTGGCGTCAGTGGTTTTACACGCCCTCACGAGTTTGACTTATGTGGTTGTTCCTGTTGCGAGGCGCCTCGGAAATATCGGTGACTGTGTGGAGCCGACGGAGTCATTGGACTCATTGACACCCAATATGGCGAGGAAACGTAGTGTTCAGGCATTTTAATTCACATCGGTGGACCGGCCCTGACGAACCAAGGCTTGTCTGCGCGCTTGCCTGAGACACGGGCTAGAGCGTCTCGAATTCGGTAAGGACGATCCCTCGCCTTGGTTCACAGATGGAAATCCAACGTCCAATACATGACTTTGCGGTTTTGATTGTAGAGCCTAGTATGGCGATATAGTATGATGGAGCACTTATGCCGTCTATGATCAATACTTATGATTGAAATTGCTTTATACACTATGCATTTAAATAGTATCAAATGATTTTTTTTAATGTATCAAGCATTCTTGGCTATTATAAGGTAAAAACCCTATCCTTTGGCTTGTGTTGCATTGTGTGATGGGACCTGGGTCTTATAATAGCTTCATTTTTCTTTATTTAGCATTGCGCTGTTGTTTTATGCACTGGTATACTTGGGAGGAAACCCGTTCCGTGTTATATGGCGTTGTCCCTTGATTTACCTAACTTTAAAATAAAGATTAATAACTGTTTTAGTTCTCACACCAGTCACATGACTGACCTGGTGTTTATTGTTTTAACCTAAACTCTGGGTACCCTTATTTTGACACTGGCAGCTAGTAGTTTTGGTTTTGCAGATTTATATTCACAGGATCCTTGGTTACAGCTGAAACGATACTCGGAAAGCTCTGTATTCGTGTATTACTTTAAGTTGTGTTTTGTATTGTCTTTCCGCTGCGATGTTATTTATTGTAATCTCTGATATTTTCTGTGTAATATTCATTCATACTCTGTATATTCTTGTATTCTGATGGAATTGTTGTAATAAGCAATGAAATGTTCTTCTGTTTGCATCCCGATGTGGCTTTTTCTCAATTCAATCCGGGCTTTCCTTACCGGGGAAGCTCGGGTCATAACAACTATGCTTTAAACGACATTTGTTCTTTAATCCCAATTAACAGTGAAAATATAATGGAAATTATAAATCTTTTTTTAATATTTAAATGGAAATTATAAATCTTTTATTAAGATTTAAATGGTAATTTTCCAAAATAAAGTTTTCCAATTTAATAGAATAAATTGGAACTGAAGGGAATTCGATTTAATAATAATCGAGATAAGCTTCTGTGAATGAAGACTGTTACTATATATGGAATGTTAAAAGGCCTTGCCGTTATTCCATTTATATTATTAGTCTGATACGGAAATTTAAATCAATTTTATATTGATCTGTTTTCCTGTAGATTCCATTTTTATGGAAAATGATTTGGGTTTATCGTGAACTGTGTTTTAAAGGACATTGGTTCTTTAACCCAAGCAAGAATAGGATTTATTTCCTGAAATTTGGATAATCATTAAGTAATAATTTTTGAGATTAAAACTGAACTAGAGTTTTAAATGAATCTTTAATTAGATTAAATGAGAATGAGATAAATAGGTTGGAATGTGGAAATATAAATAAATGATTATTTCGATAACGTTCGTCAATCCCGACTAGTTGATAAACATTAACATGGTTTAGTATTGTTGAAAGTTAAAATAAAATCTTTTAAAATGAGATCCAAAGGAAGATTAAAGAATAAATTTAAAAAGAATTTATCTCTGATAAAATTAATGGGAACTTTCCCCTAATAATGTGAATATTTTATTAAAAGGATATTCTGAATTGAAATGAGGCGTATGATGTGTTTTTATAGCACTTGTTTATAAATACGCGAATTACTCGGAAAGGCCGGGTTTAACCCATTCTGAATAATTAATATGACGACCAAGAGTCGAAGATGAAGACGGTAGTTGAAGACCAGAGTTCTTCACATTGTTTGGGTGATTACTGATGTCTTGATTGGGCTGTACACCCAAGACAATGTAATAAGTGGTGATCATCCAAACGTACTTGGAGATCGACAGATATGCGAGGACCTCTCTCCTGATTGGACATATGGGGCGAGGAAGAAGGTGCCTCTGGTTTCATTCAAACCCAGAACGGACTTGTAAATGGATGGTATGTCTGACGTTGTATTCCTTTATGTTGTATTCGTTGATCTCTGATAAATATATATCTGTTTGGTGGCGGAGAATTTATTCTCTTGCTTAACACCCTTCTTTGAGACGTACGAGCTTAGAGGTTATATTTTGGCAAAAATCAATGGTATGGTATAGACTGACAATATGACATGCTAAGATGCAAATGATCAAGGATTTTGTTGAAAATCCAAGCGTTGTGGATGATGATCAAAGCACAGCTTATTTAGGCATAGCTTTGTGTATAGCGTTACTTCACGAGCCTCACACCCCGGTGTGGACCAGAAACGGGAGAGGACTGCAATGTGAGAACATACGTTTCTTTCTAGCTAGGAGTGGTGTCATGATATGGAGCCTAGACATTTTACTTATGTGGATGATGAAATGAGGCGCCTTGGATATTGAGTCCCTAGTGGCTTAGATTTTATGCCCCATAGGGTAGGGAAATTTATTGTTCAGGCATTACTAATCCACTAGTATTTGTGGAGTGGCCCTGAAGATCCAAGGTGCAGTTGCGGCTGATCCTAAGACATGGGCTAGATTGTCTCGAATCCGATAAGGACGATCCCTTGTCTTGGTTCATAAATGGAAATCCAACTTCCAATACGACATCATGTGGTTCTGATTGTAGAACTAGTATGGCGACATGATATATGGTACCCATGCCGTCTGTTATTGATACATTTATATTTGAAGTTGTTTTTGACACTATACACTTATAGTAATAATAATAAAAGATGAAATTTCGCGTACCAAGCATGTTTGGCTATTATAAGGGAAAACTCTATCCTCCGGCTTGCAGTGCATTGTGTGATGGGACCTGAGTCTTATAATAGCTTAATTTTTCATAAAGCATTGTGTTATTTTATTTTAAATATAGATTCATGTTTAGTAAACCCGTTCCGTGTTTTACGGTGTGGTCCCATGATTTCTTAACTTTTAAAATAAAGATTAATAAATATTTTAGTTCTCACACCAATCCTATGACTGACCTGGAGTTTATTGTTTTAACGTAAACTCTAGATGCCCATATTTTCCACATGGGCAGCTCGTAGTTTTGGTTTTGCAGATATTACACTCACAGTATCCTGGTTTACAGCTGAAGCGATATTCGGAAAGCTCTGTATCCGTGTATTCCTTTCAGCTGTGTTATGTATTATTTTTCGCTGCTATGTAAATTATTTTAATTCTCTGATATTTATCAAATGTGTATTATTCATTTATACTCTGTTATATTCTTGTACTCTGATGTAATTGTTGTAATAGTAAAGAAATGTTCTTCTGTTTGTGTTCTAATTTGCCTTGTTCTCAATTCAAACCGGGCTTTCCTTTACGAGGAAGTTTGGGTCGTTTCAGCTTGTCATGACCTGATGCGTTCATCAAATTCAGCGAGTACATGCCATTTTAATTATTCAACTTCGACTCGCTGTCAATGTATATATTGTTTATGGTCGAAAACAGACCTTCTTTTTTCTAGTAAATTATTACATTTTTAGTGATTTCTTCAACAAACTCAACATGTCGTTCGCTTTTTCGAGTAAAAATATGTTGTCTTCTTTTTCAAAGTTAGAAATTTCGTTAGAAATTGGTTCCTCCATGAAAAAAGTGATTAATTGTTTATTCTAAGAAGAAGAAGATAATTAGGGTTTAACGAACAGTAAAAGGTAATTAAGGTAAAATAATAAAAATGCATTTTGGTCTATATTTTATAAATCATAAACGGAAGGCTATGTTAAATTATCCTCCCCTTGGTAAGTTTAAAAAAAAAAATGATCCCCCTTAACCGTTTTTGGAGTGGCATTCACAATACTCAAAAAATAATTCAGATATAGGTTTATGTCAATGTGGAAGATCAATATCTAATTTATATCTTTTATATTTGCCTTTTCTCTAATTCAGTTGATGAAAGAAGCAACCGTCAATTTAGATCTAAAACTTGTGTTAGGTTTTAAAATATTATAAAAAAAAATATCTTAACCAGGTTAATCTTCTCTCTGTAAACATCTATGAATTAGGTATGACTTCTGCTAATTCATTTACTTCTTCTGATTTCTTCTCAATTAAATCAATTTGGGTCATCTATTCAAATATGGAATTTCACGATTTGTCAATCAAAAAGTATATAAAAGTTCTAACAATTGGTATCAGAGCCATCCATTATTGATTTCATTAGGAAGATTAACTTTTTTATAAAGATTTGGATGTGATTGTGTACCTTTCCATTATTTTTTGGTATTAAAAATTAAAGGCTAACTTATGAAACTCTTTTGGTTTCGAAGGATAGATCTAAATGATTAAAATTTTAAAATCATTAAATTATTTTTTATAAAATAATCTGAATCGCTCTAAATTTGGAAGACAACTTTTGTCAGCCATAACATCACAAGTTTTTGCATATTATTCTAAGCTAGTTATGAAATTCAATATGAAAGAGCATTTTGAAATTGTTATGTAGAGTTGTTTTCCTTTAATGTTTACTGATGGTATGTGATGTTTTGAATAATTGACAACCATTTATGCAAGGAAATATGAATCTAGCTCCTTGATTTAAGTAATTTGGACATATATATGGTGTTTGGAATATTTTAGAAATTTTGAATCAAGTATGCTCCTTTTGAGACATATATGCATACCTGAATCTGAGATGAAATGGTACCATAATTTGATTTATACATTTGTAACAAAATCAGTTTGCTGTAATATTGGATTAAATTTTAGACCACATAACGAGCAATTGAATTTTTTTATATATTATAATAGCATTAATTGTGGTTGTTATGGTAATACCATAAATGCATTAAATGTTTCGATTATGAAATTAAACGAATCAACTTATTTCTATTAGAAACAAGAAAAGACGTACTTTTTTATGCATTTATGTTTTATAGATACATTTGTTTTTATATGTATGACGCATATGGAAGATATGTTGCACTTTCATGTTTCGATTGGCATAAAACAAAAGGAGCAACAGTTTGCGTGTTTATCTGAACTCAATCATTTATGGCTTAGCCAAGTATTCACGTAATAAACCAAAGGTAAAATGCATAGTAGAATTTTATGTAGCTATACCATGGTCAAGTATAAATCATGGCTATTATGTTCATTAATGTTATTTTACATGACATTTACTATGCCATTTATATGTAATTTTACATAGCATAAATTTATGATATTTTTTTATGTGATTTATTTATGATGTATTATCATATTTATTGAAGTAATGTCTATAGCCACATACTTAAATAAAATGATTAAAGTAGTTATGATTGAAACATTTTATGCCCCAGTAAGAGTTTTGATTTTTGGAATTTTTTAACTATTACATAGACATAAATTACTTTCGAGTGTTTTGTAACACTTGAGGTACATGGTATAGACAATAAGAAATAAGTTTAAATATAGAGTGGTTCTAAAGGTACCCTAATATCCTCTTCCTAATATCGCAATCAAAAAAATAAAACTCATTAAATTTTGTATGCTTCCTAATACCAGATTACCTCTCCATCCTGATCTCTCACTCAACCAATATCTGTCGAACTAATCATGTAGTCAGCCCTAATATGAAAACCCTAATCAACAACAAACATTATCTACTTCATTTTTCCATGGGAAAATTCAAATTTTTACTGTTTGAAGCCCTAAACTTACTTGATTGAGTTGACTAGGGTTGAAACAACGAAGTATCTGCTACTTTCTTCTTTTTCGGCAATTCTACGGTGTCGAACAATTTATAGTTGATCAATCGATTGAAGAATTAGGGTTTTAGAATGGAATGAAAGAGAAACAAAAAATAAACGAGTGGGAAATAAAAGAACGGTGGTGTGGAGGCCCCTATTTTTAACGTGATGTATTAAGAAGAGTGTAATGATAATACTTGTGGTATTTTTTAGTTGTGGTAATAGGAAGAGTGAATTGGGGTGCCCTTAGTACCACACTAAATATAATTTGGTTTCACTTTATAACTGTAAATATCCTACATTCATAGTGAACTAATTGAAATAACATGTCACCAAAATGACCTCTCTTCTTTTGGTGGTTCATGAAAATGTTTGATATTTGTGTGTAGTTATGCGAAAATTAGTTGACCCAAAGGAAGGCTAATGTTTAGCTGAATCAATTACACATGTGTGATGATAAATATGTGACTTACAAGGTTTTACAAGTGTATAATTAATCAGCCTAAAGGAATATTATTATTTGACTTTAAATAATTGTTAGTGTTTGATCATTACAATAAGGGTACCATTTACAATTGATATTACTATCCAAAGACTTGATATCAATGTGTACTAGGCATCTTGATAAGAGACTAACCAATTATTTGAATTTACTATGGTTGTCATTTGGCTATGATCATATAAGGACAATCTTTAATTTTGTTCATTTTTCAACTAATTTGACCCAAGTATCTGTCAATATTAAGAACATTCTCATCTTCTATGCGGCTATCTATAAAGAATAGTACAATAACATGTTGTCTTCTCTTGACTTCATTGATCCATCTCTTGGAATTAAGAGGGTATTTATTCTGCCCTATTAAGTTGAATGTTTTTTTAATATTATAAAAAATGTTTCAAGGTGGTGTAATTCAAATAGCAAGAGTAAAAGGATTATATGGTAATTATTTTAGGAAATTTTAATAACCCGGAAATTCTGAGCCAAGTTAAAATTTTTATTCTCGCAATTTTAGCGAATTTTGAATATTTAAGACGAATTATTTTAAATAATACCAACGAGAAATTTATTTTGAATATAATTAGATTGCATATATTTATTTGAATGGTCGTTAGAATATAAACAATTATTTATAATTATAAAAGGAATTGAAAATGGCGCGGTAGTTCGATAATTCGATTTTAAAGTTCAAATGAATGTACAGGATTCAAAATAAACCGGATTTTGGCGAAACCAAAAATATTTGAATCTAATTGAGAATATCTTTCCAACGAATCCGAAAAATCGAAATTTCATAGCGGGAATAAAAAGTTATGTCCAGTTGAAAATTTGGAATAGTCGCTATGGAATTCTGGCCCTTAAAAATGGGAATTTTGCAAACGACCTCGGTTTTCGACGAAACTACTTTTGTTGGATCCATGATGTCAAGTTATTGCTATATTCCAAAATTCATAATTTTCTGAATCAATATGTGAGCGTGGCAAAGGAAAACGCATTTAACTAGTTTCAATTGATTTTAATCGACCAGAAAGAGGCCATTTTTCAAATGGTCTCAGAATTTGACGAAATTGGTTTTGTTAGGACCGTATCATCAATATGAAGCCAGAAAATATTTTTCAGGAATTTTTAGAGTTCATACCTGGCCCCGGTAAAATGAAATGTGCGTTCAAATTCAATATATAGAGTTATATGTTGATTTTGACGAAAACTGGTCGAAACAATCTAATCAGCCTGCGATACCTATCCCATTGTGTTTGGAATGGGGGTAATTAGTCATGGACGACTGTCGGTGGGTTCGAATTCGAGGTCGAAATTAAAAGTTGCTTTTTGAAATTAAATAATTATATAAAATAAAATAAAAAGGAAAGTCAACCCTCCCTTTAAATCCTCTCTCTCGTCAACCCCCCCTCCCCCCCCCCCCCCCCCCCCGTCGTTATACTTCAGAAAAGAAAAAAAAGAAACGAACGGAGGTGGAGCCGTCGCTCCTCCGATCTGGGCGCCGCCGCGCCTCCTGGCGCGCCGCCGTCGGAGGGCGAGCCCCCTCCCCCCCGTTTCCCCCTTCCTCCGCCTTCTCTTCTCCTCTCCCTCCTCTAAATCGATAGTGCCGTAACCCAAACCTGGTACACCCCCTGAAACCCTAGCCGACCGCCCTGCCTCCGCGCCCCGACCACGCGCCGCCATCCCGTCATTCCGACTACCCACCTCGCATGCCACCACTCCTGCCACCAACGACACAGCGAAAGAAAAAGGTGATTTTCAATTTTTTTTATTAGTCAATTTATATAAATCAGTTTTTAGTTTAGATCTTTATATAAATCAGTTTTTAGTTTAGATCTTTATATAAATCAGTTTTTAGTTAGATTTATATAAATAAGAAGTTTAGACTTTTTTTTGTATATAAGTAGAAGGTTTGATTTTATTTTTAAACATGAAAGCATAAATTTTTATGACATGAAAGGGTTGATTTTTACATATGAATTACTAGAATAAACTTTTGATATTTATCATGTAAAGATTGATTTTTTTATCGTGAAAGGTGGGATTTTTATTTAATATAGAAAAAGATTTTATCTTTGAAATCAAAAAAAATAGATTTTTATTGACAAAAAGATTAGATTTTTAAAAACAAAAAATTTGACTTTTAGTGGCGAAAAGAAGAGATTTTTAGTTAGATAAAGAAATGATTTCGGTTATATACAAGGCATGATTTTGTTTATATAAAAGATACGATTTTGTTTTTATAAAAAGATTGGTTTTTTTTATATATGTGAAAGCGAGGTAAAAATCCGATTTTTATATATGTGAAAGAGAAAGGAAAAATATAATCTTTACTAGAAGAAGAACGATATAAAAATACAATTTTTATTATGAAGTTGGCGTAATAAAAATAGAATTTTTATCTATATAGTAACGGTATAAAAATAGAATTTTTATCTATATATTAACGGTATAAAAATAGAACTTTTATCTATATAGTAGCGATATAAAAATGTGATTTTTATATATGTAACAACAATATAAAAATGTGATTTTTATATATGTTACAACAATATTAAAATGTGATTTTTATATATGTAGTGGCTACGGACAATGAAATTGCCAAAAGACGATCACAACGAAGATTTCTACATATGAAGAGTCATGGCATTTGGTTTAGCTAGTCGATGAGAACTTCTCACTTTAAATCTTGTTTTCTTGTTAAAATTATATACTAAGATGCAGATGGTGCTTAGCAGCACCCGACACTCGTCGTCCACAGACCATGGACGACTTGTATGCTTGTTTGATGTGTTGTGAAATTTGTTTGTGATGTTGATGTGAAGTAGATAATAATATATTCATGTGTTGAAATAAAGTAATTATCATTAAAAATATATTTTTTAACGTGAATGTGAATAAATAAATATTCATTTACAAACCGGACTGTTTGTTTATGTACACCTGTTTGAAGGACATAGATTGGGACGATAAATTTTACACGTCGCCCAACTGCACAATTAATATTCAGTGTTTGTTGATTGAACCCCACACGGGTGTTGAGATGATATTTGGCGTACACTAATCCCAATTATTTAGTTGTATGTCGATCGATTGGTCGACAGACTGCGTAAGCGTTAATTAGTTATATTTAGTGCTTATGCAGTTGTCTGGTGCACTTTGGATGATGGTTGATTATTTATCGTTGCTATTATATACATGTGTTGTATGAAATCCATATAATTAACATTATATGGTAATTGATTGGGCCTCATTCCAATTGAGAAAATAAAGAATATTATAGTAATAAAGATTCATTTGTTGAATAGAATAAATAGTCATGTGTTGACGATACTCATGTGTTGAGAATATTCATGTGTTGAAAGTTATCATGTGTTGAAAGAAATATTTTAACAATAGAATTTACATCTTTAGCATAGTTTTATAAAATATATTAAATAACGAAAATAGTCATGTGTTGACAGTACTCATGTGTTGAGAATATTCATGTGTTGAAAGAAATATAGATTCATGTGTTGAATAGAATAAATATTCATTTATTGAATAGAATAACGAAGATTTCGAAATATATAAAGCCGTGTTGATTAGAGATGCGCTATTTTGACGTGAACGATATTTATATCAATTATATTCGTTTTTATAATGAATATAGAAAAGGAAGTTATTTCAAAATATAACGTTTTGAAAATATTATCATTTATAGTTTAATGTTATAGAATATTCAATTTTGATTAGAAATTGAATATGAAGTTGAAATGGTTTTGAAAACGAATTTAAAACGATTTATAAAATACGTTTTAAAAGGAAATCGGCGAAACATATAATATATATATATATAATATATATATAATGGCCTGAATAGAACGCGCCGCGCTGCGGCAGTTCGCGAATTTCAACCATTGACTTCAAATGGATATTGCGGGAGATCCGACCGTTGGATTCTCCTAAAACCAGAACCGTTGGGTTCGTATCGAAAAGAGCTTTCCAATGAATATTATAAATTTGAAATCTAACGGTTGGATTTGGGAATTATGTCGAAATTAAATTTTGAAAAGGTCGGTGTAAGTGCAGTTCAGTGGCCGTTATTGAAAACCGACTGTACGGGCCTTGATAAAATTATTAAAAATATTAATAATTTGTGTAAAATCATAATATATGAATTGGAAAAAACTGGGATGAAAAATTCCACATTTGAAAGGATAAAAATATATTTTATCGAAATGAACTAGTTTTGAACTAGAATTATAATCCATTATTTTCGAATAAACAAATTGGATTTGAAATGGTTTTGAAAATAATCAGAATTTCCAATACGTGAATTGGAATGGATTTTAATTGAAATTATCTTCAAAATATTTCGATGTTGGATTTCGTGATTATATAGATATGGTTGCGGAAATTTGAAAGATATATTTTATATCATTATTTCCAATACGATATTTGTTGGTTTCCGAATTTGATATTGAATATAAGCCGGTATATTTTCTATTCAGAGCCTTGTATTTGTTATCAAATGGGATTTTGGGTTCCTCGTGAATGGTGTCTTAAATAACACTGTTCTTGAACCCAGTTTAGAAAAGAATAAATCTTTTAACTAAGATTTAGTGAAATTGTCCAGTTAGTTAGTATTTAATTGGAATTGAATTTGAAGTGATTTTGGGCTTTATCGTGAGCGGTGTTTTGAATAACACCTGTTCTTTAACCCGATTAACAATAGAAAGTGATTTTGGGTTTATCGTGAATCGTGTTTTAGGTAACATTGGTTCTTTAACCCAGTTAGAGACAGGATATTGATTTTTGGGAAAGTTAAAACTAAGTGGAGTTTTAATGAATCTTTAATTAAATTAAAGTGATCGAGAATGGAGTATCACCAGTTTTGCTCCAAAGCGATAGTTAAATCTTTGATTATATTTGAACGTGAAATGGTAAGTAATATTTACCGATAACACTGTGGTGTTAGATATGGAGTATTACCAGTTTTGCTCCATGGGATGAATATGTTGGGATTGGGAAATAAAATATATAATTACTTTGGTGTGGTTCGCTAATCTCGACTAGTTTGGAAATCCAAAGAAAGATTAAAGAATAAATTTAGAAGAATTTATCTTGATAAAATTAATGGGAACCTTTCCCTAAGAAGGTGAAAATTTGAATAAAAGAATATTCTGAACTGGAATGAGGCATATATTGTGTTTGTGTAACACGTGTTTATTATATACGTGTGTTATTCGGAAAGGCCGGGATTATACCCATTCTGAGTAATCGATACGACGATAAGTTGAAGATGAAGACGGTGATTGAAGACCAGAAGTCTTCACATCGTTTGGGTGATTACTGATGATCTTGATTGGGCTGTACACCCAAGAGGAGGAAACAGTTGGTGATTGTCCAGACGTACTTGGAGATCGATGGATATGCGAGGAAAGTGCCTCCGGTTTCGTTCAGACCAAGAACGAACTTGTAAATAGACTGTGTGCCTGACATTGGATTTTATTTTGTGTTGATTGATCTCTATTAAATATACATCTGTTTGGCGGCGGAGAATTTATTCTCTTGCTTAACACCCTTCTCTGAGACGTACGAGCTCAGAGGTTGTATATCGATGGACATCAGTCGCATGGAGTGAATTGCCTGTGTGGCATGCCTAAGTGGTAAATGATCAAGGCTTCTGTTGAAAAGCAAAGTCTTGTGGTTGATGATCAAAGCACGGTCTGTGTGGCGTAGCTTTGTGTATAGCATGAATTCGCGAGCCTCACACCTCGGTATGAGTCAAAAACGGGATAAGGACCCAATTAGTGCATGACGTTTCTTTCTAGCTAGTGGTGGTGTTAGTGTTTAAATTGGCTGACATTTATATATACTTTTCACCTGTGTGGTTGTTGGAATGCGAGGCGCCTCGAATATATGGCCGATAACTGGCACTATGTTAGCCGACGTACAGACCATTATATAGGTCCTATAGGACCGGGAAACGTGTGTTCGGGAATTGTCAATCCTCAAAATTAAGAGAGGACCGGCCTTGGAGGTTCCAAGGGATCACTGTGTGTGGTCCTGAGACATTAGCTAGAGTGTCTCGGATTGGAGAGGAGCTTGCCCCTTGCCTCGACTCATGATGGAATCCAATTTCCAATACATGATATTTCGGTTTTATTTGTAGAGCCTATTACGACGACATAGTGGTATGGGTCACTTATGCCGTCTATGATTTATACATTGTGATTGAAGTTGTTTTCTTCACTTATAGTAATAATAAAATATGAAATTTCACGTATCAAGCATTCTTTGGCTATTATAAGGTAAAAACCCTATCCTCCAGCTTGCATTGTGTGATGGGACCTGGGTCTTATAATAGCTTCATTCTTCTTTATTTAGCATTGCGCTGTTGTTTTGTGCACTGGTATTCTTGGGGTAAAAACCCGTTCCATGTTATATGGCATGGTCCCTCGATTTACCTAACCTTAAAATAAAGATTAATAACTGTTTTAGTTCTCACACCAGTCACTTGACTAACCTGGAGTTTATTGTTTTAACCTAAACTCTGGGTGCCCCTATTTTCCACACGGGCAGCTAATAGTTTCGGTTTTGCAGACTTATATTCACAGGATCCTGATTTACAACTGGAACGATGCTCGGAAAGCTCTATATCCGTGTATTACTTTCAATTGTGTTTTGTATTATTTTTCCCCTGCTATGTATTTAAATGTAATTTAAATCTCTGATATTTGTCAAATGTGTAATATTTATTCATACTCTGTAATATTCTTGTATTCTGATGGAATTGTTGTAATAAGCAATGAAATTTTCTTCTGTTTGTGTTCCGATTTGTCTTGTCCTCAAAGTAATCAGGGTTTTCGAACGGTCTGGGTCGGTTTAGCGATCGACTCGGATCGAGCGAGATCCCTTATTATTACAGAAATTTTCAAGGATGTGCTATATGTAAGGATAACAAATTTTGATGAGTTATCTACAAAGAAATGAAAGCACTTTATGGAAATAATAAGGGGAAACAAGCACAATTTGTTATGCTTATTCCATAATATCGAAGTAAAAAAAACATAAATGATTACTATGTAGAAAAATCTTACTTCAAAAATTAAAAGCACTCAAGTTGTTATTAATTTTTGTATAATAGCTATTTTAAGAATATTATTATTGTAAAATAATAATTTAAGAATAAAGTGTTCTCCCATTGAGTTTATTTTGGTTTATGGTAAAAATAAGAAATATGAAGCATGATAATGTTGAAAATACTCATTTGACATACATTGTAAACAAATGTATAAATGGAGATAATGAAGTCGCTAAGAATCTAGAAGTAAAGAAATAACATACAGATATTTTTATAATTGTTTCTTTAATGAAATATGCAGACATATAAAGTAAAATGTATTACATATCTCTTTAAGTATTGAGATTTCAGTTAAATTGTTTGAATTTATTTGACTTTTTTATTTCGTCATTTAGACAAATTTCGGTTTTCAATTTCTAATATGAACAAAATAGGTTATTATTGTTCATTAAGAAATAATAATGTTGATTTATGGATAAATTCAAATGTTTATGTAATTAAAGCTCCTAATGTTGGAAATATAAGTTATATCTACTTATGTTGAAAAGCTTTTGTAATGATATCCCAAAATTTGTTTTAGTAACTGATATAATTATTTATTTTATAGCTTATTAAGGAATTGTAGACCGAGATACCGAAAAGGTGGAAAATACTTTATTGATATTCTAAGCGACTTTATAGGTATAATTTTATGAACCCACACTAAAGAAAAGTTTAACTATGGAAATGCAACAATTTCTTGAGGATATTGAATTTGGGGGAGAAATAAAGTATAATCACTATCTTTAAAGAGAATCATCTCTAATTCAGCTACAGTTACTTCTTGGGATAATGCGTACGATTTGTTTCATTTCATTAACATGAAGTAAATTAAGAACTATAATTAAACAATGTTAAACAGATTTTCAATAAAGTATGAAACATTGTTTTTTTAAGGAGAATCATTGTTTTTTATTTAACTATAGTTACATCTTCCAATAATGTATAGGGTTTGTATCCATTCATTAACAATAAGTAAATTAGGAAGCATAATAAGACAATGCTAAAGAAAATTTTCTTCAAGGTAAGGTTTACCATTTCAAGAAAACAGAATCAACAACCTCAAAATGCAAGACTACTAAGGGAATCCACTTGAAAGGAAAGAAATGCTATTCCAAATGATTGTGTTGTATTTCTCCATAAAGATAAATAATGGATTAGTAAAGATGATTCTATGGACTTACATCAATCCATATGAGGTACAAATTTAAAATGTGGATTTAAGATATGAAAATACGGTGTAAATCTATATGGATAATAAACTTTGGAATTTCCCTCACTTAAGTAACAAGATCATTAGTTATAAATAACTATTCAAATCCAAAAAGGGATCAAGTCGGTAATATGGAGTTTTATATGGCACTTTTGTTGGAAACACTATTCTTAAAAGGAAATTATGGTTTCTTTAAAGAATGTTTTTCCTTGAAATTAGTAAAAGACTCTTTAGAATCACTTTAGAGCTTATTGTATCATGTACTTTTGAGCATTATCTGATGAATATTAAAATCATGTTTCTCAATGGAGACATTGACGAAACTACTTAAAACCCCACTTAGGGATTAGTCTTTTGTATTTGGGATTCAAATGTACCATTATTGTTTATGCGGTGATATTTGGATTATTACAAAAGAATTAGGAAGATAAATGCTTAAAGGCTTTGGTATATAAAATTTGTTTAAGTTGATTATCTTTTACCAAAGCAGTTAAATGCTAACATTTTTTAAATTAAAGAAATACAAAATATTCCTCATGCATTTGCAATGCGATGTAGATTCTAATGTATACTAAGTTATATACGCATATGTCTATTGTGTATTATTTCTCGAATATCTTATTGAAATGAAAGTGGATCACCGATTAGTTACCAAAATGGTTACGAAGTATCTTTAAGGAACAAAATAAAAGATTATATGCTCATCGATAAAAAATCATATCGGTTGAAGATCATAAAGAATTACGATCTGAATATTTTTTTGCCACAAAAGATCCACTTAAGGTAATGATAATATGGAGTGAAGCTATATAAGTAAAAGTGTCATGCAATAAAGCTTCCACTACTATGGAAATATTGTTTATGTTTAATTACAAGACATCTAACAACGGAAAAGAATTATACAAATTTTCCATAAGACTATGGGTTATTGTTAAGGAATTGAAAGACCATTAAAGTAACATCATGACTATAAAGAATATATTATTTTTCAAAAAGCGAAGAGTGCAAAAATGTATTGTAATTCATCCTTTATAGTGGATCCATTTACAAAAGGATTACCACCTAAGATCTTTCATGAGCATATAACTCAATTGGTGTAATTTTTATATAAGGATATTTTGGCCCAGGGGTTTGTATTTGGTATTGTTGTATGACTCGTTGCTCTATACCTCGGTTACTGGTATATATATATTTAGTTCTTTTTCTAATCAGATTTAAAATAATAAATTTTTCTTTGCACTTTACGTTGTCCAAATATTGAACATTCGATCCCACTAAAGAAGGACCGATTAAAAATAGACATAAATAGATCACATTTCATGTAATTTCCATGCTATGCATCAATGATTGATTATGTCATTTGGTTATATTGATATATGTGACCATTGATGGGTCCAGTTAGGATAATGTAACGAAGACCTCTTTGATCCTTTGTCAGCATAGTCAATGAATGAGATTGTTTCAGATACACCATATATTATAAATAGAAAAAATTGGAGCTCATAAAGTTAAACATATTTTTAAATTTATTACATATATGGCTCAGGGGGAGATTGTTGGAAAATTTCAACATGTGGATCACATATGTAAAATAAATTATGTTATGTTATTTCGGTGTAAAGACTAATTAAAGTGATCAAATAAACTAATAAAATAAATAATTCATAAAGATGAACTGTCATGGAAAGAATGCGCAGAGACCGGAGTGATTTTCAATTTGTTGATGGGCCAAATTGAAAATATCACACTATTATAGATACTGGGTTATGGTCCCCAAATTACATAAGTTGTAGTTATTCCCCTAATCTCGTCTATGGAAAATAATTCAAATCAAGTTTTATGTAAAATTTGGAAGATCATATCTAATTTATATCTTTTAGATTTGTCTTTTCTCTAAATCAATTGATGAAAGCAACAACCATTAATTTAGATCTGAAGCCTGTGTTATGTTTGAAAAAAAAAACATATCTTAAGCAGGTAAATCTTCTCTCTATAAACGTCTATGAATCAGGTATGACTTCCGCTAATTTATTTACTATCTCCGGTTTCTTCTCAATTAAATCAATTTGGGTCATCTATTCAAATATGATATTGTATGATTTGTCAATCATAAAGTATGTAGAAATTTTAACACAACAAACATAAAAGTCAAAAAAAACTCTGAAAATGTTAAAAAGTGCATAAATACAACTGTTAATAGGATGTCATAGAAGAAATATCTGAAAGAGAGCTATTAAACATCGAATCTAATGAGCCAAATAGAACCATAAAGCTACACAAGTTGGCCTCAATATCTATAATGCTAAAAAAACAGTAGTTATAAAAGAAGGGCATTGTTATATGCACTTCAGAAGTAGTTAAGGAGGGACATAGTCAATAACGTAATGCGGTCTAGCATCCATCGTTTTTCGTTTTCGGCGTCCCTTTTCCGAATTAAGGGTGAAACTCAACCAAACCCCCATCGAATTCTGTGACTAAATGCAGTAGAACCTTTTCGAATTTCATCGTTCCCCCTTAACCATTTTTGAAGTGCATATAATAATGCTCTGAAAGAAGTCCACCGAATCAAAATAGTCTCATCCATTAACTTCCGCAAGATCACTACATATTAAAACTGAACACTAAATGTTCGTACCATGCAAACACCAACAAGGATAAAACCCAGCTCATCCCAACAGCCACCAAGCTCATCGAGCAAGGCTTGATCTAAATCCTAACAAAACTTAGGAAAACAAGCATGTAAAAACAGGCATATGCATAAGGTGAGTCAAGGTTCGCTTTGAGAAGAAAGCGTTGGGTTGAGCACAGGAAAATGCAAGGCATGGTGATAAGTCAGGGAGCACCATCACTAGTTCGAAAATAGGAAGGGATTAAGAGTTATTAACAAATGAGAAAAAAAACCATAACTACGTGGCCACCCAATCTGATGTCATCGCCATCAACACAAACAAAAGACGACAGAGTTGAAACTCCACCTCCAGTAACAAGTCACCAGGAACCAAAATCCTCAGCTAAACTCTAGCGCATTGAACTAATCGAGCCATATCCAAAGTTCGTAAACAATAAAGGACATAAGGATTAGATGCAAACTGGAAAAATAGGTAACTAAGAGAAAACTGGGCTAAGGGAAAGGAATGGAGAGGAGAAGATAACAAACTTAACGTGAGGTGGAGGAGAGGAGAAAATGGATGAAGCAAGATGTAAGATGGAATCGGTGTTTTCATGACCTGACCCTACCGCAGTTCGACCTCGAATAATCATGAACCTTAGACCATCATGGCATGGAACTCAATCAGACCTGATTCATGTATGAATCCTGGTCAGACCTTTAAACCAGCGGTTCACCCTTCAACTTTATAGGGTTAAATGCGGTTTTTTATTTTTCACTACTTCTCATTGTGTAATTCTCTCTGATCATTTCATCTTTAGTATTGTTTTGAAAATGATAACTAAAATATTTTAATAAAGCATAACTATTCCAACATCTAAACAATAAACTTTACCATTTTGTTCTAAAAAACACGTATGTTTGTTTGTACCCTTGATATTTAATTATATCATGCAATCTATTAATGTTAGTGAATAAATAGATGACTCTCAAACATTATTTTTCAATTTTTTGAGTACACATAAAACTTAATTGTTCACATTTTCACTATTAACAAGCATGTGCAGTTCTTGATTGTTCGATTGGTTAGACCTTTAAACCTTGGATCCTATGTCCTCACGGTTTGATTTACGGTTGGACTATAAATACATTGATAGGAATGAAATAAATGGAATGAAATAATAGAAAAAAGATGAATGGGATCTATGCTGAAGAAAAGAAAATTGAGAACTGGAAATGAAAGAAAAAAGGCAAAAAAGGAACTAATTGGGAGAAAGAGGAACGTATAAAGAAGATTTGTGATGAAAAAGAGGGATTTTGAATTGGCGAAAATTTAGATTTGATTTTTCTGTAATTTTTGGAGTTAGTATGTGGCCCCGGTAAATTAAAATGTACGTTGAAATTCAAATTGACCGTTATATTAATTTATATTTTAATTTTGATAAAAAAATGATCGAAACAGTCGAATTGGCTAATGAAACATATCCCATTGTGTTCGGAATAGGGGTATTCAGTTAGGGACGACAATCGTTGGGTTTGATTTGGAGTTGGGGACGATTTTGAGTTTTAAACTAATTAAAATATAATTAATATATATATATATATATATTCATTTGCCCTAACCCTAATCACTTTCTAAAACCCACCGCTCTAACTGAAACCGATGGATTGAATGCTCCCATTTTCTCCATCAAAATTATCCCAATCCGATCAAAATTAATCCAAATCTCCAACGTGAAAACGATTAAGAATTCTCACGGCTTCAAGATAGTATGGCTATGATCAGTTTTCGTGTTCAATATTGGGTGAATTTCTTCCTCAAACCCGCCGTGTTCGAACATCCGCCTGGGGGAGATGAGGCCACCGAATTGCCTCGATTTCTGCACGTAGGGAGGCACCGACGTTCCCTTCAACCTCGTGTGTTCAGATCATCCTACGGTCAGACATGGGGCGGCAATATCGAGCCCTAGCATGTGAGGATGGGTTTCATCACCCAGACAATGGATACGACGAAGGTGGCATGTAATTAGGAAATAATTAGTGATAGTTATTATTTAATTATTTTATTTATTGTAATTAACACAAATAATATCGTATCTTCTTTATACGAGGTTGAACTGACCAAAACGGAAATGGATCAAGCTGTATTTCTAGCTAGATTAAAAGCTCATTTATTTGAGTTCAAAAATTAAAAATCATCAATTAAAGACTGATGGAGTGGAAACCAAAGTGAGACCTCCTTTTCACTCAATATTTTATCATGTAGTTATGTTTGGAGTTCAACACACGAACTCACACAAATCATTTGAATTAGCAGCGATATATGGATATTAGCGACACTCGCATTTCATACTCCGCGGATGGCCACTTGTGGCGCCGTAAATGGCATTGGGTAGTTGTGTATTTATTTATATGGATGATTTGGTGATTTGTGTATTGTGATTGTGATGGTTAACATATTAAAATAATGTTAATATTATTGTGGTAGTTGAAATTAAATTATAAATATCCATTTATAATTTAAACAGTGAAAATTGGTTAAATATTATAATAATTCAAACCGAATTAGCATTGGTTAAATTTATTAACCAATGATTTATTTAAATAGACTGTTGTTGTTTGATAACCCCACACGGGTATTGGGATGATATTTGACATACACTAATCCCAATATGTAGTTGTATGTCAATTAATTGGTTGACAGATTGTGATAAGCATTATACAATTATTTAATGCTTATACAGTTGTAAATTGCACTCTGGATGTGAATTGACTGTTTAATAATTGTTTATCACTATTTTTGTATACATGCGATGTATGGAATCCATATAAATAAAATTATATTGTAATTGATTGAGTCTGATTCCAATTCAGAAATAACAAATATTTTAAAATAATATTCAATGAAGAATCAAAATATGATTTTGATGTCCGATTTTGGATGGACACGAAAATATTGAAATATATGAAGCCAAGTTAAGTAGTTAAATGCCATTTTAACTCGAACGGGTTAATCGATCGATTTTATTCAATTTATGATGAATATCAAAAAGATTTGATTTAAAAATCTAATATTTTGAAAATATTATTATTTTAATATTATAATGATATGGAATATTCAATTTTGATTTAAAATTGAAATCGAAGTTGAAATCGTTCAAAATAGATTTATAACCGATTTATAAAATACATTTTATATGGAAATCAACGATATGTGTTATATATATAATGGCTTGAATAGAACGCGCCGCGTAGCAATCGTTCGCGAATTTCAACTATTAACTTCAAATTGATGTAACGGGAGATCCGACCGTCAGATTCTCCTAAAACCCGAACCATTGGGTTCGTATCAAAAAGATCTTTCCAATGAATATAAGGGATTTAAATTTGAATGGTTGTATTTCAAATTATGTCCAAATCAAATTCATAAAAGGTCGCTACGGATGCAGTTCGGTTGCCGTTATTGGAACCGACTTTAAAGGCCTTAATAAAATAATTAAAAATATGGAAAAATTGTGAAAAATCATAATAAGTGAATTGGAAAGATTTTGGATGAAAAATTCCAAGTTTGAAATGAAAAAAATATATTTTTATCAAATTGAACTAGTTATTAACTAGAATAATAATCCAATGTTTTTAAATAAATAAATCGGATTTGTAAATGGTTTTTAAAATAACCAAAATTTTCCAGCGTATAAATTGGAAAGGATTTAAATGGAAATAATCTTCGAAATATTTCGATATTAGATTTCGTGATTATACGGATACGGATGTGCAATTAAGAAGATACAAATATCGTTATTCCCAATACGATATCCGTTCGTTTCAGAATTTGATTTTGAATATAAGCAGATATTAATTTCTATTCAGAGCCTTATGTTTAATATCAAATTGGATTTTGGATTTATCGTGGACTTTGTTTTAAATGACATTCATTCTTTAACCCAATTAGCAGTGAAGATATGATTCAGAATTTATAAATATTTTCATTAAGATTTAATGGAATTTTCCAAAGTAAAGTTTTCCAATTTAATATATTAAATTGGAATGGAATTCGATTTTGTAATAATTGAGATGAGCTTCTGTATTGGAAGACCGTTATTATATATGGAATTTAAAAGTCTTTGCCATTATTCCATTTATATTATTAGTCTGATACGCAGATTTATATCAATTATATATATTGATCTATTTTCCACGAAGATTCCATAATTAATGAGAGTTGATTTGGGTGTACTATGAACTGTGTTTTTAATAACATTGGTTCTTCAACCCAGTTAAAGATAAAATTAATTTTTTAAAGTCGAATAATCATAAAGTAATGATTTTTGGAGATTAATACCAAGATGGAGTTTTTTTGAATCTTTAATTAGATTGGAATGAGAATGGGATAATTAAATTTATTGAATTCATGAAATGATCGAGAATGGAGTACCACCAGTTTTACTGCAGGAAATAGTTAAATCTTTAATTAGATTTGAACGTGGAATGATAATTAATTTTCCCGATAACATAGTTGATGTTAGATATGGAGTACTACTAGTTTTGCTCCATTGGATGAATAGGTTAGGATTGGAAAAATGAAATAAATGATTATTTCGGTAAGGCTCGATAACCCCGACTAGTTTTATAAACCATAATTTTTATTTAGAATTGTTGAAGGATAAAATAAAATCTTTTGAAATTGATATCCAAAGGAAGGTTAAAGATTAAATTTAAAAGAATTTATCTTTGATAAAATTAATGGGAACCTTTCCCCTAAAAATGTGAATATTTGAATAAAAGAATATTCTAAATTGGAATGAGGCATATGATGTGTTTTTATAGCACTTGATTATTGATTATAAGATACACGAGTTATTCGGAAAGACCGGGTTTATCTCATTTTGAATAACTGATACGACGACGATCAAAAGCCGATGATGAAGACGGTGGTTGAAGACCGGAGATCTTCACATCGTTTGGATGATTACTGATGTCTTGATTTGGTTGTACACCCAAGACAAGGTAATAAGTTGTGATCATCTAGATGTACTTAGAGATCGACCAGATATTCGAGGATCTCTCTTCTGTATTGGACATATGGGACGAGGAATAAGGTGCCTTCGGTTTCGTTCAGACCTAGAATGGACTTGTAAAAGGATGTGTGTCTGACATTGGATTTCATTCTGTGTTGATTGATTCCTATTAAATATATATATATATATATATATATCTATTTGATGGCTGAGAATTTATTCTCTTGCTTAACACCCTTCTCTAAGACGTATGAGCTTAGAGGTTATAAATTGATAGACATCGTCACATGGCGCGGATTGTCAATGTGACATGCTAAGATGCAAATGATCAAGGCTTTTGTTGAAAAGAAGAGTCTTGTGGATGATGATCAAACCACAGCTTTAATTAGCATAGCTTTGTGTATAGCGTTAATTCGCGAGCCTCACACTCGGTATGAGTCAAAAACAGGATAGTGACCGTAGGAAGTGCCCGACGTTTCTTTCTAGCTAGAAGTGGTATCATGGTATGGAGCCCTGATTTTTTTACTTATGTAGATGATGGATTGCGAGAGCCTCGAATATGATTGGTCGCTACTGGCCAAGTGACAGGTCCGATAGGACCGGAAAATGTGTGTTCATGAATAACCAATCCACTAAAGAAAGTATGGACCGGTCCTATCGCTTCCAAGGGTTGCTCGCAGGTGTGACCCTAAGGCACTTGCTAGAGTGTCTTGAATCGGAGAGGATCCATCCCTTACCTCGACTGATAGATGGAATCCAATTTCCAATACGCGACTTTTTGGTTTTAGTTGTAAACCTATATGGCGGCAGAGTAGCATAGGACGCTCATGTCGTCTATAATTGATACATTTATAATTGAAGTTGTTTGATACACTATGCACTTATAGTAATATCAAAATGATTTGTTTTAAAGAGTATCAAGCATGTTTGGCTATTATAAGGTAAAACTCTATCCTCCGGTATGCGTTGCATTGTGTGATGGGACCTGAGTCTAATAATAGCTTCATTTTTCAAAAAGCATTGCGTTGTTTTTTTTTTTTTTTTCAGAGTATTCATAGAAGCAACCCTTTCCGTGACATACGGCGTGGTCCTGTGATTTACCCTATTTAAGAGTAAATGTTTAATAACTGTTTTAGTTCTCACACCAGTCGCATAACTGACTTGGAGTTTATTTTTTCTACTTAAACTATGGGTGCCCATATTTTCCATATGGGCAGTTAGTAGTTTTGTTTTTTTCGTAGATATTTCTTTTCCCCAGATCCTGGATTATTGCTGGAGTTATATTCGGAATGCTTTGTATCCGTGTATTTCTTTCATTTGTGATAGTTGACATCTTCCGCTGCACATTATATTTATGTATATATATTTCTGCTGCTTTGTAATTTCTAAATCTATGATATTTATTTTTCCGTAGTATATTATTTATTAGAACTCTTATATTCTTATACTCTGATGTAAATTGTTGTAATAGTAATGAAATGTTCTGTTGTTTGTGTTCTGATGCGTCATGTTCTCAAAGCAATCCAGGCTCCTCCGTCTCTTCTGGGATCAGGGAAGTTTAGGTCGTTTCAGTCCGATTGCAAATATACATAAATAGATCACATTTTATGTAACCTCATGCTATGCATCAATGATTGATTATGTCATTTGGTTGTATTGATGTATAAGACCGTTAATGGGCCCAGTTAGGATAAATGAAACGAAGACCGCTTTGATCCTTTGTCAGCATAGTTAATGAATGAGATTGTTTTAGATACACCATATATTATAAATAGCGAAATTTGGAACTCAGAAAGTTAAACATATTTTTAAAGTTATTACATATGTGGCTCAAGGGGAGATTGTTGGAAAATTTCAACATGTGGATTACATATGTAAAATAAACTGTGTTATGTTATTTCGGTGTAAAGACTAACTAAAGTGATCAAATAAACTAATAAAATAAATAATTCTTAAAGATGAAACTGTCATGGAAAGAATGCGTAGAGACCAGAGTGATTTTCAATTTGTTGATGGGCCAAATTGAAAATATCACACTATTATATATGCTGGGTTATGGTCCCTGAATTACATAAGTTGTAGTTATTCCCCAAATCTCTTATATGGAAAATAATTCAAATCAACTTTTATGTCAATTTGGAAGATAATATCTAATTTATATCTTTTAGATTTGTTTTTTCTCTAAATCAATTGATGAAAGCAGCAACCATTAATTTAGATCTGAAGCTTGTGTCAGTTTGAAAAAAAAAACATATCTTAAGTAGGTTAATCTTCTCTCTGTAAACATCTATGAATTAGGTATAACTTCCGTTAATTTATTTACTTTCTCCAATTTCTTCTCAATTAAATCAATTTAGGTCATCTATTCAAATATGAGATTATATGATTTGTAAATCATAAAGTATGTAGAAATTTTAACACAACAAAGATAAAAGTCCAAAAAAACTTTGAAAACGTTAAAAAGTGCATAAATACAAATGCTAATAGGGTGTCATACAAAAAAGATCTGACAGAGAGCGATAAAACATCGAATCTATTGACCCTAACAGAACCATAAAGCTACACAAGTTGGCCTTAATATCTATCATGCTAAAACAAAAACAAAAAAATAGTCGCTATAAAAGAAGGGCATTGTTATATGCACTTCAGAAGTAGTTAAGGGGGGACACAGTCAATAACGAAATGCGGTCTAGCACCCACCGTTTTTCGTTTTCGGCAGCCCTTTTCCGAATTTAAGGGTGAAACTCAACCAAACACCCATCGAATTCCGTGACTAAATACGGTAGAACTTTTTCGAATTTTATCTTCCCTCCCTTAACCATTTCTGAAGTGCATACAACAATGCTCTGAAAGAAGTCCACTGAATCAAAATTGTCTCATCCTTTATCTTCCACAAGATCACCACATAATAAATCTGAACACTAAATGTTCATACCAAAAAAACACCAACCAAAATAAAACCAGCTCTTCCCAATAGCCACCAAGCTCATCGAGCAGGGATTGATCTAAATCCTTAGAAAACTTAGGAAAATAAGCATAAAAAAACAGGAATATGCATAAGGAGAGTCGAGGTTCGCTTTGAGAAGAAAGCATTGGGTTGAGCACAGGAAAATGCAAGGCAGGGTGATAAGTAGGGGAGCACCATCACTAGTTCAAAAATAGGAAGGGATTAAGAGCTATTAACAAATGAGAAATAAACCATAGCTACGTAGCCACCCATCCAGATGCCATTGCCATCAACACAAACACATGGCTATAAAGTTGAAATTCCACCTCTAGTAACAAGTCACCAGTAACCAAAATCCTTAGCTAAACTCTAGTGCATCAAACTAATCGAGCCATATCCAAAGTTCGTAAAAAATAAAGGGCACAAGGAGTAGAGGCAAACTTAAAAAATAAGTAACCAAGAGAAAACTGGGCTAATGGCAAGGAACAGAGAGGAGAAGATATCGAACTTGACATGAGGTGGAGGAAAGAAGAAAATGGATGAAGCCAGATGGAAGATGGGAATCAGTGTTTTCATGACCCGACCCTGCAGCAGTCCAACCTCGAATAATCATGAACCTTAGACCCCATGCCGTGGAACTTAATCTGACCTAATTCATGTATGAACCCTGGTCAGACCTTTAAACCAGCGGTCCAACCTTCAATTTTATAGGGTTAAAGCACGATTTTGTTTTTCACTACTTCTTGTTGTGTAATTCTCTCTGATCATTTCATCTTTTGTATTGTTTTGAAAATAACAACTAAAATATTTTAATAAAGCATAACTGTTCCAACATCTAAATCGTAGACTTTATCACTTTGTTCTAAAAAACACGTATTGCCCTTGATATTTAATTATATCATGCAATCTATTAATGTTAGTGAATAAATAAATGACTTTCAAACTTTATTTTTCATTTTCTTGAGTACACATAAAACTTGATTGTTCACATTTTCACTATTAACAAGCATGTGCGGTTCATTATGGTTCGACAGGTCAGACCTTTAAACCCCTAACTACTACAACATTTCCATAAAAATTAATTATTAGAAATTTTGAGCTGTCCGTTTTTGTTGCAACATGTAACAAATATATTTTTAAAACCAGAAGATAAGTCATTGCCAATCTACTACAACGTTCGAAATGCCTGCAAGGAGAACAAATCAAGAGCTATAATTCACAAACAACCTCATATTAACATCTAGTGTTTAAAGACCCAACTTAACTCCGGTTCGACCGCGGTTAACCTTCGACCTTGGAGTGTCATGGCTCTAAAAATGAAATAACCTTGCACGTGCACAGATCCGCGGTTTAACCTCAAAGCCCTCTAAAAAAACTCTAAACTGACCTCTTTGAACCTCACGGTTCACCAAATTTTTAAAAAAATCTTCACTCTTCATTTTTGACATAATAAATCTAAAAATAATTTTGAAACAATTTTCATTAAATTTAGGATGATATAATTCGTTGTTATGTGCATTTTCCGAACTATGTTGAAATAATTTTCTTTCACTATAAAAAATTAGTAAATTTATGACTTTATTATTATAAATTGTTATGTAATTATTTCAGTTAGGTAGTATATAATATACTACATGATAGGTGGGTTGAAGACGAAAATTGAATTCATGACTTCTTGGATCATGTCAAAGTTCACCAATCAGTTTGAACATGAGTGTTTGTAATAATTGGTTAAATTTTATCTATATTTAAAATAATTTTATGTTTAAATTAAAAAATTAGAAATAAACTATTAGCGCGATTTACATGGTCTGACCGGTTGGACCACAAAAACCTTAAACCTTGCACTGTCACGGTTTGACGTACGGTTCGGTCATCACGACTATGCTAACATGACAAAGAGCATTATCACATGATATGCGACTGTAAAGCAGACCTAAAAACTATAAAAACCAACAAAATATGATCAACGCACAGGGCCAAAGATAATAGGTTTGAAACTAGAAATTTGACTACCCAGCTACCACAACAACGCTAGAACAACTTGAAAACACAAAATGAACAACTTGATATCAAAAAACCGAAAGAAGCAGGGCTCATCAAGAATTGGTTCAGACCTGTCAGATTATGAGCAACAGAAGGGGCAGACTAACAGGCAATGATGCCAAGAAGTTATAGGGTGTAAGAGGAACTGCACAAAATATATCCACGCCAACAGGAGCTTCTACAAGAACCAAAAAGAGAGCCCTAAAAAACAACAAACTGCTATAATAGACGATCAAAACCAACCATCGACACCCACAGCTAAACACCAAACTAAAAAAATAGCAATGAAACCAACTATGACTAGAACTCATGATGACATAGCCACGAAACTCCTCTCGAACCCAGCAACAAAACGGTCGAAACACAGTCGACCCATCGAGCGTATCGAGCAAAAGCTCATACCGAAGCCAGATTGGACCTCAAAACAAGGACCGCAGGAGTAGGCATGTGAAGGGGAAGAAAGGTCGCTTTGGAAGCAGGGAGACTGAGTTATCCAGATGCAGGTTGGTGACAAGATGAGAACAAGGCATGAGGCAAAGCTGCAGGCAATAACATTCTGTTATTTAGTCATAATCTCTTCTCACATAATGGTATACTACCATACAAGTTGTACATTACTTACGCTGGGATATATGTGTTTGTATATGGGTAAGATATTTTGAATCATTTAAATATTTTGTCCTATTCTAACGATAAGTGCCAAAACTTTCAAATTATACAGGTGCAATTCCATATTAATAAAATATACAAATTAGTCAACATTCTCAATCCAATAATAAACTAGTATAAAACTAGATTCCATATATCAAACTTATTCTGTACTAAATTTTTGAATTAGCGTCATCAAAATTTACAATTAAAATCTGTTTAAGCTCGATTCAATTTTGTAAATAAGTGGTGTAGACCAAGAACAATAGAATTTATGCCTTAAACATAATTTATTATCAGTTTTGGAACAGAAACGGTAGAAAACTGTTACAATAATTGTTCTATTGAACAAAAACGCATTAAAGCATTACTAATACTGTTTTAGTTAGAAACAATCACAGTTTTGCAAGAAAATTGCTATAAATAGTAGTATCCAGTGCAGGAACAAGAGGGAAAAGACTTATTTACCGATTATTGTCCGAGTCCAGCGAGTGTTGTTTTCCTGAAATGAAATTTTTCCCTTTTCGGCGCGTTAGAGTGGTAAGCAATCATTTCCCGAGGATAAAACGGAACTTCCTTATGATGCCGCTCAGCAATCACAGAGCGACGACGAAGCAAGGAAGTCGATCAGATTAGAATGGTTTTCTATGGGAAGAAGATACAGAACAGAGGAGAAGAAAATAGAATTTCGAATTGTATTTGTCCCATTTTTATGTCTGCGTATATATAGATGCGAGTGGATGTCTATTCGGGAAGAGGTGTAGCCTTTGAATTCGAACAACTGTGACTGTTGAAAAGTTCGCGACCCATTACCAACAGACATTACCGCTGACATTTAAAAAACACGGCCATATTCAAAAAATAGTCGTTTTCTTAGCATTGCAAGCCCAACAGTAACCAAAGGCCCAATTTGTCATGAGACCCTAAAAGCCTCAAGGCCCAAGTCCCTAATTTGACCTTTAATATTAGTTATTAAAGCTTCGTTAACTTTTCAACCCTTTACCAACAGACATTACCGCTGACATTTAAAAAACACGGACATATTCAAAAAATAGTCGTTTTTTAGCACTGCAAGTCCAACAGTAACCAAAGGCCCAATTTGTCATGAGACCCTAAAAGCCTCAAAGCCCAAGTCCCTAATTTTACCTTTAATATTAATTATTAAAGCTTCGTTCACATAATTGTTCATTCCATTGCCCTAATTCAGCCATCTCCTCTTTTTTTTTGATATAGTATATTAAGACATTGTAAATATAGTTGGATAAGTTTTATTATTTCCCGATGTGAGACTTAAAAACTTCCTAAAACCACTTATACATTTCCAACAATCCCCCACATGAATGAGTGGTAATCTATTCTGCAAAACATTTATCATATTGGTAAAAGTAGCAAAAAGGTCTAGTACTTTCCCTTGTGTTTTATCATTATAACTAACTGGCGAATTAGTGGACTAGACTATCGTTGAACTATAAACCATTTGTGTAAGCCTATAAAGATAACACATGATAAATATTCTTTAACTCGTTGGTTCTCTATTTGTGTTCGTTTTTGCTATGAACACCGCCTTGGTTTCATGAGTGTCTGAAGAATTCGACCTGACAATTCTTCCAGAAGTGGCGCATTCACACCCTCATAGGTGATTCTATAAGTAGTATCATGCACTACCCTACTTGGTTCTTTATAACACAACAGTATGGAAATCATCAAAAGCCAAGTTTATCCGATTCTCTGACGGGTTGTGCACTAACTTATCTTAGGAATGGTTGTAATATTTCTTTCAGTGCTACCAAGTTTTATCTTAAATTTAGTTCTCTCTTTGAACCTAGATCTTGGGATCTCCAGTCAACTAGGTGGGGTTTCCGTTTTAGAATTTTTTTAGTTTATACGAAGCTGCTAACTATGACAAATGTGCTAACTATGTATATTACGTCGAAAATAGAATGATGAAGGGTAATGCCAGTAACCAAGGGCCCTAGTTGCTAAAATCTACTGGCTGGGCCGAAGTTTACTATGGATTTCTCACCTGACCTAAATGGTTGGTTCACCATTAATAAGACTTTACCTGAGAAGGGTATAAATAAGATACAAAATGAACCATTTTATTAGGGCAACCATTTTAACTCTATCTTATGTCTATAAGGAAGTCAATTTATTAGGGGAGAGAACAACCATAAATATCCATTTGTACTCTATATTTACTCTGTTAGGTACGCCATTTATTGGTTGTTCTCTTTGGTCTTAAACCCATTCCCATCGATAAAGTTTAAACTTTCTCTCTAGGCAAGCCTTTAATTAGTGGATCCATAATATTATCTTTTGACTTTATATAATCTATAGTGGTAACTCCATTAGAGAGAAATTATCTTATGGTTTTATATCTATGACAATTATGTCTAGATTTACCATTAGACAATGTACTATTCGCCCTTCCTATAGCACATTAACTATAACAATGTATACATATTGGAAGCACTGATTTTTTACCAATTTGGATTCTTCCAAAAAACTCCTAAGCCAATCCGCTTCTTTTGCGGCTTCATCTAGAGTATTGAACTCCAATTCCATTACTGACCTTGCTATGCAAGTCTATTTGGATGATTACCATGAGATTGATCCATTTCCTAATGTAAACATATATCCACTTGTGGATATTGTGTCATTTGAGTCAGTTATCCAATTGGCATCACTATATCCTTTAACCACTAAAGGATACTTCTCATATTGCAATATATAGCCTTATGTGTACTTTAGATATCCTAGGATCCTTATTATTACTTTCCAAGGATGTTTGCCACGATTGCTGGTGTATCTACTCAGCTTGCTTACAGTATATGCAATATCAGGCCTAGTGCAATTCATGGCATACAAAATACTTCCTAGTATACGGGAGTATTCAAGCTAATATATTCCGTCTCCGGTGTTCTTTACCCAATTTTGTTTCATATACATTGGTGATTTTGCAAAGGTTATATTATATTGCTTGAACCTTTCAAGTATTTTGGCTACGTAATGTGGTTGAGATAAAGCATATCCTTGTGATGTTTTTATAATTTTTACACCCAAGATTACATCAACTACACCTAGGTTTCTCATGTCAAATCTAGAGGATAACATATCCTTTGTAGATTTTATTACGACCATATTATTCCTTAGGATTAATAAATCATCAACATAAATACAAACAATGACATTTCCAATATCTATATATTTTATATACACACATTTATCTAATTCATTTATTTTGAATCCATTTGATAATATAGTTTCATGAAATTTCTCACGCCATTTCTTTGGTGCTGGTTTAAGGCCATAAAGCGATTTTACTAACTTTCACACCTTATTTTCGTTTCCTGGGTTTAGAATCCCTTCAGGTTGCTGCATATATATTTCTTCTTCTTGTTCACCATTCGAAAACGCAGTTTTCACATCCTTTCGTTGTATTTCCAAATTTAATATGGATGCGATTGCAATAAGTATCCTAATCGATGTTATTCTAGTTACTGGTGAATACATATCAAAGGAATCTAGATCTTCCTTCAGTCTAATTCATCTTATTACAAGAATTGCTTTATACATATCTAAGCCGTCGGCTTTTAGTTTTTTCTTAAATATCCATTTATATCCTAGTGGTTTTGATCCTTTGGTAGATCCACTAGTTCCCATGTATGGTTTTGTGAAATGGATTCTATTTCACTGTTGATAGCATCCTTCCAGTATGGAGCCTCGGGAGATGACATTGCTTATTGGTAACTAAGAGGTTCATTTTCTATCATATAAGCATAGAAATCAGGTCCAAAGGTTTTAGAGGTCCTTTAACATTTGTTACTTCTGGGTTACTCTATCTCTATTCCAACATTTCTTTAATGCGAATTTTGATTAACAATATACTCAGGAGTACCTATATCTCCTGATCTCTTTTGAACAATAGTTTTAATAGAGGATTTTAGAAGATAAATGTTCTCAAAGAATCTAGCATTTCGTAACTCGATAATGTTGTTTTCATGAATGTCATCAATTTCAGTTTCGTACACCAAAAATTGATATGCACTGCTATTATGAGCATATCCAATGAATATAAATCCTATAGTCTTTGGTCCAATTTTGACATTTTTCGGTTTTGGTATTTCTACCTTGGTAAGACACCCCATACTTTCAAGTATTTATATGATGGTGGCCTGTTTTTTCAAAGTTCGTTTGGAGATTTAGATGTTTTCTTTCGTGGTATTTTATACAAAATGTGATTTGCTAAAAGAATAGCTTCTCCCCAAAAGTTAATTGGCAAGCTAAAGCTAATTTGCAAGGCATTCATTATTTTTTTAAGAGTTCTATTTTTTTGTTCGGCTATACCGTTTGATTGAGAAGAATATGGGGTTGCAATTTGATGTATAATGCCATGCTCAGAACAGAATTCCTTAAATGGAGACTCATATTCTGCTCCTCTATCACTTCTTAAAGATTTTATTTTTCTTATTGAGTTGATTATCAACTTCTTCTTTATACTTTTTAAACATTTTGAATGCTTCGGCCTTGCTTCTAAGGAGATACACATGATAGTGTCTGATACAATCATCAATCAATGTAGTAAAGTACCTTTTTCCACCTCTAGTTTGACACATTTACAAATCGCATACATCAGTATGTATTAAGTCTAGAGGTTCGATTTCTTGTTCAACATGATGAAATAAAGTTCTTGTCAATTTTGCTTCGGCACAAACTTTATATTTATAGTTGGAATCTATGTTGCATTTTGGTACAAATTCTAGATTAATTAATTTTCGTAATGTATCAAAATGTACATACCCTAATCTAGAATGCCACATGTTAGAGGAATCAACAATATAAGCAGAAGATTCACTTTTTATTCATATCATTATTTGGTACAACAGTGGTTAAATTTTCTTTAAACAAACCATATGTAGCGACCCGAACTTCCCCGGTCTCCGAAGAGAAAGAACGAATTACTGTGAGGACAAGACAAATCAGAATGCAGACGGGAGAACATTTCATTGTATATTACAACAATACCATCAGAATACAAGAATATACAGAGTATAAATGAATATTACACAGAAATATCAGACATTTAAATTACATTTAAATACATAGCAGCGGAAAATAATACAAAATACAACTGAAGGAGATATACGGATACAAAGCTTTTCGGATATTGTTCTAGCTGTAAACCAGGATCCTGTGAATATAAATCTGCAAAACCAAAACTACTAGCTGCCCGTGTCAAAATAAGGGCACCCAGAGTTTAGGTTAAAACAATAAACTCTAGGTCAGTCATGCGACTGGTGTGAGAACTAAAACAGTTATTAATCTTTATTTTAAAGTTAGGTAAATCAAGGGACCACGCCGTATAACACGGAAAGGGTTTTCTCCCAAGAATACCAGTGCATAAAACAAACAGCGCAATGCTAAATAAAGAAAAATGAAGCTATTATAAGACCCAGGTCCCATCACACAATGCAACGCAAGCCGGAGGATAGGGTTTTCCCTTATAATAGCCAAAGCATGCTTGATACGTTTAAAACAAGTCATTTGATACTATTATAAGTGTATAGTGTTTAAAACAATTTCAATCATAAATATCAATCATAGACGGCATAAGCGCCCCATCCCACTATGTCGCCATACTAGGCTCTACAAATAGAACCGCAAATGTCACGTATTTGGAAATTGGGTTATCATTTATGGTATGAACCGAGGCTAGGGATCGTCCTCACCGATTCAAGACTGTTTAGTCCGAGTCTCAGGATCAGAGCTCGAGTGACCCTTGGATCGTCAGGGTCGGTCCACACGGAGTGGATTAAAATGCTTGAACAATATGTCTCCCCGCCCTTTGGGGTGTAAATGAGCCAATGAATGACTCCATCGGCTTCACATAGTCACCGATAAATCCGAGGCGCCTCGCAAACCAACAACCACATAAGTCAAACTCGTCAGGGCGTGTAAAACCACTGACGCCACTTCTAACTAGAAGGAAACGCATGCCCTGGCTGAGGTCCTTCTCCCGTTTCTGGTTCATACCGGGTGTGAAACTCGCGTATCAAACGTTACACAAAGCCATGCCGCAAAGGCCGTGCTTTTATCATCAACCACAAGACTTTGCTTTTCAACAGAAGCCTTGATCATATGCCACTTAGGCATGCCACACAGGCAATTCACTCCATACGTTTGATATCTACCAATATATAACCCCTGAGCTCGTACGTCTCAGAGAAGGGCATTAAGCAAGAGAATAAATTCTCCGCTGCCAAACAGATATATATTTAATAGAAATCAATCACACAGACTGAAATCCAATGTCGGACACACAGTCCATTTACAAGTTCGTTCTAGGTCTGAACGAAACCGGAGGCACCTAGTACTCCGCATAACTCGCGTATATAGCAAAAAAGTGTTACACAAACACAACATACGCCTCATTCCAATTCATCAGCCACTAACCGTAAATTACTAAGAGAACAATTCCCCAAATATTAACCCCGAAGGCCGAAACCAACATCAGATCAATATCCAGAAAACCATTCTCCTTAGCTAACCGACAGTTAGTTTCTAAATTTCACATTCTTAGGGAAAGATTCCCATTAATTTTATCAAAGATAAATTCCTTTAAATTTATTCTTTAATCATCCTTTGAAAATCAATTCAAACCAAATTTTGGTTTTTCCAAACTAGTCGGGATTAACGAACCTTACCGAAGTAAACATTTGTTTTAATTTCCCAATCCCAACCTATTCATCCCATGAAGTAAAACTGGTAATACTTCATATCTAACACCATGGTGTTATCGGTAAATTTAATTACCATTTCACGTTCAAATCTAATTAAAGATTTAACTATCGCCTGGAGCAAAACTGGGGATACTCCATTCTCGATCTTTTCAATCTAATTAAAGATTCATCAAAACTCCACTTAGTTTTAATCTTTAACTGGGTTAAAGAATCAGTGTCCTTTAAAACACGGTTCACGATAAACCCCAAAATCACATTTCAATCAGTCCCTTACCGTAAAATAGCAAGTGAGCAATTCCCTAAGTATTAACCCCGAAGGCCGAAACCAACATCAGATCAATACCCCTGAAACCATTCAACTTTACTAATCTCCAGTTAGTTTTTGATTTTCTTAACTCCTTTAGGTCTAAGAATAGTATTATTGAAGATACCATTCACGACAACCCAAAATTACGTTCCATTAATTATCGGGTTAAAGAACAAGTGTTATTTAAAACACTGTTCACGATAAACCCAAAAATCAATACCAATTCAATTCCAATTAAATATTATTTAATTGGTACACTTCATTAAATCTAAATATAAATATTTAATCTTTTCTCAATTGGGTTCAAGAACAGTGTTAATAAAGATACCATTCACGACAAACCCAAATCACATTTGACATTAAATACAAGGCTCTGAATAGAAAATATACCGGCTTATATTCAATATCAAATTCTACGACCAACAAATATCGTATTGGAAATAACGATATATATATATATATATATATATATCTTTCAAATTCCCATAACAATATCTGTATCATCACGAAATCCAACATCGAAATACTCCAAAGACAATTTCGATTCAAATCCATTCCAATATAATTATTGGAAATTCTGGTTATTTTCAAAACCATTTCAAATCCAATTTATTTATTTAAAAATAAATAGAATTATAATTCTAGTTCAAAACTAGTTCATTTCGATAAAAATCTATTTTTATCTTTTCAAATATGGAGTTTTTCATCCCAATTCTTCCCAAATCATTTCTTATGATTTTACACAAACTATAGCTATTTTTAATAATTTTATCAAGGCCCGTACAGTCGATTTCATCAACGGCCATCGAACTGCACTTATAGCGACCATTTCCAAATTTGATTTGGACATAATTCCAAATCCAACTGTTAGATTTCTAATTTCAAATATTCATTAGAAAGCTCTTTTCGATACGAACCCAACGGTTCTGGTCTTAGGAGAATCCGACGGTCGGATCTCCAGCAATATCCATTTGAAGTCAATGGTCGAAATTCACGAACTACCGCAGCGCGGCGCGTTCTATTCAGGCCATTATATTATATATATAATATATATAATATACACTTTGTCGATTTCCTTTTAAAACGTATTATATAAATCGTTTTAAATTCGTTTTCAAAACGATTTCAACTTCTTTTTCAAATTCAAATCAAAATTGAATTTTCCCTTACAAATTCGTTTTAAATTCATTTCAAATTAATTTCAATTCAAATCGATTTTGAATTCAATTTTAGTCCTATTCAATTTCAATTCGAATTCATTTCTATTCAAAATATCCGATTTTGAAATCACTTTTGATGTTCATTATAAAATGAATAAAATCGACATAAATATCGTTCACGTCAAAATGGCGTAAATCTAATCAACACGGCTTCATATATTTCTATTTTCAAATATTCTATTTGCAATATTTCCTTTTCAAATATTTCTATTCAAATATTTCTTTTTCAAAACTGGAATGAGGCCCAATCAACTACCATATAATGTTAATTATATGGATTTTCTACAACACATGTATACAATAACAACGATGAATAATCAACCATCATCCAAAGTGCATTCTACAATGTATAAGCATCAAATATAAATATTCAATGCTTATAACAGCCTGTCAATCAATCGATCGACATACAACTAAACAATCGGGATTAGTGTACGTCAAATATCATCCCAATACCTGTGTGGGGTTTCAAACAATCAAACATAGATTTTATTTGTGCAGTTGGGCGATGTGTAAAATTTATCATCCCAATCAATATCAGTCAAATGTGTGTATATAAACAAATCATCCGATTTGTTTATATTTATTTATTTCATTTCATATACACATTAAAAATTCTATTTTTAACTATAAAATATTTTCCACTACAAAATATTTTATTTCAACTATATAAATATTTTATTTCAACTATATAAATATTTTATTTCATTTCACATCACATCACCCAATCAACTACACATCAAAATCAAACAAACAAGCATACAAGCCGTCCATGGTCTGTGGACGACGAGTGTCGGGTGCTACTAAACACCGTCTACATCCTAGTATATATTTTAACTAGAAAATTAAATTAAAAGTGAGAAGTTCACACCGAGGGTTCCACTCCGCCGTGCTTTGCTTCTAAACTGCTGAACCGTTTGGATCAGCTTGAAATTCCTATGTAGTTCTTTTCACCCTGTTCGAATAAAAATTATATTTTTATTATTTCCTTCTAATAAATAAAAGTCCTATTTTTACTTCTACTTCTTATATATTTACAACGCTTCTTTTTATATAAAAATTATATTTTTATATTTCTACTTCATGTATAAAGATCGAATTTTTATTTCATCTCTATAATAATCACATTTTTATTTCCCCTTTCATATAAAAATTATATTTTTATATGGCTACATATATCATAAAAACCATATTTTTATTCTTCCTATAATATAAAAATCATATTTTTAAACTTTCTATAATATAAAAATCATATTTTTAAACTTTCTATAATATAAAAATCATATTTTTAAACTTCTCCTTCATTGTAAAGATCACATCTTTATGTGATAAAAATCATCACCTTATATGTATAAAATCTTGACCTCTTCATCTCTAAAAATCCTAACTTTTCAATTTCTAAAAACCCTATCTTTTATTTAAAAATTCTGTCGTCTTATTCCTAAAAACTAAATAAAAATCAAAGTTGAAATATAAAAATTATGTTTTATAATTTAAATAAAATTAGTTTTAACACAGCGTTTCATGTAAATAAAAATAAACACTTACAGGCGGAATTTTGGAGCGGGAAGGGCTGTCGGGGTTCAACGGAGTTAGGGGGTGTCGGATGCTGCTCTGGCGAGGTCAGGGTGCGACTAACGGAGGGAGGAAGTGGAGGGGTGCTGCGTGGTTCAGGCGGTGGGAGGGCTTGGGCGAGAGGGCGACGACAGGCGAGTTAGGGGTTAGGGTCCTTCAATCGTGCGAGGGTTGAGGAGGTGAGAGGGGTTCATCGATTGGGGGGGGGGCTTGCGGCGAGGTGGGGGGAAAGGGAATTCCGGCGGGCGACGCTCCTATCGAGGTGGCGGCGACGTGGAAAGGGGGGGCTCGATCGTCAGCTCTCCCCTTTTTTTCCTTTTGAGTGCGTTGACTGATAATAAGAAGAGAGAGAAGAGGGAACTTAAGGGTGTGGGTTTTTAATTTGATAATTTAATTTTAATATTAAATCCATAAAGTAACTTTTTATTTTGAACTCAAAACGAAACCCACCGTCTGTCATCCCTGGCTAATTACCCCCATTCCGAACACAATGGGATATGTATCATAAGCTGATTTGATCGTTTCGATCAGCTTTCGTCAAAATCAACATATAACTCTATATATTGAATTTGAATGCACATTTCAATTTACCGGGGTCACATACTAACTCGAAAAATTCCAGAAAAATATTTTCTAGCTTCGTATTGACGATACAGTCCTAACAAAACTAATTTCGTCAAATTCTGAGACCGTTTGAAAAATGGCCATTTTCCAGTCGATTAAAATCGACTGAAACTGGTCAAACGCGTTTTCCTTTGCCACGCTCGCATATTGATTCGAAAAATTATGAAACTTGGAATCTAGCAATAATTTTACATCACAGAGCCAACAAAAGTGGTTTCGTCAAAATCCGAGGCCGTTTGCATATACTCCATTCTTTGATATTACAAATTAATCATCGACAAAAGTCAGTTTGAAACCATGTTTGTAAAGCAACAATCCTGTAATTAAGTTCTTGCGGATTTCTGGAATGTGAAGAACATCATTCAATTTAAGTTCCTTTCCAGAAGTTAATTTCAGTACAATCTTTCCCTTACCTTCAACATTTTATGTGGATGAATTGCCCATGAATAGTTGCTCGTGATCTGTAGTAATTTTGTAGGTTATAAACATCCACTTGTTGGCACATATATGACAAATGGCTCCCGTGTCTAGAAACCACTCCTTGTTGTTGCCAAAAAGGTTGCATTCAGAAACTACCGCACACAAATCCATATCTGCAACATCATCTGAATTTTCTGCCGCATTTGGTTCTAGTTTCTTCTTTTTGGGTGTGCGACTCATGACAGCTGTAATACCCCGTATTTTCTGTGAACATAAGAATGAAAAATCAGAGAATAATTAAATTGTAACAGAATAATTATGGGAAACGAGTTACACCATTGCGTTCATCTCGAAATTCTGCTTGGAATAGGGTCAAAATTTGCGTAAATCGGACTTCGTATGAAGAATATATGGCCTTCAGAAGATTCAATAAAAACCAGCCCGAAGTTCAAAATTCAGATTTCGAAATTCAAAACCGACACCCGGGCTGGGCGGGAAAATTCCCGCTCAGGACCCAGGTCGACACTAGGGTCGACCTGGGGGCCGACCTATGTAAACAGGTCGACACTAGGGTCGACCTCCCCCCTCCCCTTTTCCAGATCTGAAGACAGATCCATTTTTTGCACCTGGACGCCTTTCTAACCGGATTCGTGAGCTCTAACCTATTTAAACACCCCCAAACCTAGCTTTCTCTCCACACAATTTCATTCTGCCTATACTCTGCCTCTATTCTAATTAAAAATAAATTGCGTCGCTACTCTGCAAGAATCAAAACTAGAACTAGTGCATCTTCTTCCAATCTTAATAGAGAGAACAACTATTTTCTAATCTAATCGTTAGTCTACACCAAAGGAGCGCTATTCAGTGTCAGAATACAGATTCCAGAATACAAGAGTCGTTCCTTTTTGTGAGTACAATTATTTTCAGATATGAAATTTAATAATTATCTTGACATTTTTGTGAACCTGGATCTGAGGTTATGCATACATTTCTGTGGATCAATCTTGATGTGACTGTTCTGTATCTGTTCCCTCTTTTCTTCCTTTTTGTTTATAGCTAGGCTACCATGAGCCTGCACCAAATCTCATAAGAGATTAACGCACAGACGCTAAATTTTGGGACAAATAATGGATAATGCATAATTGGAAATGACTGGTCTTTGACTGATTTGAGAAATGGACATATGTTGTAAATTAGATCTAGATCTATGTATACTCTATAATTTGGAAGAAGTGGAATCATTGTGTGATAACATATGACTTGAAACTTGGGGACGTAATGCATATAAAAATTAAGATCTGATTTAGAGATGTTATAATTTAAAGATCTATACTTTTGGGGTAAATTTTATGTAACGATTCATGACTTGAAAAAGGAATATGTGACATAGGCGTAGAGACCTATATTATAATAGGATAACTATCAATGTGAATATGCCTAAAAGTCGATTTTTGGATATTTGGCATTAAAGGCTATAATTTGGCATAATTCATACTGTATATCATGATTTGGGCTTTTAGAGAATATTTTGTATTGTGTAAAGTTTAACTAAAGATTTGGGCATATGTTGTATTATGAATTATGACCATGATTTAGGCATGTAAGTTTAGGCTAAATTTATGATTAGGCAAGATATGTAAATAGAGTTTTAGAAATATATAATCTGTTGAATTGCCTAATCTGCTAAATCTGTTATCTGCTAAATCTGTTGAATTAACTAATCTGCTAAATCTGTTATTTGCTAAATCTGTTGAATCGTCTAATCTGCTAGATCTGTTATCTGTTGAATTGCTTAATCTGTTGAAAACTGAATAATTGTAATTTGGGTATGAGAATCCGTAGGCTCAATCTAAGATTGTGTAAAACATGGAAATTTGATTAATCTGCTATAACCTATAAAGAAGTTTAATCTGTTAAATGGACATAATCAGTCTGATATCTGTATAATCTGTATTGGAATAAATTGGCTATGACACTAGGTTAGACTCTGTTCGCAGTAGAAGCCAAAGAAGGGACCCGAACTTCCCCGGTCTCCGAACAGATGAGAAAGAACGAATTGTTTTGAGAACACGACAAAATAGAACGCAAACGGAAGAACATTTCATTGTATATTACAACAATCCATCAGATTACAAGAATAAACAGAGTATAAATGAATATTACACAGAAATATCAGAGATTTAAATTACATTTAAATACATCGCAGCGGAAAATAATACAATACACAACTGAAGGGGATATTCGGATATAAAGCTTTCCGGATATCGTTCCAGCTGTAAACCAAGATCCTGTGAATATAAATCTGCAAAACCAAAACTACTAGCTGCCCGTGTCGAAAATAAGGGCACCCAGAGTTTAGGTTAAAACAATAAACCCCAGGTCAGTCATGTGACTGGTGTGAGAACTAAAACAGTTATTTAAAACTTTACTTTAAATCAGATATATCAAGGGACTACGCCGTATAACACGGAACGGGTTTCCTCCCAAGAATACCAGTGCATATAACAAAACAGCGCAATGATTTTTGGAAAAATGAAGCTATTATAAGACCCAGGTCCTATCACACAATGCAACGCAAGCCGGGGGATAGGATTTTCCCTTATAACAGCCAAATATGCTTAGTACGTTTAAAACAAATCATTTGATACTATTACAAGTGCATAGTGTATAAAACAATTTCAAATCATAAGTATCAATCATAGACGGCATGGGTACCATATATCATGTCGCCATACTAGTTCTACAATCAAAACCGCAAAGTCACGTATTTGGAAATTGGATTTCCATCTGTGAACCGAGGCAAAAGATATTCCTCAACCGATTCGAGACGCTCTAGTCCGTGTCTCAGGTCAGAGCTCGAGTGACCTTTGGATCGTCAGGGCCGGTCCACCGATGTGGATTAAAATGCCTGAACACTGCGTTTCCCCACCCTTTGGGGTGTCAATGAGCCAACAAATGACTCCATCGGTTCGAGAACGACCGATATATCCGAGGTGCCTCGCAACAGCAACAACCACATATGTCAAACTCGTCAGGGCATGTAAAACCACTGACGCCACTTCTAACTAGAAGGAAATGCATGCCCTCTCGGAGCTCTGTCTCCCGTTTTTGATTCACACCGGGGTGTGAGGCTCGCGAATCAACATTACACAAAGCTATGCCACAAAGGCCGTGCTTTGACCATCCACCACAAGACTCTGCTTTTCAACAGAAGCCTTGATCATATTGCCACTTAGGCATGCCACACAGGCAATTCACTCCATGCGTTTGATATCCATCGATATATAACCCCTGAGCTCGTACGTCTCAGAGAAGGGCGTTAAGCAAGAGAATAAATTCTCCACCGCCAAACAAATATATATTCAATAGAAATCAATCGCACAGACTAAAATCCAATGTCAGACACACAGTCCATTTACAAGTTCGTTCTGGGTCTGAACGAAACCGGAGGCACCTAGTACCCCGCATATCCATCGATCTCCAAGTACGTCTGGACGATCACCAACTGTTTCCATCTTCTTGGGTGTACGGCCCAATCAAGATCATCAGTAATTATCCAAACGACGTGAAGACCTCCGGTCTTCAACCACCGTCTTCATCTTCGACACCACGTCGAATCAGTTATTCAGAATGGGATAAACCCGGTCTTTTTGAATAACTCGCGTATATAATAAACAAGTGTTACACAAACACAACATACGCCTCATTCCAATTCAGAATATTCGTTTATTCACATATTCTTCTACTTTGGGAAAGGTTCCCATTAATTTTATCAAAGATAAATTCTTTAAATTTATTCTTTAATCTTCTTTGAATATCAATTCAAACTAGTCGGGATTAGCGAACCACACCAGAGTAATCATTTATTTTATTTCCCAATCCCCTCCTATTCATCCCATGAAGTAAAACTGGTAATACTTTATATCTAACGCCACGGTGTTATCGGTAAATTCAATTACCATCTCACGTTCAAATCTAATTAAAGATTTAACTATCGCCTGGAGTAAAACTAGTGATACTCCATTTTCGATCTTTTCAATCTAATTAAAGATTCATTAAAACTCCACTTAGTTTTAATCTTTAACTGGGTTAAAGAATCAGTGTCATTTAAAACACGGTTCACGATAAACCCAAAATCACATCACATTAATTATCGGGTTAAAGAACAAGTGTTATTTAAAACACTGTTCACGATAAACCCAAAAATCAATATCAATTCAATTAAATATTATTTAATTGGTACACTTCATTAAATCTAAATAAAGAGATTTAATCTTTTCTCAACTGGGCTTAAGAACAATGTTAATGAAAACACCATTCACGACAAACCCAAATCACATTAGATATTAAATACAAGGCTCTGAATAGAAAATATATCGGCTTATATTCAACATCAAATTCTATGACCAACAAATATGGTATTGGAAATAACGATATATATATATATATATATATATATATATCTTTCAAATTTCCATAACAACATCTGTATAATCACGAAATCCAACATCGAAATATTCCAAAGACAATTTCGATTCAAATCCATTCCAATTCAATTATTGGAAATTCTGGTTATATTTCAAAACCATTTCAAATCCACTTTATTTATTTCAAAAATAAATGAATTATAATTCTAGTTCAAAACTAGTTCATTTCGATAAAAATCTATTTTTATCTTTTCAAATTTGGATTTTTTCATCCCACTTCTTCACAAATCATTTCTTATGATTTTACACAAATTATTACTATTTTTAATAATTTTATCAAGGCCCGTACAGTCGATTTCCATCAACGGCCATCGAACTGCACTTACAGCGACCTTTTCCAAATTTGATTTGGACATAATTCCAAATCCAACCGTTAGATTTCTAATTTCTAATATTCGTTAGAAAGCTCTTTTCGATACGAACCCAACGGTTCTGGTTTTAGGAGAATCCGACGGTCGGATCTCCCGTAATATCCATTCGAAGTCAATGGTCAAAATTCGTGAACTGCCGCGGCGCGACGCGTTCTATTCAGGCCATTATATTATATATATAATATACACTTCGTTGATTTCCTTTTAAAACATATTTTATAAATCGTTTTAAATTCGTTTTCAAAACGTTTTCAACTTCATTTTCAAATTCAAATCAAAATTGAATTTTCCCTTTCAAATTCGTTTTAAATTCATTTCAAATTGATTCCAATTCAAATCGATTTTTAATTCAATTTCAATTCGTTTTCAATTAAATTTCGATTCGTATTCAATTCTATTCAATTTCAATTCGAATTCATATCTATTCAATTTCAATTCAAATTCATTTCAAAATGATTTCAATTCTATTTCAATTTAATTCGAATTTCAATTCTATTCGAATTTCAAATCATTTCCGTTTATTTTGAATTTCTAATCAATTCAATTTAATTCGAATTTCAATTCACTTTAATATTCATTTCAATTTGAATAAAATCGATATAAATATCGTTCACGTCAAAATGGCGTCAATCCAATCAATACGGCTTCATATATTTCTATTTTCCAATATTCTATTTCAAATATTTCCTTTTCAAATATTTCTATTTTCAAATATTCTATTCAAATATTTCTATTTTCAAATATTCTATTCAAATATTTCTTATTTCAAATATTTCTATTCAAATATTGGAATGAGGCCCAATCAATTACCACATAATGTTAATTATATGGATTTTCTACAATACATGTATACAATAACAACGATGAATAATCAACCATCATCCAAAGTGCATTCTACACTGTATAAGCATCAAATATAAATATTTAACGCTCATAACAGTCTGTCAATCAATCGCTCGACATACAACTAACTATTGGGATTAGTGTATGTCATATATCATCCCAATACCTGTGTGGGGTTTTCAAACCATCAAACACAGATTTTATTTGTGCAGTTGGGCGATGTGTAAAATTTATCGGTCCAATCAATATCAGTCAAATGTGTGTATATAAACAAATCATCCGATTTGTTTATTTTTATTTCATTTCATATACACGTTAAAAATTCTATTTTTAACTATAAAATATTTTTAACTATAAAATATTTTCAACTATATAAATATTTTATTTCATTTTACATCACATCACACAATCAACTACACATCAAAATCAAACAAACAAGCATACAAGCTGTCCATGGTCTGTGGACGACGGGTGTCGGGTGCTACTAAACACCGTTTGCATCCTAGTATATATTTTAACTAGAAAACAAAATTAAAAGGTGAGAAGTTCTCACAGAAGGTTCCACTCCGCCGTGCTTTGCTTTTGAACTGCTGAATCATATGGATCGGTTGAAATTCCAATGTAGTTCTTTTCACGCTGTTCAAATAAAAAATTATATTTTTATTGCTTCATTCTAACAAATAAAAATCATATTTTTACTTCATCTTCATATATATTTTCGAGGCTTCATTCTATATAAAAATTATATTTTTATATATCTACTTCATATACAAAGATCGGATTTTTATTTCATTGCTATAAAAATCACATTTTTATACTTCTACAATATAAAAGATTATATTTTTATACTTCTACAATATAAAAGATTATATTTTTATACTTCTACAATATAAAAGATTATATTTTTATTTCGTTAAAAATCATACCTTTAAAGTGTTAAAAATCTTAATTTCATATGAATAAAGATCTAAACTTTATATCGACAAAAATCTGATTTTTCCTAAGCTATAACATATATAAAAATCTTTTGTTTTAAACAAAACCATGTTATTTATACTATTTCCAAAGATAAAATCAAATTAATAAATAAAACTCACTGAATTGAAGAGGAGGGAGGGTCGTCGGACTGAGGGGGTCGCGTGGGTGGAGGGTGGTGGGCCCTAGGGCGCGGCGGCTCAGGGAAGAAAAGGGGGGAATTGCTGTTGGCGCGCATGTCAGGGAGGAGGTGGAAGAAGAAGCAACTGAGGCGGCAGCAGAAGGAGGAGGCGGCGACGAGGGCTGGTGGTGCTCCGATTTGGGGGTGCGGGTTCTACGATTGAGCGGATGCGGATTGGGATGGAGGAGAAGGGGGGAGAGGGGCGGAGGACCCCTGGGTTGTCGGCGCCAGGGCGCGGCGGCCCTGGTGGCAGCAGCAGCGGCGGTCTGGCCCCCCCGTCCTTCGCTTTCTTCTTCTTTTTTTCATTCGGTCTGAGTAGAGGGGAGAGAGAGAGAGAGAAAGAGGGGTAAGGTGTTATTATATTTAATTATTTTTAATTCTCCTTTAAGTTGACTTTTAATCTGAACTCGAAACGAGGCCCACCGCCTGTTGTCCATAGCGTTTCACCCCCATTCCGAACACAATGGGATATGTACCATAAGCTGATTCGACCGTTTCGATCAGTTTCCGTTAAAATCAACATATAACTCTATATATAGAATTTGAACGGGCATTTCAATTTACTGGGGTGACATACGAACTCTAAAAATTCCAGAAAAATATTTTCTAGCTTCGTATTGACGATACGGTCCTAACAAAACTAGTTTCGTCGAATTTTGAGACCGTTAGAAAAATGGCCATTTTCCAGTCGATTAAAATCAACTGAAACTGGTCAAACACGTTTTCTTTTGCCACGCTCACATATTGATTCAAAAAATTATGAAATTTGAAACCTAGCAATAACATGACATCATGGATCCAACAAAAGTGGTTTCATCGAAATCCGAGGTCGTTTGCAAAATGGCTATTTTTAAGCGCCTGAATTTCATAGCGACTATTCAGAATTTTCAACTGGACGTATCTTTTGATTACTTCTATGAAATTTCAATTTTTCGGATTCGTAGGAAATATATTATCAATTAGATTCAAATATTTTTGGTTTCACTAAAATCCGGTTTATTTTGCACCCGGTATGTTTAATTGAAGTTTGAAATCGAATTATCGAACTACCGCGCCATTTTCAATTCCTTTTATAATTTAAAATAAATATTTATATTCTAACGACGATCTATATAAATATATACGTTTGAATTCCATTCAAAATAACTTTTTCCTCGCTATTATTTAAAATAATTCATTTTAAATATTCAAAATTCATTAAAATTGCCAAAATAAAAAATTTAAACTGGCCTAGATTTCCGGGTTATTACAAAGCCTGCCTGTAACCAACCGGCTTAACTAGCAACTGCAAACTGTCAGTCTAATGTAAGAGGTCGTAGGCATAACTAAAATATGTTTAGACACGAGGTTAGGTCTGGCTTATGGCAGAAGTCTTCCCGGAACCGCCCGGCACATCCAGCGGCCAAAAGCTACTGACCTATTGTGAGAGGTCTATGCATTAATATTTAATTAATGCAAATTTAAGAGAAATGTGGTGTCTAAAAACGTGTTGGGTGGATAGGGTTAAACGACCTGGACTGATAATTTAATAAACCCATTTCATGAATCTGTAGGCCCAACACAAAGTTAGACAATCTTTAAGTCTGTTAAAAATGTACATCTGATCCGTTAGTCTGAAAACTTGTTAACTTGATTGTCTGATTTGTGAACTAGTAAGTCTGAACTCTGTATGTCTGAAACTTGTAAACAAGTTAATCTGAAATCTGTTAGCCTGGGGACACAAGGATAGGAGGGGAAATACTTGTGTCATCTGTTGCTTGGGACCCATATTAGTCAGTAACCATTTCTAGTATCAAAAACTTTGACCCCACGCTATGGAGGGGTCCGAGCATGCTTACTGAACTAATTATAAGCGGTTCATTCTGATAATGGCGAGGGGATGTTGACGGTGCGTTCCAACCGGGTCATGTGCGTGCATGGATCCGGTCTGCTCTAAGAATGTAAGACACTGTGACATCTGTAAATAGATCTGTGCCAATAGGTTGCCACTTTATGGAGTGATACACCCTACTATGGGGCCGACACAGGGTATTTATGTATTAAGGAGCCGATCGCTTGGGGGTAGGACTTAGGGTACACTTAGTTCTGTCTGTTTCTGTTGGTACCATCTGTTTCTGTTGGGTGGTAACACCTGTCTGTTTCTGCGTGGTACCGTCTGTTGGTGTGGTAAAGGCCCATTACTAGTGTACACCTAATTCTAACATTCTGTTTCTGTAGGGATTATTCTGTTTCCGTCTCTGAGTCCATTTCCGATTCTGTTTCCGTACCATCTGTCGAAGTGGTAAAGGCCCATTTGGTGGGTGGTAAAGGCCTATTAGGTGGGTGGTAAAGGCCCATTATTAGTATTCTGCTTCTGTACCTTCTGTTTGTTCGGGTGGTAAAGGCCCATTACTAGCCTTCTGTTTCTATAGAGATTTATTCTGTTTTTCGTTTCTGTTTCTATTTAGACATTAGGGTAACACCTAATCCTGTTATACTAGTATTAGTGTAGAGAAGTGAAAAGCTTAGCTTAGCCTATATCATTCCATTTCTTCTGTTAACTTGCTATTCCTATTACGGTTATCTCTCATCCAGTTTTATTTACATGTCATGATATTGTTATCTGTTTATATGCTGAAAGTCACTGGACTCACCAGACTTATGTCTGACCTAGTTTGTTTCGCCTCTTTTCTTCCGTTCCCCCCATGTTCTCAGGGTGGAAACATAGGAGCTTGATTCTGATTCTCTCTGCTTGAAGTGTTTGAAGTATTGCTTGGCTTTGGCTCTATCTTTCCATGGCAGTTTATATTGGGGATTATGGCTTTAAAAACTATGCATTCTGAATGCTTTTGTACAAGACCGATATTTATGTACTTGAATTCCGATATTATGATTTTGAAAGATGTAACTAAACTCATTTCTGTTTCTGTTGTAATAAAGTTATAAAATTTTCAGGTGCTACTTTATCTATCTTGTAAATTTCTGTTCTGTCTACTAAAAACGCTCTACCAAAGTTAAGGCATTCCCTTTGCGAGTGACCTCAACGGAGGTGGGGTGTCACACTTGGTATCAGAGTTGAAGGTTACCAGATTTGATAAAAAGTTTTTGAAAACTATTTTCAAAAAGGTTTAAAAAGGAAGTATTTTCAAAAGTAGAGTTTATTTTGAAAAACATAATCCCCAAAGCCATATGCCTATCTTTCTATCCTTTGTTTTGAATCTTTCCTTTTCTTTCGTTTCAGCATGTCCGGGGATCTTAACCTTCCGGAGGGCATACCGATACCTGGCTGGTTCAGGAGGTACCTAGAAGTTAGGGCTAATGATGCGGGCCTAGCAAACGTCCCTCCTCCCCAGGCTGCAGCGGTTCCTCCTCCTCCTCCCCCGTGCGTGAATACTTTCCCGAATATATGTAGAGACTTTCGAGCCATGGGTGGGAAGAACTTTAATGGAATTGAATCCTTCATGAAGGCAAGGAACTGGCTCAAATAAACTGAGGTTTTGTTCGTTATTTTCGAGGTGGACGATAAGCAGAAGATACAGTTGGCGGTATGGTTGCTTAAGGACAAAGCTTTTTTTGGTAGGAGATCACAAATGAAGAGCGTCCGGTAGAGACATGGATGGATTTCAGGCATAGGTTCGAGATGAAATTTCTCTCACGAGCGGAAGAGAGTCTATACGTAGAGAGGTTCTTGGCGTTGAAGCAGGGGAATTAATCAGTGAGAGAGTATGTCAACAAGTTTAATCAGTTGGCGAAATTCGGCTTAGATTTGGTAAATACACCGCATAAGAAGGCACTAAGGTTTTCTAATGGTTTGAACGACCCGTGTAACAACACGCAAATTCCACAATATCCTAGTTGACTATATACATCATACGTCCAACCCAAATATCACGAAAATACGAATCATTTTTTTTAGAAGAAAGAGAAAGAAGAATAACAGAAATAACAACACAGAATCTCACATCGCAGCGTAACAAAATATAATATATCATAACCTTTGAAATACAAAATTTCAACTGTATAACATACACTTATCAGAGTACAACACTTACAACACAGCGGAACAAAACCCTATATAACTAACGCTGAAGCCTCCTGCTCCAAGCTCCTTTAGATAGATCTGTAAAATCCTGAACTACTTGACTGCCCGTACAAATTTAGGCACCCAAGAGTTTAGGTAGAAAAAAACAAAATAAACTCTAGGTCAGTCATGGGACTGGTATGAGTAAACAGTTTATAACAGTTTCAGAAACTAAATGATATTTCATAAGACCACGCTGTATACACGGAACGAGTTTTTCCCTTACGAGAATCCAAACACTTGATTAACTTTCAGAATCCTTTCGAAAGGAATGATAATCTTTATATCAAAATTCTTTTGATATTATAATAATGTCTAAATCAAGTAGACAACATTCTAGTGGAACGTTTGCATCTCACGTTCCACATATATAATATACAATCATAAACCGCGGGCACTTATTGGATATTTGATTTCCAACTATGACAAGGTATGGAACCACCAGCCGCTGGTATATCTCTAGAGGAGAATACACTGAGTTCAACAAGAACATCTTGCAACTCAGCCACACATGACCGACCATTCATTTCGCTTGAGTGTATCGAATGTATATCACCAACGGTTGGGATCAGCAACTGTTTCCCAAATGGTACAGCATCAACAATAGATTTTTTTAGAAGTAAATGAAACTCTAGATCAGGTGATTATACACCCTAATAGGTGCGACCTACATAGCCATGTTGCCTGCCCGATTTCTGTCATTTACCGGTTGATGAGGCTTGAGGTTACGCTTTATCATCACATCAAATTCACTTCGAATGCCACATTGTCAGATCCATCGAAAATCACTAATTGACGTCTACAATAGTACATTACGTGTTATCTAAAGAAGTTTCCTTCTCCGCTTCCACTCTTGGTACGGTTGAAGAAATCAATGTACGTGACCTTTCTGGAAATACTCTGTCAGACATTCATCCATACAAGTCATCCAGGAATAGGATGAACCGAAGGCACTATTCAGTACATCCATCTTAGGCACTGTTATCTATGACTTATACAACAGCCCTTGCACTTTTCTCCGTCTTCAATTTTCTTTGGCATATATGATTCGCAAAGCTTATGCCAATACAGAGTGGTTCTTTGGATAATAATCCAACTGGTCTCTCCATATTGACAACGATGGTCAAAACTTCGATAGTCTGTGATTTAACTATCGAATAAAAACAAGTGTTTCTATCGAAGAAAACAAGTGTTCATCCAATTATCAAACAATCACTGAGCCCTTAATTAATATTCCATTAATTAAATCACTTCTCTATTTCTTTATCAATATTTGTTAACCAAATATTTTCAATAACTGTATTGGCCTTTTACGCTATTTGGAAAACATTTCCGAATATCACCTTCCTTTATTTTCTTAAACTTAGAAAATATATGCTAGTTATAATTGGAAAATATTCCAATTACTTATCTCTTTTCCGATCTCGTTTATTTCTATACTTAGGAAATATTTATTATTCTATTTCCAAGTTTACACTCATTTGGGTTAAAATGGATGTTGTGTAAAACATCGTTACGACAACCCAAATACTATATTCAACTAGCTCTTATCCAACATTGATCTTCGAGCCTGAAATCTTACTATTTATTTGTTAATAATGAAATCAATCAAGTTGGGGTATAACTACCTCTCAGACCTTGACTGAATAACATTTATAACGTCAAAACAGTTATGACTACTTACTCGAATAATCAATACCATACAACTACTTATTAACTTTTAAACATGTATACACTTTCTCTTTCTATTCTTACGGGATTTTATTCCTAGTCTTCCTTTTCGATTATACTATTCTATTTCTAAGTTCGTTTCCTTATTGACTTCTATATATATTGATATATAGATTCTAGTTTTCAAACTTCTTAAAAATATTCTAACTCCTTAAATTTCCCGAAAAATTCGCCATAACCTCCTTTGTACCGGGAACATCGGGATATTTCAAATAGCCTCCCATGGCCCTCACCAATCCAAAAAGAAAAAGAAAAGCCAAGCGGCTAGCCGATACGGCGCATAAAATCTCATATATGAATTAAATACGTACCTTTTTGTCGAGCATTCTATTTATATACCTTCAATATCCTTATCCCATACCTGCCTCTTATATGCCTATTACTGTCCAACTATACCCGATCATTTTAACTCAATTCGTTAATAAATTTATTAATTAACTCTTTAGTCTATTTCACTTTTATATTTGAACATAACATGTTCACATATATTTTAACTTGCTTATCAAATAATTGAATTCAAATTTCAAATTAAGTTCTATATTCGATTCTATGTCCAAATTCTATATTCAAGTTCTATATTAATTCTATTTGAATTCCAAATATTCAAACTCCATTTAAATTCTACTTGAATTTCTATATATTCAAATTTCCTATTAACTCTATTTGAATTCCTCTTATTCAAACTCCATTTAAATTCTATATTCAAATTCCATATATTCAAACTCTATTTAAATTATATTTCACTTTCGATATTCAAATTCTATATTTGAATCCCTTTATATTTTCTATATTCAAATTTATATTTGAATTCCATTTGAATTTCTACATTCAAACTCCATTTCCATTCAAATTGAATTTCCTATATTCAAATTCTTTAAACAAGTCTCGATTTCAATTCCTTTTGAAATCGATATTTCTACTTTTGGAAAATAGATTTCCCTTTTCAATTTCACACTTGTATTTTTATTTCTGAATTATCAAATGATAATTCTTTTCACTTCATTTATAAACTTCTTTTATAAAAGAACTATTAATAAACTTCTGTTATAAAGGAACAACTTGTTTTATTTTTTCAAAACAAGTTTATATTTCAAATCTATTTAAAAATTCAAATTCTATTTTAGAAAAAAATAGAATTTCCCTTTTAAATCTCAAATACCCCTTTCAGGGTATTTTTATAAATTAACGCTTAGGCCCAGTGATATTTAAACACCAAACAACCAATTATTTATTTCAGGTTTTCTAACACATCATATATGACAGTATATATGCCAACAAATAAACAAACAGATAATATATATTTTTGAGGAATCCAGTTGGATTCCTCCAACCTCTTTTCCTGCATCCACAGACGTTAATCAACATAGTAATACCCATCCTGCTTCGAGGCAGGATATCGCGGTATGAAGGTCATCCGCTAATATATATTTGTGGGGCGCATAGGGAAATCATCCGCTATGAAACTGCGGGCATCCGCTAATGAGACTGCTGGAATCCAACCAATCTCAACCCAATATATATATATATATATAATAGTCAACTAATCCTAGATAACTAATATATTTAAAACAATCAGACCACATTCAAACAAGCACAACAGTTATTTTTAACAACTAGAAATAATTTTAATTAAATAGTGAGTGAGGTTTACTCACCGTATTTGCAATTGTCGAATATCTTGTTTATTTCCAATTGTAAGATCCGCGATTTCGAGTCCAAATACCGTACTTCTCGACCTTCCAATCTTTAATTTTCCTATGAGTTTTCTCAAGTGTAAAAGATCATGCTCGCACTCCCTCTGTTTAGACCACAGACCACCGTTCTCTTTCACTGCTGAACTCCCCCCCAAATACCCAATGCTCGATGCCTTCTTTCCACTACTGTGTTTCACGCACCCTACAGCAGTACTCTCTACTCTCCCTTTGATGATCGTTTGCCCCAAAATCGAAAGCTCTAACTTGTTAACCTCGTGTTCGGGCTACCCAGAATGTCGAAGACCAAAAATAATGGCGCCCCGTACTCACCATTAAGAAATTCGAACCCTTTTTGATTTGTTGAGAATCGCGAGCTCCAGATCTTTATCATCCTTAATACGATCTCCAGATCGATCCTTATTTTGGTAACCTCGATATCACGAGTTCAAAGACTTCGATTTCGATCTCTGTTGTTTTCTGACAAGGCCTTGATTTGAAGAAGGGGTACGGGTTTTATAAGGAAATTTGTGGATATAAGGAAAACACGGCATGTTCTTGTTTGTGGGTATAAGGAGAACACGGCCTATGTTGTTTGTGGTAAGGAAAGGGAAGCACGGGTTTGTTTTGTTCTGGTCCATACAAATAAAGTATTTATATTTTAGTTTAGTTAGTTATAAACCAGTATCCTTCAATTTAAATTACTTCGTGATACCCAACTCCTTTCTGAACCCAACAACTGACGATATTATGGTAATACCCCTGTTTTGGACACACTAGGATAGGTCACGAAGTCCAATTCAATCATCTGTAGAGGATATTAATTTAAATCAATATAAATTTAAATTTCAAACCATTTAAATTCTTCGATAATAATTTAATATTATTATTCTAACTCAACTGAATTTTATACTGATCATCTGAACTGATTCGATTTAGTTATATATTTTTAAATTAAATTATTACTGCATTACGATAATTTAATTTATTCGACATTAAATCGAAATCGATTATTAAATTGATAACTTAATATAAAATTCCATTTATATTATGCACCTAATATTTAAATTCGTATTAAATATTTAAAATTAACCCATAAGAATCTGGGTTACTACAATCTTCCCCACTTAAAATAATTCCGTCCTCGAAATTGCTAAGGTAGAAAAAGTGCTACAAACCCATTTATCTTGTCAAAACTTATTTATGTTCATACTCTACATTTCAAACTTCCTTACGTAACTCTCTTTTGAATAAATCCCTATTCGATAACTCCTCCCTTCGAATAACTATATTCGATAATCTCTCTTTCGAATAACTAGATTCGAAAACCTTTCATCGAATAAACTATATTCGATTTACTATATTCAATTTACTCTTATCGATTAACTCTATTGGAATTAACTCTTATCGATAAACCCTATTTGATTTGCTCTTTTCACTTAACTCCTTCCAAATAAGCTATATTTGATAACTCCTTTAACTCTATTCGAATAAACTATATTCGATTAACTCCTTTAATTCTATTCGAATAACTAATATTCGATAACTCCTTTTAACTTTATTCGAATAAACTATATTTGATTTAACTCCATTCGCTTGACTCTAGATCACAGCGATCACAAAGGTTACGCCTGATTCCCTCAGGAAACATCCGACCGCCCTAGGCTATCTGCAGCCCTGCGAATTACGCTAGCAGTCGTACGAAATGGAAAATTATCCTGACTAACTATGCTTGACTAACTCTATTTCAATAACTATATTCGATCAACTTTAATTAAATAACTAACATTCAATTAAATCCTAATTCGATTAACTATGTTCAATTAACTCTATTTGGTTAACTCTAAATTTGAATAACAAATATTCGATAAATTCTGATTGAATAACAAATATTCAATTAACTCTATGGATAACCCTAACTGATTAAATCTAACTGGTTAATTCTTACTCTAATCGATTTATTCTAACTCTAATCGATTTATTCTATTCGAATAACTCCTATTGGATAACGTTTATTCATTTATAAAGATTTACTTTTAGTAACGGTTCTTCACTTTATAAGTGTTCTCTTTAATAACGTTGCTTCACTTATACAAGTATTGTGTACCCCTTCTATTTAAAACTATCAGTGTTAATAATCAATATCTCTTCTCTATATAAGTTCAGACTTATATATTCCATTTATCGAATGATAAATATTTAATTTAATTTATAAACTATTTTTTTTATAAATTACTCTTTTCTATTTATCTGTTAAAAACAGATTTCCATTTTCTATTCATCTTCTATATATTCCTTTGATTAAATTCTATTTATTTAACAAATAAATATCTCATTTATAACATTCTATTTATTTTCTATAAATAAATATTTCCATTTAATCTATTTGTAAATGTTTTACAAATATTTCCTTTTAAATTCTATTTGTAAATGTTTTTACAAATATTTCTCCTTCTATTTGTTTGCACATAACTTCCTTTGTATTTGTTTTACAAATATTTCCTTTATATTTGTTTTACAAATATATTTTCTTTTATATTTGTTTTATAAATATATTTCTTTTTAACTCTTTTGGTTTTTTCCTTTATTCACACCCAATTCATTCATTTACATTGATTTTACTCAATTTATTCATTTTGATCCATTTAACTTACTTAAGTTAAATTTAATTTCAATCATTCAAATTCTTAGGGTTTTATTTCAAAACTCCTTTGAAGTAATATAAATATATACATATATTTATATCCATCTCAAATTCAAAACATTTGAATTTTCAAACAACTTGTTTTCTATTCAAACAAATTTCCATCAAAAACTTTTCTAAGGTAGCAATCCATCACCTAGAAACTCGAAAATGAACACTGATGAGGTTACGACCATCATCACAATTAATTTCCAGCCACTGAAGTGAGTTCAGTGCTATATTTCTTTCAAACTCCATTTAGAAAAATATTTTCCAAACTCCCAGGATTTTAAATTCTGAATTCTTGTTTGAATTCAATTTTAATTCATCTCATTTGTTTATATTTCATTCTTATACAAATTCTATTGGTTATATATATAACTATTTCAATTTTATAATCTAATTCGATTATAATCCTAATAATCAACTCAACTATTTAAAAACAATATCGTGTCCAATCTTCTGTTCAAGTGTTTATAAACTCCTATCAACATGGTGGCGTCCCACGATTCGATCAGAATTCATAATTCACTCCACAGACTAGTCAACATAATATAAAACGGTTTTTATACCAAATAACAAATACGCTCTCTCGTATATATATATATACACTCAACTCATTCTAGGGTTCTACTGACCCTATCTATAATGAGCACATGCCACACAAGCCTAGATATTCGCTCAACCTAAGCTCTGATACCACTGTAACAACCCGCTAAGTCCGTAATATCCGAGCTGACTATATACATCATACGTCCAACCCAAATATCACGAAAATACGAATCATCTTTTTTAGAAGAAAGAGATAAAAGAATAACAGAAATAACAACACAGAATCTCACATCACAGCGGAACAAAATATAATATATCATAACCTTTGAAATACAAAATTTCAACTGTATAACATACACGTATCAGAGTACAACACTTACAACATAGAAGAACAAAACCCTATATAACTAACGCTGAAGCCTCCTGCTCCAAGCTCCTTTAGATAGATCTGTAAAATCCTGAAATACTTGACTGCCCGTACAAATTTAGGCACCCAAGAGTTTAGGTAGAATAAAACAAAATAAACTTCGGGTCAGTCATGAGACTGGTATGAGTAAACAGTTTATAACAGTTTCAGAAACTAAATGATATCTCATAAGACCACGCCGTATACACGGAACGGGTTTTTCCCTTATGAGAATCCAAACACTTGATTTAACATTGAGAATCCTATTGAAAGGAATGATAATATTTATATCAAAACTCTTTTGATATTATAAAAATGTCTAAATCAAGTAGATAACAATCTAGTGGAACGTTTGCATCTCACGGTCCACATATATAATATACAATCATAAACCGCGGACACTTATTGGATATTTGATTTCCAACTATGACAAGGTATGGAACCACCTGCCGCTGGTATATCTCTAGAGGAGAATACACCGAGTTCAACAAGAACATCTCGCAACTCAGCCACACATGACCGACCACTCATTTCGCTTGAGTGTATCGAATGTATATCACCAATGGTTGGGATCAACAACTGTTTCCCGAATGAGACAACATTAACAATAGATTTTTAGAAGTAAATGAAACTCTAGATCAGGTGATTATACACCCTATTAGGTGCGACCTACATAACCATGTTGCCTGCCCGATTTCTGTCATTTACCGGTTGATGAGGCTTGAGGTTACGCTTTATCATCACATCGGATTCACTTCGAATGCCACAATGTCAGATGCATCGAAAATCACTAATTGACGCCTACAACAGTACATTACGTGTTAGCTAAAGAAATTTCCTTCTCCGCTTCCACTCTTGGTACGGTTGAAGAAATCAATGTACGTGACCTTTCTGGAAATACTCTGTCAGACATTCATCCATACAAGTCATCCAGGAATAGGATGAATCGAAGGCACTATTCAGTACATCCATTTTAGGCACTATTATCTAAGACTTATACAATAGCCCTTGCACTTTACTCTGTCTTCAATTTTCTTTGGCATATATGATTCGCAAAGCTTATGCCAATACAGAGTGATTCTTTGGATAATAATCAACCGGTCTCTCCATATTGATAACGGTGGTCAAAACTTCGATAGTCTGTGATTTAACTTGTAATGACCCGCATTTTCAGCGATATAATAATTAATTTATTTAATTATTTAAATGGTAAATTAAAGGATTTAATGGTTGTGGAATTTAATAATGGTGAATATTTAATTAAAATAATAAATTAAATAATATATTTAATTCTGAAATAATCAGAATTGACTGAAATTGCGATATGGTGTGAATTGGATCATCTGTGATATTTAATTCAGCTTGGAATTTAATCTGAATAACGAATATATTATATAAATGACAGTTTGAATGTAGAGTTATAATATAATTAAAATCGAGCTCGAAATGGCGCTGCAGTTCGTAAATTGGCGATTCGAACTTCAACTGAACGTACAAGATTCGTTTTAAGCCGGATTTCTATGAAACAAGAAACGTGTGGAGCTGGTGGAGTATATCTTTCTAGTGGAAGAGGAAAATCGAGATTTCATCATGTAGATTTTGATGTACATCCAAATCAAATTTCAGAAAAGTCGCTGTAGAATTCCTTATAATTTGCGACGCTTTATTTACGTTATAAAAGTATTTTTCGATATAAACTGAATATCGATAAATCTAAAATCTGAAATATCAAACTGTAAATTCTGATATGATATTCTTGAGCTGTACGATATCATATGTGATATACGATAATATAAATTTATTTATATTTATTTTAATTATATTTAAACATATTTATATATTTAAATGGGTCATCCAGAGCTTTAAAAATAGCCACTTTTGCAAACGAAGTCGGAATTCGACGAAACCAGTTTTGTTGGATCCGCAATATCAAATAGTTGTTAGATTTCCAGTTTCGTGATTTTTAGAGTCACTGTGTGGTCGTACGGATTTTTAGAGTGAGAAACAATCAGTATTTCGACGGTTAAAAATACGTTGTGTGAGCATACGGAGTCGGAATTCGACGAAACCAGTTTCGTTGGGACCATAATGTCGAACTCTAGCTACATGTCTAGTTTCGTGATTTTTGAGTATCATGTGTGATCACACGGATTTTTAAAAGTCAGAAATGAATATAAAGGATTAAATAAAAATATTAAAATATTAATATAAAAATATCTAGATATTTTTGTGGTCTATAAATACACCCCCTACTAATCCTTTAACCTAATTCAACTCTCTTCTTTGGTCAACAGCAAACATAATTCGCCGTTGTTTAGTAAACAATCCATCTTCAAAGAAAATCAAAATCAAATAGTGAAAAATCCTATAAATCCTAAGGCTATATTACTTTAAATACTGGGATGCTCATCTTCAATTTGACACCACTTTTGTGGGGTGCGACAGGTCTTCGGTGATGCTCGAAATACCATAGCTTCTAGGGTTCAAATTATTGGTCGACGGGGGGCGACGAGGGGATTTGCGTTTGGCGGCATTGGGTTGCGAGGTGGAAGGAGCACCTGTATTGGGATTTTTGTAGGGTGCGACGAGGTATTGAGTGGGCGCGACAGAAGAAGTGAGTCAGCCAAGGTTGGCGTCGAACTGTGCAAGTGTGGGTGGAGTTGGTAGAGATGGCGAAGGGGAGTGCTATGAAGGTGGTTGCGGCCGAGATGGATGACCGGAGTGGGAGCAGTGGTCGGTCAAACGGGGTCAACGGGGATGGAGTTGTAGCAGGAACGAGATTGGGGATTGGGAAATCGGTGGAAGAAGGATACATGGCCGATGTGTATTTGTGCTCAAATGGGAATTGGGCCGGGTAATTGTGGTAAGGCCCAACGGAATAAATTTAATTTGTTTTAGTTTCGTTTAAATAATGTATGAAATAGAAATGATCATTACTTCGTCATACATAATCAGAATTGGGCAAAATAAGTTGCGTTGGGATCGTATGGACGGGAGCAACACAATGAGACTGACTGGAAGTCCATCGAGCTCATTACAATTTAGGGCGAAATAAATTGTCCGTCACAGTCAAATAACGTAAACCGTTCTTTAACGGCTAACGCGCCAATGTGAGTAAAACTTACCAACTCTGAACAGTTATATTTTTATAATGTATTTTTTTGAACTGTTAATCATCTGTTGATTTCTGTGTGTTGGTTGATTGATTGAACTGCTAGTCAGTTAGTGGAAATTTTATATTTATATATATATATAAGAACCATTAAATATATATTTATTGATTCTGGTATCAGAATAATTTATATTGAACTGAAAGTGATGATAATCATATTATGTAACATCTGTGGATGCAGGGAAACAGGTTGGAGGAATCTGACTGGATTCCTCAACAGTTATTTTATTGTTTTTCATATATTGTTATATGATGTGATATAAAATGTGTGGGCGATTATATGTGCTTGGACGATATTGAACATCGTGATTTGATATGATTGAATACCATAACATACCGAAATGTTGATAAGGAGATTTTCAAAGCGATATTGAAATTAAAATATTTATAAAATGGGATATTTATAAATAAGAGATATTTATAAAGTGGAATATTTATAAATAAGAAATGTTTATAAATTGGAATATTTATAAATAGGAAATATTTAGAAAAGAAAATAATTTCAAACCATTTTCTTTTTGAATGGAAAGGCCTGTGTGGCAGGTTTGGGGATTTTCCCGATGCTCCTGTTACAAAGGAGGTTATGGCGAATTTTTCAGAGAATTTAAGGAGTTAGAATATTTCAAGAATAAATTTGAAAAGGAAATAAATGTTAACCATTTACAAATAGAATTAAAAAGGAAACGTTATAAAAAGGAAATCATTTTTAAAGTGTAGAACCGTTATTTAAAAGTAAATCTTTTCAAATGAATAAAACGTTGTTAAAAAGGAAATCTTTATAAAGTGAATAAAGTAAATCGAATATGGTATTCGAAAGGGGTTAAATCGAATATGGTATTCGAAGGGAGTAAATCGAATATGGTATTCGAAAGTTAGTAAAACGAATATGCTATTCGAAAGGGGTTAGTCGAGTTAGTTGAATAGAGCTAACTAGTTCAGTAGAGTTAACCAGTTCAATAGAGTTAACTAGTTCAGTAGAGTTAACCAGTTCAGTAGAGTTAACCAGTTCAGTAGAGTTAACCAGTTCAGTAGAGTTAACCAGTTCAATAGAGTTAACCAGTTGGGTTATGTAAGTCAAGTTAACCAGTTGGGTTAAGTAAGTCAAGTTAACTAGTGAGTTAAGTAAGTCAAGTTAACCATTGAGTTAAGTAAGTCAAGTTAACCAGTTGAGTTAAGTAAGTCGAGTTAATCAAGTCGAGTTGATCGAGTTAGAGTTACTCAGTTAGAGTTAATCGATTAGAGTAAAAACGAACTAGAGTTAATCAAATATAGTTATTTGAGACAGAGTTTGTCAAACATAGTATTCAGGGCAAGTTGCCATCTCGTACGACTGCTAGCGTAATTCGCAGGGCTGTAAATAGCCTAAGGCGGTCAGATGTTGCCTAAGGGAATCAGGCGTAACCATTGTGATCGTTGCGATCTAGAGTCAAGCGAATGGAGTTAAATCGAATCTAGTTATTCGATGGGAGTTAATCAAGATGAGTTAAATAAGTTAAGTTGATCGAATCTAGTCATTCGATAGGAGTTAATCAAGTTAAGTTAAATAAGTTAAGTTAATCGAATCTAGTTATTCGAGAGGAGATTATCAAATATAGTTTATTCGAAGGAGTTACCAATTGTTAGTTATTCGAAGTGAGTAGTCGAATATTGGTTATTCGAAGTGAGTTAATCAAATATTGGTTATTCGAAAAGGGGAGTTATCAAATCGAATATATTAAAGGAGTTAATCGAATATAGTTTATTCGAGTAGAGTTAGAGGAGTTATCGAATATAGTTTATTCGATATGAGTTAAGTGAATAGTTAGATTAATCAAAGTGAATTAGTTAAGTTAAACTAAGTGAATTAGTTAAGTGAATTGGTTAAGTTAACCAAAGTGAATTTATCGAGTTAATCAAAGTGATTAGTTCAGTTAATCGAGTTGAATTTGTCAGTCGAGTTAATAAATGGAGTTAGACAAACCAAGTAAAACCAGTTAGATTTAATTAATTAAGGTTAACCAGTTAGAGTTAATCAATCAGAGTTAATCAAATAGAGTTAAGTAAAATTAGAACTGACTAGAGATTAGTAAATTGAATGGTTTTCTAAGTGTCTATCTGATGTTGGTTTCGGCCTTCGGGATTTATACTTAGGGGATTGTTCTCATACTAGTTTACAGTCAGGGACTGATAGTTGGGGAAGAGTAGTGATTTGTAAATAAGCAGATGGAAACGTTTTCCAGTGTTAATAACATATATTTTCTAAACATAGAAAATAAGGCAATGTGAATATATATATAGATATATGTTGATGATTGATCGATATAATTTCCATCTGGAAATAATATCGTTGTTTGCACACTTGTTTTCTTCGATAGTTAACTCATAGACTATCAAAGTTTTTGACCATTTTACATTGTTAATATAGAGAGAGACCGGTTGGATTATTATCCAAAGAACCACTCTGTATTGGCACAAGCGTTGTGAATCATTTATGCCAAAGATAATTGAAGACGGAGTAAAGTGCAAGGGCTGTTGTATAAGTCTTAGTTAATAGTGACTAAGATGGATATACTCAATAGTGCCTTCAGTTTGTCCAGTCCCAGGACAACTTGTATGGACGAAGGTCTGACAGAGTATATCCAATGGATCGCGTAAGTTGATCTATTCAAACGTATTCACGTTTGGTGGCGGAGGAATTCGTTTCTCTTAGCTGTATACCCGTGTTATTTTTGGATAAGTCAATTTGTGATTTGGCGGGTATGACGATGTGACATTTTAAGTGAATGAAGATGAATGTCTGACAGAGTATTTCCAGAAAGGTCACGTACATTGATTTATTCAACCGTACCAAGAGTGGAAGCGGAGAAGGAAACTTCTTTTAGCTGACATGTAATGTACTATTGTAAACGTCAGTTGGTGATTTCGATGGATTTGACAATGTAGCATTCGAAGTGAATCTGATGTAATGATAAAGCGTAGCTTCTAGCCTCATCAACCGGTAAATGACAGAAATCGGGCAGGCAGCATGGCTAAGTCGGTCGCACCGAAGTAGGGTGTATAGTCACCTATCTAGAGAATATTCATTTGTTTCTTAAATCTATCAATGTTGTCCCATATATATACGGGAACGGTTGCTGATCCCAACCGTTGGTGATATACATTCGACACACTCAAGCAAAATGAGTGGTCGGTCATGTGTGGCTGAGTTACAAGATGTTCTTGTTGAACTCCAGTGTATCGTTCCTAGAGTACACTGATCGGAAGGTGGTTCCATACCTTGTCATAGTTGGAAATCCATAATCCAATACGTGCTTGCGATTTTGATTGTATACTATAAATGTAGAACATGAGATGAAAGCGTTTCTGCTAGTTGATATCTATTTGTACATAGACATTATTATAATATCAAAAGGTTTTTGATATAAAGATATTTTTGATTCTCATAAGGGAAAAACTCGTTCCGTTCTACGGCGTGGTCTTATGAGATATCGTTTACTTGTTCATATACCTGTTTAAACTGTTTTACTCACACTAGTCCATGTTGCGTGCTTAAGCATGTGTCGCATGATAGGGGGTTCTCTCTTTTCGTTAGGTGGCGAACGGGAGAGTCTTACTCCTACATGTCCCTTTGGTAGGGTTGGTTGTGAAGTCGAAAGGCTGGCCATAAAATATGGTATTGGGGTACCAGTGTAAGCCACAGTGGGTTTTACCTGCTGCTTTGGAGGATGGGGACAGTTGCAAAGCCTATTGAAAATCCGGGTCGTTACAGTTGGTATCAGAGCTTAAGTTAAGAATTACCTTGGCTCTGTGGTGTGACTCAGTAGAGATAGGGTTAGTAATACCCTAGATTGAGTTGAGTGTATATATACGAGTGTGTATTTGTATATGATATAAAATGGTTTTATATTGTGGAGATTCATTGGCTGAGTTGTTTATGAGTTCTGGTCGAACAGTTTGATCCACTGTATCAGTAGGAGTAAATAAACACTTGAATACGATGGACCGACACAGTATGGATATGTAATATATTATCATATATTAGATATATTGGTTGTAATTATAATCAAATGAGATTATGAAGTGAAATGGTTATATATAACCAATCAGAATTCATATAAGTAAAGTATATGAAATAAGATGAATTCGATATGAATTTAAATCAGATTTGGAATTAAAATAAGGAAATTTTAAGTTCCTAGGAGATTTTGAGATGTTTTCAAAATGGATGTATTTAGTAAGGGTTTTGAAATGATATAGTATTGAAATCACTTGGGTCGCTGGAAAATAATTCCGATGATGACTGCGCAGTATCATCGGTGTGATTTTCGAGTTCTAAGTGGTGGATTACTACCAAAGATTTTAATTTGAATTGTTTTGAAAAAACAGGTTGTTTAGAAATTCAAAGGTTTTGAATTGGTATTATGATTTCAAATTTGATTTTAAATAAAACCGAGAATTTAAGTTCTAGAAATTAAAATTTAACTTGTGAAGTTAATTCGAATGGGATGGTAAAAGTAAATAATAAACCAGAATTTAACTTGAGATGATAGGTTAAGAAAAACTGAAGTGATTAGCGAATAATCTGGATTTGAAATGATAAGTTGAGAGTTTGGAATTTGATACTCGAATTTGAAATTAAATTTGGCTTGAATAAGCGAATGGTTGTGTTAAGAATAACTTGGTTGGAGTTGATTGGGATGGCATTTGTATATGCCGAGTTGATAACAGATGGTAGGGATATAATGATATGCCCAACAAAAAGGTACAAGTTTATATTTTATATGAGTTTGGAATTTATGAGCCGAATTGGCAAGCCGTTTGGCGTTTTGATTTTCTTTTGGGTTGGAGAAGGCCCAGAGAGGCGAGTTGGAGTTTGAGCTATTGACCAGTACAAAGGAGGTGCTGGCGAAATTTTCCGAAAATTTAAAGTGTTAGGAAATTTTCAAAATTTTTTGAAAAATTTAGTTAGTCGGAATGAATAAATATTTTAGTCGATATTAATTGGTTCAGTTGAAATCAGAAATAAGGGGTAAACAAATCTTAGGAATTCCAATAGATAGGGTCGTCCTCTAACTTAGCAATTTCGAGGACGAAATTATTTTAAGTGGGGAAGAATGTAATGGCCCGCATTTTCAGCGATATAATAATTAATTTATTTAATTATTTAAATGGTAAATTAAAAGATTTAATGGTCGTGGAATTTAATAATGGTGAATATTTAATTAAAATAATAAATTAAATAATATATTTAATTCTGAAATAATCAGAATTGACTGAAATGGCGATATGGTGTGAATTGGATGATCTACGATATTTAATTCAGCTTGGAATTTAATCTGAATAACGAATATATTATATAAACGACAGTTTGAACGTAGAGTTATAATATAATTAAAATCGAGCTCGAAATGGCGCTGTAGTTTGTAAATTGGTGATTCGAACTTCAACTGAATGTACAGGATTCGTTTTAAGCTGGATTTCTATGAAACAAGAAACGTGTGGAGCTGGTGGAGTATATCTTTCTAGTGGAAGAGGAAAATCGAGATTTCGTCGTATAGATATTGATGTACGTCCAAATCAAATTTTAGAAAAGTCGCTGTAGAATTCTTTTATAATTTGCGACGCTTTATTTACGTTATAAAAGGATTTTTCGATATAAACTGAATATCGATAAATCTAAAATCTGAAATATCAAACTGTAAATTCTGATATGATATTCTGGAGCTGTACGATATCATATGTGAAGATATACGATAATATAAATTTATTTATATTTATTTTAATTATATTTAAATATATTTATATATTTAAATGGGTCATCCAGAGCTTTAAAAATAGCCACTTTTGCAAACGAAGTCGGAATTCGACGAAACCAGTTTTGTTGGATCCGCAATATCAAATAGTTGTTAGATTTCCAGTTTCGTGATTTTTAGAGTCATTGTGTGGCCGTACGGATTTTTAGAGTGAGAAACAGTCAGTATTTCGACGGTTAAAAATACGCTGTGTGAGCATACGGAGTCGGAATTCGACGAAACCAGTTTCGTTGGGACCGTAATGTCGAACTCTAGCTACATGTCCAGTTTTGTGATTTTTGAGTATCATGTGTGATCACAAGGATTTTTAGAAGTCAGAAATGAATATAAAGGATTAAATAAAAATATTAAAATATTAATATAAAAATATCTAGATATTTTTGTGGTCTATAAATACACCCCCTACTAATCCTTTAACCTAATACAACTCTCTTCTTTGGTCAACAGCAAACAAAATCCGTCGTTGTTCAGTAAACGATCCATCTTCAAAGAAAATCAAAATCAAATAGTGAAAAATCCTATAAATCCCAAGGCTATATTACTGTAAATACTAGGATGCTCATCTTCAATTCGACACCACTTTTGTGGGGTGCGATAGGTCTTCGGTGATGCTCGAAATACCGTAGCTTCTAGGGTTCAAATTATTGGTCGACGGGGGGCGACGAGGGGATATGGGTTTGGCGGCATTGGGTTGCGAGGTGGAAGGAGCACCTGTATTGGGATTTTTGTGGGGTGCGATGAGGTATTGAGTGGGCGCGACGGAAGAAGTGAGTCAGCCAAGGGTGGCGTCGAACTGTGCAAGTGTGGGTGGAGTTGGTAGAGATGGCGAAGGGGAGTGCTATGAAGGTGGTTGCGGCCGAGATGGATGACCGGAGTGGGAGCAGTGGTCGGTCAAACGGGGTCAACGGGGATGGAGTTGTAGCAGGAACGAGATTGGGGATTGGGAAATCGGTGGAAAAAGGATACAGGGCCGATGTGTATTTGTGCTCATATGGGAATTGGGCCGGGTAATTGTGGTAAGGCCCAACGGAATAAATTTAATTTGTTTTAGTTTCGTTTAAATAATGTATGAAATAGAAATGATCATAACTTCGTCATACGTAATCAGAATTGGGCAAAATAAGTTGCATTGGGATCGTATGGACGGGTGCAACACAATGAGACTGACTGGAAGTCCATCCGAGCTCGTTACAATTTATGGCGAAATAAATTGTCCGTCGCTTTCAAATAACGCAAACCGTTCTTTAACGGCTAACGCGCCAATGTGAGTAAAACTCACCAACTCTGAACAGTTATATTTTTATAATGTATTTTTTTGAACTGTTAATCATCTGTTGATTTCTGTGTGTTGGTTGATTGATTGAACTGCTAGTCAGTTAGTGGAAATTATATATATATATATATAAACCGTTAAATATATATATATATTAATTCTGCTATCAGAATAATTTATATTGAACTGAAAGTGATGATAATCATATTATGTAACGTCTGTGGATGCAGGGAAACAGGTTGGAGGAATCCGACTGGATTCCTCAACAGTTATTTTATTGTTTTTCATATATTGTTATATGATGTGATATAAAATCTGTGGGCGATTATATGTGCTTGGACGATATTGAACATCGTGATTTGATATGACTGAATACCATAACATACCGAAATGTTGATAAGGAGATTTTCAAAGTGATATTGAAATTAGAATATTTATAAAATGGGATATTTATAAATAAGAGATATTTATAAAGTGGAATATTTATAAATAAGAAATGTTTATAAATTGGAATATTTATAAATAGGAAATATTTAGAAAAGAAAATAATTTCAAACCATTTTCTTTTTGAATGGAAAGGCCTGTGTGGCGGGTTTGGGGATTTTCCCGATGCTCCCGTTACAAAGGAGGTTATGGCGAATTTTTCAGAGAATTTAAGGAGTTAGAATATTTCAAGAATAAATTTGAAAAGGAAATATTTGTAAACCATTTACAAATAGAATTAAAAAGGAAACGTTATAAAAAGGAAATCATTTTTAAAGTGTAGAACCGTTATTTAAAAGTAAATCTTTTCAAATGAATAAAACGTTGTTAAAAAGGAAATCTTTATAAAGTGAATAAAGTAAATTGAATATGGTATTCGAAAGGAGTTAAATCGAATATGGTATTTGAAGGGAGTAAATCGAATATGGTATTCGAAAGTTAGTAAAACGAATATGCTATTCGAAAGGGGTTAGTCGAGTCGAGTTAGTTGAATAGAGTTAACTAGTTCAGTAGAGTTAACCAGTTCAATAGAGTTAACCAGTTCAGTAGAGTTAACCAGTTCAGTAGAGTTAACCAGTTCAATAGAGTTAACCAGTTGGGTTATGTAAGTCAAGTTCACCAGTTAGGTTAAGTAAGTCAAGTTAACTAGTGAGTTAAGTAAGTCAAGTTAACCAGTGAGTTAAGTAAGTCAAGTTAACCAGTTGAGTTAAGTAAGTCGAGTTAATTAAGTCGAGTTGATCGAGTTAGAGTTATTCAGTTAGAGTTAATCGATTAGAGTTAAAACGAACTAGAGTTAATCAAATATAGTTATTTGAGACAGAGTTAGTCAAACATAGTATTCAGGGTATGTTGCCATCTGGTACGACTGCTAGCATAATTCGCAGGGGTGTAAATAGCCTAAGGTGGTCGGATGTTGCCTAAGGGAATCAGGCATAACCATTGTGATCGTTGCGATCTAGAGTCAAGCGAATGGAGTTAAATCGAATCTAGCTATTCGATAGGAGTTAATCAAGATGAGTTAAATAAGTTAAGTTGATCGAATCTAGTCATTCGATAGGAGTTAATCAAGTTAAGTTAAATAAGTTAAGTTAATCGAATCTCGTTATTCGAGAGGAGATTATCGAATATAGTTTATTCGAAGGAGTTATCAATTGTTAGTTATTCAAGGTGAATAGTCGAATATTGGTTATTCGAAGTGAGTTAATCGAATATTGGTTATTCGAAAAGGGGAGTTATCAAATCGAATAGATTAAAGGAGTTAATCGAATATAGTTTATTCAAGTAGAGTTAGAGGAGTTATCGAATATAGTTTATTCGACAGGAGTTAAGTGAATAGTTAGATTAATCAAAGTGAATTAGTTTAGTTAAACTAAGTGAATTAGTTAAGTGAATTGGTTAAGTTAACCAAAGTGAATTTGTCGAGTTAATCAAAGTGATTAGTTCAGTTAATCGAGTTGAATTTGTCAGTCGAGTTAATAAATGGAGTTAGTCAAACCAAATAAAATCAGTTAGAGTTAATTAATTAAGGTTAACCAGTTAGAGTTAATCAATCAGAATTAATCAAATAGAGTTAAGTAAAATTAGAACTGACTAGAGATTAGTAAATTGAATGGTTTTCTAAGTGTCTATCTGATGTTGGTTCCGGCCTTCGGGATTTATACTTAGGGGATTGTTCTCATACTAGTTTACAGTCAGGGACTGATAGTTGGGGAAGAGTAGTGATTTGTAAATAAGCAGATGGAAACGTTTTCCAGTGTTAATAACATATATTTTCTAAACATAGAAAATAAGGCAATGTGAATAAATATATATAGATATATGTTGATGATTGATCGATATAATTTCCATCTGGAAATAATATCATTGTTCGCACACTTGTTTTTCTTCGATAGGTAACTCACAAACTATCGAAGTTTTTGACCATTTTAACGTTGTTAATATGGAGAGACCGGTTGGATTATTATCCAAAGAACCACTCTGTATTGGCACAAGCGTTGTGAATCATTTATGCCAAAGATAATTGAAGACGGAGTAAAGTGCAAGGGCTGTTGTATAAGTCTTTGTTAACAGTGACTAAGATGGATATACTGAATAGTGCCTTCGGTTTGTCCAGTCCCAGGACAACTTGTATGGATGAAGGTCTGACAGAGTATATCCAATGGATCGCGTAAGTTGATCTGTTCAAACGTATTCACGTTTGGTGGGGGAGGAATTCGTTTCTCTTAGCTGTATACCCGTGTTATTTTTGGATAAGTCGATTTGTGATTTGGCGGGTATGACGATGTGACATTTTAAGTGAATGAAGATGAATGTCTGACAGAGTATTTCCAGAAAGGTCACGTACATTGATTTCTTCAACCGTACCAAGAGTGGAAGCGGAGAGGGAAACTTCTTTTAGCTGACACGTAATGTACTGTTGTAAACGTCAATTAGTGATTTCGATGGATTTGACAATGTAGCATTCGAAGTGAATCTGATGTAATGATAAAGCATAGCTTCTAGCCTCATCAACCGGTAAATGACAGAAATCGGGCAGGCAGCATGGCTAAGTTGGTCGCACCGAAGTAGGGTGTATAATCACCTATCTAGAGAATATTCATTTGTTTCTTAAATCTATCAATGCTGTCCCATTTATATATGGGAACGGTTGCTGATCCCAACCGTTGGTGATATACATTCGATACACTCAAGCAAAATGAGTGGTCGGTCATGTGTGGTTGAGTTACAAGATGTTCTTGTTGAACTCCAGTGTATCGTTCCTAGAGTACACTGATCGGAAGGTGGTTCCATACCTTGTCATAGTTGGAAATCCATTATCCAATACGTGCTTGCGATTTTGATTGTATACTATATATGTAGAACGTGAGATGAAAGCGTTTCTGCTAGTTGATATCTATTTGTACATAGACATTATTATAATATCAAAAGGTTTTTGATATAAAGATATTTTGGATTCTCATAAGGGAAAAACCCGTTCTGTTCTGTGGCGTGGTCTTATGAGATATCGTTTACTTGTTCATATACCTGTTTAAACTATTTTACTCACACCAGTCCCATGACTGACCCGGAGTTTACTTTGTTGTTTTCCCTAAACACTTGGGTGCCTAAATTTGTACGGGCAGTCAAGTAGTCGGGATTTACAGATATACTTGAAGAGCTGGAGCAGGAGGCTTCTGGATCATATAGTTATAGTTTATTTCCGCTGTGTTGTAAGTGCTGTACTCTGATAAGTGCTATTGTATACATAACTGTTATATTTCAAAGTTATGTTATCTATTATATGTTATTCGTTCCGCTGTGAGGTTCGTGTTACTCTGATGTTGTGTTCTTCTCCTTCTTCTATTCTAAGTTTCTATCTTATCTATTCTCACCCTCTAATTTCTTTCATTAATTACCGGGATTTTTCGATGTTTTGGTTATCGATATCCTGCTCATGTCGATAACCAAAGTCGCTGAAAATCCGTGTCGTCACATAACTATCGAGTAAAAACAAGTGTTTCGATAGTTGATGATTTAACTATCGAAGAAAACAAGTGTTCATCCAATTATCAAACAATCACTGAGCCCTTAATTAGTATTCCATTAATTAAATCACTTCTCTATTTCTTTATCAATATTTGTTAACCAAATATTTTCAATAACCATATTGGCCTTTTACGCTATTTGGAAAACATTTCCGAATATCCCCTTCCTTTATTTTCCTAAACTTAGAAAATATATGCTAGTTATAATTGGAAAATATTCCAATTACTTATCTCTTTTCCGATCTCGTTTATTTCTATACTTAGTAAATATTTATTATTCTATTTCCAAGTTTACACTTATTTGGGTTTAAATGGATGTTGTGTAAAACATCGTTACGACAACCCAAATACAATATTCAACTAACTCTTATCCAATATTGATCTACGAGCCTGAAATATTACTATTTATTTGTTAATAATGAAATCAATCAAGTTGGGGTATAACTACCTCTCAGACCTTGACTGAATAACATTTATAACGTCAAAACAGATATGACTACTTACTCGAATAATCAATACCATACAACTACTTATTCACTTTTAAACACGTATACACTTTCTCTTTCTATTCTTACGGGATTTTATTCCTAGTCTTCCTTTTTGATTATACTATTCCATTTCTAAGTTCGTTTCCTTATCGACTTCTATATATATATATATATATATATATATATATATATATATTGATATATAGATTCTAGTTTTCAAACTTCTTAAAAATATTCTAACTCCTTAAATTTCCGGAAAAATTCTCCATAACCTCCTTTGTACCGGGAGCATCGGGATATTTCAAATAGCCTCTCATGGCCCTCACTAATCCAAAAAGAAAAAGAAAAGCCAAGCGGCTAGCCGATACGGCGCATAAAATCTCATATATGAATTAAATACGTACCTTTTTGTCGAGCATTCTATTTATATACCTTCATTATCCTTATCCCATACCAGCCTCTTATATGCCTATTACTGTCCAACTATACCCGATCATTTTAACTCAATTCGTTAATAAATTTATTAATTAACTCTTTAGTCTATTTCACTTTTATATTTGAACATAACATGTTCACATATATTTTAACTTGCTTATCAAATAATTGAATTCAAATTTCAAATTAAGTTCTATATTCGATTCTATGTCCAAATTCTATATTCAAGTTCTATGTTAATTCTATTTGAATTCCAAATATTCAAACTCCATTTAAATTCTACTTGAATTTCTATATATTCAAATTTCCTATTAACTCTATTTGAATTCCTCTTATTCAAACTCCATTTAAATTCTATATTCAAATTCATATATTCAAACTCTATTTAAATTATATTTCACTTTCGATATTCAAATTCTATATTTGAATCCCTTTATATTTTATATATTCAAATTCTATATTTGAATTCCATTTGAATTTCTATATTCAAACTCCATTTCCATTCAAATTGAATTTCCTATATTCAAATTCTTCAAACAAGTCTCAATTTCAATTCCTTTTGAAATCGATATTTCTACTTTTGGAAAATAGATTTTCCTTTTCAATTTCACACTTGTATTTTTATTTCTGAATTATCCAATGATAATTCTTTTCACTTCATTTATAAACTTCGTTTATAAAAGAACTATTTATAAACTTCGTTTATAAAGGAACTACTTGTTTTATTTTCTCAAAACAAGTTTATATTTCAAATCTATTTAAAAATTCAAATTTTATTTTAGAAAAAAAAATAGAATTTCCCTTTTAAATCTCAAATACCCCTTTCAGGGTATTTTTATAAATTAACGCTTAGGCCTAGTGATATTTAAACACCAAACAACCAATTATTTATTTCAAGTTTTCTAACACATCATATATGACAGTATATATGCCAACAAATAAACAAATAGATAATATATATTTTTGAGGAATCCAGTTGGATTCCTCCAACCTGTTTTCATGCATCCACAGACTTTAGTCAACATAGTAATACCCATCCTGCTTCGAGGTAGGATATCGCGGTATGAAGGTCATCCACTAATACGTATTTGTGGAGAGAATAGGGAAATCATCCGCTATGAAACTGCGGGCATCCGCTAATGAGACCGCGGGAATCCAACCAGTCTCAACCCAATATATATAATAATCAACCAATCCTAGATAACTAATATATTTAAAACAATCAGACAACATTCAAACAAGCACAACAATTATTTTTAACAACTAGAAATAATTCTAATTAAATGGTGAGTGAGGTTTACTCACCGTATTTGCAGTTGCCGAATATCCTGTTTATTTCCAATTGTAAGATCCGCGATTTCGAATCCAAATACCCTACTTCTCAACCTTCCAATATTTAATTTTCCTATGAGTTTTCTCCAATTTAAAAGATCACACTCACACTCCCTCTGTTTAGATCACAGACCACCGTTCTCTTTCACTGCTGAACTCCCCCCAAATACCCAAAGCTCGATGCCTTCTTTCCACTACTGTGTTTCTTGCACCCTACAACAGTACTCTCCACTCTCCCTTTGATGATCGTTCGCCCCAAAATCGAAAGCTCTAACTTATGAACCTCGTGTTCGAGCTACCCAGAATGTCGAAGACCAAAAAGAATGGCGCCCCGTACTCACCATTCAAAAATTCGAACCCTTTTTGCTTCATTGAGAATCGCGAGATCCAGATCTTTATCATCCTCAATACAATCTCCAAATCGAACCTTATTTTGGTAACCTCGGTATCACGAGTTCGAATACTTCGATTTCGATCTCTTTTGTTTTCAGATGAGGCCTTGATTTGAAGAAGGGGCACGGTTTTTATAAGGAAATTTGTGGATATAAGGAGAACACGGCATGTTCTTGTTTGTGGGTATAAGGAAACACAGCCTGTTTTGTTTGTGGTAAGGAAAGGGAAGCACGGGTTTGTTTTGTTCTGGTGCATACAAATAAAGTATTTATATTTTATTTTAGTTAGTTATAAACCGGTATCCTTCAATTTAAATTACTTCGTGATACCCAACTCCTTTCTGAACCCAACAACTGACGATTTTAGGGCAATAACCCTGTTTCAGACACACTGGGATAGGTCACGAAGTCCAATTCAATCATCTGTAGAGGATATTAATTTAAATCAATATAAATTTAAATTTCAAACCATTTAAATTCTTCGATGATAATTTAATATTATTATTCTAACTCAACTGAATTTTATACTGATCATCTGAACTGATTCGATTTAGTTATATATTTTTTAATTAAATAATTACCGCATTACGATAATTTAATTTATTCGACATTAAATCGAAATCGATTATTAAACTGATAACTTAATATAAAATTCCATTTATATTATCCACCCAATATTTAAATCCGTATTAAATATTTAAAATTAACCCATTAGAATCCGGGTCATTACAACCCGCTACACGAATTGGCAATGTCCCACATTCCTATGGTGGCTACCTTCGAGAAATTAGTTGACATGGCATTGATGCATAAAGAGGAAACCAAAAGTGAGAAGAAAGAAGAAAAGCTTGAAGGACCATAGAACAAGAAGGCGGGGCCCAAAAAGGAAATACAAAAGAAGGATGAGAAGTCTGAAGACAAGAAGGAAAAGAAGTGCTTTACTTGTGGAAGCTCGACCCATCTGAACAAGGATTGCAGAAAGAGGAAGGGCACCTGCTTTAACTATGGTGAGATGGGACACTTCACTAGGTACTGCCCGAAGAAACGAGGGCAAGGGTAGAGGACAGGTCCTACTTCTAGAGGGCAGGCGAATACCCTCGAGGCTGGTAGATAGTATAGAAATAGGAAAACTTTCTGTAGAAGGGTTAATTTCCTTATCTGATTATTGAGTTAAAACTCTTTTTGATTCTGGCATTTTGATTCTGTAATTAAAACTCTGCACTTTAATACTAGTTTTGTTTCTGATTCCGCTATAGTCTCAAACCCCATGAGGGTTACGACTCATCTGTTTGTGATAAGTTGGGGTTTGAGGGTATCTTTGTTGGGCGTTAAGTTGACTATGACGCATATATTTTGGGTTTTTATCATGCTTAGTTTCCTAAGAATCATTTGGTAATCTGATCTGTACCACTAGTCTGTAGGTATCTGAATATTTCTGAAAAGGATAGGGTTTTTTACTCAAAGCGTGAAGTAGATTTCCAGCTGGACATTTATTTAATGGGAGTGATTCTCTGAGTGTCAATCTGATGTTGATTTCGGTCTTCGGGGTTGATATTTAGGGGGTTATTCTCTTAAATCGATGCCTAATAGGAACAAAGCTTTTATTTAAATTATACTTGCTTTTGTCACTCAGTTGTATCATATCGATCGAATCTTCGACCTTTAGGTAGAAACTAGTGGGTGTAAACATGTGTTTGAGACATGTTATGTTTGATGGTTGCAAGTGGATGCAAGTGATTGCTAGTGGTTGCTCGTGGATGCATATACACACACTAGGCACTAGAACGGCTCAAAAACACTCTCATACTGCATATGGACGTGTGTGCATTTTTCAATTTTATGGATGAAAAATGGTTAACTCAGCACATGGATGTTGCATATGAATGAACGGTTGTGCACTCATATAGAAATTATATGTATCAAATAGGAAAACTGCATACATGTTGGACTCATGGCACTGACATAATTCACATTAAGGAGGTCAACTGAATCAGTGGACCACCTAATCTTTGCATTAGATGAGGAACATATACACACTGAAATTGTATGTGTACGTGATACTATAGTACATAAAGGATTGTGTAATATGACGAACAATATTCAAGTATAAAGTAATAGCAAATCATAGAATAGTAAATGCAGTAAAAATGGAAAAATCACCCCAGGGCTTTTTATACTGGTTCGGAGCACCGTCCTACGTCCAGTCCAAGACTTCTATCTGGATTTTCACTAACAACAACCTCGCTTCACCCGGAGGAACAGGTATGCAACACCCGAGCAGCCGAACGGGAATTTCACGCCTCTAATAACACAAGGACTTCAGCACTTGCCTGATCACACACAGGACTTCAACTAATACAATGGTTTTGACTTCTTCTTTGTGTTCTAGATTCAACACGGATAGTCAACAGTTTGAGTACAATCTTCCTATAATCTGATCCTCGAGTATATACTTTGAATGCGTAGATTTAAGAAAGTAGAATGCTTGTTGAATCAAATGATATTAAATTGATTCAAGGATTCAACAAGTATTTGAATTTGGAGAGCTTTTGTTTTGCAAAGAGTATGAAAATGCAATTCAGAAATTAGAGAGAATATAGAATGATTTGGTGATTGTAAAACAAGTTTGAAGTTGTTTATATAATAGTAGAAAAGTAGTAATTCTTCATGAAGAATTTCTATAAAAAGTTATGTCCATTTCCTTTGATTACTGAATAGAAATCTCTTCACAAATAGAAGCAACCTTTCATAAAAAAGCTTGTTGTTCGAAAACGGTCGACTGGTTGAAAATCAACGGTCGACTGGTTGAGTTTCTGTAAAATTAAAAATTCCAAAAAAATAGCCGTTATGTGCAAAAAACAGCCTAACCGGTGGACTGCCCATATTTGGATTGGTCGACCGGTTTATGGCTGTGGACCAGAGGACCTCAGTCCACAGTCTATATCACTCTGCACTCTTTCCCGGTCGGATCCTGGACCGTTTTGGGCTTTTTCTGTGACTTTTCAATTCCTCAAATATACAGATTTCAGCAATGAAGATATGAGCATTCGTGTTATATTCTGAGGATAGATTTTAACATATTTCTAAAAGAAAAAAAACCTTATCTCTATGAAATGATCTTCATTGCACCTTTATATGTTGGCATCGATCAAAATCTTGTCTCAACACACACACTTTTGGATATGTTCATACAACGTTAGAAGTTTCTAAGGACAATGGATGCTTGTGGATGATGGTTGAGTAGATGGGTGATTTGATGGTAGGACACATTCTTCTTACCTTGAAGATTTCGGGGACGAAATCCTTTAAGGAAGGGAGAATGTAACACCCCGTATTTTCTATGAACATAAGAATGCCAAATCAGAGAATAATTAAATTGTAATAGAATAATTAAGGGAAACAGGTCACTCCATTGCGTTCGTCTCGAAATTCTGCTTGGAATAGAGTCCAAGTTTGTGTAAATCAGACTCCGTATGAAGAAGATATGGCCTTCAGAAGTTTCAATAAAAACCAGCCCGAAATTCAAAATTCATATTTCAAAATTCAAAACAGACACCCGGGCGGGGCAGAAAAATTCCTGCCCAGGACCCAGGTCGACACTAGGGTCGACCTGGGGGTCGACTTGTGTAAATAGGTCGACAATAGGGTAGACCTTAGGGTCGACCTCCCCCTCCCTCCTTCCAGATCTAGAGACGGATCCATTTTTCTGCACCTAGATGCCTTTCTGACCGGATTTGTGAGCTCTAACCTATTTAAACACCCCCAAACCTTGCTTTCTCTCCATACAATTTCATTCGCCTATACTCTGCCTCTATTCTAATTAAAAATAAAAATGGCGTCGCTACTCTGCTAGAATCAGAACTAGAACTAGTGCATCTTCTTCCAATCTGAATAGAGAGAACATTTATTTTCTAATCAAATCGATAGTCTACGCCAAAGGAGCGTTATTCAGTGCCAGAATATAGATTCCAGAATACAAGAATCGTTCCTTTTTATGAGTATAGTTATTTTCAGATATGAAATTTAATAATTATCTTGACATTTTTGTGAACCTGGATCTGAGGTTATGCATACTTTTCTGTGGATCTATCTTGATTGTGATTGTTCTGTAACTGTTCCGTCTTTTATTCCTTTTTGTTTATGGCTAGGCTACCACGAGCTTGCACTAAATCTCATAAGAGATTAATGCACGAACGCTAAATTTTAGGACAAATAATGGATAATGCATAATTGGACATGACTCTTTGACTGATTTGAGAAATGGACATATGTTGTAAATTAGATCTAGATCTGTGTATACTCTGTAATTTGGAAGAAGTGGAATCATTGTATAACAACATATGACTTAAAACTTGGGGACGTAATGCATATAAAAATTAAGATCTGATTTTGAGATATTATAATTTAAAGATATAAACTTTTAGGGTAAATTTTATGTAACGATTCATGACTTGAAAAAGGAATATGTGACAAAGGCGTATAGACCTATATTATAATAGGATAACTATCAATGTGAATATGCCTAAAAGTGGATTTTTGGATATTTGGCATTAAAGGCTATAACTTGGCATAATTCATATGGTATATCATGATTTGGGCTTTTAGAGGATATTTTGTACTATGCAAAGTTTAACTAAAGATTTGGGCATATGTTGTATTATGAATTGTGATCATGATTTAGGCACGTAAGTTTAGGCTAAATTTATGATTAGGCAAGATATGTAAATAGAGTTTTAGAAATATATAATCTGTTAAATTGTCTAATCTGCTAAATCTGTTATCTGCCAAATCTGTTGAATTACCTAATCTGCTAAATCTGTTATATGCTAAATTTGTTGAATCGTCTAATCAACTGGATCTGTTATCTGTTGAATTGCTTAATCTGTTGAAAGCTGAATAATTGTAATTTGGGTATGAGAATCCGTAGGCTCGATCTAAGATTGAGTCAAACATGGAAATTTGGTTAATCTGTTGTAACCTATAAAGAAATTTAATCTATTAAATGGATATAATCAGTCTGATATATGTAAAATTTGTATTGGAATAAATTGGCTATGACACGAGGATAGACGCTGTTTGCGGTAGAAGCCTGCCTGGACCAACCTTCTTAACCAGCAACCGCAAACTGTCAGTCTAATGTGAGAGATCGTAGGCATAACTAAAATATGTTTAGACACGAGGTTAGGTCTGGCTTGTGGCAGAAGTCTGCCCCGAACCGCCCGGCACATCCAGCGACCACAAGCTACTGACCTAATGTGAGAGGTCTATGCACTAATATTTAATTAATGCAAATTTAAGAGAAATGTGGTGTCTAAAAACGTGTTGGGTGGATAGGGTTAAACCAACTGGACGTGTTGGGTGGATAGGGTTAAACCAACTGGACTGATGAATTTAACAAACCCGTTTCGTGAATCTGTAGGCCCAATACAAAGTTAGACAATATGTAAGTCTATTAAAACTGTACATATGATCCGTTAGTCTGAAAACTTGTTAACTTGATTATCTGATCTGTGAACTAGTAAATCTAAACTCTGTATGTCTGAAACTTGTAAACAAGTTAATCTGAAATCTGTTAGCTTGGGGACGCAAAGGAGGGGAAATACTTGTGTAATCTATTGTTTGGGATCCATATTAGTCAGTAACCCTTTCTAGTATCAAAAACTTTGACCCCACGCTATGTAGAGGTCTGGGCACGCTTACTGAACTAATTATAAGCGGTTCATTCCGATAATGGCGAGGGGTGTTTATGGTGCGTTCCAACCGGGTCATGTGTGTGCATAGATCCGGTCTGCTCTAAGGATGTAAGACACCGTGACATCTGTAAATAGGTCTGTGCCAATAGGTTGCCACTTTAGGGAGTGATACACCCTACTGTGGGGCCGACATAGGGAATTTATGTACTGGGAAGCCGATTGCTTGGGGTAGGACTTAGGGTACACTTAGTTCTGTTTGTTTCCGTTGGTACCGTCTGTTTCTGTTGGGTTGTAACACCTGTCTGTTTCTGCATGGTACCGTCTGTTGGGGTGGTAAAGGCCCGTTACTAGTGTACACCTAATTCCAACATTCTATTTCCGTAGGGATTATTCTGTTCCTGTCTCTGATTCTGTTTCCGATTCTGTTTCCGTACCTTCTGTCGGGGTGGTAAAGGCCCATTAGTTGGGTGGTAAAGGCCTATTATTAGTATTCTGCTTCTGTACATTCTGTCTGTTCAGGTGGTAAAGGCCCATTACTAGCATTCTATTTCTGTAGAGATTTATTCTGTTTTCCGTTTCTGTTTCAGTTTAGACATTAGGGTAACACCTAATCCTGTTATACTAGTATTAGTGCAGAGAAGTGAAAAGCTTAGCTTAGCCTGTATCATTCCGTTTCTTCTGTTAACCTACTATTCCTGTTACGGTTTTCTCTCATCCAGTTTTATTTACATGTCATGATACTGTTATCTGTTTATATGCTGAAAGTCACTGGACTCACCAGACTTATGTCTGACCTAGTTTGTTTTTCCTCTTTTCTTCCGTTCCCCCAGGTTCTCAGAGTGGAAACATAGGAGCTTGATTCTGATTCTCTCTGCTTGAAGTGTTTAAAGTATTGCTTGGCTTTGGCTCTATCTTTCCATTGCAGTTTATATTGGGGATTATGGCTTTAAAAACTATGCATTCTGAAGGCTTTTGTACAAGACCGATATTTATGAACTTGAATTACGATATTGTGATTTTGAAAGATGTAACTAAACTCATTTCTGTTTCTATTGTAATAAAGTTGTAAAATTTTCAAGTACTACTTTATTTGTCTTGTAAATTTCTGTTCTGTCTACTATAAACGCTCCACCAAAGTTAAGGCATTCCCTTTGCGAGTGACCTTAACGGAGGTGGGGTGTCACAACAGCTTTATAGCCTTTCTTTACACAATCATGGCAAGATTCTTGAAACAACTTCTACTTCTTTGCCTAGGTTTATGCTCGCGCTTTCTTTTTTTGTCGTTTCATCTTCAACCACATTAGCCTTTGCTTGTATTGAACTGGTAGCCTTCTTCTCCGATTTTCCATTGTCTTCTTCAATTCGTAGACGAACAACCAGATCCTCCATGGCCATTTCCTTGCGCTTATGATTCAAATAATTTTTGAAATCCTTCCATGATAGAGGAAACTTTTCGATAGCGGCAGCCACTTGGAATGACTCACTTAACTCCATCTTTTCATGATGAATCCAATGAATGATCACTTAGAGTTCCTGAATCTGACCGGCGACTGTTTTGGAATCAACCATTTTGAAGTATAGAAATTTCCCAACAATGAATCTCTTCGTACCGGTGTCTTCGGTCTTCTACTTATTTTCCAAAGATAACCAGAGAACCTTTGAAGTCTCAATGGTTCAATACACATTATGTAGACTATTTTCCAATTCATTGAAAGTGTAATTCTTACAGATGAAGCCATAATTCTTCCATGCAGTAAGAGCCTTGACTTTGGTGGTGTCAGGCTCCAGTTCACCAACAATTGGGGGTGGGGGGGTCCTCTCAAAGGTATTTGGTTAGGCCCAACATTGTTTAGTAGAAAAGCATTTTCTATTGCCAGTGTTTCAAATCCTGTCAGTTAAACTTTTATGGTTGCTCGCCAAGTAAATATGGGATTTTTGGTGGAACTAGAGGCGGAGCCAGTGACAGTCTATGTTGGCACATATTTTTTGTTGCTATTTTGGCAACATCGCAATCTGCAAACACAAGCAAAAAAACACAATTTCGCTTCAAGATTTTTATCAGTTTTGTAACAAAATTGGCAGAAAACTGTTGCGATTACTGTTCTTTTGAAAAACAACACCTTAAAGCGCTCTAATACTGTGTCAGTAAGAATCAATCACGGTTTTGCAAGAAAATTGCTATAAACAGTGGTATCCAATGCCGGAAAAAGAGGGAAAAGACTTATTTACCAATTATTATTCGAGTCCAGCGAGTGCTGTCTTTTTGAAACGAAATTGCCTCTCTACGGGGTGTTAGGTAGGTGAGCAGTCGTTTCCCAAGGACGAAACAGATCTACCCTATGATGTCGCGTGACAATCATAGAGTGACGATGAACCAAGGTAGTCGATCAAATCAGAACGGATTTCCATGGGAAGAAGAAACAAAACAAAGGAGAAGAAAATATAAATTTTAATTGTATTTTTCTCATTTTTATGTCCGCCTATATATAGATGCGGGAGGATGTTTATTCGAGAAGAGGTGAAGCCTTTGAATTAGATCGGCTGTGACTATTGGAAAGGTCGCGACCATTAACCAATAGACACTACCGTTTTCATTTAAAAACGCTACCAAATTCAAAAGTAATCGTTTCTTAGTGCAGCAACACTAGCGGCAATCAGAGGCCCGATTAATCGCGATACCTCGAGAGCCCCAAGGCCTAAGGCCGGCCTATCTTTGACCTTTAATATTAATTATGAAAGCTTCGTTCATGATATTGCCCCAATTCACCCATCTCCTCTTTTCTTTTGATATAGTACATCAAGATATTTATATATAGTGGGATAAGTTTTATTATTTCCTGGTGTGGGGCTTAAGAACTTCCTAAACCACTTACACATTTCCAACAATCCGCCATATGAATGAGTGGTTATCTATTACATTTATCATATTGGTAAAGTAGCACAAAGTCCTTGAACTTTTCCTAGTGTTTTATCGTTATAACTAACTGGAGAACCAGTGGACTAGATAGCCTTTGAATTGTAAACCATTTGTGTGAGCCTATAAAGATAACACGTGATAAATATTCTTTAACTCCTTGGTTTTCTATTTGTGTTCGTTTTGCCATGAGCACCGCCTTGGTTTCATGAGTTCTTGTAGAATTCGACCTTACAATTCTTCTTGAAGTGGCGCCTTTGCACTCACATCGGTGATTCTATAAGGAGTATCCTATAATATCCTACTTGTTTCTTTATAACACCATAGTGTAGACATTAATAAAAGACAAGCTTATCCTATTCTTCGATGGATTGTGCACTTACTTATCTTAGGAATGGTTGCAATATTTCTTTCAGTGCTACCAATTTTATCTTAAACTTAGTTGTTGCTTTAAACCTAGAACTTGGGATTTCCAGTCAACTAGGTGGGGTCTCCGTTTTAGAATATTTATGGTTTATAGGTCTTCAGACCATTCTGATCAATAAGGTTTGAACTTTCTTTCTAGGCAAGCCTTTAGTTAGTAGATCTGCAATGTTATCCCTTGACTTTACATAGTCTATAGTGATAACTTCATTAGAGAAGTTGACTTATGATTTTATGTCTACGACGAATTTGTCTAGATTTACCATTATATAATTTATTGTTCACCCTTCGTATAGCAGATTGACTATCACAATGTATACATATTGGAGGCACTGGTTTTTCCCAATTTGGAATGTCTTCCAAAAAATTTCTAAACCAATCTGCTTCTTCTGCGGCTTTATTTAGAGCAACGAACTCCGATTCCATTGTTGACCTTGCTAACAAGTCTGTTTAGATGATTTCTATGAGATTAATCCATTTCCTAATATAAACACATATCCACTTGTGGATTTTGTGTCATTTGAGCCAGTTATCCAATTGGCACCACTATATCCTTTTACCACTGAAGGATACTTCTCATATTGCGACAAATAGTCTTATGTGTACTTTAGATATCCTAGGATACTGATTATTGATTTCCAGTGATGTTTGCCAGAACTACGGGTATATCTACTCAGCTTGCTTATAGCATATGCAATATCAGGCCTAGTGCAATTTATGACATACATAATACTTCCTAGTACACGAGAGTATTCAAGTTGATATATTCCATCACCAATACTCTTTATCCAATTTTGGTTCATATTCACTGGTGATTTTTCAGTGGTTATATTATACTTCTTGACACTTTCAAGTATTTTGACAATGTAATGTCATTGAGAAAAAGCATATCCTTGTGATGTTTTTATAATTTTATACCTAAGATTACACCAACCAATCCTAGGTCTTTTATGTCGAATCTAGATGATGACATATCCTTTGTAGAATTTATTACAGCCTTATTATTCCCTAGGATCAATAAATCATCAACATAAAGAAAAACAATGACATATCCAATATCTGTATATTTTATATACACGCATTTATCTGATTCATTTATTTTGTATCCATTTGATAACATATTTTCATAAAATATCTCCTACCATTGGTTCGATGCTTGTTTTAAGGCCATAAAGCGATTTTACTAACTTGCACACCGTATTTTCATTTCCTAGGCTTAGAAATCCTTTGGGTCAATGCATATATATTTCTTCTTCTAGTTCACCATTCAAAAACGCAGTTTTCACATTCACTTGGTGTATTTCCAAATTTATTATGGATGCGATAGCAATAAGTTTCCAAATTGATGTTATTCTAGTTACTGGTGAATACGTACCAAAGTAATCTAAATCTCCCTTTTGTCTAAATCCTTTTATTACAGGTCTTGCTTTATACTTATCTATTGAGCCGTCAGCTTTTAGTTTTTTTCTTAAATATTCATTTATATATACTAGTGGTTTTGATCTTTTGGGTAGATCCACTAGTTCCCATGTATAGTTTTATGGATATTCTATTTCACTGTTGACAGCCTCCTTCCAGTATGGATCCCCGGGAGATGACATTGCTTGTTGGTAACTAAGAAATTCATTTTCTATCATATATGCACAGAAATTGTAACAACCCGTGTTTTTATAATGTGTAATAACCATAAATCAAGGCAGAATTAATTTTTAAAATAAGAATCAAGGGAAACGGGTTCGCCATTGCATTCGTCTCGAAATTCTGCTTGGAAACGAGTCCGAGTTATCGAAAATCGGAGTCCGTATGACCAAGTTATGACCTTTCAAAGTTTTCAAGTTCAAAACAGTTCAATTCGAATTCAAAATTCAAATTTCAAACCTCAGAATGGACTGGGCGGGAAATTTCACGCCCAGGACCAGGTCGACCTGGGGGTTGACTATGTAGTCGACCTACCCAGGACCAGGTCGACCATAGTGTCGACCTGCTGGCTGTAACGACCCGGAAAATCTGAACCAATTAAAAATTTTTAAATTGGCTAAAATAGTGGATTTTAAATATTTAAAACAAATATTTTAAATAATAAAAATGAAAAGTGAGTTTGAATCGACGTTTGAAAATAAATATAGTTACTTTGAATTATAAACAAGGCCTGAAATGGCGCGGCAGTCTCAAATTTTCATTCCAAACTTTGACTGACCGTACCGGGTGCAAAACAAAACGGATTTGAGTGAAACCAAAAATATTTAAATCTGTTAGTGAATACCTTTCTAACTAATCTGAAAAATCGAAGTTCCATAGTAGAAAGCAAAAGTTATGGCCAAATGAATTTTCAGAAAGGTCGCTATGGAATTTATATAGCCCGTGAAATTGGCCATTTTGCAAAAGACCTCGGAATTCGATGAAACCCCTTTTGTTGGATCCGGGATGTGAAGTTATTGCTAGGTTTCAAATTTCATAATTTTAGAAGCTAGTATGTGAGCGTGGCAAAGGAAAACGTGTTTTGGTCAATTACAGTTAAATTGGATCGACCAGAAATGGGCCTTTTTGCAAACGGTCTCAGAATTCGACTAAACTAGTTTTGTTGGGACCGTATCGTCAAAACATAGCTAGATTTATTTTTCGGGAATTTTTAGAATCAGTTTGTGGCCTTGGCAAATTGAAATGTACGTTCAAATCGAGTATTGAATGTTATATATTTTAAATTGAGGGAAAACTAACTGAAACAGTCAAATGGGCCTACGAAACATAGTCCATTGTGTCCGAGATGGGGGTAAAACGCTTGGGACGACAGTCGTTGGGTTTGAATTGGAGTTCGTGTGAGAAAACCCTAATTTCCAAATTAAATAAATAGCGGGCCAATAGGATTTTTTCTTTATTATTTTTATTTTCCCAAAATCAGAAAAAACCGCCTGCTCTCTCTCTCTCATCGACGATGCCTGTTGCACCATCGTTCCCAACCATTTTCCCACCGCCACAGCCACCGTTGACCTCCGCCACCACCCAACTTTTGAAGCGCCGCCTCCCCACTTCAAATCCGTCCAACCCTCGCCTGTACGACTAGATCCGCCTCCGTGAAGTCCCAACCTTCCCGCCGCCGCCACCATCACCAGAGGCGATCGAACTGGCCGCCACCCCCTGCGCTGGAAGCTCTCTCCTCCCTCTACGTCGTTGTACAAGCCGATCGTCGTATCGCTTCACCATCTACGTGAAAAATGCAAACCAAGATTCGAACAACCAACAAAGGTAACGGGTTTGCCTATTTTGAACTGTTTTTAACACTTAAAACCATTGCAAACTTGTAAAAATCATATCTTTTGTTATGTTGCCAAAATTCAGTGAAACAAGAGACAGTGGACTTGTGTGGACGTCTTCTACCTTCTAGAAGAGACCGCATATTTTTCTGAGCCTTCTGTTATTTTTGGCGGAGTGGAAACCAAAGTGAGATTTCTAATTTATAAACGATATGGAAAACAACGATGTATAAATTATATGATCGATGTATGAGTTATATAATCATTGTACACCTCTTGTATAAGCGTTGTATAAGTTGTACGTTCGATGTATAAGTTATATATGCGTTGTAAAAATTATATATGTTTTGAAATAGAAGTGAAATGCTATATATATATATATATATATATATATATATATATATATATATATATACGACCCTCGCCCATAAACCATGGACGATATTTGTTGGTTGTGATTGGTGTGAAAATTGATTGATAGCGAATGATTGATTGGAATTGTTTGTGGTTGAAATTGATTGATTGTGGTTGAAAAATACCCGTTTGTGGTTGAGAAATATTTGGTTGAAACCACATAGGATTAGTTTGTGGAAATGGAAAAAATATACATGCCGCCTGCGTGCGAACTAGATGCATGAATCCCCATTGTCAAAAACCGCGAGGTTTTAAGGTAGAGCGAGGAGCCGTACTAGGGACGGTCCCGGTTTTAACTACCCTGCCGTTATGCTGCCAAAATTTTGAATAATATTCATGTGTTAGAATTATTTTCCTGTGTTGAAATTATATTCATCTGTTGAATAGAAAACCTTCATGTGTTGAATAGAAATTCATTCGTTGAATCATATTCATGTGTTGAATGGTATTCATGTTTTGGAATAAATTGTTTTAACAATAAAAATCACCTTTTTATCGATTTATATAAACTATAGAAAACCTTCATGTGTTGAATCGATATTCATTCGTTGAACTGAAATTCTTGTGTTGAATGGTATTCGTGTTTTAGATATAAAAATCACCTTTTTATCGATATATACAAATTATAGAAAACCTTCATGTGTTGAATCGATATTCATTCATTGAATTGAAATTCATGTGTTGAATGGTATTCGTGTTTTAGGTATAAAAATCACCTTTTTATCGATTTATATAAACTATAGAAAACTTTCATGTGTTGTATCGATATTCATTCGTTGAATTGAAATTCATGTGTTGAATGGTATTCATATTTTGAAAGAAATTGTTTTATAATAAAAATCCCATTTTTAACATCAATATGAAAGGTACAAAATAATCTTGTTTTGAAATAAATTGTTTTATAATAAAAATCCTATTTTTATCACTTATATTAACTATATAAAATAGTCGTGTTGTGAAATAAATTGTTTTACATTAAAAATCACATTTTTATTATATACATGAATGCTTAAAAATAGTGAAGTGTTGAAATAGAAGACAGTTAGATAAAAATATTATTTTTATCAAATGTATGAAAATCATATAGTTTTGAAATCGAAGAATCGATATATATATATATAAATAGAATTGAAATATATCGAATAACGAAGCTGCAGTTTGTATTTTGAAACCGTGATTTCAAACGATTAGTGCGGGAGATCCGACCATCGGATTTTCCCGAAACCGCAACCGTTGGGTTCGCTTTGGAAATATCTTTCCAATGGCACCAACTTTGTAAAAATCCAACGGTTGGATTGTCTGGAATGTTTAATTCAAATCTGAAGAAAAATAGAGCCAGAATCGATTATATTTATATATATATATATATATATATATATATATATATATATATATATATATAAATATAATTATATTAAATCGAATAACGACGCTGCAGTTCGTATTTTGAAATCGAAACTTCAAACGATTATACTGGGAGATCCGACCGTCGGATTTTCCTGAAACTGGAACCGTTGGATTCGTTTTGAAAAGATCTTTCTAATGATGTAAATTTTGTGAAGATCCAACGGTTAGATTTTCAGATATGTGTAAATCAAATCTGAAGAAAAACAGCGCCACGGCCGCGTTATGGCCCGAAGCGTCGTTTGAATAAATTGGCTATTTTAAAATAAATAAAAATAGCGATAAATCGTTATAAAATATTATAAACAATATGGATGTGAAATTTAGAAATTAACTGAAGGTTAGCTAAGTCGAATGGTTTCCTGGATTTTGATCTGATGTTGGTTTCGGCCTTTGGGGCTAATATTTGGGAAATCTTTCTCTTACTGATCGACGGTTAGTGACTAATGAATTGAAATGATGTGTATTAGTGTTTGTGTAGCAGTTGTTTATTATATACGCGAGTTGCTCAGAAAGACCGGGTTTATCTCATTCTGAATAACTGAATCGATGATAAGGAATCGAAGATGAAGACGGTGGTCGAAGACCGGAGATCTTCACCTCGTTTGGATGGTAAATGAGGTCCTGATTGGGAGGCATCCCGAAATATGGATAATGAGTGGTGATCGTCCAGCCGTACGTGGTGATCGATGGGTTTGCAAGGTATATAGTGCCTCCAGTTTCGTTCAGACCCAGAACGGACTTGCAAATGGACAGTGTGTCTGACATTGGAATTTATTCTTTGTGATTGATAGCCATCAGTTGCACGGTGTGAATTTCCTATGTGGCATGCTAAGATGCAGTGATCAGGGCTTCTGTTGAAAAGCAAAGTCTTGTGGTGATGATCAAAGCACCTCCTGTGTGGCGTAGCTTTGTGTATAACGTGAAATCGTGAGCCTCACACCCCGGTACGAACCAGAAACGGGAGCAGGACCTCAGGGAGGGCATGCGTTTCTTTCTAGCTAGGAGTTGTGTCGGTGTTTTTACACGTCTTGACATTTTACTTATGTGGACGATGGATAGCGAGGCGCCATGGATATATCGGTTGATCCGGGACCTATGGAGTCATTCGTTGGCTCATTTGCGCCCCATAAGGCAGGGAGACGTATTGCTCAGGCATTTTAATCCATATCAGTGGACCGGCCCTGACGATCCAAGGGCCACTCGAGCTCTGATCCTGAGACATGGTAGGCTAGATTGTCTCGAAGTCGGTAAGAACTATCTTTTGCCTTGGTTCATGACGGAAATCCAATTTCCAAATACGTGTCTGTGCGGTTTTGATTGTATACCTATATATGGCGACATAGTGGTATGAGGTATTAATGCCGTCTATGATTGATAGTTATGATTGAAATTGTTTTTGAAACATATAAACACTAGTAATAATATCAAATGCTTTTGTTTTATTTGTATCAATCATATTTTGGCCATAATAAGGTAAAAACTCTATCCTCCGGTTTGCGTTGCATTATGTGATGGGAACTGAGTCTTATAATGGCTTCATTTTTATAAAAAGCATTGCGATGTTTAAAAGAATGATTTGTTTTAAAGCACTGGCAATCCAATGGAGTAAACCCGTTCCACGAAAGTGGCATGGTCCTGTGATTACCCTAGTTATTTTTAGATTTAAACTGTAAATGTAATATGAATATGATGTAAATTTGAAATTGGACCTATGTATGATGTCTGTTTTACGTCCATTCTTGTTCATCTTGGATCTTGACTTTTGGATATCTTACTACGACACTGATTTGGGGCCTATTCATGTTGTATATCAAAAAGAGAAATCGCTCATATTATCATGTTGAATCTGCTATTAGTCACTAGTTTATGACTATCACTTTATGTCAATCGTTACCATGACTATACTATCACCTTATGTCAATCGTTACCATGACTATAGTATCACCTTATGACAAATGTTATCTTGATTAGTACCTTATTTTGCTAGATTTGGAATCTTTATGTTTGAGACCAATATTCCATATGCTAGTAATGTTATATTCTTTTATTTCAGGTCATACTATGCTATGTTAGTAATCACTTTTGCCACCTTATACCCATTCCTTTTTATGTTATTCCCTAATTAGATACATTTGTATCGATTCGAGCTTTTATGCGATGGGAATACGATTTGGGTAGACTAGGTAAAACATGAATTAGCTTTAAACTTGAATATCAACGTTGTTATGACTTGAACCTGAATATGGACATGAACTTGACATGATTTGACATGAAACATGACATGAAAACTTGACATGAATCTAGACATGAAAACTTGAACGTGGGCATGACAATTAGATAAACTTGAAAATGGCCAACTCGAGGTTGGGTTGAGTTTGCAGTGTAAATCTGCCCTGAACCGCCCGGCAAATCCAGTGGCTGCAAACAATAGGATCCAATGTGGGTAGTTGGTCATATCGCACGTAAAACCCGAGGTTAGACTATGTTGTGGTGTAAATATGCCCGGAACCGCCCGGCAAGTCCAGTAACCACAACAGTTAGTCTAATGTGAAAGGTTGGAGTGCACTAATGAATTAATGCCACATGATAGGGTTAAGTCATGAACCACTTGAATATACTTAACCAACTTGACACGATGATTTGATAGGGTTAAGCCATGAACTGCTTGAACACACTTAACCAACTTGATACATGATTTGGATAGGGTTAAGTCACGAATTTGCATGACAACACTTAACCCATTAGAAACCCTAGTTATGTGGTCCTTTTCAGTAGTAACCCACTTAGATGTATCACGATACCCTGGGACTAGGCAGGGTGGGGCACGATTATTGGGCTGATTGTAAGCGACCAGAATGATGGCTGAGTAGGTGCGCCATTGTAGGTTCAGGTGGGCTATCGTCGTGCACGTAGTCCGGAGTTGAAAAAGCAGGCATTGGGCACCCGTAGATTTACACTGTGCGTGCTTGATTCGTGTCGGTGGTTGGCACCATAGGACTTGATACACCATATGGTGGACCTAGCACAGGTAACTACATTTCAGGATAGGGTCGTATGACACAGACACATGACGAGCTAGGACTTATAGGGAGTCGATCGATTAGTAGATCGTACCGTAGGAACCCGTGATGGGTCACTTCATGATACTGGGCCAAGGGATCATTTCATGGTTAATACTTGACATAGGTTAGAATACTAGTACAGTTGGTGCAGCGAACCTTGAACATGCGATGCTAGACTTGACTTATCTTGTTATCTTAATTATCCTACCAGTTCTGTTATCATCCTTATGTTTAATTCCAATTTTCACATATCATGTTACCTTTACTAGTTTTCATACTGAAAGTCACTAGGGCTTACCAGTCTTTATGACTGACCCCTTTTCCTTCGCCTCCTTTTCTTTCGTCCCCCCCCCCCCCAGGTTCTGAGGGAGGAAACACTAGCTCTTAGCTTGGATTTGGCTTGCTTTCTGACAGCTCATGTATGGTTTGGTCTTGAGCTATGCTATGGCTGCTTTACTGTTTTACTTGGGGAATGATTTATGACTATGGTTTTATGCTTCTTTACTATTGCAAGAAAGATTTCGATGTAATGGATTTAATAGCATTTTGATGTAAAAGGCTTTAGACCTTTCTAGATTTTGAAGCAATGAAATTTGGTTCTTCTTCCACTGTTTTATATGTTCTGTCTTGTAATATTTCTATGTATGTTTACCTAGATAATGCTCCACCAAAGCTAGTGTATTCCCTTTGTGAGTGACCCTAGCGGAGGTGGGGTGTTATTTATGATCTATTTCTGTTGCTCCTTGAATCTTCTGTTTTGGGAATTGTCTATCTTTATGTTCATGACAAGTTTGTGATCTATTCAGCAGTTTTCTTGATTTGTGATGACGTTATCATCAAGTTGTAATATTTATGCCTATAATGATGTTTTCCTCTGATCTCATTTTTATTCAATTTCTATCTCCCCCAATTTATTTTCTTTTCATGAACCTTGGTCAATTGCGGACCTTGGCCTATAATCGCGATTTGCGTACGATATGTATACGGGGGAATTATGGGATTATTGCCTATATGAATATGATGTAATAATTGGCAACATGAAATTGGATATTATTATTGTATTTGCAAGTTTGGGCTTGATCTGTAAATTTTGGTATAATCTTGTTATGAAAAAATTTGCAAAAATATTATATACATGGAATTTGGCACAAACAGGATCTATGTAATGTTACATGAGATTTGGTATCAGAGCAGAAGGTTACCAGGCTGGGCAAAAGTTTTTTAAAAACCCTCTGAAACTATTTTCAAAATAATTTATAAAGAAGCATTTTTCAAAGAAAAGTTTTATGTTTAAAAAGCCTATTCACCAAAAATCCATTAGCACTTTCCTTTGTTTCCTCGTTTGAATCTTTCTCTTTTCGTTTTTTTAGCATGGCTAATCTTAACCTGCCTGAGGGAATACCCGTGCCTGGATGGTTCCGAAGGTACTTAGAAGCCAGGGCCAACGACGCGGGCACGGCAGACATCCCTCCTCCTCCTCCCCCAGTGGTCGCGGTTCCTCCTCCTCCTGGTACTGCCTTTGCCAAAATATGCAAAGACTTTAAAGCAATGGGCGGCATGTAACACCCGTATGTTGAATAACTTGTTATAATATAAATCAGGGCAGAATTAAATTTTAAGATCTGAATCAGGGGAAACGGGCTATGCCATTGCGTTCGTCTCGGAAAAATACGCGAAATAGAGTCCGAGTTTTCGAAAATCGGAGTCCGTATGACCCAGTTAAGGCCCGAAGAAGTTCTCAGAAAATTCTAAGTTCAAAACAGATTTAAATTTCAGGTTCAAAATTCGAAAATCAGGCCAGGCGGGCTGGGCGGGAAAATTCCCGCCAGCCACCCCAAGTCGACTGGGGAGTCGACTTGGGAGTCGACACAGCAGGACCCAAGTCGACTGCCCAGTCGACTTGGGAGTCGACACAGGGGGCTCGACCAGGTTGGCCTGGGTGCAGTCTGAAGGGGTTTGGGCTGTGTTTGGGGGCTTGTGACGAGATCTGATGGCTCTAAACTAATCTAGGGTTAATCTAAGGGCCTAAACTACATCCTAAATCTATAAAAACACCCTAAGACTACCCTAATTCATACTAAAATTGGATACAACGTCATCATGCCGTCAAAATGTAATTAGAAGGAGCCTCCATCAAATTTTAGAAGAAGATAGCTTCTCAAATCAACTTCTAATCAACTCTAGCGACTTAAACTTCTTCATAGGAGTGCTAATCAACAAGTTGTGAGTTTCTATGCCTTTAGCAAGCAATTGCTAAACTAATTATGATAGGATGTAATGAGGTTATGGTTATGAATGTGGATCAATGCAAGTTATGTTATCATATGCTATGTGCTCATGATGTTAGTTATGCAAGTTTTATGCTGTATGTCCATGATGCTAGTTATGCAAGTTTTATGCTATATGTTCATGATGCTAGTTATGCAAATCACTATGATAAACATTGATCCATTATGACACCATGTTATGCAAGTTTGGTGTTTGATTATATGCAAGTTCATATATGACATGTTATGCAAGTTTGGTGTTTGATTATATGCAAGTTCATATATGACATGTTATGCAAGTTTGGTGTTTGATTATATGCAAGTAACATGTGCAAGTTTACACCTTTGTATGATATGCATACATATGCAAGTTTACCCCTTTGTATGTCATGCATATATATGCATGTTTACCCCTTTTTATGATATGAGTAACATATGCAAGTTCATCCCTTTTTAGACCTATGACATGTATGCAAGTTTATCCCTTTATGATAGGTCTATGACATGAACATCTATGCAAGTTACCCTCTTTATGACATATGTGATTCATGCAAGTTTGGGTTGATTATTTATGCTAGTTGGGTTTGATGCTATGGTCATATATGCAAGTTGACACCTTTAAAACCCATGTTGATGCTAATGTTATGCTAAGTTGAATCCATTGTATTTGTGATGAATCTTCCCTTTTAAGTATGTAATGTTAGCGTATTACGTGGGGAACGATGGGGTTAATATTCATGTTAACAAAATTATGGTGAAATTGGTATGAGGTTGCATACCATAAGTGGATGGATATAATTGAGTCAATTATGTACATCATTAAATTGGAATTAATTAGGGAAAATTAATTCAAAATATGGGGGTGATTAATTAGGTGTAATTAATCGACTAAGACACGAGGTTGGACCCTTTTGTAGCATAAGACTGCCCGGACCCGACCGGCAAATCCAGCGGCTACAAATGATTGGCCCAATGTGAGAGGTCTTAGGCATAAACTAAATACGTGACAAGTGTAAAGACACGAGGTTAGACTCTGTTATGGCGTAAGGCTGCCCGGACCCGACCGGCAAATCCAGCTGTCATAAAAGACAGTCTAATGTGAGAGGTCTTTACAAAGGTTACGGTCTTAATCAATTAAGAAACACTTAACCAGATAAGCATGTAGTGGGGCATGAGGGGTTAAGTGGATGCCTTGGGTGGCATGTGGAAAATCTAGTGGTTGCCTTGGGTGGCAATAGAAAATACGATTAGAATACTTAACCAAAGTGGAACATGTAATTAAACATGATTAAAGGGTTAAGTGGGATACACTAGAGGGAGCAAGCTTAGGTGGGGAGCTTGTGGGGGCCTATTTCAACCAGTAACCCATATGTATCTTTGTGGGCTCGACCCATGTCGAGGACGGGACACGCGTACTGGGCTTGACTATAAGAGGCCAAAACGGGTTAGCGGTGGCAACGCAAGTCCAACGGGTTTCATATGCGTGTGTGGACCAGGGCTGGTAGGTAAGACGTTGTTGCATCGTGTAGGTATAAGCCGTGCACCGTTGGTTGTATTGGGTTGCCACTTTGGGGAGTGATACACCCCACTATGGGGCCAGCACGGGTATCTACGTTAGGGAGCCGATCGCTTGGGGAGTAGTGGGTACACCTAGTGGAGATAGGGGCAGACGACACCTATGTGGTCAGCTAGGGGTACATGAAACTACTAGTTAAATTTTCTAAGTCCTTGGGTGGGATCAACCTTTAAGATAGGAATGACTGGTGTGGTGCAGTGTAGTAATTATCCTTAGGTGGGTAGATGCGTCTTTACCGTTATCTTGGTTCTTCCTATGTCTAGTTGGCTGCTTAGTGTAGTCATTTATCCCCAGTCGTTACCGTACCAAGTTTATATCATACCCTAATTACTTTAATGATTGTATTGTTAAAGTTACAGGGCTCGCTCAGACTTATGTCTGACCCCGTTGTTTTTATCTTTTTTCCCCCATCAGGTCCTCAGGCTGGGCCTAGCACTAGTGGGCTTTGATCAGATTGCTTTATCTATCTTTTGGAGCTTGGACCGTTGATGTAAAGCTCAGCTTATCTTTTCTATTATGGCTATTAGTATGTAGTGGGATTATGTACTTATGTTTTTATCGAGTTGGATATTTTGTACTTGACTCTTGTTGGTTTTTGATATGTAACCAAAAATGTTTACCTTCTGCTGCAATGAAAAGATGTTTTAAATTTCAAGTATTACTTATATCTGTCTTGTTGTAATTTTTCTATTCTATATTCACTTAAAATACTCCACCGAAGCTAAGGCATTCCCTTAGTGAGTGACCTTAGCGGGTGTGGGGTGTTACACGTGGTATCAGAGATAAAGGTTACCAGAACAGATAAAAATTTTGGAAAAATTATTTTTCTAAAAACATTTTTGAAGGAGTATTTTCAAAAACATGTCTTTTAAGAGAAAAGTTTTTGAAACAAAAGCATAATCCCTAATAGCCATATATTTATCTTTCGAATTCTCCGTTTTGAATCTTTCCTTTTTCGTTTTAGCATGGCTGAAGATATTAACTTTCCGGAGGGTGTAGCGATACCAGTATGGTATAGGAGATTGATGGAGGCTAGGGCCGCCGCTGCGGGTCCAGCAAATGCCCCTCCACCACCAATTGCACCCGATCTTCCTCCCCCTCCTCCTCCTCGCACGGATACTTTTGCTAAGACTTGCAAGGAATATAAGGCTATGGGAGGGAAACCTTTTCAAGGATCAGAAACTTTTGTGGAAGCTAGGGATTGGCTTAAGGAGACGGAAGAGTTGATAGACATCTTTTAGATGGAAGAAGGAAAGAAAGTCAAGTTAGCTGCTTGGTCAATGAAGGGAGAGGCCTCATTCTGGTGGGAGGTCACTAATGGAGAATGTCCTGTTGACTATTGGGCGGATTTCTGACAAAGGTTTGTGGCAAAGTTTCTCTCAAGGGCGGAAGAAAATCTGTATATGGAAAGGTTCTTGACTCTAAAGCAAGGAAACCTATCAGTGAAGGAATATGTCAACAAGTTTAATCAGTTGGCAAGGTTTGGCATAAACATGGTGAATACACCGGAGAAGAAGGCTTTGAGGTTCGTTAAGGGCTTGAATGAACCGATGCATGGATTGGCTATGACTCACATCCCTATGGGGGCCACCTTTGAGAAGCTAGTAGATATGGCACTCATGCATGAGGAAGAGAAGGGTCCCAATGCTAATAAGGCACCCGAGAAGATAGGAGATCAGAAGAGACCTCAACAGCAACAGCAAAACAAGGGTGGGAAAGGCAATGGTGGCAAGGGAAAGAAGAAGTGCTTCAATTGTGGGACACCATGCCACCTAAGCAAAGATTGTCGGAAGAAGAAGAAGACTGGCTGCTTCCACTATGGCGAAGCAGGGCATCTAGTGAAGGACTGCCCTAAGAAGAGGCAGAGGACGGGATCTACCTCAGGAGGGCAGGTACAGGCTCTTATCGCACCATGTCAGGCAAGGGGGCAAGTTCAGGCACTCGCGGTTCCATCGATTCAGGAAAGAGGTAGAACTATTTCCGTTGAAAGTCTGGTTTTTCTGTTTGATCATCCTTTCTGTACTTTGTTTGACTCTGGCGCATCGCATTCGTTTATCTCGTCATCATTAGTTGAGTCACTGCACTTAGACACCAGTCTAGTAGATGATCCCTTGGTTGTTTCAAACCCAATTGGGGGCTCCACTTATTTGTCCATGATATGTTTGGGTTTGAAGATTTCCATACTTAGCGTTGAGTTTAGATGTGATGCTTTTGTTTTGGTCTTCACGGGCTATGGGTTAATTTTGGGCATGGACTGGTTATCCAGTAATGGTGCCGTTCTTGATTGCGAAAGGAGAGTTGTTAGGCTCATGACCCGCTTGGGGAACACTCTCGAGATCTCTTGTAATCCCATGGATTCTGTTATGCTAAGTTATCTTGAATCGCATGACGCTTCGGTCGAGAGTTTGCGATCTGTTAGAGTGGTCCGGGAATACTCGGATGTGTTCGAGGAGGTGAAGGGTTTACCTCCGAAGCGGGAGATCGACTTCCGAATATATCTGGTGGACAATGCTAAACCAGTATCTTTGCCAGTGTGCCACATGGCTCCTCGTGAGAGGAGGGAACTCCATAAGCAAGTAGGGGATTTGCTTGAGAAGGGGTTCATAAGACGAAGTATATCGGAATGGGGTGCTCCAGTAGTTTTTACCACGAAGGCGGATGGGTCCCTCAGACTTTGTGTAGACTAAAGAGAACTCAACAAGCTTACAAAGAAGAATAGACACCCATTACTGAGGATTGATGATCTCTTTGATCAGTTGAATGGCGCCTCAGTGTTTTCGCATTTGGACTTAGCCACGGGGTTTCATCAGTTGAGAGTGGCTGAGGATAGTACAGAGAAGACCGCCTTTAGGACTCCGGATGGTTTTTATGAGTGGCTGGTGATGCCCTTTGGTTTGACGAACGCCCCCGCATACTTTGTTGATCTGATGAGTAGGGTGTTCAGGGAATACCTTAATAAGTTCGTGGTGGTCTTTGTGGATGACATCTTGGTCTTTTCTAAGAGTGAAGAAGAGCATGCCCTACATCTTAGGGAAGTGTTGGAGACTCTTCGAGCGCATAGCCTTAAGGCTAAATTCTCTAAATGTCACTTTTGGAGGAAGGAAGTGCGGTTCTTAGGGCACGTGGTCTCCAAAGAAGGGATAGCTATGGATCCCGCGAAGGTAGTGTCCATCCAAGATTAGAAGGTTCCGAAGAATGCTACTGACGTGAGGAGTTTCTTGGGGTTGGCTGGCTACTATAGGAAGTTTATCAAGGACTTAGCGAAGATATCAGCCCCATTAACTCGCTTGACAAAGAAGAATCTAGTCTTCACATGGGACGTAGATTGTGATGATGCGTTCCAACGGTTAAAGAGAGCTTTAACCACAGCTCCAGTCTTAGTGTTGCCAGATGGGAGTAAGCCATTTGTTGTTTATACCGATGCTTGTGGGAAAGGACTAGGCGCAGTCTTAATGCAAGAGGGAAGGGTAATAGCTTATGGTGGAAGGCAGTTGAGAGCGCATGAGTAAAATTACCCTACACATGATCTAGAGTTGGCCGCTATTGTTTTTGCGCTTAAGTCTTCGCGCCATTATCTTCTTGGCGAGAGGTTCGAATTGTTCACCGACCATAAATCTTTGAAGTATTTGTTTTCTCAAAAGGATTTGAACTTAAGACAGCAAAGGTGGATGGAGTTCTTAGCATCCTATGATTTCAAGATAGCGTTACCCTTGGCAAGGGTAACGTGGTGGCGGACGGCTTAAGCAGAAAAAGGTTGTCCTTGAGTCCATTGTTCATGGAACGACGAAGCTTGGAATTTATCTCGATGTTTGACTTCAGACCTTCCGTTGACTTTGTACCCGGTTTGCTAGCATCCTTAGAGGTCAGACCTACTCTTTTGGGACGGATTGGCGAGGCACAGCGGGACGACCAACAGTTGGTTGAGTTAGTAGAGAAGCTCATAAGGGGGGAGTCATCCATCCATTTGAGTAGGTACACCCTAGATGATAAGGGGTGGTTGCGTAGAGACGGTAGACTTTGTGTACCGCGAGACGAGGGTTTGAAGAAGGCTGTTCTTGATGATGCACATCTTTCGAAGATGACCATTCATCCCGGTGGGGACAAGATGTACCAAGACATGAAGCGAGTTTTCTTTTGGGCCGGTATGAAGAAAGATGTGGCTGAGTATGTCGCTAGATGTTTGGTGTGCCAACAAGTGAAGGCGGAGCAAAAGAAACCTGGTGGGTTGCTTCACCCATTGGAAGTTCCGCAATGGAAGTGGGATAGCGTCTCGATGGATTTTATCGATGGATTACCGAGATCGAGGAAGGGTAATACGGGAATATGGGTTGTGGTAGACAGACTTACTAAGAGCGCCCATTTCATACCCGTGAAGAGTAAGAGGACTGCTCTATGGCTAGCTTCAGTTTACCTTCGAGAGATAGTTCGGTTACATGGAGTACCTTCGAGCATAGTGAGCGATCGAGATCCTATCTTCACTAGCGAGTTTTGGAAGAGTTTGCAAGAGGCGATATGGACTCAGTTGTGTTTGAGCACCGCATATCATCCTCAGACGGACGGCCAGACCAAGAGGGTGAATCGTATTCTAGAAGACCTTTTGAGGCTATGTATCTTGGATTTTGGAGGTACATGGGAAGAGCATCTTCCATTGGTAGAGTTCGCGTATAATAACAGCTTTCAGTCTAGTATTGGCATGGCTCCTTTCGAAGCCCTTTATGGAAGGCCTTGTCGATCACCTACATGTTGGTGGGAGTCTACGGATAAGATCTTACTTATCTTTATATGGTTAGAGAGACTTCGGAAAAGATTGATTTGATTCGAAGAAGGATGAAAGCGGCGCAAGACAGACAGAAATCTTATGCAGATAAGAGGAGAATAGATCTTGAGTTTGATGTTGGGGACATGGTCTTTGTCAAAGTATCTCCATTTCGGAATGTTGTTCGCTTTGGGTCCGTTGGAAAGTTAGCACCAAGGTTTGTAGGACCGTTTCCTATCAAGGAAAGGATTGGACAGATGGCTTATAGAGTGGATTTACCCGAGAGACTTAGTGGTGTACATGAAGTATTCCATGTGTCACATTTGAGGAAGTGCCTACATGAGACCGCAGAGGTGGTAGAGCCGAGCTTGCTTAGAGAAGTGGAGGTAGAGCATGATGCGAAGATTCGACGAGCTCCTACTCGCATCCTTGGGTCAGAGATTAGAAAGTTGAGAAACAAAGAGGTTCAACTAGTCAAAGTGCAATGGGGAGATGATGAGAGCAACGCTACTTGGGAGACAGAAGTGAAGATGCGTTCATTGTACCCATTCCTTTTTTAGGGTATGTCTTTTAACTTCTCCTTTATCGTTTGTCTAGTACTTATCTTATCTTTAGTATGTCCTCTCGTTAGTACCTTTGACCTTTAGATAGGGTAAACCTATGGTTGAAACATGTGTTTGAGACATGTTATGATTGATGGATGCGTGTGGATGCAAGTGTTTGCTAGTGGTTGCTCGTGGATGCATATACACACACTTTAGACACTAGATCGGCTCAGTCACTTCATATTGCATATTGCATATAATTGTGTGTAGGTAGCTATATTAATGGATGTATAATGGTTGTGTTATCATATGGATGATGCATTTTGGTGTATGTTTGTGCACTCATGTAGAGACAGTATGTGTCGATAGGATTCTTTCGCATATATATTGGATGCATGGCACTATCATGGTTTGCATTAAGGAGGTCAACTAAATCAGTAGACCGCCTGATTTTGCATTTGATAGGGAACATATACACACACTTTTTGCATATGTTCATACAACATTAGAAACTTTAAGGACAATGGATGCCAGTGTTTGATGGTTTATTAGATGGTTGTTTGGTTGGTAGGATACGTTCTTCTTGACTTAGAGATTTCGGGGACGAAATCCTTTAAGTAGGGGAGAATGTAACACCCCGTATGTTGAATAACTTGTTATAATATAAATCAGGGCAGAATTAAATTTTAAGATCTGAATCAGGGGAAACGGGCTTTGCCATTGCGTTCGTCTCGGAAAAATACGCGAAATAGAGTCCGAGTTTTCGAAAATCGGAGTCCGTATGACCCAGTTAAGGCCCGAAGAAGTTCTCAGAAAATTCTAAGTTCAAAACAGATTTAAATTTCAGGTTCAAAATTCGAAAATCAGGCCAGGCGGGCTGGGCGGGAAAATTCCCGCCAGCCACCCCAAGTCGACTGGGGAGTCGACTTGGGAGTCGACACAGCAGGACCCAAGTCTACTGCCCAGTCGACTTGGGAGTCGACACAGGGGGCTCGACCAGGTTGGCCTGGGTGCAGTCTGAAGGGGTTTGGGCTGTGTTTGGGGGCTTGTGACGAGATCTGATGGCTCTAAACTAATCTAGGGTTAATCTAAGGGCCTAAACTACATCCTAAATCTATAAATACACCCTAAGACTATCCTAATTCATACTAAAATTGGATACAACGTCATCATGCCGTCAAAATGCAATTAGAAGGAGACTCCATCAAATTTTAGAAGAAGATAGCTTCTCAAATCAACTTCTAATCAACTCTAGCAACTTAATCTTCTTCATAGGAGTGCTAATCAACAAGTTGTGAGTTTCTATGCCTTTAGCAAGCAATTGCTAAACTAATTATGATAGGATGTAATGAGGTTATGGTTATGAATGTGGATCAATGCAAGTTATGTTATCATATGCTATGTGCTCATGATGTTAGTTATGCAAGTTTTATGCTATATGTCCATGATGCTAGTTATGCAAGTTTTATGCTATATGTTCATGATGCTAGTTATGCAAATCACTATGATAAACATTGATCCATTATGACAACATGTTATGCAAGTCTGGTGTTTGATTATATGCAAGTTCATATATGACATGTTATGCAAGTTTGGTGTTTGATTATATGCAAGTTCATATATGACATGTTATGCAAGTTTGGTGTTTGATTATATGCAAGTTCATATATGACATGTTATGCAAGTTTGGTGTTTGATTATATGCAAGTAACATGTGCAAGTTTACACCTTTGTATGATATGCATACATATGCAAGTTTACCCCCTTTGTATGTCATGCATATATATGCATGTTTACCCCTTTTTATGATATGAGTAACATATGCAAGTTCATCCCTTTTTAGACCTATGACATGTATGCATGTTTATCCCTTTATGATAGGTCTATGACATGAACATCTATGCAAGTTACCCTCTTTATGACATATGTGATTCATGCAAGTTTGGGTTGATTATTTATGCTAGTTGGGTTTGATGCTATGGTCATATATGAAAGTTGACACCTATAAAACCCATGTTGATGCTAATGTTATGCTAAGTTGAACCCATTGTATTTGTGATGAATCTTCCCTTTTAAGTATGTCATGTTAGCGTATTACGTGGGGAACGATGGGGTTAATATTCATGTTAACAAAATTGTGGTGAAATTGGTATGAGGTTGCATACCATAAGTGGATGGACATAATTGAGTCAATTATGTACATCATTAAATTGGAATTAATTAGGGAAAATTAATTCAAAATATGGGGGTGATTAATTAGGTGTAATTAATCGACTAAGACACGAGGTTGGACCCTTTTGTAGCATAAGACTGCCCGGACCCGACCGGCAAATCCAGCGGCTACAAATGATTGGCCCAATGTGAGAGGTCTTAGGCATAAACTAAATATGTGACAAGTGTAAAGACACGAGGTTAGACTTTGTTATGGCGTAAGGCTGCCCGGACCCGACCGGCAAATCCAGCTGCCATAAAAGACAGTCTAATGTGAGAGGTCTTTACAAAGGTTACGGTCTTAATCAATTAAGAAACACTTAACTAGATAAGCATGTAGTGGGGCATGAGGGGTTAAGTGGATGCCTTGGGTGGCATGTGGAAAATCTAGTGGTTGCCTTGGGTGGCAATAGAAAATACGATTAGAATACTTAACCAAAGTGGAACATGTAATTAAGCATGATTAAAGGGTTAAGTGGGATACACTAGAGGGAGCAAACTTAGGTAGGTAGCTTGTGGGGGCCCATTTCAACCAGTAACCCGTATGTATCTTTGTGGGCTCGACCCATGTCGAGGACGGGACACGCGTACTGGGCTTGACTATAAGAGGCCAAAACGGGTTAGCGGTGGCAACACAAGTCCAACGGGTTTCATATGCGTGTGTGGACCCGGGCTGGTAGGTAAGACGTTGTTGCATCGTGTAGGTATAAGCCGTGCACCGTTGGTTGTATTGGGTTGCCACTTTGGGGAGTGATACACCCCACTGTGGGGCCAGCACGGGTATCTACGTTAGGGAGCCGATCGCTTGGGGAGTAGTGGGTACACCTAGTGGAGATAGGGGCAGACGGCACCTATGTGGTCAGCTAGGGGTACACGAAACTACTAGTTAAATTTTCTAAGTCCTTGGGTGGGATCAACCTTTAAGATAGGAATGACTGGTGTGGTGCAGTGTAGTAATTATCCTTGGGTGGGTAGATGCGTCTTTACCATTATCTTGGTTCTTCCTATGTCTAGTTGGCTGCTTAGTGTAGTCATTTATCCCCAGTCGTTACCGTACCAAGTTTATATCATACCCTAATTACTTTAATGATTGTATTGTTAAAGTTATAGGACTCGCTCAGACTTATGTCTGACCCCGTTGTTTTTATCTTTTTCCCCCCCTCAGGTCCTCAGGCTGGGCTGGGCCTAGCACTGGTGGGCTTTGATCAGATTGCTTTATCTATCTTTTGGAGCTTGGACCGTTGATGTAAAGCTCAGCTTATCTTTTCTATTATGGCTATTAGTATGTAGTAGGATTATGTACTTATGTTTTTATCGAGATGGATATTTTGTACTTGACTCTTGTTGGTTTTTGATATGTAACCAAACATGTTTACCTTCTGCTGCAATGAAAAGATGTTTTAAATTTGAAGTATTACTTATATCTGTCTTGTTGTAATTTTTCTGTTCTATATTCACTTAAAATACTCCACCGAAGCTAAGCCATTCCCTTAGTGAGTAACCTTAGCGGGTGTGGGGTGTTACACGGCAAGAACTTCGTTGGAACTGAAACCTTTGTTGAGGTATGAAACTGGCTAAAGGAGACAGAAGACTTGTTCATTATCTTTGATATGGAGGACCATAGGAAAGTTCAGTCGGCAGCATGGTTGTTGAAAGAGGAAGCTGCATTTTGGTGGGAAGTCACCAACGCTACCAGGCCAGTTGAGACTTGGGCAGACTTTAGAGAGAGGTTTTGGCTTAAATTCTTATCGTCAGCAGAGGAGAACCTTCAAATGGAGAGGTTCCTAGCAATCAAGCAAGGGGATATGTCTTTGAGGGAGTACGTGAATAAGTTTAATCAGCTTGCTCGGTTTGGTTTGGATTTGGTCAACACAGCCCAGAAAAAGGCTGTACGCTTTGCTCGAGGATTGAACGAGCCACTACACAGCTTGGCCCTAACTCATTTACCCATGGGGGCGACCTTTGAAAGCTTGGTGGATATGGCTCTACTTCATGAGAAAGACAAGAATAGAAAGAAGGAGGTTAAGCCTAACGAGATTCAAAATAAGAAAGCTGACTTCAAGAAGGGGAACAATAAGAATAATAAGAATAACAGGAGCAACAACAAATCACGTGAGACGAGGAAGTGCAACTTCTATGGTATTACTGGACATCTAGCTAAAGACTGTAGAAAGAAGAAGAGGAAGTTGGGTGAATGCTTCCATTGTGGAGATACTGGACATATCAGCAAGGATTACCCTAAGAAGCAAGGGCAGGGGCAAGGGCAGACCCAGCGAGCAGGACCTTCTGGAGGGCAGTTGCATGCTCTCAACACCACTCCAGCTCTTGACCGAGGTAGTAATATTTCCGTAGAAAGCCTTGTTTACATTTCTGACTTTCCTGTTCGAACCTTATTTGACTCTGGCACATCGCATACTTTTATTTCTTCTGATATTGTTGAAAATCTGCACCTATGTACTAGTCTGGTTGAGGATCCCGTTATAGTTTCCAATCCAATTGGGGGGTCCGCCCATTTATCTATGATGTGTGTGGATTTGAGAATCTCTATCTTAAGCATAGAATTCACGTGTAATGCTTATGTTCTCGGATTCATGGGATACGGTTTGATCCTAGGTATGGATTGGTTGTTCGATTATGGAGCCATTCTTGATTGTGAACAAAGGGTAGTGAGGCTCATGACTCGCCTTGGCAATACCCTTGAAATTTCTTGTAACCCTAAGGGTCCGGTCATGTTGTGTTATCTTGAATCCCTTGACTCGTCCGTCGATAATTTGCAATCTGTAAAAGTGGTCCGAGATTATCCAGATGTCTTTGATGAGGTGAGGGGGTTACCTCCTAAACGCGAGATAAACTTCCGAATTTATCTTGTTGATAATGCCAAGCCAGTTTCATTGCCCGTTAGGCACACGACCCCGCGAGAAAGAAGAGAGCTCGGTAAACAAATTAACGAGTTGCTTGAGAAAAATTTCATAAGACGAAGCATTTCTGAATGGGGTGCTCCGGTGGTATTCGCTACTAAGGCGGATGGATCGCTTCATCTATGCGTAGATTATCGTGAGTTAAACAAGATGACAAAGAAGAACAGGCACCCAATACCAAGAATCGACGATTTGTTTGACCAGCTTGTGGGAGCATCTGTTTTCTCTCAACTCGATCTAGCCACAGGATTCCATCAGCTTAGAGTGGCTGAGGATAGCATTGACAAAACTGCGTTTAGGACTCCAGATGGGTTCTTCGAATGGCTCGTCATGCCGTTTGGGTTAACGAATGCACCCGCGTACTTTGTAGATTTGATGAGCATGGTGTTTCGGGAGTTCCTTAACAAGTTTGTGGTAGTTTTCGTGGATGATATTTTGATCGTCTCAAAAGATGAAGAAGAGCATGCTAGACATCTCAAGGAAGACATGGAAACACTTAGAGCACACCAGTTAAAGGCTAAGTTCTCCAAATGCCATTTTTGGAGGAAGAAAGTTTGGTTCCTTGGACATGTAGTTTCTAAGCAAGGCATAGCCGTGGACCCCGCAAAGGTATTTGCGGTACAGGACTGGAAAATTCCTAAGAATGCAACGGAGTTGAGGAGCTTTCTCGGTTTGGTGGGCTATTACAGGAAGTTCATTAAGGACTTCGCTAAGATTTCAGCCCCTCTTACTAAGTTAACAAAGAAGAACCTAGCTTTTGCATGGGATCTAGAGTGCGACGCTGCTTTTCAGAGACTTAAGAGAGCCCTCACCACAGCTCCAGTTTTGGCATCACCCGATGGAGGTAGGATGTTTACCGTGTACACAGATGTGTGCGGCACGAGGTTAGGCGCTGTCCTAATGCAAGAAGGAAGAGTAATATGCTACGGGGTTAGACAACTTAAAGTTCATGAGAAAAACTATCCCACGCATGACTTGGAGTTGGCCGCGATTGTTTTCGCACTTAAAGCTTGGCGCTATTATCTTCTAGGGGAGAGGTTCGTGCTGTATACCGACCACAAATCGCTCAAGTACCTCTTCTCACAGAAAGATTTGAATCTGAGACAACAGCGGTGGATGGAATTCTTGGCATCATATGACTTCGATATAGCTTATACCCCTGGCAAGGGTAATGTGGTGGCGGACGCGCTAAGTAGAAAAAGGTTGACTTTGAGCCCCTTGTTTGTTAAGAGGAAAAGCCTTGAGTTTATAGCAACCTTGGATTATACACCTGCTGTTGAGTCATTGACCGCTACGTTAGCATCTCTTGAGTTAAGACCTGCACTTCTAGATCAAGTAGGGACTTCACAGAAGGAAGACCCACAGATAGTCGAAATCATGGACAAGTTGATTAGTGGTGAGACGTCAAGTCACCTCAGTAGGTATGCCATAGATACCAAGGGATGGCTAAGGCGCGATGGAAGGCTATGTGTCCCACAAGTAGGAGACGTAGTAAGGAAAGTTCTCGAAGAAGCGCACCACTCGAAGATGACTATACATCCCGGAGGGGATAAGATGTACAGGGATATGAAACACATGTTCTTTTGGGCTAGAATGAAAAAGGACGTGGCAAAGTTCGTTTCGAAGTGCATGGTGTGCCAACAAGTAAAAGCCGAGTCGAATAAGCCCGGTGGACTATTACATCCCTTGGAGGTTCCGCAATGTAAATGGGAGAGTATCTCGATGGATTTCGTGGATGGACTGCCTAGGTCAAGGAAGGGAAATACTAGCATATGGGTCATAGTTGATAAACTCATGAAAAGTGCTCATTTCATTCCGGTGAAGAGCAAGAGGACCGCATCAGGGCTAGCGTCTATTTACCTTCGAGAGATAGTACGGTTGCATGGAGTTCCTTCTAGTATAGTTAGTGATCGTGACCCGATTTTACTAGCCAGTTTTGAAATAGTCTGCAAGAAGCAATGGGTACACGACTGAACTTGAGCACGGCCTATCACCCTCAGACGGATGGACAAACCGAAAGGGTAAATAAGGTACTAGAAGATCTCCTGAGGCTATGCATTCTTGACTTTGGTGGTACTTGGGAAGACAATCTTCCTCTCGTGGAGTTTGCATATAATAATAGTTACCAAGCTAGCATCGGAATGGCACCGTTCGAAGCCCTGTATGGAAGACCGTGCAAGTCGCCAACTTGTTGGTGGTAGATGACAAACAGGCTTATACTTGGCCCTGATATGATAAGAGACACTTCTGAGAAGACAGAGTTGATAAGAAGACGGATGAAAACGGCTCAAGATAGACAGAAATCTTATGCGGACCAGAGAAGGACAGACCTGGAGTTCGAAGTCGTAGATATGGTCCTTATAAAAGTTTCTCCGTTACGCAATGTAGTTCGTTTTGGAGTAGTTGGAAAGTTAGCACCAAGGTTCATAGGACCGTTCCCCATCACTCAGAGGATTGGACGGATGGCCTATAAGGTAGACTTACCCGAGAAGCTGGCTTGGGTGCACAATGTCTTTCACGTCTCGCATCTCCAGAAGTGCTTGCATGAGTCAGCCGAAGTCGTTGAGCCAAGCATCCTTGAAGACGTAGAAGTGGAAAAAGAAGCAACATTGAGGCGAGTTCCGATTCGTATCTTAGGAACAGAGATTAAGAAGTTAAGGAATCGAGAAGTCAAGCTAGTTAAAGTGCAGTGGAGTGAAGCCCAAGAAGACGCAACTTGGGAAACCGAAGAGAAGATACGCGCGCTTTACCCATTTCTTTTAGAGGGTACATTCTCGATCTCTTTTTCCTATAAACTTGAAAACCTTTAACCTTTGATATGGATGAAGTGCCTATGAATAGTTGCTCGTGATCTGTAGCAATTTTGCAGGTTGTAAACATCCATTTGTTGGCAAATATATGACAAGTGGCTCCCATGTCTAGAAACCACTCCTTGTCGTTGACAATAAGGTTGCATTCAGAAACACCACACACAAATCCATATCTGCAACATCATATGAATTTTTAGCCGCATTTGCTTTTAGTTTCTTCTTTTTGGGTGCGTGACACACGACCGTTTTATGGCCTTTCTTTCCACAATCATGGTAAGATCCTTGAAACTTCTTTTGTTTCTTTGCCTTAGGATTATGCTTGCGCTTTCTTTTGTTTGTCTTTTCATCTTCAACCGCATTAACCATTGCTTGTATTGAACTGGTAGCCTTCTTCTTTGATTTTTTGTTGTCTTCTTCGATTCGTAGACGAACAACCAGGTCCTCATGGTCATTTCCTTGCGCTTATGCTCCAAATAGTTTTTGGAATCCTTCCGCGATGGAGGCAACCTTTCAATAGCGACAATCACTCGGAATGGCTCCCTTAACTCCATCTTTTCGTCGTGAATCTCATGAATGATCACTTGGAGTTCCTGAATTTGACCGATGACTGTTTTGGAATCAACCACTTTGAAGTCCAGAAATTTCCTGATAATGAATTTCTTTATCCCGGCACCTTCAGTCTTGTACTTCTTTTCCAGAGATAAGCAGAGAACCTTTGCAGTCTCAATGGTACAATACACATTACATATATTGTTTTTCAAACCGTTGAGAATGTAATTCTTACAAATGAAGTCAGATTTCTTCCATGTAGTAAGAGCCTCAACTTTGGTGGCGTCAGGTTCCAGTTAATCAAAAATTGGGGGATCCTCTGAATGGTATTTGGCTAGGCCCAATGTTGTTAAGTAAAAATGCATTTTCTGTTGCCAGCGTTTGAAATCCTGGCCATTAAACTTTTATGGTCGCTCGCACATATTTGTTGTTGCTACTTTGGGACACTCGTCTGCAAACACAAGGAAAAATCACATAATTTTGTTTCAAGATTGTTATCGGTTTTGTAACAGAAACGCCAGAAAACCGTTACAATTATTGTTCTAGCGGACAACAGCGCCTTAAGGTGTTCCTAATACTGTTTCAGTAAGAAACAATTATGGTTTTGCAAAAAAATTGTTATAAACAGTAGTATCCAGTGCAGGAACAAGAGGGAAAAAAATTGTATACTGATTATTGTCTAATTCTAGCTAGCGCGAATCGAAAAAACTCCCTTTATGGCGTAGGTTGGTGATAAATTTTAAATGCTGTTGTTTATTCCATTTCCCTAGTTCACCCATCTCCTGTTTTCTTTTAATGTAGCATATCAAGACATTGTATATATTGTGGGACGAGTTTTATTATTTACCGATGTGGGACTTAGAAACTTCCTAAAACCACTTATACATTTCCAACATAACTACCTAATGTATAATGTTTTATCAGTTCTAAAGAAGAAGATGATAAGTGGAATAGAATGTAAAACATTAAATTGCAGTAAGTATACAATTATACTGCAGAATAATTGAGATTATAACTTAAGAACTGACACTTCGCTTTAAGATGATTTTGAGGTCATACAGCGTGATGATTTAGTAATAAAAATTTCCGTAAAGCATGTATCAAACAATTACTAAAAAAATGAAAGATCAAAATTTCGATTCACAAAAGCCCTTAGTTCTTCCTTTTTGGACTTCTCATGCCGCCGCAATCTCTTTACATATCTTTTTTTGTAAAAATATGCAACAAGGGGATTATATACGGATCAGATTCGGATATTTAGTTATTGAAGTAAAATAAAATTAGATATTGAATACTAAACATTTAAAATTTCTTATGTGAAACCCAAGAGAATTTTCCAAATCTTTGAAGAGCAGTACTGTTATATAATTTTCCAAAATTCCCAACATAATTTATGGGTAAAAGCGAAAGGTCTAGAACTTTAACCGCTAGAATTAAGTCGGATTAAAATAATAGAATCTAAATCATTTTACAGTGGGAGAGAACCCAAGCAACAACAATCAGTAGCTCGTACCTGGACGGTTGACCGCTAATAATCGACTGAGCTTATGTAAGTGTCAACCGGTCTATGAATATTAGGAACGTTTACAGATTTACTATTGGTAATTTATTCAATATCTTAATTAATTTTAATGTTTACCTATTGACTAAGTCTCCTCATCGTTAAGCTTTCAAAATTCGAATTTTGGCATTAACTATTTATTTGAATTTAAATTCCATTCAAGTCAATTTGAACATGAAAACTTTAAACATCATTGAATGGAAGTTGATTTAAAAGCTACCATGGATACTATGAGAAAACTTTCATGTTCAAATTCTGATCTTTAAAATTTTCCATTTTTAAACTTTAAAGGATGTTACACTTCTTAGGCTGTTATGCAAGTTTCTTAATTTCTTTAGGACTAAACCAAGTAGTTTCAAATTGATATGGAAATTTGGTCTTAGAATGTGTACTTCGAGATCCAAATGTTTAATCCAACTTAAGAAATTTTATATAATCTAAATCTTAAGTAAAAAGAGTTTACTTCGAGATCAAAAGCACATTGTTTTACAATTTAGTCTTAGAATGTGTACATGCCTTTATTTTAATTGTCTGTTAACCAGCCCTATATATTCTCGTTAACCTTCTTAACATTTTTTTAACTTTAATATGACTAATACTGACCTTGACTGTCCGTAGTATTGTAACGATCTTAGACTTTAGTAGGGTAAAATTACTGATTTTACTTGATACTACCTTCATCATTACTTTTTGATGTAATGGTTTGAAAAGAACAAAAGAACGTTTAACAATGCTACTATTCCTAATGATTAAAGGTGGATTCGGTTCAGTACCAAAACTTTGTACCCAAAACCATTACCGTACAGACTTATATGGTAATTAGAAAAATCATACCATTACCAGTCAAAAAAATCGGTTATCAACAGTTTGATTTATGGTTGGTAATGGTTGGTAGAGGTCGGTAATAAGTTTTTGTCATTTATTAGTTAAGATCTTTTAGTTTACAATATTTCACGTTAAATAATAAATATTAAAATTGAATTTTTTATTATATTATTATTTATCTATCTTATTTTACGTAGCCAAACATGCGAGAAACCATTATTGATGAACTAAAATATCAAATAAATTGTACTGTTTCTAAGGTATGTGATAAAAATTGCATTCAATCTTGTATCATAATAGTATTTTCCTAGGTATTTTATTAAATCATTATATATTGGAAGTTCGATGTTATGTAATAAACATATATGATGATATATAATAATATACATACGTATTGTTTAAGATATGTGGTAAGTATGGTAATTACCATTGTTAATGTTCAATTACCATTACTGTACCACATATTTTCATATGGTTTGGCATACAGTACCAATCAAATTGGTTACCAATTGTTTGGTACCATTTTCTTTGATAGCGCTTGGTAATGGTTGGTAAGTTGTAATATGGTAAAAATGTCCAGCCCTACTACCCATAACCATTTTTCTATCTTCTCCTGCATGGCACAGTCTATTTAATTAGCATTGTTGACGTTGTATCTTTATATATTTTTTTAGGGACATAAGAGTGGCTAGTTGCTAGTTGCCAGGGTTGTTGAAGTGTTTTTTTTGTATAATAAAATTATCAATGTAGGATAAAATTATATGAGTGTTTTAGTTTATTAATGACAACAAATGTCATCTTGAAATCGAGCTTGGGACCATTAATAATCTTATAGTCAAAATAAACAACTAACTGAGTCAACAATGTTACTAATGCAAGTGTTCTTCCATTAGCGTCACATACGAGATTAATTAAAATGATGGCAATCTAGTAATGGAGATTATGTTCTCCTCATGGATTTTTCCGTAAATAATACTCTTCCTAAGACGTTGAACCCAATTACCCAAGGAACTAATAACTGGTTAGCTATAAAATAATTTCATTTAATCAGTGCGAGCCCATGCTATGCGTACAACGTTCACAACATAATTTATTTAGCATAATACTTTTTTACAGTTGGAGTAATATGATAATGAAAACTCATGTTTATGTACTGAAATTATTTATAGTAGTACTTTTCTTGAAAACCACTTCAATTAAAATATCTACTTGTGTAATTGTAGTTCTAGCAAAGTATGATAATTTTTTTAGAGAATAATGTACATTCACGAAAACATTAATGTCAAAATTGTTGACAGTTACATATTTAATAAGAAAAATACACACATTAAATTTACTTTTGCACTATATACACTAAAGAAGCAATTGCATTAATAAATAAATTTGAAAATAAATCCATTAAACTAAAGATAAGTTATTTTTAAACTTTTTATGGGTTGGAAAACAACAAAAGATAAGTTGTCATGTGGTTTGCAGGACTAAGCACGAAGGTGGCTTAGGTTTGAAAATTTTGCAGGATATTCAAATAGCCCTAGGTATTAAATTGCTATGGAAAGTTTGGGTGCATTTTGATATATGGTCTTTATACTCTATAACATTTTGATATCCAATCTTTTTTTTCTTTCAAATTAATGGAAATCATAAAAATGATGACCAAAACAAAAGGCCTGGATAAAAAAGGAAAAACATATCACTCTCCGACAACGAGTTCATCGTTATGAGTTCGTCATATCGCTGTCTGACGACAGAACTCGTAGTTCATAAGTTTATCCTATGACTCTCCAGTGACGGAACTCATCTAAACGAACTCGTCCTATCACTCTTGTAAGAACCCGGAAAATCAGAACCAATTTAAAAATTTTAGTTTGGCTATTTTAATGAATTTGGAATATTTAAAATGATTTATTTTAAATAATACCAACTAAAAATTTATTTAAATCGAAGTTAGATCAAATGTATTTATTTTAATTATAAAAGGAGTTAGAAATAGCGCTGTAGAGTGAAAATTAAACTTTGAACTTTGACTGAATGTACAGGATTCAAAATAAATTGGATTTCAGTAAAACCAAAAATATTTAAATCTATTTAACTATATCTTTTTAACAAATCTGAAAAATTGAAATTTCATAGCGGAAATCAAAAGTTATGGCCAGTTGAATATTCAGAATAGTCGCTATGGAATAAATACAGGCCTTAAAAATAAACATTTTGCAAATGACCTCCATTTTCGACGAAACCACTTTGGTTGGATCCGGAATGTCAAATTACTACTAGGTTTCAAATTCTATAATTTTTGGAGTTGATATGTGAGTGTGGCAAAGGAAAACGTGTTTGGCAATTTCAGTTTGAATTGGATCGACCAGAAAAGTCCATTTTTCAAAAGGTCTCCAAACTCGATGTAATTAATTTTTTTGGGACCGTATCATCCCAACATAGCTAGATTTATTTTTTGGGAATTTTTGAATTAGTATATGGCCTTGGCAAATTAAAATGTACGTTCAAATCCATATTTAAATGTTTTATATTTTAATTTGAAGAAAAACAGACTGTAACAGTCGAATGGGCTTACGAAACTTATTCCATTGTGTCCAGAATAGTGGTATTAAGCTAGGGGTGTCAGTCGTTGGGTTTGATTTGGAGTTTGGATAGGAAAACACTATTTTTGGAATTTAAATATATATCGACCAATAATATTTTTCCATTCATTAATTAAATTTCTAAAAAAATCAATAAAAACCCCGATATTCTCTCTCGTCGACGACGGAAAGCAGTTCGCCACTTCTAGCCCCATTTCCTCTCAAAATGCTCAATAAAACTCAATGATCCAGATGATGATTTTGTAGTACTCCCCAAGAGCTTCAAATCCATATCCGTCTCGCCCCTTATAGTTGCGTGAATCTCGAGATCAGAGCCCATGAAGTTGCCGCCTTCCAATTTGCACCAAGCTTTCCTCAGGCTATCATACTCGACCGCACCACCACTAGCTTGCGCGCGTTTCCAATCTCTTCCTCATGGCGCGACCCGATCGTTCCCTCGTGCAACGATTCGCTCGAAAAACTAGTTCTGAATAGTTTAGAAAGCTAACGGGTTTGATTTATTTTACTGTTTATAACACATAAATGCATTACAAAGTATGATTTTAGAATAAAAATCATATCTTTTTGCTATGTTGTCGAAATCCAGTGAAACAAGAGAATTGGACTCGTGACGACGTCTTCTACATTCTTGAAGAGACCGGAGAATTTTTGGAGATTCTTACAATTTTAGAAGGAGTGGAACCCAATGTGAGCAATCTAAATTCAAATTGGAATGTATACGAATTGTATAACTTATATAAGTGATGTATAAATTATATACGCGTTGCATATCTCATATATGGGCGTTGTATAAATTATATAAGCGATGTATAAATTATACATGCGTTGTATATATCATATATGCGTTGATTGGAATAGAAATGAAATTGAAATGGAAATAAATATATTTATATACATATATATATACACACACACTCCCCTCATCCACAGACCATGGACGATATAAATTGATTGTGTTATGAATGATTGATTGTGGTTGAGAATGATTTATTGTGGTTGCAACAAATTTGGTTATGTTTGTGGTATATTCATTGTATCGTGAAAATGAATGATATGGTGGAAATCATTGAAATGAAAAGTATTGTAATGCTGTAAGGCCTAGGATAGCAGAGGAGCCGTGCTGGACATGGTGCCGGTGCTAAATACCCTACCGTTGTAATGCTAAAATTTCTGAAATATTCATGTATTGAAAAATATTCATGTTTGAAATAAATTGTTTGAACGATAAAAATAACATTTTTATGATATGTATGAAGTAAATAAAATATTCATGTTTGAAATAAATTGTTTGAATGATAAAAATAACATTTTTATTGTATGTATGAAGTATATAAAATATTCATGTTTGAAAAAAAAATTGTTTGAATGATAAAAAAACATTTTTATTATATGTATGAAGTATATAAAATATTCATGCTTGAAATAAATTGTTTAAATAATAAAAATCACATTTTTATTGTATATATGAATCACTATAAATATTCATGTTGGAAATATATTGCCTTAACAATAAAAATCACATTTTATTGTATGTAGGAACCTTTAAAAATAACCAAAGGCTGAAATAAATATTTGTTGATTGAAAATAATATTTTTAACATGTATATGAACTGTTAAAAATAACCAAAGGTTGAAATAAATATTTATTGATTGAAAATAATATTTTTAACATGTATATGAACTGTTAAAAATAACCAAAGGTTGAAATAAATATTTGTCGATTGAAAATAATATTTTTAGCATGTATATGTACTGTTAAAAATAACCAAAGGTTGAAATAAATATTTGTTGAGTGAAAATAATATTTTTAACATGTATATGAAGTGTTAAAAATCATCATGTATAGGAATAAATATTTTTTGCTAAAAATATTATTTTTAGCTTAGATATGCACATATATACATGTACTGAACTGGTAAATGGATTTGCTATTGAGTAAAGAATTTATTTGCATGCCAGACAAATAGGTAAACCTTAATGAGTTGGCTGCGCAATTTTATTTATATATCAACTCCTATGAGTGCCATTGGATGAAGTGTGCTAGTTGTTCTGCGTGAGATTATAAACAACACCATAGAATAGTAACAATTAATTTTGAACTACACTGCATGGCATACTTCGTGAAGATAGCATACTCTATCATATACCACATAAGCATTTGAAGCTTATGTGACAAGGTTGGAATTACCATACAAGCTAGACGCTTGTATAGAGATGATTGTATTTTAGGTTAAACCGAAGACGAACTATTGATTTCATAGCATATCATATTCCATATAAGCATTTGGAGCTTGTATGACTAGGTTGAGATTACCATACGAGCGAAATGTTCGTATGGCATTGATTGAATTACAGGTTGAACTGAGGACTGATATGGACAAAATAAATATAGTGATAAATTGCCAGATTAAATAAAAAACCCACACGGGTGTAGAGTTGACAATAATCACGTCTCTCTAGTTATTAGATACGACACATGGATTATTTATTTTCCAACACTGGACGAGGTGACGAGATTTATCTCTGGAGTAATTTTACACACTTCCTCAGGCATAGATAGGACACTAAAAATTGAGTGTGCTTATACTGGATTTATTAGGTGCCTAATACGGCCCAATAAACTTCCAAACCCCTCCCCGCACAAAGGAGGTTATGGCGAGATTTTTTGAAATTTAAACGCGTCAGCCAAAATTTTGAAGTGAAAACAGTTTGGAAATCGTTGAATGAATTATATTTATTTATATATAAATCTAAATTAAAATAAAACGAATCGCACAGTTATAGTTCGTGTTTTGGAATCTTGATTTTAAACGATTATACCGAGAAATACGACCATCAGATTTTCCCCGAAACTGAAACCTTTGGGTTCAGTTTGAAAATATCTTCCCAACGATATAAAATTTGTTGAGATCCGACGATTAGATTGTGTGAAATGTTTAAATCAAATATGAGGAAAAACAGCACTAGAGGGAACTATATATATATAATACAAATTAAAATAAAACGAATCGCACGGCTGTAGTTTGTGTTTTGAAATCTTAACTTTAAACGATTATTACGAGAGATCCGACCGTCGAATTTTCCCAAAATCAGAACCGTTGGGTTCTCTTTGGAAAGATCTTTCCAACGATATAAAATTCGTTAAGATAACGGTTAGATTTTTCGAAATGTCTAAATCAAATTTGGACGAGAGCAGCGGTAGGGCCATCGAATGACCTGAAACGTCGTTCGATGGAAATAGACTATTTTTAAATGAATAAAAATAGTGAAAAATCATTTTAAAATATTATAAACGATGTGAAATTGAGATGAATTGATTTTACTTGGTTTATTAGATATTTTGATGGTTGGATGTATTTGACATGAAAATTATACTAATGAACTGAAATGTGAATGTCGAATAGTTTAAACATAAAAAGAATTGATTTGAATTTTATACATGCGTGTATTATTTGAAAAGGCCAAGTGAATTCTCATTTCAAATAATTGATCGACGATGAAAAAGTCGAAAATATGAAGACGTTGGTCGAAGACCGGAAATCCTCACGTCGTTTGGATGATTATTGATGTCTTGATTGGGAGGCATCCCAAGACAAGGTAATAAGTGGCGATCATCCAGACATACTTGGAGATAAACCGGATATGCGAGGGCCTCTCTCCTGTATTGGACATACGAGACGAGGAATAAGGTGCCTCCGGTTTCATTAAGACCCAGAACGAACTTGTAAATGGATGTGTGTCTGACATTGGATTTTATTTTGTGCTGATTGATTTCTATTAAATATATATATATATATATATATGTATATATATATATATATATATCTGTTTGGTGGTGGAGAATTTATTCTCTGGCTTAACACCCTTCTCTAAGACGTATGAGCTCAGAGGTTATATATCGATAGACATCAATCGCATGGCATGGAATGTCAATGTGGCATGCTAAGATGCAGTGATCAAGGCTTTTGTTGAAAAGCAGAGCCTTGTGGTTAATGATCAAAGCACGAATTTAATATAGCATAGCTTTGTATATGGCGTTAATTCGCGAGCCTCATACCCCGGGTATGAACCAGAAATGGGAGAGGACTTCAGGGAGGACATGCGTTTCTTTCTAGCTAGGAGTGGTGTCATGGTATGGAGCCTAGACATTTTTACTTACTGGACCGATGGATGACATGGTCGACGTACTGACAATTTCGCCCCATAGGGTGGGGAAACGTATTGTTCAGGCATTTTAATCCACTCCGTGTGGACCGGCCCTGACGATCCAAGGGTCACTCGAGCTCTGATCCTGAGACATGGTAGGATAGATTTTCTCGAAGTCGGTAAGGATGATCCCTTGCCTTGGTTCATGATGGAAATCCAACTTCCAGTACGACATGTGCGGTTTTGATTGTAAACCTATATGTGGCGGCATAGTGGCATGGGACGCTCATGTCATCTATGATTGATAGATTATGATTGAAATTGTTTTTGAAACATATATGCACTAAAAATAATATCAAATGATTTTGATTTATACGTATCAAGCATATTTTGGCCGTTATAAGGTAAAACTCTATCCTTCGGCTTGCGTTGCATTATGTGATGGGACGTGAGTCTTATAATGGCTTCATTTTTGTAAAAAAAAGCATTGCGATGTTTAAATGATTTATTCTTTTTATGCATTGGCACCATGATTGGCTCGTAGTTTGTTTCGTTGTGCAAACTCGGGTGTCCCTTATTTCTACACGGGCAACCTTGTATTCAGGTTTTAGCAGGCTCATCCTGGATAGTTATGGTGCTGAAGATGGATTCTATCATTTCTATTATGTTATTCCGACTTTGTTATGTATATTATGTTTGATTCCGCTGCAGACATTTTATATAAAGCTGAAATTGTATTTTGTACTAAGTGTGATCCTGTTATACTATGTAACTCTAATGATTATATTTTTTTCCAGTGTAATTTGTTGTACATCTTCTGGTGTAATGATATATTTCTGTTCCGTTGTTATTGTTTATGTGTTATATTCCAAAGATTATCCTTGCTTCCGTAGCATGGGAGTTTAGGGTCTTCACATCTGGTATTAGAGCTTTGGTTAATCTTAGTTCTGGAATATAACATATAAAACGAACTCTTCAGAAATAGAATCAGAAGTATTATAAGACGAATAACTCATTACAAATAGGATCAGTAATATCCTAGAATGAGTTTAGCAGAATAAAAGACACCCCAATAGATGCATATACATTTAAATATATGTCTCTATGCTTTACAATATCTTTTCTGTTGGCCTGACTCCTTGTCTGCTAGTTGCAGACATAGTAGAAAATAAGTGGCAGAAGCAGAAGAAGTAATTATATGGTTCAACAATCTAATGAGCCAATCGTGCTCCCACACCCAGAATCAGATATATAAGCTCTATTAAAGAAGTATCGAAATCTGGGTGGAGTACCATTTTTGGGCAAAGAATCCATTATTGAAACACAAGCATGGATACGTTCTGCTGAGAGGATTGTAGAAGGTTTAATGATGAGAGATGACCAGAAAAGACTACTGGCATCTTGGGCACTCAAAGACGAAGCTTTAATCCGATGGGAAACGGTTACTAAGAATAATCCAGAAGGTAATATTACCTGGGATAGATTTAAAGAAATTTTCAATGAAAGATTTATTCCTCCAGAAGCAACTGAGCGGCTATACGATGAGTTCTACTATCTGAAACAAGGAGATATGACCATTCAGGAGTATTAGGATAAATTCAGCAGACTTTCTCGTTTGGCCCCGAAGCTAAATGAAAATCCTTTGAAGAAGAATCTGAGGTTTATTAACGGGCTTCAAAGAAGGTACAAAAATTGCGTAACTGCACATGTGAAGCTTCCTTTTTCTGAAATGATATACATAGCTTATCGCTATGAGGATCTTGATAAGAAAGTTTTTTTAATGGGCGAAGAGGAAGTCAGTTCTAGCAGCAAAAGGAAGTTTGAAACTGATAGTCTAGAGACAAGTATGCAGCCAGAGGCAAGTACGAAGTCTGAGGTCAGTAAGAGGCCAAAGGTTAGTCAGAAAAAGGTAAAGATAGTCGTATGTCTAAAGTGTATTCAGCATGGGCATTCGATAAGGAACAGTAAATCTTTGAACAGAAGAAAGGATGATGGGTCTAAATCCGGTAAGAAGTTTCAAGAGAATAGAAAATGCAAACAATGCCATCAGACTGGTCATCTTTCAAAAGTTTGCCAGCTATTAAGGAAGTTTGAAATAGTACAGGTAAATGAACTGGCAGAAGTTTCTGCACCCTCAACCAGTCAAGTAAGGCCCGATGTATTGGAAGGCACGCTTACTGTCAAAGGTATTCCAGTTAAAGTGTTGTTTGATACAGGCGCGTCACAAAGCTTTATTGCAAGTAATGTGGTTAAGAAATTGGATTTGAAATTGAAAAAGTTCAAAAAGCCCATCAGTGTCCATAATCCGGTTGGGGTTCCCCCAATCTTAGTTGGATTTGCGGGTGCCTGTTTCTTTTTCCCGTTATTGGTTCCCTACCATCTCGATCGTTATGAATTTTACCGAATTTGTCTTATCTTATGATTGGATTGGTTAACCAAATATGAATCCAAGGTTAAATGCGCCGAGAGAGTTGTTAAGGCAAAGACTAAATCAGGGGAAAATATAACCATACCATGTAAAGGTCCGAATTCGGATAGAACAGAATTTTGGTTAGCTCTTGATGTTTCTCCTGCTTTAATAGAAAATATTCCTATTGTCATAGAAAATATCCCTGTCATCAAAAATTTTGCGGATGTGTTTAAAGAAGTGGATAGATTACCTCCGCATAGAGAAATTGATTTCAGAATCGATTTAATGCCGAATGCCAGGTCAGTAGTGCACCCTTTTCGGAGAATGACTTTAAAGGAGAAAGAAGAATTGGGGGACCAGACTCGATAATTACTATGGAAAGGTCTGATCAGGCCTAGTTTGTCTAATTGGGGAGTAGTAGTGGTGTTTGTCCCAAAGTCAGACGGTACTCTCAGACTAAGCATGGATTATCGTGACTTGAATAAGCAAACATTAAAGAATAAATATCCATTGCCGCGAATTAATGACTTGTTGTATCGTTTGAATGGAGCACAAGTATTTTCAAGAATAGACCTAGCTACAGGTTCCCATCAACTTCATATTGCCGAAGAATGTGTTCCTTTAACAGCATTCAGAGGTCCAGATTTATTCTATGAGTGGTTAGTAATGTCGTTCGGCTTATGTAACGCTCCATCTTATTTTGTCGATCCAATGAACAGGGTATTCAGAGAAGTCTTGAATAAATTCGTACTTGTTTTCATTGATGACATATTGATCTTCTCTAAGTCAGATAGCGAGCACACTAAACAGTACAAGTGTTGGAAATTCTCAGAATTAAAAGCCAAATTTTCCAAATGTATATTCTGGCAAAAAGAAGTGAAGTTCCTTAGTCACGTTGTATCAAAGGAAGAAATTTCAGTTGATCCAAGTAAAGATTCAGCTATTCAAGATTGAAAGCAGAATAGTACACCCACAGAAATCAGAAATTTTCTTTGATTGGCTAGTTATTATCGGAAATTCATTAAGGATTTTTTGAAGCTATCAGTCCATTAACGTAGCTTACTAAGAAGCATGCAAGATTTAATTGGACTCCAGAATATGAGGCGGCTTTCCAAGAGCTGAAATTAAGGTTGACTACAGCTCTAGTGTTTACTATTATTGATGGCAATCAAGATTTGACAGTCTATAAAGATGCTTCTACTAAAGGTGCTGGTGCGGTATTAATGCAAAGAGGCCAAGTAGTTGCTTATGCTAGCCGTCAGTTGAAACCGCAAGAAATATGCAACTCATGATCTTGAGTTGTTAGCCATCGTGTTTGCTTTGAAAATCTGGAGGCATTATCAATTAGGTAAGAAGTTCGAATTATATATAGATCACAAGTCATTACACTATTTGTTCACCCAGAAGGATTATATCTGAGACAGCAGCGTTGGCTAGAATTTCTTGCAGCGTATGACCTAGATATATTGTATACTCCGGGGAAAGCCAATGTTGTGGTCAATGCACTTAGCAGAAAGAACTTAATCATCACTAGCCTTATTATTATGCCTTCATTAATTGATAAGATCTCTGTTCTCCAAGGAGACGATGAATTTATTCAAAGAATTAGTCGGCGAATTCGAGAAGGCAAAACTTCATATTTCAGTCTTGATAGCAAAGGGATTCTGAGATTACAAGGGCGAATTTGTGTTCCAGAAGTTCCTGAGCTCAGAAGATAAGTATTGGATGAATGTCACAAATCCAAATTTAGTATCCATCCTGGTGTGAGTAAGATGTATAACGATCTTAAGCGCACATTCTGGTGGAAATCGTTGAAAGGAGACATTTCCTTATACGTTAGCAGGTGTTCTACTTGTAAACAAGTTAAAAGCGATCAATAGAAACTCGTCGGATTGTTGCAACCATTGGAGATTCCGAATTGGAAGTGGGAGCAAATTTTCATGGACTTCATAGATGGGTTGCCCAGAACCAATAAAGGAAATGACAGTATATGGGTGATCGTAGATCGTTTCACAAAGACCGCCCATTTTATACTTGTCAGATCAAATGGAACGGCTCAGAACCTGGCGTAGATTTATTTCAAAGAGATCTTTATACTACATGGAGTTACCAGTAGTATTTTTAGTGATCGTGATCCCATATTCGCTATTAAATTCTGGGAAGCATCCAGGCAAAGTTGGGAACAAAGTTAAACCTTAGCACCGCATATCATCCTCAAACAGATAGCCTAACTGAGAGGGTAAATCATATACTGGAAGATTTATTGTGGGCATGCATTATTGATTTTGGAAGATTGTGGGAAGATCACTTGCATTTGGCTGAGTTCTCGTATAATAACAGCTACCAAGCGAGCTTGGTAATGTCATCATTTGAAGCATTGTATGGTCGACCATGTAGATCTCCTACATGTTGGGTAGAATCAGGCAATCGATTAGTATTGGGTCCTGACATGATTCGTGAAGCTTCAGATAAAGTCAATTTCATTAAGAAGCGACTGAAAATAGCTCAAAGCCGACAGAAGAGTTATGTAATTCTAGAAGAAGAGATTCAGCATTCGTTGTTGGTGATTATGTATATCTGGGAGTTTCTCCAATGAGAGGAGTGGTCCGATTCGAGAAAACAGGGAACTTGGCATCGAGATTTACTGGTCCATTTCCTATACTAGAAAGAATTGGAGCTCTCGCTTATAGGGTTCAATTACCTGACTGGTTGCCCGGAGCACATGATGTATTTCACGTGTCTCAACTTCGAAAGCATGTGCATGATCTTGTTCTTGTTGTAGAAGAAGCAGCGCAGCAGGATTTGGATATTACTCCAGAACTAGTTGTGAGAATAGGGCTAATAAAGATTGTTGGCAAAGAAACCAAAGAGCTAAGGAACAAGAAGGTCCATTTAGTCAAAGTGCAGTGGAGCGGAGATCTTAGAGATTATACACGGGAGACAGAAGATAACATCAAGCAGGCTTATTCCAAGTGCAGAGTGGACGTCTCTGATTAGCTCTGGTGCAAGGTACATTTACAGTATATTCTATTTTCCATTTTATTTCCTACTTTACTATTGTTTCCTTTTCGGGGACGAAAAGTTTTAAGTGGGGGAGATTGTAACAACCTGGAAAATCAGATCAATTTAAAAAATTTAATTTAGCTATTTTAATGAAAGTGGATTATTTATAATGATTTATTTTAAATAACAACAACTAAAAATTTATTTAAATCGAAGTTTGTATATATTTATTTTAATTATAAAAGGAGTTAGAAATAGCGCTGTAGTTTGAAAATTCAGCGTTGAACTTTGATAGAATGTACATGATTCAAAATAAATCGAATTTCAGTGATACCAAAAATATTTAAATCTATTTAATAATATCTTTCTAACGAATCTGAAAATTCAAAATTTTATAGAGGGAATTAAAAGTTATGGCCAGTTGAATATTCAGAATAGTAGCTATGAAATAAATATAGCCCTTAAAAATAAACATTTTGCAAATGACCTTCGTTTTCGATGAAACCAGTTTGTTAGGATCCAGAATATCAAATTATTGCTAGGTTTCAAATTCCATAATTTTTGGAACTGATATGTGAGCGTGGCAAAGGAAAAGGCGTTTGGCAATTTCAATTTGAATTGGATCGACCAGAAAAAGTCCATTTTTCAAACGGTCTCCAAATTCAACGAAATTAATTTTGTTGGGACTGTATCGTCCCAACATAGCTAGATTTATTTTTCGGGAATTTTTGAAATCATTATGTGGGCCCGGCAAATTAAATGTATGTTTAAATCCATATTTGAATGTTTTATATTTTAATTTAAAGAAAAAGAGATTGTAACAGTCGAATAGGATTACAAAACATATTCCATTGTGTCCAGAATAGGGGTATTTAGCTAGGGATGTTGTTCGTTGGGTTTGATTTGGAGTTGGGATAGGAAAACACTATTTTTGGAATTTAAATATATATCGACCAATAATATTTTTCCACTCATTAATTAAATTTCTAAAAAAATTGATAAAAACCTCGATACTCTCTCTCATCAATGGCGGAAAGCAGTTCGCCAATTCCAGCCCCGATTCCTTTCAAAATACGCAATAAAATTCAACGTCCTAGTTGAGGATTTTGTAGTACTCCCTAAGAGCTTCAAATCCGTACCCATCTCGCCCCTTATAGTTGCGCGAATCTCAAGATCAGAGCCCATGAAGTCGTCGCCTTCCAACCACCGCCAAGCCTTCCTCTAGCGATCGAACTCGACCGCACCACCACCAGCCTGCGCGCGTTTCCAAGCTCTTCCTAGCGCAACCCGATCATTCCCTCGTGCAATGATTCGCGCGAAAAATCCAAACCTAGTTCTAAATAGTTTAGAAAGGTAGCGGGTTTGATTTATTTTAATGTTTATTACACACAAAAGCGTTGCATAGTATGATTTTAGAATAAAAATCATATCTTTTTGCTGTTTTGTCGAAATCCAGTGAAACAAGAGAGATTAGAATCGTGACGACGTCTTCTACATTCTAGAAGAGATCAGAGATTTTTTGGAGCTTCCTACAATTTTAGAAGGAGTGGAACCCAACATAAGCAATCTAAATTCAAATTGGAATGTATACGCGTTGTATAACTTATATAAGTGATGTATAAATTATATACGCATTGTATATCTCATACATGGGCGTTGTATAAATTAAACATGCGTTGTATAAATCATATATGCGTTGAATGGAATTGAAATGAAATTGAAATGGAAATAAATATATTTATATACATATATATATATATATACACACTCCCCTCGTCCATAGACCATGGATGATATAAGTTGATTGTGTTGTGAATGATTGATTGTGGTTGAGAATGATTGATTGTGGTTGCAACAAATTTGGTTGTGTTTGTGGTATATTCATTGTATTGTGAAAATGAATGATACGATGGAAATCATTGAAATGAAAAGTATTGTAATGCTAGAAGGCCTAGGACAGAAGAGGAGCCATGCTGGACACGGTGCCGGTGCTAAATATCATGCCGCTGAAATTTTCTGAAAAATTCATATATTGAAAAATATTCATGTATTGAAATAAATTGTTTGAATGATAATAATAACATTTTTATTATATGTATGGAGTATATAAAATATTCATGTTTGAAATAAATTGTTTGAATGATAAAAATAACATTTTTATTATATGTATGAAGTATATAAAATATTCATGTTTGAAATAAATTATTTGAACAATAAAAACCACATTTTTATTGTATATACGAATCACTAAAAATATCCATGTTGGAAATAAATTGCCTTAACAATAAAAAACACATTTTATTGTATGCAGGAACCTTTAAAAATAACCAAAGGTTGAAAAAAATATTTGTTGATTGAAAATAATATTTTTAACATGTATATGAATTGTTAAAAATAACCAAAGGTTGAAATAAATATTTGTTGATTGAAAATGATATTTTTAAATAATATTTTTAGCATGTATATGAACTGTTAAAAATTACCAAAGGTTGAAATAAATATTTGTTGAGTGAAAATAATAGTTTTAGCATGTATATGAAGTGTTAAAAATAATCATGTATAGGAATAAATATTTGTTCGCTAAAAATATTATTTTTAGCTTAGATGTGCACATATATACATGTACTAAATAGGTAAATGGATTTGCTGTTGAGTAAAGAATTTATTTGCGTGCTCGACAAATAGGTAAACCTTAATGAGTTGGTTGTGTAATTTTATTTATATATCAACTTCTGTGAATGCCATTGGATGCGGTGTGTTGTTGTTCTGTGTGAGATTATAAACCACATCATATAATAGTAACGATTAATTTTGAACTACACTGCATGTCGCACTTCGTGAAATAGCATACTCTCCAATATACCATATAAGCATTTGGAGCTTATGTGACGAGGTTGGAATTACCATACAAGCGAGATGCTTGTATGGAGATGATTGTATTTCGAGTTGAACCGAAGACGAACTATTGATTTCATAGCATATCTTATTCCATATAAGCATTTGGAGCTTGTATGATGAGGTTGAGATTACCATACAAGCGAGATGTTCATATGGCATTGATTGAATTACAGGTTGAACTGAGGACTGATATGGACAAAATAAATATAATGGTAAATTGCCAGATTAAATAAAAAACCACAAGGGTGTCGAGTTGACAATAATCACGTCTCTCTAGTTATTAGATACGGCACATGGATTATTTATTTTCTAATACTGGACGAGGTAACGAGATTTATCTCTGGAGTAATTTTACACACTCCCTCGGGCATAGATAGGATACTTGGCCCAATAAATTTCCAAACCCCTCCCCGTACAAAGGAGGTTATGGTGAAATTTTTCAAAATTTAAAGGCGTTAGCCAAATTTTTGAAGTGAAAACGGCTTGGAAATCATCGAATGAATTATATTTATTTATATATAAATATAAATTAAAATAAAACAAATCGCGCAGCTGTGGGAATTGTGATTTTAAACGATTATATCAAGAAATCCGACCATCGGACTTCCCCGAAACTGGAACTGTTGGGTTCGCTTTGAAAATTTCTTTCGATATAAAATTTGTTGAGATCCAACGGTTAGATTGTGTGAAATGTTTAAATCAATTCTGAAAAAAAATAGCGCCAGAAGGAATTATATTTACATATATATATATATATACATATAAATATAAATTAAAATAAAACGAATCGCACGGCTGTAGTTCGTGTTTTGAAATCGTAACTTTAAACGATTATTACAGGAGATCCGACCATCGGATTTTCCTAAAACCGGAACCATTGGGTTCGCTTTGGAAAGATCTTTCCAACGATATAAAATTCGTTAAGATCCAACGGTTAGATTTTTGAAATGTCTAAATCAAATTTGGACAAGAGCAGCGCCAGGGTCACGAATGACCTGAAACATCATTCGATGGAAATGGACTATTTTTATATAAATAAAAATAGTGAAAAATCATTTTAAAATATTATAAACGATGTGGAATGGAGATAAACTGATTTTACTTGGTTTATCAGATATTTTGATGGTTGGATGTATTTGACATGAAATTTATACTAATGAACTGAAATGTGGATGTCGAATAGTTTAACAATAAAGAGAATAGATTTGAATTCTATACGTGCTTGTATTATTTGCAAAGGCCGAGTTAATTCTCATTTCAAATAATTGATCGACGATGAAAAAGTCGAAGATATGAAGACGGTGGTCGAAGACTAGAGATCTTCACATCATTTGGATGATTACTGATGTTTGTTTGGGCGACATCCTAAGACAAGGTAATAAGTGGTGATCGTCCAGACCTACTTGGAGATCGACTGGATATGTGAGGGCCTCTCTCCTGTATTGGACATACGGGACGAGGAATAAGGTGCCTCCGGTTTCGTTCAGACCCAGAACGAACTTGAAAATGGATGTGTGTCTAACATTGGATTTTATTCTTTGTTGATTGATTTCTATTAAATATATATATATATATGTTTGGTGGCGGAGAATTTATTCTCTTGCTTAACACCCTTCTCTGAGACGTACGAGCTCAAAGGTTATATATCGATAGACATCAATCGCATGGCATGGAATGTCAATGTGGCATGCTGAGATGCAGTGATCAAGGCTTTTGTTGGAAAGCAGAGCCTTGTGGTTGACGATCAAAGCACGAATTTAATATAGCATAGCTTTGTGTATGGCGTTAATTCGCGAGCCTCACACGCTAGGTATGAAACAGAAATGGGAGAGGACATCAGGGAGGACATGCGTTTCTTTCTAGCTAGGAGTGGTGTCATGGTATGGATCCCATACAATTTTTCTTATGTGGATGATGGAAAGTGAGGCACCTCGGTTATATCGGTCACTACGAGACCGATGGATGATATGGTCGGTGTACTGACCATTTGCCTCATAGGGCGGGGAAACATATTGTTTAGGCATTTTTATATACCCCGTGTGGACAGGCCCTGACGATCCAAGGGTCACTCGAGCTTTGATCCTGAGACATGGCAGGCTAGATTGTCTCGAAGTCGGCAAGGACGATCCCTTTCCTTGGTTCATGGTGGAAATCCAACTTCCAATACGACATGTGCGTTTTTGATTGTAAACCTATATGTGGCGACATAGTGGCATGGGATGCTCATATCGTCTATGATTGATAGATTATGATTGAATTTGTTTTTGAAACATATATGCACTAGAAATAATATCAAATGATTTTGATTTATACATATCAAGCATATTTTGGCCATTATAAGGTAAAACTCTATCATCCGGCTTGCGTTGCATTGTGTGATGGGACTTGAGTCTTAAAATGGCTTCATTTTTGTAAAAAGCATTGCGATGTTTAAATGATTTATTTGTTTTATGCACTGGCAATCCAATGGAGTAAACCCGTTCCGCATTAGCGGCGTAGTCCTGTGATTGTCCTTATTATCAAATAAGTTAAGTAGATTTCTCATACCACTCTCATGACTGACTTGTAGTTTGTTTCACTTTGCAAACTCGGGTGCCCCTTATTTATACACGAGCAGCCTTGTATTCAGGTCTTAGCGGGCTCATCCTAGAGAGTTATGGAGCTGAAGATGGATTCTATCATTTCTATTATGTTGTTCTGACTTTGTTATGTATGTTATGTTTGATTCCGCTGCAGACATTTTATATAAAGCTGAAATTGTATTTTGTACTAAGTGTGATCCTGTTATACTGTGTAACTCTGATGATTATATTTGTACTAGTGTAATTTGTTGTACGTCTTCTGGTGTAATGATATATTTTTGTTCTGCTATTATTGTTTATCTGTTATATTCCATAGATTATCCTTGCTTCCATGGCATGGGAGTTTAGGTCATCACAACTCTCCGGTGATGGAATCCGTAGTTCATCAATATGTGCTTATCCTATCTCTCTACGATGAATCATAGTTCAAGAGTTCATCCTATCACTCTTCAATGACAGAACTTATCTATATGAACTCATCCTATCACTCTTCGATTACAGAGACCTTATTTCATCTTATGGATTTATTCGTTCAGCTCTGGTGAAAGGAATCCATGATCAATACCTACCAGTCCATTCAGTGAAAGGGAACGACATTTAAATTGCATTAAACCCATCCAATCACTATCTAGTGATTGGATCGCATGGTCGAGGTCTTCGACTTCATCTCTATGGTTGAAGCAAAGACATCATTTTCTCCATTATTATTCATCGTAAAGGAAGGTACGAAGCAAAAAACCTAAACAAAATGCAAAAAAATGGAAATCAATTCAGATGAAGCCTCTCCAGGCACCACCATCGCCACCACCCCTATCATAGCATTGATGATTTATGTCTGGATCGAGGATTTCCACGATTTTGGGTCGTCGATGATTGGTCGTGCTTAGGAACCGCTTCCTCAGTATCAAAGTAACTTAGAGGTTTTCGCTTCTAACATGTCCCTTTAACTTATCTCGGAGGTACCTACACTTTGATGTGGTCTGCCCATCCAATTCATGGAATATGAAGTATTTTCAAGACATCTTTTCCCTGTCGGTAGGTTCTTTAGAAATTGGTTATCTATATGGGATAAGCCCCTTGTATCCAAATAAATTTTTACCATAGGTTCATTTAGTTTTGCATAGGAGGAATACTTTGGCCCCCTACTACTCTTCTTAGAGCTACCTTGCTCATTCCTAACCTTCCTTTCCCCGTCATCAAGTTTGATTCCAGCTTCAAGCGCCTTCAAAGCATCGATTTCATACCTACTTTATTCCTGCATGTCCTTCGATGCAAATACGTATCAGCTTCGAAATAATAATCGTCAAGGTCCCTTGGAGGATCCCTATGCAAGCTAGCTTTACATTAAGATTTTTCGACCACTCTAGACATGGTTGCCATCAAGACCATCGATGGTACGGGCTTATCCACCGAAGCCACTACATCATTAAACCTCTTTAGGAAACTTCCCAGCACCCCCCTCTGTCTTTTCTTTATCATTGTAAAAGTAACGACGTTCTTGGAACGAGCTATGCGAACTCTAAGCTATCCTATGAACCTATCCATGTGTTCATTATCTGTGCTAATTGACTCATTGTTGAGCTGCCTAAACAAAGTGCAGCCAAATCTGTTAGAAACAATTAAAGTACTTCGACATGAGCTCGGGGAATACCCCAAGCAAATTCATGTGCCGGATATAACATGTTAAATGTGTGGTTGGATCCGATCTCTCATCGTATGCCATCAAGATGGGTAGCTTGAAATAGGGTGGTGCTCTTGACTCTCGAATACTAGAGGTAAAATGACTTTGAGTTACGTCCTTATAACCATGGCTGGGTGCTCTGCCCCTAGTTACACGTCATATAATTTCTGCCAACCTATCTCTGTCAGAAGCGAGTTGAAAAGTCTGTTCCCCCATCCTTTAGAGGAATTCAAGAGTATATTGTTCGGGCTGCATTTCAATGAGCCTTTTTGTTGTTGTTCAGTGCCATTTTACGGACTCCACATTTGGTTTGACTGTGCCCTAGCAATCAATTTGGCACAGTCGAACCGGACCAGTTTGACATTGTTGAACTAAATCTCAAGTGCAACTACACCATTCCTATTCGGAGATTCACGTCGCCTATCCCGAGCTATGCTTCCTGCGTCACCATTTATAATTTGATTAATTGAAACATCGCAATACCCATTGGTGTTGCCGGGCAGTTGGTCCTAGTGTTTCCCGATTCGATATTCACCTTTAGCCGAACCAGATCCGGGGTAGAACCGGACATGCCCCGGTTATCGTTTCTTGTGTTCTTAAAGTTCTTAAAATTCTTAAAATTCGAAGCATTAACAACATAACAAAAATATATATCTTCTTCATATCATCCAGTGTCTACAAGCACCACTCCCCATCTCTTTAAGAAATATGCATTTTCTTGTGTTCTTAAAGTTTTGCTTCCATTCTTATTAACCAAGAAGAAAACTTCCCTTTCAGTCATCTTTACTCTGAATTATTTCGAAATAATTTTGCCATTAAAAATTCTGGAATTCCTCTCTAACCAGATCTGGTATATGGAATACTAAAAGCAGCACATGCTATATCTCTTAACTGATTCTTGCCTTTAAATACTTGAATGATTCTTCTAGCTTCCTCCTTTATAGACTCAGAAAACACATATCCAAAACCAAGCATAAGAGAAATGTAACCCCAAATAAACTTTGAATATTCACATGTAAAGAAAAGATGACTCACTAATTCATTTGCATTGTTTCATAGAACACAACAATTGTCTTCAATCACCCCGAATCTCCTCTACCGACCTTTTGTATTAAGCCTATCATTGTAAGTTAAGTAAGATATAATGGACATTCTATTTGCATTTTCCTTGTGCCAAATCACATTGTACACATCATTCAAATTTTGTTTTTGCCCCGAGTATTCGCAGGACTTATGAAATGAGAATTCACCCCCTCTGGCCATTCATAAAAATCATCCGAAGCTCTAGCATTTATATGAACATCATTTACCAAATGTATAACTTCTCTTGTAGCCATATTCAATGCACCATTTATCTTACCATCATGAATGATGGAAGATACAAGATCTTCCTATCTACCCAATATCTAAAATTTAGACAAGCCTATCACATCAACCAAACACAGATTATTGATCCATGGATCAAACCATAATGAAGTATTAGACCCAGTAACAGTCACCTTGTGAAATAACTGCTTATAAGAATTTCTAAGCCTCATAATAGTCTTCCATGTGCTCGAAGAATTGTTGTCTAATTTCATGCTCCAGAAAGGCTTGTTACCACAGTATTTCTTCCACATCCATGAGCTCCATAGAGAAGATCCAGTTAATAGTTTCCAAAAAAGTTTAATGCCTGCAGCTTTTTTTAAATTTGAAAATGATTTGATTCCAATTCCACCTTCACTTTTAGGAAAACAAAGTTTGTCCCAACTCATTTTATGTAATGCATTCCCTCAAAGGAAATCAACACATAACATATGTTATTTATCAATTAGATGTTCAGGTAGCTAATAAACAAAAATCCAATAAAGTACTGTAGGGGTAATGACTGATTGGATCAATTCTGCACGACCGACAAAACTAAGAAACTTATTATCCCATCCTTGTATTTTAGATTGAACCGTACTAAGTTTTCCCTGACAACCATTATAATGTAAATAATTTGATGATATTGGGGCCCCCAAATATTTCACTGGCAATTGTCCAATTTGCACTCCTAAAAGATCTGTTACTTCTAATATAAATTTAGCATGAGAGCTAAAGTAAACTTTGGTTTTCAGAGAACTTACAGTAAGGCCAAAAAACTTTCTTATTTTATCAAAAACATCCTCTAAAGCAAGTGAACAACAAGGTAAACTCTTCCCAAATACCATCAAATCATCAGCATATAAAAGGTGGGATACAATAGGTTCAAATTTATGAATAGGATAGAACTTTTGCTAAATCACATTTCATTCATAGAGTATGTGAAGTATTCCATTGCCATCGAAAAAAGGTATGGGGATAATGGGTCACCCTGCCTTATACCTCTATTAGAATATATGAAGCCTCTTGTTACCCATTGAATTAATATTGAGAAGGTAGAGAAGTAGGTACATTCATAAATGATATTAATAAAAAGAATAGAAAATCCTATATTTAACATAATGTGGCATATGAATTCCCTATTAATCATATCATAAGCCTTATGGAGGTCAAATTTAACACAAAACTTGTTAATCCCAGGCTTCTTAAAGTCTCTAAGCAACTCATGTGCTAATAATATATTATCCTCTATATACCTAGATGGTATGAATGCACATTGTTTTGGTGGTACTAGATGTGGCAGGTACCATTTGATCCTATTACATAAGATTTTGCTAAAAATCTTGTAATACATGTTACAACACGCAATTAGTCTATATTGAGAAATGTCTGTAGGCCTTTCCACTTTTGGAAACAAAGTTAAGACCGTATGGTTACAACCCTTAGGTAATTTAGCTAAACTAAAAATGTCTTGCGTAGCATTTAACAATTCAGCATGAATTTCCTGCCAATGAAGTTTAAAGAACTTAGAGTTCATACCATCAGGTCTACGACTTGAATCTTCATGGACTGAAAAAACTGCAGCTTTAACTTCCTCCAATGTGATTGGTTTCAACAATTCCTGCTGACCATACATGTTTATCAAGTGTGTTAATTAGAATAAAGGGAGCTCCTTGCATGTCTCATCATCAAATAATGATTTGAAATACATTATTGCTTCAGCATATATCCCCTCCTGTTTATACAAAAGATCTCCATTAGCATTAATCATTGCTTTAAGATTATTAGAGTACCTTCTTAAAGACATTTTAGAGTGAAAGAATTTCGAATTTGTACCCCCATCTTGTAGCCAAGAAATTTTTGAATTCTGCTTTAAATTCCAAAGTTTAAATGCTTCTAAACTGATAAGGCCTGTTTAGCTTCAAGCATATGATCATACACAGCTAAATTTTCTGGATCCAAGTCAGCTTCTAGTTCTTTTTCTTTGAAATTCATTTCAGCTACCAACAGTGGATCATCATCTTTATCTCTCAATTTATTCCATCTTTTGAATTCCTCCCTACATGCCTAAAGTTTCTGCATGAATACATAATTAGGGTATCCCATAATATTAACATTGTGTCCTCTCAAGAAACACTCATTATATCCCTCTTTAACATGCCAATTGTTTAATTACATATCTAAAAGGAAATCCTTTTGTTGATGAGGTGGGAATAAGTTCTAATAAAAGGGGGTTATGATCACTTGACATTTGTGATAGAGACAAAGCTTTCATATTAATAAATTTCTGCAAACACAGGGGATTAATAAAAATTTTTTATCAATATTGTTTGCAATAACTCTTCTCCTCCAAGTGTAGTTAAACCCACATGCTTCAGCTTGTGAAAGACAATTATTGAAGGCTCTGATATGCTGAAATGTTACTGGTAATCCCCTTTTTGTCTAAATGAGAAGTGGCATTATTAAACTATCCCATTACAATCCATTCACCACTAAAATTCTCAGATTCCTACACAATAATCTGCCATAATAGTTGTCTTTCATTAAAATAGTTTGTGATGACCCCAAACATCCATAGTACAAAAGCAAGAATAATCATTGGAATATAACACATAAACAATAACAACAGAACAGAAATATAGAATTACAGCAGATAATGTACATCAAATTACACTGGAAATAATATATCATCAGATTTACACAGCACAATAGGATCATACTTAGTACATAATACAGTTTCAGCTTAATATAAAATGTCTGCAGCGGAATCAAACATAATATAATAAATGAAGACTGAACAACATAACAGAAATGATAGGATCCATCTTCAGCTCCATAGCCATCTAGATTGAGTCTGCTAAAACCTGAATGCAAGGTTGCCCATGTGGAAAAGAGGACACCCGAGTTAGCAAAGTGAAACAACTACGAGTCAGTCATGGTACTGGTATGAGAAATCTTATTTAACCTATTTAATAACAAGGCTAATCACAGGACCATGCCGCTAATGCGGAACGGGTTTACTCCATTGGATTGCTAGTGCATAAATAAAGTAAATCATTAAACAACGCAATGCATTTTAAAAAAATGAAACCATTATAAGACTCATGTCCCATCACACAATGCAACGCAAACCGGAGGATAGAGTTTTACCTTATAATGGTCAAAAATGCTTGATACGATAAAATGGATTTGATATTATTATTATTGTATATATGTTTCAAAACATTTCAATCATAATATATCAATCATAGACGGCATAGCTACCATACACTATGTCGCCAAATATAGGTTTACAATCAAAACTGTATGGGGTCGTATTGGAAGTTTGATTTCCATCATGAACCAAGGCAAGGAATCGTCCTTACCGAATTCGAGACATTCTAGCCCATGTCTCAGGACTCAGACTCAGGTGAACCCTTAGGAGTGCCAGGGCGGATCCACAAATATGTTAGTGGATTAGTAATGCCTGAATAATACGTTTCCCCGCCCTATGGGGCGTAAATAAAGAGCCACTAGGGACTCAAATCTGAGGTACCTCGCTTTCCATCATCCACATAAGTAAAAATGTCTGGGCTCCATATCATGACATCACTTCTAGCTAGAAAGAAATGCATATTCTCCCTGGGATCCTTCCCCCGTTTCTGGTTCATACTGGGGTGTGAGGCTCGCAAAGTAACGCTATACACAAAGTTATGCTAAAAAAAGTTGTGCTTTGATCATCAACCACAAGGCTCTTCTTTTCAACAGTAAGCCTTGATCATTTGCATCTTAGCATGCCACACTGACAATTCATGCCATGCGATCGATAACTATCAATATATAACCTCTGAGCTGCATCTTAGCATGCCACACTGACAACTCACGCCATGCGATCGACAACTATCAATATATAACCTCTGAGCTCGTACATCTTAGAGAAGGGTGTTAAGCAAGAGAATAAATCCTCTGCCACCAAAAAGAAATATATTAATTAGAAATCAATCAACACAGAATAAAATCCAATATCAGACATACATCCACTTACAAGCCCGTTCTGGGTCTGAACGAAACTGAAGACACCTTATTCCTTGTTCCATATGTCCAATACGGAAGAGAGGCTCTCGCATATCCGGAAAATCAACAAGTACGTCTGGACAACTACCACTATAACCCTTTCAAGGTAGTAACTCCAATCAAAGGCATCAGTAGTCATCCACTCGATGTGAAGATCGCTGGTCTTCAATCACCGTCTTCAAATCTTCGACTTCCAATCGTCGTATAATTATTTGAAATGAGATTTAAATCGGCCTTTTCAAATAATTTGTGAATATATATAATTCAAAATCATTTATTTTCATTCCCTATCGTTTAAAATATTTTATAACGATTTATCGCTATTTTTTTAATTTAAAAATAGCCTTTTCCAATTTAACGACGCTTCAGGTCATTACATGGCCCTGGCGCTGTTTTCATCAAAATTTGATTTACACATTTCTCAAAAATCTAACTATTGGATCATAGCAAATTTTATATCGTTGGAAAGATCTTTTCAAAGCGAACCCAATAGTTCCAGTTTTGGAAAAATCCGACGGTCAGATCTTCTGGTATAATCGTTTGAAGTTACAATTCCAAATCGCGAACTGCAGTTGCACGATTCGTTTTATTTTAATTTATATATATATATATATTAATTCGTTCAGCGATTTCAAATCATTTCCTCTCTAACATATAATTAACTTCATTTTAACCATAACAAGGAATGTTTGAATGAAACATACTTACATTTAAAAATGTATTTTTCTATGTTAAGCATTTTTATCAAACAATGATTTATTTTAAATAAATCATATCTTCATTAAAAATGTAATTTTTAATGTTTAACCACATTTCCTTTTTGACCATGATTCTTTTATATGAAATCATATATTACATTAAAAAAATGTAATTTTTTTAATGTTAAACACAACTTTATTATTTTGAATCTTTTATTATGATCCATCCATACATTAAAATATACTTTTTAATGTCAAAACAATTTCATCACAACTTGAATCTTTTATATGATTCATACTTAAATAAAAATGTAATGTTCATGTTAACACAATTTTATTCAAACTTGAATGTCTCGATGTTCCATTCTTACATAAAAATGTGATTTTTATGTCAACACCATTTTTGTGACGACCGAGAATTTCGCTCGATCCGAATCAGTCGCTAAACCGACCAAGACCATACGAAACGCCTGATTGTTTTGAGAACGCAGACAAGAGAACAGTTCATTGTATTTTACAACAATTCATCAGAATATAAGAATATACAGAGTATGAATCAATATTACACATCATTAAATATCATAGATTATAATACATTACATGGCAGCGGAAAATAATACAATACACAACTAGAAGTAATACACAGATACTGAGCTTTCCGAGTATCGTTCCAGCTGTAAATCAGGATCCTATGAATATAAATCTGCAAAACCAAAACTACTAGCTGCCCGTGTCATAAGGGCACCAAGAGTTTAGGTTAAAACAATAAACTCCAGGTCAGTCATGTGACTGGTGTGAGAACTAAAACAGTTATTAATCTTTATATTTTTAAGTTAGGTAAATCGAGGGACCACGCCGTATAACACGGAACGGGTTTCCTCCCAAGAATACCAGTGCATAAAACAAACAGCGCAATGCTAAATAAAGAAAAATGAAGCTATTATAAGACCCAGGTCCCATCACACAATGCAACGCAAGCCGGAGGATAGGGTTTTTACCTTATAATAGCCAAGAATGCTTGATACGTTTAAAACAAATCATTTGATACTATTATAAGTGCATAGTGTATAAAACAACTTCAAATCATAAGTATCAATCATAGACGGCATAAGTGCCCCATCCCACTATGTCGCCATACTAGGCTCTACAAATAAAACCGCAATGTCATGTATTGGAAGTTGGATTTCCATCTGTGAACCGAGGCAAAAGATAGTCCTCACCGATTTCGAGACGCTCTAGTCCGCCCCTCAGGCAAGCGCGCAAACAAGCTTGGATCGTCAGGGCCGGTCCAACGATGTGGATTATTATGCCAGAACACTGCGCTTCCCCACCCTTTGGGGCGTAAATGAGCCAACGAATGACTCCATCGGCTTCACATAGTCACCGTTATATCCGAGGCGCCTCGCAACAGCAACAACCACATAAGTCAAACTCGTCAGGGCGTGTAAAACCACTGACGCCACTTCTAACTAGAAAGAAACACATGTCCTCCCTGAGGTCCTTCTCCCATTTCTGGTTCACAACCGGGGTGTGGGGCTCGCGAATCTACGCTACACAAAGCTATGCCACACAGGCCTTGCTTTGATCATCAACCACAAGACTCTACTTTTCAACAGAAGCCTTGATCATTTGCATCTCAACATGCCACACAGGCAATTCACGCTATGCAACCGATATCAATCACACAGAATGAAATCCGTTGTCAGACACACATCCATTTACAAGTCCGTTCTGGGTCTGAACGAAACCGGAGGCACCTTGTACCTCGCATATCCATCGATCTCCAAGTACGTCTGGACAATCACCAACCGATTCCCTCCTCTTGGGTGTACGGCCCAATCAAGATCATCAGTAATTATCCAAACGACGTGAAGACCTCCGGTCTTCAACCACCGTCTTCCTCTTCGACACCACGTCGAATCACTTATTCAGAATGGGATAAACCCGGTCTTTCTGAATAACTCACGTATATAATAAACAAGTGTTACACAAACACAACATATGCCTCATTCCAATTCATCGGTCACTAACCGTAAATTAGCAAGAGAATAATTCCCCAAACATTAACCCCGAAGGCCGAAACCAACATCAGATCAATACCCAGGAAACCATTCTGCTTAGCTAACCTACAGTTAGTTTCCAAATTTCACATTCTTAGGGAAAGGTTCCCATTAATTTTATCAAAGAAAAATTCTTTTAAATTTATTCTTTAATCTTCCTTTGAATATCACTTCAAACTAGTCGAGAATAGCGAACCACACCGAAGTAATTATTTATTTTATTTACCAATCCCAACCTATTCATCCCATGAAGTAAAACTGGCCTTACTTCATATCTAACACCACGGTGTTATCGGCAAATTAAATTACCATTTCACGTTCAGATCTAATTAAAGATTTAAATATCGCCTGGAGCAAAACTGGTGATACTCCATTCTCAATCTTTTCAATCTAATTAAAGATTCAATAAAACTCCACTTAGTTTTAATCTTTAACTGTAACGACCCAGAAAATCTGAGCCAATTTAAAAAGTATAAATTGGCTAAAATAATGGATTTTAAATATTTAAAATAAATATTTTAAATAATGGCGATGAAAACTGAGTTTGAATCGACAATTGAAAACAAATATAATTAATTATAATTATAAACAAGGCCTGAAATGGCGTGGCAGTTTCAAAAATTGAATTCAAACTTTGTCGGACTGTACTAGGTGCAAAACAATCCGGATTTTAGTGAAACCAAAAATATTTAAATCTGTTAGTGAATATCTTTCTAACGAATCCGACCAATCGAAATTTGATAGCGGGAATCAAAAGATATGTCATGTTGAAAATTCTGAATAGTCGCTATGGAATTCAGGCCCTTAAAAATGGACATTTTGCAAATGACCTCGGATTTCGATGAAACCACTTTTGTTAGATCCGCAGTGTCAAGTTATTGTTAGGTTTCAAATTTCATAATTTTTCGAATCAATATGTGAGCGTGGCAAAAGAAAACGCGTTTGACCAGTTTTAGTTGATTTTAATCGACTGGAAATTGGCCATTTTTCAAACGATCTCAGAATTTGACGAAACTAGTTTTGTTAGGACCGTATTGTCAATACGAAGCTAGAAAATATTTTTTGAGAATTTTTCTTGTTAGTATGTGACCCCAGTAAATTGAAATGCGCGTTCAAATTCAATATATAGAGTTATATGTTGATTTTGACGAAAACAGCCAAATCAGCTTACGATACATATCCCATTGTGTTCGGAATGGGGGTAATTAGCTATGGACGACAGGCGGTGGGTTTGATTGCGTGTTCGAATGAAAGGGGTACTTTATAGGATTCAAAAATTAAATTAAATAGTAAAATAATTATATATATTTCCCTTCTAACCCTCTCTCCCTCGTTGACTTCACAGAAGAAGAAAAAACCAAATCGCGGCCCCCCTTTTTCTCCTAGTCGATCGTGCCCCACCGCCCAGGCGGACGTCGCTCGCCGCCTCCTCCCTCCGTCACCTCGGCCAAACCCTCCTCAACTCCTCCGTCACCTCACGCAACCCTCTCCTCCCTCGATTAGAAGCCCTCCGCGCAGAAACTCGCAGGCGCCCTACTCCTCCTACCCACGACGATCCTCCATCCCTTCGCCCTACTGAAGCCCGACGTCGACATCCACCTCCCCGCGATTGACTGCGGCATCTTCTCCCCCCCCCCTTCGCAGCTAATCGGTGAGTATTTTTTTATTTTTTTTATTCTGCAAATTCTGATTTTAAAAATAATTTAAAAACTGATTTTTCAATTATAGTAAAACTGATTTGTCAATTATAGTAAAACTGTTTTTTTAGGTTAAAACTGGTTTTTTTTAAAAAGGTTAAAACTGTTTTTTTTTAAAAGGTTAAAACTGAATTTTAAAAAGGTTTTAAAACTGATTTGATTTTAAAACTTGAAAGGGAAAAAGGTTTAAATTTTAAAAGGAAAAAGATTTAAACTTTAAATAGAAAAAGGTTTAATCTTTTTAAAGAAAAAGATTTGAACTTTTAAAAGAAAAAGATTTGAACTTTTAAAAGAAAAAAAATTGAACTTTTAAAAGGAAAAAGATTTAAACTTTAAATAGAAAAAGGTTTAATCTTTTTAAAGAAAAAGATTTGAACTTTTAAAAGAAAAAGATTTGAACTTTTAAAAGAAAAAAATTTGAACTTTGAATAGAAAAAGATTTGAACTTGGAAAAAAATAAAGATCATATTTTTAAAAGAGAAAAGACGGAAATTTTATTAAGTAGAAGGAGTAAGATATAATTTTTGTATTTTTAAAGTAATAAAAATATAATTTTTACATCATAAGAAAATTAAAAATATAATCTTTATTTTTAAAATATGATCTTTATATATTGAATAGCGAAGTCAAAATCAGATTTTTATATATTGGATAACATAGTCAAAATTCGATTTTTACATATGTAGAGAGTACGGGCAACGAGAGCGACAAAAGGCGAGATTGGCGAAGATTTCTCTAAGGAAGAGTCGTAGTAGTTGGATAGCTATTGGTGAGATTTCTAATATATAAATATATATATGTGTGTGAAATGAAAGTGAATTGCTATATATAAATATATATATATATGTACGCCCCTCGTCCACAAACCATGGACGATATTTATTGGTTGAAATTGTTGTGAAATTTGATTGATAGCGAATGGTTGTTTGGGATTGTTTGTGATTGATATTGGTTGATTGTGGTTGAAAAATACCCATTTGTGGTTGTGAAATATTTGGTTGAAACCACATAGGATTAGTTTGTGGAAATGAAATAAATATATACATGCCGCCTGCGTGCGAACTAGATGCATGAACCCCATTGTCAAAAACCGCGAGGTTTTAAGGTAGAGCGAGGAGCCGTACTAGGGACGGTCCCGGTTTTAACTACCCTGCCGTTATGCTGCCGAAATTTTGAATAATATTCGTATGTTTGAATTATTTTCATCCGCTTAAACTCTATTTATTCATTGTATAGAAAACATTCATGTGTTGAATTGATATTCATTCGTTGATTAGAAATTCATGTGTTGAATGATATTCATATTTTGAAATAAATCGTTTGATAATAAAAATCACATTTTTATCTATATATAGAAACTATAGAAAACATTCATGTGTTGAATTGATATTCATTCGTTGATTAGAAATTCATGTGTTGAATGGTATTCATATTTTGAAATAAATTGTTTGATAATAAAAATCACATTTTTATCTATATATAGAAACTATAGAAAACATTCATGTGTTGAATTGATATTCATTCGTTGATTAGAAATTCATGTGTTGAATGGTATTCATATTTTGAAATAGATTGTTTGATAATAAAAATCACCTTTTATCGACTATATGAACTGTGTAAAATAATCTCGTTTTAAAAGAAATTGTTTTATGATAAAAATCCTATTTTTATCACCAACTTGAACTATATAGAAAAATAGTGTCTTGAAATGAATTATTTTACAATAAAAATCACATTTTTATTGTATGCATAAATCGTTGAAATGTGAAGTGTTAAAAATAGCCACTTGTTCAAAATAAACATATATGAGATGAAATATTCATTAATTAGCTAATGAAATGATTTGCACCTATGTATGTAACATTAGAATAAATGGTGTCTTTAAACCAAACAGAAATCAAATATGAAGTTGAATAGAAAATGATAAATGATAAGAACTGTATATATATGTACATGCATATTTATTGAACAGGTTATAGCAAAGGGGCTAGAGAAGAGGAATAAAATTTTGTGCCCGACAAATAGGTACACATTTACTGTTTTGTTTGGGTGATGATTTTATGAGCCTGTTGGCTAGCCGCTTGGCTTTTTCTTTTTCTTTTTGAGATTAGAAGGACCGGGAACGCTATTTGCGATTTCCCGATGCTCCCGGTGCAGGGGAGGTTATGGCGAAATTTTCCAAAAATTTAAGGTGTTAGAAAAATATTTGAAGTTAAAACGATATGGAAATCATTGAATGAACTATATTTGTATAAATATATAAATATAAATAAAATTAAAACGAAACGAGGCCGTGCAGTTCGTATTTTGAAACCGTGATTTCAAACGACTAGTGCGGGGAATCCGACCATTGGATTTTCCCGAAACCTCAACCGTCGGGTTCGCCTTGGAATTATCTTTCCAACGGCACCAACCTTGTAAAAATCCAACGGTTGGATTGTCTGGAATGTTTAATTCAAATCTGAAGAAAAACAGCGCCAGAAGCGATTATATTTATATATATATAAATATAATTATATATTAAATCGAATAACGACGCTGCAGTTCGTAATTTGAAATCGAAAATTCAAACGATTGTGCCGGGAGATCCGACCGTCGGATTTTCCCGAAACTGGAACCGTTGGATTCGTTTTGAAAAGACCTTTCTAATGATGTAAATTTTGCGAAGATCCAACGGTTAGATTTTCAGATATATGTAAATCAAATCTGAAGAAAAACAGCGCCACGGCCGCTTTATGGCCCGAAGCGTCGTTTTGAATAAATTAGCTATTTTAAATTAAATAAAAATAGCGATAAATAGTTATAAAATATCATAAGCGATATGGAATGGAAATAAACTGAATTTGCTTGATTTATGTGGCTTTTGATGGTTGAATGTGTTTGGTGTGAAAATTACATTAAAGAACACAATTGGTGTTGTCGAATAATTTAACCATTGAAATAAATTGATTTGAAATTCTAAATATACGCGAATCATTTGAAAAGGCCGAGTTAATTCTCATTTCAAATAATTGACCGACGATTGAAATTCGAAGATGAAGACGACGGTCGAAGACCGGAGATCTTCACCTCGTTTGGATGGTAACCGAGGTCCTGATTGGGAGGCATCCCGAAATATGGATAATGAGTGGTGATCGTCCAGACGTACGTGGTGATCGATGGGTTTGCGAGGTATTTAGTGCCTCCGGTTTCGTTCAGACCCAGAACGGACTTGTAAATGGACTGTGTGTCCGACATTGGATTTTATTCTGTGTTGATTGATCTCTGTTAAATATACATCTGTTTGGCGGCGGAGAATTTATTCTTTTGCTTAACGCCCTTCTCTGAGACGTACGAGCTCAGAGGTTGTATATCGATGGACATCAATCGCATGGCGTGAATTGCCTGTGTGGCATGCTAAGATGCAGTGATCAGGGCTTCTGTTGAAAAGCAAAGTCTTGTGGTGATGATCAAAGCACCGCCTGTGTGGCGTAGCTTTGTGTATAACGTGAATTCGCGAGCCTCACACCCCGGTATGAACCTAAAACGGGAGAAGGACCTCAGGGAGGGCATGCGTTTCTTTCTAGCTAGGGTGGTGTCAGTGACCTACCAGCCCTGACATTTATATACTTTTCACCTATGTGGTTGTTGCTGTTGCGAGGCGCCTCGGTTTGATCGGACGATCCGGGTCCGATGGAGTCATTCATTGGCTCATTTACGCCCCAAAGGGCGGGGAGACGTATTGTTCAGGCATAATAATCCACATCGGTGGACCGGCCCTGTCGCTCCAAGGCTTGCCTGCGCGCTTGCCTGAGACATGGGCTAGATTGTCTCAAATTCGGTAAGGACTATCTTTTGCCTTGGTTCATGACGGAAATCCAATTTCCAAATACGACATCGTGCGGTTTTGATTGTATACCTATATATGGCGACATAGTGGTATGGGGCATTAATGCCGTCTATGATTGATAGTTATGATTTGAAATTGTTTTCAAAACATATAAACACTAGCAATAATATCAAATGCCTTTGCTTTATTCGTATCAAGCATATTTGGCCGTTATAAGGTAAAAACTCTATCCTCCGGTTTGCGTTGCATTGTGTGATGGGAACTGAGTCTTATAACGGCTTCATTTTTATAATAAGCATAGCGATGTTTAAAAGAAAGATTTGTTTTTAAAGCACTGGCAATCCAATGGAGTAAACCCGTTCCACGAAAGTGGCGTGGTCCTGTGATTAGCCAAATTATATATATGTGTTGAGTAGATTTTTCATACCAGTCCCATGACTGACTCGTAGTTTGTTTCACTTTCAAACTCGGGTGCCCCTTTTTCTACACGGGCAGCCTTGTATTCAGGTTTAGCTGGTTCTTTCTGGATAGCTGGAGCTGAAGATGGATTCTATCATTTATTTCTTTTTATGCTGTTCAGCACCTATTGTACATATTTTGTTTATTTCCGCTGTAGACATTTATGTATAGCTGAACTGTATTTGTACTAAGTAAGATCCTGTATACTGTGTAACTCTGATGATTACTTTTATCCAGTATATTTGTTGTTCATTATCTGGTGTATTTATTTAATTCTGTTCTGCTATTATCTGTTTCTGTGTTATATTCCAAAGATAACCCTTGTTTCCGTCTGAACGGGATTTTGGGTCGTTTCATTAACCGGGTTAAATAACCGATATCATTTAAAACACGATTCGCGATAAACCCAAAATCACATTCCATTCTATCAGACTTTAACCGTAAAATAGCTAGTGAGCAATTCCCTAAGTATTAACCCCGAAGGCCGAAACCAACATCAGATCAATACCCAAGAAACCATTCAACTTAACTAATCTCCAGTTAGTTTCTGATTTTCTCAACTCAGTTGAGTCTAAGAACAGTATTATTGAAGATACCATTCACGACAACCCAAAATCACATTCCATTAATTATCGGGTTAAAGAACAAGTGTTATTTAAAATACCATTCACGATAAACCCAAAAATCAATTCAAATTCAATTCCAATTAAATTCCATTTAATTGGTACACTTCGTTAAATCTAAATAAAAAGATTTAATCTTTTTCTCAACTGGGCTTAAGAATAGTGTTAATGAAGACCACATTCACGACAAACCCAAATCACATTTGATATTAAATACAAGGCTCTGAATAGAAAATATATCGGCTTATATTCAATATCAAATTCTACGACCAACAAATATCGTATTGGAAATAACGATATAAATATATCTTTCAAATTTTCATAACAATATCTGTATAATCACGAAATCCAACAACGAAATATTCCAAAGACAATTTCGATTCAAATCCATTCCAATTCAATTATTGGAAATTCTGGTTTCTTTTAAAACCATTTCAAATCCAATTTATTTATTTAAAAATAAATAAATTATTATTCTAATTCAAAATTAGTTCATTTCGATAAAAGTCTATTTTTATCTTTTCAAATATGGAGTTTTTCATCCCAATTCTTCACAAATCATTTCTTATAATTTTACACAAATTATTACTATTTTTAATAATTTTATCAAGGCCCGTACAATCGATTTCCATCAACGGCCATCGAACTGCACTTACAGCGACCTTTTCCCAATTTGATTTGGACATAATTCCAAATCCAACCGTTAGATTTAAAATTTCTAATATCAGTTAGAAAGCTCTTTTCGATACGAAACCAACGGTTCGGGTTTTAGGAGAATCCGACAGTCGGATCTCCCGTAATATCCGTTCGAAGTCAATGGTCGAAATTCGCGAACTGTCGTGGCGCGACACGTTCTATTCAGGCCATTATATTGTATATATAATATATATAATATATACTTCGTCGATTTCCTTTTAAAACGTATTTTATAAATCGTTTTGAATTCGTTTTCAAAATGATTTCAACTTCATATTCAAATTCAAATCAAAATTGAATCATTCCAGTATAAACTCGTTTTAAATTCATTTCAACTCGATTTCAATTCAGATCCATTTCGATTCAAATCGGTTTCAATTCAAATCAATTTCAGTTCAATTTCAATACGTTTTAAATTCAATTCAAAACGATTTCAATTCTATTTCAATCTAATTCGAATTTCAATTCTTTTCAATTTAATTCGAATTTCAATTTAATTCGAATTTCAATTCTTTTCAATTTAATTCGAATTTCAATTCATTTCAAAATATCAGATTTTGAAATCACTTTCGATATTCATTATAAAATGAATAAAATCGATATAAATATCGTTCACATCAAAATGGCGTCAATCTAATCAACACGGCTTTTATTCAACACATGAATTTATTTTCTATTCAACACCTGAATTTATTTTCTATATTGGAATGAGGCCCAATCAATTACCATATAACGTTTATTATATGGATTTCCATACAACACATGTATATAATAGCAACGATAAATAATCAACCATCATCCATAGTGCACCACACAACTGCATAAGCATTAAATGTAAATAAGTAACGCTTACACAGTATGTCAACCCATCGATTGACATACAACTAAACAATCGGGATTAGTGTACGCCAAATATCATCCCAATACCCGTGTGGGGTTTCAAATCAACAAACACATATTTTATTTGTGCATTTGGGCAATGTGTAAAATTTATCGTCCCAATCAATATCAGTCAAATCAGTGTATATAAACAAATCGTCCAATTTGTTTATAAATATTTATTTTATATATACGTTAAAAATCATATTTTTAACTATAAAATATTTTTTTTCATTTCACATCACACAATCAAATTTCACAACACAACAATCAAACAAACAAGTCATCCATGGTCTGTGGACGATGGGTGTCGGGTGCTACTAAGCATCATCTGCATCCTAGTATATATTTCAAACTAGAAATAAATTAAAAGTGAGGAGTTCTCACCTTCTAGCTAAACCAGTACACCGTGACTTTTCATATGTAGGAAATCTTCGCCACTCGCCTTTTATCGCTTTCGTTGACCGTAGCCACTACATATATAAAAATCACATTTTTATATTGTTGCCATGTATATAAAAATCACATTTTTATATTGTTACTATATAGATAAAAATTCAACTTTTACAACGGTGTTCATATAATAAAGATTATATTTTTTCCTCGCCAATCTCTATATAAAAATTATTCCTTCACAATGCTACTTTCATGATAAAAATTATATTTTTATCTTGCTAGTATTTTTATTATCTATACTATATAAAAATCATATCTTTATTATCTATACTATATAAAAATCATATTTTTATTATCTATACTATATAAAAATCATATTTTTATTATCTATACTATATAAAAATCATATTTTTATTATTTCCATAATATAAAAATCATAATTTTATCCTAATAAAAATCTTAACTTTATGCATAAAAATCTGAATTTTCTTCATATAAAAATTTTAACTTTCTACTTGTAAAAATTCTAACTTTCTTTCTTTAAAGATCTATTCTTTCTTATTTTAAAAATTAAATCTTTTTATATAAAAATAAAGTCCAACCTCAACTTCATAATTTCATATGACTAACAATCTAATTTTTCTTTTCCTTACCACAAAAATCTAATTTTTCTTTAACACACTAATCTAATTTTTTCTACTTAAAGATCATTATTTTATTTTTCAGTTTTATATAAAATGAATAATTAAAAGAACTAAAATAAACAAAATAAAGTAATTAAACTTTACCTTTGTTTTGAAGGGGGGAAGGGCTCATCACCGTTGCCTGAAGGGGGGCGCTTCTGGTTCGCGGATCGAGGAAGATGGGGGGCTCCTATCGCGCAGGTAAAGGGAAGGGCGGAGTTTGGGTCCTCGGGGTTGCGATGGGTCTTCAACCGGAGTGGAGAGGGAAGGTAGGAGGACAAGGAAGAGGTGAGGGAGGGGGCGCGCAGATCGGTGGGGCAACAGGGAGGTGACGATCGTAATTCGCGATTGAGGTGTTTAGTTTTTTTTTCCTGTTCTTTTATTTGACTGCTGAAGTCAACACAGGGAGGAAGACAGGGGTAGGGGGTTTATATAAATTTATATTATTTATTTTTATTTTTAATTTCCCCCAAAAAGGTAACATTTTTATTCGAACTCGAAATCGAACCCACCGACTGTTGTCTCTAGCTAATTACCCCTATTCTGAACACAATGGGATATGTATCGTAAGCCAGTTTGGCTGTTTCGATAAGTTTTTGCTCGAATTAAAATATAACTCTATATATTCAATTTTTAACGTACATTTCAAATTACTGGGGTCACACACAGTATCTAAAAATTCTAGATAAATTATTTCTAGCTTCGTATTGACGATACGGTCCTAACAAAATTAATTTCGTCAAATTCTGAGACCATTTGAAAAATGGCCATTTTCTGGTCAATCGAAATTGACAAAACACATCTTACTTCGCCACGCTCACATATTGATTCGAAAAATTATGAATTTTGGAATCTAGCAATAACTAGACATCACGGATCCAACAAAAGTGGTTTCGTCGAAAACCGAGGTCGTTTGCAAAATTTCCATTTTTAAGGGCCAGAATTCCATAGCGACTATTCTCAATTTTCAACTGGGCATAACTTTTTATCCCCGCTATGAAATTTCAATTTTTCGGATTCGTTGGAAAGATATTGTCAAATGGATTCAAATATTTTTGGCTTCACTAAAATCCGGTTTATTTTGCACCCGACACAATCATTTGAACTTTGAAATCGAATTATCGAACTACCACGCCATTTTCAATTCCTTTTATAATTATAAATAAATATTTATATTCTAACGATAATTCAAATAAATATATACGTTCTAATTCTATTCAAAATAAATTTCTCGTCATTATTATTTAAAATAAACCATTTTAAATATTCAAAATTCATTAAAATTGCCAAAATAAAAATTTTAAATTGGCTCAGATTTCCTGGTTATTACAATTTTATTCAAAACTTGAATATTTTAATGATTCTATCTTACATTAAAAAGAAAATGTAATCTTTTTAATCATTCATCTATTACATTAAAATTTTAATCTTTTTTATTTAGTCTTTTATTACATGGAAAATGTTATCTTTTTTATTTAATCTTTTATTACATGGAAAATGTAATCTTTTTCTTTATGTTCTCATTTACCTTAAAAATGTAAATTTCAAAGCAAACACATTTTTATATAATAATGGTCATTTCTAATGTTTTATTTACAATAAAAATGTAAATTTCAAAGTGAATACATTTTTATATAACAATGGTCATTTTTAATGTTTCATTTACAATAAAAATGTAAATGTCAAAGTGAATACATTTTTATATAACAGTGGTCATTTTTAATGTTTCATTTACATTAGAAATGATATTTTCAATGTAAACATTTTTATTATTGCAATGGCTATTTTTAAAAGGTTTATTTACATAAAAATGTAAATTTCAATGTAAAACATTTTTATTATAACAATGTTTATTTTTAATGTTTCATATACATTAAAAATGTAAAATCCAATGTGAATAAAATTTTATTTAACAATGTTATTTTTTTAATGTTTCGTATACATTAAAAATGTAAAATCCAATGTGAATACATTTTTTATTTAACAATGTTATTTTTTTAATGTTTCATATACATTAAAAATGTATATTTTCATATAAACACATTTTTTTATAACAATGTCTATTTTTAATGTTTCATTACATTAGAAATGTATATTTCAATACAAACACATTTTTTATAAAATGTCTATTTTTAATGTTTTATTATATTAAAAATGTATATTTCAATATAAACACATTTTTTAATGTTTCATTACATTAAAAATGTATATTTCAATATAAGCACAATTTTTTTATAACAATGTCTATTTTTAATGTCTCAATATTTATTTTTAAATTTATATATACAATACAAATATATTTTTCATTGTTCAAACAATTTTATTTAATAAAATGAATATTTCACAACACACAAATATTTCAGAAAATTTCGGCAGCATAACGGTAGGGTAATTAAAATCGGCACCGTCCCTAGTACGGCTCCTCGCGCTAATAAGGCCTCGCGGTAATACAATGGTTTTATTTTCCTAATACAATTTTTTTTCCTATACAATGAATTTTCCAAAAACACGAACTATTTTGTTTCAATCCACAATAAATAAACCACAAACACAATCCATTTCACACCTCAATACAATCAAGTCGTCCATGGTCTGTGGATGATGAGCGTCGGGAGTTTGTGAACTCCTTCTGCAACCTAATACAATTTTGTTTATTTAATTTGGATTCAGAAATCTCACATTGCTTTTTTATTTCTTCTAAAATTGTAGAATGCTCCAAAAATTCTACAATCTCTTCTGAAATGTAGATCTCGAATTTACGGTTCCAATGTTTCTAGTTTCATCGAATTTCGTTATCGTATGAGCGAGATATGATTTTATGAAGGTTGATAACATTTAAAAGATAATAAATAATTTAATTAATAAAATATTACAACTTCTTCCACTTCAAATCAATAGGCCGTTAGTTTTCAGAAACCTTCAAAACTTGGTCTTGCAATTTCTTCTGATCCGTAGCACCTGAGGACGATCGTATTGTGCAACGCGGAGGGGCTAGGGAAGGCGCATCTTTGCCGGAGAGGGGACCCAGCTCAGAGGCGGCTACTGGCGGTGGCAGCGTGATGAACGACGCCGGTTCATGGGTGGTTCCCAAGCAAAATACTGAACGATAGGTGATGGGCTTGTATGGTTTTGAAGATGGAAGAATTTTCTACAATTTGCCTGAAGAAGTGATCGATTCCATAGAGAGGATCGTGAGTAATTAGGAGAAGAAGAAATGAATTGTTCTACGTCGTCCATTATATAGGAGGCGGCGGCTCTATCTGACTAGGGTTTTAAAATATATATTATTTAATGTAAATTAGTATTAATTCTATTTTTTTTAAATAACATGTTAACTGATACGAACTCCAAATCGAATCCAACGACTGACAACCCTAGCCAATTACCCCTATTTCAGACACAAGGACTAGGTCTAATCAGCCCGTTCGATTGTATCAGCCCACTTTTCTTTAAATTAAATAATAAAACATTTAATTATTTAATTTGATCATACATTTTAATTTACCGGGGCCACAGACCGACTTCAAAATTTCCCGAAAAATAAATCTAGCTATGTTTTGACGATACGGTCCTAACAAAATTAGTTTCGTCAAATTTGGAGACCGTTTGAAAAATGGCCATTTTCTGGTCGATCCAAATTGACTGAAATTGACAAAACACATTTTCTTTTGCCACGCTCACATATTAATTCTAAAAATTATGGAAATTGGAGTCTTGCAATAATTTGACATTCTGGATGCAACCAGGGTGGTTTCATCGAAAACGGAGGTCGTTTGCAAAATGGCTATTTATACGGGCTATATATTATATTAAATTCCATAGTGACTATTCTAAATATTCAACTGGCCATATCTTTTTATTCTCGCTATGAAATTTCAATTTTTCAGATTCGTTGGAATGATATTTTTAAACAGATTTAAATATTTTTAGTTTCACTAAATCCGATCTATTTTGCATCCTGTACATTCAGTCAAAGTTCAGATTCACATTTTCAAACTACCGCGCTATTTCTAATTCCTTTTAAAATTAAAATAAATATATTCATTCTAACTTCGATTTAAATAAATTTTTAATCGTTATTATTTAAAATAAATTATTTTAACTATTCAGAATTCAATAAAATAACCAAAATAAATTTTTTAAATTGGTTCTAATTTTCCGGGTTGTTACACAGTTGCTAGCATATACAATATTAACCAAAAGTATCAAACAACCTTTGTTATTAATTTGTACTGTCACATGCTGCTTTGAATAAGACATATCAGCTACATCCCAAATTTCAGTGTTCCATAAAATCAGAGTTGTTCCAGCAAAAGAAGTAGTAACTTTAGGCAGAAAGTCCCATATACTAGGTATTAATTTTCCAAAAACCTTCAAATTCATCGCATTAATTTTATTCTCCACCAAACCAACCAAGGTTGGTTTGAATTTTGTCAACAGAGATAATACATCATGCATACATTGTGATGTAATAATTCCCCTGACATACCATGTCATAAGTGTCGTTTAATGATTGAATTTCTCCTAAGAGGTCTTTTAGGAGGAGCAATATGGGTGGCAACATTTTTCCCTTTCAAATGTTTCATATATTCACTATTTGTTGAAATACCAGCTGAAACATCATTCTGTTCTTCAGAAGCTGGTTCATCATTCAAGCTGTCAGCAATATGAATAATATCTTTAGGCGATATGTCATTTGGTAGCTCAACATCTAGAAATTCTAAGTTATCTGTATTATCATCTTTTACCTCAGTGGTATCATTTGTTTGGATATTAATGTCATCAATGATATTATTAGTAGTTGATGTTATATCCTCCTTCTGCTTAGGTTATCAAGGCCCGTACAGTCGATTTCCAACAACGGCCATCGAACTGCACTCACAGCGACCTTTTTTGAATTTGATTTGGACATAACTCCAAATCCAACCGTTAGATTTCAAATTTCTAATATTCATTGGAAAGCTCTTTTCGATACGAACCCAACGGTTCCGGTTTTAGGAGAATCCGACGGTCGGATCTCCCGCAATCTCCGTTTGAAATAAATGGTCGAAATTCATGAACTGCCGCGGCGCGGCGCGTTCTATTCAGGCCATTATATTATATATATAATATATATAATATATATTTCGTCGATTTCTATTTAAAACGAATTTTATAAATCGTTTTAAATTCATTTCTAAAACAATTCAACTTCTACATTCAATTTCAAATCGATTTGATTTCAATTCAACTCGAATTCATTTCTATTTTATTTAATTCGAATTCAAATTCGTTTCAATTCAATTCAAATTCAAATTCGTTTCAATTCAAATTGATTTCAATTTAATTTCGATTCGAATTCAATTAAATTTCAGTTCGTTTTCAATTCAACTTGAATTTGTTTTATATTCAATTCCATTCGAAGTCCTTTTATATTCAATTCACTTTCAATATATTCGATATTTTCACTTTCAATATATTCGATATTTTCACTTTCACTATATATGATATTTTCACTTTTCACTATATATATGGTGGGCCCATAACCCACATGTCCCAGGATCGAAACCTGGCTCTGATACCAACTGTGACGAGAAGGAATTTCGCTCGGTCCGAACCAGTCGCTAAACCGACCCAGACCGTTCGAAACGCCCTATCATTGAGAACACGACAAAATAGAACGCATATAAAAGAACATTTCAATGTATATTACAACAATGCATCAGATTACAAGAATATACAGAGTACAAATGAATATTACACAGAAATAAATATCAGAGGTTTTAAATTACATTTAAATACATAGCAGCGGAAAATAATACAATACACAACTAGAAGAGATATACGGATACAAAGCTTTCCGGATATCGTTCCAGCTGTAAACCAGGATCCTGTGAATATAAATCTGCAAAACCAAAACTACTAGCTGCCCGTGTCAAAATAGGGGCACCCAGAGTTTAGGTTAAAACAATAAACTCCAGGTCAGTCATGTGACTGGTGTGAGAACTAAAACAGTTAATCTTTATTTTTAAAGTTAGGTAAATCAAGGGACCACGCCGTATAACACGGAACAGGTTTCCTCCCAAGAATACCAGTGCATAAGACGAACAGCGCAATGCTAAATAGAGAAAAATGAAGATGTTATAAGACCCAGGTCCTATCATACAATGCAACGCAAGCCGGGGGATAGGGTTTTCCCTTATAACAACCAAAGAATGCTTGATACGTTTAAAACAGATTATTTGATACTATAATAAGTGCATAGTGTATAAAACAACTTCAAATCATAAGTATCAATCATAGGCGGCATGGGTACCATATATCATGTCGCCATATATAGGTTTACAAATAAAACCGCAAATGTCACGTATTTGGAAATTGGATTTCCGTCTATGAACCGAGGCAAAAGATAGTCCTCAACCGATTCGAGACTCTCTAGCCCGAGCCTCAGGAACAGCCGCAACTGCCCCATGGATCGTCAGGGCCGGTCCACCGATGTGGATTATAGTGCCTGAACAATACGTTTCCCCGCCCTTTGGGGCGTAAATGAGCCAACTAAATGACTCCATCGGTTCGAGAACGACCGATCAATCCGAGGCGCCTCGCAACAGCAACAACCACATAAGTCAAACTCGTCAGGGCGTGTAAAACCACTGACGCCACTTCTAACTAGAAAGAAACGCATGCCCTCCCTGAAGTCCTCTCCCGTTTTTGGTTCATACCGGGTGTGAAACTCGCGAAGTGAACGTTACACAAAGCTACGCCACAAAGGCCGTGCTTTGATCATCACCACAAGGCTTTGCTTTTCAACAGAAGCCTCGATCAATTACCCCTTAGGCATGCCACACAGGCAATTCACTCCATGCGTTTGATATCCATCAATATATAACCCCTGAGCTCGTACGTCTCAGAGAAGGGCGTTAAGCAAGAGAATAAATTCTCCGCCGCCAAACAGATATATATTTAATAGAAATCAACCACACAGACTAAAATCCGATGTCAGACACACAGTCCATTTACAAGTCCGTTCTGGGTCTGAACGAAACCACAGGCACCTAGTACCCCGCATATCCATCGATCTCCAAGTACGTCTGGACGATCACCAACTGTTTCCATCTTCTTGGGTGTACAGCCCAATCAAGATCATCAGTTATCACCCAAACGACGTGAAGACTTCTGGTCTTCGACCATCGTCTTCATCTTCGACTTATCGTCGTATCAGTTATTCAGAATGGGATAAACCCGGTCTTTCCGAATAACTCGCGTATATTTTAAATAAGTGTTACACAAACACAACATACGCCTCATTCCAATCCATTAGTCACTAACTTTCACATTCATAGGGAAAGGTTCCCATTAATTTTATCCAAGATAAATTCCTGGAATTTATTCTCTAATCTTCTTTTGAATTTCGATTCAACTAGTCGGAATTAGCGAACCTTGCCGAAGTAATCATTGGTTTTAATTTCCCAATCCCAACCTATTCATCCCATGAAGTAAAACTGGTAATACTTCATATCTAACACCACGGTGTTATCGGTAAATTCAATTACCATTTCACGTTCAAATCTAATTAAAGATTTAACTATCGCCTGGAGTAAAACTGGTGATACTCCATTCTCGATCTTTTCAATCTAATTAAAGATTCATTAAAACACCACTTAGTTTTAATCGTTAACTGGGTTAAAGAATCAGTGTCATTTAAAAACACGGTTCACGATAAACCCAAAGTCACATTCCATTAATTATCGGGTTAAAGAACAAGTGTTATTTAAAACACTGTTCACGATAAACCCAAAAATCAATACTAATTCAATTCCAATTAAATATCATTTAATTGGTACACTTCATTAAATCTAAATAAAAAGATTTAATCTTTTCTCAACTGGGTTCAAGAACAGTGTTAGTGAAGACACCATTCACGACAAACCCAAATCACATTTGATATTCAATATAAGGCTCTGGATAGAAAATATATCGGCTTATATTCAATATCAAATTCTACGATTAACAAATGTCGTATTGGAAATAACGATATAAATATATATCTTTCAAATTTCCATAACAAAATCTGTATAATCACGAATTCCAACATCGAAATATTCCGAAGACAATTTCGATTCAAATCCACTCCAATGCAATCATTGGAAATTCTGGTTATTTTTAAAAACCCTTTTCAAATTCGATTTATTTATTTAAAAATAAATAGAATTATATTTCTAGTTCAAAACTAGTTCAATTCGATAAAAACTATTTTTATCTTTTCAAATATGGAGTTTTTCATCCCAATTCTTTCTAAATCATTTCTTATGATTTTACACAAATTATTACTATTTTTAATAATTTTATCAAGGCCCGTATAGTCGATTTCCGTCAACGGTCATCGAACTGCACTTACAGCGACCTTTTTCAAATTTGATTTGGACATAATTCCAAATCCAACCGTTAGATTTCAAATTTCTAATATTCGTTAGAAAGCTCTTTTCGATACGAACCCAACGGTTCCTGTTTTAGGAGAATCCGACGGCCGGATCTCCCGTAATGTCCGTTTGAAATAAATGGTCGAAATTCACGAACTGCCGCGGCGCGGCGCGTTCTATTCAGGCCATTATATTATATATATAATATATATTTCGTCGATTTCTATTTAAAACGAATTATATAAATAGTTTTAAATTCGTTTCAAAAGCAATTTCAACTTCCATTTCAATTCAAATCAAAAATGAATTCTTTCCTTATAAATTCGTTTTAAAATTCATTTATATTCAATTCAAATTTCAATTCAATTTGAATTCATTTAAATTCGCTTTCAATTCAATTTGAATTCGTTTTCAATTCACTTTGAATTCGTTTTCAATTCACTTCATTTCGATATCGTTTTCAATTCAATTCATTTCGAAATCGTTTTCAATTCAATTCATTTCGAAATCGTTCTCAATTCAATTCATTTCGAAATCGTTCTCAATTCAATTCATTTCGAAATCGATAAAATCGATATAAATATCGTTCACGTCAAAATGGCGTCAAACTAATCAACACGGCTTCATAAATTTCTATTTTCAAATATTCTATTTCAAATATTTCTTTTTCAAAATAGTTGTTATTATCAAAATATTTCGTTCAACACATGACCAATCTCAATGGATGAGTACTGTCAACACATGAACCTTTATTTTATAATATTCTTTATTTTTCAAATTGGAATGAGGCCCAATCAATTACCATATAAAGTTAATTATATGGATTTTCATACATTACACACATATAATAGCATTGAAAAATAATCAACTATCAACCAAAGTGCACTACACTGTATAAGCATCAAATATAGATATCTAACGCTTATAACAGCCTGTCAATCGATCGATCGACATATTTAATCAATCAGGATGAGTGAACTTCAAATTTCATCCTAACACCCGTGTGGGGTTTCAAACAATCAAACAAATATTTTATTTGTGCAGTTGGGTGATGTGTAAAATTTATCGACCCAATCAATGTCCTTCAAATAGGTGTACATAAACAAACCGTCTGGTTTGTAAATGAATATTTTATCTTATTCACTTTCACGTTAAAAATTATATTTTTAACGACAAAACATTTTATTCCAACATATGAATTTCTATTCAGTTCATTCCTTAAATAAAATGATATTTTTATTTTTCTAACATATTTTAGAAAATTTCGGCGGCATAACGGCACGATACTAGAAACGGGACAAGGCCTAGCCTTATCCCCGGTCTAGTGAAGGCCCACGCCATTCACACATCAATCAAATCAATTCATTTCACCACACAATTCAATTTCAATCAAATAATCTAACTAATTTTTGCAACCAAACAAACAAGTCCATGGTCTGTGGACGATTGTGTCGGGTGCTACTAAGCACCGTCTGCATCCTAGTATATATATATATAACTAGAAAAGAAATAGAAGAGTGAGAAATTCTCACCGAAAGCTATCCAAACATCTTGACTCTTCTTTGATATAAATCTTCTTCGTTCTCGCCTTTTTGTTACCTTCGTTGTCCGCTTTCACTACCTATGTAAAAATCGAATTTTTACTTCGCTATTCCATATATAAAAATCATATTTTTACTCGATTAAAAATCTCGCCTTTTCATGATTAAAAATCTTTCCTTTACATAACCAAAAGTACGATATTTTTGTAATTTAAGATCTTAACTTTCTTAATTTATAAACCTTATTTTTTTAATCTTTTTCATCTTAAAAATCATATATTTTTTTTAAACAATATTTATTTATTTTCTAAACAGTACTAATTTTATATTATACTATGTTTTTATATTTTCAAAACTATGCCAATTTTTATTTGAAAAACAACGGTATTTTTATTTTAAAAACAAAGATATATTTAATTTTAAACCAAAGGTATATTTCATATTAAAACCATGCTATTTTATATATAAAAAAAAGTGATTTTATTACCAAAAACAATGTATAAAAACTCACTGCATATTCATTGCTGATCTTCACTGAATCGTTCTCGGCCTTCTTCCTACATCTCAATTTGCTCCAGCCCTAGGGTCTCGAATTGCCAATGCCTCGCTCCAGCTGCCTCCGATTCGAACGCACCATGCCAGAGAGCTCCACCGTCAGGCGCGGCGTATGGCTTGGTGGTCTAACTTGGCCCGAAATCGACCATGAACTTTCGACGTTTGAGAGAGAAATCCGACCCGTAGACATCACGAAATCGAACCAGGTCACTATGGATTGAAAGAGCTCGATTTGTATTTGGATTTTCGTTTTGATACGTGGCTTAATTCGTTGCGTTTCTCGCGAATTTGAGGGAGAAACCCTCGTTAAATTTCCATCGCCAGTTTTAAAGAGGGAGGCGCGATATTCGGGGTTGACCACTGAAATGAACTGTTGACCAATCGATTCTAGGGTTTAGGGAGACTATATAATTTATTTTAATATTATTAAATTCAAACATTACTCGTTTAAAGTTCTAACCTCCAAATCGAACCCAACGACTGTCGCCTCTAGCCAAATGCCCCCATCCCGGACACAATGGAATATGTTTCGTAGGCCATTTCGACTGTTACAGTCAGTTATTCTTCAAATTAAAGTATAAAACATTTAATTTTCAACTTTGAACGAATATTTTAATTTGTCGGGGCCACAAACCGATTCGAAAAATTCCAAAAAAATAAATCTGGCTATGTGGGGACGATACGGTCCCAACAAAACTGGTTTCGTCGAAATCCGAGGTCGTTTGCAAAATTCCCATTTTTAAGGGCCTGAATTCCATAGCGACTATTCAGAATTTTCAACTGGACATATCCTTTGATTCCCGCTATGAAATTTCGATTGGTCGGATTCGTTGGAAAGATATTATCGATTAGATCCTATCATTTTTGGTTTCACTAAAATCCGGATTGTTTTGCACCCGGTACATTCAATTGAAGTTTGAAATCGAATTATCGAACTACCGCGCCATTTTCAATTCTATTTATAATTATATATAAATATTTATATTCTAACGACGACGCGTATAATATATACGTTCGAATTATATTCAAAATAAATTTCTCGTCGATATTATTTAAAATAATTCATTTTAAATATTCAAAATTCGCTATAATTGCCAAAATAAAAATTTTAAACTGGCCCAGATTTTCCGGGTTATTACAGCATCCATATAGGATCTTTAGTGACATCATGAATCTCTGTTTTATGACCAAATCTTTTGCATTTATCACATCTTTGTGGCAAAAACTCATAGTCAACTAAAGTATCCTTTTTAGAACCAATATGTAGAGCTATAGGAATATTATCAGTTAACTTTGTTTTAAAATCCACACCTAACAATATTCGAGCATATTTAGTAGTTTTCTTATTTGTAGTGTTAAGATTAGTACAAATAGGTTCCCCAATATAGCTCGCAATCATAGAAATAGCATGTTTCGTCCACATTTCCATATCCAATTTATACAACTTAAGCTAGATCTAAACTCTGCTAGCATCAAACTTATCAAACATATATCCAGGAGTCCTTTTAAAAACCATTAATAGTTTACCAAAATAGAATTATGTCGATGATTTTAAAACCCTATCACAATCCATATTCTCTTTAAACTGAATAGTATAATGGAAGGTAGGTACAATATAGAAGTTAAAATTACCTCCAGGCTTCCACACTTTTTTGATAAACTCTCTCAGTTTAATAATCGAAAGCTTGAAGTCCACTAGATGCAACGCAATCGTATTTTGCCATGAATCAGCTAAACTATTAAAGACATTTTCGGGAATGAAGATCTGATTTGTCATTGGTCTAACATAATGAAGAGAAGTAATACTATTTAATCTAATGGATTTGGATTAACATCAATCGACTCTACTGGATTAGAATCTGGTGTATTATGAGAGGAAGATTGATTATCATTACGAAGTATTTTTGGCGGGCGATTTGAGGAAGACGATGTTTTGCCCCTCTAGTCCTCCATTTTAGGAAGATATATATATATATATATGCATATGTATATATATATGAGATATATATACAAGTACTTAGGCACATCCGTTGGACGTGTGCATAGACAATTGAAGCAAAGCTTGAATTTGTGCAGAAGTGGGTGGAAAAGTAAGAACAGTGGGAAAAAAGATATTTAAGCAACAGAAAGCATGGTCCAAGAAAAAAAAGAAAAAAACGGACAATATTTGTTCCACCAATAGTGTTTCACCATTTTATTAACATTCAAACTACATGAAGTCAAGCAAAATATATTGTTGTTTCTGAAATACAATAAATCTGTATTAACTTAAGAACATTAGTCCATAATACTGAACAATCGAGCAAACAGGACAAAATAACATCGAACAAAGTCACATAAGTATAAATTAAACTCATCTATGCTGTTAGAACATGTAAAATGCTTAGATAAGGCTATGTGATAGATTAGGAATCCCATGAACCAAAGTAGTTTCGACTCAAGCATCTTTAATAAGTCACTGGTATTTTTAGCCCACTTTGCTGGACATTAAAATTTATGCTATTAAAAAATATATTTTAATGATTAAATATTAAAAATAAAAGAATAATAAACTATTTAATTAATAAAACATAGTCGAAAACGAAAATTTGGACAATGAATGATGATTAGAAACAATGGTAGAATGAAAAAAAAACTTTAGGCTCTTTAATCTTGCTTCCAGAAGTAAGAGACGGTTTTGCCTGAATCATCCTTTTTATAATAATTAAAAAGTTACAATTGTCAACCCGTGTTGTATCGTCTTTTGACTGTAAGCTGAAATATAAAAAACTATTGCATGTATCATAGTGGAAGTTCACTTGCAACTCAAGCTAGTATGAGTTGACATTAATAAAATAAGAGAATTTGGGGATTATTTTGTTATGATCACCATAAACCATGTTTGGTGAGGGCTATCAAATTTTATGTAAACATCCACAGCTCATACATCAATATATTTACGAATCCCTTTAACGATGGTGAATAATATTTACAAAACTGAATTTTAAAAATTCTATCTGTCTGTATTTAATAGGATCTAATGTACTATTCTTATTTATATTGTCTGACATCCCGTTTTACAGTGATGGAGACATGAATAATTATACCATGGTATTGAAACTATAGTAGAATTTTGTAAGATGTGAAAAAATTAACAGTAAATATTGGAAAAAAACAGACTTATTTTCGTAAAGACAATTACTGGAACAATGAGTAATAAATACAGTGATGGAGAAACTCTCTAAAGGGCGACTACTTTTTTTCCCAACTGCATGTTACATTAGACAGCAAGGTATTCTTGGCATCTTACTTGCCAAATAGGAAATGTAGAAGACATGTAGGCATCTTTAGTAAAAAAAGAGCAGCTAGTTGATATATGGGTCGTAGCAATTAAAAAAGATAGGACGAAAACCGAGAACATAATTTAACCATAGTAGCCATTGACAAAAATCATAATATAAATGATACAATGGACTCCTTTAAAATAATGAAGCACTTGAGTAACATCGAGATAAACCATTGTAGCGTTAAATACGTATTTAACTGGTTACAAATTTGAAAATAAGATATTATGATTTGGAATTTGAAAATATTTGATGTCTCTTACACATACACACAATAGTTCTGCTTATAATAGAGAAAAAATAAGTCAATTTCCCTTAAAAAATCATAATTCTTATTGAACAACCATATATTTTAGTCAAACATGACCACATTTATTGATCAAGAACATAAAAAAAATTGACATTAGCGAAAAATTAAGCAACTGAAAATCGTTTTCTATTTTAAATATATTGATTTTAGTAAATAGGAGCAAAAGCTGCTTATTAATTGCACTCAAGAAGCAGTATTTAAGATATAGAGAAAAAAAGAACCAAATAATTCAGTTATTTTATAAATGGAAGTTGGATGAATTTGAAATACTAAAAAGCCCTCGTGTACATGGTTTATTCCAGATAATGGTTGTTGTGCTAAAAACAAAATAACACCACAAAACAAATAGATATACAGAAACATACATACAGATGCATGCATAAACTGGAAAAAATGATGTCTATCTATTATTTGCATAAATTCAAGTAATTTTGATCCACATTGTTATTATTTTAGAATCCAAAATCATCAGTAACGCAGTTATAAGATTTAATGCGTTCATGTCATGAAAAATATGTCATATAAGATGTACTATAGTCACAAAGGTCCAGGTACTTCTGGTCTATATCAGTTAAAAAGTATTTTGACCAAAGTTAATGGATAAGACAAAAAACCATATAAGAGAAAAGATGTGCTGGTGAAATTAAGACTTGATGACTTATGCTAGTGGGTGGCTTCGATGTATAGATTTTTGTTGTTGTTATCCTGTGAAACTATATCTCAGATTGGATTATTTATTGTAGGTAATTTAAAACGGTAATAAAATCTATCTTTATATATAATCCAAAAAGTGGGCACTCTCAAAATAATAAAATGCCAGTTAAGAATTTAGGTCATTTTCTTTCTTTGCTCCAACAAAAGTAAAATAACATAATCCAGTTATGCAGCAACCATCCTAGAGATTGAAGATAAGTCATGTTAGGCTTTCCTTGTGTTACTTTAGACATTTTATCATTATCGGTTGAATCATTATTGGTTTAAAAAAAGCTATAATTGAAATGTCATCCTCCTTGTGTTTACTTCGAATTGATACTGTAAAGCTCAATGACAACATCTTGTAAAGGCTGGGTCAACGTAAAGCTAATAAAAACCTTTACAACCTAAGTAGATTGCTCAGCCTCAAGCTCAAGAGATCAGAATATGATAAGCTTGTGTATGCTATAGATATAAGGAAAACCTTCTCCTCCATAGCTAATTCATCAAGTCAATCCTCACCAACGCCTTGCTTTCAGATAAACTGCCATTCAAGCAAACTACAATATGTAATTCATAACGCCCGAATAAGAAATGAACCGCTTACCCTCATATCATCGTATCGTCATAATAATATTGAGAACATGTAAATTAACTAATTGTATCCACACATGTGTTAAGTGATATTAATGGATAAGAATTATGAGACGACCCCAAACCCCGTACTGACGGTGGCAAGGGTAATCCTAGGAATATAACACATAAACAGATAATAGAATAATAGAAATAAATAAATACACCAGATAATGAACAATAGAATATACTGGATAAACGTAATCATCAGAGTTACACAGTATACGGGATCATACTTAATACAAATACAGTTCAGCTATACATATATGTCTACAACGGAAAACAAACAAAATATGTACAATAGGAGCTGAACAGCATAAAATAGATAAATGATAGAATCCATCTTCAGCTCCAGCTATCCAGATGAGCCTGCTAAACCTAAATACAAGACTGCCTGTGTAGAAAAAGGAGGCACCCGAGTTTGCAAGTGAAACAAACTACGAGTCAGTCATGGGACTGGTATGAGAAATCTACTTAACACATTTCAAATATGGCTAATCACTGGACCACGCCACTTTCGTGGAACGGGTTTACTCCATTGGATTGCCAGTACTTTAAAACAAATCATTCTTTTAAACAACGCAATGCTTTTTATAAAAATGAAGCCATTATAAGACTCAGTTCCCATCACACAATGCAACGCAAACCGGAGGATAGAGTTTTACCTTATAATGGCCAAAATATGCTTGATACGAATAAAACAAAAGCATTTGATATTATTACTAGTGTTTATAGGTTTCGAAAACAATTTCAAATCATAACTATCAATCATAGACAACATGGGTACCATATATCATGTCGCCATATGTATATACAATCAAAACCGCACAGTCACGTATTTGGAAATTGGATTTCAGCCATGAACCAAGGCAACAGATAGTCCTTACCGAATTCGAGACGCCCTAGCCCGTGTCTCAGGCACAGCCGCAACCGTACCTTGGATCGTCAGGGCCGGTCCACACAGAGTGGATTATAATGCCTGAACAATGCGTTTCCCCGCGCTATGCGGCGTCAATGAGCCAACGAATGACTCCATCGGACCCGGATCGTCCGATCTAACCGAGGCACCTCGCAACAGTAACAACCACATAAGTCAAACTCGTCAGGGCATGTAAAACCACCGACGCCATTTCTAGCTAGAAAGAAACGCACGTCCCCCCTGAGGTCCTCTCCCGTTTCTGGTTCATACAGGAATGTGAGGCTCTCGAATTCACGTTATACACAAAGCTACGCCACACAGGCGGTGCTTTGATCATCACCACAAGACTTTGCTTTTCAACAGAAGCCTTGATCACTGCATCTTAACATGCCACACAGGCAATTCACACCATGCAACTGATGGCTATCAATCTCACAGAATAAATTCAAATGTCAGACACATCGTCCATTTGCAAGTCCGTTCTGGGTCTGAACGAAACCGGAGGCACTATACACCTCGCAAACCCATCGATCTCCACATACGTCTGGACGATCACCACTCATTATCCATATTTCGGGATGCCTCCCAATCAGGACATCAGTTACCATCCAAACGAGGTGAAGATCTCTGGTCTTCGACCACCGTCTTCATCTTCAATTTCTTATCGTCGATTCAATTATTCAGAATGGGATAAACCCGGTCTTTTTGAGCAACTCGCGTATATAATAAACTAAGTGCTACACAAAAACTACATACGCATCATTTCAATTCATTAGTCACTAACCGTCAATCAGTAAGAGAATGATTTTCCAAATATTAACCCCGAAGGCCGAAACCAACATCAGATCAAAATCCAGGAAACCATTCGACTTAGCTAACCTTCAGTTAATTTCTAAATTTCACATCCATATCGTTTATAATATTTTATAATGATTTGTCGCTATTTTTATTTATTTTAAAATAGCTAATTTATTAAAACGACGCTTCGGCCATAACGCGGCCGTGGCGCTGTTTTTCTTTAGATTTGATTTACGCATATATGAAAATCTAACCATTGGATCTTCACAAAATTTATATCGTTAGAAAGATCTTTTCAAAACGAATCCAACGGTTCCGGTTTTAGGAAAATCCGACGGTCGGATCTCCCGGTATAATTGTTTGAAGTTTCGATTTCAAAATACGAACTGCAGCGTCGTTATTCGATTAAATATAATTATATATATATATATAAATATAATCGATTCTGGCGCTGTTTTTCTTCAGATTTGATTTAAACATTCCAGACAATCCAACTGTTGGATCCTTACACAGTTGGTGCCGTTGGAAAGATATTTCCAAAGCGAACCCAACGGTTTCGGTTTCGGGAAAATCCGATGGTCGGATCTCCTGCACTAATCGTTTCAAATCGTGGTTTCAAAATACGAACTGCAGCTTCGTTATTCGATATATTTTAATTCTATTTATATATATATATATATCGATTCTTCGATTTCAAAGCTATATTATTTTCATACATTTGATAAAAATGATATTTTTTATCCAACAAACATTCACTTCGACACTTCACTATTTTCAACAACTCATGTGTACAGTAAAAATGTGATTTTTATTGTAAAACAATTCATTTCAAAACACGATTATTTTATATAGTTCATATTGATGATAAAAATAGGATATTTATTATAAAACAATTTATTTCAAAACGAGATTATTTTATATAGTTCATATTGATGATAAAAATAGGATTTTTATTATGAAACAATTTCTTCAAAATATGAATACCATTCAACACATGAATTTCAATTCAACGAATGAATTTCGATTCAACACATGAAGGTTTTCTATAGTTTATATATATATAGATAAAAAGGTGATTTTTATATTTAGAACACGAATACCATTCAACACATGAATTTCAGTTCAACGAATGAATTTCGATTCAACACATGAAGGTTTTCTATAGTTTATATGTATAGATAAAAAGGTGATTTTTATATTTAAAACACGAATACCATTCAACACATGAATTTCTATTCAACGAATGAATTTCAATTCAACACATGAAGGTTTTCTACAGTTTATATATATAGATAAAAAGGTGATTTTTATTGCAAAACATGAATGTCGTTAAATAGATGAATTTCCATTTAACACACGAATATAGTTTCAACACATGAAAATAATTCTAACACATGAATATTATTCAAAATTTCGGCAGCATAATGGCAGGGTAGTTAAAACCGGGACCGTCCCTAGTACGGCTCCTCGCTCTACCTTAAAGCCTCGCAGCTTTTGACAATGGGGAATCATGCATCTAGTTCGCACGCAGGCGGCATGTATATTTTTTTTCATTTCCACAAACTAATCCTATGTGGTTTCAACCAAATATTTCTCAACCACAAACGGGTAATTTTCAACCACAACCAATCAATTTCAACCACAAACAATTCTAATCAACCATTCGTAATCAACCAATAAATATCGTCCATGGTTTATGGGCGTGTGTGTATATATATATATAAGCATTTCACTTCTATTTCAACACATATATAAATTTTACAACGCATATATAACTTATACATCGAACGTACAACTTATACAACGCTTATACAAGAGGTGTACAACGCTTATATAACTCATACATCGACTATATAATTAATATATCGTCGTTTTCCATATCGTTTGTAAATTAGAAATCTCACATTGGGTTCCACTCCACCAAAAATAGCAGAAGGCTCAGAAAAATATGCGGTCTCTTCTAGAATGTAGAAGACGTCCATACGAGTCCACTGTCTCTTGTTTCACTGAATTTCGTCAAGAAACGAAAAAGATACGATTTTTAGAAGTTCGCTACGCTTTTAAATGTTAAAATCAGTTTAAAATTATCATAGCCGTACCTTCACAGTTTGGTTCGAAACTAGGTTTTCGATTTTCGCGAAATCCGTGTAGCTATATGACGATCGGCCTTCGCAGCGTCGAAGGGCTAGGAGAGGCGCCCAGATCGACCTTGGTGGGGCCCCACTCGGTGGCAGGAAGAACTCGCGGCGGCGCTCTGAACGTCGAAAGTTTGGGGGCTTCAATCTTGAGAAATACACAACGAAAAAATCCAAACTATATATGGATTTGAAGGTGGTGAGGAGCACTACAAAATTCTCCAAAGGGGCATGGGTTTTTATTGAGCGGATTAGAAGAAATCGAGGAGAGAAGGGAGGAAGGGGGTTCCGCCGTGCGATTTGAACTGTCGGGGGGAGAGAGTAAATATCTGGCCAATGAGGAATTTTATTTTATTTTATAATTTTCTTTTTTCTCAAAAATACCCCTCTTCACATACTAACACCAATCCAAACCCAATGACTATCGTCCCTAGCATTTTACCCCCATTTCGAACACAATGGGATATGTTTCGTTGGCCCATTCGAATGTTTCAGTCAGTTTTCCTTCAATTTAAAATATATAACATTCAATATTCAATTTGAACGTACATTTCAATTTGCCAGGGCCACAAACTGATTCGAAAAATTCCAGAAAAATAAATCTGACTATGTTTTGACGATACGATCCCAACAAAACTAGTTTCGTCGAATTCTGAGACGGTTTGCAAAATGACCTTTTTCTGGTCGATTCAATTTAGTGTACTTTTGGCACATGTCCTTATTAAGTCTCAAAATTAGGCTCACATCCGGTCATAAACTTATTGTAAATTTAGTCCCTATTTTTCGAAAATTCATAAAAAAAAATATAAAAAAATATTAAAAAATCACGATAATTCGTATTTAAATTAAACATGTACTCGCCCAAAAATTCAGATCATAATAAAATCAAAACATGCATCAAAATCAAAAAAATACAGAAAACAACGAAAAATGCAGTAATTTGCATCAAATCATGCACATATTTTGAATACTTGCATTCATCTGTGCAAGTATTTCTCTGCTATATTTTTACATGCAATACTTGCATACATGTGTGCAAGTATTTAAAATAGTTGCATACATGTTTGCAAGTTTCTGCACACATTTTATTTTCACATGTAAATACTTGCATACATGTGTGCAAGTATTTCAAATAGTTGCACACATGTATGCAAGTTTCTGCATACATTTTCAACTAAAACAGCTTCAGAAATACTTGCATACATGTATGCAACTATTGGCAAAAGTTGCATACATGTATGCAACTATTTGCAAGTTTTAAATTCACACCACTTCCCTGTAATGTTTTCTCTGTAAACCCGCCCCCTTTTTTAGCTGCCGCTTGGAATCTTCCGCCTGCCACTTTCCATACCTCCGCCTCTTTCGTTTTCTGTCCAAATTTTCAGGCGCTATCACTTAAAAAAAAAATTCTAAAATCTATAAATATTCTCGGAAGTCCACAGAAATTAAAAAAAAAAAGTTGCATAAATGTATGCAACTTTTACTAATAGTTGCATACATTTATGCAACTATTCGAATACACATGCATATATTTATGCACGCCTGTTTGAAAAATTGCATACATGTATGCAGTTTTTCTATATAACTGCATACATGTGTGCATATATGTCAAAATATATGCAAACGTGAATAAGTTGCACGTAGGTATGCAGTTTTTAAATAAATGCATCAGCAGATGCATGTTTTAACAATATGTGCATACATGTATGCATTTATACAGCAGTTTTGACGCAGATTTGAAATAAATGCATACATGTATGCAACTAATCGATTTATATGCATGTTTTGATGCAATTTACTGCATTTCGTTGATTTTCTGTATTTCATGATTTTGACGTTATTTTTAATGTTTTTTTGATCTGATTTTTTTCACGATTAATAGTTTTAATTAAATACGAATTTACATGGTTTTTTAAATTTTTTTATTTTTTTGATGAATTTTCAAAAAATAGGGACTAAATTTACAATAAGTTTATGACCGGGGGTGAGCCTAATTAAGTTTCATTTTAGGGATGTGTGCCTAATATTCACTTCAATTTAACTATAATTGACCAAAACACATTTTCCTTTGCCACGCTCACATACTAGCTTCAAAAATTCTGAAATTTGAAACCTAGTAATAACTTCACATCCCAGATCCAACAAAATTGGTTTCGTCGAATTCTGAGGTCGTTTGCAAAATGGCCATTTTCACGGGCTATATAATTTCTACAGCGACCTTTCTGAAAATTCATTTGTCCATAACTTTTGCTTCCTACTATAAAACTTCGATTTTTCAGATTCGTTAGAAAGATATTCACTAACAGATTTAAATATTTTTGGTTTCACTCAAATCCTATTTGTTTTGCACCTGGTACAGTCAGACAATGTTTGAATTCAATTTTTGAAACTGCAGCGCCATTTCAGTCCTTGTTTATAATTAGAATTAATTATATTCCTTTTCAATTGTTGATTCAAACTCAGTTTTCATCTTTATTATTTAAAATATTTATTTTAAATCCACTATTTTTGCCAATTTAAAAATTTTAAATTGGTTCAGATTTTCCGGTTTGTTGCAAATTAGCATCATTTAATAGTTGTTATTGAAATAATATGATTATATAATGTGTGGAGAATAGAAGGATATATTTATCACAATTCAGAAATGCTGCAAGAATCAAAACCCAACAATTTTATACATTCTTGAATTATTCAACAAAAAAATTCACATAAGTCTGAAACAATTATCGAACAAAAATGAGAATAAGACAACGTAGATCATTTTTATGTAAAAATAATGAAATCCTTGAGGAAACCGAATCAAATCCACAGTTGCCAATAAATTTTAGGGTAAAAAAATTATCTGAAATAAACTGAAATGTAAAAAGAAATAAACGAAAAAAATTAATATCTTTAATAACTGTTTTGCATCATTTAACACATGGAAGAAACATAAGTACATCTTCTGTATAGAATACGAAAGAACAATTTTGAATGAATTTTAAGGTAAAAAAATCATTTGATAAAAAACTGAAATGCAAAACGATATAAACCAAAGATTTAAATTTTTTTTAACAACCTTTTTGCGTTATTCGAGCCAATCTAGAGAATATCAGCAGAACAAAAACATAAGAAACCAGGGAAGATTCGCTTGGAATAAGAAAATACATGCAACAAAAAGAAACAAAATTGGAAGATTCGCTATAAAGTTGCTTTCTGGAAAAAGGAAGAAACTATAAAGGAAAGTACAGATTTGTAAACAAAATCAGATCAAAACTGAGTGGAAATCAAACAAATGGAATGAAATGTGACAAAATTAAAAATTGGTAGTAAGTAACATTATGAATTGACTAACTTCAGTAGAAGCAATAAATTCCCCTTTTGAGATTGCTTCAGCTAAATGACTGAAAACTCAAATATGCTTGAAATTCAGTACACTACATTTTCATAAGAGTAAAAATAAATGTAAACGTGACCATACCTGAGATGAGATATTAAAAAACTAAACTATTTAATAAATAAAAAAACAATGAGTGTGAAAGAATTAAATTAAGGGAAATAAATTAATATTGAAATATAAACACTTCCTTTAATTGACAATGCGAGACAAACATGACATTTAAAGAGAAACACTGAAAATAACGTTGAAGAATGGAAATAGCAATCTAATTCTAGAATAAGAACACACATAAACATATTTAATATGGATATATTTAGGCATAATATAAAATTATAATAATAGTGCTCAAAATAAACACGCGTCATAAATGGTATAAAACAACCAAATAAAAGGAAGTTTGAATAGTGCTACTAAACAATATTAACAAACTAAACCATTTAACGAATACAAAAACAATTGTGTGTGAAAGAATTAAATTAAGTAATGGAAAGAAACTAATATTGAAATAGAAACACTTCCTTTAATGCACAGTGCAGGACAGAAATGACATTTAAAAAGAAAGATTGAAAATAAGTTTGAAGAATGGAAATAGCAAACTAATTCTAGAATGAGAGCACACATAAACATATTTAATATGAATATATCTAATATGGCTTTCATTACTACTTGGGCATGACTTGTACCGAATCCTTTCCAAAGTAACATATGTGATTCTTTAGTAAAATAGTTGCTCCAAGAGTTGCCAAAAGTACAACAGTCATGGTTTTCTTTTGATAACGTGATACTCTAAATATCTATTAATATTTAGTCATTCTTGGCATAAAAAATAGGCTACATACATTTCATTTACTTCTGTATATTAAAGTTGATACAATTTAAGTTCCTTGTTTTCTTATGTTATGTCTATTTTGATTTTTCACCTACTATTTTAAATCCATTAACTAATAACATTTTTCCACGTATCAAAGTCCATTACCATTGTTTTCAAATAATACAAATACACATAATTTCAATCAACATGATGTCAAGGAAATAAATCTAGAATCGGCAACAAATATCAGTTTAATAATTATACATTAACGATAAAGGAAAAGTAATTATATTATATACGAATGCTTAATAAGCTATTGTCTTTCTAAAACTAGATAATGAGAACTTTAAATAATAATTTATCCTTCAAAAGTGTGTTAACTATTTGGGAAGATTTCAGTACGGAATTAATACATATGCAACATACACTACTCTAAACATATGATCCATAATTATATGAAGACTATAGCAAAATGTAATTCAAAAAAATGCAAAATAAGCAATCTACCACATTGGGAAAAAAATATTGCTCTAAAAGTAATTATGAAAAAAGTAGTAAAGGAATTATTCATGCCTAGAATAGATGTCAATCACTTATTTCTTGCTTGGAAAAGATTCAAAATATGCCAAATTAGCATATGATTATTAGCACTCTATATATACATACACATGAAAGGAAAATCCTATTGTGGTAAAATAATTTAGAAGATAAAATTTAGGTTATTTTATAACCTAGCCACTATGAAACATCATTCATATACAATTTACATTTTGGTATAAAATAGTCGGACATGCATTAATGAAAATAAATATGAACTTATTTCATCAATTGTAAAATATAATTCTATACGTGGAAAAAAAATACTACTTAAAACTAAACTGAGTTCTCAAACTACATTTATAATTTAGTGTTGTTTGTAAGGAATAAGAAGAGATATATAGAATAGAAGAAAAATAGATTAACATTCAAATGTATATCGCTGAACCTTAGAAGAATTATTGATATCTCCTAAGAAAATAAAAATATCTTAACCGTTGTATTTAATAGTAGTGCCCTTTTTACCTAAATGGGCACCTATTTATTATACAACACAACGCAAGGGTATAAAGAACCTAATATTTATACCCTAGCCATTATGAAACATCGTTCACATACAATTTACATTTTGGTATAAAATAGTCGGACGTGTATTAATGAAAATAAATATGAACTCAATCCGTCAATTGTAAAATATAATTGTATACGTGGAAAAAATAGTGCTTAAAACTAAACTGAGTTCTCAAACTACATTTAGAATTTAGTGTTGCTTGTAAGGAATAAGAAGAGATAGATAGAATAGAAGAAAAATAGATTAACATTCAAATGTATATCGTTGAACCTTAGAAGCATTATTGATATCTCATAAGAAAACAAAAAGATCTCAACAATTGTATTTAATAGTAGTGCCCTTTTTATCTAAATAGGCATCTATTTATTTTACAACACAATGCAAGGGTATAAAGAATCTAATACTTACAAATGAGGGAAATTTAAAAAAATGTTTTCAACTTGTTAACTTAAGAACTCCTAGCTAATAAAAATATGCACTGAACATGATACAATTGTCAAACTATTAAATGTTATGCATAAATGGATAAATATAATTCAATATCCATGTCCGAAGCATTCAATAATTTGCAAAAGTGTGAAATAACATATATGAAAACAAATAACATAAAGAAACTGATCTGAAATCAATCAATCATCTTGATGAAAAAAATTTGAACAGAGGTGGCTTTTTCAATCCAACCATCAAATTCTAGTAACGTCCTTATATTAATACTTATATATATATATATATATATATATATATATATATTATGTTAACTTAAATTTGTAGAAAAATAGCAAGTCCAAAGGTAAATGAAAGGTTCCCAAAATAGGCTATGTTATCCAAAAACTATGTGTAGACCATACCACTCGGGATAAGCATTTCAATGATGACAACGGAAAATAAGTGTAACACCCCACTCCCGCTATGATCACTCACTAAGGGAATGCCATAGCATCGGTGGAGTATTTTAGTGAATATAGAACAGAAAAATTACAACAAGACAGATATAAATAGTACTTGAAATTTTAAAACATCATCTCATAACAGCGGAAGTAAAACATGTCTGGTTACATCATAAAACCACAATAAAGGTCAAGTACAATATCCATCAAAATAAAGAAGTACATAATCCCACTCTCATACAATAGCCAAACAAAAGAAAAGATAACTGGATAACTGGAGCTTTACATCTATCCAAGCTCCTAAAGACTGGAACAGCAATCCGATCAAGCTCCACTACTGCTAGGATCCACCGTAGGACCTGAGGGTTGGGAAAAAGATAAAAACAACAGGGTCAGACATAAGTCTGAGCGAGTCCTATAACTTTAACAATACAATCGTTAAAGTAACCAGAGAAGACATAAACTGATATACGGTAACATATAGGGATGAATGGCTACCCTAAGCAGTCAACTAAACGAAGATAAAGGATAAAGACGCATCTACCCTCCCTAAGGTAAATTACTAAACTGCACCACACCAGTCGTTCCTAACTTAAAGGTTGATCCCACCCAAGGACTTATAAAATTTACTAATTAGTACCTGCGTACCCCTAGGTGACCAAGTAGGCGCCACGGGGCCCTACAATCCACTAGGTGTACACACTACTTCCCATTCGATCGGCTCCCTAACGTAGATACCCGTGCTGGCCCCACCGTGGGATGTATCATTCCCCAATGTGGCAACCTGATGAAACTAAAGGTGCACGGCTTATATCTACTCGATGCAACAACGGCTTACCTACCAGCCCGGGCCCACTCACGCATATGAAGCCCGTTGGACTTGCGTTGCCACCGCTAACCCGTTTGCCTCTTACAGTCAAGCCCAGTATGCGTGTCCCGTCCTCGACATGGGTCGAGCCCACAAAGATACGTATGGGTTACTGGTTGAAATGGGCCTCCACAAGCTACCCACCTAAGCTTGTCCCTTTTTCTAGTATATCCCACTTAACCCTTTAATCATGTTTTAATTACATGTTCTATTTTGGTTAAGTATTCTAATCGTATTTTCTATTGCCACCCAAGGCAACCACTAGATTTTCTCATGCCACCCGAGGCACCCACTTAACCCCTCATGTCCCTCTACATGCTAATGTGGTTAAGTGTTTCTTAATTAATTAATTAAGAACGTAACCTTTGTAAAGACCTCTCACATTAGACTGTCTTTTATGACCGCTGGTTAAGCCGGTTGGGTCCGGGCAGCCTTATGTCATAACAGAGTCTAACCTCGTGTCTTTACATTAATTACGTATTTAGTTTGTGCCTAAGACCTCTCACATTGGGCTAACATTTGTAGCAACTGGTTAAGCCGGTTGGGTCCGGGCAGTTTTACGCTACAACTGAGTCCAACCTCGTGTCTTAGTCAATTAATTACACCTAATTAATCACCCTCATAATTTTATATTAATTATCCCTAATTAGTCAAGTTTTCTTAACATGGGTAGACCTAACTTAATAGGTAAATTCCCATGGGGTAGACCTAACTCAATAGGTAAATTCCCAACACATAGTATGGGTACACCTAACCAAATAGGCAAATTCCCATACTATGTTTATTTATTTTGTGTTATGCATAATTATATTAATTTCACACAATCTTATTAACTTATGCATTTAATTACCCCATCGTTCCCACGTAATTTCGTTCATGATATAACACATATAAAAGGTGTCAACTTGCATATGAATGAACATGTTTCAAAGGTGCCATCTTGCATATTAACAAACACATAACTTGCATATGAACTTGCATAACATGTCACATAACTTGCATATAATATGTCACATAACTTACATATTCATTTTGCATAACAAACTTGCATATTAGCTTATAGACTTGCATAATGTGTCATCATGAACTTGCATATTAATAAACATGTAACTTGCATATTTACATACATGTAACTCGCATATTAACAAACATGTAACTTGCATATAAAGAAACATGTAACTTGCATATTTACATACATGTAACTTGCATATTAACAAACATGTAACTTGCATATTAACAAACATGTAACTTGCATATTTACATACATGTAACTTGCATATTAACAAACATGTAACTTGCATATTAACAAACATGTAACTTGCATAGCATATTACCATGAACTTGCATAACATGCATATGATTACATAGCCCACAACTTGCATATTTAGCATCATGCAAACATAACATACATCATATTAAACTTGCATAAGCTTACATACTCAACATGCATAAACATAAGATTAATGCTAACATCATATCATATGATTCAAAGCTCATTAACCCACATACAAAACCATAAATCTCATCACATCTCATCTAATTAGTTTACCAAAAGATCATCAAAGTGATAGAAACTCACAACTAGCAACTTTGAACACCAAATGAAGAAGATTAAGATGCTAAGAAGGGATTAGAAGTTGATTAGAGAGTGATTAGTATGCAACCCTCTTCATAAAATTAGTGGAGGCCATGAGAGCTAGCATTTTGCCATAGTTTAGTCACTAGGTTTAATTATGAATGAATTAGGGTAGGTTAGGGTCTTATTTATAGATTAGGCAAGTGTTTTAGGCCATAGGATTAACCCTAGATTCAATCCAAGCCATCAAAGCATGTCTTGGGGAAGAAGTCAAGTGTAGGAACCATCTAGGGCCTTTAGATTAAAGATGGACCATGAGAACCATTCAAATGCAAAATCTGCACTTGAGCGAATCGGCCCACGGGTTGACAGCCAAACACCCTGGATTAACCCCTAGTCGACCCAGCGGGCTCGGGTCGACTTCAAAAATCGGCCGGTTCGGTTATTCCCCTCTCCCAATTCGCTGTTTTGAGCATTTTTGCATATTTATTTATTAAATTTTCAATTATATATATATATATATATATATATCAATATATATATATATATATATCTACACAACCCATTTCACTTAATTAAGTATACTTTAATTTGGGAATTTTCGTGAAACTTCGCGAGGCCATATCTTGGTCATACGGACTCCGATTTTCGAAAACTCGGACTCTATTTCGCGTATTTTTCCGAGACGAACACAATGGCATAGCCCGTTTCCCTTGATTCCCATTTTAGAATTAAATTCTGCCTCGATTTATGTTATTACAGGTTATTGAAAATACGGGTTGTTACATTCTCCCCTCCTTAAAGGATTTCGTCCCCGAAATCTTCAAGTTAGGAAGAACGTATCCTACCATCCAATCATCCATCTACTCAAAGCATCATCCACGAGCAATCATTGTCCTTACAAGATTCTAAATGCTGGATGGATATATGCAAAAGTGTGTGTATATGTACTTACCTAATGCGAAAATCAGGCGGTTACTGATACAGTAAACCTCCTTAATGCAAACCATGATAGTGCCATGCATCCAATATGTATGCGAAACCCTATTGACACATACAAATTTCTACATGCGTGCACAACCATACACAAAAATGCATCATCCATATGATAACACAGCCATGGTACATCCATCAATCTAACTACCACATCCATTTATGCAATATGCAACATGAAGTGACTGAGCCGATCTAGTGCCTAATGTGTGTGTATATGCATCCACGAGCAACCACTAGCAAACAATTGCATCCATATGCATCCATCAACCATAACATGTTTCAAACACATGTCTCAACCATAGGTTTTACCCTATCTAAAGGTCATAGGTATTAGCGAGAGGATATACTAAAGATAAGATAAGTACTAGACAAGCAATAAAGGAGAAGTTAAAAGACATACTTTCAAAAAGAAATGGATACAAAGAACGCATCTTTGCTTCCGTCTCCCAAGTAGCATTGCTTTCGTCATCTCCCCATTGCACTTTAACTAGCTGAACTTCTCTGTTCCTCAACTTCCTAGTTTCTGACCCAAGGATGCGAGTAGGAGCTCGTCGAATCGTCGCATCACGCTCTACCTCTACATCTCTAAGCAAGCTCGGCTCTACCACCTCCGCGGTCTCATGTAAGCACTTCCTCAAATGTGATACATGGAATACATCATGAACACCACTAAGTCTGTCGGGCAACTCCACCCTATATGCCATCCGTCCAATCCTTTCCTTAATAGGAAACGGCCCAACAAATCTCGGTGCTAACTTCCCTACGGACCCAAAGCGAACAACATTTCTCAATGGAGATACTTTGACAAAAACCATGTCCCCAACCTCAAACTCAAGATCCGTCCTTCTCCGATCCGCATAAGATTTCTGTCTATCTTGCGCTGCTTTCATCCTTTTTCGAATTAAATCAATCTTCTCTGAGGTCTCTCTAACCATATCCGGCCCAAGCAAGATCTTATCCGTAGATTCCCACCAACATGTAGGAGATCGACAAGGCCTTCCATAAAGAGCTTCGAAAGGAGCCATACCAATACTGGACTGAAAGCTGTTATTATATGCGAACTCCACCAAAGGAAGATGTTCTTCCCATGTACCTCCAAAATCCAAGATACAAAGCCTCAAAAGATCTTCTAAGATACGGTTCACCCTCTCGGTCTGACCGTCCGTCTGAGGATGATATGCGGTGCTCAAACACAACTGAGTCCCTACCGCCTCTTGCAAACTTCTCCAAAACTCACTAGTGAAAATAGGATCTCGATCACTCACAATGCTGGATGGTACGCCATGCAATCTAATAATCTCTCTAACATAGACTGAAGCAAGCCATGGAGCGGTCCTCTTACTCTTTACGGGTATAAAATGGGCACTCTTGGTAAGTCTGTCTACCACAACCCAAATTCCCGTATTGCCCTTCCTCGATCTCGGTAACCCGTCGATGAAATCCATCGAGACACTATCCCACTTCCACTGTGGAACTTCCAATGGGTGTAGCAACCCACCGGGTTTCCTTTGCTCCACTTTAACTTGTTGGCACACTAAGCATCTAGCCACATACTCGGCCACATCTTTCTTCATACCGGCCCAAAAGAAAACTCTCTTCATGTCTTGGTACATTTTGTCTCCACCGGGATGAATAGTCATTCTTGAACGATGTGCATCATCCAAAATAGCCTTCTTCAAACCCTCATCTTGCGGTACACAAAGTCTACCGTCTCTATGCAACCATCCCTTATCATCTATGGTGTATCTACCCAAATGGCTGGACGACTCCCCTCTTATAAGCTTCTCTACCAACACAACCAACTGTGGGTCGTCTCGCTGAGCCTCGCCAATCCGTCTCAAAAGAGTAGGTCTAACCTCCAAGGATGCCAACAAACCAGGTACAAAATCAACAGAAGGTCTGAAGTCAAACAAAGAAAGAAACTCCAAGCTTCGTCGTTCCACGAACAATGGACTCAAAGATAGCCTTTTTCTACTTAAGGCGTCTGCCACCACGTTACCCTTACCAGGGGTATACGCTATCTCGAAATCATAGGATGCTAAGAACTCCATCCACCTTTGCTGTCTTAAGTTTAAATCCTTCTGAGAGAATAAGTACTTCAATGATTTATGGTCGGTGAACAACTCGAATCTCTCACCAAGAAGATAATGGCGCCAAGACTTAAGTGCGAAAACAATCGCGGCCAACTCTAGATCATGGGTAGGGTAATTCTTCTCATGCACTCTCAATTGTCTCCCTCCATAGGCTATTACCCTTCCCTCCTGCATCAAGACTGCGCCTAATCCTGTTCCACAAGCATCGGTATAAACAACAAACGGCTTACTCCCATCCGGGAGCACTAAAACTGGAGCGGTGGTCAAAGCTCTCTTTAACCGTCGGAAAGCATCATCACAATCTACATCCCACGAGAAAACCAGATTCTTTTTCGTCAAGCGGGTTAATGGGGCTGATATCTTCGCGAAGTCTTTGATGAACTTCCTATAATATCCTGCCAACCCCAAGAAACTTCTTACCTCGGTAGCATTTCTAGGAACTTTCCAATCCTGGATAGATACTATCTTTGCGGGATCCACAGCTATCCCTTCCTTAGAGACCACATGCCCTAAGAATCGCACTTCTCTTCTCCAAAAATGGCATTTAGAGAATTTAGCTTTAAGACTATGCGCTCGAAGAGTCTCCAACACTTCCTTGAGATGTAAGGCATGCTCTTCTTCATTCTTGGAAAAGACCAAGATGTCATCCACAAAAACTACTACAGACTTATTCAGATACTCTCTGAACACTCTACTCATGAGATCAACAAAGTATGCGGGGGCGTTTGTCAACCCAAATGGCATCACTAGCCACTCATAAAAACCATCCGGAGTCCGGAAAGCAGTCTTCTCTATACTGTCCTCCGCCACTCTTAACTGATGAAACCCTGTAGCTAAGTCCATCTGCGAAAATACTGACGCGCCAACCAACTGATCAAAGAGATCATCTATCCTCGGTAATGGGTGTCTATTCTTCTTCGTGAGCTTATTAAGTTCCCTATAATCCACACAAAGTCTGAGGGACCCATCCGCCTTCGTGGCAAACACTACTGGAGCTCCCCACTCCGATATACTTCGCCTTATGAACCCCTTCTCAAGCAACTCCCCTACTTGCTTATGAAGTTCTCTTCTCTCACGAGGAGCCATGTGGCGTACTGGCAAAGACACTGGTTTGGCATTATCCACCAAATAAATTCGGAAATCTATCTCCCGCTTCGGAGGCAAACCCTTTACTTCTTCAAACACATCCGGATATTCCCGGACTACTCTGACAGAACACAAACTTTCGACCGAAGCATCGAGCGATTCAAGATAACTTAGCAAAACAGATTCCATGGGATTGCAAGAGATCTCGAGAGTGTTACCCAAGCGGGTCATGAGCCTGACAACTCTCCTTTCGCAATCAAGAACGGCACCATTACTGGATAACCAGTCCATGCCCAAGATCAACCCATAGCCCGTGAAGCCCAATACAAAAGCATCACATCTAAACTCAACGCTAAGTATAGAAATCTTCAAACCCAAACATATCATAGACAGATATATGGAGCCCCCAATTGGGTTTGAGACAACCAAGGGATCATCAACTAGACTGGTGTCTAAGTGCAGTGACTCAACTAACGATGATGAGATAAAAGAATGCGATGCGCCAGAGTCAAACAAAGTACGAACTGGATGATCAAACAGAAAAACCAGACTTTCAACGGAAATAGTTCTACCTCTCTGCTGAATCGGTGGAACTGAGAGAACCTGAACTTGCCCCCCTGACTGAGGTGGTGCTATAAGAGCTTGCACCTGGCCTCCTGAGGTAGACCCCGTCTTCTGCCCCTTCTTTGGGCAGTTTTTCACAAGATGCCCTGCTTCACCACAATGAAAGCAACCGGTCTTCTTCTTTTTGCGACAATCCTTACTGAGGTGTCCTGGTGTTCCACAATTGAAGCACTTCTTCTTCGTCTTCTTTTTGTCACCATTGCCTTTTCCGCCCTTGCCTTGTTGTTGCTGTTGCGGTTTCTTCTGATCCCCCTTTTTCTCTGGTGCCTTAGAATTCTTATCATCCTCATGCATAAGTGCCATGTAGACAAGCTTCTCAAAAGTGGCCCCCATAGGAATGTGAGTCATAGCTATTCCTTGCAATGGTTCGTTCAAGCCTCTAACGAACCTCAAAGCCTTCTTCTCCGGTGTATTCACCAACTCTATGCCAAACCTTGCTAATTGATTGAATTTGTTGACATATTCTTTCACCGTGAGATTCCCTTGCTTCAAATTCAAGAACTTCTCCATAAACAGATTCTCTTCCGCCCTTGAGAGAAACTTAGCCCCAAACCTTTGCTTAAAATCTGCCCAAGAGTCAACAGGGCGTTCTCCATTAGTGACCTCCCACCAGAATGAGGCCTCTCCCTTCATTAACCAAGCCGCCAACTTGACTTTCTTTCCCTCTTCCACTTCAAAGATATCTAGCAACTCTTCCACTTCCTTAAGCCAATCTCTAGCCTCTACGAAAGTCTCTGAACCAAGAAAAGGTTTTCCTCCTATAGCCTTGAACTCCTTGCAAACCTTAGCAAAATTATCCACTCTAGGCTGAGGAGGAGGAGCGGTTGTCTCTGGTGTAGTAGCATTGGCCGGACCCGCAGCCGCGGCCCTAGCCTCTTGCAACCTCCTATACCATAGTGGTATAACTAAACCCTCCGGGATGTTAAGATCTTCAGCCATGCTGAAACGAAAGAGGAAAGATTCAAAAAGGAGATTCCGAAAGATAAAGATATGGCTATTGGGGATTATGCTTTTCTTTTTCAAAAACTTTTTCTCTTAGAAGACATGCTTTTAAAAATACTTTCTTCGAAAATACTCTTAGAAAGTAGTTTTTCTCAAAAATTTTATCTGTTCTGGTAACCTTAAGCTCTGATACCACGTGTAACACCCCACTCCCGCTATGATCACTCACTAAGGGAATGCCATAGCATCGGTGGAGTATTTTAGTGAATATAGAACAGAAAAATTACAACAAGACAGATATAAATAGTACTTGAAATTTTAAAACATCATCTCATAACAGCGGAAGTAAAACATGTCTGGTTACATCATAAAACCACAATAAAGGTCAAGTACAATATCCATCAAAATAAAGAAGTACATAATCCCACTCTCATACAATAGCCAAACAAAAGAAAAGATAACTGGATAACTGGAGCTTTACATCTATCCAAGCTCCTAAAGACTGGAACAGCAATCCGATCAAGCTCCACTACTGCTAGGATCCACCGTAGGACCTGAGGGTTGGGAAAAAGATAAAAACAACAGGGTCAGACATAAGTCTGAGCGAGTCCTATAACTTTAACAATACAATCGTTAAAGTAACCAGAGAAGACATAAACTGATATACGGTAACATATAGGGATGAATGGCTACCCTAAGCAGTCAACTAAACGAAGATAAAGGATAAAGACGCATCTACCCTCCCTAAGGTAAATTACTAAACTGCACCACACCAGTCGTTCCTAACTTAAAGGTTGATCCCACCCAAGGACTTATAAAATTTACTAATTAGTACCTGCGTACCCCTAGGTGACCAAGTAGGCGCCACGGGGCCCTACAATCCACTAGGTGTACACACTACTTCCCATTCGATCGGCTCCCTAACGTAGATACCCGTGCTGGCCCCACCGTGGGATGTATCATTCCCCAATGTGGCAACCTGATGAAACTAAAGGTGCACGGCTTATATCTACTCGATGCAACAACGGCTTACCTACCAGCCCGGGCCCACTCACGCATATGAAGCCCGTTGGACTTGCGTTGCCACCGCTAACCCGTTTGCCTCTTACAGTCAAGCCCAGTATGCGTGTCCCGTCCTCGACATGGGTCGAGCCCACAAAGATACGTATGGGTTACTGGTTGAAATGGGCCTCCACAAGCTACCCACCTAAGCTTGTCCCTTTTTCTAGTATATCCCACTTAACCCTTTAATCATGTTTTAATTACATGTTCTATTTTGGTTAAGTATTCTAATCGTATTTTCTATTGCCACCCAAGGCAACCACTAGATTTTCTCATGCCACCCGAGGCACCCACTTAACCCCTCATGTCCCTCTACATGCTAATGTGGTTAAGTGTTTCTTAATTAATTAATTAAGAACGTAACCTTTGTAAAGACCTCTCACATTAGACTGTCTTTTATGACCGCTGGTTAAGCCGGTTGGGTCCGGGCAGCCTTATGTCATAACAGAGTCTAACCTCGTGTCTTTACATTAATTACGTATTTAGTTTGTGCCTAAGACCTCTCACATTGGGCTAACATTTGTAGCAACTGGTTAAGCCGGTTGGGTCCGGGCAGTTTTACGCTACAACTGAGTCCAACCTCGTGTCTTAGTCAATTAATTACACCTAATTAATCACCCTCATAATTTTATATTAATTATCCCTAATTAGTCAAGTTTTCTTAACATGGGTAGACCTAACTTAATAGGTAAATTCCCATGGGGTAGACCTAACTCAATAGGTAAATTCCCAACACATAGTATGGGTACACCTAACCAAATAGGCAAATTCCCATACTATGTTTATTTATTTTGTGTTATGCATAATTATATTAATTTCACACAATCTTATTAACTTATGCATTTAATTACCCCATCGTTCCCACGTAATTTCGTTCATGATATAACACATATAAAAGGTGTCAACTTGCATATGAATGAACATGTTTCAAAGGTGCCATCTTGCATATTAACAAACACATAACTTGCATATGAACTTGCATAACATGTCACATAACTTGCATATAATATGTCACATAACTTACATATTCATTTTGCATAACAAACTTGCATATTAGCTTATAGACTTGCATAATGTGTCATCATGAACTTGCATATTAATAAACATGTAACTTGCATATTTACATACATGTAACTCGCATATTAACAAACATGTAACTTGCATATAAAGAAACATGTAACTTGCATATTTACATACATGTAACTTGCATATTAACAAACATGTAACTTGCATATTAACAAACATGTAACTTGCATATTTACATACATGTAACTTGCATATTAACAAACATGTAACTTGCATATTAACAAACATGTAACTTGCATAGCATATTACCATGAACTTGCATAACATGCATATGATTACATAGCCCACAACTTGTATATTTAGCATCATGCAAACATAACATACATCATATTAAACTTGCATAAGCTTACATACTCAACATGCATAAACATAAGATTAATGCTAACATCATATCATATGATTCAAAGCTCATTAACCCACATACAAAACCATAAATCTCATCACATCTCATCTAATTAGTTTACCAAAAGATCATCAAAGTGATAGAAACTCACAACTAGCAACTTTGAACACCAAATGAAGAAGATTAAGATGCTAAGAAGGGATTAGAAGTTGATTAGAGAGTGATTAGTATGCAACCCTCTTCATAAAATTAGTGGAGGCCATGAGAGCTAGCATTTTGCCATAGTTTAGTCACTAGGTTTAATTATGAATGAATTAGGGTAGGTTAGGGTCTTATTTATAGATTAGGCAAGTGTTTTAGGCCATAGGATTAACCCTAGATTCAATCCAAGCCATCAAAGCATGTCTTGGGGAAGAAGTCAAGTGTAGGAACCATCTAGGGCCTTTAGATTAAAGATGGACCATGAGAACCATTCAAATGCAAAATCTGCACTTGAGCGAATCGGCCCACGGGTTGACAGCCAAACACCCTGGATTAACCCCTAGTCGACCCAGCGGGCTCGGGTCGACTTCAAAAATCGGCCGGTTCGGTTATTCCCCTCTCCCAATTCGCTGTTTTGAGCATTTTTGCATATTTATTTATTAAATTTTCAATTATATATATATATATATATATCAATATATATATATATATATATATATATCTACACAACCCATTTCACTTAATTAAGTATACTTTAATTTGGGAATTTTCGTGAAACTTCGCGAGGCCATATCTTGGTCATACGGACTCCGATTTTCGAAAACTCGGACTCTATTTCGCGTATTTTTCCGAGACGAACACAATGGCATAGCCCGTTTCCCTTGATTCCCATTTTAGAATTAAATTCTGCCTCGATTTATGTTATTACAGGTTATTGAAAATACGGGTTGTTACAATAAGCTAATGTACAATGATTCTATCAAATATAATTATGAATGAATTAAGTAGTCAAATGATTGCGCATTTGAATATGAATAAGAGTGCGCATCAAAACAGGAAAATAATATTTGAAAAGAAATCAAAATGGTTAACAAATTTGATGCTAAAGGTAATGTTTTTTAGCAAACAAAAATCACTTAGAAAAGAAAGGCCTAGAACAAAAGAAATGAATATGGAGACGATAATTTGGGAATTTTACGGTCGAACCAAATAAATATTAGTGGGAATTATTATATAGAAGATAGATACATCATATGCAGGTTTGTTGTAAACAATACAATGGAAGAGTGGTTATGCAAGTAACCTGTAGCTTGTAATAACAACTAAATGGAATTACCTCTTGAAAGTTGGATTTCCATTACATCTCCCTGTTGAATCATTGAGGTCAAATTAATGATGTAGAAAAACAAAGATGAAAATATATAATGGTTTCTTATCTTATTAATTAAAAAAATACTGAATATTTCATTGCTTATTCAATGATCTAATCATAGAAATAAAAATACAAAATAGTATCAGTCAAGAACTATTAATTAGTAAAAATCTCCATCTTAAAAAGAAGAAGCAAATATTGAATTATTTTCAATCGGTGTGCTATTAAATTTTGGAAAAAACAATTTTTTTGAAAAATAGTGTAATGTTCGCATATAGTAAAAAAGCAAGATCTAAATAAGGGGAATTTGAGATATGGAGTAAAATAGAACTGTGGAAAACTGTTATTGAAAGATATATATCATAAATAATAAATTTGAAAATGATAAAAGTAGCATGTTTATGTCATACAAAAAAAATGAAGATGAAAACAATGAATGTAAAAGTAGAAATATAACATACCATTGAATGCCTAAGTATAATAATATTAAGTGATTAATCTTTTTGATAATCAGGTAATATAGCCAAAGGAAGAGTAATACGTAGAATATTTTAGGTATTGTTGATTAAATATATCCTTTCTGGAAATAGAGTATATATTTATTATGGAAAAAAGAATCGTTAACTAAGTTTAGTAGGTACATTTTTTCAAATGTCTATTGTTGGTTTAGTGATGTAAGCAAGCCAATAAATAGTTAGTGCAATATGGTCTGTATGAACAAGGAAATATTTAGTAGAGAATGTATTTAAATCCTTATGTAGAAAAAGGTAATACACAAAAGAAAATGTATTTAATGAGCATGAATTTAATATTGGAAAAAAATACTGAATATATCATCGTGTGGTAATGTAATTAGGAAAACTAAATATATGTTATAGAAAGTATGACACAAAGAATTTTAAACATACAAAGTACCAAACATAGAGAAAAGTAATTTCAAATTTTATAGTGGTAAAAGCATCAGATGTCTCATTAGTAAAGCTAAAAGTAATATTCACAAAAGTGCAAACATCAACTACCATACAATTAACAGCTAAGCATAACATTAAGTAATAAATGTTTTATATAATCAATGTTGGTAGGTATGTTTGCTAGTATCGATCAAAGATTTTTTTATGGAAACAAATAAAATATTCAGATAAAATAAATATTATAATTCATTAAACATAAAAACTACTGACTCTCATTTACGGATTAACTAGTATTTTATATGCACTTCCTTCTTAGTGAATATGTAGTGCATTATATATCTAGAAATATATTATCAAAAATAGTATTTGACATGACATAGGGTTAAAAAAAAGTGCATATAAGGAAAATACCAGAAAAGAATTTTTAAGTAGCTAATTCATTGGAAAAATGGACAAAATGATTTTTCTTTAGTTAATATGTTTAACTATGTAAGAAAGTTGAAAATGCAGGGAAATAAGAAAAATAGAAATGCTGTAAAGTAATTTCAGTTCTGAGCGAGTCTAAGTTCAAAAAAAATGACACAATGGTTTGAACAATGATAGGTCCATCTTGACATATATTTTACAAAGATGAGTTGTATTGGTGAGACTATATAAATGTCAGATATAGAAACTAAGACATTGTTTGTAAAGGATATTTATGCCTATAGAATCTAGTTTAAATAGTTGGTAAGTGTTAGACCAAAAATTGGTTCTAACACACAATTTAGCTATGATTTTAATGAAATAGAACTAAAAAGGAACGAAGAACACACGATTTATAGTGGTTCGGCATTAAAGAGCCTACGTCCACTTTCTATTCTTTTTATTGATGATTTGAATGCAAATATGACAATGATTCTCAATCAACTTCACAACTACAATGCATAAACTCACTCAAATCTCTCAAAAATAGACTTTAAGAGATGATTTTGATCTGAAAATGATTATGAAATTCGGCTATGAAGGAAGTTAGAACTGAGAATTTACCAAAAGATCCTTTCATATGCCTTTTGATGGTGTATTTATAGGTGAAAAATCTCCTCGAAGTGGCTCCGGTTTGGAACTGCGTGGCACCCATCCCATAAGAGTCGGGTTCGGAGGCCTCCAGATGGTGACAGCGCATCGATTTAGTGGGAGATCGTGGGAGGAAATGGTCTTGCTTGGCCCAAGGCTTCAGGAAATGTGTGTAGCAACGGTCACAGGTTCAGAAAAAAGGGGTTCGGATCGGCCGCCTCCGATCCGATCCGATGAGGCTGCTAGCTTTCTTTTGGTGTTGCTGAAGTGTTTCTCCGAACCGATGTGATGTCTGCGTCTTTGACTCCTGCTTCTTTCCTGCGCTGGTTCCCTCCGATCCGAACCGGTTGATGGCTTTCCCACTATTTGCTCTTTATGTAGCCTAGTTCACAAAGTAGGCTAACATTTTGCCCCCTCGAAGTACACTCTTATTGAAGATAAAGTGTTCATCGAAGTAGATTACAAAACAGTCTTTGAATTAAAGCTATTGAATGATCGCTTCCATTAACTTGTTGAGACGTGCCACTTCAAGTCATGCCTTTTGTTTCTTATATATATATCCATAAACCATATGGATTACTTTCTTCATTTTCAAACAACTTTGGGAGCTCTTTTTAATGTTCAGTGGTTCCTCCAGGTAAGCTTTTTCTTTGTTTTTCCTTAAATTCAACATGCATACCAAGTCAATGTGTATAATCCCTTTCGGTTTGAACCCGACCCGAATGGATTTCCCTCCTGTATTGTTTAACAGTGGACTAACAGGCTAGAATGCATTTGTGGGCCTGAATCCTGGTCCGAACAGAATGGAAAAGACTGGGAATACGAGTAGTCAGCATAAACTTATATAAGTCTGCATCCCGTCTTCTTCTTCCTCCTCTTCTTTTATTACTCTCGCCCAACAGATTTTGCACTAAAACCCTAAAACGTCAAAACTTCGAAACTCTCTCATTCGTCTTTAAATTAAACAACGTGGTAGGTTTGAAATCTCGAATTACCTTGCTGTAATCGTTTTCAGTTTAGATTTGTGGTAAAATTGGACGATTCGAACATGGTGTTTGCTTAATTCTGACGCCGTGGCCTTCTCCACCCTCTGCCATTATCGTTAACGGCGTCAACGCCATCTCGAGGCAGTGATAGAGGGTGTTAGGATCCATTGTAGAACATTTGAGTACATAAGCGCTTAATCTCAATGGTGGCTTTCGTCATAAAGTTGGGTTCGATATCGACTGAGCAAGATGAAAAAATGGTGAAGATGAAGAAGAGGAGAGGTACTGGGATCGGTTCGGATGGAGAAACTTTAGAGTGAGGGAAAGCGAAAGAAGTTTATGCGACCACATCGGGATGGAGCAGAAGGCAAAGGGGAAAACAAAGCTCACTTGACTGGGTCGGGTCGGAGTGAGAAATTAAGAAGAAGGGCGGCATGGATACTCAAGTCAATCCGAACCGCTCTGGGTTCCTTCTTCCGAACCGATCTGGTTTGCATGTCGGCCTCTAACTTTTTCTTTAAACCAAGACGAGGCTCTACTCCCCGATCCGATCCCCACACGTATCCGAACCGAACTAAATTATCATGACTTAATGAACAAGAACCTATTTAACTGGATCAATCAATGCTTGACACAATCTTCCACTTGATGAACAGTTAGGATAGCGCCTTACGAACATATCAAACATCAAGAACTATTCTGAAACATTATCACTCCTTTGAATCTTAATATCATGCTCTCATGTGTTTACTTTGCATCTTTGGTATACGTAGCACACACTTTAGTTTACATACATACTCGGGGGACACAGACAACTTTACTCTAATCCTCTCTATTGTTTCTCCAATAGTCTAGTGATCATGGCCGAGAGACGTTCATCTAGGATGGCTAAGAAGATAGAAGTTGCGGAAACTTCTGAGAAATTTACTCTTGATGACATATCTTTTTCCTCAGACCCTGAATGGGACGACGAGGGCCCAGATTATGAAGTAGGAGCACATAACAGCGAAACAGCTTCCGATAGTGATGTTTCTCTAGGCGATGAAGAGGAAGGAGGGATAGGAGATAATCGAGCTCCTGATGAGTTTGAGTTTGCCATTATATTGGGGTTACCCAAAGGTTCTGTTGAATCGACGATCGATGACGACAGACTTGTTCGAATATTTTTAAAGTACGGGATACTGAAAATAGATACCCTTGTGCCATCGAAAGCTGATCGTCCCCACAATCCTCCGGAAGGATTTTTGGCAGTCACTTGATTGATGTGTATGGTTGGGGCTATTCCACCGTTCCCTCCTTTTGTCATCAACTTTCCGAGACAGATGCGGATTGCCCCCGTGTAGTTACACCCCAACTCTTATGCTTAATTATATACCTTATATATAGCATACAGAGAGGTTTTAGGTATAGAGCCTACCTTCGATGACGTCCACATTTTTTATAATTTCAAGCATCGGACTCAAGAGACTCCTTCCTTCTGCTATCTTGAATCAGTCCCAAAAAGGAAAATTATTTCAGCTCGATTTAGCAGCAAGGCCGGCGATTCTAAGCTCGAATGGTTTTATATCAGACAATAGCCGGGGTGCGCCAGGAGATGGACCAAATCAAGTAAAGCATCGATTTTCTAGATCTCAATTTTGAATGTTCATGCCAACACATTAACCTGCTTTCTCTTTTGTTTGCAGTTGATAACCTAAAAAAAATATCAGAACAATTATACTTTGATCGGATGCATCGGCTTCTCAATGGCGGTCAAAAATTTCTAACCATCGACGAAGTTCTTAAGGATGAGTACCTCCATCATCACGGGTTACTATCCATTACCCGTAGCATAGGTCATCGGTCAGGTCCATATTTATACATCCCCCCAGTGGACATTATTCCTGAAGCGGGCGAGGGCTCGAAAAGTCCAACAATACCTCTTCGGACTTCACCTTCTCCATCTTCAACCTAATACGACGAGTTGGCAAACATAGCTGAAAAGCACAGAGAAGGGTATACCATCCCTGATGATGCTATTTCTCCTGAGAAGTCAACGTCACCTAAAGAGCTGCCAACAGACGCTTCTCAATGGGATGTCCCTACCACCGACGATTCCACATTTCAGGGTTTGGGTGATCTCCCCTACCTGAAACCATCTATACTTCAGAGAACTTTGGCACAAATCCTTTACTTTTCACTTCTTCAGAGGAGGCTACTCCCGTGAAGGCCAAAGAGCCCACTCGCGTTGGCCTGGCTTCGGACTCAGGTTTGTCGGGGGGAACACCACTTAGGATGTACCCAACACAATAGCACCACACTTCACAGCACTCACTTCTCATGTTAACACTGATTCTGAATTCCTTTACATTGTTGTGCAGGTACAATGTCTCGCCCCTACTATGATGTTAGGAAGATACGTCGTAGCATGTTTAGACCCCCTTCCAATGTCGAGCATGATCGCCGTGAAAGCTGGAGTAGAGGGGACATAAGGCCTCATGATTCCTATCGGCCACACACCTCGCGCTCTCTCTCTCCCCCGTCCGGTCGGATCCAGACCAATATAAAAGCTATCAGAGTCATCGAGGAGAAGACACATCGCAGCCCAAATACCGAACTTCTCCTCAAGACAAACACGTTCGGGAAAAAAGTCCACTGAAACATACCGATTCACGAGACAAACATAAGGTTCCTGAGAAGCGACCTGGAAAGGGTGATACAGCCATCGTGCTCACTAAACATAGAGACACTGAACTAACATATTGCAAACCTCCACCACTGGATGCTGAGTCCAAAGTTAAGCGGGCATATCTGGAGAAGCAGTTCCCAGACCATTATTTTGAAAATTTGACTTTCTTACCTGCTCTCGAACCTATTTCCTCAAAGTGGGTAGATGAGGCTAAAGCGAAGATTGATGCAGTCGAGAAGCAATATTCAGAGATGTTCAAGTTTTCACGTAATCTCTCCAGAATCATTCGGACTTTAAATACAGATGTTAATTCAATGAAAAAGACAGCAGATGCCGATGAAAAGGCCTTGAAAAATTTGGAGAAGGACCTTGAGGACACACAGGCTCAACTTGTCATCACTCAGCGAGATGCTAACAACTTCAAACAGCAATTCGAGGAGTTATAGAAGCGTTATCAGGATTTGCTGGAGTCTTATAGTCAAGAGCGTTTGGAGTTGAAGAAACAAGCGGAAGATGCTAAGTCGGACAATGTCAAAATGCAACTAGCTTATAATACTCTTGAGCGAGAGAAAGCCGAGTTAGCGAGAAAAAATGCTGAATTGGAGAAACGAAACGCTAACTTGGAATCCAGGTTAATGGAAGCCGAGAATAGGGCTGTAGCTGAGGGGAATGTGGAAAATGTTATTAAGTCTGCTGAAGAGACCCGTCAACAGCTATCGGAGGCTCAGGAAGAAGTGCACGGTTTTGGTGAATTACTGATTGAATTCTTCACGCACATAATTTGTCGCCGAAACATCTCTTGGATTAAAGACTATCCAACTACCTTAGTTCACGTATGGAGTCAAATCATCGAATGAGAGAAAGAGGAACTTAAGGTAGACTTCGTCGACGAAGATAAACTAATGGAAAAGTATCTGAGAGATGACGAGCCGGCACGCCTGGCCGAGGGGCATCGCCTCATTGCCGCTGCTATGGAGGAGGAGAAGCGGTTGGCCAAACAAAAGAATATCCCTAAGGCTGGTTCTTCTTCCACTATTGCTGAAACTTCCGATGTCGAGGGATATGATCCCGAGAACCCGCGGATCCCTCAGGCGTCTCTTTTGTCTCATATACCCGAATCAGTGTCAGAGATGGTAGTCACTCCAATTGAGAAACCATCGGAAGGTATTTCTACCTTTTCACCTCAATTCGTCAAGGCCGACTCCACTTTTCACCATGTGATTGGGAAATCGATGGAGGACCCTTTATTTTCTCCTGAGTTGATAATTGTTGCTTCTCATTCTGTAGGTGTTGAACCAGCCGAGAAGACTGACATGCATCAAGGAACCACCACTATGGTAAAATCCATGGAAAAGACTCAAGGAGAACAGGATAAAGCTACCATTGTAGAGTCAGGAGTGGGAGCTGAACCGTCTAAGGCCGACACTTCTCATGATGACGAGATGATAGATGCCTCGAAAGACGATGGTGATAGCGAGGGGCATGAAGAAGATCCTGATGTGGCTATAATTGGGTACTCCAAAAGTGCCGATGACGTCACCTTGGCTGAAATGAAAGCCGAACAAGACAAGCGTATGCAGCTAAAAGTTGAAGACTTGAACCCTGAAAGCCTTAAACCCCTTGCAATGGTGGATCCTGGATCAAGGTTAGTCGTTAAGCTTTCAACTAGGTCTATTACAGAAGAATTTGCTAAAAAATCTTCTCTTGACTCCAGTGTTCCGACTTCTGGTAAAAAATCAACCGATTCTAGCACTTCGATTGCGGAGAAGAAAAGGCCAAAACGCATTATGACTGATGCTGAAAAGGGAGCTAAGGCTACTCAGAAAGCTGCCGAAAAATCCAAGTCCGCTCCAAAGCCCAAGTGACGGAGTTCTTTGTTTTATTTTGGTATTTAATTGGTCCGTAATTGTTGCAGCGAGTGCGGCCCTCGCATCCTTTACTTGTTTTCCCTATACAAACTCACGTGTTTATAATAAATAATAATAATTTATTTCCTACAATGTTTGATAGTTGTTAGTTTAGTACTTAAGTAAAAATGCAAGAGCATGTCATATTACAATTATATAATGAAGTCATCATTGAGGGGAATATGCGTACACATATACGCCCCCAGTCAATCTTGGATGACTGAGCAAGAATTATTCAAGATTGATTAAATTCAAAATTCGATTGCCCCCAATTCTTCGACGGGGCCATATTCCTTTCATCATTGATGCCTACTCTTTCTAGCATCTTTATACTCTCTTGTCTCATAACCAGGTTAGAGTAGCGTTGAGGCGGTCTCTCATCTGGGTGCACCTTCATGCCTCAAGGGACGTCGTCTTCCCGTCCTTTGTACTCTCTCTTGATTCTTGAGAGTTAGAGTTAAGAATGTTGTCTTCCCATTCTTTTATTTTGCAAACGATCGTTTTATTTGTTCCTGCACATAGGTCATCTTCAACTTTCCAAATCTAATTTAGTATTTCGTATTTCGTGGTCATGATGGAATAATTGTTGAAGATAAAATATGCAGAAAATTAAATGGCACACGATATTTTTATAGTGGTTCAGCTAAGTCGTAGCCTACATCAACTTCATAATCCTTTGTTCATATAAATAGACTTTTTAAGGCAAGTCGCGCCTTTTTACATAGCTTATAAAAACAAAAGGGATGACATTTCATATCTAGCTCAGATATCGTCGTAAGTGCTGAACGTTCCAGGCTCTGGGAATTTCCTCACCGTCCATGGTCATTAGCTTGAATGCTCCTGTATCAAGCTTCCGTTGGATGGTGTATGGCCCTTCCCATTTTGGACCCAACTGGGTCGAAGGCGGGAAAACTCGTTTCAGTACTAGGTCTCCTGGTTCAAAGGTTTTGAAGCGAACTTTCCGATCATAATAACGTGCTACTTGATGTCGATATCTCGAGGCACGCAAGTCAGCTTCAACTCTTTTTTCTTCAATCATATCAAGAGATTCTAGGAGGAGTGCTTTATTTGTCATCGGATCATAATACGCAAATCGATGAGAAGGGACTTCCAATTCTACCGGGATCACTGCTTCTGACCCAAAGGAAAGTGAATAGGTAGTATGACCAGTAGCCGTCTTAAAGGTTGTCCTATAGGCCCATAAAGCTAACGGCAACTCGTCTACCCATCTAGCTTTGGCCCGCTCTAACCACTTCTTTAGAATTGATTTAATGACCTTGTTTATGGCTTCGACCTGGCCACTTGACTGCGGGTGAGCTACTGCAGTGTATCGTTTATCAATCTTATATTTTTGGCAGAAGTTTCTGAACTCGATGTTGTCAAACTGCGTCCCATTATCAGTTTTGATGGTCTTCGGTATCCAAAATCGACAAATAATGTTTTTGACTACAAAACTGATCACCTTCCTCGCCGTGATGGTTGTTAAAGGTTCAGCTTCCACCCATTTTGTGAAGTAGTCCACGGCAACGATCACGTACTTTGCTCCTCCTCTGGCAATAGGTAACACTCCAATAATGTCAATTCCCCACACGGCAAATGGCCATGGACTTACCATCGACTTGAGCTGGGTTGGAGGCACTCTGGGAACTTTGGCGAATCTTTGACATCTATTGCAGCATCGTGAATAATCAGCCGCATCTTTATTCATGGTAGGCCAGAAATATCCGTACCGTAATACTTTTTTTGCTAAGGTTTGGCCCCTAGTGTGATCTCCACAATCACCTTCATGTACTTCTTGTAGTACACGTTTAATGTCATCATGTGCGATACACCATAATAGGGGCATTGAAAACCCTTGGCGATAAAGGACGTCGTCCTGTAAAACGTATCTTGCAGCCTTGCGTCTTACAGCTCATATTTCGCTCTTTTTTAATGGGAGGGTTCCATTCTTGAGAAAATTCTTAATCGATGTCACCCAAGATTCTCTTTCTGGTTCAACTTCCAAGGCTAGCTCTGCTTCCATTAGATCGAAACTCGGTGATTCTAACATCTCTATCTGAACCATTTCGGTTTCTTTAGGATTATCAGAACTTGCTAGCTTCGCCAGTCGATCTGCTTTCTGATTTTCCGCTCTTGGAATGTATGTTATGCTATAATGCTCCAAACCTCCTAATAACTCCTTTACCTTTTTGAGATAAGTGATGAGTCGAGGTCCTTTAGCAGCAAATTCTTCCCGAACTTGACATACAACTATCTTGGAATCGCAATATATATCTATTGTCTTCACTCCCAAATCTTTGACGAGTTTCAGCCTGGCAATCAGGGCTTCATACTCGGAATCGTTGTTAGTAGCAGCAAACTCTAACCGTAATGCATAGTAGATTGATTATCCTTCAGGAGTTGTCAAAACAACTCCGGTGCCGGACTTTCGATCATTCTTGGCCCCATCCGTATATAGTTTCCATGGACTAAGTTCTAACTCTCGATCCAAAGTAACTACCTTGTCACCCACCTTTTCCTCTTGAGGAATTGTAAATTCAGCTATAAAGTCAGCCAATGCCTGCCCCCTTGTTGATCTTCGTGGATGAAAGTTCAAATCAAATTGACTCAGCTCAATATTCCATTTAAGTAACCGCCCTGATGCTTCGGGTTTCTGCAACACTTGCCTCAAAGGTTGATCGGTATATACAACTATCGGGTGTGCCCGAAAAAAATGATGAAGTTTGCGGGAAGCAATCAGGAGGCTATAAGCAAGCTTCTCTATCTTTGGATAATTACGTTCTGTAGCAGCTAGTTTTTTGCTTACATAATACACAGGTTTCTGGACTTTATCCTCTTCACAAACTAATGCTGCACTGACGGCGTGAGATGATACCGCCAAGTAGACGAACAAATCCTCATGTTCCACAGGCTTTGATAATATCGGAGGCTTTTCTAAGAAGTCTAATAGATTTTGGAACGCCTCCACACAGTCGGGAGTCCACTCAAAATTTCGCTTTCCCCGTTTTATCAGGTCGAAGAAAGGTACACACTTGTCCATTGCTTTGGATATGAACAAGCCCAGTGCTGCAACCTTCCCAGCTAAACTTTGAACATCCCTAATCTTTCGCGGCTCCTCTATATTCCGGATTGCTGCTATTTGGTCCGGATTAATTTCAATTCCTCTGGAACTCACGATAAAGACAAGGAACTTGCCTAATGCCACTCCAAAAGAACACTTCAAGGGATTCAACTTCATCCCATACCTTCGTAGTATGTCGAACATTTCTGCTAAGTCCTTCATATGATCGGGAGATTGCTTGGATTTCATGAGCATATCATCTCTGTAAACTTCCATGGTTTTCCCGATTTGATTGTAAAATATGCGGTTGACTAGGCATTGATACATGGCTCCCGCATTTTTTAACCCAAATGGCATTACCACGTAACAATACAACCCCAAGTCTGTGATAAAGCTTGTATGCTCTTGATCTGGCATGTGCATGGGAATTTGATAGTACCCGGAATATGCGTCCATAAAGGATAAAAGCTCATTCCCGGCCATCGAATCTACTAGTTGATCAATTCTGGGGAGAGGAAAGCTATCCTTCGGGCAAGCCTTGTTCAAATCAGAAAAGTCAATACATGTTCTCCACTTCCCATTTGACTTTTGACCAGGACAGGATTCAATATCCAGTCGGGATATTTCGAATCCTTAATAAATCCATTATCTTTTAATTTCACTACTTCTTCTTTTAAAGCTGCTGACTACTCTGGGCCTAACATCCATCTCTTCTGTTTGACTGGTGGGTGCTTTGGATTAATACACAAAGAGTGGCTCATGATGGTAGGCGAGATCCCACGCATGTCAGCGTGAGTCCAGGCAAACACATCCAGATTTGCCTTTAGGAAATCAGCCAATTCCCTCGCTCTAACTGGATCCAATTGCAAGCCTATCTTTAGTACTTTTGTTGGATCTGTTTCATCAATAGGTATATCTATTGTTATTTCGTTGGGAGTTGCCTTCCTGTCCCCGGGTTCTCTATCCTCTCTGGGATCTATATCCTCGAGCACGTCTGAGGGCGACTCTCTTGGGGCAGGACCCCTTAATTGCTATGCTGAGGCCTCCTTTGGAGGGGCAGAATCGTCCTTAGCTTCTATATTCAACCCCTTCATTAACATCTTTAACTCCGTCATGTAACAAGCTCGTCCCGTAGCTTGGCCGCCCCTCATCACCCCAACTCCTTAGTCAGTCGGGAATTTAAGCAGTAAGCACCAAGGTGCAATACATGCCCTAAATTCGGCAAGGGTCGGTCTGCCTAGGAAGGCATTGTAAGGCGACTCCACATCCAAAACTACAAACGGCAGGATCCTTACTCTCTGGTGATCTCCCTGCCCTAGTGTGACTGGTAGTTCCACAAAACCCATCGGAGCTGCAGATGCTCCGTTAAAGCCACGTATCCATCCTTCACATGGCTTTAAATCTTTTGCTTCGAGTTTCATTTGTTCGAAAGCTTTCTTGAATAGGATATTGACCAAGCTCTCGTTGTCCACTAACACTTTATGGACTAAAGCAGGGCCAATTGATGTGGTAATCACTAGTGGATCGTCGGTTGGAGATTGAACACCGGAATCATCTCTATTGCGTAATAAGACGTTGTTTGACATCGTCTTTTGTTGTTTTACTAGAGTAACGTCTTCGAGGCTACTGCATTCTCCTACCTCAAAATGCTTGGCGGCGTTGACGTACTGGTCCATTGCTTTAAAACTACGACCAACTAAGTGAGTTCCGCCTATAATAGTATTAACGACGATCCCCTTACCTTTTTGCTGAGTTGTGGGTTTTGAAGCAGGCTGGTTTTGGTTCAGGGCTTGTCCCCCTTGCCCCCTGTCCCTTGGGGCGACCTTGTACTTATCCAACTTCCCCTCTCGCATCAATCTTTTGACGATATCTCTCAAGTGACGACATTCATTGGTGGAATGACCGTGGGTACCATGAAACAAGCAAAACTTTCCTGTTGCAATCTCTTTCTCAGTAGAATCTCTGGGTGGTGGTTTTTTGTACTGCAATATGCTATATGTATCTAAATAAATTTTCTCCAACGTATCATTTAATGGAGTATAATTTTCAAAAGTCTGGAATCTGGGTCTTTTATTAGATCTATTCCCTCGGTTTCTTTTCCTTCTATTGCCGTTCCCATTTCTGTTGCTATTACCCCCACCCTGGTTGCCAACATTTACATCCACCTTCCTTGAACTTTCACCAGACTGCTTCACAGCAACGTTACTCTGGACACCTTCCTTCGATGCCCTTTTGGACTTTCTCTTCCGATTTTCCTTAGCTTCTTCTCGCCTTAAGCAAATATTAGCATTTTCATAGAACAATTCTCTAGTAGAAGGTGGTTTTCCAGCCAAGTAATTCCCGAACTCAGTGTCAGGATCTACCCCTTCTATCAGGGCCATCAGGATAACGGGCTTATGGGGATCACTAACTTCAGTGATGGCCTGGTTGAAACGATCCAAATAGGACTTCAAAGATTCTCCTGGGGCCTGTTTAATCCGTGACAATTCTATGACGCTCTTGGACTTTCGGTAATGGAGTCGAAACTGATTCATGAAGCGCTCACTCAATTATGTGAAATTTGATATCGATCGTGGGGGGAGTCGGGTAAACCACATTAACGCTACGTCTTCAAGATTGATTGGGAAAGCTTTGCATTTTACGGCATCTAGGGCTGCTGCCGCGTTCATGAACCATGCATACCTCATCAGATGCTGCCCTGGGTCTGTTCTTCCTGAATATCGATCCATGTGAGGCAAGTTGAATCACCGAGGGAACTGGAAATCCAGTATGTCATCCGTGAAGGAGGTATGACTTCGCTCAATGCCCCAATCTTCATAAGTATACCGCCGGCTTTCGGACATAATCTGGCGCACCATTTCCCATACATCGGCATTTGTTAATGTCTGAACAGGCTCTCGAGGTCTGATGTTCGGATTACCCCTGGGTTCTTGATCAGGGGATGACCTCCTGTTTTTGGTAGCAGCTACTCTACGTCGCTCTCTATGCTCCCGGTCAACCTCAGGAGGTAGAGGTTGGAGAAGCTGTTGCTGCGTGGGATTGTAATATTAGGATCCCTTGGTAGGACGTGGGATCCATAGGCTGTTGCAGGCTCGGGTCATCAGGGCCCAATACACGAGCGACATCTTCTCGGGATCCAAAAGTCAATTGATCGAGGTTCTGAGGTCGTTCAAGCGGCCTTCCCTCACGAGGGCGTTCCTCGTTCGAAGAAGATGAATCATCTGTAGCAAGGCGGCATGTTGGGGAAGGAGTCCTCTGCCTTTGGAGCTCCTGTAGTTCTCTACCCATAGTGATCATGTTTTCCTGCATGCGAAGGTTGTCACGCCTTTGGGCTTCCAATGCTTCTTTAGTTCTCTGGAGCATGTCAAGAAAACGGGAAAAGTCTCCCTGGGTAATGGGTGCAGATGGATCAGGCTGAACATTAGTCATTGTGGCTGGAATTGGAGCGTTGGAAGGAGCTCGAGTAGAAGTTCCAGCTTTATTCTAGTTCGAATTGGATCGGTTCACAGTGGCTTGGTCGGGGCGGTTCGGATGGAGAGAGTGAGTGCCCTCGACCTCATTAGACCGGATCGGATCAGTGCCTTCCATCCGGTTCGGATCGGCGCCTTCCAACCAATTCGGATCCTCCTGATCGGAATGCTCTACTCCAGAGCTTTGAGCGCGTGACCTCGTTAACACGATGGCTTGCTGATCTTCTCTAGCATCGTTTCCCCTAGCGCCTTGCACTTCTTTTCCTTTGGTCTTAGCCATGATACTCGATCCTTCAACAATTAGTCAACAAGTACTGAAAGATGTCAGAGACAAAGGATTAACTTCTTTGAACTAGAAAGTCCAAATAGCAGAACGATAATCCCAAAAAGGCTGAGAATTCAAGGGATCTCAGTGAAAGCACCAAAATGTTAGACCAAAAATTGGTTCTAACACCCAATTTAGCTCTGATTTTAATGAAATAGAACTAAAAAGCAACGAAGAACACATGATTTATAGTGGTTCGGCGTTAAAGAGCCTACATCCACTTTCTATTCTTTTTATTGATGATTTGAGTGCAAATATGACAATGATTCTCAATCAACTTCACAATTACAATGCATAAACTCACTCAAATCTCACAAAAATAGACTTTAAGAGATGATTTTGATCTGAATATGATTATGAAATTTGGCTATGAAGGAAGTTAGAACTGAGAATTTGCCAAAAGATCCTTTCAAATGCCTCTTGATGGTGTATTTATAGGTGAAAAATCTCCTCGAAGTGGCTCCGGTTCGGAACTGCGTGGCACGCATCCCATAAGAGTCGGGTTCAGAGGCCTCAAGATGGTGACAGCGCGTCGATTTATTGGGAGATTGTGGGAGAAAATGGTCGTGCTTGGCCTGATTCTTCAGGAAACGTGCGTAGCAACGGTCACAGGTTCAGAAAAAAGGGGTTCGGATCGGTCGCCTCCGATCCGATCCGATGAGGCTGCTAGCTTTCTTTTGGTGTTGCTGAAGTGTTTCTCCGAACCGAACCGATGTGATGACTGCATCTTTGACTCCTGCATCTTTGACTCCTGCTTCTTTCCTGCGCTGGTTCCCTCTGATCCGAACCGGTTGATGGCTTTCCCACTATTTTCTCTTTGTGTAGCCTAGTTCACAAAGTAGGCTAACAGTAAGTATTAATTATCATCATAAAATAAAACTCAAATCAAACAATCTAATTAACTGTACCATGTAACAATTTCACATATCAAAACATTGAGAATCAAAGTAGAAACGTCTTTTAACATACCTTTAAAGACCAAAGCACAAACATTGGACTATCAATCATTTTGTTGATGAATTCACACTGATAACTGATTTTGTCATCTGTCGAGTTCTTTTCATTTTCCAATCATGTACCTTTTTCCTGCAAAATTTTGAAATTATATATTAAATAGTTAAGTTGCAACTGGTGAAACATTTGGTAAACAATAATAATCATAAAATAAAAGTTGTTGCAATTGAAGGTATCATAAAATAAATCTGAAATGAAAATAATGGTAGTAAAAGAAGAAACACATAGAAAAATGTCTTAAAAAGCCTGAGCACAACACTGAGCTGATAATATTTTTGGTAATATCATCATGGGAGGCTTTTTAAATGCCTAATTATAGAAGGTTCATGTAAAAATTTAAGCTGAGTCTTTCAATGGATACCATTAAATATTTGGTAAGTAATGCAAAATATAACTGCATGCAAGATAATTAACTGTATCATACCATAAAATTAATGATTAGAATAATGGTAGAAAATAGAAATATATTTGAAAATATTATTAAAAGAGTTACCGTAATATGTAGCCATTCTTCTATTCAGATCTGTTTGCTTCGTCCATCAAAATCATATCTTTACGCTTCAATCTCTATTGTATCATCGTTATTTCTCCCAGTCCACTCTTTTTTACTTGCTCTCTTTCATGTTCCTACTCTTTATTTTTCGAACTTATCTTGCCTCATTCTCCATTGTTATATGATATTTATTCCCATCTGTTTTGGTTTAGCAGGTAGCACCGTAGCAGTCATAATTTATTAGTAGTTTGTGGCACATGTATTATTTGTTCCGAAAAGGAACTTAAACAGGAAAAATTTGACAAAATAATCTACATTGTGACCTATACCTTCATTAACTGATCCTATGGACAACATTGAAGAACTCAGTTGTTACTGCAGGTTTCAAGCTTTTTGATTGAGCTTTTCACTTTTCCTTTTTCTCTCTGCTTCCAAGCCGTCCAAGTGGAGGCTTAATAGAAAACCATATTCACCTTCGTCCTATATCTGCCTCTATGTTAATCAGTAGCCAAGTTGTGTAGCAAAACCATCAGATCTAATTAGTGAAAACTCAATTATATATACAAAAAAACTTCAACATCCCTCAAGTATTTGTATTATTAGTGTGTGTGTGTGTGTGTATATATATATATATATATATTTGTGAACTCGAAATTTTTCTAATTTTTGAGGACTTGACCTCTTCTAGTACGTCCGATTATTGATATGATCTTTCTAATGCTATCAATGATATAGCTCACTTGGACTGAATCTTGAAATCCAATGGTCTAAGATCCCTGGTCTATACTATAAATGCTATACTATAAATAGAACACTAGAACTAACATTTCACTCATAGTACCTAAAGTCATGACGTATGCTATAAAGAAAGAAAATGAGACTTTACAACTCCACTAAAAGCAGTGAATAAACACGAATAAAAAATGAAATAACATTTTGTTCTAGTGACTAAGAAAAAAGCACAAATAGATAATGGTGTACGACAGCTTAAGATGTTTTTAAGGGAAGAAAGTGAGAAAATGAAACAAATAAAAGAAAGTAAAAGCGGAAGATGTATTTAAATAATCAAATAAAAAATGAAGAGGCATGCAGTTATATTCCTACAGAACATTTACCTTCATAGACATTGTAATATCAATTTAAAAAAAAAGAAAATCACGATATGATGAATTAACAACTTTATATGGTCAAATAACTATTACATTAATCGTATTGAAAGGTAATAGTAAACGAAAAGACATTAGTTAGATATAAACTTAAAATGATAAAAAAATCGAGGGAGTAAAAGTGTAAAATTCGTAAAAGGTTGTACTTATACAGTATTTGGAATGAGAATGAATGTAGCAAGAAAAAAACTGTTGTCTTGCGATTTTTTTTTGTAATAATATAATAGTTATATACAAAATATTTTTCTCATGTTAAAATGATTTGAGTGGAATGATACAATATATTAAGAAAAAGAAAACGGTTGTCTTATCATTACTTTCTTTTATAATAATACAATTGGTATATTGTTATATACACTTTATTTTCCTCATGTTATAAAATAATTTGAGCGCATTGATTAATTTATGGAAGCGAAAACGATATATAAGCATAGTGCATGGTGAAGGAAAATCAAAGATAAAAACTAGGAAAGCCTCATAAATGGAAGATTGTTGATTTCCGTGACAATTAATGTGATGACATAAATGTGCATATCTCAAAGACTGTTGTTTAAAAGTTGCAGATGTAAGAAATTCTAACAAATCACCTTTTGAGATGGTAACAAATAAGATGAAAATGAAATGCTAATTTAGATTTTAGTGGAAGCGAGAATGGAATATCAGCGCTTAACGAAAAAGAAAAAGAAAAACTATTAATTAAGAAGGTGTCATAAACGGAAGTGTGTAGATTTCAACAATAATTAATGTGACAGACGTTAATGGAAAGATACAAATTTGAGGGACTATTGATCTCCTTAATTCCTCTGGTTTCTCCATTCAAATTAAAATTCTCAAGATATTTTGTATTAAATTTAAAGTTTAATACCATATTTTGGGAAAACCTAATATTAATAGGTGATTTTTACCCACAATCAATTCTATATTCAAATTATCAAACGCTTGACCACTATTAATTATTAATTAATACACGTAGTAACTTGCTTATTTTACTAAGCATTACACTACTAATATTCAGCGATAGATACAACAACAATTCTTGGGAGCCAAGCATCAATTTTCATAAACCGCCCGCGACCTTCACCTTCATCTTCTTCTGCTGCCTCCCTTTTTCTCGAAACCCTAACATTATCTGAATTCACACAATCGCCCCTACTCTTTTAGGTCCACCTCGTATGCCTTCGCTTTTAGGCCTACCTTGCATATTTCCACTTTTAAGCTCACCGCCGATACGCCAACCCCCACCCACCAAACCTGTCGCATCTGACGATGCCTCCACCCCTGTGACAACAACCACCAGCCCCAGTCTTTTTATCTAGGCAATGGATAAAAAATTCAATGAAACTATAATCCAGTTTCCTATGGGTCGGACTGAAAACAACTCACCAACGTTCATTACTTCAGGTAACCCTAACCTCGATTTCTTCTTCCATGTTGTTCCTTCCACGCCTTCTTCTGCAGTAACTGATCTACTATCTAAATCGTGGGATCACAATAAGCGTTCCATGTCATAGTCGAAATCCAGTCTCCAATAAGCGCCTGCGGTTTTGATTGTATACTATATATATGTGGAGCATGAGATGCAAGCGTTCTGCTAGATTGTTAATTATTTGTGATTAGACATTATTATAATATCAAAAAGGTATTGATTTTGAAAATGATTTGGGTTATCGTAAGGTAAAAACCATCCGTATTTATGTGTGGACCGGTCTTATGATTATCATTTCTTTTGAAAAAGATTTTAAAAGTTAAACCAAGTGGTTGGAGTTTACTTACACCAGTCCTATGTCTGACCCAGAGTTTATTTTGTTTTGTTTTCCCTAAACTCTTGGGTGCCCAAAATTTGTACGGGCAGTTAAGTAGTCAGGATTTACAGATACACTAGATGGAGCTTGGAGAAGGAGGCTTCAACAGCATTTTCTAGTTATTGTTTATTTCCGCTGTGATGTAAGTGTTGTACTCAAATATACAAATACATATTTGTGTTTCAATGTTATTTTGTATACTATATTTTATTCGTTCCGCTGTTAGATTCGTGTTGCTCTGATGTTGTTGTGTTCTTCTTCTTCTTCTTCTTCTTCTTCTATTCTAATAGTTCTACCTTATCTATTCTCACCCTCTAACTTTTTTCAATTAACTATCATGTATTTCCGATGTTTGAATAGTCGACATTGGTATTTGTTTCGATTTTCGAAGTCAAAAATCCCCGGGTCGTTACAAAATTTTAGAAAGAAGTTATTTGTCAAGTAACCGTTAGGAATGTAAAAGAGGAACAAAATAGCTATTATGATTCATGCTTAGCATGTAATGATCAAGAAGTTGAGAAGAAAGATGGGAAGTATAAATGTCCTAATTGTAAAAGAAGCGTACCCTATCCAGACATGAGATATTTTTCCATAATGCTAGAGGAAAATTTACTTACTTTCCTACTAATAGTTTATATATATATATGTGTGTGTATGTTTGTGTGCAGATTTAGATTATGTGTTATTGTTGAAGATAATAGTGCTAGTGCTGCAATAATTTTTCAAGACCGTGAGGTTTACAGAACGGTTAAGAAAAATGTTTATGACATAATGGGAGATCAATAAAAGGTATGTATCAAATGAGCAATTATATGAGTTAGCTGTTAAGTCTGGTTTTAACATGAGCAATATTGATGCTAACATTGCTGATTTTAAGAAGAAAGAATTAGAGAGGGTTAACTCAAATAAATGATAGCTGTGTCTTAGAATGCGCGTGGTTTAGGCAAACCCAAAAAATGCTATAGGATTAAGAACGTTTTATTTACTCTTAATCCTGATATTGTTTTCATTCAAGAATCTAAGATTGCTAATGCTGATGATTTTTGTTTCATGTCTATGGGTGGTCAAATGTTGGACGGATAGAGTCATCTGAATGCTTCTGGCAGTTCAGGTGGTCTAATGATGGGTTGGAACTGTGATAAGTGGGAATTAAAACAGGAAATAAAAGACACACATTGTTTGCACGCGGTGTTATGTTTGAAGAGCTCTGGTGTTCATTATCTCTTCACTAATGTATATGGCCCTCAAACTAGAGAAGAAAGAAAATTACTGTAGGAAGACTGTTTGCAATTTGATAATTCTTTTCAAGGTCCATGGTTGATTGGTGGGGATTTCAATGTTACGAGATTCTCATTTGAGAGAAATAAAAGAGTAGAGAATTATGGGGAGGATTTGAAAGATTTTGGAGAGTTTGTTAGAGAATGTAATTTGATTGATTTGCCGTTGAACAATCGAAATTACAATTGGAGTAGCAGAAGGGATGATCCTACTTTGGTGAAGCTGGACAGGTTTTTCATAAATCTTGAATTTGAAGACCTTCATCCTCTATCTTCCCAGAAGGGTTTTGCTTCATTAATTTCTGACCACTGTCCGATCATACTTGATACTGGTGACAGATTGCCCAAGAATACTATGTTTAGATTTGAAAAGATGTGGTGTTTAGAGGAAGGTTTTGATGATATGTTGATGAACAAGTGGTCTGAATTCTCGAGTTTGGAGGAGGCTACAGGTTCTATCAGGAGGAAACTGAAGCTATTGAGATTCTTTTTGAAGAAGTGGAATAAAGAGGTTTTTGGTTCTATTAAGAGAAAGAAAGAAGGTTTGGAGAATGAGATTTTGAATATAAATATTGTGGCTGAACAAAGAATGTTATCTGATGTAGAGAAAGATCTTTTGAGAGACAAAGAGAAGGAGCTTCTGACTGTAATTGATCAAGAAGAAGTTTACTGGAGGCAACGTTCTAGAGATCAATGGATTAAAGAAGGAGACAAGAACACTGGTTATTTTCATCGTATAGCCAACGGTATAAGACGCTCTAATATGATATGTAGTATTGAACATGAGGGGGTGGAAGTTTCTAATCAGGAAGATTTGATTAAGATTTTCACTGATTATTATATTAGGTTGTTTGGTTCTGTTAATAATGTGAACTTAGAAGTGAACTGGAGTGCTTTATATCCAGTCAGTTTGGATCTATCCTGTTTAGATTCAAGTTTCACTGAAGATGAGATTTTTGCTGCTTTGAAAGACATGCCAAATGATGAAGCACCAGGTCCAGATAGTTTTCCAAACTTTTTCTTTAAAAAGTATTGGAACTGGATCAAGGTGGATATCATGAATCTGTTCATAGATTTGGAAAATGGTTCCATCAATTTTGAGAAAATTAGCTAAGCAAATGTGGTTCTTATTCCAAAGAAGGAAGGATGCTTATCACCATCAGACTTTAGACCAATTAGCTTATTAAACAGTACTTACAAGTTAATTACTAAAGTGCTTGCTAATAGGCTGAAGATGGTCATGGAGAAGCTAATTGACAAGGCCCAAACTGCATTTATTAAAGGAAGATACATTCTTGAAGGGGCAGCATTGGTTCAGGAGGTGGTATCTTACTGTTCTTGTAACACTTTGCCTTGTGCGCTTTTGAAGTTAGACTTTGCAAAGGCTTTTGACACAGTAGGCTGGAACTTCATCCTACAACTGTTGGAAGCCAAAGGTTTCAGTAGTAAGTGGATTGGATGGATTAGTGGCATTTTCAAGGCAAGTAAGGCTAATGTGTTTGTGAATGGAATAGCTGGGAAATCGATCAGCTCTAAGTGGGTATTGAGGCAAGGAGATCCGTTGCCGCTACTGATGTTTGATCTGGCAGCTGATTTTTTTACCCAGATTTTGAAACTGAGTTGTGTGAATAGTATTTTGAAGAGCTTTGGAGATGATCTTGTTATGGGTGGTATTACGTCTCTTCATTATGCTGATGATACGATAATTTTCAGCAACCCTGACTATAAGTATATTGCTGCTCTCAAATTTATTCTCTATGCTTTTGAGAGTATTTCTGGACTACAGATCAACTTTCATAAGAGTTCGGTTTTAGTGGTTGGAGCTGATAATGGAGTTGCAGACAATATTGCGAGGATGTTGAACTGTAAAGTGGGTACCTTTCCATTGAATTATTTGGGACTCTGTATAAGGCCAGGCAAATTATTAAAGGATGATTGGTACACTCTTGTTAGCAAAGTGGATACCAGATTGTCTAAATGGAAAGGAAGATCTCTTTCTAAAGCAGGAAGATTAATTTTAGTTAATTCTGTCATATCAGCTACTCCTTTGTACTGGTTTTCTTTTTATAATGTTCCTGATTAGGTTACAAGAAAGATTGATGCAGTGAGGAGAAGCTTTCTTTGGACTGGGAAAAGTGAAGCTAGTGCTGCAACTTGTTTAATCTGTTGGAAACAAGTGTGTAAATCTAGAGAGCGAGGGGGATTGGGAGTTTTGAACTTGATGGAAATGAATACTGCATTACTATGCAGATGGCTTTGGAGTATATCATCTCACAAGGATTCGTTGTGGTGTGAGTGGGTTGTTAACACTTATTATGGAGGTAGCTTTTCTCTCTATACTAATGTCGATCATCCCTCTATGTTTTGAAAAGGAGTCATTAGTTGTTCTCAGATGTTCAAGGTGTAGTTTAGTTTGAAGGTGAATAATGGAAGATGGAGCTACTTTTGGTTTGATAAGTGGCTCTTACCTACAGCACTGATTTCGGAGTTTGATTTGCTTTATGCAATTTATTGTGATAAGTTGGCCTTTGTTTCAGAGGTTTATGATTCTTCAGCTGTTGCTTTTAAGTGGAAGTTGAGTTTCAACATAATTATTGAAGGAAGGGCTTTAATTCAGTTACTGAAACTGTTTAGTCTTTTGGAAAATGTGAATTTAGGTGTTGAAGATGATGTGTGTTTGTGGAGAGACAAAACTAAATTCTCAGTGAAAAAGTGTTATGAGTTATTGAATTTCTCTGGTAGGAAATTCATGCACTTTGCATGCATGTGGGGTTGCAATGTCCCATTAAAGGTTCGAATGCATATGTGGGTGGTTTTGCATGGGAAATTAAATACAAAAAGTATGTTGAGAAGGAACAATATTAATGTGGACACTACATGTGTGTTGTGTGGTTTCGAGGAAGAAGACTGCACTCATTTATTCCATGAATGTGATTTGGCTTTTTATGTATGGGTCAAGTGTTTAGTTAATACTAACATTGATCTTATGCGGAAAGATTCTTTGAGGGACCAGACACAGTTTTGGGAAAATATTCCCTCAAAACAACTTGCGTTTCTTAACTTGTCTTTTTGTTGGGTTTTGTGGTACGAAAGGAATAACCGTTGCTTTAAAAACACTGCTACATCATCGAATGTTGTTTTGTTCAAAGTACTGAAGTTTTACTATAAGTGGATGGGTATTGATGATTGGTTATTTGTTGATTTTGTTACAGATAGCAGCGGAGCTTGGTGATTGGCTCCACGCTGCTTGGAAGGGATGCTGTTGGTCACTTTTGCTTTACATGCTTTCATTTGTTTTGTAGTAGCTGTTGTTTTTTGTTAGCTCTTAAGTGGGCGAAACTAATGTAGTATTTCTTTTTGGCTCGTGTATGAGCAGTCTGGGATGTAACTCTGTGACCAATAGGACTTTGTATTTCTGTGCAGTATTTATATGTGGCGAGGCGTGTTAGTGCCTTTACCTTTCTGCTCAAAAAAAATAAAAGGTATGTATAGCTCCAAATATTCTAACAGAAAATTTTAATACTTTATTATTTGACAAAATTAAATAAATTGTAATATTCTTTCTAGCAAGGAAAGAAAAATGAATTTCCAACAATTTTTAAGTGTTTGGAGGGAAGGCAGTACACAATTACTATATGTGTTGGTGAGAATAATATACACAGAGATTCAAGCATGTACACGGCCATAGACATATTTAAAGGTTTTGAGTTGATTGAGAATTCTATGATAGAAAGTGAAGATGGTGCAGTTGCATTACAAAGCTGACAGGTATTTTGTTGTCGCACACACACACACACACATATATATATAGTTAGTCAAGTAGTCATGTTCATTGCACCAAGTTATTTTATTTCATTTATATGCTGATGTCTATAGGAAGTTTCAGCACTGAATCTAAAACTGGCATCAATATGCAAAGCCCCTGTACTGAGAAATCTACAAACACTAATAGTTTGAAGAGGAAAAACAAAGAGATTGATAACGATGTCAAGCATACATTTTTGACGACCTTAAAGATAAAAAAGATGAAAAAATTGGATTTATTTCAAAACTGAAAGCAATTAAAAAAGAAAAAGTAAGTTATATATATTTGATGGTTATTTTATATACGGTATTGGACTTGAACATAATTTTCATGTTTATTTTGTTTGGAATGGGAACTACTCATGATCTTATATTTATTTTGCTCTGGTTTTCATATTTATTTTGTTTGGAATGAAAACGAATCATGATCTTATATTTATTTTGCTCCGAAAAGTACTATTGATTAATGTATTTTTCTGTTGTGCACGTTTATTTTTATGTTGTAGTTTGAAATTTTAGTTAGAATGACTCTAATACATATAAAAATGTATTTAAAACTTAATAACATAGCATACATTGCATCATATTATATATATATATGATGACATCATATACACTTTACCGCTTCATCAAAAAAGTTAACATACTGTAGTTTGTATATAATTTATATAATATTACTTGAATTGTATCACTTATATAATTTTAATGATTATTTGTTCAATTTTTCACATTTGAAGATCATAAAATAAATTTAAATTGTAATGAATTAAGAACATGTTTTCAAAATAAAATCACAAATAATCATTTTTTATATCTATGCCAAAAAATAACCATTCAGAACAAAAAATTTAGATGGATAACAGAATAATTAATCAAATAATCATCCATGACAAAATTATTTTTGGGTGAGCAACATGATAATTAATCATTGTTACTGCATAAATTATTAGATGAATAACAGAACAATTAATCAAAATAATCATCCATGATAAAATTATTTTTGAATGAACAACAGAACAATTTATTACTGTTGCCGCATAAATTATAATATTTAAATATATATATAACTATTTAATATTAATTACAATAGTTTATTTTTCTTTTATTTTTAATATTTAATTATTAGAATATATATTTTTAATAACATAAATTTTAATTCCCAGCAAAGCAGGCAAAAAAAATTACTAGTATAAATATGTATTTCCTTTATCTTTTACATCATATTGTTTATATTCAAAAGCAAAAAAAACACCGTAAAACTTTTATCATTATATATGTAAAACTTTTAACACATGATATTTAATATTATGTGTTTTGAATTTTGAGAAGTCACAGTTTCTAACAATTTGCGTTTAATAATTAATCTTGCATTCATTTCTTTCCGTTTATTCTCTTTCTCTTTGTGATTTACTTTTGAAATTTAATTGAGAAATAAATATGTCACCTCGTGCTTAGTCAGCCAATTTATTTACTTTGTAACCTACCTAATATAAAGGGACACACTAGAGAGATAAATCACGTATCTTTCTCAATTTCCGTTTCTCGTTCTATTTTCTTCTCTGCAATTGTCCTCAATAAACTGTAGACCTTCTTCCTTCTCTCCACATAAAAACAAACTAGATTCCTTTCTACTCCATCAGGCTCCTCTTCCCTAAAATTCGCAGTATCGACTTCTTCTTAAATTTTTGTTCATCCTCCTACTAAAAAAAGGATCTTCAACTTGCAAATTCGCTGCTTAGGATTGGTCATTGACCATATGTATTTCTTTTCTTCGTCATAACCATGCAAGGTGGGCATCGCTCTCGCGATTAGTATACATATGATAATAAATTAACATCATATGAAATTAAATTTATTTTGTGCTTGTTTGGTTGATAATTGCTTGAATTGTTAGTTTAAATTTGTTTAGTTAACTGTTAATTTCATGAATCTTGGTCATTAAGTTGCTATCATAATTTAATGAATGGTTAGTTGAAAATGATTTGAATTAGTGGTTGATAAAATTTTGAATTGTTGATTAAATCATATGAAATAGTAGTTGAAATTTACCATAAATAATTGTTGATAATTAGATGCAATAGTGTTGCTTGATTTATGTGTTGCAATTATGGTGATTGTTGTGTGTTTGTTGTATTGACCATTTATCACCCCAGCTATCATATTTGCAAGTTCCATACATCGTATGAAATTTTACGGAAATATAGATATAGGTTAAATGATACATACCTATATTTTCGATTTAACAAATAGATTTAGAAATTTAGTTGAAACTTTTAAATTTGAACTTGTGTTTGAACTTTGATATTAAGCTTGAAAATTTTGTTTTAATAAAAGAAACGATTTAGCGAAAAGATTAAATTTAATTTTAGATCTAGTGATCAAATTTGATATTTAATTTAAAATTAAATTTGTTGATTTAAAGGTTAAATTTAATCTTAAAAGATTTAATTCATTGGGTTATGTAGATTTAATTAATTTTGGAGAATTATTTTTATGATTGAAATTTGGAAATGAATCTTCTTGAAATATAGAAATTGAATTTGACGTTAAAACTAATGTATGACATGGAATTGGGATTTGAAGTTTGAATTGGAATATTAAGTTGATTTTGGAAATAATTGTAACACCCCACATTTTTAATATAATTAAAGTGTACAAATATGTATATATGCATAGATAGGTAAATAATGGTGATGTATAATAAAAATTGATTAATATATGGAAGAAAAGGAAAATTAATTCAATAACAGTGTGTGTGTAATGGGGAGAAGATAATAAAATAAGGATACTTAAATTATATATCAGGAATTAAGTAAAATGACATCACCATTGCGTTCGTCTCGGAATTCTGCATGGAATAGAGTCCAAGTTTTTGTAAATCGGACTTTGTACGAAGAAGTTATGGCCTTCAGAAGATTCAGAAATTTAAAGAATAAAAATAAACAGCTCAGAATTTAAATTCAAGTTTTAAAAATCGAAAAACTAGGCTGGGCGGTAAAATTCCCGCCCATGCAGGCAGGTCGACCAGGGGGTCGACCTCCCTCAAGGGAGGTCGACCAAGAGGTCGACCTAGGGGTAGACCTAGGGGTCGACCTGGGTGTCGACCTCCCCAGGGAGGTCGACCTGATCGGCCTGTTTTGGTGCAGATTCGTTTTTCTGAACCTGGATGGACTTCTGGACGCGATTCTTTGAATCCTAAGCTATATAAGCACCCCCAAACCTATTGTTAACTCCACTAAAGTTCATGGCAACGCCATGGCTCTGTTCTAACTCAAATTCTTCTTCTCCAAGGGATTTCTAGACCCATTTTCTTCCCCTTTTCTCTTCAAAACATCTACTCTTTAAATTAAAAGTTTAGAATCAAGGCAACCTCCAAATTAAAGAGAAAAAGGGATTCAGATCCGCAATTTACACTATGCAAAGAGAAGAGATTCAGATTCACAACTTACGCTGCGCAAAGAAATCAAAGATAGATCAGATCTATGGATTGGGGCATGAAATCAATCAAAGTTAAACCAAATCCATGAATTGAAGATGAAAAGCAAAGTAAGTGGAATTACAATAAACTTGTTGCATAATAATATTATTATCGCTCGACATTCCCCGGTTATAAATTCAATTCAAGATTCATGTTATAATAATTGTTCTTTTATTCTCCTTCCCCTTTTTATTTTTGGATCTAGGTTATCTCGAACCTAGACGAAATCTTATTATACATACGTACGATTGAAATATGGGAATATTGGGGCACAATTTATTTTATGCAATTGAGGAATATAATCTGTAATTTGGGGATTGTGGCATAACAATTATTATTGCAAATATTGGGACAATTGGCGAATTTTATATTGGGATTATTCAATGAAATAAAGTTTGAATTGGGAATTTTGGAGCATATTTCAATAATGAATCTTTGGGTATGTTTTGGAAACATGAATCTATGCTGAATAGTTCACAACTATGAATTCCGATTTATAATGTTAACCTGAAATTGTGTAAATTTAATTGGAATTATTGAATATGGAATGGAATTGGGAAAAAGTGATTTATTTCAAATCTAATATTGCATGATTGAGGTTTTAAACTATAAGTTTAAATTTTGGGTTTTGGGAAAAACAAATCTAAAGGTAAGAATCCTAAGTTGATAAAGGAACGGATAAAACTTAGCTTATGCAATTATGAGACCTCTTATGTAATTATGAAACCTAACTCATAACCTGAAATTGATGCTTAACATTTTCTTAAAAAAAATGTTAATTGGCTAAATATGAAACATGACTAACTCGAGGTTAGAATGAGTATGCAGTGTAATTCTGCCCGGAACCGCCCGACATATCCAGTGGCCGCCAACAATAGGGTCTAATGTGAGAAGTTAGTCATAACGCGCTTAAACCCGAGGTTAGATTAAGTTGTCGTGTAAGACTACCCGGAACAGCCCGACACATCCAGCAACCGCAACAATAGGTATAATGTGAGAGGTTGGTGCACTAATAATCAATTAATGCTAATGACACATGCTAGTATGGTAAGGTTAGGTTAACAACACTTAACCAAATTGACATGATGCGTGGGTGGGTTAAGTCAATATGAACTGATAGACAACACTTAACCAAATTTGTGGAATATACGAGTAATGCATGAGCGGGAAGGTAGAGTTAAGTAAAACTTGACATATGGACAAACTTAACCAACACAGTAATGGGGAGTGATAACTACCTATTATAAACCAGAGTTGCGGTAATGTAACTTGTCCTAGGGACAAGGGAAGATTATGACTTAAGATGTAATACAAGACTTGAAGGGTGGGACGACTTATACTATGAAATAAGTTAATCTAAGCTGAAAATGTGGGAAAGCACCCGTACGCTATCATTTGATAAAGAAAACTTAAGTCATGTTTGATTTCATAGGTAAACCTTAGTTAGTGAACTAAGTAAATAACGATAAAGGCAACCAAGTGTTGAACCTTAGTTAGAGAACTAAGTAAATAAAGATGAAGTTAACCAAGTGTTGAACCTTAGTTAGAGAATAAGTAAATAATGATGATGGCAACTGGGTAATGAACCTTAGTTAGAGAACTAAGTAAAATGGCAACCGAAGTAACGGACCTTAGTCAGAGAACTAAGTAAGCAACGGTAAAGATAACTAAGTAAGTAAACCTTAGTTGAAGAGGACTAAGTAATAAACCTTAGTTAAAGAGAAATTTGGTAATTAGAATTGAAGGACAACATAAACGAGGATAACCAAGTTAATAAGACAAAGCAAGCGCGAAATCAGAAGTTTAGACATAAGGTCTAATAGTACGAAAGGATAAGGCACTTGGACCAGTCCATACGATAGGGGATGAATAACCAAACTCAGTAGATCATCACGGTTCCGTAGGGAGCAAGGGTGAGCGTACGTCCATCTGATCATATAGAAGGCTCCAAAGGACTAGGTTACGAAGCACGCGGCTTGGAGGGGACGTGAGGATACTCTTGGTATCCCTCTGTGAGAATGCAGATGATCCGCCTGGGCTCACGGAGTTTAAGGTCTGCGTAAGAAGAACCAAGAGTATGCCCTGGTTGCAATAATAAGCAAACTAAAGACTAGGATGGACCAAAATGAGTCAGCGATAACAAGTTGGCCCTGTCATAGCACGTTGTCGGCTACCTACCATCTTGAGTCAGTCAAGCACCAAAAGCGGAAAGGCGGAGAACTCCAAAAGGCCATATACTTTCTATCTAGTTATGGGTGAGGTTGGCCAATAGGTTTGTGGGGGCATAGAGGGCCTGCGTACAGTTCTCATTCTTGATATTCTTGGGTGCCTTTCATTAGTTGAGGGAGGGGTCAAGTGGGACCATAACCACAGTAAAAACAGACCATAGCATCTGCATCGGCAGATAACTTAAAGCTCCCGATCGAGTTCTGTGTTTCTTGATTTGCCTTGCCACGGGACTCGGGTCGCACATATTGAGGACTTGTGCAACTAGATATCTAGCACGTTTAACGATACGGTTGGGATGTAAAGTCTAGGAATGCATATCGCTCAGGGTAGTGTGTCCTAGACTAGAGGGCATTGTTCGATAGATAGCATAAACCCTAGTTTGACCTAGGTAGCGTAAACCTTAGTTGAACCTAGGAAGTGTTCGATAAAGTAAACCCTAGTTGGACCTAGGTAACACTCGATGGTAAACTCTAGTTGAATCTAGGTAGTATTCGATAACAGAACCTAGTAAGACCTAGGTTGGTAGTCCAAACGCTTATGCAACACAGGAATGGTTGTTTTACGCAGACGTATTGAGAATATATATACACACACACACATGAAAGCCCGTACAACGTACGACATTGGATAAGGAACTGCGTACATATGACAAGATGACACGAGTTGGATAAGGGAATGCGTACACATGAAAAGAGGACACGAGTAGGAGGTAACTACATATACATTGTATTAGGGTAATCTACTTGTGGATGGATAATTATAGCTTAAAGAGATAACATTGTTAACAACCTAATAACCAAGAAAATGTAACTGAACAGTATATGTAGGATTATAAAGAAGATTATTCTAAGTCCAGTCACACAGAACTTATGTTCTGACCCCTCCTCATTACATATTTCCAGGTTAGGTTCATGACAGAGATGGTATAGCTTTGGATACTGGTTTAACAGTATTGTTATTAAGGTAAAGCTATATTTGAATATATTATACTTTATTTCCTTCCGCTGTGAAATGCTTTACGAATTCTGACATGTTTCTTTATCTCTGTCTTTTTCTGCAGGATACCAGAGCACCCAACTGGGGTTTCGATAGATTGGATTTTTGAAAAAAATTCGGTCTGTCAGAGTCCGATTTGTTACATCTGGTATCAGAGCTTCATTTTAGTGTTCCTAGGGAGATAATGAGTGACTGTATTTGTATTTTCTAAAATATAAATATATTATATATATAAACCTAAATCCATAAAGTAGCCTACTAGGTATGGAAAGAGTTGGGATAGCTATTTTGTACACTAAAGGAATGAACCTAGAAATTTTAAGACCCTTAGGTGGTTTGGTTGGAAAGTGTAAAATATGATTTGTTATTGGAGAAAGGAAGTATTCTATAAGAATTAAAACTGAAATGTTATTATTTCAGAGTAGTGGGTTTATAAGAGAAACCTTATAAATTAGAAAAAGGTTAAAATGTGGAAAATGGATTAGGAATATATATAGTTGAGAGAATCGGTTTGGAAAGTGCCTAGGAAATCCTAGTTGACTTGAAAGACCCAATTTGAGTCTAACCCAATGATTAACTTTTAAAAACTTGAATTTGTAAAAGTTTTGGTAGAAAGATATTGTGGTATTGTCAAGTTTTGATCTTAAAAGGTAATTTTGGATGTTTGAGAAATTATTTAGTGCATGTTGGGTTTTAAAAGTAAAGTGGGGTATATTTTGTAAAACAATGATTATTTGTTTAAAAAAAAAAGAATTCTCTTATTAAAAGGTGCATAATATAGAGCATATATAGCTCGCTAGTTTTCATATTATAATATATGAAAGGATTGAAAAGAAAGTGCTGCGTTTTGTAAAAGAAGTTTTAAAATCTCTATTTTATTAACAATAAATTTTGATTATTGATTTTTTTGGGTGGACAAAATAAGTTACAGGAATAAAATAGATATCTGCACCTTATAGCGAGTAGTTAAATTAACATTGTAATTAGAAACAATATAAGCCTGATAGTTGTCCTCGTCTACTCCAGTTTTGTGATTTGAAAAAAAATATTGTTTTGCATTTTATTTTGTAACATGTTTTTATGGTTTGGCGAAAACAAGTTTTAGAGAAGAAAATAAAGTTTTAATGCTTTTAATTTTTGAAAGAAAAATGTAATGAAAAGAAAGGAGGCCAAACCATGTTTTAAAAAGAATGGAGTAGGTAAGGATTAGTGCCTAGAAAAGAACGAGAGAAAGTTAAAGCTATGAATTAAACAATTGGAACCAACTAGAGAATGGTTGAGTTGAGTGATTCTCTGAGTGTCAATCTGATGTTGATTTCGGTCTTCGGGGTTGATATTTAGGGAGTTACTCTCTTTCCAATTTACAGTTTGGGATTAGCTAATATTAAACTGATGGAAAATTTCCCGTATAATGCATAAGCATTAAGATACCTAGGTTTGTTGCTTGAGAAAAAGAAAAAGGATAGGCTAGTAATACACAGCAAGGACTAGTAGTGACGACTAAGTAGTAAAGGGCAAGCAAGTGGGGTAGATCTTGTTGTGAGGACTCGCAATTGTCTGAGATGACAAAGTCCTAAGATTCTTGTCCCATAGTAGTAGCTATGTAGGATGCTGTTTGAGTTCAAAACGAAATGGCTTATTTGAAAATAATAAACTTAAGTAATTTGATTAAGTCAAATAAGCTAAGAAAGAAACTAGCCTAACTAAAAAGAAAACAACAAATCCAGTAAGGCAACAAATGTGATGGGAAAAGAAAATGAAAATCTTAAGAAAAAGATGAATAAGTATGAAATTTTTCCAAGATAAGTTGAAAAAGAGAAGAAATTTTCTTATGTGGTTGTCCTTGGATAGGAAAATAGGAAATCTTCATAGAATAGTCTTATAAAAATCCAAGTACGATTAGAAAAGAAAAACAGAGAATGTGAATTTTTCTGTTTTATAACTTTTCGTAACATAAGGAAACCGAATTTGGAAAATTAGATTTTTCTAAATTTCGAATTTAATGATGGTGGTAGGGTTTTGGATGCGACAATTGGGTGAAATATGCTCCTATTCTATAAGAGTATGGAAAAACTTGGATGAAAAATATTTTGATTTTTCAAGAATATTGCATTCATATAGAGCTGCAAGTATATTTAGGATGTGAGCATTTTGCTTTGAAAGAGTTTTTAAAATTTGAATACATATAGGTGGATCCAAATTAGGCATATATACTTTACTATGATGTATCTCACTTTGCACATGCGCACAATGTTTGCAACAATTGGATGCACACTTGATGGATGGATATTGCAAGGGATTATCTATTTTACTCTTATCGAATTTCGGGACGAAATTTTTTAAGGGTGGGAGAATGTAACACCCCGTATTTTTAATACAATTAAAATGTACAAATATGTATATATGCATAGATAGGTAAACAATGGTGACATATAATGAAAATTGATTAATATATGGAAGAAAGGGAAAATTAATTCAATAACATTGTGTGTAACGGGGAGAAGATAATAAAATCAGGATACTTAATTTATATATCAGGAATTAAGTAAAGCGGACATCTCCATTGCGTTCGTCTCGGAATTCTGCATGGAATAGAGTCCAAGTTTTTGTAAATCGGACTTCATACGAAGAAGTTATGACCTTCAGAAGATTCTGAAATTTAAAGAATAAAAATAAACAGCTCAGAATTCAAATTCAAGTTTTAAAAATCGAAAACCTGGGCTGGGCAAGAAAATTCCCGCCTAGGCAGGCAGGTCGACCAGGGGGTCGACTTCCCTCAAGGGAGGTCGACCAAGAGGTCGACCTAGGGGTCGACCTGGGTGTCGACCTCCCCAGGAAGGTTGACCCGATCGGCCTGTTTTGGTGAAGATTCGTTTTTCTGAACCTGGATGGACTTCTGGACGCGATTCTTTGACTCCGAAGCTATATAAACACCCCCAAACCTATTGTTAACTCCACTAAAGTTCATGGCAACGCCATGGCTCTGTTCTAAATCAAAATTTTCTTCTCCAAAGGATTTCTGGATCCACTTTCTACCCCTTTTATCTTCAAAACATCTACTCTTTAAATTAAAAGTTTAGAATCAAGACAACCTCCAAATTAAAGAGAAAAAGGGATTCAGATCCACAATTTACACTACGCAAAGAGAAGAGATTCAGATTCACAACTTACGTTGCTCAAAGAAATCAAATGCAGATCAGATCTATGGATTGGGGCATGAAATCAATCAAAGTTAAACCAAATCCATAAATTGAAGATGAAAAGCTAGGTGAGTGGAATTATAATAAACTTGTTGCATAATAGTATTACTATCATTCGTCATTTCCCAGTTATAAATTCAATTCAAGATTCGTGTTATAATAATTTTTCTTTTATTCTCCTTCCCCTTTTTATTTTTGGATCTTGGTTATCTCGAACCTAGACGAAATCTTATTATACATACGTATGATTGAAATATGGGAATATTAGGGCATAATTTATTTTATGCAATCGAGGAATATAATCTGTAATTTGGGGATTGTGGCATAACAGTTATTATTGCAGATATTGGGACAATTGGCGAATTGTATATTGGGATTATTCAATGAAATAAAGTTTGAATTGGGAATTTTGGAGCGTATTTCAACAATGAATCTTTGGGTATGTTTTGGAAACATGAATCTATGCTGAATAGTGCGCAATTATGAATTCCAATTTATAATCCTAACCTGAAACTGTGTAAATTTAGATGCAATTATTGAATATGGAATCGGATTGGGAAAAGTGATTTATTTCAAATCTAATATTGTTGGATTGAGGTTTTAAACTATAAGTTTAAATTTTAGGTTTTGGGAAAAACAAATCTAAAGGTATGAATCCTAAGTTGATAAAGGAACGGATAAAACTTAGCTTATGCGATTATGAGACCTCTTATGTGATTATGAAACCTAACTCATAACCTAAAATTGATGCTTAACGTTTTCATAAAAAAATTGTTAATTGGCTAAAGATGAAACATGACTAACTCGAGGTTAGAATGAGTTTGCGGTGTAATTCTGCCCGGAACCGCCCGGCATATCCAGTGACCGCAAACAATAGGGTCTAATGTGATAAGATAGTCATAACGTGCTTAAACCTGAGGTAAGATTGAGTTGTGGGGTAAGACTGTCCGGAACCGCCCGGCACATCCAGCAACCGCAACAATAGGTCTAATATGAGAGGCTGGTGCATTAATAACCAGTTAATGCTAATGACACATGCTAGTATGGTAACGTTAGGTTAGCAACACTTAACCAATTTGACATGATGCGTGGGTGGGTTAAGTCAATATGAACTGATAGACAACACTTAACCAAATTTTTGGAATATACGAGTAATGCATGAGCGAGAAGGTAGGGTTAAGTAAAACTTGACATATGGACAAACTTAACCAACACAGTAATGGGGAATGATAACTAACTATTATAAACCAGAGTTTCGATAATGTAAAATTAAATAATAGGTAAAGTTGTCTTAGGGACAAGGGAAGATTATGACTTAAGATGTAATACAAGACTTGAAGGGTGGGACGACTTATGCTATGAAATAAGTTCTAAGCTGAAAATGTGGGAAAGCACCCGTACGCTATCGTTTGATAAAGAAAACTTAAGTCATGTTTGAGTTTATTAATAAACCTTAGTTAGTGAACTAAGTAAATAACGATAAAGGCAACCAAGTGTTGAACCTTAGTTAGAGAACTAAGTAAATAAAGATGAAGTTAACCAAGTGTTGAACCTTAGTTAGAGAACTAAGTAAATAATGATGATGGCAACTGGGTAATGAACCTGAGTTAGAGAACTAAGTAAAATGGAAACCGAAGTAACGAACCTTAGTTAGAGAACTAAGTAAGCAATGGTAAAGATAACTAAGTAAGTAAACCTTAGTTGAAGAGGACTAATTAATAAACCTTAGTTAAAGAGAAACTTGGTAATTAGAATTGAAGGACAACATAAACGAGGATAACCAAGTTAATAAGACAAAGCAAGCGCGAAATCAGAAGTTTAGACATAAGGTCTAATAGTACGAAAGGATAAGGAGCTTGGACCAGTCCATATGATAGGGGATGAATAACCAAACTCGATAGATCATCACGGTGTCGTAGGGCGCAAGGGGGAGCGTACGTCCATCCGATCATATAGAAGGCTCCAACGGACTGGGTTACGAAGCATTCGGCTTCGAGGGGACATGAGGATACTCTTGGTATCCCTCTGCGAGAAGGCAGATGATCCGCCTGGGCTCACAGAGGTTAAGGTCTGCGTACGAAGGACCAAGAGTAAGCCTTGGTTGCAATAATAAGGCAACCTAAAGACTAGGATGGACCAGCGTGAGTCGGCGATAACCGGTTGGCCCTGTGATAGCATGTCGTCGGCTACCTACCATCTTGAGTCAGCCGAGCACGAAAAGCGGAAAGGCGGAGAACTCCAAAGGACCATATACTTGCTATCTATTTATGGATGAGTGTAACGACCCAGAAAATCTGAACCAATTTAAAATTTTTAAATTGGCTAAAATAATGGATTTTAAATATTTAAAATAAGTATTTTCAATAATAGAGATGAAATCTGAGTTTGAATCGACAATTGAAAACGAATATAATTAATTATAATTATAAACAGGGCTTGAAAAGGCGCTGCAGTTTCAAAAATTGAATTCAAAATTTGTCGGACTGTACCGGGTGCAAAATAAAACGGATTTTAGCGAAACCAAAAACATTTAAATCTGTTAGAGAATACCTTTCCAACGAATCTGGCAAATTGAAATTTGATAGCGGGAATCAAAAGATATGTCCAGTTGAAAATTCTGAATAGTCGCTATGGAATTCAGTCCCTTAAAAATGGACATTTTGCAAACGACCTCGGATTTCGATGAAACCACTTTTGTTGGGTCCGTGATGTTAAGTTATTGCTTGATTCCAAATTTCATAATTTTTCGAATCAATATGTGAGCGTGGCAAAGGAAAACGCGTTTGAACAGTTTTAGTTAAAACTGATCGACCTGAAAATAGCCATTTTTCAAACGGTCTCAGAATTCGACGAAACCAGTTTTGTTGGGACCGTATCGTCTCAACATAGCCAGATTTATTTTTCGGGAATTTTTAGAGCCCGTATGTGGCCCCGGTAGTTGGAAATGTACGTTCAAATTAAATATTGAATGTTTTATATTTTGATTTGAATGGAAACTGACTGAAACAGTCGAATGGGCCTACGAAACATATCCCATTGTGTCCGGGATGGGGGTAAAACGCTAGGGGCGATAGTCGTTGGGTTTGAATTCGTGTACGTATGGTCAAAGTGGTATTTTCCTATTTTTATAACCTTTGGGCCAATCATAATTCACCATTCATTAAATAAATGAAAAATAGGCGGAAACCCTTTTTATCTCCTGCGATCGACGTCCAACGTCGTTCGAACCTTTCTCCCCACTTCGCCGCCGCTACGGCCATCACCAGCCTCCGCTCATGTGTTGAATTGATATTCATTCGTTGATTCGAAATTCATGTGTTGAATGGTATTCGCGTTTTAAATATAAAAATCACATTTCTATCTATATATAGAAACTATAGAAAACCTTCATGTGTTGAATCGATATTCATTCGTTGAATTGAAATTCATGTGTTGAATGGTATTCATATTTTGAAATAAATTGTTTGATAATAAAAATCATTTTTATCGACTATATGAACTGTGTAAAATATCCTCGTTTTGAAAGAAATTGTTTTATAAGAAAAATCCTATTTTTTTCCACCGATATAAACTATATAAAATAATAGTATTTTGAAATGAATTGTTTTACAATAAAAATCACATTTTTATTATATACATGAATCGTAGAAATTTGAAGTGTTAAAAATAACCACTCGTTCAAATAAGCGTATATGAGTTGAAATATTCATTAATTAGCTAATGATATGATTTGTACCTATGTATGTAACATTAGAATGAATGGTGTTTTTAAAGCAAATAGAAATCAAATATGAAGTTGAATAGAAAATGATAAATGATAAGAACTATATATATGTACATGCATATTCATTGAACAGGTTATAGCAAAGGGGCTAGAGAAGAGGAATAAAATTTTGTGCCCGACAAATAGGTACACATTTACTGTTTTGTTTGGGTGATGATTTTATGAGCCTGTTGGCTAGCCGCTTGGCTTTTTCTTTTTCTTTTTGAGATTAGAAGGACCGGGGAAGCTATTTGAGATTTCCCGATGCTCCCGGTGCAGGGGAGGTTATGGCGAAATTTTCCAAAATTTTAAGGCGTTAGTGAAATATTTGAAGTGAAAACGATATTAAAAATTGAATGAACTATATTTATATAAATATAAATAAAATTAAAACGAAACGTAGTCGTGCAGTTCGCATTTTGAAACCATGATTTCAAACAACTAGTGCGGGAAATCCGACCATTGGATTTTCCCGAAACCGCAACCGTCGGGTTCGCCGTGGAAATATCTTCCCAACGGCACCAACTTTGTAAAAATCCAATGGTTGGATTGTCTGGAATGTTTAATTCAAAGCTGAAGAAAAACAGCGCCAGAAGCGATTATATTTATATATATATAAATATAATTATATATTTAATCGAATAACGACGCTGCAGTTCGTATTTTGAAATCGAAACTTCAAACGATTGTACCGGGAGATCCGACCGTCGGATTTTCCCGAAACTGGAACCGTTGGATTCGTTTTGAAAAGACCTATCTAATGATGTAAATTTTGTGAAGATCCAACGGTTAGATTTTCAGATATGTGTAAATCAAATCTGAAGAAAAACAGCGCCACGGCCGCTTTATGGCCCGAAGCGTCGTTTTGAATAAATTAGCTATTTTTAAATAAATAAAAATAGCGATAAATCGTTATAAAATATCATAAGCGATATGGAATGGAAATAAACTGAATTTGCTCGATTTGTGTGGCTTTTGATGGTTGAATGTGTTTGGTGTGAAAATTACATTAAAGAACAAGATTGGTGTTGTCAAATAATTTAACCATTGAAATAAATTGATTTGAAATTATAAATATACGTGAATTATTTGAAAAGGCCGAGTTAATTCTCATTTCAAATGATTGACCGACGATTGAAATTCGAAGATGAAAACGACGGTCGAAGACCGGAGATCTTCACCTCGTTTGGATGGTAACCGAGGTCCTGCTTGGGAGGCATCCCGAAATACGGATAATGAGTGGTGATCGTCCAGACGTACGTGGTGATCGATGGGTATGCGAGGTATTTAGTGCCTCCGGTTTCGTTCAGACCCAGAACGGACTTGTAAATGGACTGTGTGTCTGACATTGGATTTTATTCTATGTGGGTTGATCTCTATTAAATATACATCTGTTTGGCGGCGGAGAATTTATTCTTTTGCTTAACGCCCTTCTCTGAAACGCACGAGCTCAGAGGTTGTATATCGATGGACATCAGTCGCATGGCATGAATTGCCTGTGTGGCATGCTAAGATGCAGTGATCAGGGCTTCTGTTGAAAAGAAAAGTCTTGTGGTGATGATCAAAGCACCGCCTGTGTGGCGTAGCTTTGTGTATAACGTAAATTTGCGAGCCTCACACCCCGGTATGGACCAGAAACGGGAGAAGGACCTCAGGGAGGGCATGCGTTTCTTTCTAGCTAGGGTGGTGTCAGTGACCTACCAGCCCTGACATTTATATACTTTTCACCTATGTGGTTGTTGTTGTTGCGAGGCGCCTCGGTTTGATCGGACGATCCGGGTCCGATGGAGTCATTCGTTGGCTCGTTGACGCCCCAAAGGGCGGGGAAACGCAGTGTTCAGGAATTTCAATCCACATCGGTGGACCGGCCCTGACGATCCAAGGGCCCAACTGTGTCTGGGTCCTGGGACACGGGCTAGAGCGTCTCGAATTCGGTAAGGACTATCTTTTGCCTTGGTTTATGACGGAAATCCAATTTCCAAATATGACATCATGCGGTTTTGATTGTATATATATATGGCGACATGATATATGGTACCCATGCCGTCTATGATTGATAGTTATGATTTGAAATTGTTTTCAAAACATATTAACACTAGCAATAATATTAAATGCCTTTGTTTTATTCGTATCAAGCATATTTTGACCGTTATAAGGTAAAAACTCTATCCCCCGGTTTGCGTTGCATTGTGTGATGGGAACTGAGTCTTATAATGGCTTCATTTTTATAAAATGCATTGCGTTGTTTAAAAGAAAGATTGGTTTTAAAGCACTGGCAATCCAATGGAGTAAACCCGTTCCACGAAAGTGGCGTGGTCCTGTGATTAGCCAAATTATATATGTGTTGAGTAGATTTCTCATACCAGTCCCATGACTGACTCGTAGTTTGTTTCACTTTCAAACTCGGGTGTCCCTTTTTCTACACGGGCAGCCTTGTATTCAGGTTTAGCTGGTTCTTTCTGGATAGCTGGAGCTGAAGATGGATTCTATTATTTATCTCTTTTTATGCTGTTCAGCTCCTATTGTACATGTTATGTTTGTTTTTCCGCTGTAGACATTTATGTATAGCTGAACTGTATTTGTACTAAGTAAGATCCTGTATACTGTGTAACTCTGATGATTACTTTTATCCAGTATATTCTATTGTTCATTATCTGGTGTATTTATTTAATTTTGTTCTGCTATTATCTGTTTCTGTGTTATATTCCAAAAGATAACCCTTGTCTCCGTCTGAACGGGATTTTGGGTCGTCTCAACGAGGTTAGCCAATAGGTTTGTGGGCCATGGAGGGCCTGCGTACAGTTCTCATTCTTGATATTCCTGGGTGCCTTTCATTAGTTGTGGGAGAGGTCAAGTGGGACCATAACCACAGTATAAACAGACCTTAGCATCTGCATCGACAGATAACTTAAAGCTCCCAACCAAGTTCCGTGTTTCTTGATTTGCCCTACCATGGGACTCGGGTCACACAAATAGAGGACATGTGCAATTAGATATCTAGCACGTTTAACGATACGGTTGGGACGTAAAGTCTAGGAACGCATATCGCTGGGGGTAGTGTGTCCTAGACAAGAGGGCATTGTTCGATATGTAGCATAAACCCTAGTTGGACCTAGGTAGCGTAAACCCTGGCTGAACCTAGGAAGCGTTCGATAATGTAAACCCTAGTTGGACCTAGGTAACACTTGATGGTAAACCCTAGTTGGATCTAGGAAGTATTCGATAACAGAACCTAGTAAGACCTAGGTTGGCAGTCCAAACGCTTATGCAACACAGGAATGGTGGTTTTACACAGACGTAGTGAGAATATATATATATATACATATATATATATATATATATATATATATATATATATATATGTACATACATGAAAGCCCGTACGACGTACGACATTGGATAAGGAATTGTGTACATATGACAAGATGACGCGAGTTGGATAAGGGACTGCGTACACATGAAAAGAGGACACGAGTAGGGGGTAACTACATATACATTGTATTAGGTTAATCTACTTGTGGATGGATAAATATAGCTTAAAGAGCTAACATTGTTAACAACCTAATAACCAAGAAAATGTAACTGAACGGTATATGTAGAATTATACAGAAGTTTGTTCTAAGTCCAGTCACACAGAACTTATATTCTGACCCCCTCATCATTACATACTTCCAGGTTAGGTTCATGACAGAGATGGTATAGCTTTGGATATTGGTTTAACAGTATTGTTAATAAGGTAAAGCTATATTTGAATATGTTATACTTTATTTCCTTCCGCTGTGTGATGCTTTACGAATTCTGTCATGTTTCTTTATCTCTGTCTTTTTCTACAGGATACCAGAGTAGCCAACTCGGGTTTCGATAGATGCGATTTCTGGAAAAAAATCGGTCTGAATCCGGGTTGTTACAATAATAGTGAAGTCAAGATTTGCAAAGAATCAATTAATAAAATAAGATATGATGTCAGGATCTTGAAAATATTCTTATGTTAAATTACTTGTACATGTCACCAAATCATTTCATGTTAGTTAATTTTATTTGCATAAAAATATTAATCCTGACTCGAGTGTTTTGTGTTTTGCATAGAACGCTCGGGTCAGATCCGAGTGTTATAGACTTATAGATTTCTGCTATTGAAGTTAGCAAGTGGTGAAGACGTGCGCGTTGGTTCGATGATTTCAACAAATTTTATTTAATTTAAATCTATGTATTTTCCGCTGTGTAAAATTTATTGTACGAACTCTGATATTTTTTTATTTACGTGTGGAACCTAAAACTTCACTCAAGCCATTGCTTGTCAGTCTTAGTAAACCCCAAGGGTTGTGTTATACCCCAATTTTTTAATGCCTTCACCCTACCTAGGTAGTCACCCCCTAGAAATTGGCAGAGGTGACCCTCGAATCTGAGATCTATGTCTCATCCCAATTCACCCACCTCTAACAAACTGAGCTAGGAGTGTCGGGTACAAACTCTGATATTTTGTGTAAAATGCTTCCGCTGTGAGATATTGTAGTTTATTTATTCTATGATTTCTGTGTTTGATTCTGTTTAAACCCCATAAGCTAAATAACAATATGTCATTTTGAGAAGTTTAAGTTGGTTTAATTACCGATTTGAAGCGATCAACAAGGCAGGCCATTGCACTTGGGTATCCATTAAATCGGCGTATGGCAGTGGATGTCTTGAAGAAATTTAGAATCTTGAACTGCAACCGAGTATTCAACTTGAATCCAACGATTGGAGACTATTTGCTGAATAATTCAACTGAATTCCTTTCCATTAGAGATGCCCTTATAGGTATATGCTCATGTCTTTCGAATCCAATATTGTTAGTCTATCACACACACACACACATACACACACACACACACACGAAGGTCTAATTAAACATAAAAATTTGACACAAATTAGGGGATATAAAATCTCAATCATTGGACTGCCCCATTATTTCCATCCCTCACATAAGGACTAACTGATCCAATGGCTAAAATATTATGTCCCTTGGTTTGTGTCAAATTTTTTAGGTCCAAATAGTTGTCCCTTGAAAAACATCATTGTCTCGGCTGGTTAGAGCAATGGAGTAGGGCGCTAGAGGTCATGAGTTCGATTCTATCGAATCCCTTTGTTAGGATAGTATGGTTTATACTCTCCAAATTTGCATTTAAGTACCATTTCAAAATAAATAGTCATATACATATATATATATATATATATATATATGTGTGTGTGTGTGTGTGTGTGTGTGTGTGTGTGTCAATATACACACACACATATGTATGTATGTATATATGGCTTACTTTAGGGCACTCCTATTTGGTAGCATCTCTTTTGCCTATCATTTAGGTCACTCATTAATAATTTAATAAGTTAGTTGTGTAGGTAGGTGGGGGAGGGGGGAGTTAGTTGGAAGAGAGAGAAACAAGATTGTATGGTCAAAATCAGGGTGCTAAACAAGTACTGCTCTGTTTGGGGTGCTCTTGATCTTATCTCTCTCTCTCACTATATATATATATATATATATATATATATATATATTTAATAGTCAATAACCAACTGATTTTTAGGTACTAAGAAATGAACGCAGATATCGTGCACTAGTACTTGTTTAGCAAGACTGACTAGCTTTGCAGTGGATTGTGCAACTTTTATTAGTAAAATGAAAATATGTGATATGCACATGCATTAAACAAATGTAATAGTTTTATATTGGCTGCAACACTTAACATTCAATGTAGGTGAATGGTAAAGATGCATCATAACTAATAACAACCATGATTAACCCCTCTTTGAAGAGGAGGAAAGTGCTACAATCATCAATGAAATCAAGAACAATAACAAACACAGACCTAGAGAAAAGATTAGCAAGGTTAGGAATAAAGCCGATGGAGGTGTTGATGTGTATGTATTTCAGATCCTAAGTGGTATTACAAAACATTTTTTTTTACTTCATCAGTATTGCCTTAGCTGGTAATGGTCAAACCCGCACCATTAATGTGATAGAAGAGATGCCCTACCGTCACCTTCATCATCACTGTAACAACCTGAAATTTTTAACAATTAATAAATAAGGTTGTTAATTGAAATTAATATAAAAATTTAAAATATAATTTATTTTGAATTTTTGTAGTCAATTCTTAAATATAAATTTAAATTACATATTTTAAGTTGATAATAATAATTTAAAACAATAAACTAATTCAGACTTGATTTTCTGAAACTAATGTGAAATCAGTGATTAATAAAATGTTGAAATATTAACCTTGAGATGTAATATTTTATATAAAAGTGATAATATTAATTTTATAATGAAAATGTCAACTTTCGCTCACTCTGTTTATTCAATTTTTACGGTTGATGTCCGACAGCAACAATCGATGTAGTGTAATTAACGTTAAAATCTAAAATTTGAATAAAGAATCCAAAATCCGAGATTTGAGATACGTTTAACTAAGAATAGCATGAAATTTTTTTGTAGTAAACTACACAAGTTTGTTCCATTCACGTTATTTTAGTTAAATTGAATAAATCGTTCTGGAAATAAATATTACCGGAATTTAGGCGTTTTCCTTCTACAAATACAAGATTATTTTTTGAGAAAAATGTCATTTTTTGTTCTGCGGAATTCGAATGTATGTCTTCGAAATTTGAATTTCAACTGCAAAATGCACAAAATCCAATTAACACATGTCTTTGTATATTTGAACAATTCTTTTCACTTTCTGTTCCTATTTATTAATTCACATTGCGTCTATAAAATTTTGAAATTAATAAATAGTCTTTCGTAATCCCAAAAAAAATTGGTCGCCAAAAACTTTTTCCCCTATCCTTGTTTGTAAACCGCCGATTACGTTCATTGTTTATAATTAGCGTGAATCGTTATTTGCATTTCATTTCGAAATCATATTCTTTGGTTTATGTCTCCCTATTTTAATTTCTATTCTTTCTTCTTAGATCTAATGCAAACCATATTCAGTAACGAAAAAAAGCGCTACAATATGCCACAAAATTTCTTGTGCCAACCTGCTGCAAAGCTTTCACGAAACTAGTACACACAAACTGGAGCCACATTCATTTTTGTTCTTATTTTTCTTTCATTTTATCCACCTCGTCGTCCTCCATTTTAAGTTTACCTCATTTCTCCAATTTTACAAAACAACAAACGCATGAACCCTTGCTTCCCTCCTCCGCCCCTTTGGCCGATGCTTGACCTAGCACCCTAACTGATACTGTCCTCCTCCATCGAGTCTGCCACTTGCCTCCCCCCCAACTTTGGCCAACCTGATCCGACCCTTCAGAAACCATGTAAGGCACGCTTCTCCCCAGACACAAGCCATGTTGTGTTGGTCATGACCATGTGTTGTTGTGTTGTTTTGTGTGGGTGATTTGTCTCTTCTTTTTATTGTGCTGTGAAGTTTGCCTCTTCATAAAAAAACATTTTACTTGCTTTTTTGATCTATGTCATTCTGGTCATGCTTCTTCGCGGGTCTTGTCTTCCTTCTCTTTGTCGTGCGAGGTTCTCTTTGCCACTCTACGGACCATATGTTTGTGCTGAGTGTTTTTGTTGCTTTCTTTTTTTCCTTTATATGTAAAAGAATTCTTTTAAAAGCCTACTTGTCCTTATGTAAGTTTGGTGCTTCCTTCTTCATTTTGTTTGTCAAGTTTGGAGTTGCTTGTCAAGCTTTGATTTTTAGATGTTGATTAGAGATTTGTCACCAATCTGATTGTGTCATACTCGTGTTTGATGCGATCTTGAGTTGTGTTTGGATGTCGTCGTTTTATTCCATGTCCATTCATTTGTCGTCTCTATTTAATGCCACGAATCGGTGAGTTTATCTCACACTAGACTAACATATTTACGAATGTGAAATTCAACGTCTTTGAAATGCTATGAAATATTTAGGATTGCTTGTATAAAATCATATTATATGTTGTGTATTTTGTGCATATATGACACATCTTAACGATACACGATAGATGACATGAAATGTGCACAAGTGACATGTGTTTGTTATATGTATATGTTTGACTTGTTATATATATTTATATTATTTATTTATATTATTATCACATTGCAAGTTCCCTATGAAATTATATATGGCACCGTTGTTCTATTTTGAAAAGTATTTTTCTAAAACATAAATATATTTTATGACACGACCCGAACTTCCCCGTGAAGGAAGGCCCGGATAGCGTTGAGGACAAGACAAAATAGAACGCATACAGAAGAACATTTCATTGTTATTACAACAATTCCATCAGATACAAGAATATACAGAGTATAAATGAATAAATTACATTCGATAAATATCAGAGATTACAATAAATTACATAGCAGCGGAAAATAATACAAAATCACAACTGAAAGTAATGCACGGATACAGAGCTTTCCGAGCATCGTTCCAGCTGTAAATCAGGACCCTGTGAATATAAATCTGCAAAACCAAAACTACTAGCTGCCCGTGCGGAAAATAGGGGCACCCAGAGTTTAGATTAAAACAATAAACTCCAGGTCAGTCATGTGACTGGTGTGAGAACTAAAACAGTTATTTAAAACTTTACTTTAAAAGAGAGTAATTCAAGGGACCACGCCGTATAACACGGAACGGGTTTCCTCCCAAGAATACTAGTGCATATAACAAAAGAGCGCAATGCTCTTTAGAAAAATGAAGCTATTATAAGACCCAGGTCCCATCACACAATGCAACGCAAGCCGGAGGATAGGGTTTTCCCTTATAATAGCCAAACATGCTTGGTACGTTTAAAACAAATCATTTGATACTATAATAAGTGTATAGTGTCAAAACAATTTCAATCATAAATATCAATCATAAACGACATGGGTACCATATATCATGTCGCCATACTAGTTCTACAATTAAAACCGCAATATCACGTATTGGAAATTGGATTTCCGTCATGAGTCGAGGCAAGGGGCAAGCTCCTCTCCGCGTTCGAGACACTCTAGCAAATGCCTCAGGACCCCACTATGATCCTTGGAATCGGCTGGGCCGGTCCTCTCTTACTTTTGAGGATTGGCAATTCCTGAACACACGTTTCCCGGTCCTTACAGACCTATATTCGAGGCGCCTCGTATCCAACAACCACACAGGTGAAAAGTATATAAATGTCAGGGCTGGTAGGCCACTGACACCACCCTAGCTAGAAAGAAACGTCGTGCTCTCCCAGCGGTCCATCTCCCGTTTTTGACTCATACCGAGGTGTGAGGCTCGCGAATTCACGTTATACACAAAGCTACGCCACACAGGCCGTGCTTTGATCATCAACCACAAGACTTTGCTTTTCAACAGAAGCCCTGATCAATTGCCACTTACGCGTGCCACATTGGCAATTCACTCCATGCGACTGATGTCCATCGATATACAACCTCTGAGCTCGTACGTCTCAGAGAAGGGCGTTAAGCGAGAGAATAAATTCTCCGCCGCCAAACAGATGTATATTTAATAGAGATCAATCAACACAGAATAAAATCCAGTGTCAGACACACAATCCATTTACAAGTTCGTTCTGGGTCTGAACGATACCGGAGGCACTTTCCTCGCATATCCATCCATCTCCAGGTACGTCTGGACGATCACCAACTGATTCCCTCATCCTGGGTGTACAGCCCAATCAAGATCATCAGTAATCACCCAAACGATGTGAAGACTTCTGGTCTTCAACCACCGTCTTCATCTTCGACATCTCGTCGAATCGGTTATTCAGAATGGGTATAACCCGGCCTTCCTGAATAACCCATGTATATGATAAACAAATGTTACACAAACACAACGAACGCCTCATTCCAATTCAGAATATTCTTTTGTTCACAAAATCACATTCTTAGGGAAATGTTCCCATTAATTTTATCAAAGATAAATTCTTCTAAATTTATCCTATAATCTTCCTTTGGATATCATTTATAACTAGTCGGGATTAGCGAACCACACCGAAGTAATTATTTGTTTTATTTCCCAATCCCAACCTATATATCCCATGGAGAAAACTGGTAATACTCCACATCTAACACCACGGTGTTATCGGTAAAATTAATTACCATTTCACGTTCAAATCTAATTAAAGATTTAACTATCGCTTCGGAGCAAAACTGGTGGTACTCCATTCTCGATCACCTTTCAGATTTGATAATTTAAATTATCAATTCACATTTTTAATCTAATTAAAGATTCATTAGAACTCCACTTAGTTTTAATCCTTTCAACAATCAATATCCTGTCTTTAACTGGGTTAAAGAACCAATGTCATCTAAAACACGATCCACGATAAACCCAAATCACATTTGATATTAAATACAAGGCCCTGAATAGAAAATAGATCGGCTTATATTCAATATCAAATTCTGAAACCCACATATATCGTATGGGAAATAACGATATGAATATATCTTTCAAATTCCCATAACAATATCTGTATAGTCACGAAATCCAACATCGAAATATCCCGAAGATAATTTCGATTCAGCTCCAGTCCAATTCTCATATTGGGAATATTGATTATTTTCAAAATCACTTTAAATTCAATTTATTTATTTCAAAAATAAATTGATTTTAATTCTAGCTCAAAACTAGTTCATTTCGATAAAAATCTATTTTTATCTTTTCAAATGTGGAATTCTCCAGTTCAATTCTTCCCAATTCACATATTATAATTTTACACAAATTATAGATATTTTTAATAATTTTATCAAGGCCCGTACAGTCGATTTCCAACAACGGCCATCGAACTGCACTTACGGCGACCTTTTTCGAATTTGATTTGGACATAATTCCAAATCCAACCGTTAGATTTCAAATTTATAATATTCATTGGAAAGCTCTTTTCGATACGAACCCAACGGTTCCGGTTTTAGGAGAATCTGACGGTCGGGTCTCCCGCAATGTCCGTTTGAAATAAATGGTCGAAATTCACGAACTGCCGCGGCGCGGCGCGTTCTATTCAGGCCATTATATTATATATATATTTCGTCGATCTCTATTTAAAACGAATTTTATAAATCGTTTTAAATTCGTTTTCAAAACAATTTCAACTCTATCTTCAATTTCAAATCGATTTGATTTCAATTAAATTCGAATTCATTTCAATTCAATTCCAATTCTAATTCATTTCAATTCAATTTGAATTCGTTTTAAATTTCAATTTCAATTTAATTCAATTTGAATTCATTTCTATTTTATTTAATTCGAATTCAAATTCGTTTCAATTCAAATTGATTTCAATTTAATTTCGATTCGAATTCAATTAAATTTCAGTTCGTTTTCAATTCAATTCGAATTTGTTTTATATTCAATTCCATTCGAAGTCCTTTTATATTCAATTCAAATTCGTTTTCTTTTCAATTCGAATTTGCTAGAAAATTCATTTCAATTTGAATAAAATCGATATAAATATCGTTCACGTCAAAATGGCGCAAAACTAATCAACACGGCTTTTTATTTTTCACAACTTCTTTATTCTATTTAACAAATGAATATTTTTCCCATTCAATACATGAATCTATATTTCTTTCAACACACGACTAATCTCAACACATGAGCGCTGTCAACACATCACTATTGTTGTTATGTAAAATATTTTATAAAACTATGGTATCTATCCTTTGATTTTTAATTAGACTCCTACTGAGAAGTAGATTCTAATTGTAAATATGATAAAGATGTGAATTTGATTATTAAAATATTCCACTCAACACATGAATAGATTCAACACATGAATAGATTCAACACATGAATTTTCCTTTATAATATTCATTATTTTCCCGATTGGAATGAGGCCCAATCAATCACCATATAATGTTAATTATATGGATTCCATACAACACATGTATATAATAGCTTTGAAAAATAATCAACCATCAACCAAAGTGCACCACACAACTGCATAAGCATCAAATATAAATAATCGACGCTTACACAGTCTGTCGACCAATCGATCGACAATAATTAAATAATTGGGATTAGTGTACGCCAAATATCATCCCAACACCCGTGTGGGGTTTCAAATCAACAAACACACATTTTTGTTTGTGCAGTTGGGCGATGTGTAAAATTTATCGACCCAATCAATATTAGTCAAATCAGTGTAAATAAACAAATCGGCCGATTTGTTTATAAATATTTATTTATTCACTTTCACGTTAAAAATTATATTTTTAACGTCAAAAATATTTATTTCAACACTTGAATTTCTATTCAGTTCATTTACACAATAAAAATGATATTTTTATTTTTCTAACATATTTTAGAAAATTTCGGCGGCATAACGGCACGATACTAGAAACGGGACGAGGCCTAGCCTTATCCCCGGTCTAGTGAAGGCCCACGCCATTCACTCATCAATCAAATCCATTCCATTTCACCAAACAATTCAATTCAAACCAAATAATCTAACCAACTACACAACCAAACAATTAAACAAACAAGCCATCCATGGTCTGTGGATGACGGGTGTCGGGTGCTACTAAGCACCGTCTGTATCCTAGTATATATATATAACTAGAAAAAGAGAATTTAGAGTGAGAAGTTCTCACCAATAGCTATCCAACTTCACGACACTTCTTCGATAGAAATCTTCATCGTTATCGCATCTTTGTCACCTTCGTTGCCCGTAGCCACTACATATATAAAAATCACACATTTTTATATTTCGATGTCTTTAAAATAAAAATCACATTTTTATTTATTCACTTTCAATTTAAAATCATATTTCTATAATCACTTCACATATTAAAAATCGCATTTTCACTCCGCTATGCAATATATAAAAATTATATTTTTACTTCGATATTTACTATATAAAGACCTCGCCTTTTCATATTATTATAGTTCCTACTATGCAAAGATCATATTTTTATCTTTCTACAATATAAAAGATTATATTTTTAATTCTTTAAAAATATAAAAATCATATTTCTACATCTTCTATATAGTAAAGATTATATTTTTAATACTTTAAAAATATAAAAATCATATTTAAAAATCAAATCTTTTATTGTTAAAAATCGAATCGCTTTCTTTCTCTATTATATCTAAAATTTATATTGTTATCGCTACTCCCTATGAATGAAAATCTTATTTTTCTCCCCTCTTCTTACGAAAAAAAGTCACTCCTTTTTCACCTTATCATATGAATAAAAATCATCCCTTTTTATTTTCAAAAATCGTATTTTTATGTGAATAAAAATCAAAGCTTTTCAAAAATAAAAATCAAAGCTTTTCAATAATATGTAAATCATAATTTTATTTAATCAAAAATCCCTATTTTCAGTTATTATAAATCAAAATTAATAGAAAATTGAAAGGGAGCACTCGCCTTTGGAATGCAACGTGGGGGAGGGGAAGATGGCGTCGGTGGTGGAGCAAGGGGGGGTGGCGGTCTGATGGCGGCAGAGGGGCCCAGGGCGTCGGGTTTGGCTGCTTCGAGGCTAGGGTTTTCTCGAATGGGCTGGAGGAGGCTTTGGAGGGGACGACGGCCGGAGGGGGAGGGTGTGGAGACGAGCGGTGGCGCTGGCAGGGAGGGGGGTCGCGGCGGATGGTGGCGGCTGCTGTAGGGAGGGGGGCGGCGCGACGTTGTTGTTTTTTTGTTTTTTTTTTCTTTTTTTTTTCTCGATCTTGAAAAGAATGATAAAGGGAAGAGAGAGAGAGAGAGATGGTGAGGTATAGGTGTTAATTTATAATTAATTAATTATTTAATTTAATCCTGTTAGAGTTGACTTTTCATTCAAACTCTGTTTCGAACCCAACGACTGTCGCCCCTAGCTAATTACCCCCATTCCGAACACAATGGATATGTATCGCATGCTGATTTCATCGTTTCGATTAGTTTCAGTTGAATTTACATTTAAATCACTATATTGAATTTTAAACGTACATTTCAAAATACCGGGGTCGCATACTAACTCTAAAAATTCCAGAAAAATATTTTCTAGGTTCGTATTGACGATACGGTCCTAACAAAACTAATTTTGTCAAATTCTGAGATCGTTGGAAAAATGGCCATTTTCCAGTCGATTAAAATCAACTGAAACCGGTCAAACGCGTTTTCCTTTGCCACGCCCACATATTGATTCGAAAAATTATGAAATTTGGAATCTAGCAATAATTTGACACTGCGGATCCAACAAAACTGGTTTCGTCGAAATCCGAGGTCATTTGCAAAATTTCAATTTTTAAGGGCCTGAATTCCATAGCGACTATTCAGAATTTTCAACTGGACATATCTTTTGATTCCCGCTATGAAATTTTGATTTTTCGGATTCGTTGGAAAGATATTATCAATTAGATCATAATGTTTTTGGTTTCACTAAAATCCTGATTGTTTTGCACCCGGTACATTCAATTGAAGTTTGAAATCGAATTATCGAACTACCGCGCCATTTTCAATTCTATTTATAATTATATATAAATATTTATATTCAAACGACGACGCATATAATATATACGTTCGAATTATATTCAAAATAAATTTCTCTTCGATATTATTTAAAATAATCCATTTTAAATATTCAAAATTCGCTAAAATTGCCAAAATAAAAATTTTAAACTGGCCCAGATTTTCGGGTTATTACAATCTCCCCCACTTAAAACTTTTCGTCCCCGAAAAGGAACAAAGTCGAAAGTGGTTTGATCAATAAGCTCTACATTCGATCTGGCTTCCACTCTCCAACCTTTCAGTTTCTGAGAATTTTCAAAATTTCAAAAAATTTGGCTAACACCCTAAATTTTCGAAAAATTTCGCCATAACCTCCCCTGCACCGGGAGCATCGGGGAATTTCAAATAGCTTCCCCGGTCCTTCTAATCTCAAAAAGAAAAAGAAAAAGCCAAGCGGCTAGCCAAATAGGCTCATAAAATCATCATCACCCAAACAAAACAGTAAATTATGTAGTAAACATGTACCTATTTGTCGGGCAAACAAATTTTATTCTCTGGCCTCCTTGCTATGACTTGTTCAATGATATATATGTATATGCAAGCAAATGCGACCAATTTTCCATACAATTCAATATTTGGTTCCATTAGGCTAAATAGATAAAAATTATCAAACAAATAACCAAACAACACAAACATCAACCAATTAGTGAATTAGAGTTTCAAATTCATAAATTTTGATATATATACAGAAAATCTTGTTTTGATGCCAATTCACAACAATGTGTTCTAGCTATATAAGTTTTGGTTCTCACACCAGTCTAATGGAAATATATAGATATCACACCTTCGAAACACGAATATAAATACTGATGATGTGGCCACATCACCAGAATTATCCCCGGGTGTCTAGAATGTGACTCTATATCTATCCAATATATTAAAACTTCGAATATACGTTCATGACGCGTATATGCAAAATCTTTATATACTAGATTGCCTACATTCAAAATAAATAAATATTCAAATACGTATAAAATGGTTTAAATTTTCAAAACAAAATTGTTTTCATTTGAAAAATATACTCTTCACACTCGTCCTAGGATACTACTGATCCTATCTCTAACGAGTTATTCTAATCGGATATTACTAATCCAATATCTGATGAATTCTTTCGTATGGTTCTAATGTGTCTTGTTCTCGAGCTCTGTAAACCAAAGCTCTGATACCACTGTAAGAACCCGTAACTTCCCCGTGAAGGAAAACAAGAATACTTTGAGAACAACACACAAAAGGACGCAGACGGAAGAACATTTCATTGTTATTACAACAATTCCATCAGATACAAGAATATACAGAGTATAAATGAATAAATTACATTCGATAAATATCAGAGATTACAATAAATTACATAGCAGCGGAAAATAATACAAAATCACAACTGAAAGTAATGCACGGATACAGAGCTTTCCGAGCATCGTTCCAGCTGTAAATCAGGACCCTGTGAATATAAATCTGCAAAACCAAAACTACTAGCTGCCCGTGCGGAAAATAGGGGCACCCAGAGTTTAGGTTAAAACAATAAACTCCAGGTCAGTCATGTGACTGGTGTGAGAACTAAAACAGTTATTTAAAACTTTACTTTAAAAGAGAGTAATTCAAGGGACCACGCCGTATAACACGGAACGGGTTTCCTCCCAAGAATACTAGTGCATGTAACAAAACAGCGCAATGCTCTTTAGAAAAATGAAGCTATTATAAGACCCAGGTCCCATCACACAATGCAACGCAAGCCGGAGGATAGGGTTTTCCCTTATAATAGCCAAACATGCTTGGTACGTTTAAAACAAATCATTTGATACTATAATAAGTGTATAGTGTCAAAACAATTTCAATCATAAATATCAATCATAGACGACATGGGTACCATATATCATGTCGCCATACCAGTTCTACAATTAAAACCGCAATATCACGTATTGGAAATTGGATTTCCGTCATGAGTCGAGGCAAGGGGCAAGCTCCTCTCCGCGTTCGAGACAATCTAGCAAATGCCTCAGGACCCCACTATGATCCTTGGAATCGGCTGGGCCGGTCCTCTCTTACTTTTGAGGATTGGCAATTCCTGAACACACGTTTCCCGGTCCTTACAGACCTATATCCGAGGCGCCTCGTATCCAACAATCACACAAGTGAAAAGTATATAAATGTCAGGGCTGGTAGGTCACTGACACCACCCTAGCTAGAAAGAAACGTCGTGCTCTCCCAGCGGTCCATCTCCCGTTTTTGACTCATACCGAGGTGTGAGGCTCGCGAATTCACGTTATACACAAAGATACGCCACACAGGCCGTGCTTTGATCATCAACCACAAGACTTTGCTTTTCAACAGAAGCCCTGATCAATTGCCACTTACGCGTGCCACATTGGCAATTCACTCCATGCGACTGATGTCCATCGATATACAACCTCTGAGCTCGTACGTCTCAGAGAAGGGCGTTAAGCGAGAGAATAAATTCTCCGCCGCCAAACAGATGTATATTTAATAGAGATAAATCAACACAGAATAAAATCCAGTGTCAGACACACAATCCATTTACAAGTTCGTTCTGGGTCTGAACGAAACCGGAGGCACTTTCCTCGCATATCCATCCATCTCCAGGTACGTCTGGACGATCACCAACTGATTCCCTCATCCTGGGTGTACAGCCCAATCAAGATCATCAGTAATCACCCAAACGATGTGAAGACTTCCGGTCTTCAACCACCGTCTTCATCTTCGACATCTCGTCGAATCGGTTATTCAGAATGGGTATAACCCGGCCTTCCTGAATAACCCATGTATATGATAAACAAATGTTACACAAACACAACGAGCGCCTCATTCCAATTCAGAATATTCTTTTATTCACAAAATCACATTCTTAGGGAAATGTTCCCATTAATTTTATCAAAGATAAATTCTTCTAAATTTATCCTATAATCTTCCTTTGGATATCATTTCTAACTAGTCGGGATTAGCGAACCACACCGAAGTAATTATTTGTTTTATTTCCCAATCCCAACCTATATATCCCATGGAGAAAACTGGTAATACTCCACATCTAACACCACGGTGTTATCGGTAAAATTAATTACCATTTCACGTTCAAATCTAATTAAAGATTTAACTATCGCTTTGGAGAAAAACTGGTGGTACTCCATTCTCGATCACCTTTCAGATTTGATAATTTAAATTATCAATTCACATTTTTAATCTAATTAAAGATTCATTATAACTCCACTTAGTTTTAATCCTTTCAACAATCAATATCCTGTCTTTAACTGGGTTAAAGAACCAATGTCATCTAAAACACGATCCACGATAAACCCAAATCACATTTGATATTAAATACAAGGCCCTGAATAGAAAATAGATCGGCTTATATTCAATATCAAATTCTGAAACCCACATATATCGTATGGGAAATAACGATATGAATATATCTTTCAAATTCCCATAACAATATCTGTATAGTCACGAAATCCAACATCGAAATATCCCGAAGATAATTTCGATTCAGCTCCAGTCCAATTCTCATATTGGGAATATTGATTATTTTCAAAATCACTTTAAATTCAATTTATTTATTTCAAAAATAAATTGATTTTAATTCTAGCTCAAAACTAGTTCATTTCGATAAAAATCTATTTTTATCTTTTCAAATATGGAATTCTCCAGCTCAATTCTTCCCAATTCACATATTATAATTTTACACAAATTATAGATATTTTTAATAATTTTATCAAGGCCCGTACAGTCGATTTCCAACAACGGCCATCGAACTGCATTTACGGCGACCTTTTTCGAATTTGATTTGGACATAATTCCAAATCCAACCGTTAGATTTCAAATTTCTAATATTCATTGGAAAGCTCTTTTCGATACGAACCCAACGGTTCCGGTTTTAGGAGAATCCGACGGTCGGATCTCCCGCAATGTCCGTTTGAAATAAATGGTCGAAATTCACGAACTGCCGCGGCGCGTTCTATTCAGGCCATTATATTATATATATATTTCGTCGATTTCTATTTAAAACGAATTTTATAAATCGTTTTAAATTCGTTTTCAAAACAATTTCAACTCTATCTTCAATTTCAAATCGATTTGATTTCAATTAAATTCGAATTCATTTCAATTCAATTCCAATTCTAATTCGTTTCAATTCAATTTGAATTCGTTTTAAATTTCAATTTCAATTTAATTCAATTTGAATTCATTTCTATTTTATTTAATTCGAATTCAAATTCGTTTCAATTCAAATTGATTTCAATTTAATTTCGATTCGAATTCAATTAAATTTCAGTTCGTTTTCAATTCAATTCGAATTTGTTTTATATTCAATTCCATTCGAAGTCCTTTTATATTCAATTCAAATTCGTTTTCTTTTCAATTCGAATTTGCTAGAAAATTCATTTCAATTTGAATAAAATCGATATAAATATCATTCACGTCAAAATGGCGCAAAACTAATCAACACGGCTTTATATTTTTCACAACTTCTTTATTCTATTCAACAAATGAATATTTTTCCCATTCAATACATGAATCTATATTTCTTTCAACACACGACTAATCTCAACACATGAGCGCTGTCAACACATCACTATTGTTGTTATGTAAAATATTTTATAAAACTATGGTATCTATCCTTTGATTTTTAATTAGACTCCTACTGAGAAGTAGATTCTAATTGTAAATATGATAAAGATGTGAATTTGATTATTAAAATATTCCACTCAACACATGAATAGATTCAACACATGAATAGATTCAACACATGAATTTTCCTTTATAATATTCATTATTTTCCCGATTGGAATGAGGCCCAATCAATCACCATATAATGTTAATTATATGGATTCCATACAACACATGTATATAATAGCTTTGAAAAATAATCAACCATCAACCAAAGTGCACCACACAACTGCATAAGCATCAAATATAAATAATCGACGCTTACACAGTCTGTCGACCAATCGATCGACAATAATTAAATAATTGGGATTAGTGTACGCCAAATATCATCCCAACACCCGTGTGGGGTTTCAAATCAACAAGCACACATTTTTGTTTGTGCAGTTGGGCGATGTGTAAAATTTATCGACCCAATCAATATTAGTCAAATCAGTGTAAATAAACAAATCGGCCGATTTGTTTATAAATATTTATTTATTCACTTTCACGTTAAAAATTATATTTTTAACGTCAAAAATATTTATTTCAACACTTGAATTTCTATTCAGTTCATTTACACAATAAAAATGATATTTTTATTTTTCTAACATATTTTAGAAAATTTCGGCGGCATAACGGCACAATACTAGAAACGGGACGAGGCCTAGCCTTATCCCCGGTCTAGTGAAGGCCCACGCCATTCACTCATCAATCAAATCCATTCCATTTCACCAAACAATTCAATTCAAACCAAATAATCTAACCAACTACACAACCAAACAATTAAACAAACAAGCCATCCATGGTCTGTGGATGACGGGTGTCGGGTGCTACTAAGCACCGTCTGCATCCTAGTATATATATATATATATAACTAGAAAAAGAGAATTTAGAGTGAGAAGTTCTCACCAATAGCTATCCAACTTCACGACACTTCTTCGATAGAAATCTTCATCGTTATCGCATCTTTGTCACCTTCGTTGCCCGTAGCCACTACATATATAAAAATCACACATTTTTATATTTCGATGTCTTTAAAATAAAAATCACATTTTTATTTATTCACTTTCAATTTAAAATCATATTTCTATAATCACTTCATATATTAAAAATCGCATTTTCACTCCGCTATTCAATATTTAAAAATTATATTTTTACTTCGATATTTACTATATAAAGACCTCGCCTTTTCATATTATTATAGTTCCTACTATGCAAAGATCATATTTTTATCTTTCTACAATATAAAAGATTATATTTTTAATTCTTTAAAAATATAAAAATCATATTTCTACATCTTCTATATAGTAAAGATTATATTTTTAATAATTTAAAAATATAAAAATCATATTTAAAAATCAAATCTTTTATTGTTAAAAATCGAATCACTTTCTTTCTCTATTATATCTAAAATTTATATTGTTATCGCTACTCCCTACGAATGAAAATCTTATTTTTCTCCCCTCTTCTTACGAACAAAAGTCACTCCTTTTTCACCTTATCATATGAATAAAAATCATCCCTTTTTATTTTCAAAAATCGTATTTTTATGTGAATAAAAATCAAAGCTTTTCAAAAATAAAAATCAAAGCTTTTCAATAATATGTAAATCATAATTTTATTTAATCAAAAATCCCTATTTTCAGTTATTATAAATCAAAATTAATAGAAAATTGAAAGGGAGCACTCACCTTTGGAATGCAGCGTGGGGGAGGGGAAGATGGCGTCGGTGGTGGAGCAAGGGGGGTGGCGGTCTGATGGCGGCAGAGGGGCCCAGGGCGTCGGGTTTGGCTGCTTCGAGGCTAGGGTTTTCTCGAATGGGCTGGAGGAGGCTTTGGAGGGGACGACGGCCAGAGGGGGAGGGTGTGGAGACGAGCGGTGGCACTGGCAGGGAGGGGGTCGCGGTGGATGGTGGCTGCTGCTGTAGGGGGGGGGGGGGGCGGCGCGACGTTGTTGTTTTTTTGTTTTTTTTTGTTTTTTTTTCTCGATCTGGAAAAGAATGATAAAGGGAAGAGAGAGAGAGATGGTGAGGTATAGGTGTTAATTTATAATTAATTAATTATTTAATTTAATCCTGTTAGAGTTGACTTTTCATTCAAACTCTGTTTCGAACCCAACGACTGTCGCCCCTAGCTAATTACCCCCATTCCGAACACAATGGGATATGTATCGCATGCTGATTTCATCGTTTCGATTAGTTTCAGTTGAATTTACATTTAAATCACTATATTGAATTTTAAACGTACATTTCAAATTACCGGGGTCGCATACTAACTCTAAAAATTCCAGAAAAATATTTTCTAGCTTCATATTGACGATACGGTCCTAACAAAACTAATTTCGTCAAATTCTGAGATCGTTGGAAAAATGGCCATTTTCCAGTCGATTAAAATCAACTGAAACCGGTCAAACGCGTTTTCCTTTGCCACGCCCACATATTGATTCGAAAAATTATGAAATTTGGAATCTAGCAATAATTTGACACTGCGGATCCAACAAAACTGGTTTCATCGAAATCCGAGGTCATTTGCAAAATTTCAATTTTTAAGGGCCTGAATTCCATAGCGACTATTCAGAATTTTCAACTGGACATATCTTTTGATTCCCGCTATGAAATTTTGATTTTTCGGATTCGTTGGAAAGATATTATCAATTAGATCATAATGTTTTTGGTTTCACTAAAATCCGGATTGTTTTGCACCCGGTACATTCAATTGAAGTTTGAAATCGAATTATCGAACTACCGCGCCATTTTCAATTCTATTTATAATTATATATAAATATTTATATTCAAACGACGACGCATATAATATATACGTTCGAATTATATTCAAAATAAATTTCTCTTCGATATTATTTAAAATAATCCATTTTAAATATTCAAAATTCGCTAAAATTGCCAAAATAAAAATTTTAAACTGGCCCAGATTTTCGGGTTATTACATTTTAATTTAATAAAGCTAATTGCAATATTTTAAATATAATATTATTTTAATATTTAAATAGTATAAATTATTTTATTAGTAATTTAATAAATCTTTTATTATAGTTTAATATTATTTAAATTTTAAATTTAATACATATTTTTTATAAATATATAAATGTAGATTTTCATATTACTTTAATTAAGAAAGGACTAAAAAGAGAAGTTAGGAATTTAATTGTAACATAGTTTGTTTAAATTATTTAATTAAATGGAATTTATCAAATTAAGTTAAATTATTTTTAAAAGGTAATTTAGAAGATAATAAATGGGTTTTATATGAATATGTTATGGTTATGAAATTTAATAAATTGATTTGAAAATAATTTATTAAGTAAAGGTTTGAATCTAAATATACTTGAAGCTAAATGTTTAGAATAGACTTATTTGGAAATTGAGATTTAATTTGTCTGAAATTGTTAAAATGTGAATTAAAGCAAATTCGAAACTTGAAGAAATTGATGTAAGTAATAAAACTGAAACCTAACTTGAATACTATTTTGAAAAGAATTACAATTGAGAATATACAGTATAAGGTTGAAATTGATTTAAATTGAAATTTTATAATCTGAATTGATAATAAGTTGAACCCTAGGAAGATGGATATGTGGTTATGATTGGAGTATTATTTAAACTAGATTATTTTTAACTAGTATTATTTTATATTAAATTATTATAGACTATCTTATATATCTAATTATTTTATAATTATTGATATTTAACTTAACTATTATACATTTTATAACTATTTTAAAATTTTAACTATTTCATTTAAATTTCAATGCTTAAATATTTTATAATTATCAAGATATTTTATATGGATATAAATATTGTTAAATTTAACTATTTCTTATTTTATTTGCTATCTATAAGAAAAACTATTTACAGTACGAGCTATTGAGTCTGAATGTTAAAATTGGGAAATTTGGAATAATGATATTTGTGATACTGAAATTTGAAATCAAAACATAATTTTGTTAAAGAACTATTTTATAACTATGAAATCTAAAACTTTGAACTTAAACAAATAATGAATTGGTTTGGAATATAATTTATGACATTGAAATCTTTGAACTTGATTATTTGAATATAGACCAATAATGTTGACATTTGACTTATGAAATGTTAATAAGATTTTAAATATAAATGACTACGGTGTGAAATAATTGTTTGGTTGTTAAAGAAACCGAGGCCAGATATTCTCATACTCTTTGTCAATAATGAAAACCAATTTAATGACTATACACGTAGTGTAGAATCCAAAATGAAGTAGGTTAATTTGGTGGACGTTATTAGAATGAAGTAAAAAAACGACGATATATAGCCTAAACCTTCGAGTCATAATTAAAATGAATAAAACATAAGCCATACTCAAGCCAAGTGAGGTCACCCCTCCTATCGAACACATTTCTTCGATACCATATCTATTACTTTGTGATTGATTTGTGGCCACCCATGACTATGGGAATGTTGAGGTAGCTGGTAGTTAAGGCTATGCATTACCATCAGTTTGGGTCCACAATCCAATAGAATCCTATTGTTAGGTATATCCTTGGTGGCCCGTCATATTATTTTGATCGAACCCCCTACGATTTTGATTTGTACCATACATATGGAGTGCCCTTTGGTAGCTGCTAGTTTATGGTGGACTTTACGGTATCTATATAAACTACCATATTATAAATGGTGTAAAGGTAATCCCTCTTATGCTAGTTTCAATAGTATATTTAGTTAGACATTATTATAATGAATAGCTTAACAAATCCTTACAGTATAGAAATCCCATACATCTTTTAAGTTACTGAACATTTCAATTGAGTTGATTTATTTACATGAGAATGTTAGTCCTAACTCGAGTATTTTGTTTTCGCATTATGCTCGGGTCATACCAAGAATTACAGTATAGAGATTTCACCTTTCAAACTTAGAGACTTGTTAAAGACACCATCTCTGTTTATTTAAGTTAGTTATTTCTGTTTGTATTAGAAATCCTTTGCATTTAGACTTTCACCATATTTGATACTGTAACTTCGATGTTATGTATAAGTTTTGAGATTTTTTATTCAATAGCTTCATGAACTAATATTGTATTTTTTTTATTCCACTACGAGTTATTCTGCTATTCTATGTTTGTTATTTATCTGTGATTCCATAATGATTTTATCTTTAATCCCATTGAAATAACAATCTGTTGTTTTGAATGATATAAGTTGTTTTTATTATTGACTCGAGTGGTCGAAGGAGCATGTCATTACAATTACTTACAAGCTTATCGTAAATATTACCCTTCAAAGAACATCTCGTATAAGAAGGAATATGTATCCAAAATTTCTCAACAAAATTTCATATAATTGTTTTACAAGAAGGCAATATGGCTAAAGAAATAGCAGAACCATCCACTACATCTTTATCCACAGGAGGTGGAGGAATACTAGTTATTAGGGGAAAAATATCACACGTTTAGAATTTACTGAAACATATATATTTAGGTTTAACTTATCATCATTAAAGTTTCTTAATTAGTAGTTTATAAATGCTCAGTTTCTTTTTTAACTTCAGTTTCTTTGTTTTTTTTTTAATCTTTGGACCCTAACACTAAATATTCCAGTTAACTTTATCATTTCTTCTTATTGTTCTTTCTCTTTAATGGAAAAATCAATTAGGATTGACATGATATTTATGGTGGTCATGAAGTATTTCATTTTTAATGGATGTTGGTTTTACTTATACTATTACATACACCTTTACTATTTGTAACGACCCAGATTTTTGGTCGATTATTTTTAATATTTAATATTGTTTAGAATATTGAGTTGATAATATAAATGAATTTTTATATTAAGTTTATTGATTTAATAATCAAAATACAATTAAATTTAGAATAGATAGAATTATCGTAAAACGAAATATAATAGATTTTGAAGTTAGTTACGAACCAAAAATAATTCAGATGATTTATATAAATTTTATTTGAAATATAAACGATAATAAAATATTTTATTATTGAGGAATTAATTGTTTTCGATTTAATTTATATCGATTTAAATTAATATTTTCTCCATATGATCGAATTGGTCTTCAAAACAAGTTCCAGTGTGTTCAGTTTAGTGATATAACCTTAGGATGGACAGTTGTTGCGCTCAAAAGGGGTTCGAAATTATGTGATAATTTAAATTGAATAAATTCATGTTAGGTTCAAATCAATATATATATATATATATATATATATATGTATGTGTATGTATATAAATTAATAAAAACATTTCCTTCCTACCGAAGTAATTCTTAAGACCTACCCCTAGCTAACTACCTTCTTTCTAATCGCGCATGATATGTTCCCTTTCTTCATAACTAAGGAAAACACTAATTTAATGGGTAGTACTTCTATTCCCTGTTCTCCCCTATAAAGCAAGCTACTCACAATCCCTGAAATATTCAAATCCTCGTTTACATTTCCTATCCATACTTTTATTTCCCAAGCAAAAATAAAAGCTTGCCTTTTTATTTAAATCATTTCCTCCAAGAGAAAAAAGAGAAAAAAGAGAAGAAGAGAGAATCAGATGTTGCGATATCAGTGGAAGCTCGGCATCAAGATATAGGGGCTCGCAATCTACGAAGTGGGTTAGAGGCATCGCGATTTCTGGAGGTGCGAAAAGGAATCGCGATGGAGCTTCTATAGCTTTAATCATGGATCGGCAGTTGCAATCAGGTAGATCTATGCATCGGTTCTTGGGTACGATTTCGAACTAATGATGGTATGATGCGTGTGGAAGGACAAGTTGCAGCGTGACCGGAATGGATTGAAGCTCGATAGTCTGAGGAGGTTGAAACGCCAAATGAAAGAGGGTTGAACTTCGAGGTGATAAACGAAATAGGTTTGTGGTGTGAGCGATCCCAGTTGATAAAGCACCAAATCAGATGCTAATAGAGAGAACGTGGGTAGGGGTTCAGTTTTGAGTGGAATAACTACAAGTGATTTGTATTAGAGAAGTGTAAGGTTCTTACGTGAAGCAGAAGGGTGGTCTTGTTGTAACGAACCGCATTCTATGCATTGGAGGAACGTAGAATATTTATTTCATTTTCATATGAAGTTGTATGGTCATGTGACTTTGGGGAATGACTATCGGGGTCATTTCTCATGTTTACAATTTTTGCCGGATTTTAAATAACCGTCTTACCCCTGATGAATCTTGTTTCACCTATAACTTTTGATTGGTAAGGAGTTTTGACCTGAATCCACTTCCATTGAATTCAGATGATGGTTTACCTTTCCGTAGAGTGGTCACATTCATCAAACAGACTTACTGTTTGGGAGATACAGCTGAAACAAGGTTTGTAAAGTGAAAAACAACATAATTGGGCTTAACCGGGTGATTAGCTGCTAAGCCCATAACCCATTTTGGGATTAGGGTTATTGGAGGGCTGATCGGGTTTGGAAAATCAGTTTTATTCATTTTTCTAGCTGTCATTTACCTTCCTCTAAACCTAGCAATGGCCTCCAACTCCCAAATCATCTTCTAATCACATTCTAATCTAATATTAGCCTAATCTACATCTAATCAAAGCAGATTGGCATCAAATCAGAGTTAGGGCTGCTGTGTTACATAGGAATTTGACCCAAATCAGTGGAGTTTCATATCTAAGAATTTATTTGTGGCTAAGCTGAGTGATTAGCATGTTTTTACACTAATTGTGGCTAATTAGGGGTGATTAGTGATAATTAGCGAAATTATGGCCCAGAAAAATATGTAAAAATTCCAAAATATTATTTTTTGCCTCTGATAAAAATTTGGATTAATTTGGATTAAGTTTTCTAATCCTATTGTTAAAACTTGGTTAAGGGGATTAAGAGAAAATCATGCTTTTTAGGTATATTTGATCTAAATAACCTATATGCTTGTTGATTTGTTCTTGTTGATTGATCCTATATGTTGTTACTACTGTTTGAAATGTTTTATGATTGATTAGTAAAGTTAGAATGGTTGAAAACGCCATTGTATGGCGAGAATGGACGAAAATTAGCTTGTTGGAAATGCTGTAGAGATCCGGATCGGATCAGATCGGGGATCAAATTGGCTACTGAACCAAACCGGAACTTGGCATCTTCTGGAGCGTGCAAATGAAAGAGCGAACAAGGAAGGCCAGATCAGATCAGATTGGAGAAGGGTTGGAGCATGAATGGAGCACTGAATAGGAGTAGCACCGAACCGAACCCCCTCAAAAGCACTGAACCGTGCCAAAGGGGAGCACCGAACTGAACCGCACCGTGGAGCTTCACGACCGAACCGAGGCAATGACCACGAACCGAGCTAAGTTCGAGCCTACACTACTACTAGGCGACGACTTTTCTGAGGACCAACTCCAATTCGACCAAAGCCCGAGATGCAAAGGAAGTCCAAGTGGGAAGTTATAACTCAGGATCCAGAGGGAAACTGACGAGTTAAATTCTAAAGTTGAGCTTTGCTGCGGGACATGTGCAAAGGGGTTATCGGTATCTACAGCTTTGGATCAGCGCAACGGGATTGACTCCCAAGGGAAAGTGATCATAGCAAGGGATTGGTGGCTATGGACCAACACAATAGGGTCATTAAGACCCCAAGGGCAAAGTGGTCGTAGCAAAAGATTTTGGTGATCCAAGTGGTGGATATTGTATACTTTAGGCACTGAGTGAGAGATGTGAGGTTAATTGCTATGATTGATGTTTGCTATCACGATGACATGCACGATCCTATTTTACACTTTATGTTAGTGTTACCTTAGAGTATTGTACATCCTGTTGTGCTAACTCTTTGGTTGCCGGTCCAGGTTCAGGTATGATTATTTATACCTGTTATTGTTTTGTTTTGCTGCTATCACTCATACCAGACTTTTGTCTGACCCAGAGTTTTATGTATCTTCTTATTACTCTGGGTGCTCCTAAACGAGCAGACTAGAGACAGGTTAGGTGGTTTGCATGAGTATTTGTCCGGAGACGAGCAGGTGGCTTTCACATACTATTTACATATATTCTCCGCGTGTTGTTGATGGTCACTGCTTTGGGCATTAGTAGTGTGCGTTTTCTATTTTGCTTTAGAGACAGTATTTTGAAGTTGTAATAATGATGGTTTGGATCATAAGCTATATTTTGGATTCCGCTACTATGATGGTTTAGTTTTCAGCTTATGCATTGTCTCGCCTGTTTTATATCAAGTTATGTTATTATTATATTTTATTCCATGCACTATGACATATACTATAGGTTCCTTGATGATTCATAGTTTCAAATCCCTTTGCCTTTGACGACCGTCCCGTGCTAGTTGTACATTGGCACAAGGCATTTCAAGGGGAATGTCGGCTGGTGCGGGGCGGGCCTTCACACTTGGTATCAGAGCTCTAGTTTGCGTAGTTAACCTCGGGGAAGACATCAGGGAGAGATAGTATACATATATGAGAGCGCGTATATGTGATATTTTGGTTTTCAAAAGCTATATATATATGCACTATTGGTATATCTAAGGAAGAAGTCGCACTACACGGGCACCACTAAGGAGATGGTTAATCGTTTTTTCTTTACAGATTGAACAATGAGCCGATATACGAGGAGTACAGGTTCAAGGGCCAATAGTGGGAATGTCCCTGATATAAGGACAATGTTTACTACCTTCATGGGAGAGATGCTTAGGGATGTTCAAGGAGCAGTTCCTAATGCTGATAACGGTGGTGGTGCAGTAGTGCAGGCGCCTAGGGCCGATTTCATCAAGCTTAACAAGGATTATACTAGACATGGTGGGAAGTCATTCCGTGGAATGGAATCAGCTACAGATGTTCAAGAATGGCTTAATAGTTGTGACCCCATATTCAAAGACTTGGGAATTGAGGATGCGATGAAGAGGAACCTAGCATTGCGTCAGCTCCAAGGACGGGCAATGAATTCGTGGAATGTATTAAAGTAGCTACTCCCAAGGATCAAGTTACATGGAATCAGTATAAAACTCGCTTCAGTGATAAGTTTATCCCGGCTGCTCAGAAATCAGAATTGTTTAGGAAATTCTTGGAGCTTAAGCAGAATGGTAGGGCATTCTCAGAATATATTGCTGAGTTCGATACTTTATCGAAATATGGATTGTCCCTTATTGATACTGTCAAAAAGAAGAATGAGAAGTTCATAACAGGCTTAGACTTGCACTTGGGGGAAAGACTTATAAACCATATCGATGAGAGCTTTGAATCTATTATGGGAAAAGCATTGAGACCAGAAAGCCTTTGCCCTAAGTCAAAGACCGAGGTTGTTATTGCATCTGTAGGAGAGCCAAAGCCGCAGGCAAGCGGTGGAGGCAAGAATAATTCCTAGAATAAGAGAAAACAGAACCAAGCTAAGGATGGTTAGAATAAGAATAAAAAAGATGTTGAGTGCTATAGATGTGGCAAAAAGGGCCATTATGCTAATGACTGCCGAGCAAAGGACAGGAAGTGCTTCAATTGCGGCCAAGTAGGAAATCACAAGGATAAATGTCTACAACATCCTAAAGAGAAGCAGATTGTGAAAGCATATGCTATCAATGTTGTTCCTTCTTCGTCGAATGCCCCAACTACGGCGGAGAAAGGAATGGGTGTCGTTATTCAAGATATGCTTTCCATTTATGATGTTCCTGTTTGAGTATTATTTGATATCGGGGCTTCCCATTCCTTCATATCTAGTGACCTGGTAGATAGGTTAGAGCTGGAACCCGAAATTGTTGATAGACCTTTAGTCATGATGAACCCAATTGGTGGTTCGACTAGCCTTAGTATGATTTGTCGAAATATGGTCTTATCGAGTCATGGATGTATGTTTGCTTGTGATTTCTTTGTTTTGGGCTTTACTGGGTTTGGCATTATTTTGGGAGTCGATTGACTCCAAAGATATGGGGTGGTGGTAGACTATGAGGGGTCTTCATTGACCATTAGAGCGGACGATGGGCGGGGGGTACTGTTTGGTTGCCTACCTAGTGATGGGTTGATTGCTAGTTTTCAAAATTCCGTTGACATCCCGAATGATGAGTTGTCAGATGTGCCTATTACTGGCGAGTATTCGGACATCTTCGAGGAAGTGACCGGACTTCCACCATACCGAGAGATTGAGTTTCGGATCGATTTAGTGAAAGATGCCAGACCTATAGTGATGCCACTTCGTCGTATGGCGCCACGGGAGCAGCGAGAGCTCGAGGTGCAAGTAAGAGATCTTTTGAAGAAGGAATTTATCCGAAGAAGTGTTTCCGAGTAGGGAGCCCTAGTTGTATTTTCCATTTAGGCTGATGGTTCCCTTCGCTTATGTGTAGAGTACCGCGAGTTGAACAAGGCGACGAGAAAGAATAAGTATCCTCTTCCACTGATAGATGATTTGTTTGATCAAGTGAATGGAGCAAGAGTGTTCTCCTAGTTAGATCTCACAACAAGTTTTCATCAGTTCCAAGTAGCAGTTGAGAGTATACCTAAAACAACAATTAGGACGCCGTCTAGATTTTATGAGTGGTTGGTCATGCCATTTGGGTTGTCCAATGCACCAGCATACTTTGTGGATCTTATGAATAGGGTTTTCATAGATCGGTTGAATAAGTTTGTTCTTGTGTTCATATCTTAGTTTATTCGAGGACGGAGGAAGAACACAAGGAATAATTGAGGACAACGTGGAGGTGTTGAGGAAACACCAACTGAAAGAAATTTTTTCTAAATGTCACTTCTGGAGGAGGGAAGTGAGGTTCTTGGCTATGTTGTCGTATTGCCGTGGATCCTGCGAAGGTGGCTACGGTGCAAGATTGATCGACGCCCAAGAATGCAACGGACGTGAGAAGTTTCTTTGGATTAGCTGGATACTATCATAAGTTTATCCAAGACTTCTCCAAGATAGCAGCACTGTTAACTCGGTTGACCAAAAAGAATCAAGATTTCGTTTGGGACAAAAGGAATGAGAATGCATTTAAGAGCCTAAAGGAAAAGTTGACGTGTGCGCTAGTGTTAGTTATTCCTAAAGGGAACGAAGAGATAATGGTATACATGGATGCCTGTGGTACTGGACTAGGTGCTGTATTGATGCAATGAGGTAGGGTTGTAGCTTATGCTAGTCGGCAACTGAAGCCGCATGAGAAACGATATCCTACCCATGATCTGGAATTGGTAGCGATTGTGTTCGCATTGAAGATGTGGAGACATTATACCTTTGGAGAAAGATTCGAGTTGTTTATCAATCATAAGTCATTAAAGTATCTTTTCTCTCAAAAGGATTTAAATCTTCGTCAGCAAAGATGGTTAGAGTTCTTAGCTTCATATGATTTCAATATCGCATACACACCCGAGAAGTGCAATGCAGTAGCTGATGCATTGAGTAGGAGACATGCCAGTTTAGGGGCTATGTTTCTAGAATGGAAGCAACTGGAGTATATTGCAAGATACGATTTCAAACCTATGTGAAAATTGGATCCAGAGATGTTAGCAAGTTTGACGATCAGACTGACTTTGATTGATCGGATCATCTCCAGCCAGAGGGACGATCCTAATCTATTGGAAACAATCTCCAAGTTAGAGATGGGCTTCGATGGTAAGCAAATGAACAAGTATGGACTTGAATACTTGATCAAGAAAGATGGCTTCGAAATAATGGGAGACTAGTTGTACCCAACGTTAATGGAATGAGAGATGAAGTACATAGAGAGTGTCATCACTCGAAACTGACTATACATCCCAGTGGTAACAAAATATATCAAGACATGAAGCAGACCTAATACTGGGAAGGGATGAAGAGAGTTGTTGGGAAGTTTATATCCAAGTGCATGAATTGCCATTTAGTTAAAACCGAGCAAAAGAAGCCAAGTGATTTGTTACAACCGCTGGAAATTCCAGAATGGAAATGGGAACAAGTCTCAATGGATTTCATCGATGGTTTACCAAGGACTAGATCAGGTCATGATAGCATTTGGGTGACTGTGGATCGATTAACCAAAAGTGCAAGGTTTATACCGGTCAAGTCGAATATAACAATAACTAAGTTAGCAGAACTGTATATGAAGTGGGTAGTGAGATTTCATGGAGTAACAAAAGATATTGTGAGTGACCGAGATCCATTATTTACTAGTGGGTTTTGGAAGAGCTTACAAGAAGCTTTAGGGTCAGAAATACATCTTAGTACCGTGTACCGTCCTCAAACCGATGGTCAAACAGAGAGGGTGAATCGTGTATCAGAGGATCTCTTGAGAGCTTGTAGATTGGATTTTGGAGAGTCCTGGGATGACCATTTGCATCTGGTTGAGTTCGCATATAAAACCTTTATCAATCCAGTATCGGTATAGCTCCATTTGAAGCTTTGTACGGAAGACCGTGCAACTCACCATCATGTTGGTTAGAAACCGGTGAGAAATTTGTGCTTGGACCAAATGTAATAAGAGAAACATCAGATGAGATCAAGGTTATTCAACAGCGAATGAAAGCTGCCTAAGATAGGCAGAAGAATTATGCTGATAAAAGACGAAGAGATTTGAAATTTTCCGTTGGCGACCTAGTATTCGTCAAGATATCTCCATTAATGAATGTGATTCTTTTTGGCAGGAGAGGTAAGTTGTCACCAAGATTTGTTGGCCCATTCCCAGTTCTCGAACAAGTTGGTAATTTGGCATATAAAGTTGGATTACCAGACAAGATGGTGGGAGTTTACGACGTATTTCATGTTTCCCATTTAAGGAAGTTCATGTATGATTATGATATGACTATTTCACCAGATCAGTTGGATGATATCGAGGTAGAATCCAAGGCAGTTGGGAGCCGTAGGACGATTCGTATTGTCGGACGCGATACGAAACAACTTCGAAGGAAGACGGTGGATCTAGTCAAGGTCCAATGGGGCGATAATGGGAATGACTATACTTGGGAAATAGAGGAGAGCACAAGGAAGTCATATCCAGAAATCTTTACCTGGTAAGGTTTTAATCGCGATATAGTTATTCCCTTGTTAGTAAATCGTATGCTAGGATAGGCTTGTGATGTCATTATGTATGTTTGATTGTTTGTAAATGGTTGATAGGCATGTGTAATAACCCAGAAAATCTGGGCCAGTTTAAAATTTTTATTTTGGCAATTTTAGCGAATTTTGATTATTTAAAATGAATTATTTTAAATAATAACGACGAGAAATTTATTTTGAATATAATTCGAACGTATATATTATACGCGTCTTTGTTAGAATATAAATATTTATATATAATTATAAATAGAATTGAAAATGGCGCGGTAGTTCGATAATTCGATTTCAAATTTCAATTGAATGTACCGGGTGCAAAACAATCCGGATTTTAGTGAAACCAAAAACATTAGGATCTAATTGATGATATCTTTCCAACGAATCCGAAAAATCAAGATTTCATAGCGGGAATCAAAAGATATGTCCAGTTGAAAATTCAGAATAGTCGCTATGGAATTCAGGCCCTTAAAAATGGGAATTTTGCAAACGACCTCGGATTTCGACGAAACCACTTTTGTTGGGTCCGTGATGTCAAATTATTTCTAGATTCCAAATTTCATAATTTTTCGAATCAATATGTGGGCGTGGCAAAGGAAAACGCGTTTGACCAGTTTCAGTTGATTTTAATCGACTGGAAATTGGCCATTTTTCTAACGGTCTCAGAATTAGACGAAACTAGTTTTGTTAGGACCGTATCGTCAATACGAAGCTAGAAAATATTTATTGGGAATTTTTAGAGTTATTATGTGACCCCGGTAATTTGAAATGTACGTTTAAAATTCAATATAATGATTTAAATGTAAATTCAACGGAAACTGATTGTAACAGCCGAATCAGCTTGCGATACATATCCCATTGTGTTCGGAATGGGGGTAAAACGCTATGGACGACAGGCGGTGGGCTTCGTTTCAAGGTCGTATGAAAAAGTCAACTTTTTGAAATAATTAAATAATTAAATATAAAATTCCCTCTCCCTCCTACCCCCTATCCTTTCATTCTGGCCCCCCCTTCTTTCATCGTTTTATTCACAGGGACGAAAAAAAAAAAAAAAGAGAAGGGCGGAGCCCTAGCCGCCATCGCTGGCCATCCAGCGCCCGTCACCGCCTGCGGCTACCCTCGCCAGCCCCTCCCTTTCACCTCCGACCGCTCCCCGCTTCTCCGCCCTCTCCCCTTTTCAATTCGAGACATCACGAACCCCCAACCTCCTGGAAGCCCGTCGCCAGCCAATGGGGAGCCCACTTCGCCGTCGCCGCCTGTCAGACGAGTCCCCCTCCTCTTCTGGTCAACGGCAACAGCGAATCCGCCTTTCCCCCTTCCTGAAACCGATATCCCAAGGAGAAACAGCCCCAAACCTTGCTCTACCGGCCAATGCAACACCACCCGACTACCCTCGACTCCGGCGCCACCTCAGCGAGCACCACTCATCCGAGATAGGGCCAGCGAACCCCCTCCTTCGATTAAAAATGTGAGCTTTTACTTTCACTACTTTATTTATTTACTTCGATGAAAAGTTTGGACCTTTTAATTAGAAAAGCTATGATTTTTACTTGGGTAGAGCATTATAGTGAAAGTAGATTTTTATATGAAGTAACATTGTTTTAGGGATAAAGTATATACATTGTTTTTTTAGAAATAAAATATATTATTGTTTTAAAATAGAAATGAAAAGAATTAAAAATATGATTTTTATATTTTTAAAGTAGTAAAAATATAATCTTTTATATTGTAGAAAGATAAAAATATAATCTTTGCATAGTAGGAACTATAAAAATATAATCTTTATGAGATATAGAATGTGAAAATACCATCTTTTTATATGTGGCAAAATAAAAATCTGATTTTTATGATATATATGTTGAAATAAAGAGGTAATTTTTATAGTGATGAAATGAAAATAAAACCTATATTTTCATAAGGGCGAAATCTATATTTTTATAAAGGCGAAATCTTTAAAAAGTGAAAAGGCGGGATTTTTATATATTGAATAGCATAGAAAAAAATGTGATTTTTCTATTTTGAATAGCAGAGAAAAAATTCGATTTTTCTATAATGAATAGCGAAGTAAAAATTCGATTTTTATATATGTAGTGGCTACGGTCAACGAAGGTGACAAAAAGGCGAAACGACGAAGACTTCTGCAAAGGAAGAGCCGTGGAGCTAGGATAGCTATATGTGAGAATTTCTCACCTTTCAATTTCTTTTTCTAGTTATATATATATATACTAGGATGCAGACGGTGCTTAGTAGCACCCGACACAATCGTCCACAGACCATGGACTTGTTTGTTTGATTGCAAAAATAAATTAGATTATTTGATTGAATTGAATTGTTTGGTGAAATTGAATGGTTTGATTGATATGTGAATGGCGTGGGCCTTCACTAGTCCGGGGATAAGGCTAGGCCTTGTCCCGTTTCTAGTATCGTGCCGTTATGCCGCCGAAATTTTCTAAAATAAGTTAGAAAAATAAAAATATCATTTTATTTAAAGAATGAACTGAATAGAAATTCATATGTTGGAATAAAATGTTTTGTCATTAAAAATATAATTTTTAACGTGAATGTGAATAAATAAATATTCATTTACAAACCAGACGGTTTGTTTTTGTACACCTATTTGAAGGACATTGAGTGGGTCGATAAATTTTACACATCGCCCAACTGCACAAATAAAATATGCGTTTGATTGTTTGAAACCCCACACGGGTGTTGGGATGAAATTTGAAGTTCACTCATCCTGATTGATTTAATATGTCGATCGATTGATTGACAGACTGTTATAAGCGTTAGATATCTATATTTGATGCTTATACAGTGTAGTGCACTTTGGTTGATGGTTGATTATTTTTCAATGCTATTATATGTGTGTAATGTATGAAAATCCATATAATTAACTTTATATGGTAATTGATTGGGTCTCATTCCAATTTGAAAAATAAAGAATATTATAAAATAGAGGTTCATGTGTTGACAGTACTCATCCATTGAGATTGGTCATGTGTTGAACGAAATATTTTAGTAATAAAATTTACATCTTTATCAATATTATAAAATAAAGGTTCATGTGTTGACAATACTCATCCATTGAGATTGGTCATGTGTTGAACGAAATATTTTGATAACAACAACTATTTTGAAAATGAAATATTTGAAATAGAATATTTGAAAATAGAAATTTTTGAAGCCGTGTTGATTAGATTGACGCCATATTGACGTAAACGAGATTTATATCGATTTTATTCATTTTGAAATGAATTGAATTGAAAACGATTTCGAAATGAATTGAATTGAAAACGATTTCGAAATGAATTGAATTGAAAACGATTTCGAAATGAATTGAATTGAAAACGATTTCGAAATGAATTGAATTGAAAACGATTTCGAAATGAATTGAATTGAAAACGATTTCGAAATGAATTGAATCGAAAACGAATTCAAATTGAACTGAAAGTGAATTGAAATGAATTCAAATTGAATTGAAATTTGAATTGAATAGAAATGGATTTTAAAACGAATTTATAAAGAAGAATTCAATTTTGATTTGAATTGAAATGGAAGTTGAAATTGCTTTTGAAACGAATTTTAAAAACTATTTATATAATTCGTTTTAAATAGAAATCGACGAAATATATATTATATATATTATATATATAATATAATGGCCTGAATAGAACGTGCCGCGCCGTGGCAGTTCGTGAATTTTGACCATTTATTTCAAACGGACATTACGGGAGATCCGACCGTCGGATTCTCCTAAAACCGGAACCGTTGGGTTCGTATCGAAAAGAGCTTTCTAATAAATATTAGAAATTTGAAATCTAACGTTTGGATTTGGAGATACGTCCAAATCAAATTCGAAAAAGGTCGCTGTAAGTGCAGTTCGATGACCGTTGATGGAAATCGACTGTACAGGCCTTGATAAAATTAATAATTTGTGTAAAATCATAAGAAATGATTTGGGAAAAATTGAGATGAAAAACTCCATATTTGAAAAGATAAAAATAGATTTTAATCGAAATGAACTAGTTTTGAACTAGAATTATAATTCTATTTATTTTTAAATAAATAAATTGAATTCGAAAAGGGTTTTAAAAATAACCAAAATTTCCAATGATTGCATTGGAATGGATTTGAATCAAAATTGTCTTCGGAATATTTCGATGTTGGAATTCGTGATTATACGGATGTTGTTATGGAAATTTGAAAGATATATATTTATATCGTTATTTCCAATACGACATTTGTTAATCGTAGAATTTGATATTGAATATTAGCCGATATATTTTCTATTCGGGGCCTTGTATTGAATATCAAATATGATTTGGGTTTGTCGTGAATGGTGTCTTCATTAACACCGTTCTTGAACCCAGTTGAGAAAAGATTAAATCTTTTTATTTAGATTTAATGAAGAGGACCAATTAAATGATATTTAATTGGAATTGAATTGATATTGATTTTTGGGTTTATCGTGAACAGTGTTTTAAATAACACTCGTTCTTTAACCCGATAATTAATGAATGTGATTTTGGGTTTATCGTGAACTGTGTTTTTAAATGACACTGATTCTTTAACCCAGTTAAAGATTAAAACTAAGTGGAGTTTTAATGAATCTTTAATTAGATTGAAAAGAGCGAAAATGGAGTACCACTAGTTTTGCTCCAGGCGATAGTAAAATCTTTAATTAGATTTGAACGTGAAATGGTAATTGAATTTACCGATAACACCGTGGTGTTAGATATGAAGTATTACCAGTTTTACTTCATGGGATGAATAGGTTGGGATTGGGAAATTAAAACCAATGATTACTTCGGTAAGTTTCGTTAATCCCGACTAGTTGAATCGAAATTCAAAAGAAGATTTGAGAATAAATTTTAATGATTTATCTTGGATAAAATTAATGGGAACCTTTCCCTATGAATGTGAAATCAGAAACTAACTGTCGGTTAGCTAAGCAGAATGGTTTTCTGGATATTGTTCTGATGTTGGTTTCGGCCTTCGGGGTTAATATTTGGGGAATTATTCTCTTGATTAATTTACGGTTAGTGACTGATGAATTGGAATGAGGCGTATGTTGTGTTTGTGTAACACTTATTTAAAAATATACGTGAGTTATTCAGAAAGACCGGGTTTACCCCATTCTGAATAACTGATACGACGATAAGTTGAAGATGAAGTCGGTGGTCGAAGACCGGAAGTCTTCACGTCGTTTGGGTGATTACTGATGATCTTGATTGGGCTGTACACCCAAGAAGATGGAAACAGTTGGTGATCGTCCAGACGTACTTGGAGATCGATGGATATGCGGGGTACTAGGTGCCTCCGGTTTCGTTCAGACCCAGAACGGACTTATAAATGGACTGTGTGTCTGACATTGGATTTTAGTCTGTGTGATTGATCTCTATTAAATATATATCTGTTTGGCGGCGGAGTATTTATTCTCTTGCTTAACGCCCTTCTCTGAGACGTACGAGCTCAGGGGTTATATATTGATGGATATCAAACGCATGGAGTGAATTGCCTGTGTGGCATGCCTAAGTGGCAATTGATCGAGGCTTCTGTTGAAAAGCAAAGTCTTGTGGTGATGATCAAAGCACGGCCTTTGTGGCGTAGCTTTGTGTAACGTTTACTTCGCGAGTTTCACACCCGGTATGAACCAAAAACGGGAGACGGACCTCAGGGAGGGCATGCGTTTCTTTCTAGTTAGAAGTGGCGTCAGTGGTTTTACACGCCCTGACGAGTTTGACTTATGTGGTTGTTGCTGTTGCGAGGCGCCTCGGTTTGATCGGACGATCCGGGTCCGATGGAGTCATTTAGTTGGCTCGCCTACGCCCCAAAGGGCGGGGAAACGCAGTGTTCAGGCATTTTAATCTACATCGGTGGACCGGCCCTGTCGCTCCAAGGGACGATGCGTTCTGTTCCTGAGACACGGGCTAGAGCGTCTCGAATCGGTTGAGGACTATCTTTTGCCTCGGTTCATAGACGGAAATCCAATTTCCAAATACGTGACTTTGCGGTTTTACTTGTAGAGCCTAGTATGGCGACATGATATATGGTACCCATGCCGCCTATGATTGATACTTATGATTTGAAGTTGTTTTATACACTATGCACTTATAATAGTATCAAATAATCTGTTTTAAACGTATCAAGCATTCTTTGGCTGTTATAAGGGAAAACCCTATCCTCGGCTGCGTTGCATTGTGTGATGGGACCTGGGTCTTATAACAGCTTCATTTTTCTTTATTTAGCATTGCGCTGTTTGTTTTATGCACTGGTATTCTTGGGAGGAAACCCGTTCCGTGTTATACGGCGTGGTCCCTTGATTTACCTAATGATTTAAAATAAAGATTAACTGTTTTAGTTCTCACACCAGTCCCATGACTGACCTGGAGTTTATTGTTTTAACCTAAACTCTGGGTGCCCTTATTTTGACACGGGCAGCTAGTAGTTTTGGTTTTGCAGATTTATATTCACAGGATCCTGGTTTACAGCTGGAATGATATCCGGAAAGCTTTGTATCCGTATATCTCATTCTAGTTGTGTATTGTATTATTTTTCCGCTGCGATGTATTTAAATGTAATTTAAATCTCTGATATTTCTGTGTAATATTCATTTATACTCTGTATATTCTTGTAATCTGATGCATTGTTGTAATATACAATGAAACGTTCTATCGTATGTGTTCTGTTGTGGCTTGTTCTCGAACTATCCGACACTTTCCTTTACGGGGAAGTTACGGGCTTTCACAGCATGCGGGCCATCGTTGTTTGTTTTGGTTAAGGAATTTCGGGGGTGAAATTTCTAAAGGGTGGAGAGTGTAACGACCCGCATTCTACGCATAGAAGGATCGTAGAATATTTATTTCATTTTTATATGAAGTCGTATGGTCATGTGACTTTGGGGAATGACAATCGGGGTCAACCGAATTTTAAATGATCGTTTTACCCCTGGCGAATCTTGTTTTGCCTATAACTTTTGATTGGTAAGGAGATTTGACCTGAAACTACTTCCATTGGATTTGGATGATGGTTTACCTTTCAGTAGAGTGGTCAGTTTAATAAAACGGACTTATCGTTTGGGAGATATGGCTAAAATAATGTTTGGAAGGTGAAAAACTGCATAATTGGGCTTAACCGGGTGATTAGCTACTAAGCCATAACCCATTTTGGGGTTAGGGTTGTGGGAGGGCTGATAGGGTTTGGAAAATCAGTTTTATTCATTTTTCTAGATGTCATTTACCTTCCTCTAACCCTAACAATGGCCTCCAACTCCCAAACCACCTTCTAATCACATTTTAATCCAATATTAGCCTAATCTACATCAAATCAAGGCGGATTGGCATTAAATCAGAGTTAGGGAAACTATGTTACATAGGAATTCAACCCAAATAAGTGGAGTTTCAGATCTAAGAATTTATTTGTGGCTATGGTGAGTGATTAGCATGTTTTTACACTAATTGCGGCTAACAAGGGGTGATTAGTGATAATTAACGAAATTATGGCTCAGAAAAATATGTAAAAATTCTAAAATATTATCTTATGCCTCTGATGAAAATTTGGGTTAATTTGGATTAAGTTTGCTAATCCAATTGTTGAAACACGGTTAAGGGGATTAAGGGAAAAATCATGCTTTTTGGCTATGTTTGATCTAAGTAGCCTATATGCTTGATGTTTTGACCTTGTTGGTCGATCCTATATGTTGCTACTACTATTTTGAATGTTTTATGATTGTTTAGTAAAGTCAGAATGGTTGAAAACGCCATCGTATGGCGAGAATGGACGAAAATTAGCTTATTGGAAATGCTGTAGAGACCTGGATCGGATCGGATAGGGGGATCAGATCGGCTACCGAACCGAACCGGAACTTGGCATCTTCTGGAGCGTGCAAATGAAAGAGGCAACAGGAAGGCCGAATCGGATCAGATTGGAGTAGGGTTGGAGTATGAATGGAGCACTGAACAGGAGTAGCACCGAACCGAACCGCCTTAGGAGCACCGAACGAAGCCAGAAGGGGAGCACCGAACCAAGCCAGAAGGGGAGCACTGAACCGAACCGCACCATGGAGCTTCACGACCGAACCAAGGAAATGACCATGGATCGAACCGAGCTGAGTTCGAGCCTACGCTACTACTACGCGACGACTCTGAAGACCAACTCCAATTCGACCAAAGCCCGAGATGCAAAGGAAGTCCAAGTGGGAAGTTATAACTCAGGATCCAGAGGGGATGTAATGTCCTGTATTTTTACGTGTAATAATTAATTTATTTATTATTTAAATGATGGTTTAGAGATGGTCATTTAATTAAATAATATTGAATATTTAATTTATATAAATAATAGAATAATATATTTAATTTCGAAATAGTCGGAAATAGTGAATTGACGATATAATGTGAACTGGACAATTCAAAATATATATTTCAGTTTAAAATTTGAAGTACGAAAAAGAATATATTTAAATAACGATAGTTTGAACGTATAATTATATTATAAATATAATCGAGCTCGAAATGGCGCTGCAGTTCGTAATTTCGTGATTCGAACTTCAACTGAATATACAGAATCCGTATTAAATCAGATTTCTATGAAACAAGAAACGTTCGGAGCTGGTGAAGTATATTTTTCTAATGGAAGAGAAAAATCGGGATTTCTGTGTGTAGATATTGAGTTATGTCCAAATCAAAATTTCGAAAAGTCGATATGGAATTCCTTTATAATTTATAACGATTTATAAAAGGATTTAAATATAAATCGAATATCGATATAACTCTAATGATGAAATATCGAGTTGTAAATCCATATATATTTATTCTGGAGCTGGATGGTATTCTATTGTGAATATATACGATAATATAAATTTATTTATATTTAATTTAATTGTTTTTAAATATATATATATATATATATATTTAAATGGGTTATTTAGAGTTTTAAAAATAGCCAGTTTTGCAAACGAACTCCGTTTTTGACGAAACTAATTTTGTTCGATCCATAATATTAAATTTTTGTTAGATTTCTAGTTTCGTGATTTTTGGGGTCAGTGTGTGGCCGTATGGATTTTTAATGTGAAAAACAGTCAGTATTTTGATGGTTAAAAATAAGATGTGTGAGCAAACGGTGTCGGAATTCGACGAAACTAGTTTCGTTGGGTCCGTAATGTTAAACTCTAGTTGTATGTCCATTTTCCTGATTTTTGGATATTATATGTGATCATAGAAATTTTTAGAGTGTTAAATGATCAAATATGAATTAATAATAAAATTATAACATAACATTTAAGCTAACCCTTACACTATATATACCATCCTACACTTCACTAAAACCTAATTTCCATTTCTCCAGTCAAAACGTTTCAGCGCCGACAATTTCCTCCCTCAAAAAAAAATTGATACTTTGAGAAATCAAATCAATTCAAGAAAAATCCCTAAATTCCTCAAACAAATTGTATTAGCTTCCTATGATGTTCTCTTCATCTGTATACAGTTTTCAGAGGGTTCGATCCCTGTTTTTGTTCGCTAGAAAATTGAAGCCGTTTCTAAGGTTGATTACAGTGGGAGGTAGGAGCTTTAAATCAAGATTCCGATATGATTTTTGGTTTAAGGCGATCGACTTTGTAATGACCCGGATATTTGACAGTGTAATAATTAACTTATTTAATTATTTAAATAACGAATATATTATTATTTAACGATAGTTGAACGTATAAATTATATTATAATTATAATTTGAGCTCGAAATGGCACTGCAGTTCGTAATTCGGCGATTCGAACTTCAACTGAATGTACAGAGTTCTTTTTAAATCGGATTTCTGTGAAACAAGAAACGCACGGAGCTGGTGGAGTATATCTTTCTAGTGGAAGAGAAGAATCAGGATTTCGTCGTGTAGATTTTGAGATATGTCCAAATCAAATTTTAAAATAGTCGCTATAAAATCGTTTATCGACCGTAATGGGTTATTCGATATAACTAGAGATAGGGTTTGAATTTAAACAAGGTTCTTTTGGGAAATAGTGATAATTTAATTTTTAGAATTTTACTGTAATTTTTAATTAATTAAATATGCAACTTTTCATTTGGAGTGTTTTGCACCCTGTAATCAACATTTTGAGGTTTCACAATACGAGTCCAACTACCGATATTATTATATTCCTGGGATCGTGGCGCTTTACTGAATACAACGGTATTCTTATTCCTGTCCGTACGTAAGTGGAATTTCATGAAAAAGGGGCACGTCATCATTTAGTTTTAATATAAAAATATATATGAATCATATCTCCCCTAAACTTCATCAGAACATTTCTATGATTAAATTCATGACCACGCAACCCTTGTCTCAACCACACATTCTTTCTGGGTAAAAATACAAGCCACGAAGTATCGGTTAATAAAATAATATAATTATCCATCCCAACCTTCTATAAATAGAGCAACAGTTAACCTAATTTCCGAAAATCTGTTCTGCGCCTCCACTTCTAAAATTCGACGTCCAGAAAACTGTCGATGCTTCCTCTCCTCAAAAACGTTAATCCACCCATCATCTCGAAGATTTTACAACACCGATTATCTTCAGCCATCGGTCTCTAGCTTCTGAACGGCCAAGATCTGAAGTAGGGCTTCAATGCTGGTGGGATCGAGCTAGAAAGCTCCAGCGTTTGGAGACTGCTGCAGGAGGACCGCGGTGTCTGGAAGTCTGGAACGTGGGGCGATTAGGGAGGAGGCGAAGGCGCTTCCGACGAGCATCTCCGATAAATTTCCGGTGCACTAAGGTAACGGCGTCGACTGATTTCTTGGATCGAGTTGTTCGAAATGAAGAAGCAGCGAAGGGTTGGAAAGGGATCTCCTGGTTTGGTTTGAACGAGATAGTAGCGTGGATGAGAAAGCGGTAAACACGAAGAAGCAATAGTATCGTGGGTACGGGAAGGAATTAAAACCGAACGTGTACAGATTAAGGTGCTTCATTGGTCCTGAAAGCAACAGGGAAGAAAAAGGTGAAAAGTGTTTGAAACGATGACTGGAGAAAATGATCGGATCCGTTATTTGGGTTTGCAGCAATTTTGATCAACCGTGTTATACTTTAAAAAAAAAAAAGGTTTTGGTTGGATGTAAATTCAGGAGCAGGTGTCGAGTTTTGTGCTGAGTTTGTATGCTTGGTTTTATTGCTGTAGTTGACTCTAGGGGTGGGCGGGTATGATAATGATGGAATACAACAAACTGTCGGGGGAGAATGTAATGAGCAGAGGGGAGGAGCTAATTAAGGTGTTAAGTAAATATTTATTTATCTTAATGATCTTTTAATGTATTCAAAGGATTTAAAAAAAAAATAGAAGAAACAATGGAGATGATGACCTGCGAGTTACAGAAGTGGTAGGTGAAGTAGGTTTGTGTTTTGCCAGGCGGTGATGGGAGTTTCATGTGCAAATTTAACTGAACAGGGGGTGTGTCGAACTTTGTACCTTGGTAAGGAGATTAGTGAAGGTAATACATGGGTTTTAAAGAAGAAGAAGGCAATAGAAACCCTTAAAAATGAATTAGGCTCGGAAATTTGGTACTCCGTGAAGCAGATCAAGTTTTCCAAATTCTGGAATGAAGATTTGAGAGGAGCAGGTATAAGTACTTCGGTTGGGCCGACTTTAAAATGAAATTGACGAAACAAGATCCGACATGATCGTATGGACGGACACGGCCAAATGGGACAGACTGGAAGTGGATTGGAGCTCGTATGAATTTATGGCGAAATGAACTGTTTGATTCAAATCAAATAACAGTTTATCGTTCTTTAACGATGAACTGCCAATGTGAGTAAAACTCACTAACTCTCCTCAATTTATATTTTAATATAAATTGTACTTTATTTATTGACTGCTGTATATTGATTGTTAAACTGGACTGTTAAATAGATTTGATTGAAAATGTAGTTATAGTTAATCTATGTACTATTAATCAAATATGGTTCTGTACAGCAGGATATTTCATTTCAAAATGAAATATGATATATATTATACTGTGTAACATCTGTGGATGCAGGGAGACAGGTTGGAGGAATCCGACTGGATTCCTCAACAATTATTTTACTGTTTTCATATATAGTGTTATATGATGTGTTATATAATCTGTTCTGAATTATGTGTGTTAGAATGATATTAATCATTGTTATTCGATATTTTACATATCATAAGAAACCCTGAGTTGTAAAAAGGAATATTTCAATGTATATTGAAATAAAGGAATTTTATAAAATCACAGGATTTTATAAAAGGAAAGTATTTATAAAACGAATAGAGTTTTATAAAAGGGATATTTATTTAGAAAATAAATAGAATTGAAAAGGGAAATATTTATTTAGAAAAATAAATAGAATAAGGAATATTTATTTAGAAGATAAATAAACCGTTAAAAATAGGAAATATTTGTAACGGTAAATAGAAGTTGTAAATAAGGAATATTTGTAACGGTAAATAGAAGTTGTAAATAGGAAATATTTGTAACGGTAAGTAAACGTAAAAAAATAGGAAATATTTGTAACGGTAAGTAAACGTAAAAAAATAGGAAATAGTTGTAACGGAAAATAAACGTTATAAAAAAGGAAATTGATGAGATATAAAAGAGATAATCGAAATAGAGTAATTGAATATTAGTCATTTAATTAGAAATAACCTGATTTGAGTTAGTCTAATATTAGTTAATCGAATAAGAATAGTCTAATATTAGCTAATCGAATTTAGTAACCGAATACAAGTAAATCAAAAGGAGTTTATCGAATTTAGTTATTCGATAGAGTTAATCAAAAGGAGTTTATCGAATTTAGTTATTCGATAGAGTTAATCAAAAGGAGTTTATCGAATTTAGTTATTCGATAGAGTTAAATCAATAGAGTTAATCGACTTATAGTATTCGAATAAGAGTAAATCAAATAGAGTTAAACAATATTAGAAACTGACTAGAGATTGGTAAGTTGAATATTTTTCTGAGTGTTGATCTGATGTTGGTTTCGGCCTTCGGGGTTTATACTTAGAGAATTGTTCTCTTACTAGTTTACAGTTAGGGACTAATAGTTGTGGAATGATAGTGATGCGTAAATGGGGATTGGAAATGTTTTCCAATGTTGAAAATGTATATTTTCTAGTTTTAGAAAATAAGGAAATATGAATATATATATATATGATTGATGATTGGATCGATAATTCCATTTGGAATTAAGATCGTTGTTTGTACACCGACATATTTTCATTTGATAGTTAAATCACAGACTATCGAAGTTTTGACCATTTTACGTTGTAAATATGGAGAGACCGGTTGGATTATTATCCGAAGAACCACTCCATATTGACATAAGCGTTGTGATTAAATACGATGAAGCTAATTGAAGACGGTGTTATGCAAGGGCTGTCCTGTTTACAGAATAGTGCCTTCGGTTTCGTTCAGTCCCAGAACGAACGTATATGGACGAATGTCTGACAGAGTATTTCCAATGATCGAATGGGTTGGACTGTACAAATATATATGGTGGCCAACGGATTTATTCCCTTCGCATAATATCCAGAATCTATTTGTGCTGATCCAACTAAATGATTAACGGATCTGATAATGTGGCATTCAAAGTGATCGTGTTATAAATGAATGGAAAGTAAGCATAGCTTCTAGCCTCACATCCGGTAAATGACAGAAATCGGGCAGGCAGCATGGCTAAGTCGGTCGCACCGAAGTAGGGTGTATAATCACCTATCTAGAGAATATTCATTTGCTTCTTAAATCTATCAATGCTGACCCATATATATATATACGGGAAACGGTTGCTGATCCCAACCGTTGGTGATGTACATTCGATACACTCAAGCGAAATGAGTGGTCGGTCATGTGTGGCTGAGTTGCAAGATGTTCTTGTTGAACTCTAGTGTATCGTTCCTAGAGTACACTGATCGGAAGGTGGATCCATACCTTGTCATAGTTGGAAATCCATTACCCAATACGTGCTTGCGGTTTTGATTGTATACTATATATGTAGAACGTGAGATGAAAGCGTTTCTGCTAGTTGATATCTATTTGTACATAGACATTATTATAATATCAAAAGGTTTTTGATATAAAGATATTTTGGATTCTCATAAGGGAAAAACCCGTTCCGTTATGCGGCGTGGTCTTATGAGATATCGTTTACTTGTTCAAACTGTTTTAAAATGTTTTACTCATACCAGCCCCATGACTGACCCGGAGTTTACTTTGTTGTTTTCCCTAAACTCTTGGGTGCCTAAATTTATACGGGCAGTCAAGTAGTCGGGATTTTACAGATACACTTGGAGAGCTTGGAGCAGGAGGCTTCAGGATTCTATAGCTATTATTATTTCCGCTGTTGTTGTAAGTGCTGCACTCTGATAAGTGCTATTGTATATATAACTGTTTGTATTTCAAAAGTTATGTTATATTTTATTCGTTCCGCTGTGAGATTCGTGTTTACTCTGATGATGATGTTCTTCTTCTTCTTCTATTCTATTAGTTCTACCTTATCTATCCTCACCCTCTATCTTCTTTTTATTAATTTCTTGAATTTCCAGTGCAATTTGGGGTTGGACTTGTGTTTTTAGTCAGCTCAAATTGGACCGTATTTTCGGGTCGTTACAGTTGGTATCAGAGCTTAAGTTAAGTATTACCTTGGCTCTGTGGCGTGACTCAGTAGAGATGGGGTTAGTAATACCCTAGACTGAGATTGAGTGTATATATACGAGTGAACGTATTTGTTATTTGATATAAAAATTTGTTTTATATTATGGAGATTTATTGGTCAAGTAATTTATGAATTTTGGTCGATACAGTAATGCAAACTGTGTTGATAGGAGTTACTAAACACTTGAATACGATGAACCGACATGGTATGTTTTGAAAAGAGGGTAAATGAAATAATTTTACCCAAGTATATATATTGGAAATATTAATGTGTTGGTTGTTATTATAATCGAATAAGATTATAAAGGTGAAATGGTTATAACTAACTAATCAGAATTCATATAAGTATAATATATGAAATCAAGATGAATTGAATCTGAATTTGAATTGAAATTAAAACACTAGAAATTTGGAGAAGTGTTTGTAAATGGAATCGAATTGAATATATGAGAATTTTAAAATCCTGGGAGATTTTGAAAATGTTTTTCAATTTGAAAGTGATATAGTATTGAACTCACTTTGATCGCTGGGAAATAATTCCGATGATGGATCGATACATCATCGGTGTAATTTTCGAGTTGCTAAGTGACGGATTACTACCAAATATTCTGTTTTTGAATTGTTTTGCAAAAACAAGTTATTCAGGAATTCAAAGGATTTTGAATTGTTATTATGATTTCAAGTGATTTGAATAAACCCAGGAATTTAAATTCGGAAATTAAATTAACTTACGAGTTAAATAGATGAACTGGTAAAAGTGATTTATAAATTGGGATTTAACTTGAAATAAGTGAATATGAAATTGAGTTGGTAAGTTGGGAGATTGAAATTTGAGATTAGAGTTTGAATGGAATTTTACTTGAGTACAAGCCAATAATTGTGTTGAGAATAAAGACAGACTGGAGTTTGATTTGGATGGCATGATATATGCAAAGTGATAGCAGATGGTAGGGATATAATGATATACCCGACAAAAAGGTACAAGTTTATTTTATATATGAGTTTGGATTTTATGAGCCGAATTGGCAAGCCGCTTGGCTGTTTGATTTTTCTTTTGGTTGGAGATGGCCTAGAGAGGCGAGTTGTGGTTTTATAGATAGGGCTGTACAAAGGAGGTTATGGCGAAATTTTCCGAAAAATTTAAGAGTTAGAAAATTTTCCGAACTTTTGAAAATTTAGGTTAGTTGGAAGGAATTAATATTTTAGTCAATATTAATTGGTTCAGTTGAAATCAGAAATAAGGGGTAAACAAATCTTAGGAATTCCAATAGATAGGGTCGTCCACTACCTTAACAATTTCGAGGACGAAATTATTTTAAGTGGGGAAGAATGTAATGACCCGGATATTTGACAGTGTAATAATTAACTTATTTAATTATTTAAATAACGAATATATTATTATTTAACGATAGTTGAACGTATAAATTATATTATAATTATAATTTGAGCTCGAAATGGCACTGCAGTTCGTAATTCGGCGATTCGAACTTCAACTGAATGTACAGAGTTCTTTTTAAATCGGATTTCTGTGAAACAAGAAACGCACGGAGCTGGTGGAGTATATCTTTCTAGTGGAAGAGAAGAATCAGGATTTCGTCGTGTAGATTTTGAGATATGTCCAAATCAAATTTTAAAATAGTCGCTATAAAATCGTTTATCGACCGTAATGGGTTATTCGATATAACTAGAGATAGGGTTTGAATTTAAACAAGGTTCTTTTGGGAAATAGTGATAATTTAATTTTTAGAATTTTACTGTAATTTTTAATTAATTAAATATGCAACTTTTCATTTGGAGTGTTTTGCACCCTGTAATCAACATTTTGAGGTTTCACAATACGAGTCCAACTACCGATATTATTATATTCCTGGGATCGTGGCGCTTTACTGAATACAACGGTATTCTTATTCCTGTCCGTACGTAAGTGGAATTTCATGAAAAAGGGGCACGTCATCATTTAGTTTTAATATAAAAATATATATGAATCATATCTCCCCTAAACTTCATCAGAACATTTCTATGATTAAATTCATGACCACGCAACCCTTGTCTCAACCACACATTCTTTCTGGGTAAAAATACAAGCCACGAAGTATCGGTTAATAAAATAATATAATTATCCATCCCAACCTTCTATAAATAGAGCAACAGTTAACCTAATTTCCGAAAATCTGTTCTGCGCCTCCACTTCTAAAATTCGACGTCCAGAAAACTGTCGATGCTTCCTCTCCTCAAAAACGTTAATCCACCCATCATCTCGAAGATTTTACAACACCGATTATCTTCAGCCATCGGTCTCTAGCTTCTGAACGGCCAAGATCTGAAGTAGGGCTTCAATGATGGTGGGATCGAGCTAGAAAGCTCCAGCGTTTGGAGACTGCTGCAGGAGGACCGCGGTGTCTGGAAGTCTGGAACGTGGGGCGATTGGGGAGGAGGCGAAGGCGCTTCCGACGAGCATCTCCGATAAATTTCCGGTGCACTAAGGTAACGGCGTCGACTGATTTCTTGGATCGAGTTGTTCGAAATGAAGAAGCAGCGAAGGGTTGGAAAGGGATCTCCTGGTTTGGTTTGAACGAGATAGTAGCGTGGATGAGAAAGCGGTAAACACGAAGAAGCAATAGTATCGTGGGTACGGGAAGGAATTAAAACCGAACGTGTACAGATTAAGGTGCTTCATTGGTCCTGAAAGCAACAGGGAAGAAAAAGGTGAAAAGTGTTTGAAACGATGACTGGAGAAAATGATCGGATCCGTTATTTGGGTTTGCAGCAATTTTGATCAACCGTGTTATACTTTAAAAAAAAAAGGTTTTGGTTGGATGTAAATTCAGGAGCAGGTGTCGAGTTTTGTGCTGAGTTTGTATGCTTGGTTTTATTGCTGTAGTTGACTCTAGGGGTGGGCGGGTATGATAATGATGGAATACAACAAACTGTCGGGGGAGAATGTAATGAGCAGAGGGGAGGAGCTAATTAAGGTGTTAAGTAAATATTTATTTATCTTAATGATCTTTTAATGTATTCAAAGGATTTAAAAAAAAATAGAAGAAACAATGGAGATGATGACCTGCGAGTTACAGAAGTGGTAGGTGAAGTAGGTTTGTGTTTTGCCAGGCGGTGATGGGAGTTTCATGTGCAAATTTAACTGAACAGGGGGTGTGTCGAACTTTGTACCTTGGTAAGGAGATTAGTGAAGGTAATACATGGGTTTTAAAGAAGAAGAAGGCAATAGAAACCCTTAAAAATGAATTAGGCTCGGAAATTTGGTACTCCGTGAAGCAGATCAAGTTTTCCAAATTCTGGAATGAAGATTTGAGAGGAGCGGGTCTAAGTACTTCGGTTGGGCCGACTTTAAAATGAAATTGACGAAACAAGATCCGACATGATCGTATGGACGGACACGGCCAAATGGGACAGACTGGAAGTGGATTGGAGCTCGTATGAATTTATGGCGAAATGAACTGTTTGATTCAAATCAAATAACAGTTTATCGTTCTTTAACGATGAACTGCCAATGTGAGTAAAACTCACTAACTCTCCTCAATTTATATTTTAATATAAATTGTACTTTATTTATTGACTGCTGTATATTGATTGTTAAACTGGACTGTTAAATAGATTTGATTGAAAACGTAGTTATAGTTAATCTATGTACTATTAATCAAATATGGTTCTGTACAGCAGGATATTTCATTTCAAAATGAAATATGATATATATTATACTGTGTAACATCTGTGGATGCAGGGAGACAGGTTGGAGGAATCCGACTGGATTCCTCAACAATTATTTTACTGTTTTCATATATAGTGTTATATGATGTGTTATATAATCTGTTCTGAATTATGTGTGTTAGAATGATATTAATCATTGTTATTCGATATTTTACATATCATAAGAAACCCTGAGTTGTAAAAAGGAATATATCAATGTATATTGAAATAAAGGAATTTTATAAAATCACAGGATTTTATAAAAGGAAAGTATTTATAAAACGAATAGAGTTTTATAAAAGGGATATTTATTTAGAAAATAAATAGAATTGAAAAGGGAAATATTTATTTAGAAAAATAAATAGAATAAGGAATATTTATTTAGAAGATAAATAAACCGTTAAAAATAGGAAATATTTGTAACGGTAAATAGAAGTTGTAAATAAGGAATATTTGTAACGGTATATAGAAGTTGTAAATAGGAAATATTTGTAACGGTAAGTAAACGTAAAAAAATAGGAAATATTTGTAACGGTAAGTAAACGTAAAAAAATAGGAAATAGTTGTAACGGAAAATAAACGTTATAAAAAAGGAAATTGATGAGATATAAAAGAAATAATCGAAATAGAGTAATTGAATATTAGTCATTTAATTAGAAATAACCTGATTTGAGTTAGTCTAATATTAGTTAATCGAATAAGAATAGTCTAATATTAGGTAATCGAATTTAGTAACCGAATACAAGTAAATCAAAAGGAGTTTATCGAATTTAGTTATTCGATAGAGTTAATCAAAAGGAGTTTATCGAATTTAGTTATTCGATAGAGTTAATCAAAAGGAGTTTATCGAATTTAGTTATTCGATAGAGTTAAATCAATAGAGTTAATCGACTTATAGTATTCGAATAAGAGTAAATCAAATAGAGTTAAATAATATTAGAAACTGACTAGAGATTGGTAAGTTGAATATTTTTCTGAGTGTTGATCTGATGTTGGTTTCGGCCTTCGGGGTTTATACTTAGAGAATTGTTCTCTTACTAGTTTACAGTTAGGGACTAATAGTTGTGGAATGATAGTGATGCGTAAATAGGGATTGGAAATGTTTTCCAATGTTGAAAATGTATATTTTCTAGTTTTAGAAAATAAGGAAATATGAATATATATATATATATATATATGATTGATGATTGGATCGATAATTCCATTTGGAATTAAGATCGTTGTTTGTACACCGACATATTTTCATTTGATAGTTAAATCACAGACTATCGAAGTTTTGACCATTTTACGTTGTAAATATGGAGAGACCGGTTGGATTATTATCCGAAGAACCACTCCATATTGACATAAGCGTTGTGATTAAATACGATGAAGCTAATTGAAGACGGTGTTATGCAAGGGCTGTCCTGTTTACAGAATAGTGCCTTCGGTTTCGTTCAGTCCCAGAACGAACGTATATGGACGAATGTCTGACAGAGTATTTCCAATGATCGAATGGGTTGGACTGTACAAATATATATGGTGGCCAACGGATTTATTCCCTTCACATAATATCCAGAATCTATTTGTGCTGATCCAACTAAATGATTAACGGATCTGATAATGTGGCATTCAAAGTGATCGTGTTATAAATGAATGGAAAGTAAGCATAGCTTCTAGCCTCACATCCGGTAAATGACAGAAATCGGGCAGGCAGCATGGCTAAGTCGGTCGCACCGAAGTAGGGTGTATAATCACCTATCTAGAGAATATTCATTTGCTTCTTAAATCTATCAATGCTGACCCATATATATATATATATATATATATACGGGAAACGGTTGCTGATCCCAACCGTTGGTGATGTACATTCGATACACTCAAGCGAAATGAGTGGTCGGTCATGTGTGGCTGAGTTGCAAGATGTTCTTGTTGAACTCTAGTGTATCGTTCCTAGAGTACACTGATCGGAAGGTGGATCCATACCTTGTCATAGTTGGAAATCCATTACCCAATACGTGCTTGCGGTTTTGATTGTATACTATATATGTAGAACGTGAGATGAAAGCGTTTCTGCTAGTTGATATCTATTTGTACATAGACATTATTATAATATCAAAAGGTTTTTGATATAAAGATATTTTGGATTCTCATAAGGGAAAAACCCGTTCCGTTATGCGGCGTGGTCTTATGAGATATCGTTTACTTGTTCAAACTGTTTTAAAATGTTTTACTCATACCAGTCCCATGACTGACCCGGAGTTTACTTTGTTGTTTTCCCTAAACTCTTGGGTGCCTAAATTTATACGGGCAGTCAAGTAGTCGGGATTTTACAGATACACTTGGAGAGCTTGGAGCAGGAGGCTTCAGGATTCTATAGCTATTATTATTTCCGCTGTTGTTGTAAGTGCTGCACTCTGATAAGTGCTATTGTATATATAACTGTTTGTATTTCAAAAGTTATGTTATATTTTATTCGTTCCGCTGTGAGATTCGTGTTTACTCTGATGATGATGTTCTTCTTCTTCTTCTATTCTATTAGTTCTACCTTATCTATCCTCACCCTCTATCTTCTTTTTATTAATTTCTTGAATTTCCAGTGCAATTTGGGGTTGGACTTGTGTTTTTAGTCAGCTCAAATTGGACCGTATTTTCGGGTCGTTACAGACTTCGTGGGTTTTGGGGATTGAATGGTTTGATTTTTTCATGGGTAGAGAGTGTTCGAACGAGTTGCTGTGGTGTCGCGGATTTTTGATAAGAAGAAGTGTTGTGGTTTTAGCTGGAAGTTTAGAAGGTTATTGGCGGTCAGTCTGTAAGGGATTCGAACTGGAAATCGCAAGTTTCAGTTTTGAACGGAGTCGAGAAGTATGTCGCACAAGGGAAGATCGAGCGGAATGGTGATGCTGACATCGAGTTGCTGGTTTTGGGGTTGTCGAGGAGGAGATTTTGAAGAGTATCATTACGGTATTATCAGTTTGTTGATTCACGAAGATATGGAAAGGGAGACAGAGTTTAAAGACGCGTTAATGGTTGGGGAAAATAGCCTGTAGTCGAGTTCAGCTATGAGGAAGAAGGAATGAGCAAAAGTCTGGAGCGAATTTCTCTCCTGGGTTTGGTAAAGATGGATGGAAGGTTGGGCTTTATTATGGTTTGGGCTTGGGCTGAGTAGCGATACAAGAGAAGTAAAAGTAGAAAAAGCCTATAAAGGGGATGGAAATTAGCACGATTCATGAGGAACGGATGGATACAGAGATCGGGGAAGAAGGAGTTAGGGTGCGGGCCAGAAAATTTTGAATGGGCCGGTGTGATTTTATTTGGGGTGAAGCCCACTAAACTTTATTTAGTTTAATTAAATTCTAAATAATTATATTAAATTATAAACACAATAACTCGTTCATACAATGTCGGTTTTACGAACGGACAGACCCGTTAGGATCGTAGGGACGAGAGCTGCACACTGGAATAGACTGGGAGTGAAATGAGGCTTGTTACAATTTATAGCAAAATAAATTGCCTGTATGAATTAAGCGATGGTTATCGTTATTAACGATGATCGTCCAATGTGAGTAAAACTCACCAACTCTATCAGTTCATATTTTTATAAAGTATTTTTAGAACTGATAAATGATGATTGATTGTTGTGTGCTGACTGTTTGGTTGAACTGCTGATTTATTGGTTGAGATTATAGGTAACGATATATACATAAATCGTTAATCAAATATTGATTCTGTTTATCAGAAAATTTCATACTGAAATGAAATTGATGTTTATTATATTGTTTAACATCTGTGGATGCAGGGAAACAGGTTGGAGGGACCCAACTAGGTTCCTCAATATATAAAATAATGTTTTGTTTCATATACGGTGATATATGATGTGACATATAATCTGTTGTTGATTATGTGTGTTTGAATGATATCGATCATTGTTATTTGGTATTTTAAATAGCATAAGAAATACTGAGATGTAGAAAAGGGGATTTTCAAAGTGTAGTTTGAAAATAAATTATTTATATCAAATCAATGGATTTCAAATATCAAAGGAAATATTTGTGAAACAAATATAAAAGGAAATATTTGTATAACATTTACAAATAGAATTGAAAAGGAAATATCTGTAAAACATTTAAGAATAGAATTGAAAAGAAATATTTATTTGTCAAACAAATAGAATTGAAAAGGAAATATTTATTTGTTAAATAAATAGAAATAAAAAGGAAATATTTATTTAGAAAATAAATAGATTATAAAAGGAAAATATTTGTTTGTTAAATAAATAGAATAAGTAAAAGAAATATTTATTTAGGAAATAAATAGAATTGAAAAGGAATTATTTATTTGTTAAATAAATAGAATTGAAAAGGAAATATTTATTTGTTAAATAAATAGAATTCACAAGGAAATATTTGTTGAACAAATAGAAAGATAAAAGAATATTTATTTGGGAAAATAAATAGAAGGATAAAAGGAATATTTATTTATAAAACTAATAAGATATCATAAAAGGAAATATTTGAAAAGTAAGTAGGATTATAAAAGGAATTAAAGTTATTCAATTAGAGTTAATCGAATAGAGTTAATTAATTAGAGTTAGTCGAATTAAAGTTAGTCGAATATTAGTTATTCGAATAGAGTTAATCGAATATAGTTTATTCGAAGAAAAAGAGTTATCGAATATTGGTTATTCGAAGAAAAAGAGTTATCGAATATTGGTTATTCGAAGAAAGAGAGTTATCAAATATTGGTTATTCGAAAGAGAGTTATCGAATATTGGTTATTCGAAAGAGAGTTAATCGAATATTAGTTATTCGAAGAGAGTTAATCGAATAAGAGTTAGTCGAACATTAGTTAATCGAATAAGAGTTAATCGAATATAGTTTATTCGAATAGAGTTAAAGGAGTTAATCAAATATTAGTTATTCGAAAAGGAATTATCGAATATAGTTTATTCGAAAGAAATTATCGAATATAGTTTATTCAAAAGGAATTATCGAATATTAGTTATTCGAAAGGAGTAAATCGAATATTAGTTATTCGAAGTGAAGTTAATCGAATATTAGTTATTCGAAGTGAGGTTATCGAATATTAGTTATTCGAAGTGAAGTTAATCGAATATTAGTTATTCGAAGTGAAGTTATCGAATACAGGTTATTCAAAAAGGAGTTACCGAATATAGTTTATTCGAAGAGAGTTAATCGAATATAGTTTATTCGAAAAAGTGTTAATCGAATATAGTTTATTCGAAAAAATGTTAATTGAATATAAGTTATTCAAAAGGAGTTAATCGAATATAGTTTATTCGAAAAGAGTTAATTGATAGGAGTTAATTGATAAGAGTTGATTGATTAAAGTTAATCCAATAGAGTTAATCTATTAGGGTTATTCAAATAGAATTAATAAAATAGAGTTAATCAAATAGAGCTAACTGATAAGAGTAAATCGATTAGAGTTAATCAAACAGAGTTAATCGAATATGGCTGTTCGAAGATAGATTATCGAATATAGTTTATTCGAAGGAAAGAGTTATCGAATAGAGATTTATTCGAAAGAGAATTACGTAAGGAAGTTTGTTAAAAGTTTAAAAGGTGAACCTTGTCTGTTTCGAAGTTAGAAATGTTGTTCAGTTAAGGTCTAAGAGGTAGTTATACCCTAACTTGATTGGCTTCGTTTTTAACTAAGGAATGGTTAAGGTTCGATAGTAAAGTTTGGTTAAGTAAATTTAGTTAATGAGTGTAATGTTCTGAGTTGGCATAGCGATGTTTTATTTAAATATCTGTTTAAATCTAGTAAAGGAGTTACGGAATGTTTTCCAAATAAGGATCAGAAGTGTTTTTGTAACGACCCGGAATTTTGGGGCCAATTTAAAATTTTTAATTTAGGAATTTTAATGAATTTTAAATGTTTGAAATAATTTATCTTAAATAATAACGACTAAAAATTTATTTAAATCGAAGTTAAAACGAATAAATTTAATTCAATTATAAAAGGAGTTTAAAACAGCGCTATAGTTTGAAAATTTGAATTTGAACTTTGACCGGCTGCATAGGATTCATTTTAAATCAGAATTGAGCGAAACCAGAAATATTTAAATCTGTTTGATCATATCTTTCCAACGAATCTGAAAAACTGAAATTTCACTTTATATTTTGAAAGTTATGGCCAGTTCAAAATTTAGAAAAGTCGCTGTAGAATTTATATAATTTTCAATATAATATATTAGCCTTAAAAATAGTCATTTTTCAAACGACCTTGGTTTTCGACGAAACCACTTTTGTTGGAACCGGAATGTCGAATTATTGCTAAGTTTCAATTTTCATAATTTTTCGAATTAATATGTGAGCGTGGCAAAGGAAAACGTGTTTTGACTATTTCAGTCAAATTTAATCGACTTGAAAATAGCCATTTTTCAAACGGTCTCAGAATTTGACTGTAACGACCAGGATTTTCAACGATTTTGGTTATCGACATAAGCTCGATGTCGATAACCAAAGCACCGAAAAATCCTGGTAATTAGTGAAAGAAATTAGAGGGTGAGGAAAGATAAGATAGAAACTTAGAACAGAAGAAGAAGAAGAACACAATATCAGAGTAACACGAATCTCACAGCGGAACGAATAAATATATTTCATAACATAACTTTGAAATACAAATCTATACTTGCATATACATATCATTATCAAAGTACAGTACTTACAACACAGCGGAATAATAATAGCTATATGATCCTGAAGCCTCCTGCTCCAGCTCTTCAATGTATCTGTAAATCCCGACTACTTGACTACCCATACAAATTTAGGCACCCAAGAGTTTAGGGAAAACAACAAAGTAAACTCCGGGTCAGTCATGGGACTGGTATGAGTAAAACAGTTTAAAAACAGTTCGAACAAGTAAACGATATCTCATAAGACCACGCCGCATAACGGAACGTGTTTTTCCCTTATGAGAATCCAAAATATCTTTATATCAAAAACCTTTTGATATTATAATAATGTCTATCAACCACAGTATATATATAATCATCTAGCAGAAACGCTTTCATCTCACGTTCTACATATATAGTATACAATCAAAACCATAAGCACGTATTGGGTAATGGATTTCCAACTATGACAAGGTATGGAACCACCTTTCGCTAATGTACCTCTAGAGAGGAATACACTGGGTTCAACAAGAACATCTTGCAACCCGGCCACACATGACCGACCACTCATTTTGCTTGAGCGTATCGAATGTATATCACCAACGGCTGGGATCAACAACCGTTTCCCGAATGGGACAGCATCAACAATAGATTTTTAGAAGTAAATAAAACTCTAGATCAGGTGATTATACACCCTACTTCGGTGCGACCGACTTAGCCATGCTGCCTGCCCGATTTCTGTCATTTACCGGATGTGAGGCTAGAAGCTACGCTTTATCATCACACCAGATTCACTTTGAATGCCACATCGTCAAATCCATCAAATCACCGATTGACATCCTCAACCATACATTATGTGTTAGCAAAGAGAAGTTTCCTTCTACGCTTACACTCTTGGTACGGTTGGAGAAATAAATATATGTGATCGTCTGGAAATACTCTGTCAGACATCCGTCCATACAACTCATCCAGGAACAGGATGAACCGAAGGCACTATTCTGTAAACAGGATGAACCGAAGGCACTATTCTGTAAACAGGATAGCCCTTGCATAACTTCGTCTTCAATTTCCTTTGGCATATATGATTCGCAACGCTTATGCCAATACAGAGTGGTTCTTTGGATAATAATCCAACCGGTCTCTCCATATTAACAACGTTAAATTGGTCAAAACTTCGATAGTCTGTGATTTAACTATCGAATAAAAACAAGTGTGCAAACAACGATATAATTTCCATTAGTTAACATTTACCTATCTCCTGTTTCCCTATATTCAATATTTCTTATTTTCTAAATTTGGAAAAATATACGTTATTAACAATGGAAAACATTTCCATTTCTTGTTTTCTTTATTAGAAAACATTTCTAGTTTCTTATTTGGAAAAACATTTCCAAAGCTCCTTCATTGGACTTGGACAGATGTTCAAACGAACATCGCTATGCCAACTCAAACCATTTCCTTTACTGCCGAACCTTAACTATTCCCTAGTTAAAACGAAGCCAATCATGTTGGGGTAGAACTACCTCTCAGACCTTAACTGAACAACATTTCAAACTTTGAAATAGGCAAAGTTCACTTTATATTTCTTGAACTAACTTCCTTACTTAACCCTCCTTCGAATAGCTATATTCGATTGACTCTTTTCACTTAACTCTATTCGATTAACCTTTATCAATTAACTCTATTGGACTAACACTATTGGGTTAACTCTATTTGATTAACGCTATTGATTTACTTATTTCACTTAACTCCTTTCGAATAAACTATATTCGATAACTCCTTTTCCTTTCTTCGAATAAACTATATTCGATTAACTCCTTTTACTTTAACACTAATCGATTAACTAACATCGATTAACTCCTTTTACTTTAATTCTAATCGATTAACTAACATCGATTAACTCCTTTTACTTTAACACTACTCGATTAACTAACATTGATTAACTCCTTTTACTTTAACACTAATCGATTAACTAACATCGATTAACTCATTTGCTTAACTCTAATCGATTTAAACTAACATCGATTAACTCCTTATTTGGTTTAGTTCTAACTGGTAAACTCTAGCCAATTAACTCTAAGTGGTTAACCCTAACTGATTAACTCTGGTTGATTAACTATAATCAATTAATTTTATTCGATGAATTCTGATCGAATAACTCCTTTTGGCTAAACTATATTTGAATACCTCCTTTAACTTTATTCGATAACTTCCTTTATTCTATTCGAATAACTAATTCGATTAACTCCTTTTCGAATAAACTATTCATTTATAAAGATTTACTTTTAGTAACGGTTCTTCACTTTACAAATGATTTCCTTTTATTCTAACTTATCCTTTGGTTTTATAAATATTTCTTTTATAAAAACCCTTTTCCTTTTCTATATAAAATCCATCGATTTTATATAAATAATTCATTTTCAATATACACTTTGAAAATATTCCCTTATCAACATTTCGGTATGTTATGGTATTCAACATATCAAATCACGATAATCAGTATTGTCCCAACACATATAATCGCCAACAGATTATATATCACATCATATATCATAATATATGAATCACAGTAAAATAAATGTTGAGGAATCCAGTTGGATTCCTCCAACCTATTTCCCTGCATCACAGATGTTAAACAATATAGATAACATCACTTTCAGTTCTATATGATATATTCTGTTAAACAGAATCGATATAGAAAATTCAACTAACTGACTAGCAGTTCAATCAAACAGTCAACACACAGTCAATCAGCCAATATTTAACAGTTCTAAAAATACAACATGAAATTATAACTGTTCAGAGTTAGTGAGATTTACTCACTTTTGCGCGTTAGCCGTTAAATAACGGTTTACGTTATTTGATTCTGATCAGATAATTTATTTCGCCATAAATTGTATCGAGCTCGAATCCACTTCCAGTCAGCTTCATTGTGAAGCTCTCGTCGATAAGGTCCCAACGCAACTTACCGTTCGTGATTCTGATTTCATATGACACTGTTATTCAGTTAACAAGTTTATAAACAATTTAAATAAAACAAAACTAAATTCCCTTTTAAAATAATTGGGCTTAGCTTTATTTTCCGGCCCACCATTTTCCGCCCTTAGCCCAATAACCCCTTTAAAGCGAAAAGTCTCTCACCGTATACTTCTTCCCCAAAAACCATTTCGTACTCCAGAAATATCCCACTCCTCCATTTTCGATTCTTTCAATGCAAAAACCATCTTCATCTCAATGCTAAAAATCAAACTAAAAATATGATGATACTACTCGTCTAACTCTCTCCCATCTTATACCCTTAACACAGAACTCGCACTAGTATTTCGTATCGCGTCTCTGACCTCATCGAGCACTGCTACAGTGCAACATCGACAAACAATGTTGTGGAAACCCACCAAATCAGCACAAAGGGTGCGGAACTACCTCCTGATCTCAAAAACAACACACACAGCTTGAATCGATCCCTCAAATCGCTTGCCGAACCCACCCTAGCCTGCGCTGTGAAGAACCCGCGGACAACAGTTGATGTTGCACCCAAAAATAGCCATACTCGATTGAAGAGGAGGTTCCCAGCAACAAGAATACGCTTATAGATTGATTTGTAGGATTTAATTGGATTTTATTTGGATTTTTGAACTTGAATTATTATATGGTTCTTGTTGTGTAACTTTTGTGGCGGCTTGTTTTGATTACAGAAGGAATGTAAATCCTCAATTTAGAGAAATCATGGTATTTTTATAGGTCTTTGTTTCAGTTGGTATGGATTTAATCCTTCCACATCTTTTGGTTTGAAACCACACAAAACTGGTGGCTGTAACAAGTGTGTGCGTGGCCTTGTTTAGGACCATAGAATAGTTAGGATATTTGTTTTGAGTTTAAAAGAATTTGGTCATCTCATTTTTCAAAACTTCGTTAATTACGAACTGCTATCGACCGGATCAACTACACCATCGTGACGATCAATGCGCCATGATCCCAGAAATATAATAATACCGGTAGTTTGACTCGTATTGTGAAACCCAAAAATCGCTGATACGAGGTGCAAAACACTCCAAATAAAAAGTTGCATATTTAATTAATTAAAAATTACAGTAAAATTCTAAAAATTGAATTATCGTTATGTCTCAAAAGGACCTTGTCTGAATTCACACCCGATATATAGTTATTTTGAAATAACCGTTATGGCCGATAAACGATTCTATAACGACTATTCTGAAATTTGATTTGGACATATCTCAAAATCTACACAATGAAATTCCCATTTTTCTCTTCCACTAGAAAGATATACTCCACCAGCTCCACACGTTTCTTGTTTCACAGAAATCCGGCTTAAAACGAATCCTGTACATTCAGTTGAAGTTCGAATCGCCAATTTACGAACTGCAGCGCCATTTCGAGCTCGTTTATAATTATATTATAAACTATACGTTCAACTGTCGACGATTGAATATATTCGTTATTCAAATTCAATTCCAAGCTGAATTAAATATCACAGATGATCCGGTTCACACCATTTCGTCATTTCAGCCAATTTTGATTATTTCAAAATTAAATATATTATTTAATTTATTATTTTAATTAAATATTCACCATTATTTAATTCCACGACCATTAAATACTCTAAACCACCATTTAAATAATTAAATAAATTAATTATAATACCTCTGCCAATGTGGGTCATTACATTGACGAAATTAGTCTCGTTAGAACCGTATCGTCAAAACATAACTAGAAATAATTTTTCTGTAATTTTTAGAGTTGGTATGTGGCGTGCCCCTCGAAGTGCTCCGTCGTGGTGAAGGCCGATTACCTTCCCCGCGCCTTGAAGTTCGTGAAAATTATGAAGCGACCCGAACTTCACCGGGCTCCGAAGAGAAGAGAAAGAACGAATTACTTTGAGGACAAGACGAATCCGAACGCAGGCAGAAGAACATTTCATTGCTATTACAACAATTCCATCAGATACAAGAATATACAGAGTATAAATGAATGAATTACATTCGATAAATATCAGAGATTACAATAAATTACATAGCAGCGAAAAATAATACAAAGCACATCTGAAGGTGATATACGGATACAGAGCTTTCCGGATATCATTCCAGCTGTAAACCAGGATCCTATGAATATAAATCTGCAAAACCAAAACTACTAGCTGCCCGTGTCGAAAATAGGGGCACCCAGAGTTTAGGTTAAAACAATAAACTCCAGGTCAGTCATGTGACTGGTGTGAGAACTAAAAACAATTATTTAAAACTTTACTTTAAAAGAGAGTAATTCAAGGGACCACGCCGTATAACACGGAACGGGTTTCCTCCCAAGAATACCAGTGCATAGAATAAACAGAGCAATGCTTTTTCGAAAAATGAAGCTATTATTAGACCCAGGTCCCATCACACAATGCAACGCAAGCCGGAGGATAGGGTTTTACCTTATAACAGCCAAACATGCTTGGTACGTTTAAAAACAAATCATTTGATACTATAATAAGTGTATTGTGTCGAAACAATTTCAATCATAAATATCAATCATAGACGGCATGGGTACCATATATCATGTCGCCATACTAGTTCTACAATTAAAACCGCAATATCACATATTGGAAATTGGATTTCCGTCATGAGTCGAGGCAAAGGGCAAGCTCCTCTTCGCTTTCGAGACACTCTAGCAAATGTCTCAAGACTACACACTCTGGGCAATCTTTGGATCTTCAGGGCCGGTCCTCTCTTACGTTTGAGGATTAGTTATTCCTGAACACACGTTTTCCGGTCCTTACAGACCTAAAATCGAGGCTCCTCATCCAACAACCACATATGTGAAAAGTATATAAATGTCAGGGCTGGTAAGTCACTGACACCACCAAAGCTAGAAGAAACGTCGTGCTCTCCCCGCAGTCCTTATCCCATTTTTGACTCATACCGAGGTGTGAGGCTCGCGAATTCATGTTATACACAAAGCTACGCCACAAAGGCCGTGCTTTGATCATCAACCACAAGACTTTGCTTTTCAACAGAAGCCTTGATCCATGCAACTCAGCGTGCCACACGGGCAATTCATGCCATGCGATTGATATCTATTGATATATAACCTCTAAGCTCGTACGTCTCAGAGAAGGCCGTTAAGCAAGAGAATAAATTCTCCGCCGCCAAACAGATATATATTTAACAAAAATCAATCAATATAGAATAAAATCCAATGTCAGACACACAATCCATTTACAAGTTCGTTCTGGGTCTAAACGAAACCGGAGGCACTTTTCTCGCATATCCATCGATCTCCAAGTACGTCTGGATGACCACCGACTATTTCCATCCTCTTGGGTGTACAGCCCAATCAGGATCATCAGTAATTATCCAAACGATGTGAAGACTTCCGGTCTTCGACCACCGTCATCATCTTCGACTTATCGTCGAATCGGTTATTCAGAATAGGTATAAACCCGACCTTTCCGAACAACCCGCGTATATTAAAAACAAATGTTACACAAACACAACATACGCCTCATTCCAATTCATCAGTCACTAACCGTAAATCAGTAAGAGAGCAATTCCCCAAATATTAACCCCAAAGGCCGAAACCAACATCAGATCAATACCCAGGAAACCATTCTTCTTAACTAACCTACAACTAGTTTCTAAATTTCAATTCTTAGGGAAAGGTTCCCATTAATTTTATCAAAGATAAATTCTTTAAATTTATTCTTTAATCTTCCTTCGGATGTCATTTCAAACCAAATTATGGTTTTCCAAACTAGTCGAGATTAGCGAACCACACTGAAGTAATTATTTATTTTATTTCCCAATCTCAACCTATTCATCCCATAAAGCAAAACTGGTAGTACTCCATATCTAACACCACGGTGTTATCGGTAAAGTTGATTACCATTTCACGTTCAAATCTAATTAAAGATTTGACTATCGTTTTGGAGAAAAACTGGTGATATTCCATTCTCGCCCACTTTCCAAATTTGATAATTTAAATTATCAATTCACTTTTCAATCTAATTGCAGATTCATTAAAACTCCTTTTACTGGGTTAAAGAACTAATGTCATTTAAAACACAGTTCATGACAAACCCAAAACACATTCTATTTATTATCGGGTTAAAGAACAAGTGTTATTTAAAACACTGTTCATGATAAACCCACAAATCAATTCTATTTAAAACCCATTTCAAATCCAATTTATTTATTTAAAAATAAATGGGTTTTAATTTTAGTTCAAAACTAGTTCATTTCGATAAAAATCTATTTTTACCTTTTCAAATATGAAGTTTTTCATCCCAATTTTTTCTCCAAATCATTTCTTATGATTTTACACAAATTATTGATATTTTTGATAATTTTATCAAGGCCCGTACAGTAGATTTCCAACAACAGACATCGAACTGCACTTTCAGCGACCTTTTCTGAATTTGATTTGGACGTATCTACAAATCCAACTATTAGATTTCAAATTTCTAATAATTGTTAGAAAGATCTTTTCGATACGAACCCAACGGTTCTGGTTTTAGGAGAATCCGACAGTCGGATCTCCCGTAATGTCCGTTCGAAGTCAATGGCCGAAATTCAAGAACTGCCGCGGCGCGGCGCGTTCTATTCAGGCCATTATATTATATATATAATATATATTATATATATATATTTCATCGATTTCTATTTAAAACGAATTTTATAAATAGTTTTAAATTCGTTTCAAAAACAATTTCAACTTCCAATTCGAATTCAAATCAGAATTGAATTTTCTCTTATAAATTCGTTTTAAATTCATTTCAATTCAATTCAAATTTCAATTCAATTCAATTCGAATTCGTTTCCTTTTTAATTCAATTCAATTCAATTCGAATTCATTTTCTTTTCAATTCAAATCAAATTCGTTTTCTATTCAATTCAAATCTAATTCTTTTTCTATTCAATTCAATTCAAATTTGTTTTCTATTCAATTCAAATTCGATTTCGTTTTCTATTCAATTCAATTCGAATTCGTTTTCTATTCAATTCAATTCGATTTCGTGTTATAAATATTCGATTTTTATCTCTTTTCAATATTCATTATAAAAACGAATATAATCGATATAAATATTGTTCGCGTCAAAATAGCGCATTTCTAATCAACACGGCTTTATATTTTTAAATAACTTCGTTATTCTATCCAACAAATGAATCTATATTTCTTTCAATACATGACTCTATATTTTTGTCAACACATGACTAATCTCAACGAATGAGTACTGTCCACGTGTGAGTATTTTTGTTATTTAATATATTTTATAAAAATTATGGTATCTATCGTTTGATTTTAAATCAGACTCCAGCCGTAAATTAGTAAGAGAACGATTCCCTAAATATTAACCCCGAAGGCTGAAACCAACATCAGATCAATATCCAGGAGACCACTCATCTCATCTATTTTCCAGTTAATTTCTAATTTTATATATGATAAAGACGTAAATTTTATTGTTAAAATATTTCGTTCAACACATGACTAATCTCAACGGATGAGCACGGTCAACACATGAACCTTTATTTTATAATGATAAAGATGTAAATTTTATTGTTAAAATATTTCGTTCAACACATGACTAATCTCAACGGAGGAGTACGGTCAACACATGAACCGTTATTTTATAATATTCTTTATTTTCTAAATTGGAATGAGGCCCAATCAATCACCATATAGCGTTAACTATATGGATTCCATACAACACATGTATATAATAGCAACGATAAATAATCAACCATCATCCAAAGTGCACTACACTTTATAAGCATCAAATATAGATATCTAACGCTTATAATAGCCTGTCAATCAATCGATCGACATACAACTAATTATTGGGATTAGTGTATGCCGTATTTTATCCCAATACCCATGTGGAGTTTCAAACAATCAAACACCGATTTTATTTGTGTAGTTGGGCGATGTGTAAAATTTTTCGTCCCAATCAATATCAATCAAATCAGTGTATATAAACAAATCGACCGATTAGTTTATAAATATTTATTTATTCACATTCACGTTAAAAAATTATATTTTTAACGATAAAATATTTTTAACTATATAAATATTTTATTTCCTTTCAACACAAGAATATTTTATTATTCAATCATTCCACAACACAATCAATTTTCACAACACATCAATCAAACAAACAAGCCGTCCATGGTCTGTGGACGACGGGTGTCGGGTGCTACTAAACACCGTCTGCATCCTAGTATATAATTTTAACTAGAAAAGAAATTTAAAGTGAGAAGCTCTCACCGACTAGCTAATCCAATCATCTCGACTCTTCTCATGTAGAAGTCATCGCTGTTCTCGCTTTTTGTCACTTTCGTTGCCCGTAGCCACTACATATATAAAAATCACAATTTTATACTGTTGTCTTTAAAATGAAAATCACATTTTCATTTGTTCACTTTCAATTCAAAAATCATATTTTTATAATCACTCCATATGGATAAAATTCTATTTTTACATCTCTACTATATAGATAAAAGTTCTATTTTTACAACGCTACTATATAGATAAAAATTCTATTTTTATCACGCTATTCTCTATATAAAGATTTCGCTTTTTGTCAAATATAAAGATAATATTTTTATGTTCACTATTATATATAAGCTCTATTTTCAATACACTACCTGTGTAAAAATTATATTTTTATATTTCATATATGATAAAAATCATATTTTTATATCTCATGTCATATAAAAATCGCATCTTTATTATTTCTATTATATAAAAATCGCATCTTTATTATTTCTATTATATAAAAATCGCATCTTTATCTTTTAAAGATCATATCTTTCCCATTTAAAAACCATATGATTTTCAGTTTTCAAAATAATGTTATTATATTTTCAAACAATTTAATTAAACTGCAATAATAAGAAAAAAAAGAAAGAAAGAAAAAGAGCTCACTGTGCTTCATTCTCCCTGGAGCGTTCAACCAGTAACCCATCGCCGACTAGGGCTTCCCGTCGCTGGCCATTCTAGGCCATCGGAGGTGGATTGAGTACCACTAATGGAGGCGCCATAGTTTGCTCCCCTCCGGCTGTCGCGCTGGCCCACACGCGCCTCTCCTGCCATCGGAAAATGCGCCCTGAACTGGGTGGCGGCTGCGTCGATTTTGGGTGTCACGATCTCGAAGGTGGGGAGGTCGATTTGGAGAGCTGGTGGAGGAAGGAGGGGGTCGTGATGCGTGGATCGGAGGTGGTGGCTCATTGGCCGGGGCGCGGTAAAGAGGTAGGAGGGACAGGCGATTTAGATGGACTTCGGGGCTTAGGAAAGTTGAGACCTCGATTTAGGTTTAGAAGGAAAATAACAGAGGGGGGTATTTATGTAAATAAATATATATTTTAATTTAATTTTTCCATAAAAAGCAACCTTTACATTCGAACTCAAAATCGAGCCCACCGAGTGTCGTCCCTAGCTAATTACCCCTATTCCGAACACAATTTGATATGTATCGAAAGATGATTCGATCGTTTCGATCAGTTTTCGTCAGAATCAACATATAACTCTATATATTGAATTTAAACGCGCATTTCAAATTACCGGGGTCACATACTAACTAGAAAAATTCCAGAAAAATATTTTCTAGCTTCGTATCGACGATACGGTCCTAACAAAACTAGTTTCGTCAAATTCCGAGACCATTTAAAAAATGGCCATTTTCCAGTCGATTAAAATCAGCTGAAACTGGTCAAACGCGTTTTCCTTTGCCACGCTCACATATTGATTCGAAAAATTATGAAATTTGGAATCTAGCAATAACTTGACATCGCGGATCCAACAAAAGTGTTTTCGTCGAAATCCAAGGTCGTTTGCAAAATGGCTATTTTTAAGGGCCAGAATTCCATAGCGACTATTCAGAATTTTCAACTGGACGTATCTTTTGTTCACGCAATGAAATTTCGATTTTTTTCGGATTCGTTCGAAAGATATTATCAAATAGATCCTATTATTTTTGGTTTCACTAAAATCCGGTTTGTTTTGCACCCGGTATGTTCAATTGAAGTTTGAAATCGAATTATCGAACTACCGCGCCATTTTCAATTCCTTTTATAATTATATATAATTATTTGTATTCTAACAACGAAGTATATAATATATACGTTCTATTTATATTCAAAATAAATTTTCGTCGATATTATTTAAAATAATCCATTTTAAATGTTCAAAATTCTCCAAAATTGCCAAAATAAAAATTTTAAACTGGCCCAGATTTTCGGGTTGTTACAAATTCAAACCCTAAGGATCGAACAAACGTGAAACTATCAGCCTGTGTATTGAAGGAGGAGATGGTATATTATTTAATTAATTAATTTATTTTCTTTAAGATATGGTCAACTTTCATAAAATCATATCTCGTTCATACAGAAATGAAATCGAATGATTTCAGTTGCGTTAAGATTGTATCAGAGAGTACTACGCTATGGAAAGGACTAGAACAGAAACAGAGCGTTTGGGTCGTTTCAGTTTTCCATTTTAAAAATAAAATAGAAAGGGGAGTAAATATGGAAATGTGCTCCAATGATTAATATCGTATATTTTCTAAATTTAGAAAAATAGAATTTCTGTATATATATAAACAGGAAATGGAGAACGAATAAATTAATGATAAACTGATTTAAGAGATAAATGATGATTGATGTATGATCGATAGAATTTCCATGTGGAAATAATATTGTTGTTTGCACACGTGTTTTTCTTTGATAGTTACCTCACCGACTATTGAAGTTTTTGACCATTTTTCCGTCGTTAATACGGAGAGACCGGTATCAGATTCATTATCTGAAAACCGCACTGTATGGGCGTTAGCATTGCGATCAAATATGATGTAGACAATTGAAGACGGAGTTATGCAAGGGCTGTCCTGTTTACAGAATAGTGCCTTCGGTTTGTCCAGTCCCAGGACGACCTATATGGAAGAATGTCTGACAGAGTATATTTAATAGATCGCGTAAGTTGATCTCTTCAAACGTATGTATGTTGGTTGCGGAGGAATTCGTTTCTCTTAGCTGTGTACCCGTTGTATTTTTTGGGAAATCAATTTGTGATTTGGCGAGTATAACAATGTGACATTGAAAGTGAATAATTGTGTGATCTGTCAGAGATAAGCGTGGCCTCTAGCCTCACAACCGGGAAATGACAAAAATCGGGCAAGCAGCATGGCTAAGTGGTTGGCTGCCAATTAGGGTGTATTATCACCTATCCAGAGATATTCATTTCATTTTATAATCTATTGTTGATGCTATCCCATTCGGGAAATGGTTGCTGATCCCAACCGTTGGTGATATACATTCGATACACTCAAGCGAAATGAGTGGTCGGTCATGTGTGGCTGGGTTGCAAGATGTTCTTGTTGAACCCAGTGTATTCCTCTCTAGGGGTACACTATCGTAAGGTGGTTCTGTCATAGTTGGAAATCCATTATCTAATAAGTGCTCGCGGTTTTGATTGTATACTATATATGTGGAACGTGAGATGAAAGCGTTCTGCAAGATGATTATTTAGTTGTGGTTGATAGAAATTGTTATAATAACAAAAGAGTTTTGATATAAAGTTTATCGTTTTTTTCAAAAGGATTTTGAAAGTTAAATCAAATGTTTTGGATTCTCATAAGGGGAAAACCCGTTCCGTTATACGGCGTGCTCTTATGAGATATCGTTTATTTTATCAAACTATTTTAAATTGTTTTACTCACACTAGTCCCATGACTGACCCAGAGTTTATTTTGTTTTGTTTTCCCTAAACTCTTGGGTGCCCAATTTTGTACGGGCAGTCAAGTAGTCAGGATTTTATAGATATACCTGGAGAGCTGGAGCAGGAGGCTTCAACAACGTTTGTATAGGTATTGTTTATTTCCACTTTGTTGTAAGTGCTGTACTTTGAAAATGATATATATATATTCAAGTACAATCTTTTATTTCAAAGTTATGTTATATTTTATTCGTTCCGCTATGAGATTCGTTTTTACTCTGATGTTGTGTCTTCTTCTTCTATTCTAAGTTTCTATCTTATCTATTCTCACCCTCTAATTTCTTTCGTGGACTATCCGGTGTTTTCGATGCTTGAATAGTCGACATGGTGTTATATGCCGATATCCAGGATTGCAAATTCCCCCGGTCGTTACAGTGGTATCAGAGCTTAAGGTTAATGTGACAACCCGCCCTGCACCAACCGACATTTACTCCAAAGGTGCGCTGTACACCTGTCCAGTTAGCACAGAACTGTCGCCAAAGAAAGGAAAGAAGAGAATGAACTAATCAAGAACCTGTAGAATGTCTCACAGCGCATGGGATAAAATATAATAATAACGTACTTGACATAAAACAGGTGAGACAGTGCGTAAGCTGATAACTAAAATCAACATCAGAGCAGTAGAAATCCAAGTACAGCTTATTACAACTTTTCCAGATTTACTATCTATAAAACAAAAGAAAGCTGAAGTAGAAGATACACTACTAATGCCCAAGCGGTGATCTTCAACAACACAGGGAGAATACTATATATATATATATATACATCATACGTGGAAGCCTCCTGCTCGTCTCCGGATCATCTACCCGTACACCACCAGCTAACCTGTCTCTAGTCTGCTCGTGTGAGCACCCAGAGTAATAAGAGGAGACATAAAACTTTGGGTCAGACATAAAGCCTGGTATGAGCGATAAGCATCTAAACAGAACAATAACAGGTATACTAAACCATACCTGAACCTGGACCTGCAACCAAAGAGTTAGTACCACATACCGTACAATACTCCAAGGTGCCATAATAAATAGTGTAGAAAACACGGGGGTGGGGTGTGCATGTCATAATGATGGCAAACAAATCAACCATAGCAACCATTCTCACATCTCTCACTCAGTGCGTAAAGCATACGATGTCCACCACTGTCAATCACTTGACCCATCGAAGTAGGGACGGAGTTCAACTTGTCCAACTACTGCTACTACCAAGCTTACCACATAGAGTCATGACCAAATCTTTACAAATGACCCCACTTCATTGGTCTATAGCCCTTTAGTCGTACCTAGGCCACTTTGGCCCTGAATCCGTTCACGTACCTCCCATACATAGTGATCCAAAGTCACAGACATCGACTGCCACTTGGCACACGTCCCACAGCAAAGCCCAATCATGAAGTGAACTCATCGGGTCCCAACTGGATCCTGAGCTCTAACTTCCCATATTGGACTACCTTTGCATCTCGGGTTATTGGTCAACACTGGGTCGGGTCGGGTTCCCCTTATAGCCACCGGTTCGGGTCGGGTCCTCTACTTTGAGTTGGTTCGTAGTCTTCTCCTGTAGCGGTTCGGGTCTTTCTCTGTAGCGGTTCGATTCGGGTTCACAGCGTTGCGTCGGGTCGGGTGTTCCACTTCGGGTCGGGTGCCATCTCCCATCCAGTTCGTACTTCCGCTCCGATCCGCTCCCTCGTCCTTCATTTGCTCCGATCCGATCCCTTCGCCTTACTTCAGTCCGAGCCCTTCGTCCTTCAGTCGATCCGATCTCTCCTCCTTTATCCGATCCGATCCCAGTTCAATTAGCGTGGCCTTCCTTTTTGTCAGTTGTCTCAAGTGTCAAGTTCCGATCCGATCAGATCCCTTTCCCAGTTCAACTCATCCGATATGAGCCTCCATATCCGATCCGATCCGGTCCAGAACCTGCACTTTTCCCGCAACTTTTCCAGCAAGTGTTTACACCATTCGACGATGTTTTCGACCAATTTTACTATTCTAATCAATCACAAATCGTTTCAAACAGTCACAGCAACATGGCAAAATAACCACAAACACCAAAACAATGAACTTACATGTCAAAATGGATCAAATATACCCAAAACCCCATATTTTCCCTTAAGCATGTTTAAGCAAAACTAATCATATGGTTAACAAAACTTAACCAAAGTAAACCAAATTTCTACCAGAGGCATAAAATGTTATTTTCGAATTTATAGATATTTTTCTAGAATTTATTAGTGTATAAATTCGCTAATCTTCACTAATTACCCTTAATTAACTGTAATTAGTGTCAAAACAATGCTAATCACTCACCTTGGCCACAAATGAAATTCTCAGAACCGCAACCTCGCTGATTTGGGTGAATTCTAACATCTAACAGCAGCTCTAATCTTGCTTTCGTGTTTCTCTCCTTAATTTGATGTAGATTAAGCCAAAACTCGATTAGAAGGTGATTTGGGGATGTTCCTAGATGTTGGTGGCCATTGTTAGGGTTCAAGAATGAAAGTGGCGGCTGGGAAATGAGGATAAGATCGGTCTCTAACTGATTTCAGCCTCCTTCTTACCCTAATCCCGAAATCCCCCATTGGGCCTAGCTGTTAATCACCCGGTTAAGCCCAATTAAGCTATTTTTCACTATCTGAAACTTGTTTCAGCCATATCTCCCAAACGGTGAGTCCATTTGGCTGATGTGACCACTCTAGGGAATTGTAAACCATCATCCGGAGCCAATGAAAGTGGTTTCAGGTCAAAATTCCTTTCCAGTCAAAAGTTATGGCCAAAACAGTGCCAACTAGGGGTAAAATGGTCATTTAAAAATCGACAAAAATCATGAACATGGGAATTGACCTCAATAGTCGTCTCCCAAAGTTACATGACCATACGACTTCGTGAGTGAAAGAAATAAATATTCTACGATCTTATGATGCGTAGAATACGGGTCGTTACACTCTCCCCCCTTAAGAAATTTCGTCCCCGAAATTCCTTAACCCAAAACGTACAAAGGATCCCGCATGCCTAACAACCACATACAACAATCAAACATGCAAAACAAGCAAACAAACCTATCCTAGCATGCGGAAAACTAAATCGAGGTCAGAATCTTACCAGGCAAAGAGTTCTGGATACATCTTCCTAATGTTCTCCTTTGTCTCCCAAGTGCAATCATTCTCGTCCTCGCCCCACTGAACCTTGACTAGCTTCACCGCCTTCCTTCGAAGTTGCTTCTTGTCGTGCTCGACAATACGGGCCGGCTTGTGGTTCCCAACCGCCTCTGGTTCTACTTCGAAGTCCTCTAACTGATCAGATGAAATAGTCATATCTGGGTCGTGAACGAACTTCCTTAGTTGGGAAACATGAAATACATTGTGAACTCCCGCCATCTTCCCTGGTAAGTCAACTCTATATGCTAAATTCCCGACTAGTTCAAGAACAGGGAATGGGCCAACAAATATTGGTGCCAACTTGCCTCTTCTGCCAAATCGTATCACGCTCTTCAATGGAGAAATCTTGACAAACACCAAGTCACCAACGGAGAATTTTAGGTCTCTTCTCCTCTTATCAGCATAACTCTTCTGCCTATCTTGGGCAGCCTTCATTCGTTGTTGAATGATCTTAATCTTATCTGAAGTTTCCCTCACCACATCCGGTCCAAGCATAAACTTCTCGCCAGTCTCTATCCAACATGATGGTGAGTTGCACGGTCTTCCGTACAAAGCTTCAAACGGAGCCATCCCGATACTGGATTGGTAGCTATTATTATATGCAAACTCTAATAGATGCAAATGGTTATCCCATGATCCACCTAAATCCAGTACACAAGCTCTCAAGAGATCTTCCAAAATACGATTCACCCTCTCCGTCTGACCGTCGATCTGAGGATGATATGCGATACTGAGGTGTAACTATGACCCCAGAGCCTCTTGTTAGCTCTTCCAAAATCCGCTAGTGAACAACGGGTCTCGGTCACTCACAATGCTTTTAGGTACTCCATGAAATCTCACTACCCACTTCATATACAATTCTGCCAACTTGGCTGCCGTTCTGGTCGATTTGACTGGTATGAATCTTGCACTCTAAGTCAATCGATCCACGATTACCCAAATGCTATCATGTCCCAATCTAGTCCCTGGTAAACCATCGATGAAATCCATCGAGACTTGCTCCCATTTCCGTTCGGGAATTTCTAATGGTTGCAACAACCCACTAGGCTTCTTTTGCTCGGCTTTAACTAGCTGGCAATTCATGCATTTGGATATAAATTTCCCAACGTCTCTTTTCATCCCTTCCCAGTAGTAAGTCTACTTCATATCTCGATACATCCTATTACCAACGGGGTGTATAGTCAGTTTTGAGTGGTGATATTCTCTAAGCACTTCATCTCTCAATCCATTGACATTGGGTACAACAAGCTTTCCATTCTTTCTAAGCCATCCCTCTCGATCAAACCCATACTTGTTCATCTCCTCATCGATACCCATCTCTAACTTGGAGATGATTTCCAATAGGTCAGGATCGTCCCTCTGACTAGAGCCGATCCGCTCAATCAAAGTGGGTCTGTTCGTTAAACTCGCTAACATTTCTGGATCTAATTCGCACTTTGGTCTGAAATCAAACCCAGCGATGTACTCCAGTTGCTTCCATTCTAGAAACATAGCCCAAAATCTGGCATGTCTCCTACTCAATGCATCAGCCACCGCATTGCCCTTTCCCGGTGTATATGCGATGTCGAAATCATAGGAAGCTAGGAACTCTAACCATCTCTGCTGACAGAGATTATGATCTTTCTGAGAGAAGAGATACTTCAACGACTTATGATCTGCAAACAGCTCAAATCTTTCTCCCAAGAGATAGTGTCTCCTCATCTTTAACGCGAACACGATCGCTGCCAATTCCAAATCATGGGTAGGGTATCTTCTCTCGTGCGGTTTCAATTGCCGACTTGCATAAGCTACAACCCTACCGCCTTGCATCAATACAGCACCTAGTCCGGTACCACAAGCATCCGTGTATGCCGTCATCTCTTCATTCCTCTTAGGAATGACTAACACTGGTGCGCATGTCAACTTGTCCTTTAGACTCCTGAATGCATTCTCGCACCTTTCATCCCAGACGAAAGCTTGATTCTTCTTGGTCAACTGGGTCAACGGTGCTGCTATCTTGGAGAAGCCTTGGATAAACTTACGATAATATCCAGCTAATCCCAAGAAACTTCTTACATCTGTTGCATTCTTGGGCATAGGCCAGTCCTGTACCGTAGCCACCTTCGCAGGGTCCACGGCAATACCATTCTCGGAATCAACATGACCCAAGAACCTCACTTCCCTCCTCCAGAAGTGACACTTAGAAAACTTTGCATTCAATTGGTGTTTTCTCAACACCTCCATCACTATTCTTAAATGCTCCTTGTGTTCTTCCTCTGTCCTCGAATAGACCAAAATATCATCAACGAACACAAGGACAAACCTATTCAACTGATCTCTGAATACCCTATTCATAAGATCCACAAAATATGCTGGGGCATCGGTCAGCCCGAATGGCATGACAAACCACTCATAAAATCCAGACGGCGTCCGAAATGCCATTTTAGCTATACTCTCAGCTTCCACTCTAAGCTGATGAAAACCTGTCACGAGATCCAACTGAGAAAATACTCTCGCGCCACTCAACTGATCGAACAAATCATCTATCCGCGGTAGAGGATACTTGTTCTTCCTCCTCACTTTATTCAACTCGCGGTAGTCTACACACAAACGAAGGGAACCATCCGCCTTGGTAGCAAACACAACTGGTGCTCCCCATTCAGAAACCCTCCTTCTGATAAATCCCTTCTTTAAAAGATCGCTGACTTGCACCTCGAGCTCTCGCTGCTCCCTTGGTGCCATACGACGAATTGGCATCACTACAGGTCTGGCATCTTTCACCAAATCAATATGGAACTCAATCTCTCGATGTGGTGGAAGCCCGGTCACTTCTCCGAAAACATCCGGATACTGGCCAACCACGGGCAATCTTGACAACTCACTATGCGGAATGTCGAGGGAGTTTAGAAAACTATCCAATACCCCCTCACTGGGTAGACCACCAAACACTATCCTTCGCCCATCATCCGCTCTAGCTGTCACCAAAAAGCCCTCACAGTCTACCACCACCCCGTATCTTTGGAGCCAATCTACTCCCAAAATAATGCCAAACCCAGTAAAGCCCAAAACAAAGCAATCACAAACAAACATGCATCCATGACTCGATAAGACCACATTACGACAAATCATGCTAAGGCTAGTCGAACCACCAATCGGGTTCGTCACCACTAAAGGTCTATCGACAATCTCGGGCTCCAATCCCAATCTATCTACCAGGTCACTAGATATGAAAGAACTGGAAGCTCCGGTATCAAACAAAACTCTAACAGGAACATCATAAACAGAAATCATACCTTGAATGACGACATTCTTTCCCTTCTCCGCCGCGGTTTGTGCATTCGACGAAGAAGGAATAACATTAAGGGCATATGCTTTCACCATTTGCTTTTCTTTGGGGGGTTGCGGACACTTGTCCTTGTGGTGTCCCATTTGGCCACAGTTGAAGCACTTCCTATCCGCTGGCTTGGCCCGACAATTACTAGCATAATGGCTCTTCTTACCACAGCTGAAGCACTCAACATCTTGCTTATTCTTTTTCTTCTGGCCATCCTTTGTCTGACCCTGCTTTCTCTTATTCTGGGAACCACCTTTGCCTCCACCACTTACTTGTGGCTTTGGCTCCTCTACAGATACAACCTCAGTCTTCGACTTAGGGTAGAAACTTTCTGACCTCAATGCTTTCCCCACAATCGATTCAAACGTCTCATCGATGTGGTTAATAAGCCTTTCCCCCAAGTACTGATCCAAACCAGTTATGAATTTCTCATTCTTCTTCTCGGCTGTATCAATAAGAGATAACCCATACTTCGACAAAGTGTCGAATTCAGAAATATACTCCGAGACAACTTTGCCATTCTGCTTGAGCTCCAAGATTTTCTTAAACAACACTGACTTCTGAGCAGCTGGAATGAACTTCTCGCTAAAGCGAACCTTAAACTGCTCCCAAGTAATCTGATCTTCAGGAGTAGCTGCCTTTATAGCATTCCACCAATTCATTGCCCGCCCTTGCAGCTGACGGGACGCTAGCTTTCTCTTTATCGCATCCTCGATACCCAAATCCTCGAAGATACGTTCGCAACTATCCAACCAATCCTAAACATCCGTAGCCGACTCCGTTCCATGGAACGGCTTCCCACCAAGGCTAGTATAATCCTTATTCAGCTTGGCGAAGTCGACTCTAGGCGCCTGCACTATTGGACCGCCACTATTTCCACCATTGGGAGCTGCCCTCTGCACATCCCTAAGCATCTCTCTCACGAGATCAGTAAACATTGTCCTCATATCAGCAGCATTCCCATTATTGGCTCCCCTACCAGCACCTCTAGCATATCGGCTCATCGTCAATATGAAAAGGGAAACGATTAATGACCCCATAGTGGTGCTAGTGCAGTACGACTTCATTCTTATACTAATAATAGTATATATATATAGCTTTTAAAAACCAAAGTAATCACAAATATGCTCTCTCGTATACGTATATTATCTCTCCCTGATAACTTCCCTAGGTTAACTACGCAACCTAGAGCTCTGATACCAAGTGTGACGGCCCGCCCCGCACCAACCGACATTTATTCCAAAGGTGCGCTTTACACCTGTCCAGTTAGCACGGAACGGTCGCCAAAGAAAGGAAAGAAGAGAATGAACTAATCAAGAACCTGTAGAATGTCTCACAGCGCATGGGATAAAATATAATAATAAAGTACTTGACATAAAACAGGTGAGACAGTGCATAAGCTGATAACTAAAATCAACATCAACATCAGAGCAGCGGAAATCCAAGTACAGCTTATTACAACTTTTCCAGATTTACTGTCTCTAAAACAAAAGAAAGCTGAAGTAGAAGATACACTACTAATGCCCTAGCGGTGATCTTCAACAACACAGGGAGAATACTATATATATATATATATATACATCATACATGGAAGCCTCCTGCTCGTCTCCGGATCATCTACCCGTGCACCACCAGCTAACCTGTCTCTAGTCTGCTCGTGTGAGCACCCAGAGTAATAAGAGGAGACATAAAACTCTGGGTCAGACATAAAGCCTAGTATGAGCGATAAGCATCTAAACAGAACAATAATAGGTACACTAAACCATACCTGAACCTGGACCTGCAACCAAAGAGTTAGTACCACATACCGTACAATACTCCAAGGTGCCATAATAAATAGTGTAGAAAACATGGGGGTGGGATGTGCATGTCATAATGATGGCAAACAAATCAACCATAGCAACCATCCTCACATCTCTCACTCAGTGCGTAAAGCATACGATGTCCACCACTGTCAATCACTAGACCCATCGAAGTAGTGACGGAGTTCAACTTGTACAACTACTGCTACTACCAAGCTTACCACATGAAGTCATGACCAAATCTTTACAAATGACCCCACTTCATTGGTCTGTAGCCCTTTAGTCGTACCTAGGCCACTTTAGCCTTGAATCCATTCACGTACCTCCCATACATAGTGATCCAAAGTCACAGACATCGACTGCCCCTTGGCACACGTCCCGCAGCAAAGCCCAATCATGAAGTGAACTCATCGGTTCCCAACTGGATCCTGAGCTCTATCTTCCCATAGTGGACTACCTTTGCATCTCGGGTTATTGGTCAACACTGGGTCAGGTCGGGTTCCCCTTATAGCCATCGGTTCGGGTTGGGTCCTCTACTTTGAGTTGGTTCGTAGTCTTCTCCTGTAGCGGTTCGGGTCTTTCTCTGTAGCGGTTCGGTTCGGGTTCACAGCGTTGCGTCGGGTCGGGTATTCCACTTCGGGTCGGGTCGGGTGCCATCTCCCATCCAGTTCGTACTTCCGCTCCGATCCGCTCCCTAGTCCTTCATTTGCTCCGATCCGATCCCTTCTCCTTACTTCAGTCCGAGCCCTTCGTCCTTCAGTCGATCCGATCTCTCCTCCTTTATCCGATCCGATCCCAGTTCAATTAGCGTGGCCTTCCTTTTTGCCAGTTGTCTCAAGTGTCAATGTAACAACCTGAAAATCTGGGCCAGTTTAAAATTTTTATTTTGGCAATTTTAGCGAATTTTGATTATTTAAAATGAATTATTTTAAATAATATCGACGAGAAATTTATTTTGAATGGAATTCGAACGTATATATTATATACGCCGTCGTTAGAATATAAATATTTATATATAATTATAAATAGGAATTGAAAATGGCGCGGTAGTTCGATAATTCGATTTCAGACTTCAATTGAATGTACCGGGTGCAAAACAATCCGGATTTTAGTGAAACCAAAAACATTAGGATCTAATTGATAATATATTTCCAACGAATCCGAAAAATCAAGATTTTATATCGGGAATCAAAAGATATGTCCAGTTGAAAATTCTGAATAGTCGCTATGGAATTCAGGCCCTTAAAAATGGACATTTTGCAAACGACCTCGGATTTCGACGAAACCACTTTTGTTGGGTCCGAGATGTCAAATTGTTGCTAGATTCCAAATTTCATAATTTTTCGAATCAATATGTGAGCGTGGCAAAGGAAAACGCGTTTGACCAGTTTCAGTTGATTTCAATCGACTGGAAATTGGCCATTTTTCCAACGGTCTCAGAATTCGACGAAACTAGTTTTGTTACGACCATATCGTCAATACGAAGCTAGAAAATATTTTTCTGGAATTTTTCTAGTTAGTATGTGGCCCCGGTAATTTGAAATGTACGTTTAAAATTCAGTATAGTGATTTAAGTGTAAATTCAACGGAAACTGATTCAAACGATCAAATCAAACTACGAAACATATCCCATTGTGTTCGGAATGGGGGTGAAACGCTATGGGCGACAGTCGGTGGGCCTCGTTTCGAAGTCGGATAAAAAGTCAACTCCTTGGGATAAAATAAATTAAAATTAAATAATTAAATATATATATTTTTCATATAACCCCCCCTCTTCTCGTTTTCATTCAGAAGAAATAAAAAAAAACGAAAATCGCGATCGCCCCCCCCCCCCCCCCCCCCCCCGCCGTTGCCTCGACCGCCGCCGTTTGCTGGCGAGCCCCCCCTCCATTCGTCGAACGCCGCTCAGGCGATATGCCCCCTACCCTCGCGCCCTCCTCCTTCCTCCATCCTCCGTCCTCTCTCCTCGCCCCCTCGTTGACCGTGCCACCAGCGACCCCACACCGACCGCCTCTCCAAAGCGACAGCGCCTCCAGCATCCCTCAGGCGACGCAACAAATCCGAGCTCCCTCCTTGCTCGATTCAAACAACCACGCGTTAAACCCCCCTTCCGATTTGAAGAACCCTAGCCACCGTGAATCGCCTGGAAACCGCCACCTGCTCGACGCGCGCCACCAACGAGCATCGACGTCCCTCCCCCTCTTCATTCTTGAGCTGTAAGTGGTTATTTCCATTTTTATTCGTGTAGACCATATAAAAATATGATCTTTATTAGTTTAAAAATAGGAAAATCGGTTTTGTTTTAATTTGAAACATATTATAACAGTCAATTTATATTTATATGTAGTTAAGAAAAAATCGGGTTCTTATGCTTGTTAATATTCGTAGTTTAACAAATGCAAAGGTATAATAAAAATACGTTTGTAATAATAAAAATGTGATTTTTTTTTAATAGAAAGGTGGGATTTTTATTTAGTGAAAGGCGAGTTAAAAATAAAATTCCTATATGACGAGAAGGTTAAAAATATTATTTTTATAAAGGTGAAATCTTTAAAATTTAAAAAGGCGAAATCTTTATTTTTATAAAGATGAAATCTTTATTTTTATAAAGGCGAAATCTTTATTTTTATAAAGGCGAAAACTTTATTTTTATAAAGGCGAAAACTTTATTTTTGAAATGGAATTTTTATCTATATGACACCAAAGTAAAAATTCGATTTTTATATATTGAATAGCATAGTAAAAATTCGATTTTTAAATATATGAAGTGATATAGAAATATGATTTTTAAATTGAAAGTGAATAAATAAAAATGTGATTTTTATTTTAAAGACATCGAAATATAAAAATGTGTGATTTTTATATATGTAGTGACTACGGGCAAAAGAAGATAAAAAGGCGAGGATGAAGAAGATTTCTATAAAAGAAGAGTCAAGATGATTGGATAGCTATCTGTGAGAACTTCTCACTCTAAATTTCTTTTCTAGTTATATATATAGATACTAGGATGCAGACGGTGTTTAGTAGCACCCGACACCCGTCATCCACAGACCATGGATGGCTTGTTTGTTAAATTGTTTGGTTGTGTAGTTGATTAGATGATTTGAATTGTTTGGTGAAATGAATTGATTTGATTGATGTGTGAATGGCGTGGGCCTTCACTAGACCGGGGATAAGGCTAGGCCTCGTCCCGTTTCTAGTATCGTGCCGTTATGCCGCCGAAATTTTCTAAAATATGTTAGAAAAATAAAAGTAATCATTTATTGAATAAATGAACTGAATAGAAATTCAAGTGTTAAAATAAAATAGTTTGATCGTTAAAAATATAATTTTTAACGTGAAAGTGAATAAAATAAAATATTCATTTACAGACCAGACGGTTTGTTTATGTACACCTATTTGAATGACATTGATTGGGACGATAAATTTTACACATCGCCCAACTGCACAAATAAAATCTGTGTTTGATTGTTTGAAACCCTACACGGGTGTTGGGATGAAATATGAAGTTCACTCATCCTAATTGATTAAATATGTCGATCGATTGATTGACAGGCTGTTATAAGCGTTAGATATCTATATTTGATGCTTATACAGTGTAGTGCACTTTGGTTGATGGTTGATTATTTTTCAATGCTATTATATACATGTGTGGTATGAAAATCCATATAATTAACTTTATATGGTAATTGATTGGGCCTCATTCCAATTTAGAAAATAAAGAATATTATAAAATAAAGGTTCATGTGTTGACTGTACTCATCCGTTGAGATTAGTCATGTGTTGAACGAAATATTTTTAATAATAAAATTTACATCTTTATCAATATAAAGTAAAGGTTCATGTGTTGACTGTACTCATCCGTTGAGATTAGTCATGTGTTGAACGAAATATTTTTAATAATAAAATTTACATCTTTATCAATATTATAAAATAAAGGTTCATGTGTTGACTGTACTCATCCGTTGAGATCAGTCATGTGTTGAACGAAATATTTTTAATAATAAAATTTACATCTTTATCAATATTATAAAATAAAGGTTCATGTGTTGACTGTACTCATCCGTTGAGATTAGTCATGTGTTGAACGAAATATTTTTAATAATAAAATTTACATCTTTATCAATATAAAATAAAGGTTCATGTGTTGACTGTACTCATCCGTTGAGATCAGTCATGTGTTGAACGAATTATTTTTATAATAAAATTTACATCTTTATCAATATAAAATTAAGGTTCATGTGTTGACTGTACTCATCCGTTGAGATTAGTCATGTGTTGAACGAAATAATTTAACAAAAATAGTCACACGTGGACGGTACTCATTCCTTGAGATTAGTCGTGTGTTGACAAAAAGAAATATGTGAAATATAATATATAAAGCCGTGTTGAATAGTGATGCGCCATTTTGACGCGAACGATATTTAAAACGATTTCGAAATGAATTGAATATATAACGATTTCGAAATGAATTGAATATATAACGATTTCGAAATGAATTGAATATATAACGATTTCGAAATGAATTGAATATATAACGATTTCGAAATGAATTGAATATATAACGATTTCGAAATGAATTGAATATATAACGATTTCGAAATGAATTGAATATATAACGATTTCGAAATGAATTGAATATATAACGATTTCGAAATGAATTGAATATATAACGATTTCGAAATGAATTGAATATATAACGATTTCGCAATGAATTGAATATATAACGATTTCGAAATGAATTGAATATATAACGATTTCGAAATGAATTGAATATATAACGATTTCGATTTGAATTGAATATAAAACGATTTCGAATTGAATGAAATAGAAAACCAATTTGATTTCAATTGAATATATAATGAATTGGATTCAAATAGAAAACGAAACGAATTTGATTTGAATAGAAAATGAATTTGAATCGAATAGAAAACCAATTTGAATTGAATCGAATAGAAAACGACTTTGAAATTGAATTGAATTGAAAACGAATTCAAATTGAATTGAAAGCGAATTGAAATGAATTCAAATTGAATTGAAATTTGAATTGAATGGAAATGAATTTTAAAACGAATTTATAAAGAAGAATTCCATTTTGATTTGAAATGAAATGGAAGTTGAAATTGCTTTTGAAACGAATTTAAAACTATTTATATAATTCGTTTTAAATAGAAATCGACGAAATATATATTATATATATAATATAATGGCCTGAATAGAACGCGCCGCGCCGCGGCAGTTCGTAAATTTCAACCATTTATTTCAAACGGACATTACGGGAGATCCGACCGTCGGATTCTCCTAAAACTGGAACCGTTGGGTTCGTATCGAAAAGAGCTTTCTAAAGAATATTAGAAATTCAAAATCTAACGGTTGGATTTGGAGATACGTCCAAATCAAATTCGAAAAAGGTCGCTATAAGTGCAGTTCGATGGCCATTGTTGGAAATCGACTGTACGGGCCTTGATAAAATTATTAAAAATAGTAATAATTTATGTAAAATCATAAGAAATGATTTGGGAAGAATTGGGATGAAAAACTCCATATTTGAAATGATAAAAATAGATTTTTATCGAAATGAACTAGTTTTGAACTAAATTTAAAACCTAATTATTTTTAAATAAATAAATTAGATTTAAAAGGGGTTTTAAATAATCGGGATTTCTAATATATTTGATTGGATTTGAAATGGGTTTATCGTGAACTGTGTTTTAAATAACACTAGTTCTTTAACCCGATAATAAATAGAATGTGATTTGGGTTTGTCGTGAACTGTGTTTTAAATAACACCTAGTTCTTTAACCCAGTAAAAGGAGTTTTAATGAATCTGCAATTAGATTGAAATGTGAATTGATAATCTAAATTATCAAATTTAGAAATTGAGCGAGAATGGAGTATCACCAGTTTTGCTCCAAAGCGATAGTTAAATCTTTAATTAGATTTGAACGTGAAATGGTAATTAATTTTACCGATAACACCGTGGTGTTAGATATGGAGTATTACCAGTTTTGCTTCATGGGATGAATAGGTTGGGATTGGGAAATAAAATAAATAATTACTTCGTTGTGGTTCGCTGATCTCGACTAGTTGGAAAAACCATAATTTGGTTTTAAAAGACATCCAAAGGAAGATTACAGGATAAATTTTAAAGAATTTATCTTGGATAAAATTAATGGGAACCTTTCCCTAAGAATGTGGAATTTAGAAACTAGCTGTAGGTTGGCTAAGAAGAATGGTTTCCTGGGTATTGATCTGATGTTGGTTTCGGCCTTCGGGGTTAATGTTTAGGAAATTGTTCTCTTGCTAATTTGCGGTTAGTGACTAATGAATTGGAATGAGGCGTATGTTGTGTTTGTGTAACATTTGTTTTAATATACACGGGTTGTTCGGAAAGTCCGGGTTTATACCCATTCTGAATAACCGATTCGACGTTAAGTCGAAGATGAAGACGGTGGTCGAAGACCGGAAGTTTTCACATCGTTTGGATAATTACTGACGATCCTGATTGGGCAGTACACCCAAGAGGATGGAAATAGTTGGTGGTCGTCCAGACGTACCTGGAGATGGATGGATATGCAAGGAAAGTGCCTCCGGTTTCGTTCAGACCCAGAACGGACTTGTAAATGGATTGTGTGTCTGACACTGGATTTTATTCTGTGTTGATTGATTTCTATTAAATATACATCTGTTTGGCGGCGGAGAATTTATTCTTTTGCTTAACGCCCTTCTCTGAGACGTACGAGCTCAGAGGTTGTATATCGATGGACATCAGTCGCATGGCATGAATTGCCTGTGTGGCACGCTAAGATGCAATGATCAAGGCTTCTGTTGAAAAGCAAAGTCTTGTGGTTGATGATCAAAGCACGCCTACGTGGCAGCTTTGTGTATAACGTGTATTCGCGAGCCTCACACCTCGGTATGAGTCAAAAACGGGATACAGACCGTTGGGAGAGCACGACGTTTCTTTCTAGCTTTGGTGGCGTCAGTGACTTACCAGCCCTGACATTTATATACTTTTCACCTTTGTGGTTGTTGGAATGAGGCGCCTCGATTATAGGTTTGTAAGGACCGGGAAACGTGTGTTCAGGCATAAATAATCCTCTAACGTAAGTGAGGACCGGCCCAGCCGCATCCAGGGTTACCCAGTGTGCGTAATCCTGAGGCATTTGCTAGAGTGTCTCGAACGTGGAGAGGAGCTTGCCCCTTGCCTCGACTCATGACGGAAATCCAATTTCCAATATGTGTATTGCGGCTTTATTTGTAGAGCCTAGTATGGCGACATAGTAGCATGGGATACTATGCCGTCTATGATTTATATTTATGATTGAAATTGTTTTGACACTATACACTTTATTATAGTATCAAATGATTTGTTTTAAACGTACCAAGCATGTTTGGCTATTATAAGGGAAAACCCTATCCTCCGGCTTGCGTTGCATTGTGTGATGGGACCTGGGTCTTATAATAGCTTCATTTTTCGAAAAAGCATTGCGCTGTTTATTCTATGCACTGATATTCTTGGGAGGAAACCCGTTCCGTGTTATACGGCGTGGTCCCTTGAATCACTCTCTTTTAAAGTAAAGTTTTAAATAACTGTTTTAGTTCTCACACCAGTCACATGACTGACCTGGAGTTTATTGTTTTAACCTAAACTCTGGGTGCCCCTATTTTCCGCACGGGCAGCTAGTAGTTTTGGTTTTGCAGATTTATATTCACAGGATCCTGGTTTACAGCTGGAATGATATCCGGAAAGCTTTGTATCCGTATATCACCTTCAGTTGTGCTTCGTATTATTTTCCGCTGCTATGTATTTAAATGTAATTTAAATCTCTGATATTTCTGTGTAATATTTATTCATTTATACTCTGTATATTCTTGTAATCTGATGCATTGTTGTAATATACAATGAAATGTTCTTCTGTTTGTGTTCCGATTTGTCATGTTCTCAACGTTCAGGGGTTTCGAACGGTCTAGATCGGTTTAACGACTGATTCAGATCGAGCGAAATTCCCGGCCGTCACATTTGGTATCAGAGCTTTGGTTTACCAAGCTCAGATAACAAGGCACATTAGAACCATACGAAAGAATTCATCAGATATTGGATTAGTAATATCCAATTAGAATGACTCGTTAGAGATGGGATCAGTGGTATCCTAGAACGAGTGTGAAGAGTATATTTTTCAAATGAAAACAATTTTGTTTTGAAATTTAAACCATTTTAAAACGTATTTGATTATTTATTTATTTTGAATATGGACAATCTAGTATATAAAGATTTCGCGTATACGCGTCATGAACGTATATTCGAAGTTTTAATATATTGGATAGATATAAAATCATACTCAAGTGGCCCGAAGATGGTTCTGATGATTGACTAGTCGTCATTAGTATTCATGTTCGAGTAACGAAGGTGTGATATCGATATATTTCCATTACACTGGTGTGAGAACCAAAACTTATATATAGTTAGAACACATTGTTGTGAATTGGCATCAAAAACAAGATTTTCTGTGTATATAGTAAAATTATGAATTTGAAACTCTAATTCAATAATTGATTGATGTTTGTGCTGTTTGTTTATTTGGTTGATAATTTTGAACCATCATGCCTAATTGAACCAAATATTGAACTGTATTGAAAATTGGTCGCATTTGCTTGCATATACATATACTTACATTGAACAGGTCATAGCAAGGAGGCTAGAGCCGAAGAATAAAATTTGTTTGCCCGACAAATAGGTACATGTTTACTACATAATTTACTGTTTTGCTTGGGTGATGATGATTTTATGAGCCTATTGGCTAGCCGCTTGGCTTTTTCTTTTTCTTTTTGAGATCTGAAGGACCGGGGAAGCTATTTGAAATTCCCCGATGCTCCCGGTGCAGGGGAGGTTATGGCGAAATTTTTCGAAAATTTAGGGTGTTAGCCAAATTTTTGAAATTTTTGAAAATTCTCAGAAACTGAAAAGTTGGAGAATGGAAGCCAGATCGAACGTAGAGTTGAATAATCAAACCACTTTCGACTTTGTTCCTTTTCGGGGACGAAAAGTTTTAAGTGGGGGAGATTGTAACAACCCGAAAATCTGGGCCAGTTTAAATTTTTTATTTTGGCAATTTTAGCGAATTTTGATTATTTAAAATGAATTATTTTAAATAATATCGACGAGAAATTTATTTTGAATGGAATTCGAACGTATATATTATATACGCCGTCGTTAGAATATAAATATTTATATATAATTATAAATAGGAATTGAAAATGGCGCGGTAGTTCGATAATTCGATTTCAGACTTCAATTGAATGTACCGGGTGCAAAACAATCCGGATTTTAGTGAAACCAAAAACATTAGGATCTAATTGATATTATCTTTCCAACGAATCCGAAAAATCAAGATTTCATATTGGGAATCAAAAGATATGTCCAGTTGAAAATTCTGAATAGTCGCTATGGAATTCAGGCCCTTAAAAATGGACATTTTGCAAACGACCTCGGATTTCGACGAAACCAGTTTTGTTGGATCCGCAGTGTCAAGTTATTGCTAGGTTTCAAATTTCATAATTTTTCGAATCAATATGTGAGCGTGGCAAAGGAAAACGCGTTTGACCAGTTTCAGTTGATTTCAATCGACTGGAAATTGGCCATTTTTCCAACGGTCTCAGAATTCGACGAAACTAGTTTTGTTAGGACCGTATCGTCAATACGAAGCTAGAAAATATTTTTCTGGAATTTTTCTAGTTAGTATGTGGCCCCGGTAATTTGAAATGTACGTTTAAAATTCAGTATAGTGATTTAAGTGTAAATTCAATGGAAACTGATTCAAACGATCAAATCAAACTACGAAACATATCCCATTGTGTTTGGAATGGGGGTGAAACGCTATGGGCGACAGTCGGTGGGCCTCGTTTCGAAGTCGGATAAAAAGTCAACTCCTTGGGATAAAATAAATTAAAATTAAATAATTAAATATATATATTTTTCATATAACCCCCCCTCTTCTCGTTTTCATTCAGAAGAAATAAAAAAAAAAAAAAACGAAAATCGCGATCCCCCCCCCCCCCCGTTGCCTCGACCGCCGCCGTTTGCTGGCGAGCCCCCCCTCCATTCGTCGAACGCCGCTCAGGCGATATGCCCCCTACCCTCGCGCCCTCCTCCTTCCTCCATCCTCCGTCCTCTCTCCTCGCCCCCTCGTTGACCGCGCCACCAGCGACCCCACACCGACCGCCTCTCCAAAGCGACAGCGCCTCCAGCATCCCTCTGGCGACGCAACAAATCCAAGCTCCCTCCTTGCTCGATTCAAACAACCACGCGTTAAACCCCCCTTCCGATTTGAAGAACCCTAGCCGCCGTGAATCGCCTGGAAACCGCCACCTGCTCGACGCGCGCCACCAACGAGCATCGACGTCCCTCCCCCTCTTCATTCTTGAGCTATAAGTGGTTATTTCCATTTTTATTCGTGTAGACCATATAAAAATATGATCTTTATTAGTTTAAAAATAGGAAAATCGGTTTTGTTTTAATTTAAAACATATTATAACAGTCAATTTATATTTTTATGTAGTTAAGAAAAAATCGGGTTCTCATGCTTGTTAATATTCGTAGTTTAACAAATGCAAAGGTATAATAAAAATACGTTTGTAATAATAAAAATGTGATTTTTATTTAATAGAAAGGTGGGATTTTTATTTAGTGAAAGGCGAGTTAAAAATAAAATTCCTATATGATGAGAAGGTTAAAAATATTATTTTTATAAAGGTGAAATCTTTAAAATTTAAAAAGGCGAAATCTTTATTTTTATAAAGGCGAAATCTTTATTTTTATAAAGGCGAAAACTTTATTTTTATAAAGGCGAAAACTTTATTTTTGAAATGGAATTTTTATCTATATGACACCAAAGTAAAAATTCGATTTTTATATATTGAATAGCATAGTAAAAATTCGATTTTTAAATATATGAAGTGATATAGAAATATGATTTTTAAATTGAAAGTGAATAAATAAAAATGTGATTTTTATTTTAAAGACATCGAAATATAAAAATGTGTGATTTTTATATATGTAGTGACTACGGGCAAAAGAAGATGATAAAAAGGCGAGGATGAAGAAGATTTCTATAAAAGAAGAGTCAAGATGATTGGATAGCTATCTGTGAGAACTTCTCACTCTAAATTTCTTTTCTAGTTATATATATATATACTAGGATGCAGACGGTGTTTAGTAGCACCCGACACCCGTCATCCACCGACCATGGATGGCTTGTTTGTTAAATTGTTTGGTTGTGTAGTTGATTAGATGATTTGAATTGTTTGGTGAAATGAATTGATTTGATTGATGTGTGAATGGCGTGGGCCTTCACTAGACCGGGGATAAGGCTAGGCCTCGTCCCGTTTCTAGTATCGTGCCGTTATGCCGCCGAAATTTTCTAAAATATGTTAGAAAAATAAAAGTAATCATTTATTGAATAAATGAACTGAATAGAAATTCAAGTGTTAAAATAAAATAGTTTGATCGTTAAAAATATAATTTTTAACGTGAAAGTGAATAAAATAAAATATTCATTTATAGACCAGACGGTTTGTTTATGTACACGTATTTGAATGACATTGATTGGGACGATAAATTTTACACATCGCCCAACTGCACAAATAAAATCTGTGTTTGATTGTTTGAAACCCTACATGGGTGTTGGGATGAAATATGAAGTTCACTCATCCTAATTGATTAAGTATGTCGATCGATTGATTGACAGGCTGTTATAAGCGTTAGATATCTATATTTGATGCTTATACAGTGTAGTGCACTTTGGTTGATGGTTGATTATTTTTCAATGCTATTATATACATGTGTGGTATGAAAATCCATATAATTAACTTTATATGGTAATTGATTGGGCCTCATTCCAATTTAGAAAATAAAGAATATTATAAAATAAAGGTTCATGTGTTGACTGTACTCATCCGTTGAGATTAGTCATGTGTTGAACGAAATATTTTTAATAATAAAATTTACATCTTTATCAATATAAAGTAAAGGTTCATGTGTTGACTGTACTCATCCGTTGAGATTAGTCATGTGTTGAACGAAATATTTTTAATAATAAAATTTACATCTTTATCAATATTATAAAATAAAGGTTCATGTGTTGACTGTACTCATCCGTTGAGATCAGTCATGTGTTGAACGAAATATTTTTAATAATAAAATTTACATCTTTATCAATATTATAAAATAAAGGTTCATGTGTTGACTGTACTCATCCGTTGAGATTAGTCATGTATTGAACGAAATATTTTTAATAATAAAATTTACATCTTTATCAATATAAAATAAAGGTTCATGTGTTGACTGTACTCATCCGTTGAGATCAGTCATGTGTTGAACGAATTATTTTTATAATAAAATTTACATCTTTATCAATATAAAATAAAGGTTCATGTGTTGACTGTACTCATCCGTTGAGATTAGTCATGTGTTGAACGAAATAATTTAACAAAAATAGTCACACGTGGACGGTACTCATTCCTTGAGATTAGTCGTGTGTTGACAAAAAGAAATATGTGAAATAGAATATATAAAGCCGTGTTGAATAGTGATGCGCCATTTTGACGCGAACGATATTTAAAACGATTTCGAAATGAATTGAATATATAACGATTTCGAAATGAATTGAATATATAACGATTTCGAAATGAATTGAATATATAACGATTTCGAAATGAATTGAATATATAACGATTTCGAAATGAATTGAATATATAACGATTTCGAAATGAATTGAATATATAACGATTTCGAAATGAATTGAATATATAACGATTTCGAAATGAATTGAATATATAACGATTTCGAAATGAATTGAATATATAACGATTTCGAAATGAATTGAATATATAACGATTTCGAAATGAATTGAATATATAACGATTTCGAAATGAATTGAACATATAACGATTTCGATTTGAATTGAATATAAAATGATTTCGAATTGAATGAAATAGAAAACCAATTTGATTTCAATTGAATATATAATGAATTGGATTCAAATAGAAAACGAAACGAATTTGATTTGAATAGAAAATGAATTTGAATCGAATAGAAAACCAATTTGAATTGAATCGAATAGAAAACGACTTTGAAATTGAATTGAATTGAAAACGAATTCAAATTGAATTGAAAGCGAATTGAAATGAATTCAAATTGAATTGAAATTTGAATTGAATGGAAATGAATTTTAAAACGAATTTATAAAGAAGAATTCCATTTTGATTTGAAATGAAATGGAAGTTGAAATTGCTTTTGAAACGAATTTAAAACTATTTATATAATTCGTTTTAAATAGAAATCGACGAAATATATATTATATATATTATATATATAATATAATGGCCTGAATAGAACGCGCCGCGCCGCGGTAGTTCGTAAATTTCGACCATTTATTTCAAACGGACATTACGGGAGATCCGACCGTCGGATTCTCCTAAAACCGGAACCGTTGGGTTCGTATCGAAAAGAGCTTTCTAAAGAATATTAGAAATTCAAAATCTAACGGTTGGATTTGGAGATACGTCCAAATCAAATTCGAAAAAGGTCGCTATAAGTGCAGTTCGATGGCCATTGTTGGAAATCGACTGTACGGGCCTTGATAAAATTATTAAAAATAGTAATAATTTATGTAAAATCATAAGAAATGATTTGGGAAGAATTGGGATGAAAAACTCCATATTTGAAATGATAAAAATAGATTTTTATCGAAATGAACTAGTTTTGAACTAAATTTAAAACCTAATTATTTTTAAATAAATAAATTAGATTTAAAAGGGGTTTTAAATAATCGGGATTTCTAATATATTTGATTGGATTTGAAATGGGTTTATCGTGAACTGTGTTTTAAATAACACTAGTTCTTTAACCCGATAATAAATAGAATGTGATTTGGGTTTGTCGTGAACTGTGTTTTAAATAACACCTAGTTCTTTAACCCAGTAAAAGGAGTTTTAATGAATCTGCAATTAGATTGAAATGTGAATTGATAATCTAAATTATCAAATTTAGAAATTGAGCGAGAATGGAGTATCACCAGTTTTGCTCCAAAGCGATAGTTAAATCTTTAATTAGATTTGAACGAGAAATGGTAATTAATTTTACCGATAACACCGTGGTGTTAGATATGGAGTATTACCAGTTTTGCTTCATGGGATGAATAGGTTGGGATTGGGAAATAAAATAAATAATTACTTCGTTGTGGTTCGCTAATCTCGACTAGTTGGAAAAACCATAATTTGGTTTTAAAAGACATCCAAAGGAAGATTACAGGATAAATTTTAAAGAATTTATCTTGGATAAAATTAATGGGAACCTTTCCCTAAGAATGTGGAATTTAGAAACTAGCTGTAGGTTGGCTAAGAAGAATGGTTTCCTGGGTATTGATCTGATGTTGGTTTCGGCCTTCGGGGTTAATGTTTAGGAAATTGTTCTCTTGCTAATTTGCGGTTAGTGACTAATGAATTGGAATGAGGCGCATGCTGTGTTTGTGTAACATTTGTTTTAATATACGCGGGTTGTTCGGAAAGTCCGGGTTTATACCCATTCTGAATAACCGATTCGACGTTAGTCGAAGATGAAGACGGTGGTCGAAGACCGGAAGTTTTCACATCGTTTGGATAATTACTGACGATCCTGATTGGGCAGTACACCCAAGAGGATGGAAATAGTTGGTGGTCGTCCAGACGTACATGGAGATGGATGGATATGCGAGGAAAGTGCCTCCGGTTTCGTTCAGACCCAGAACGGACTTGTAAATGGATTGTGTGTCTGACACTGGATTTTATTCTGTGTTGATTGATTTCTATTAAATATACATCTGTTTGGCGGCGGAGAATTTATTCTTTTGCTTAACGCCCTTCTCTGAGACGTACGAGCTCAGAGGTTGTATATCGATGGACATCAGTCGCATGGCATGAATTGCCTGTGTGGCACGCTAAGATGCAATGATCAAGGCTTCTGTTGAAAAGCAAAGTCTTGTGGTTGATGATCAAAGCACGCCTACGTGGCAGCTTTGTGTATAACGTGTATTCGCGAGCCTCACACCTCGTATGAGTCAAAAACGGGATACGGACCGCTGGGAGAGCACGACGTTTCTTTCTAGCTTTGGTGGTGTCAGTGACTTACTAGCCCTGACATTTATATACTTTTCACCTTTGTGGTTGTTGGAATGAGGCGCCTCGATTATAGGTCTGTAAGGACCGGGAAACATGTGTTCAGGCATAAATAATCCTCTAACGTAAGTGAGGACCGGCCTAGCCGCATCCAGGGTTACCCAGTGTGCGTAATCCTGAGGCATTTGCTAGAGTGTCTCGAACGCGGAGAGGAGCTTGCCCCTTGCCTCGACTCATGACGGAAATCCAATTTCCAATACGTGTATTGCGGCTTTATTTGTAGAGCCTAGTATGGCGACATAGTAGCATGGGATACTATGCCGTCTATTATTTATATTTATGATTGAAATTGTTTTGACACTATACACTTATTATAGTATCAAATGATTTGTTTTAAACGTACCAAGCTTGTTTGGCTATTATAAGGGAAAACCCTATCCTCCGGCTTGCGTTGCATTGTGTGATGGGACCTGGGTCTTATAATAGCTTCATTTTTCGAAAAAGCATTGCGCTGTTTATTCTATGCACTGATATTCTTGGGAGGAAACCCGTTCCGTGTTATACGGCGTGGTCCCTTGAATCACTCTCTTTTAAAGTAAAGTTTTAAATAACTGTTTTAGTTCTCAAACCAGTCACATGACTGACCTGGAGTTTATTGTTTTAACCTAAACTCTAGGTGCCCCTATTTTCCGCACGGGCAGCTAGTAGTTTTGGTTTTGCGGATTTATATTCACAGGATCCTGGTTTACAGCTGGAATGATATCCGGAAAGCTCTGTATTCGTATATCACCTTCAGTTGTGCTTCGTATTATTTTCCGCTGCTATGTATTTAAATGTAATTTAAATCTCTGATATTTCTGTGTAATATTTATTCATTTATACTCTGTATATTCTTGTAATCTGATGCATTGTTGTAATATACAATGAAATGTTCTTCTGTTTGTGTTCCGATTTGTCATGTTCTCAACGTTCAGGGGTTTCGAACGGTCTAGATCGGTTTAACGACTGATTCAGATCGAGCGAAATTCCCGGCCGTCACAGTCAAGTTCCGATCCGATCAGATCCCTTGCCCAGTTCAACTCATCCGATATGAGCCTCCATATCCGATCTGATCCGGTCTAGAACCTGCACTTTTCCTGCAACTTTTCCAGCAAGTGTTTACGCCATTCGACGACGTTTTCGACCAATTTAACTATTCTAATCAGTCACAAATCGTTTCAAACAGTCATAGAAACATGGCAAAATAACCACAAACACCAAAACAATGAACTTACATGTCAAAATGGATCAATTATACCCAAAACCCCATATTTTCCCTTAAGCATGTTTAAGCAAAAATAATCATAGGGTTAACAAAACTTAACCAAATTAAACCAAATTTGTACCAGAGGCATAAAATATTATTTTCGAATTTATAGATATTTTTCCAGAATTTATTAGTGTATAAATTCGCTAATCTTCACTAATTACCCTTAATTAACTGTAATTAGTGTCAAAACAATGCTAATCACTCACCTTTGCCACAAATGAAATTCTCAGAACTGAAACCTCGCTGATTTGGGTGAATTCTAACGTCTAACAGCAGCTCCAATCTTGCTTTCGTGTTTCCTCTCCTAAATTTGATGTAGATTAAGCCAAAACTCGATTAGAAGGTGATTTAGGGATGTTTCTAGATGTTGGCGGCCATTGTTAGGGTTCAAGAATGAAAGTGGCGGCTGGGAAATGAGGATAAGATCGTTCTCTAACTGATTTCAGCCTCCTTCTTACCCTAATCCCGAAATCCCCCATTGGGCCTAGCTACTAATCACCCGATTAAGCCCAATTAAGCTGTTTTTCACTATCTGAAACTTGTTTCAGCCATATCTCCCAAACGGTGAGTCCATTTGGCTAATGTGACCACTCTACAGAATTGTAAATCTTCATCCGGAGCCAATGGAAGTGGTTTCAGATCAAAATTCCTTTCCAGTCAAAAGTTATGGCCAAAACAATGCCAACTAGGGGTAAAATGGTCATTTAAAAATCGAAAAAAATCATGAACATGAGAAATGACCCCAATAGTCTTCTCCCAAAGTTACATGACCATACGACTTCATGAGTGAAAGAAATAAATATTCTATGATCCTATGATGCGTAGAATACGGGTCGTTACAGTTAAGTAATTACCTTGGCTCTGTGGCGTAACTTAGTAGATATGGGGATAGTAATGCCCTAGATTGAGTTGAGTGTATATATACGAGTGAACGTATTTGTTATTTGATATAAACTGATTTTATATCATGGAGATTTATTGATTGAGTTGTTTATGAGTTCTGGTCAATCAGTTTGATCCACTGTATTGGTAGGAGTTTCTAAACACTCGAATACGATGGGTCGACACGATATGTTTGAAAAGAGGGCAAAAGGAAATAAGTTTACCCAAAGTATATTTTTATACAGGGAACATATATATATATATATATATATATATATATATTGGAATTATAATATATTGGATATATTGGTTGTTATTATAATCGAGTAAGATTATAAATTAAATGTTATTTAAATAACCAATCAGAATTCATATAAGTGAAATACGTGGAATTAGATGAATTAAATCTGAAGTTAAAATCAGAATTGAAATTAAAACCCTGGAAATTGGAAAGGTGTTTGTAAATGGATTTGAATTGAATATATGAGAATTTTAAAATCCAGGGAGATTTTAAATTGTTTTACAAGCATTGGGGATGGTATTTTGAAATATATTTCAAAGTGGAAATGTTTAGAAATGGTTTTGAAAGCGATATAGTATTGAACTCACTTCGGTTGCTAGAAAATAAATTCCGAAGTTGATCCGGACATCATCAGCGTTCATTTTCGAGTTTCTAAGTGACGGATTACAACCAAAGATTTTTTTTTTCAATTGTTTGGAGAAACAATTTGTTTTGATTTCAAAAAGGGATATTTGATTTTTGAAAAGCTTAGCTATTTAAAATTCCCAGGGAGATTGTTTGAATTAAACAAATTAAAATAGGAAATTGTGAAAATAAATTGAAATTGAGTTAAAGCCAATTAAGTGAAAATAATATTGAAATAGAACGGTATCAAGTGGAATTGGAAAGGATTAGAGATGATCTGGAATAGAAATGAATTGTTGAGTAAGAATTTTAGATTGAGATTGGAATTGGAGTTTGAATGAATATGGCTTAGTTATAAGCGAATGGTTATGTTGGAGATAAAAGAGAGTTGAGTTTGATTTGATGACATTGGTATATGTTGAATTGGTAGCAGATGGAAGGGATATAATGATATGCCCAACAAAAAGGTACAAGTTTATATTTCATATGGTATGAGATTTTTATGAGCCGAATTGGTAAGCCGCTTGGCTATTTGGTTTTCTTTTGGGTTGGAGAAGGCCTAAAGAGGCGAATTGTAGTTGTACCGATTGACTAGTACAAAGGAGGTGTTGGCGAAATTTTTCGATAATTTCCGGTGTTAGACTATTTTCAAGATTTTTGAAAATTTTCGTTAATAAAAATGAGTTAATATTTAATTGAAACTAATTGGTATAGTGAGATTGAAATTTAAGAAGTAAACAAATAATTTTTAACTCAGTTAATAGGGTTAGTTTTCTACCTTAGCAATTTCGAGGACGAAATTATTTAAGGGGGAAAGAATGTAATGTCCCGAATTTTTACGTTGTAATAATTAAATTATTTAATTAATTAAATAATGGTTTAGAGATTTATATGGTCGTTTAATTAAATAATATAGAATATTTAATTTATATAAATAATAGATTAATATATTTAATTTCGAAATAGTCGGAAATAGTGAATTGACGATATAGTGTGAACTGGACAATTCAAAATATATATTTCAGTTTAAAATTTGAAGTACGATAACGAATATATTTAAATAACAACAATTTGAACGTATAATTATATTATAAATATAATCGAGCTCGAAATGGCGTTGTAGTTCATAATTTGGCGATTCGAACTTCAATTGAATATACAGAATCCGTTTTAAATCGGAGTTCTGTGAAACAAGAAACGTTCGGAGCTGGTAAAGTATATTTTTCTAATGGAAGAGAAAAATCGGGATTTCATTATGTAGATTTTGAGTTGTGTCCAAATCAAAATTTCGAAAAGTCGCTGTGGAATTCCTTTATAATTTATAATGATTTATAAAAGGAATTAAATATAAATCAAATATCGATATAACTCTGATGATGAAATATCGAGTTATAAATCCATATATATTTATTTTGGAGCTGTATGGTATTCTACTGTGAATATATACAATAATATAAATTTATATATATTAAATTTAATTGTTTTTAAATATATATATATATATATATATTTTTAAATGGGTTATTTAGAGGTTTAAAAATAGCCAGTTTTGCAAACGAACTCCGTTTTCGACAAAACAAATTTTGTTGGATCCGTAATATTAAATTTTTGTTAGATTTCCAGTTTTGTGATTTTTTGGGTCAGTGTGTCGTCGTACGTATTTTTAATGTGAAAAACAGTCAGAATTTTGATGGTTAAAAATACGTTGTGTGAGCAAACGGAGTCGGAATTCGACGAAAAGTTTCGTTGGGTCCGTAATGTTAAACTCTAGTTGTATGTCTATTTCCCTGATTTTTGGATATTATATGTGATTATAGAAATTTTTAGAGTGTTAAATGATCAAATATAAATTAATAATAAAATTGCAGCTTAACATTTAAGCTAACCCTTACATTATATTTACCATCCTACACTTCACTAAAACCTAATTTCCATTTCTCCAATCAAAACATTTCAGCACCGACAGTTTCCTCCCTCAAAACAAAATCGATACTTTGAGAAATCAAATCAATTCAAGGAAAATCCCTAAATTCCTCAAACAAATTGTATTAGCTTCCTATGATGTTCTCTTCATCTATATACAGTTTTCAAAGGATTCGATCCCTGTTTTTGTTTGCTAGAAAATTGAAGCCGTTTCTAGGGTTGATTACCGTGGGAGGTAGGAGCTTTAAATCAAATTTCCCATATGATTTTTGGTTTAAGGAAATCAAACTCGTGGGTTTTGGGGATTAAATGGTTCGATGTTTTCATGGGTACAGGGTGTTCGAATGAGTTGGTGAGGGGTCGCAGATTTTTGATAAGAAGAAGTGTTGTGGTTTTAGCTGGAAGTTTAGAAGGTTATTGGTGGTCAGTCTGTAAAGGATTCGAACTGGAAATCGCAAGTTTCAGTTTTGAACGGAGTCGAGAACTATGTCACGCATGGGCAGATTGAGCGAAATGGTAATGCTAACATCGAGTTGCTGGTTTTGGGGTTGTCGAGGAGGAAATTTTGAACAAGGTCATTACGGTATTGTCAGTTTGTTGATTCACGAAGAAATGAAAGGGGACATGGAGTTTAAAAACGCGTTAATGGTTGGGGAAAATAGCCTGTAGTCGAGTTCGGCTATGAGGAAGAAGGACTGAGCAAAAATCTGGAGCGGATTTCTCTCCTGGGTTTGGTAAAGATTGATGGAAGGTTGGGCTTTATTATGGTTTGGGCTTGGACCGTGTAGCGATACAAGAGAAGTAAAAGAAGAAAAAGCCTATAAAGGAGATGGAAATTAGCAGGATTTGTGAGGAATAGATGGATACAGAGATCGGGGAAGAAGGAGTTAGGGTGCGGGCCAGAAAATCTTGAATGGGCCGGTGTGATTTTATTTGGGGTAAAGCACACTAAACTTTATTTACTTTAATTAAATTCTAAATAAGTATATTAACTTATAGACACAATAACTCATTCATACAGTGTCGGTTTTACGAACGGACAGATCCTTAGGATCGTAGGGACGAGAGCAACACACTGGAACTGACTGGGAGTGAAATGAGGCTCGTAACAATTTATAGCAAAATAAATTGCCTGTCTGAATTAAGCGATGGTTATCGTTATTAACGATGATCGTCCAATGTGAGTAAAACTCGCCAACTCTATCAGTTCATATTTTTACAAAGTATTTTTAGAACTGATAAATGATGATTGATTGCTGTGTGCTAACTGTTTGGTTGAACTGCTGATTTATTGGTTAAAATTATAGATAATGATATATATATATATATAAATCGTTAATCAAATATTGATTCTGTTTATCAGAATATTTAATATTGAAATGAAATTGATGTTAATTATATTGTTTTACATCTGTGGATGCTGGGAAATAGGTTGGAGGGACCCAACTGGGTTCCTTAATGTATAAAATATTGTTTTGTTTCATGTATGGTGATATATGATGTGATATATAATCTGTTGTTGATTATGCGTGTTTGAATGATATCGATCATTGTTATTTGGTATTTTAAATACCGTAAGAAATACCGAGATGTAGAAAAGAGGATTTTCAAAGTGTATTTTGAAAATAAATTATTTATATCAAATCAATGGATTTCAAATATAAAAGGAAATATTTATGGAACAAATATAAAAGGAAATATTTGTATAACATTTACAAATAGAATTGAAAAGGAAATATCTGCAGAACATTTACAAATAGAATTGAAAAGAAATATTTATTTGTTAAACAAATAGAATTGAAAAGGAAATATTTATTTGTTAAATAAATAGAATTGAAAAGGAAATATTTATTTAGAAAATAAATAGATTATAAAAGGAAAATAATTATTTGTTAAATAAATAGAATAAGTAAAAGAAATATATATTTAGAAAATAAATAGAATTGAAAAGGAAATATTTGTTTGTTAAATAAATAGAATTGAAAAGGAGATATTTATTTGTTAAATAAATAGAATTGAAAAGGAAATATTTGTTGAACAAATAGAAAGATAAAAGGAATATTTATTTGGAAAAATAAATAGAAAGATAAAAGGAATATTTATTTTGAAAATAAATAAGATATCATAAAAGGAAATATTTGAAAAGTAAGTAGAATTTTAAAAGGAATTAGAGTTATTTGATTAGAGTTAACCGAATTGAGTTAATTAATTAGAGTTAATCGAATTAAAGTTAGTCGACTATTAGTTATTCGAATAGAGTTAATCGAATATAGTTTATTCAAAGAAAAAGAGTTATCGAATATTGGTTATTCGAAGAAAAAGAGTTATCGAATATTGGTTATTCGAAGAAAGAGAGTTATCGAATATTGGTTATTCGAAAGAGAGTTAATTGAATATTGGTTATTCGAAAGAGAGTTAATCGAATATTAGTTATTCGAAGAGAGTTAATCGAATAAGAGTTAGTTGAATATTAGTTAATCAAATAAGAGTTAACCGAGTATAGTTTATTCGAATAGAGTTAAAAGAGTTAATCGAATATTAGTGATTCGAAAAGGAATTATCGAATATAGTTTATTCAAACGAAATTATCGAATATAGTTTATTCGAAAGGAATTATCGAATATTAGTTATTCAAAAGGAGTAAATCGAATATTAGTTATTCGAAGTGAAGTTAATCGGATATTAGTTATTCGAAGTGAGGTTATTGTATATTAGTTATTGAAGTGAAGTTAATCGAGTATTAGTTATTCGAAGTGAAGTTATCAAATATAGTTTATTCGAAAAGGAGTTATCGAATAAAGTTTATTCGAAGAGAGTTAGTCGAGTATAGTTTTTTTGAAAAAGAGTTAATCGAATATAGTTAATTCGAAAGGAATTAATTGAATATAAGTTATTCAAAAGGAGTTAATCGAATATAGTTTATTCGAAAAGAGTTATTTGATTGGAGTTAATTGATAAGAATTAATTGATTAGAGTTAATCCAATAGAGTTAATCGATTAGGGTTAGTCAAATAGAGTTAATAAAATAGAGTTAATCAAATAGAGCTAACTGATAAGAGTAAATCGATTAGAGTTAATCAAATTGAGTTAATCGAATATGGCTGTTCGAAGAGAGATTATCAAATATAGTTTATTCAAAGGAAAGAGTTATCGAATAGAGATTTATTTGAAAGAGAATTACGTAAGGAAGTTTTTAAGGTTTAAATGGTGAACCTTGTCTGTTTCGAAGTTAGAAATGCTGTTCAGTTAAGGTCTAAGAGGTAGTTATACCCCAACTTGATTGGCTTCGTTTTTACCTAAGGAACGGTTAAGGTTCGATAGTAAAGTTTGTTTAAGTGAATTTAGTTAATGAGTGTAATGGTTTGAGTTAGCATAGCGATGTTTTATTCAAACATCTGTTTAAATCCAGCAAAGGAGTTTTGGAATGTTTTCCAAATAAGGATCAGAAGTGTTTTCTATTTTGAAAATAAAATAGAAAGGGGAGTAAATATAGAAATGTGCTCCAATGACTAATATTGTATATTTTCTAAATTTAGAAAAATAGAATTTCTGTATATATATATATATATATATATATAGAAATAGGAAATGGAGAATGAATAAATTAATGATAAATTAATTTAAGAGATAAATGATGATCGTTGATTGATCGAGAGAATTTCCATCTGGAAATAATATTGTTGTTTTCACATGTATTTTTCTTTGATAGTTAACTCACCGACTATCGAAGTTTTTGACCATTGTTACATCATCAATACGGGGAGACCGGGATTAGATTCATTATCTGAAAACCACTCTGTATGGGCGTTAGCGTTGAGATCAAATATGATGAAGATAATTGAAGACGGAGTTATGCAAGGGATGTCCTGATTACAGAATAGCGCTGTAACAACCCGTATTTTTCGATAACGTGCTAAGACGAGAATCAAGGCAGAATTTAATTTTAAATTCTGAATCAAGTAAAACGGGCTATGCCATTGCGTTCGTCTCGAAAAAATACGCGAAATAGAATCTGTGTTTTCGAGAATCGGAGCCCGTATGACCAAGATATGGCCTCGCGAAGTTTCACGAAAAATTCCCAAATTAAAGTATACTTAATTAAGTGAAATGGGTTGCGCAGAGAAATATATATATATATTGATATATATATTTATATATAATTGAAAATTTAATAAATAAATATGCAAAAATGTTCAAAACAGCGAATTGGGAGAGGGGAATAACCGAACCGGCCGATTTTTGAAGTCGACCAGAGCCCGCTGGGTCGACTAGGGGTTAATCCAGGGTGTTTGGCTGTCAACCCGTGGGCCGATTCGCTCAAATGCAGATTTTGCATTTGGATGGTTCTCATGGTTCATCTTTAATCTAAAGGCCCTAGACGGTTCCTACACTTGACTTCTTCCCCAAGACATGCTTTGATGGCTTGGATTGAATCTAGGTTTAATCCTATGGCCTAAAACACTTGCCTAATCTATAAATAAGACCCTAACCTATCCTAAATCCTCATTATTCATTCATGCAACTAAACTATGGCAAAATTTTACCTCTCATGGCCTCCACTCTCTTCATAAAATTTCTAAATGGTTTCTATGAGAGATTTTCCATGCATACAAGTGTTTTCAAGCTTGTATGAGTGTCATTAGCTTGCATTCAAGTCAAGTTTCTATCTTTGCATCATAAAGCAAGGGTTTTTGATCATTTTGGCTCAAGGGTTCTTATGTTAGAGCTTGCATTTTGGGTCTATTTGATTGCATAAGGGCTTTGTCATATCTTTTATGCCTTCATAGCAATGTAAGCCCTTTCCCTACTCTTAGATATTAACTATGAAGTTAAATGTTCATGTTGCAAGTTTGGGTTTGATCATTGAGTATGATACATGCTATCATGTCATGCAAGTTTATGAAGTCATTATCTTGATCTTGTGAGCTAAAAGCTACAACCTTTATGTTGAAATGTTGCATTAGGCAACATGAGAACCCTCATAACCTTTATGTCAACTTGCATATGAAGTCATAACCCTTATATGATGATATATGCGACTTACTAGTCATCATTCCATATCTTTTGTCACCATGATTCGCTTATGTGCCAAGTTTGGGTTTATGCATGTTTTGAGGCTTAAGAATGTAACATGCAAGTTAATGAACACATTTGTGCCTCATTTGCCACCATGATTAACTTGTGGCTTAATATCCATTTTTGTCATGCCTTTGCCAAGTCTCTTCTTTTAATCCATTACGTTGTCGCGAACGTATATGCGAGTTTAAAAGCGTTGGGTTATGTTATGGGTAATTTCTAATGACATGAAAATACAACTTGAAAACATGACTTGAAATATAACATGGAAGTTGACATGTAAGTATGCATAAAAACATAAGCTTGGGAATTTACCTATTAAGTTAGGTCTACCCTTTGGGAATTTACCTATTAAATTAGGTCTACCCAAATGCTTGAAAACTTGTAACATGTTTTGGGAAACATGATGGACATGACACTTAGATAATATAAGTGTGGCCAACTCGAGGTTGGGTTGAGTTTGCAACGTAAAACTACCCAGAACCGACCGGCCTAACTAGTAGTTGCAAACAATAGGACCCAATGTGAGAAGTTGGTCATGTTGTGCTTGAACCCGAGGTTAGACCAAGTTGTGGTGTAAAGCTACCCGGAACCGACCGTCTTAACTAGTAACCACAACAAAGTCTAATGTGAGAGGTGAAGGTGCATTAAGTAATTAATGCCACATGATAGGGTTAAGTTAATTTGATTAATGACTCTTAACCAAATATGACATGGACAAATGGGTTAAGTAATTTGATTAGGCTAATGATACTTAACAAAACATGACAAGGTTGGGTAGGTTAAGTAACTTGATTTGCCTAATGAAACTTAACCATTTTTATATGACTAGTGGATGGGGTTAAGTTAACCAACACTTAATCAATCCAACGCGATAACTTGGTAAGGTTAAGTAAGTTTTCTTAATGACGCTTAACCGAAAAATACGGTTAACGAATGGGGTTAAGATTAGACTCAACTAGTCTAAACATGGAAATCGGATGGGGTTAAGTTAGCCTAGACTTAATTAATCCCACTTGGTAGTTTAATGGGGTTAAGTTAAACACTTAACTAATCTAAACATGATGAATTGATGTGGATAAGTGACCTATACTTAACCAATCTAACTCGTGAATTTATTGAGGTTAAGTTAACCTATACTTAACCGATCTAACGTGAAAACATGATAAGGCTAAGTCACGAATCGCTTGAATACACTTGACCGATTTGACTGAGTAAATTGATAGGGTCAAGTTAATATATACTTAACCAATCTAGAATGATAATTGGACGAAGTTAAGTCGTGAATTGCTTAATACATACTTAACCAACGTGAGCATGGTTTGTAGGGTTAAGTCTTGGACTTGGATACTTAGCCAATTTTGACATGATTTGAAGATGGGTTAAGTCTTGGACTTGGATACTTAGCCAATTTTGACATGATTGGTAGACGGGTTAAGTCATGAACTTAAGTGACACTTAATCCATTATGTAAACCCTAGTTCTGAGGATAGGGGATAACCGTAGTTAACAAGGATAACGGGAATAAGGCTAAGTGGTAAACCTTAGTTGAGGAATAACTAAGTAATGATTCTTAGTCAAGGAAATTTAGACCAGTTCATAGATAGATGAGTAACCTGATACGGTAGGTCATCGTTTAAGTATACGAGTAGGAGCAAGTATCTGATTTTAGATAAAGGCTCCAGCGAACTGGGTAACGAAGCAGCGGCTTCGGGGAACGTGAGGGTATTCTTGGTATCCCTCTATGAGCTGCCAGGTGATTATACTAGGCTCATGAGAGGTTAAGGTCTGCGTTAGAAGAACCAAGAGTATGCCTTGGTTGCTATGCGAGCGACCTAAAGACGGGGATGGATAGGGGATAGTCGACGATACACGGTCGTACCCTAGATAGCATTTCGTCAGACTACCTACCATCTTTGGTCAAGCGTGTACGTACGGAAAGGCAGAAAACACCCAATAGACCATAATTGCTATCTAATTATGGTTGCGGTAAGGCTAGGATTGTGGGTTGGCCAGTAGTGTGTTCTCATACAGGATTTATCCTGTCTTGTCTTTCACTAGTTGAGGGAGGGGTCGCGTGGGACCATACCCACGTATAGAAAAACAGACCTTAGCATCTGCATCGGCAGATAAATCGAAAGCTCCCGACCGAGTCCTGTATTTCTCGATCTGCCCTGTGACAGGACTCGGATGGCACGATGTGATACATGTGCATACAGTCATGGAAAACGATTCACGATGAATGCGTGGGAAAAAGGGCGCGGTTGACGGTTAGCGTAAATCCCAGTGGCCCTGGGTGGTTGAACCAAAACCGAGATACGAAAACGTGCAGTAGGTAAGCGTAATCCCTAGTGGCCCTAGGTAGCATAAGTCCTAGTTGTACAAACGATAATTCATGTTGGAAGACCCTAGCTAGGTTTAGGGTAACAGTCCAAACCGATCTTAAGGATCATGGAACTATGTTAAAGTAATGTAGAATCTCATGGGAAAGCCCGTATGGTCTACGGCAAGGGACTGAACATTTACATGGAATAAAACATACAAGTTGAGTAACCTATATATGCGATATATTAGGTTGACATGGACCATTACACGACTTTTGAGTGAGGGTCATTCTTGGTTAACACATGATACGGTGGGGATACTAGTACGGTAGGTGCAGAGCTAAAATGCAGGATAGATATCATGGGACATTATACGTGATAGATATCTTGGGGATATTATACTTGATAGAAACCTGACGATGTGATACCTTGTTTTATCTTGACATCCTAATTTATCATGACACCTTAGTTTATCTGAGTTCAGTATTTCATCCTGTTATTTTGATTTAGCTTATCTATCTTGTCATCATGCTTATGTTCATCTCAGTTTCTAATGTCAGTTAACTTTACTAGTTTTTATGCTAATAGTAGATAGGGCTTACTCAGTCTTTTTGACTGACCCGTTTTGTTTCGCCTCTTTTCTTCCGTTTCCCCCCCCCAGGTTACAGGGAGGAAATACTGTTGTTTAGTTCGGACTTCTTCTGCTTGAAGGTCATCATGGATGGCTTGGACTTTTCTTGGCTAATGGCTACTTTACTGTTTTTACTTGGGGAATAATTTATGAAAATGTCTTTATGCTTCTTTACTATTGCAAGACAGGTTTTGATGTACTCTGATGTAAAAGGCTTTAGACCTTATTTATTCATGTTATGAAAGTTTGATTTTACTTCCGCTATTTTTATATGTTCTGTCTTGTGATATTTCTGTGCATGTTTACCAATAATGCCCCTCTAAAGCTAGTGCATTCCTTTGCGAGTGACCCTAGCGGAGGCGGGGTGTTATACGTGGTATCAGAGCAGAAGGTTACCAGACTGGGCAAAAGGTTTTAAAGACCTTCTGAAAACTATTTGAAAATCGTTTACAAAGAAGCATTTTTTCAAGAAAATTTTCTTTTAAAAGAAAAAGGCTATTCCCCAAAGGCCATTAGCACTATCCTTGTTTCCTTAATTGAATCTCTTCTCCTTTCTTTCCTCCATCTGTAGTCACAGTGGTTTTAACTGCGACTAGTCTTTTCTATCTACGAAAGTGCTTTCCATGCGATGGAGGTGGTTTTCAAGAGACCAGTGGCCGCGTTATAAGAAAGGATAGTGAGAAAGAGGATAAAGGATACGAGCTTAAGGATGAGCAACTTGTTGGTATGGCTTAGTCCTCAAAGGAGGGAGAAAGATGAACAATGAAACCCATGATGAGAAAGTATCTTTGGTATGGTGAAACGGGACAGATAGTTAAGTATTGTGGGACAAGGACAAGATCATCGTTGTATACCCTCACTAGAGTACCTGAGTAGGGGGATAACATCCTTGTTGAAGATCTAGTTATTCTTTTCTATCATCCCGCCAAGACTTTGTTTTGATCCCCGCATCATTTAAGTCCGCTTCGGTAGTTGAGTCTCTGCACCTTAAGTACTAACGTAATAGAGAATCCCATTTTTGTTTCAAAGTCCTATTGGAGAATCAGTCCATTTATACATGACTTGTTTGGATTTGGGAATGTTTATGCCAAGTGTTGAGTTTGGAAATAATGCTTATGTTTATAAGCTATGGATGGATTCTAGGGATGAAGTGGTTATCCAGTAGGGGGTGCCACTCTCGGTTTTGATAGGAGGGTAGTTAGACCTTTTGACTAGCCTTGGTAATGCCCTCGAAGTATCGGGTAACCTTTTTGAGGTTCTGTCATGACTAGTTACTTAGAATCCCTTGATGCCTTTATTGGAAATTTGAAGCCCGATCGAGTGGTGTTCGCCAATAAGACGGATGGTTTACTTTATTTATGCATGGGTTATAGAGATCACCCTAGTAAGTGCGCATGATAACCTGATTGACATCTGTTTACTTTCAAGAGAAAGTTCTTCTACATGGAATGCCTTATAGTATATAAACGAGATCCAAGATTCACTAGTGAATTTTGGAAAGCTTGCATGAGATCATGAGTACGCAGTCATGTTTGCGCCAAGTATTCTAGAAAAAGGATAAGTGCAAGTGGAACGAGAGGCGACGAAGAAATGAGTTTTAGCTCATGTTATGGAAGCAGGAAATAAGAAGCTACGAAATCGCGAAGTTAAAGGGCGGTCAAGGCACAATGGAAGTAAGCCCGAGGAAATACGACTTTGATGGTCAAAGACTTGATACGCGTATGATATCTCTTTTTGGGAGTATATCCTTGATCCCTGTTTCTGTAGAGCTTACTTGTAGGTTATCTTTTGTGGACATCCTCTCGGTCCTACTTTCTGTTACAAACCCCGTAAGGAGTTTGTCTTGTTTATCTTCTCGGCCCTGTTTCAGGGAATTCTAGGTAGAATCCTATGGATGTAAACATGTATTTGAAACATGTTATGATTGATATGGTTGCAAGTGGTTGCAAGTGGTTGCTCGTGGATGCGCGAATACACATTAGATACTAGCTCGACTCGGTCACATTTCATATTGCATATGCACGAGTATTTATACTTGTTTATGGATGAAATCGAATGTATTATCATGCGGTTGTTGCATATGAATGAATGATTGTGCACGCATATAGTATCTATATGACTAGGACTATTTGCATACATGTTGGATTCATGGCACTATACATATTTTGCATTAGAAAGATTATTCAGGCCTGATCATTAGCATTAGCTAAGGAACATGTACACACACGTTTTGCATATATTCATACAGCATTAGAAATCATCTAAGGACAATGGTTGCTTGTGGATGATGTTTTGAGTAGATGGATGATGGATGGTAGGATATGTTCTTCCTAACTTGGAGATTTCGGGGACGAAATCCTAAAAGGTGGGGAGAATGTAACAACCCGTATTTTTCGATAACGTGTTAAGATGAGAATCAAGGCAGAATTTAATTTTAAATTCTGAATCAAGTAAAACGGGCTATGCCATTGCGTTCGTCTCGAAAAAATACGCGAAATAGAGTCTGAGTTTTCGAGAATCGGAGCCCGTATGACCAAGATATGGCCTCGCGAAGTTTCACGAAAAATTCCCAAATTAAAGTATACTTAATTAAGTGAAATGGGTTGCGCAGAGAAATATATATATATATATTGATATATATATATTTATATATAATTGAAAATTTAATAAATAAATATGCAAAAATGTTCAAAACAGCGAATTGGGAGAGGGGAATAACCGAACCGGCCGATTTTTGAAGTCGACCAGAGCCCGCTGGGTCGACTAGGGGTTAATCCAGGGTGTTTGGCTGTCAACCCGTGGGCCGATTCGCTCAAATGCAGATTTTGCATTTGGATGGTTCTCATGGTTCATCTTTAATCTAAAGGCCCTAGACGGTTCCTACACTTGACTTCTTCCCCAAGACATGCTTTGATGGCTTGGATTGAATCTAGGTTTAATCCTATGGCCTAAAACACTTGCCTAATCTATAAATAAGACCCTAACCTATCCTAAATCCTCATTATTCATTCATGCAACTAAACTATGGCAAAATTTTACCTCTCATGGCCTCCACTCTCTTCATAAAATTTCTAAATGGTTTCTATGAGAGATTTTCCATGCATACAAGTGTTTTCAAGCTTGTATGAGTGTCATTATCTTGCATTCAAGTCAAGTTTCTATCTTTGCATCATAAAGCAAGGGTTTTTGATCATTTTGGCTCAAGGGTTCTTATGTTAGAGCTTGCATTTTGGGTCTATTTGATTGCATAAGGGCTTTGTCATATCTTTTGTGCCTTCATAGCAATGTAAGCCCTTTCCCTACTCTTAGATATTAACTATGAAGTTAAATGTTCATGTTGCAAGTTTGGGTTTGATCATTGAGTATGATACATGCTATCATGTCATGCAAGTTTATGAAGTCATTATCTTGATCTTGTGAGCTAAAAGCTACAACCTTTATGTTGAAATGTTGCATTAGGCAACATGAGAACCCTCATAACCTTTATGTCAACTTGCATATGAAGTCATAACCCTTATATGATGATATATGTGACTTACTAGTCATCATTCCATATCTTTTGTCACCATGATTCGCTTATGTGCCAAGTTTGGGTTTATGCATGTTTTGAGGCTTAAGAATGTAACATGCAATTTAATGAACACATTTGTGCCTCATTTGCCACCATGATTAACTTGTGGCTTAATATCCATTTTTGTCATGCCTTTGCCAAGTCTCTTCTTTTAATCCATTACGTTGTCGCGAACATATATGCGAGTTTAAAAGCGTTGGGTTATGTTATGGGTAATTTCTAATGACATGAAAATACAACTTGAAAACATGACTTGAAATATAACATGGAAGTTGACATGTAAGTATGCATAAAAACATAAGCTTGGGAATTTACCTATTAAGTTAGGTCTACCCTTTGGGAATTTACCTATTAAGTTAGGTCTACCCAAATGCTTGAAAACTTGTAACATGTTTTGGGAAACATGATGGACATAACACTTAGATAATATAAGTGTGGCCAATTCGAGGTTGGGTTGAGTTTGCAATGTAAAACTACCCGGAACCGACCGGCCTAACTAGTAGTTGCAAACAATAGGACCCAATGTGAGAAGTTGGTCATGTTGTGCTTGAACCCGAGGTTAGACCAAGTTGTGGTGTAAAGCTACCCGGAACCGACCGGCTTAACTAGTAACCACAACAAAGTCTAATGTGAGAGGTGAAGGTGCATTAAGTAATTAATGCCACATGATAGGGTTAAGTTAATTTGATTAATGACTCTTAACCAAATATGACATGGACAAATGGGTTAAGTAATTTGATTAGGCTAATGATACTTAACAAAACATGACAAGGTTGGGTAGGTTAAGTAACTTGATTTGCCTAATGACACTTAACCATTTTTATATGACTAGTGGATGGGGTTAAGTTAACCAACACTTAATCAATCCAACGCGATAACTTGGTAAGGTTAAGTAAGTTTTCTTAATGACGCTTAACCGAAAAATACGGTTAACGAATGGGGTTAAGATTAGACTCAACTAGTCTAAACATGGAAATCGGATGGGGTTAAGTTAGCCTAGACTTAACTAATCCCACTTGGTAGTTTAATGGGGTTAAGTTAAACACTTAACTAATCTAAACATGATGAATTGATGTGGTTAAGTGACCTATACTTAACCAATCTAACTCGTGAATTTATTGAGGTTAAGTTAACCTATACTTAACCGATCTAACGTGAAAACATGATAAGGCTAAGTCACGAATCGCTTGAATACACTTGACCGATTTGACTGAGTAAATTGATAGGGTCAAGTTAATATATACTTAACCAATCTAGAATGATAATTGGACGAGGTTAAGTCGTGAATTGCTTAATACATACTTAACCAACGTGAGCATGGTTTGTAGGGTTAAGTCTTGGACTTGGATACTTAGCCAATTTTGACATGATTTGAAGACAGGTTAAGTCTTGGACTTGGATACTTAGCCAATTTTGACATGATTGGTAGACGGGTTAAGTCATGAACTTAAGTGACACTTAATCCATTATGTAAACCCTAGTTCTGAGGATAGGGGATAACCGTAGTTAACAAGGATAACGGGAATAAGGCTAAGTGGTAAACCTTAGTTGAGGAATAACTAAGTAATGATTCTTAGTCAAGGAAATTTAGACCAGTTCATAGATAGATGAGTAACCTGATACGGTAGGTCATCGTTTAAGTATACGAGTAGGAGCAAGTATCTGATTTAGATAAAGGCTCCAGCGAACTGGGTAACGAAGCAGCGGCTTCGGGGAACGTGAGGGTATTCTTGGTATCCCTCTATGAGCTGCCAGGTGATTATACTAGGCTCATGAGAGGTTAAGGTCTGCGTTAGAAGAACCAAGAGTATGCCTTGGTTGCTATACGAGCGACCTAAAGACGGGGATGGATAGGGGATAGTCGACGATACACGGTCGTACCCTAGATAGCATTTCGTCAGACTACCTACCATCTTTGGTCAAGCGTGTACGTACGGAAAGGCAGAAAACACCCAATAGACCATAATTGCTATCTAATTATGGTTGCGGTAAGGCTAGGATTGTGGGTTGGCCAGTAGTGTGTTCTCATACAGGATTTATCCTGTCTTGTCTTTCACTAGTTGAGGGAGGGGTCGCGTGGGACCATAGCCACGTATAGAAAAACAGACCTTAGCATCTGCATCGGCAGATAAATCGAAAGCCCCCGACCGAGTCCTGTATTTCTCGATCTGCCCTGTGACAGGACTCGGATGGCACGATGTGATACATGTGCATACAGTCATGGAAAACGGTTCACGATGAATGCGTGGGAAAAAGGGCGCGGTTGACGGTTAGCGTAAATCCCAGTGGCCCTGGGTGGTTGAACCAAAACCGAGATACGAAAACGTGCAGTAGGTAAGCGTAATCCCTAGTGGCCCTAGGTAGCATAAGTCCTAGTTGTACAAACGATAATTCATGTTGGAAGACCCTAGCTAGGTTTAGTGTAACAGTCCAAACCGATCTTTAGGATCATGGAACTATGTTAAAGTAATGTAGAATCTCATGGGAAAGCCCGTATGGTCTACGGCAAGGGACTGAACATTTACATGGAATAAAACATACAAGTTGAGTAACCTATATATGCGATATATTAGGTTGACATGGACCATTACACGACTTTTGAGTGAGGGTCATTCCTGGTTAACACATGATACGGTGGGCATACTAGTACGGTAGGTGCAGAGCTAAAATGCAGAATAGATATCATGGGACGTTATACGTGATAGATATGTTGGGGATATTATACTTGATAGAAACCTGACGATGTGATACCTTGTTTTATCTTGACATCGTAATTTATCATGACACCTTAGTTTATCTGAGTTCAGTATTTCATCCTGTTATTTTGATTTAGCTTATCTATCTTGTCATCATGCTTATGTTCATCTCAGTTTCTCATGTCAGTTAACTTTACTAATTTTTATGCTAATAGTAGAAAGGGCTTACTCAGTCTTTTTGACTGACCCGGTTTGTTTTGCCTCTTTTCTTCCGTTCCCCCCCAGGTTACAGGGAGGAAATACTGTTGTTTAGTTCGGACTTCTTCTGCTTGAAGGTCATCATGGATGGCTTGGACTTTTCTTGGCTAATGGCTACTTTACTGTTTTTACTTGGGGAATAATTTATGAAAATGTCTTTATGCTTCTTTACTATTGCAAGACATGTTTTGATGTACTCTGATGTAAAAGGCTTTAGACCTTATTTATTCATGTTATGAAAGTTTGATTTTACTTCCGCTATTTTTATATGTTCTGTCTTGTGATATTTCTGTGCATGTTTACCAATAATGCTCCTCTAAAGCTAGTGCATTCCTTTGCGAGTGACCCTAGCGGAGGCGGGGTGTTACAAGCGCCTTCGGTTTGTCCAGTCCCAGGACGACCTGTATGGAAGAATGTCTGACAGAGTATATTTAATAGATCGCGTAAGTTGATCTCTTCAAACATATGTACATTGGTGGCGTAGGAATTCGTTTCTCTTAGCTATGCGCCCACTGTATTTTTGGGGAAATCAATTTGTGATTTGGCAGGTATGACGATGTGACATTCAGAGTGAATACATGTGTGATCTATCAGAGATAAGCGTGGCCTCTAGCCTCATAACCGGGAAATGACAAAAATCGGGCAGGCAGCAGGCGTAAGTGGTTGGCTGCCAATTAGGGTGTATTATCACCTATTTAGAGATATTCATTTCATTCTATAATCTATTGTCGATGCTGGCCCATTCAGGAAACGGTTGCTGATCCCAACCGTTGGTGATATACATTCGATACACTCAAGCAAAATGAGTGGTCGATCATGTGTGGTCGGGTTGCAACATGTTCTTGTTGAACCCAGTGTATTCCTCTCTAGAGGTACACTATCGGAAGGTGGTTCCATACCTTGTCATAGTTGGAAATCCATTATCCAATAAGTACTCGTGGTTTTGATTGTATACTACATATGTGGAACGTGAGATGAAAGCTTCTACAAGATGATTATTTAGTTGTGGTTGATAGACATTATTATAATATCAAAAGAGTTTTGACATAAAGTTTATTATTTCTTTTAAAAGGATTTTGAAAGTTAAATCAAATGTTTTGGATTGTCATAAGGGAAAAACCCGTTCCGTTATACGGTGTGGTCTTATGCGATATCGTTTATTTTATCAAACTGTTTTAAATTGTTTTACTCACACCAGTCCCATGACTGACCCAGAGTTTATTTTTTTTGTTTTACCTAAACTCTTGGGTGCCCAATTTTGTACGGGCAGTCAAGTAGTCAGGATTTTACAGATATACCTGGAGAGCTGGAGTAGGAGGCTTCAGCAGCATTTATATAGCTATTGTTTATTTCCGCTGTGTTGTAAGTGTTGTACTTTGATAATGATATGTATATTAAAGTACAATCTTTTATTTCAAAGTTATGTTATATTTTATTCGTTCCACTGTGAGATTCGTGTTTACTCTAATGTTGCGTCTTCTTCTTCTTCTTCTATTCTAAGTTTCTATCTTATCTATTCTCACCCTCTAATTTCTTTTATGGACTACCCGTTGTTTTCGATGCTTGAATAGTCGACATGGTGTTATATGCCGATATCCAGGATCGCAAATTCCCCGGGTTATTATAGGGGAATTGACGAGTTAACTTCTAAAGTTGGGCTTTGCTGCATGACTTGTGCAAAAGGTTTATCGATTTCTATAGCTTTGGTTCACCACTGAGAGACGGATTAGCGGTTATGGATCAGCGCAATAGGATCGTTAAGACTCCCAAGGGCAAGTGATCGTAGCATAGCTATGGATCAGCACAATGGGATTATTAAGAATCCCAAGGGCAAGTGATTGTAGCATGGGATTAGTGGCTATGGACCAGCGCAATGGGGTCATTGAGACCTCAAGGGCAAAGAGGTTGTGGCAAAGGATTTTGGTGATCCAAGTGGTGGATATCGTATACTTTACGCACTGAGTGAGAGACGTGAGGTTGATTTCTATGATTGATGTTTGCTATCACCATGACATGCGCACTCCTATTTTACACTTTATGTTAGTGTTACCTTAGAGTACTATACATCTTGTTGTGCTAACTCTTTGGTTGCCGGTCCAGGTTCAGGTATGATTATTTATACCTGTTATGGTTCTATTTTGCTATTATCGCTCATACCAGACTTTTGTCTAACCCAGAGTTTTATGTCTCTTCTTATTACTCTGGATGCTCCTAAACGAGCAGACTAGAGACAGGTTAGGTGGTATGCATCAGTAGCTATCTAGAGACGAGCAGGGGGCTTCCACGTACTATTTACATATATTCTCCCTGTGTTGTCGATGGTTACTACTTTGGGCATTAATAGTGTACCTTTTCTATTTTGCATTAGAGACAGTATTTTGAAGTTGTAATAATGATGGTTTGGATCATTAGCTATATTTTGGATTCCGCTGCTATAATGGTTTAGTTTTCAGCTTATACACTGTCTCGCCTGTTTTATATCAAGTTATGTTATTATTATATTTTATTTCATGCGCTGTGAGATATACTACAGGTTCTTTTGTGATTCATAGTTTGAAATCCCTTTTCCTTTGATGACCGTCTCATGCTACTTCGACATTGGCACAGTGCATTTCAAGGGAAATGTCGGTTGGTGTGGGGCGGGCAATCACACTTGTGGTTGAATGCGTGAAGAAATAGCAGTTTTTGATTTTTCTTGAGTTCAATAAAAAATGGATTTGGTTCATTGTTTTGCTTGGTAGTGGTTACGGCCTTGATTGGTGGTGCCGAGCCGGGTAAGTGGATGTCAGTGGTGGATTGCGAATGAAGTTTAGAATACAGGTGACGATGGTGGAAGTTTTGTTTATACAGGAAGTGGCCTGAAATTTCTAATCAAGAAGAAGTTGTTAACATAAGTAAGGTAATTATTTTTATTTAATAAGTAAAATTTTAAATCTTATTCAAACTGTCCAGTTGCTTATAAAATTCATATTTTCTACATACGAGGTCTAAAAATCACACAAATAGGCTGAGTTGATTCGTAGCTGTGAAATACCTATTCTAAAACAGTTTGGAATTTTTTGAAGTTTGCCAAGAATTTAGAAAATTCAAACTATGGATATTAGGCGAAATAAAACCACGCTAAGTAAACCTCACTCATAATTTATTATTTATAATTATTTTTAATCGTTAAAAATATTTTTTTGGCTTTTTGTATGCGTTTAAATATTTTTGTGGCTATTATAAATATATTAGTTATTTAGGCTTGGTGATTGTGGCAATTATATATATATATATATATATATATATATTGGTGGTTGGATATTTCCCACGGTACCATTAGTGGATGCCCGCACTATCATTAGCTGACGACCCTATGCACCCCACAATATATTATAGTGGACGGCCTTTTGTACCACGATATGCTGCCTTAAAGCAGGGTGGATATTATTTATGTTGGCTAACGTCTGTGGATGCAGGGAAAACAAGTTGGAGGAATCCAACTGGATTCCCCAAAAATTTATTATTGTTTGCTTTCATATATATATATTACCATATATGATGTGTTAGAAAACCTGGGATTGATAATTGAGTGGTTTATATGTTTAAAATATTATTAAGCTTAAATGTTGATTTATAAAAGTATCGTGAAAAGGGGTTGTGAGATTTAAAAGTAAAAATCTAATTTTTCTAAAATAGAATTTGAATTTCGAATGGGCTAAGAAATATTAAATTGTTTTGAATAATAAAGAACAAGTAAAGAAATTATAAACGATGTTTATAAATTAAATAATGCGAGAATTGAAGTGAACTTATAAACAATGTTTATAAATTAAATAATGCGGGGAATTTAAGTGAATTTATAAATGGTGTTTATAACTGAAATGGAAAAATTATCATTTGGATAATTTGGGAAGTCTAAATTCAGAGGTGAATTTAAAAAGGGAAATTGAAATTAGTTTCAAAGAGAAACGATAAATCTATTTTGATATTTAAAATGTAAATTAAATTAAAATAAATGTGTATGGATTTATGATTTGAATTCGATACATATACATATATATATATATATATATATATATATATATATTGGTGGTTGGATATTTTTTACGGTGCCATTAGCGGATGCCCGCAGTATCATTAGCGGGTGACCCTATGCGCCCCACAATATATTATAGTGGATGGCCTTCTATACCACGATATCCTTCCTTAAAGTAGGATGGATATTATTTTTGTTGGTTAACGTCTGTGGATGCAGGGAAAACAAATTGGAGAAATCCAATTGGATTCCTCAAAAAATTATTATTATTTGTTTTCATGTATATATATTACCATATATGATGTGTTAGAAAACATGTGATTGATAATTGAGTGTTTTATATGTTTAAAATATTATTAGGCCTAAATGTTGATTTATAAAAGTATCGTGAAAAGGGGTTGTGAGATTTAAATGGAAAAATCTATTTTTTCTAAAATAGAAATTGAATTTCGAATGGGCTAAGAAATATCAACTTGTTTTGAATAATAAAAAACAAGTAAAGAAATTTATAATCGATGTTTATAAATTAAATAATGCGAGAATTGAAGTGAAATTATAAACGATGTTTATAAATTAAATAATACGGGGAATTTAAGTGAATTTATAAATGGTGTTTATAACTGAAATTAAAAAATTATCATTTGGATAATTTGGGAAGTCTAAATTCAGATGTGAATTTAAAAAGGTAAATTGAAATTAGTTTCAAAGAGAAACAATAAATCTATTCTAATATTCAGAATGTAAACTGAATTAAAATAAATCTATATGCATTTATGATTTGAATTCGATTAGATCGAATTTATTTAAATAAACATTTTCAGAAAAATACATTAGGATTGTATTAAATAGAAGTTTAAATTTTAAATATGAAAATAGATTCACTGTATATATATAAGTTATAATCAATAAAATATTCTAGAATAGGAATTGTTTTTCAAATGGATTTGAAATAGTATCTTGTTTTAAATTATAAAACAAGGAAGTTAGATTTATAAACGACGTTTATAAATTAAGTGAGATAAATTATCATTCAATAATTTAGGAGTTTAAATTCAAGTATGAATTTAAAAATAAATTGGAAATCGTTTCAAAAAGGGGATGACGAATGTTATTCCGGAATTCATAATATATATGAGATTGAGATAAATCTAAGAATTTATAACTAGAACTCGATTATATCGAATTTAAATCATAATTTATTTATAAAGGGAATTGGAATTTAATATAGCAAATTGGGCAATAAATAAATTTATAACCAAGTAATGAAAAATCGACAATTAGAGATAATCGAAAATACCAAGCTGGATTTGAAAACTGGATTTAATATATATTAAAATATATATTAGAACGAGATTAAAATTTTAATTAAATAATGTTTATCGTTTATATTTAAATATAATTGAAACGAGCTTGTCACGGCGCGGCAGTTCGTTAATTGGAGTTTCGAACTTCAATTGAGTATATAAAACTCAATTTAGTCGGAATTCTTTGAAATAAGAATCGCCAGGACCGATTAAATAATAGTTTTCTAATGGAAAAGAAAATTTTGGATTTCGTCTTATAGATTTTGAGTTATGTCAAAAACAAATTTTCAATAAAACAGTGCCATAACCATTATAAAACCATAACGGTTTATTTAGATAAATAAAAGGGTTTTAAGTAAATAAAATCCAAATTTCCATTAGAAGAATCCAGACTTGAGATATAAAATAAATCTAAACTCAAGTGGAGTAACGGATTGACTTTTGAAACAAAAATCAGATTTTTAATGATTGAATAGAATTAACTAACTTGAAGAATAATTAGGTAATGAAGTTTTGAATTGAAATTGGGAATTGGATATATGAATGGGGTTTATGAATTTATACTCCAAATCTAATATGAATGTAACAACCCATAAAATCAGAACCAATTTAAAAATTTTAATTTGGCTATTTTAGTGGATTTTGAATATTTAAAATAAATTATTTTAAATAATAACGAAAAAAATCTATTTGGATCGAAGTTATAGCAAATATATTTATTTAAACTATAAAACAAGGCCTGAAATGGCACGGTAGTTTCAAAATTTGAATTCAAACTTTGACTGACTGTACAAAATGCAAAGTAAAACGGATTTTAGTGAAACCAAAAATATTTAAATCTGTTTATGAATATCTTTCCAACAAATCTGAAAAATCGAAATTTCATAGCGGGAATCAAAAGTTATGTCCAACTGAATTTTCAGAAAGGTCGCTATGGAGTTAATATAGCCCGTGAAAATGGACATTTTGCAAATGACCTTCGTTTTCGACGAAACAACTTTTTTTTGGATCCGAGATATCGAATTATTGCTAGGTTTCAAATTCCATAATTTTTGGAGTTATTATGTGAGCGTGGCAAAGGAAAATGTGTTTGGTTAATTTTAGTCAATTTGGATCGACCAGAAAATGACCATTTTTCAAACGGTCTCCAAATTCGATGAAATCAGTTTTGTTGGGACCGTATAATTAAAACATAGCTAAATTTATTTTTCTGGAAATTTTGTGAAGTTTGACCCGGTAAATTGAAATGTACGTTCAAATCCATATTTGAATGTTTTATATTTTAATTTGAAGAATAACTGACTGAAACAGTCGAATGGGCTTACGAAACATATTCCATTGTGTTCAGAATAGGGGTAATTAGCTGGGATCGACAATCATTGGGTTTGGATTGGAGTTCGTAAGGAGAAAGGGGTATTTTTGGAAATAAATAATTAAATTTATTTTGGGCCAATCATAATTCACCATCACTTTTCTCTCTCCTCGCTTCTCTCCCAAATCGCACGACGGAAAACCGTTCCCCCCTTCCAGCCCCGATTCCGACTAATCCAGGCCATGATAGCCAACACCCCAGTTGAGGATTTTGAAGATCTCCTCAGGAGCTTTAAATCCGTATAGGTAACACCTCCCACCATCGCGTGCTACTCGAGTACTGGCCGCCGAAACTTTCTCCATTCGAAGTTGGAATTCCTCCCCCTCCAACAAACGAGTTCGACGCCGCCAACCTGGTCAGTCGCGCCTTTCGAGGAACTCCACTGTGGTGTAGTCCGATTGTTCAACCGTTGCGCGGATTTTGAGTAAAATCAAAACCTAGTTTGGAAGGTTTTGCTGAAGGTATCGGCTATTTAATTTTAAAACAGTAATAACACTTTAAAGCATTGCAAACTTGTTAAAATCATATCATCTTGCTATGTTGTCGAAATCCAGTGAAGTAAGAGACATTGGACTCGTGGCGACGTCTTCTACAATCTAGAAGAGACCGGAGAATTTTTGGAGCTTCATACAATTTTTAGAGGAGTGGAACCCAATGTAAGATATCTAAATTATAAACGATAGGGAATGACGATGTGTAAATTATATGGTCGATGTATGTGTTATATAAGCATTGTACACCTCATGTATAAGCGTTGTATAAGTTGTATGTGCGATGTATAAGTCAAATATGCGTTGTAAAAATCATATATGCATTGAATGGAATTGAAATGATATTGAAATGAAATCGAAATATATTTATATACGTATATATATATATATATACACACACTCCCCTCGTCCACAGACCATGGACTATATATATTGGTTGTGATTGTTTGGATTTGGTTAATAAATGCGAGTGGTTGATATGATTGATTGTGGTTGAAATACCAATAGGATTAGTTTATGGGAAAATTCGTCTGCTTATGAACTAGATATTGTAATCCCCATTGTCAAAAGATACGAGGCTTTAAGGTAGAGCGAGGAGCCATACCCAGGACGGTGCTGGTTTTAACTACCCTGCCGTTATGCTGCCGAATTTTTCTGAAATATTCCTGTGTTTGATTTATATTCATGCATTGAAATATATTCATGTGTTGGGAAAATATTCATATGACGAATAAAATGTTTGAAAGGTAAAAATTACATTTTTATCATGTAGATGAAGTATATAAAATATTCCTGTTTGAAATAAATTGTTTTAACAATAAAAATCACATTTTATAATATATACGAATCGCTAAAAATCTTCATTTTTGAAATAAATTGTTTTAACAATAAAAATCACATTTTTATAATATATATGAAGTGTTAAAAATAATCATGTCGGAAATAAAATTTTTGACGATAAAAATTACAGTTTTATTATATACGTGAAGTGTTAAAAATAGTCATGTATGAAATAAATATTTGTTGGATAAAAATATTATTTTTATCAAATATATAAAAAGAAAATGGTATGGAAATCGAAGAATGGATTATATATATATATAATTAAAATAAATCGAATAACGAAGCTGCAGATCGTATTTTGAAACCGTGATTTCAAACGATTATTATGGGAGATCCGACCATCGGATTTTCCCAAAACCGAAACCGTTGGGTCCGCTTTGGAAAGATCTTTCCAACGACACCAACTTCGTAAAGATCCAACGATTAGATTGTGTGAAATATTTAATTAAAATATGAATGAAATAGCGCTAGAATGAATTATATTTATATATATACATATAATTAAAATAAATAGAATAACGATGCTGCTGTTCGTGTTTTGAAATCGTAACTTCAAACGATTGTACCGGGAGATCCGACCGTCAGATTTCCCCAAACTAGAACCGTTGGGTCCACTTTGAAAAGATCTTTCCAATGGTATAAAATGTGTAAAGATCCAACGATTAGATTTTCAGATATGTGTAAATCAAATCTGAAGAAAAACAGCGACATGGCCGCGTTATGGCCTGAAGCGTCGTTTGAGTAAACTGGCCATTTTTAAATAAATAAAAATAGCGATAAATTGTTATAAAATATTATAAACGATATGGAATGGAAATGAACCGAATTTACCCGGTTTATTGGATATTTGATGGTTAAATGTGTTTGATGTGAAAATTACATTAATGAACTGGATCATGGTTGTCGAATAATTTAACCATGGAAATGAATTAATGTGAATTCTAAATATACATGAATTATTTGAAAAGGACGAGTTAAATCTCATTTCAAATAATTGGTCGATGACTAGAAGTCAAAGATATGAAGACGGTGCAAGACCGAGGATCTTCACATTGAATGGATGGCTACTGAAGCTTTTGTTGGGAGTTGCTGCCCTGAAGGGGTTACAGTGGTGGTCGTCCGGACGTACTTGTTGATCATTCAGATGTGCGAGGGCCTCTCTCCTGTATTGGACATACGGGAGAGGAATAAGGTGCCTCTAGTTTCATTCAGACCCGGAACGGGCTTGTAAATGGACGTGTGTCTGACGTTGTACATTGACAACATGGCATACAGAGATGAAGTGATCAAGGCTTTTGTTGAAAGTACAACCTTGTGGTTGATGATCAAAGCATGGTTTTAAATAGCTAGCTTTTGTGTTTGGCGTTGATTCGCGGGCCTCACACCCTGGTATGAACTAGAAACGGGAGAGGACTTCAGGGAGGACATGCGTTTCCTTCTAGCTAGGAGTGGTGTTTTGAGTTTTACACGCCCAGACATTTTACTTATGTGGATGGTGGATAGCGTGGTTCCTCGGTTATATCGGTCGCTACAGGGCCGATGGTTTGGTCGGTATATGACCAGTTGACGCCCCATAGGGCGAGGAAACGCAGTGTTCAGGCATTTTAATCTATTCTGTATGGACCGGCCCTGACGATCCAAGGGCCCACCTGAGTCTGGGTCCTGAGACACGGGATAAAGCGTCTCGAAGCGGTAAGGACGATCCCTTGCCTTGGTTCATGACGGAAATCCAATTTCCAAATACAACCTCATGCGGTTTTGATTGTATACCTATATATGGCGACATGATATATGGTACCCATGCCGTCTATGATTGATACTTATGACTGAAATTGTTTTTGAAACATATAAACACTAGTAATAATATCAAATGCTTTTGTTTTATACGTATCAAGCATATTTTGGCCATTATAAGGTAAAACTCTATCCTCCGGTTTGCGTTGCATTGTGTGATGGGAACTGAGTTTTATAATGGCTTCATTTTTATAAAAAGCATTGCAATGTTTAAATGATTTACTTGTTTTAAAGCACTGGCAGTCCAATGGAGTAAACCCGTTCCGCGTTAGCAGCGTGGTCCTGTGATTAGCCTTATTGTAATATAAGTTAAGTAAATTTCTCATGCCAGTCCCATGACTAACTCGTAGTTTGTTTCACTTGCAAACTCGGGTGCCCTATTTTCTACATAGGCAGCCTTGTATTTAGGTTTTAGCAGGCTCTATCTGGATAGCTATGTAGCTGAAGATGGATTCTACCATTTCTTTCTTTTTATGCTGTTTAGCTCCTGTTGTACATATTATTTTTTGATTCCGCTGTAGACATTTTATGTAAAGCTGAACTGTATTTTATACTTAGTATGATCCTGTTATACTGTGTAACTCTGACGATTATTATTTCCAGTGTAAGTTGATGTACATTATCTGGTGTATTTATATATTCCTATTCTGCTATTATTTGTTTACGTGCTATATTCCAAAGACGACCCTTGCCACCGTGGAACGGGGGTTTGCGGTTGTCACAACTTGGTATCAGAGCTTTGGTTAAGCTTAATTCTGGAATATTACATATTAACGAACTCGTCAGAAATAGAATCAGTAGTTTTCTATGACGAGTAACTCATTTCAGATCGGATCAGTAATATCCTAGAATGGGTATAGCAGAATGAAATGCACCCTAGTAGACACATTTACATTCAAGTATATGTCTCTGTGCTTTAAAAATACCTTTTCTGTTGGCCTAACACTTTGTCTGATATTTGAAGACATTGAAAAATGAGTGGTAGAAGTAGAAGAGGTAGGTCAGAACCAGATATTGAGGCTCTATTAAACAAGTGTCGAAATCTGGGTGGAGTACCGTTCTCGGGCAATGAATCTATTATTCAAACACAAGCATGGATGCGCTCTGCTGAGAAAATCTTTGAAGGTTCAAAGCTAAGAGATGATCAGAAAAGATTACTAGCATCTTGAGCACTCAAAGACGAAGCTTTAATCTGGTGGGATACAGTTATTAAGGATAATCCAGAAGGTAATATTACCTGGGATAGATTTAAAGAAATTTTCAATGAAAGATTTATTCCTCCAGAAGCAACTGAGCGGTTAGGTGTTGAAATCTACTATCTGATTCAAGGAGATATGACGATTCCGGAATATCATCAGAAATTCAATGAATTTTCTCGTTTTGCCCTGCATCTAATTCAAAATCCTAAGATGAAGAATCTGAGGTTTATTAACGGGCTTCAAAGAAAGTACCAAAGTAGTGTAACTGCACATGTGCAACAATCTTTTTCTGAAGTGATATACATGGCTTACCAGTATGAAGATCTGGATAAGCAAGGTCTTTTGGGCGACGAAGAGGAATGTAGTTCTAGCAACAAAAGAAATTTTGAAATTGATAGCCCAGAGACAAGTACGCAGCTTGAGGCAAGTACGACGTCTGAGTTCAGTAAGAGGCCTAAATTCAATAGGAAAAAGATTAAATCTGAGAAGGGACCAGTAACAGCTGCCACCTGCTCTAACTGTAATCGGAAAAGGCATTTGGCGATAAACTGTGGACCCTTAAAGAAGTGATTGAAGAGTGGATTTAAATCCAAGAAGAGGTTTCAAGAGAATAGGGGATGCTATAAGTGCCACCAGGCCGGTCATATTGCTAAGAATTGCCAGATATCACAGAAATCTGAAATAGTGCAGGTAAATGAAGTAGCAGAAACTTCGGCACCCTCAGCTAGTAAAGCAAGGCTAGATGCTTTAGAGGGCATGCTTACTGTTAAAGATATTCCATTTAAAATACTTCTTGATACAGGGGCGTCACAAAGCTTTATTGCAAGTAATACGGTTAAGAAACTGGTTTGAATCTGAAAAAGCTCAAAGAACCCGTGACTGTCCATAATCCGGTCGGGGGTTCCCTCAATCTTAGCTGGATTTGTGGGGTGCCTGTTTCTTTTTCCTGTTATCGGTTCCCTACCATCGCGATCGTCATGAATTTTACAGAATTTGTTCTTATTCTGGGGTTGAATTGGTTAACCAAATATGAAGCTGAAGTTAAATGCACCGAAAGAGTCGTAAGGGCGAAGATTAAATTAGGCAATTATATAACCATTCCATGTGAAAGTCTGATTACATATAGAAAAGACTTCTGGGCAGCTTTGGATGTTTCTCCTGCTCAATTAGAAGCTATTCCTGTCGTTACGGAGGGTATTCCGGTCTACATAGAAAATATACTTGTCGTGAAGAATTATGCGGTTGTGTTCGAAGAAGTTGTTAGCTTACCTCTGCGTAGAGAAATTGATTTCAAAATCGCTTTAATTCCTAATGCAAGGCCAGTAGTTCACGCTATTCGAAGAATGACCTTGAAAGAAAAAGAGGAGTTAGACAATCAAACTTAGCAACTTGTATGGAAGGGTCTGATCAGACTTACTTTCTCTGATTGGGGAGCAGCAGTGGTATTTGTCCCAAAGTCAGACGGTACTCTCAGATTATGTGTGGATTATCGTGACTTGAACAAGCAGACGTTAAAGAATAAATGTCCATTACCGTGAATTGATGATTTGTTGGATCGATTGAATGGCGCACAAGTATTTTCACGAATGGACCTAGCTACAGGTTTCCACCAGCTTCGTATTGCCAAAGAGTGTGTTCCCTTGACATCATTCAGAGGTCCAGATTTATTCTACGAGTGGTTGGTAATGTCGTTCAGCTTATGTAACACTCCAGCTTATTTTATCGATCTAATGAACAAGGTATTCAGAGAAGTATTGAATAAATTTGTACGGGTTTTCATTGATGACATATTGATCTTCTCTAAGTTAGAGAGCGAGCATGCAAAACATATGGAACAAATGTTAGAAATTCTCAGACAGAATGTTTTAAAATAAATTTTTTCCAAATCTATATTCTGGCAAGATGAAGTCAAGTTTCTTGGCCATGTCGTATCAAAAGAAGGAATTTCTGTGGATCCCAGTAAGATCACAGCTATCCAAAATTGGAAGCAGCCGACTACACCCACAGAAGTCCGAAGTTTTCTCAGATTGGCTAGTTATTATCGGAAGTTCGTTAAAGATTTTTCGAAGACATCTAGTTCCCTAACAAAGCTTACAAAGAAACATTTAAGGTTCATTTGGACTCCAGAATGTGAGACAGCTTTCCAAAAGCTGAATTTAAGATTGACAACTGCTCCAGTGTTAACAATTATCGATTGCAATCAAGACTTGAAAGTCTGGATAGATGCTTCTAAAGAAGGTCTTGGTGCAGTATTAATGCAAAGAGGCCAAGTAGTCGCTTATGCTAGCCATCAATTGAAGTCGCATGAGAAGAATTATGCAACTCACGATCTTGAATTGTTAGCCATCGTGTTTGCTATGAAAATCTGGAGGCATTATCTATTGGGTGAGAAATTTGAATTATATACTGATCATCAATCATTGAAGTATTTATTCACCTAGAAAGATCTGAATATGAGGCAGCATTGTTGGTTAGAATTTCTCGTGGCATATGATCTTGATATTTTATATACTTCGGGGAAAGCCAGTGTTGTGGCTGATGCGCTCAGCAGAAAGAATGTAATCATCGCTAGTCTTATTATCACGCCTTCATTGATTGATAACATATCTGCTCTTCAGAAGGATGATCACTTCATTCAAAAGATCAAAGAGAGAATTTAGAAAGGCGAGTCCTCGAGTTTTCAGATTGATAACGATGGGATTCTGAGGTTAAAGGGCCGAATTTGTATTCCAAACATATCTGAGCTCCGGAGGGAAGTATTGGATGAATGTCACAAAGACAAATTGAGTATCCATCCAGGAGTGAGCAAAATGTATAATGATATCAAACGCACTTTCTGGTGGAGATCTAAGAAACGAGATATTTCTTTATACATTAGCTGGTGTTCCACTTGTCAACAAGTCAAGAGTGATCAACAGAAGCTCGCTGGATTGTTGCAACCATTGGAAATTCCAGGTTGGAAGTGGTAAAATATTTCTATGGATTTCATAGATGGTTTGCTTAGAACCAGGAAAGGAAATAACAATATTTGGGTGATCATAGAACGTTTCACAAAGACCGCCCATTTCATACCTGTCAGATCAAATAGAACTGCTCAAAGTCTGGCACAGATTTATTTTAAAGAAATTGTTAAACTACATGGAGTCCCCATGAGTATCGTGGGCGATCGTGACCCGATTTTCGCTAGTAAATTCTGGGAAGCATTCCAAGCAGAATTGGGAACAAAAGTGAACTTTAGCACTGCTTGTCATCCTAAACAAGATGGTCAAACTGAGAGGGTGAATCGTATTCTAGAAGATTTATTGCAGGCTTGTGTTATTGATTTTGGCTGATCATGGGAAGACCATTTGCATTTAGCCGAGTTCTCATACAACAACAACAACCAAGCGAGCCTCAAAATGTCACCATTCGAAGCATTGTATGGTAGACCGTGCAGATCTCCCGCTTGTTGTGTAGAACCTGGTAATACACTTGTATTAGGACCAGATATGATTCGCGAAGCTGCGGATAAAGTCGATTTCATTAAGAAACGGTTACTAGCAACTCAAAGCCGACAGAAGAGCTATGCATATGCGGGAAGAAGAGATTTGTCTTTCTCTGTTGGTGACTATGTATATTTGAGGGTTTCTCCAATGAGAGGAGTAGTCCGATTCGGCAAAACAGGGAAGTTGGCATCCAGATTTATTGGTCCATTTCCTATACTTGAACGGATTGGAACTCTCGCTTATAGGGTTCAGTTGCCTAGCAGATTTCCTGGAGTACATGATGTGTTTCACGTATCTCAACTTCGAAAGCATGTACATAATCCAGACTTGGCCGTGGAAGAAGCCGCGCAACGAGATTTGGAAATTACTCCAGAGTTGGCAGTGAGGAGAGAGTCGATAAAGATTATTGGCAAGGAAACAAAAGAACTGAAGAACAAGAAGGTTCACTTGGTCATAGTGCAATGGAGTGGAGATCCGCGAGACTGTACTTGGGAAACTGAGGAAAGCATTTAGTAAGCCTATCCCAATTGCAGGTTGGATATCTCTGATTAACTCTGGTGCAAGGTACACTTACCATATTTTGCATTTCCGTATTGTTTTCTACTTGGTTGTTGTTTCCTTTTCATGAATGTAGTTTTTTTAATTATATAGTCTGAATGATTTTAAAAGAGTATATGAATTAATTAGTCTATTTTTGAAAAAAAAATTAATCAATAAATTGATTACTGTTAATGTTGTGTGATTATGAATTGATTAATCAAATTATTGGAAAAATAATTAATTTAATCAAGAATGAAGAGAAATTTATGCAAATTAAATCAAATATTGAGTTGATTTAAAAATTGATAGAAATACATGGATTTACATTATATATGTTGAACAGGTACATGGATTTGCTGTTGAGTAAAGAATTTATTTGCATGCCCGACAATTAGGTAAACCTTAATGAGTTGGATGCGCAATTTTATTTGTTATATCAACTCCTGTGAATGCCATTGGATGTAGAGTGCTGGTTATTCTGTGTGTAATAATAAACGTCGCCATAGGATAGTAACAATTAATTTTGAACTACACTAGATGGCATACTTCTTGAAGATAACATACTTTAACATATACCACATAAGCATTTGGAGCTTATGTGACGAGGTTGAAGATTTACTGTACGAGCGAGAGGCTTGTATGGCAATGACTATATATTACAGGTTGAATAGAAAACGGACATAGACTATATAAAATGTAACGATAAATTGCCAGATTAATAAAAACCCCACACGGGTCTGGAGATGACAATAAACATGTCTCTCTGGTCATTAAGGCACAAAAACCATTTATAGGGTGACGAGAATTTATTCTCTGGAGTTATGATTTATACACACTCCCTTGTGGACACCGGAATATATCACTATAAATTTGTGTATGCTTATTAGGATTTATTGGGTACCTAATACGGCCCAATAAATTTCCAAACCCCTCCCTGTAAAAAGGAGGTTATGGCGAAATTTTTCAAAAATTTAGGGTGTTGGCCAAATTTTTGAAGAATTTTCAAATTCTTAGTAATTGAAAAGTTGAATAATGAAAGCCATAATGGAAGTTGAGTTGGTTAATTAAACAACCTTCAGCTTCGTTCCTTTTCGGGGACGAAAAGATTTTAAGTGGGGGAGATTGTAACAACCCGGAAAATCAAAACCAATTTAAAATTTTTAATTTAGCTATTTTAGTGGATTTTGAATATTTTAAATAATAACGAAAAAAAATCTATTTGGATCGAAGTTATAGCGAATATATTTATTTAAATTATAAAACAAGGCCTGAAATGGCGTGGCAGTTTGAAAATTTGAATTCAAACTTTGACTGACTGTACAGGATGCAAGATAAAACGAATTTTAGTGAAACCAAAAATATTTAAATCTGTTTATGAATATCTTTCTAACGAATCTGAAAAATTCAAATTTCATAGAGGGAATCAAATGTTATGGCCAAATGAATTTTCAGAAAGGTCGCTATGGAGTTAATATAGCCCGTGAAAATGGACATTTTGCAAACAACCTCCGTTTTCGACGAAACCACCTTTGTTGGATCCGAGATGTCGAATTATTACTAGGTTTCAAATTCCATAATTTTTGGAGTTAATATGTGAGCGTGGCAAAGGAAAATGTGTTTGGTTAATTTCAGTCAATTTGGATCGACCAGAAAATGGCCATTTTTCAAACGGTCTCCAAATTCGACGAAATCAGTTTAATTGGGACCGTATCATCAAAACATAGCTAGAATTTTTTTTTGAATTTTTGAGATCAGTATGTGGCCCCGGCAAATTAAAATGCACGTTCAAATCCGTATTTGAATGTTTTATATTTTAATTTGAAGAATAACTGACTAAAATAGTCGAATAGGCTTACGAAACTGTAACAACCCGTATTTTGATACCGTGTTATAACCATAAATCTAGGCATAATTAAATTTTAAAATAAGAACCAAGGGAACCGGGTTGCGCCATTGCGTTCGTCTCGGAATTCTGCATGAAATCGAGTCCGCGTTTTTGAAAATCGGAGTCCGTATGACCAAGTTATGGCTCCCCAAAGTTTCAGAAATTTTCGGAGTTCAAAATAGTTCGAAATTCGAGTTCAATTCAAATTTCAAAACCCAGACAGGCTGGGTGGGAAATTTCCCGCCCAGCACCCCAGGTCGACTGGGGAGTCGACTGGGCAGTCGACACCCCCAGGACCAGGTCGACTGCGCAGTCGACTTGGGTGTCGACCTGGTCCCCGAGCCCACTTTTGGGCCTGGGTGCATTCTGATGTTTCTAGTCTCGTTTTCTGTCCAAATTCGTCTACCTAATCCTATATAAACCCCCTGATGCCTAAACCCTAATCCACAACAAATCTTTCTAACACCATTATGCTGCTAAGTCTCCTCTTGAACCATGGTCGCCGCCTCCAACTTGAAGCTTAAACATTCAAACTAGATCAAAATCGAAGGCCAACATTTCTACAACAATTCAAGGGAATAGATCAACATCTCAACAACGATCCTACGACAATTTCTGTTCTTAGTTCTCAAAAACCACGATCTGTAAGCCCCAGTTACTCTTAGATCTAAACTCTACACTTAATATGGACATGTGTAAATTGAAGTTGAACATAAACATGATAACTACTTGAGACCTACTTTTGTATATCTTTGATCTATGACTATTCCTTTTTGATCTATTATTTTAGATCTACTCTTGTTCACTCTAGACCTATTCATCTTGAACCTAGTACCGTTCATATTGAACCTTGATTTGTGGAATACTGATAAGAACTTGATTTAGGGGCCTGTTCATGTCATAACCTAAACCCTATCATTATTTTAACGTGCCTGTGATGTTGTGATGTTGAAACTTTTGCTAGTCACAAGTTTAGGATTATCATCTTATGTCATTTATAGCTATGTTTATCACCCTATTTCATATGCCAGTGATGTTATGATCATATCTCAAGTTACACCATGCTTGCCTTGAAATCACCTTGGCCACTTTATACCCATCCTTGTTATGTTATTCCCTAGTTACATCTATTGCCTTGATTCGAATTCATGAGCATTGGGGATGCGATTTGGGTAGTTTAGGAAAACCTGAATTTAGTATGAACTTGAAAACATGAATATCATTATAACTTGAGATTGGATAGGAACATGAACTTGACATGAAATTATACTTTAAAATATGAATTTGGGACATGACACTTAGATAACTTGAACGTGGCCAACTCGAGGTTGGGTTGAGTTTGCAGTATAAATCTGACCGGAACCGCCCGGCGAATCCAGTAACTGCAAACAATAGGACCCAATGTGAGTAGTTGGTCATATCGCACTCGAAACCCCAGGTTAGACTAGGTTATGGTGTAAAACTGCCCAGACCCGCCCGACACATCCAGTAACCATAACCAAGTCTAATGTGAGAGGTTAGGGGTGCATTAAGTAAATTAATGCCACTGGATAGGGTTAAGTCATGAACCACTTGAATATACTTAACCAATTTGACACGTTGATTTGATAGGGTTAAGTCATGAACCGCTTGAACACACTTAACCAACTTGACACATGATTCGTAGGACTAAGTCTTGAACTAGAACGACACATATAGTCAATTTGACATGACACGTAGATGGGGTTAAGTCTCGATTTTAAATGGCAACTTAACCTGCTGAACGAAACCCTAGTTACGCGGTCCTTTTCAGCAGTAACCCACTAGATGTATCACGGTACCCTGGGACTAAGCAGGGTGGGGCACGATTGCTTGGCTGATTGTAAGTGACCAGAACGACGGCTGGGTTGGTGCGCCATTGTAGGTTCAGGCGGGCTAGGGTCGTGCACTTAGTCCGGAGTTGAAAAAGCAGGCATTGGGCATCAGTAGGATTATCTGTGCATTCTTGATTCGTGTCGGTGGTTGGCACCCTAGGGCTTGATACACCCTATGGTGGACCTAGCACAGGTGACTACATTTGTGATAGGGCCGTCTGACACAGACACACGACGAGCTAGACTTGTAGGGAGCCGATCGATTAGATCATACCGTTGGACCCCGAATTGGGTCACTTCACGATATTGGGCCTAGGGATTATTTCTTGATTTATAGTTGACACGGGATTAGTATACCAGTATAGTTGGTATGGCGAACCTTGGATACGCAATGTTAGACTTGAGTTATCTTGTTAGCTTAGTTTTCATGTCAGACTTATCATCATTCCTATGTTTAATTCCAGTTTATTCATGTCTTGTTAACTTTACTAGTTTCTATGCTGATAGTCACTAGGGCTTGCCAGTCTTTTTGACTGACCCGTTTTCTTTCGCCTCTTTGTCTTTCGTTCCCCCCCCCCCAAGGTTCTCAGGGAGGAAACTCTAGCTCTTAGCTTGGACTTTGCTTGCTTTCTGACAGCTCATGTACGGTTTGGTCTTGAGCTATGCTATGGCTGCACTCATGCACTTTTTGGGGAATAATATTTTACTTATGTTGTTTTAAGTACTTTGCTTCTTTAGAACTTGATGTAATGAAATAATGACTTGGCATTTTGATGTAAGAGGTTTTGACTCTATTTTTCAGTAATGAGATTTGGTTTTAAAGTTTATATCCGCTGCTTTATATACTCTATTTTATCTATGTTTTGTCTTGTGTTATCTCTGTGCCTGTTTACTAGATAATGCCCCTCCAAAACTAGGGCACTCCCTTTGTGAGTGACCCTAGCGGAGGTGGGGTGTTACATTTGGTATCAGAGCAGAAGGTTACAAGACTGGGCAAAAGTTTTAAAAACCTTCTGAAACTATTTTCAAAACCGTTTATAAAGAAGCATTTTTCAAGAAAAGTTTTATTTTTAAGAAAAGGCTATTCCCCAAAAGCCATTAGCACTTTCCTTTGTTTCCTCGTTTGAATCTTTTTCCTTTTCGCTTTTCAGCATGTCTGATCTTAACTTTCCTGAGGGAGTACCCATACCTGGCTAGTTCCGAAGATACTTGGAAGCTAGGGCCAATGGCGCGGGCCCGGCAGATATCCCTCCTCCTCCTCCCCTGGTGGCCACAGTTCCTCCTCCTCCTCCGAGTGCCGCCTTCGCTAAAATATGCAAGGACTTTATAGGAATGGGCGGCAAGAACTTCGTTGGAACTGAAACCTTCGTTGAGGCGCGAAACTGGCTAAAAGAGACTGAAGACTTGTTTGTTATTTTCGATATGGAGGATCATAGGAAAGTTCAGTTGGCAGCACGGTTGTTGAAAGAGGAAGCTGCATTTTGGTGGGAAGTCACCAACGCTACTAGGCCAATTGAGACTTGGGCAGACTTTGGAGAGAGGTTTGGGCTTAAGTTTTTATCATCCGCAGAAGCGAGTCTTCAGACTGAGAGGTTCCTGGAACTCAAGCAAGGGGACATGTCAGTTAGGGAATACGTGAAAAAGTTTAATCAGCTTGCTTGGTTTGGTTTGGACTTAGTCAACACGGCTGAGAAGAAGGCTCTACGCTTTGCTCGAGGATTGAGCGAGCCACTCCACACTATGGCCATGACTCATGTACCCATGGGGGCGACCTTTGAAAGCGTGGTGAATATGGCCCTACTTCATGAAGAAGACGAGAATGGAAAGAAGAATGTCAAGGCGAATGAGTCTCAAGACAAGAAGGTAGACTCCGAGAAAGGAGGAAAGAACAACAACAAGAATGACAAGTCACGTGAGAAAAGAAAATGCAACTTCTGTGGTATTGATGGGCATATAGTCCAGGACTGTAGGAAGAAGAAGATGAAGATAGGAGCATGTTTTCAATGTGGTGAAACTGGACACATCGGCAAGAACTGCCCTAAGAAGCAAGGGCAAGCCTCGCAAGAAGGACCTTCTAGGGGTACATCTTTAACTTCTTTTCCCTAGATACTCTGTTTTATCTTGTATATCCTTTCGATCATGTCTTGAGAACCTTAGGTAGAATCCTATGAATGCAAACATGTATTTGAAACATGTTATGCTTGATGTTTGCGAATGGTTGCAAGTGATTGCTTGTGGTTGCATAACACACATTGGGCACTAGATCGGCTCAGACACATTTTCATATTGCATATGCATGAGTGTTTATATTTATTTATGGATGAAATTGAACGTGTTATCATATGAATGTTGCATATGGTTGAATGTTTGTGCACACATATAGTGCTTACATGACTAGGATTTGTTTGCATACATGTTGGATTCATGACACTAAACATATTTTGCATTAGAAAGATCATTTGCATTAGATAAGGAACATATACACACACTTTCTGCATATGTTCATATAGCATTAGAAATCTCTTAAGGACAATGTTTGCTTGTGGATGATGTTCTGAGTAGATGGATGACGGATGGTAGGATACGTTCTTCCTAACTTAGAGATTTCGGGGACGAAATCCTTTAAGAAGGGGAGAATGTAACAACCCGTATTTTGATAACGTGTTATAACCATAAATCTAGGCAGAATTAAATTTTAAAATAAGAACCAAGGGAAACGGGTTGCGCCATTGCGTTCGTCTCGGAATTCTGCATGAAATCGAGTCAGAGTTTTTGAAAATTGGAGTCCGTATGACCAAGTTATGGCTCCCCAAATTTTCAGAAATTTTCAGAGTTCAAAACAGTTCGAAATTCGAGTTCAAATTCGAATTTCAAAACCCAGACAGACTGGGCGGGAAATTTCCCGCCCAGCACCCTAGGTCGACTGGGGAGTCGACTGGGCAGTCGACACCCCCAGGACCAGGTCGACTGCGCAGTCGACTTGGGTGTCGACCTGGTCCCCGAGACCACTTTTGGGCCTGGGTGCATTCTGATGTTTCTAGTCACGTTTTCTGTCCAGATTCGTCTACCTAATCCTATATAAAACCCTGATGCCTAAACCCTAATCCACAACAAATCTTTCTAACACCATTATCTGCTAAGTCTCCTCTTGAACCATGGCCGCTGCCTCCAACTTTAAGCTTAAACATTCAAACTAGATCAAAATCGAAGGCCAATGTTTCTACAACAATTCAAGGGAATAGATCAACATCTCAACAACGATCCTACGACAATTTCTGTTCTTAGTTCTCAAAAACCACGATCTGTAAGCCCCAGTTACTCTTAGATCTAAACTCTAAACTTAATATGGACATGTGTAAATTGAAGTTGAACATAAACATGATAACTACTTGAGACCTACTCTTGTATATCTTTGATCTATGACTATTCCTTTTTGATCTATTATTTTAGATCTACTCTTATTCACCGTAGACCTATTCACCTTGAACCTAGTACCGTTCATATTGAACCTTGATTTGTGGAATACTGATAAGAACTTGATTTAGGGGCTTGTTCATGTCATAACCTAAACCCTATCATTATTTTAACATGCTTGTGATGTTGTGATGTTGAAACTTTTGCTAGTCACAAGTTTAGGATTATCATCTTATGTCATTTATAGCTATGTTTATCACCCTATTTCTTATGCCAGTGATATTATGATCATATCTCAAGTTACACCATGCTTGCCTTGAAATCACCTTGGCCACTTTATACCCATCCTTGTTATGTTATTCCCTAGTTACATCTATTGCCTTGATTCGAATTCACGAGCGTTGGGGATGCGATTTGGGTAGTTTAGGAAAACCTGAATTTAATATGAACTTGAAAACATGAATATCGTTATAACTTGAGCTTGGATAGGAACATGAACTTGACATGAAATTATACTTGAAAATATGAATTTGGGACATGACACTAAGATAACTTGAACGTGGCCAACTCGATGTTGGGTTGAGTTTGCAGTATAAATCTGCCCGGAACCGCCCGGCAAATCCAGTAACTGCAAACAATAGGAACCAATGTGAGTAGTTGGTCATATCGCACTCGAAACCCGAGGTTAGACTAAGTTATGGTGTAAAACTGCCCGGACCCGCCCGGCACATCCAGTATCCATAACCAAGTCTAATGTGAGAGGTTAGGGGTACATTAAGTAAATTAATGCCACTGGATAGGGTTAAGTCATGGACCACTTGAATATACTTAACCAATTTGACACGTTGATTTGATAGGGTTAAGTCATGAACCACTTGAACACACTTAACCAACCGGACACATGATTCGTAGGACTAAGTCTTGAACTAACACGACACACTTAGTCAATTTGACATGACACGTAGATGGGGTTAAGTCTCGATTTTATATGACAACTTAACCTGCTAAACGAAAACCTAGTTACGCGGTCCTTTTCAGCAGTAACCCACTAGATGTATCACGGTACCCTGGGACTAGGCAGGGTGGGGCACGATTGCTGGGCTGATTGTAAGCGACCAGAACAACGGCTGAGTTGGTGCGCCATTGTAGGTTCAGGCAGACTAGGGTCGTGCACTTAGTCCGGAGTTGAAAAAGCAGGCATTGGGCATCAGTAGGATTATCTGTGCATTCTTGATCTGTGTCGGTGGTTGGCACCCTAGGGCTTGATACACCCTATGGTGGACCTAGCACATGTGACTACATTCGTGATAGGGCCATATGACACAGACACACGACGAGCTAGACTTGTAGGGAGCCGATCGATTTGATCATACCGTTGGACCCCGAATTGGGTCACTTCATGATATTGGGCCAAGGGATTATTTCTTGATTTATAGTTGACACGGAATTAGTATACCAGTATAGTTGGTATGGCGAACCTTGAATACGCAATGTTAGACTTGAGTTATCTTGTTAGCTTAGTTTTCATGTCAGACTTATCATCATTCCTATGTTTAATTCCAGTTTATTCATGTCTTGTTAACTTTACTAGTTTCTATGCTGATAGTCACTAGGGCTTGCCAGTCTTTTTGACTGACCCGTTTTCTTTCGCCTCTTTGTCTTTCGTTCCCCCCCCCCCCCAGGTTCTCAAGGAGGAAACTCTAGCTCTTAGCTTGGACTTTGCTTGCTTTCTGACAGCTCATGTACGGTTTGGTCTTGAGCTATGCTATGGCTGCACTCATGCACTTTTTGGGGAATAATATTTTAATTATGTTGTTTTAAGTACTTTGCTTCTTTAGAACTTGATGTATTGAAATAATGACTTGGCATTTTGATGTAAGAGGTTTTGACTCTATTTTTAAGTAATGAGATTTGGTTTTAAAGTTTATATCCACTGCTTTATATACTCTATTTTATCTATGTTCTGTCTTGTGTTATCTTTGTGCCTGTTTACTAGATAATACCCCTCCAAAACTAGGGCATTCCCTTTGTGAGTGACCCAAGCGGAGGTGGGGTGTTACAGAAACATATTCCATTGTGTTCAGAATGGGGGGTAATTAGCTAGGGTTGAAAGTCGTTGGGTTTGGATTGGAGTTCGTAAGGAGAAAGAGGTATTTTTGGAAATAAATAATTAAATATATTCTGGGCCAATCATAATTCACCATCACTTTTATCTCTCCCCGCTTCTCTCCTAAATCGCATGACGGAAAACCATTCCCCCTTCCAGCCCCAATTCCGACCAATCCACGCCACGATAACCAACGCCCCAGTTGAGGATTTTGAAGATCTCCTCATGAGCTTTAAATCCATATAGGTAACATCTCCCACCATCGTGTGCTGCTCGAGTTCTGGCAGCCAAAACTTCCACATTCGAAGCCGGAATTCATCCACCTCCGACGAGCGAGTTCGACGTCGCCACCCTAGTCGGGCGCGCCTCTCAAGGCACTCAATTGTGGTGTAGTCCGATTGTTCAACCGTTGCGCGGATTTCGAGTAAAATCAAAACCTAGTTTGGAAGGTTTTGCTGAAGGTATCGGCTATTTAATTTTAAACTAGTAATAACACTTTAACGCTTTGCAAACTTGTAAAAATCATATCATTTTGTTATGTTGTCGAAATCCAGTGAAGCAAGAGACATTGGACTCGTAGCGACGTCTTCTACATTCTAGAAGAGGCCGGAGAATTTTTGGAGCTTTGTACAATTTTTGGAGGAGTGGAACCCAATGTGAGATATCTAAATTATAAACGATAGGGAATGACGATGTATAAATTATACGGTCGATGTATGAGTTATATAAGCGTTGTACACCTCATGTATAAGCATTGTATAAGTTGTATGTGCGAAGTATAAGTTATGCATGCATTGTAAAAATCATTTATGCATTGAATGGAATTGAAATATATTTATATACGTGTATATATATATACACACACACACACACTCCCCTCGTCCACAGACCATGGATGATATATATTGGTTGTGATTGTTTGGATTTGGTTGAAGTTAAATTTGGTTGACAAATGCGAATGGTTGATATGATTGATTGTGGTTGAAATCCCAATAGGATTAGCTTATGGGAAAATTCGTCTGTGTATGAACTAGATATTGAAATCCCCATTGTCAAAAGCTACGAGGCTTTAAGGTAGAGCGAGCAACCGTACTTGGGACGGTGCTGGTTTTAACTACCCTACCGTTATGCTGCCGAAATTTTCTGAAATATTCCTGTGTTTGATTTATAATCATGCATTGAATTATATTTGTGTTTTGGGAAAATATTCCTATGACGAATAAAATGTTTGAAAGATAAAAATTACATTTTTATCATGTAGATGAAGTATATAAAATATTCATGTTGGAAACAAATTGTTTTAACAATAAAAATCACATTTTTATAATATATACGAATCGCTAAAAATCTTCATTTTTGAAATAAATTGTTTTAACAATAAAAATCACATTTTTATAATATATACAAAGTGTTAAAAATAATCATGTCGGAAATAAATTGTTTTGATGATAAAAATTACATTTTTATTATATACATGAAGTGTTAAAAATAGTCATGTGCGAAATAAATATTTGTTGGATAAAATATTATTTTTATCAAATAAATGAAAAGAAAATGGTTTGGAAAGTAAAGAACGGATTATATTTATATATATATAAATAAATATAATTAAAATAAATCGAATAACGAAGCTGTAGTTCGTATTTTGAAACCGTGATTTCAAATGATTATTGCGGGAGATTCAACCGTCAGATTTTCCTGAAACCGAAACCGTTGGGTCCGCTTTGGAAAGATCTTTCCATTGACACCAATTTTGTAAAGATCTAACGATTAGATTGTATGAAATGTTTAATTCAAATATGAATGAAAACAGCGCTAGAATGAATTATATTTATATATATTCAAATATAATTAAAATAAATCGAATAATGATGCTGTAGTTCGTATTTTGAAATCGTAACTTCAAACGATTGTACCGGGAGATCCGACCGTCGGATTTTCCCAAAACTAGAACCGTTGGGTCCCCTTTGAAAAGATCTTTCCAATGGTATAAAATTTGTATGGTTAGATTTTCAGATATGTGTAAATCAAATCTGAAGAAAAACAGTGCTATGGCCGCGTTATGGCCTGAAGGGTCGTTTGAGTAAATTGGCCATTTTTAAATAAATAAAAATAGCGATAAATTGTTATAAAATATTATAAACGATATGGAATGGAAATAAACTGAATTTACCTGGTTTATTGGATATTTGATGGTTGAATATGTTTGACGTGAAAATTACATTAATGAACTGAATCATGGATGTCGAATAATTTAACCATGGAAATGAATTGATGTGAATTCTAAATATATATGAATTATTTGAAAAAGCCGAGTTAAATCTCATTTCAAATAATTGGTCGACGACTAGAAGTCGAAGATATCAAGACGGTGCAAGACCGAGGATCTCACATCGAATGGATGGCTACTAATGCCTTTGATGGGAGTTGCTGCCCTGAAGGGGTTACAGTGGTGGTCGTTCGGACGTACTTGTTGATGTTCGGATGTGCGAGGGCCTCTCTCCTATATTGGACATACGGGAGAGGAATAAGGTGCCTCCAGTTTCTTTCAGACCCAGAACGGACTTGTAAATGGACGTGTGTCTGACGTTGTAGATTGAGAACGTGTCATACAGAGATGCTGTGATAAAGGCTTTTCTTGAAAAGCAGAGCCTTGTGGTTGATGATCAAAGCATGGTTTTAAATAGCTAGCTTTGTGTCTGGCGTTGATTCGCGGGCCTCACACCCCGGTATGAACCAGAAACGGGAGAGGACTTCAGGGAGGACATGTGTTTCCTTTTAGCTAGGAGTGGTGTTTTGGATTTTACACGCCCAGACATTTTACTTATGTGGATGATGGATAGCGAGGTGCCTCGATTATATCGGTTGCCACTAGGCCGACGGTTTGGTCGGTATATAACCAGTTGGCGCCCCCATCGGACGAGGAAACGCAGTGTTCAGGCATTTTAATCCACTATGTGTGGACCGGCCCTGACGATCCAAGGGCCCACCTGAGTCTGGGTCCTGAGACACGGGCTAGAGCGTCCCGAAGTGGTAAGGACGATCCCTTGCCTCGGTTCATGATGGAAATCCAATTTCCAAATACGACCTCGTGCGGTTTTGATTATATACCTATATATGGCGACATGATATATCGTATCCATGCCATCTGTGATTGATACTTATGATTAAAATTGTTTTTGAAACATATAAACACTAGTAATAATATCAAATGCTTCTGTTTTATACGTATCAAGCATATTTTGGCCATTATAAGGTAAAAACTCTATCCTCCGGTTTGCGTTGCATTATGTGATAGGAACTGAGTCTTATAATGGCTTCATTTTTATAAAAAGCATGGCGATGTTTAAATGATTTACTTGTTTTAAAGCACTGGCAATCCGATGGAGTAAACCCATTCCGCATTAGCGGCGTGGTCCTGTGATTAGTCTTATTGTGAAATAAGTTAAGTAGATTTCTCATACCAGTCCCATGACTGATTCGTAGTTTGTTTCACTTGCAAACTCGGGTGCCCTATTTTCTACATGGGCAGCCTTGTATTTAGGTTTTAGCAGGCTCTATCTGGATAGCTATGGAGCTGAAGATGGATTCTACCATTTCTTTCTTTTTATGCTGTTCAGCTCCTGTTGTACATATTATGTTTTAATTCCGCTGTAGACATTTTATGTAAAGTTAACTGTATTTTATACTAAGTATGATCCTATTATACTATGTAACTCTGATGATTATTATTTCCAGTGTAATTTGATGTACATTATCTTGTGTATTTACATATTCCTATTCTGCTGCTATTTGTTTATGTGTTATATTCCAAAGACGACACTTGCCACCGTGGAACGAGGGTTTGGAGTTGTTACGACGAAACTTGAATTGAAAATGAAATTCAATTGGTTTATTAGTAAATAAAAATAGATATTATGTGATATGTTCAATTAAATAATGAAATATGCAAAAGAGCTAATTAAAGAATAAATTAGCGAATTGAGTTAAAAATGATCGAATTGAGTTGGAATAAATTAGGTTTGGACGTATATGGGTTAGATGGGAATGGAATGAAGTGTGTGAAGATTTTAGTTCGAGTGCCCAACAAAAAGGTACACATTTAAATTCCATATGAGTTTTTGTGCGCCGAATCGGCAAGCCGCTTGCCTTTTTTATTTTCCTTTTGAATGGAAAGGGCCTATAGAGGCGAGTTGAGGCTTGAGCTATTGACCGGTACAAAGGAGGCGCTGGTGAATTTTTCTGGAAATTTAAGGAGATAGAAAAATTTAACAAGATAACTAGAAATTGACTTATCGATTATATGTATGAAATTTAATAAACGAATAATTGTATAATTTATATGAAGAAAGGGAATTTATAAATTACAACTTGGGAGATTGGAAGGAGAAACGTATATACGTTTTAAAGTGAACGATGGTTTAAAAAAAATGATTTGTAGGTTAAAATGATTGTGTTGATAAGTAGTTAAGAAATGGAGTTGAGAAAATTAGAAACTAACTAAAGACTGGTTGAGTTGAATTGCTTCTTGAGTGTCAATCTGATGTTGGTTTCGACCTTCGGGGTTTATACTTAAGAAGTTGTTCTTTTACTAGTTCACAGTTAGAGACCAATGAATGTGGAAGAATAACGATTTATGAATATATGGAAATGTTTTCCGACGTTAAAAAGAGATATTTTCTATAATATAGAAAATAAATATAGTTATTATAAATGGAAATGTTTTCCAAGAATTGTGAAAGGTTAAATGGGTTTGGAGAAATATCTGAGTAAAGATATTAAAGAGAAATTAAAAATGGATAAATGTAATTAATGAAATATTAATTAAGAGGCCCAATGATTATTTGATGCTTTGAATGAGTTTTTTTTTCAATAGTTAAATAACCGACTATCAAAGTATTTGGCAATATCTTTGTCAATATGGAGAGACCGATTGGATTATTATCTGAGAACCACATCGTATTGGCAATAGCGTGTGAATTAGATTATATGAAGATAATCGAAGGCGGAGTAAAGTGCAAGGGCTTTTTCTGTTGATCTTGGGTAGAAATTTCCTAACATGGATTAATGGAAATTGTGCATTTGGTTTCGTTCAGTCCCCATAACAAACGTGTATGGACGAATGTCTAACAGGGTATTTCCAATGATTGCATATGTTAATCTGTATAGATATATATGGTGGAGGAGAATTTATTCTATTAACATAATATATAGAATATATTTGTGCAAATCAATTAATGATTAACGGATATGACAATGTGGCATTCAAAGCGATTGAGTTGTCAATGAATGGTAAGTAATCGTAGCCTCAGGCCTCAGCCACCGGAAAATGACAAAAATCGGGCAAGCAATATGGCTAAGTGGGTAGCTCCCAATTAGGGTGTATTATCACATATCTGGAGAAATTCATTTCATTCTTTATTCTATTCGATGTTGTCCCTTTCGGGAAATGGTTGTTGATCCCAACCATTGGTGATATACATTCGACACACTCAAGCGAAATGAGTGGTCGGTCATGTGTGGTCGGGTTGCAGAATGTTCTTGTTGTACCAGTGTATTCCTCTCTAGAGGTGTACTATCCGAAGGTGGTTACATACCTTGTCATGGTCAGAAATCCAAAGTGCTCGCGGTTTTGATTGTATATTATATATGTAGAGTGTGAGATGCAAACGTTCTGCTAGATTGTTATTTATTTGATTTAGGAACTATTATAATATCCTACTAGTATTGATTTTATAGAATTTTTTTGGATTAACGTAAGGTAAAAACCATCCATATTTCATGTATGGATCGGTCTTACGATTATTCTTTCTTTTAAAACGAGTTTTAAAAGTTAAACCAAGTGGTTAGAGTTTACTCACACTAGTCCTATGACTGACCCAGAGTTTATTTTATTTTGTTTTACCTAAATGCTTGGGTGCCAAAATTTGTACAAGCAGTCAAGTAGTTCTGATGTTTACAGATATACTTGGAGGAGCTGGGAGTAGGAGGCTTCAACGTTATATGGTTATTGTTATTATCCGTTGTGCTGTACTCTGATAATGATGTGTATATAGTAGAAAATTTTGTATTCCAAAGGCTGTTATATATTAAATTTTATTCCCCTGTGATGTGAGATTCTGTTTTGTTCTTTCTGTTTTCTTCTACCTTTTTCTTCTTTATAAATAATGATTCATATTTCTGTGCAATTTGGATTGGACGTGTAGTGTATTTAGTCAACTCAGATAGTACAGAAATCCAGGCCATCACACTATTGAAACACAAAAAATACTCTTCATGAGTTATTATATCAACTATTATTTTTAGGATCATTTTAGTGTGGCTGTAACAAACATGGATTAGGTAAGTTAGGAAAAGAGTGCATAGAATTCATCAAAAGATGGATTATGCATTGTTCCAAAGGATGTTAGGCTAGTGAGATTCCTCGTTAGCTCAGTCAGAAATAACAATTTACTTCCATTATAACCTATTGATTTGATAATGCATACTGAAATTGAATTGGATAAAATATGGAAAATCAAATTAATATAACTAAATCGCTAAAAAATTAAATTTATGCTAGAATGTAATATTAAATTTTACATCTTTTTCTAATTATGTTTCTGTCTAATAAAGAGATGAATATAAATGAACAACTATGATTACGGTAAATGATTTATTTTTTAATTCATTTCCTTCATTAAGATAATTTAATTGGAGCTAAAATGGATATTTTTTCTGATAAAATACAAACAAAGTGTAGCATACTAGAAAAAGCGTATCACATGTTGCATGTTTCAAAATTAAAGATATATAAATTCACAATCAACTTGAAATGGTAAGGAAACAAACAAACAAATAGAATGATAATTTCTTGTTTCTAGTGTCTTAAATGCAACCATATTAAAATAAACTTGAGTATCTTTTTATGTGTTAGAATTTATTTTGTTGTGGCATGTTTCTTGTTGGTATTTCCATTGGCTTACTGTATTGTTTACTTTGTATCAAGTTTGCTTCGATTTGTTTGGGTTTTCTTGGTTTTAGCACCATCAAAATTTTTGTTAGACTTTATTCAAATTACTAGAAGTTTATACTGGTACTTGCTTTTTTCCTAATGCTTCTTCCATACCACTATATCAATATTAGTATACTATCCCCAAAATTCAATTGCTGTGAGTGTTCAAGAAGGAGAAAAGTGAGATTCTTATTTCCCATGACCAAGAACTATCTATAATGGTCTCAAATTTTTTAAATTTCGATTCAAGCAAAAATATGTGAGGCAATTGTTAGTGTAGATTCTATAAATATTATGAAGTGGCACGATAGTGAAAGACTTTGCAGATCACTTCAAGGCATATCAATGATCCTTTCCTTAGGACGTTATTTGCCCTCACAACTTGTTTAATTATGTTGTGCTTTAAAACCAATCATCCCCTAAGATATTGTAACACCCCACACTTTTCTGAGCATAAATTTCGACAAAAATTGAAACTCGAACACATCCAAGCATGGAGCATGTAAATCTAGTTCCTACAAATAAATAAGCAAGATCATAGTCAGAGTACGATAAAATAACTCACAGCGGAATCAAAATAGGGTAGACTAGTATTAACTCAAGTAACTACCTTTTAAAGGTAAGTCACCATGTTTATACTGAGCATGGGAGAGAAGAAGGATCGAAAGACAAACTTAGATACTTATGAGAACTCGACCTTCTCTAGAAAACCTTGGAGCTTTTAATGAGGAGGGGGGCCATAACAACAAGTTCTAGTGAATAATAAAAGTACAACACATATTACAATACATAGATTTATCCAGTTTGGTTCAACCAAAGATATATGCCTACCAAGGCTAGTAATTCTAATCTAACCTTGTAAACGTTTATGCATGACTCTAACCGCCCTTCCCAAGGTAGTTTTTCCAATAATATCGATTTTGAGATAGAACATTTATGCATAATTTATAAAGCCTTTAAACTAATTATTAAACCGAGAAGTCGACTCCCAACCATGGAGTTTATTTACTCATAAGCGTATACGCAGCTACTTAACACCTCACTTTCGAATTATGGATAGGGTGGATTCTCCTGATCACTTAAGATCTTCAAAAGACCTTTTGGTCATTTAATACCTCTCAATGATTTCCTCAACGTTATTATAAACTAAAGGACACTTGCTACATGGCCCTAGTATTTAAGACTTCCGTCATTCACACATATAAATCCACCCCCCGCATAAGATGAAAGATAGTAGGCGACCACTTAAGGCCATTACTATCTACCTGGCCTTATGGGTAATATCCTTAGCCACTTAATACTTGTCGTAGGATAGGTATCCCTATGGAATGACCATACTGGATGTTTGTGAAACCATGTTTAGGTAATATTCGCACATCATTTAATACCCCTAACTGGATGACTTATTCTCAGGTAGACTCCTCGACCCAAAGCCACTTAAGACCCAAGGAAGCTGTCTGCTCGCAAAGATTATCAAGCTCGCATCCAATTATCCTTTAATACTTCTATGTATGGGAGGTGGGTTACGTGATCACTTAATACCTTTTTATAGTTGGACTTAACCACTTAAGACCTTAATCCCAATGTAGACTACGTTATTGAGTTATTTCCGTTTAATTTCACTTTATGGAAATACTTTACGTACACAACTAATTATCATCATGTGTTCTTGTGGTTAATGATACTTCTCATCATTAACATACTAAGTCCAATTCAAACTTTTAGTTATAAGTTATAGGTTCATTATTATAAATAAGGAAAGTTATATCCTTTTTAGCCTAGGATATTTATTTAATTATTTTCCTTATTGGACTTAGTATTTAAGATGGCAATCGATACCCATTAATCCCCTTTTTATTTCGTTTATTACTAGTCAATAGAGTTATTGCCATTTATGACTGCAACAGTCATATTTCCCTAAGGCAACAATTTATCTTCACATACCATTTATTTCCATTAATTATAATTAATGTCATTTATGAGCTTAATGGTCATAATTCCTAAGAGATTAATGAAATATCCTTGTTATATTAGTCCCAAAATGTCTATTTGTTGTACCGCAATAGACACTATTTGATTAATTTTCTCTATTGTGTATATATATACATACATATGCACCAGACTCCTCACATTAAGCTGACCACTTGTGGATGCTGATTTGCCGGGCAGTTCTGGGCAGACTTCTACCATAAGTTGAATTTATCCAGGTGTCTTAGTGCAGTTATATTTTAAATTCCCTAATTGGGGTTTGAAACAATAATCCTAGTCAATTTAAAAATTGTAACCACTAGGCTTAATTACCTAATTAAATTTGCTTTTCCCAATCAATGACGGTTACAATAGCTATTTATGTATTTATAGCCCTATTTATAGCGATCAATTACACTAATTGGTCACCGCAAATATATTCATTTAATACGGATTACAATTACATGTATAATTCGAGAAAATGAATACCATTCAAACATTCATTATAATGTATATTTCGTTGTTTATGTAGATTCAGATAGATGATGTATATATATTTAAATTTATATTTTCGCGTAGTTAACATAATTATTTTTTTATTATCGTTATCGTTAAGTTTAAGAATTTGGTTCAATTAATAACCAAACATTTCTTTTTGTATTCAATCTTGAAATAAGATTCTAAATCTTACAAAAAGATTATCAACTATAATTATTGTAAATCATGCCTGAATATTGGAATAAAAATATTTCAAACCACAAGAAATATATATTTATGCATTTTTGGAATAGTTGATGTAAATTATGCACAAATCTCTCTATTTGTATTTATACGTGAATTTACACAACTGTTCCCTTTTTCAATATTTGACATATTTCTTATTGGTTTCAAATAATATCATTTTATTAAAAAGGAACAAAAGGCATAATTTACAAAAACTATGTTAAACCCCAACAAAATTGAGCACAAACAAGTTTATATCTTTTTAATCAAAATTATATAATTTATCATTTAACACTTAAATAGAGATCTGGAGTAAAATTATATATTAATAGTGTTTTATGGGACTGATTTCCAAATCTATAGTGTTTTACAAAAACCACAATATATTTTAAACACAATTATAGGCAATAATTAAATAATTAAGTAAGCCTACAAATTATAACCTATTCAAACCACAAATTCATACTTTCAGTTTGACAATATTTATAAATAGATCCGATAAGTATCATTTCCGATTTAATAATATTATGAACATATCTGATAAATGTTAGGCATAGATTTAAGATCTAATACAAATGAGATAATAAGTTACGGTAACTTTGTATACAAATTTCACACTCACCTGAAAGCTTCCAAATACGAATAATATTTTATGCCCACAATTCCCAAATTCTTACATATCTACATTTATTCTGAAAAGGGAATACTTTCATATCTGTAGATTTGCAAGAAAGTAGGAAAAGAGGGGAGAATCCGATAAAGAATAGCTTAGTTGTTAATCCATATCCTTTTCCACTTATATATAATAATCCCATTCAAATCCATATGAACTATACTTGATTGATTGTATATGAGTATATTTTTTATTAAGAAATTTGATCTGAAGAGAAAGGGAAATGGCAGAGCTTCGTTGCTGCCTACAGATTTGTGTGGAAAAGAATGAGGCCTCACCCTATTATTTATAAAAGTGGAATTGGTCATGGACCATTAGATTTATTTAAATAAACATATGTCCGTTTATAATATGAAAATACCCTTCAAATCCTAGTCGTCACTAGGTTGTGCAGGCTCGAAGCAGTCGACACCCCTATGCCAAGTGGTCAACCGCCCTTCAGCCAGTCTTCCCAATGAAGGTAGGTTATAGAAGGTAATATTTATTATCTTTATTTAGTTTCATCCGTCTTTTGTATTTCGTTTGTAACTTTTTCATACGACTCCATTCGTTAAACTCCAAACATGAAAGTTTACCAGAATTCTGAGACGAACACAACGGTTAAAGTTTCGTGGTCAAACTTGATCATATGTAGAAATTCCTATTTTTGAAATCTAATTAAATAACTATTTTGTTTATTTTCAAAATTCCGGGTTGTTACAGATATAATGGTGTAGAGACAATTAATCTCTTATCTATTATGATAACATTGCCGAAACTAATTCAAAACTAATTTCCAAATTGACTGCAATGACGAGAGCATTGATTTATGATATGCAATATCACAAACCGTATATTATTTGAAAGAAATGAAAGACGAGAAGAGAATGAGAAGATTTGGATTTGCAACATTTTATGATCATTTTTAAATTCAGAAATTTACAATACTTCTAGCCATTCTAAAATAAGGAATTCATAACAATTTCTAGCATACAAATTTAAGGAAGAAGAATAATTAATTTGTAATAGCTTTGGGCATCACTATATATAGCGTGAGGTGTCACCCGTCGTTTTTGTATGTTTAAGGCTGTCTCATCTTTTGCTAATTTAAAGGGATGCATCCCTGTGTAGGTGCAACAACTGCATCTCCACCATTTTGGTTCATTTGATTTTGAATTGTAGAATTACTAGTGAGTTTAAATCCGATATGTTTTAACCATAGTAATTTTATTCAAAATATATTTTGGATCCAAACCAAACCTGACCCAAAATGGTCTGGTCGATTGGATAGACAGATAGCGACACATGCATTTGTTGTTCATGCAAGACCTCTCTTCCCGCAATAAAGTTGACAATTGGATGCTCAATGAGCCCAATCCTCGCAAGAGAAAACATTATTTAAGAAAATAAGTTTTCTCATATTCTAAGATGTGGGAAAATTCTCCCTTCCGCTTCTCATACTCTTCTTCTAATTTTAAAACAAAACAACTTGCACAAATTTTTAAAAAAATTACACTAACAATCATTCAATGAATTTTTGATAAATTTTCTCTTATCATTTGTTGTAGAAAACAAGTGCACATGTGTATGTGTCAATTAGACTTCATTCTATACATAATTACAACCTTTCAAAGTAAGTTGGGTGGAGTGATTAGTTAAGCGTTGAATCACGATCCTATGCGATGTATTGATTGTGTTCCACACACTTATTTTATTTTCTTTAGATAGTTCATAAGTGGACATGTGGATCAGCCTTGTGTCTTGATCTTGGCTTCACAAAAAATCCATAGAGACTTAATCAATTGTCTCGTAGAAAATGATGCCACCTTCGTGCATTCATATGGGTAGGTTTGTTCTAAGTGCCCTATAAATATACACTTCGATAGTACTTCTAGTGTAAACCTATTAAGTAAAAAGTAGTACAACCTACGCTTTCCACGATATCATAACATCCCCAAGCACTCTTCTTGGAATGGATGTAATTTTAATTATTCAAAATAATTTTATAATTCTTTAAATCATAGCATATAATGTAATTTTTCACATTGAGCTCGAAATAGTGAATTACATTACGTTGATTCGAGTTTCCATCATATGTGATTTTTAAGCTAGTTTTAAACCCATTGCCTTGATGTTTTCGAAATCAAATCTCTTGCAATCCGTTTACAAATGGTTTATATATGTTTTGGTTTGATTTCACAACATTTATAGTAATTACCCGATCAGTCAACATTTTCCTCATCGCACTATGACTTAGGTCAATATACCTAGATCTTTCATTATATACCTATGTATATAATTTCTGTAATATTGCCTAATTATTACAATGCACAGATATTATATACATTGGTTTTGGCCACCACAAAGGAATTTCTAAATTTTTTTATACATACCACATCTTTACCAAAAGAAGTCAGTGCTATAATTCAAAATCCTTAGTAGAAGCTACATTACATGTTTGTTTCTTTAGGCCCAAGATATTGCTCCTCCACTAAGGGTAAAAATCCATCCACTGGTTGATTTATTGTTTTAATATCTTCAAGTATTCCAATTAGCATCCGTGCATCCTTCTATTACACTTGCATACCCATTATACAATATACCATAGTCCATAGTGTCTTTAATCATTTTAAATCTTTTGTACATCTGGCCAATGATTACGAGTAGTGTTACTAGTATGTGTACTTGGTTCTGCAATAGTGCAAGCAATTTCAGATCTTTTGCATGTCACAACATGCATTAGACTACGAATAAGTTTAGCACATTGTAATTGATCTATTGCTTTACCAGTACTATAATACAATTGCATTTGAAGTAAAAATGATTAGACCTTTTCAAAATATTCCTAATGCAATAAGAGTGGGTAATGACTAACCCTTCTGCTGTTTTTATGATTTTTATTCCTCGAATCACTTCAGCTTCCCTAGTATCTTTCATGTCCAACATGAAAATAGAAACCTATTTGTTTCTTCAACACTCAAGGTATCAATCCCAAATATTAACACAAAGGCATATAAATACATCTTTATAAGCATTAGTATAGAAATATTTACTTGATCTGCAAATCCAAAATTATTAGATAATCTAGTTTTACCAAATCTTATGCCACTGTTTTGGTATTTGTTTCGTATATCTTTTCTGGGAATTGCAGGAACTTTTGGTTGAAACATATATTACTTAATCAAGTTCTCCATTCAAGAATGCATCCTTGACGTTCATTTCATGAATTTCAAATTTTGTACATGCTAAGGCAATTATTGTTTGAAATTTTGAAACTTTAGCTACATATGCGCAAGCATCAAAAATATTATATTCCTTCCTTTTAGGTAAATCCTTTAGCAACTATTCAAGCTTTAAAATTTTCTATTGTCTTATCTTCCCTTAATTCTTTTCATAGATATCAACTTACACACCATTGGTTTAAAACTAAGAGCTAACTTTATTTGTTTCCATGTTTGATTTCCCATAATTGAACCTATTTCTTTGTTTATGGATTTTTGCCAAAGTGATGAATGTTGAGATTTCATTGTTGTGGTGTATGTTAATGAATCTGAATCTATGGCAGTAGAAACATGGCTTGATGTTTAATAATATCTCCTGATATTTCAGTCAAATAGATCACAAAAGCTTGTCTGAATGACTTTCCATCCTTACTCCTTTACTTCTGCCACGAGTTTCATTAGTTTCATCATCACTTTCTCTAAGTGTTATTAAATTTATGAATAAATTTAGTGACCTCAACCATTTCATGAATATGTGTACTAATCTCCACCATTTAATTAATAAATGGACTGGATGGAATAAAGGTGAACATGTGAAGCCATAATGAGTGCAGTTAAAGCTCTTATTAATTCTGTAGCGACGGAGATGCATAAAGCTATTGTGGGGATATAGAAGAAAATAGAGGTACTACGGAAAGCTTCATTAGATTTAAAATAAAATATTCAATGTTCAATTTACTCTCGTTCTCACATTATTTGTACATAAAAAAGAAATATTGTTTAATCAAATATAATAAAATAAAAGAATATAATGATCCATATAGTTTAGATATGATGACTGCAATCGAATTCTAATTTGTAATGATAATTTTTTTCTTAAATTTAGGATTTTACCTTAACTTTATTAGTTGAATTTAAGATAGAACAAATCTAATCAACCTTTTTGTATTAATTTTGCTAAGGAAGAAGCTAGAAAAAATCTTGATTTAACGGGTGTAGCAGAAAATAGTTGGACTTAATGTCGGTCTACTGTTCATATAGGCTAAACTAAAAAAGCATAGCTGTCGAGAGCGCGAAGTGATGTATTAAGGATTTTTCACAGCTTTAGTAGGGCTTTGACTTCCTAGCCTTAATGTATGTTAAAGGATTATAATCTATGGTTGTTGAAAGCATGCTTGATGTTTTATAACATTTATTGACCCTTCAACCAAATAAATGATAAATATAGTCTGAATGACATTTCTATCCTCATTCTTTTACTTCTCCTAAGAGTTTCACCATTTTCTTCATTATTTTCTTGATTGTTCTCATATTCATGAATATGTTAACTGACCTCCACAATATCATGAATAAGTGTACTAATCTCAATAGTTCCATTAATATAAAGATTGGATGAGATAAATGGGAACCAATTCTAATAGAACACTGCATCTCTAGATTCTATTATTGTGTTTAATTCAGTTGTGACAGATCCTCTATTACTAAAAACTTTTAACTTTTGGGGTTCTGAGCATATCTTAAGAAAGTACCCATAATGCCTTTCTGTCATAATTTCCTAATTTTTTGCTAAGGTAATTGAAAAATGTCACCATAGTCGAAACTCAATAATTATGAAGATTTCATATGCGTGTCTTCAATAATTAGTAAGGTGGGCTTTTTTTCTTGTGAGATATTCTGTTTAGCAAGTAACAAGCATTAAGTAATGCCTCATTCTTCAAAAAAAGTATAAATTCTAGAATCACATAACATGGCAGTAAAATAAAACCTATTTTTAAGTTCGACAACTCCATTTTTCTATAGAGTAAAAGCTATAGATGTCTCATGTATTGTTAATACCAAAAATTAGTATAACATCCAAAGAGTTCAATGAAAAGTAAACTGATAAAATGAATGGAAAATGTGGATATTAGCATTAGAAATGCAGTAAGTAAGAACATAAAATTTAATAATGCTTCGACATTGTTGTCCCTATGTCTGTTCAGAAGGATTTGAATGCTTTATTGCTATTTTGAGAGTTACAAGGTCTTGAATCGATATGAATCCAATGCCTATGGAATTAGGTAAATAAGTAGTCAAATGATCTATTTCTATCCAATGTAGCTGGTATTCATAGCGGTAGGTAGACGAAAATATCCTGGAAAAGTTGGAGAGATGTTGTAAAGGTGGTCAGGAAGGGGTCCAACCCAGAAATCCTCTAAGTATATGATCAGTTTAATCCATATATAAGGCTTGGTACCAATCCCTTATATTGATTGTTTTAAGATTGTAATCCCCAACATATATTCCATAATTCTTTCTTGAAGTTGCTTGTTAATTGGCTACATCATTGGAAAGATATGTTGTGATTTTTGTTGACGTTACTATAATAGTTCTTCTCGGATTTGTACCATTCTCTTGCCTTGAGCTAGCTCAATTCCTTACTTGATTAGCTATCGAGCAAAGTTATGCTAGGCTCGCTCGACCATTATTTCATTACGCCATTTAGGATCGATGTCTAGACTTTCACACATATTTTTGTGCTCTTAGCCTTTGATAATTACTAGGTCACATAAATCCAAATAGCTAAAAATGACCAACACAAAGGGTGGGTAACACTTCCCCCCTAAAGTACCTCTTATGTAAACATTACGTGCTTTGAATCGAGATGGTTCCAGACCATTGGAATGGACTTCATGCTACTTTTCAATAATAGTCGTTATCCTTCCATTGGATTCTGTATGACGAGGAATGTGTCACTTCTGAATAGTTGAGATGCTTGATTGAACTTTGACAATATAATTATGTGATTCCATCTTCTTTGATGGTTCAATTTGCTCCCTTTGTTTCAACCATCTAGATTAGATTTTGTCTATAATTTTTGTGTGAGCATCCAAATTATGTCAAGCTATGAGGTTAGTTATAATTATCGACTTCTAAATACACCTGGGTGTAGATAGGTCTTTGCCAATTTGGATTCGCTATCTCACTTACACTTACGTGCGTGCTTTTTCATGATATCCTTGGAATTTCCTATAAGAATTTATGAAATCATATATGTACGGAGGGACATGTGTTAGTTTAACAACATATTAGGGTCCATAACCTAATATGTCTAGATGTTGAACACACACACCCAAGTCATGTTATAATTTACATTGCATATGTGTTTTATATTAACACATGCATGTGCATACCCAAGTTATGGTTGTATTCATGAAAATACACACATAGGTTAGATGTTAGTATGCACATGCATAAGTGAGTATATTGTAAAAACCCGCAACTTCCCCGTAAAGGAAAGCGTCGGATAGTTCGAGAACAAGCCACAACAGAACGCAAACAGAAGAACATTTCATTGTATATTACAACAATGCACCAGAATACAAGAATATACAGAAATATCAGAGATTTAAATTACATTTAAATACATAGCAGCGGAAAATAATACAATACACAACTAGAAGAGATACACGGATACAAAGCTTTCCGGATATCGTTCCAGCTGTAAACCAGGATCCTGTGAATATAAATCTGCAAAACCAAAACTACTAGCTGCCCGTGTCAAAATAGGGGCACCCAGAGTTTAGGTTAAAACAATAAACTCCAGGTCAGTTATGGGACTGGTGTGAGAACTAAAACAGTTATTAATCTTTATTTTTAAAGTTAGGTAAATCAAGGGACCACGCCGTATAACACGGAATGGGTTTCCTCCCAAGAATACCAGTGCATAAAACAAACAGCGCAATGCTAAATAAAGAAAAATGAAGCTGTTATAAGACCCAGGTCCTATCACACAATGCAACACAAGCCGGGGGATAGGGTTTTCCCTTATAACAACCAAAGAATGCTTGATACGTTTAAAACAAATCATTTGATACTATTATAAGTGCATAGTGTATAAAACAACTTCAAATCATAAGTATCAATCATAGGCGGCATGGGTACCATATATCATGTTGCCATACTAGGCTCTACAAATAAAACCGCAAACGTCACGTATTTGGAAATTGGATTTCCATCTATGAACCGAGGCAAAAGATAGTCCTCTACCGATCCGAGACACTCTAGCCCGCCCCTCAGGAACATCCGCAACTGCCCCCTGGATCCTCAGGGTCGGTCCACCAATGTGGATTATTATGCCTGAACACTACGTCTCCCCACCCTATGGGGTGTAAGTCTGGTCCGTCTGCCGACCAGAATGCATCGGTCGAAACCGATATAATCGAGGCGCCTCGCAACAGCAACAACCACATAAGTCAAACTCGTCAGGGCGTGTAAAACCACTGACGCCACTTCTAGCTAGAAAGAAACGCATGCCCTCCCTGACGTCCGTCTCCCGTTTTTGGTTCATACCGGGTGTGAAACTCGCGAAGTTAACGTTACACAAAGCTACGCCACAAAGGTCGTGCTTTGATCATCAGCACAAGACTTTTCTTTTCAACAGAAACCTCGATCAATTGCCACTTAGGCATGCCACACAGGCAATTCACTCCATGCGTTTGATATCCATCAATATATAACCCCTGAGCTCGTACGTCTCAGAGAAGGGCGTTAAGCAAGAGAATAAATTCTCCGCCGCCAAACCGATAAATATTTAATAGAGATCAATCACACAGACTAAAATCCAATGTCAGACACGCAGTCCATTTACAAGTCCGTTCTGGGTCTGAACGAAACCGGAGGCACCTAGTACCCCGCATATCCATCGATCTCCAAGTACGTCTGGACGATCACCAACTGTTTCCATCTTCTTGGGTGTACAGCCCAATCAAGATCATCAGTAATCACCCAAAAGACGTGAAGACTTCTGGTCTTCGACCACCGTCTTCATCTTCGACTTATCGTCGTATCAGTTATTCAGAATGGGATAAACCCGGTCTTTCAAAATAACTCGCGTATATTTTAAATAAGTGTTACACAAACACAACATACGCCTCATTCCAATTCATCAGTCACTAACCGTAAATTAATCAAGAGAATAATTTCCCAAATATTAACCCCGAAGGCCGAAACCAACATCAGATCAATATCCAGAAAACCATTCTGCTTAGCTAACCGACAGTTAGTTTCTAAATTTCACATTCATAGGGAAAGGTTCCCATTAATTTTATCCAAGATAAATTTCTTGAATTTGTCCTTTAATATATTTTTGAATATCAATTCAAACTAGTCGGGATTAGCGAACCTTACCGAAGTAATCATTTGTTTTAATTTCCCAATCCCAACCTATTCATCCCCTGAAGTGAAACTGGTTATACTTCATATCTAACACCACGGTGTTATCGGTAAATTCAATTACCATTTCACGTTCAAATTTAATTAAAGATTTAACTATCGCCTGGAGTAAAACTGGTGATACTCCATTCTCGATTATTTCAATCTAATTAAAGATTCTTTAAAACTCCACTTAGTTTTAATCGCTAACTGGGTTAAAGAATCCATGTCATTTAAAAGCACGGTTCACGATAAACCCAAAGTCACATTCCATTAATTATCGGGTTAAAGAACGAGTGTTATTTAAAACACTGTCCACGATAAACCCAAAAATCAATATCAATTCAATTCCAATTAAATATTATTTAATTGGTACACTTCATTAAATCTAAATAAAAAGATTTAATCTTTTCTCAACTGGGCTTAAGAACAATGTTAATGAAGACACCATTCACGACAAACCCAAATCACATTTGATATTAAATACAAGGCTCTGAATAGAAAATATATCGGCTTATATTCAATATCAAATTCCACGACTAACAAATATCGTATTGGAAATAACGATATATATATCTATAATTTTCAAATTCCCATAACAATATCTGTATCATTCCGAAATCCAACATCGAAATAATCCAAAGACAATTTCGATTCAGATCCATTCCAATATAATTATTGGAAATTCTGGTTATTTTTAAAACCCTTTTCAAATTCAATTTATTTATTTTTAAAAATAAATAGAATTTTAATTCTAGTTCAATTCGATAAAAACCTATTTTTATCTTTTCAAATATGGAGTTTTTCATCCCAAATCTTCACAAATCATTTCTTATGATTTTACACAAATTATTACTATTTTTAATAATTTTATCAAGGCCTGTACAGTCGATTTCCATCAACGGCCATCGAACTGCACTTACAACAACCTTTTTCAAATTTGATTTGGACATAATCCCAAATCCAACTGTTAGATTTCTAATTTCTAATATTCTTTAGAAAGCTATTTTCGATACGAACCCAATGGTTCCGGTTTCAGGAGAATCCGACGGTCGGATCTCCCGCAATATCCATTCGAAGTCAATGATCGAAATTCGCGAACTGCCGCGGCGCGGCGCGTTCTATTCAGGCCATTATATTATATATATAATATATATAATATATATTTTGTCGATTTCTATTTAAAACGAATTATATGGATAGTTTTAAATTCGTTTCAAAAACAATTTCAACTTCCATTTCAATCCAAAGAAAAATTGAATTCTTCTTTATAAATTCGTTTTAAAATTCATTTCTATTCAATTCAAATTTCAATTAAATTTGAATTCATTTCAATTCGTTTTCAATTTGAATTCGTTTTCAATTCAACTCAATTTCAAAGTCGTTTTCTATTCGATTCAATTCAAATTGGTTATCTATTCGAAATCGTTTTCAATTCATTTCATTTTGAAATCGTTTTCAATTCATTTCATTTCGAAATCGTTTTCTATTCATTTCATTTCGAAATCGTTTTCAATTCATTTCATTTCGAATTCGTTTTCAATTTGAATTCGTTTTCAATTCATTTCATTTCGAATTCGTTTTCAATTTGAATTCGTTTTCTATTCAATTTGATTCAAATTTCATTTCAAAATATGCGTTTTCGAAATCACTTTTCAATATTCGTTTTAAAATGAATAAAATCGATATAGATATCGTTCACGTCAAAATGGCGTCAATCTAACCAACACGGCTTCATATATTTCTATTTTCAAATATTCTATTCAACAAATGAATATTTATTTTTGTCAACACACGACTAATCTCAACGAATGAGTACTGTCCACGTGTGACTATTTTTGTTAAATTATTTCGTTCAACACATGACTAATCTCAATGGATGAGTACAGTCAACACATGAACCTTTATTTTATATTGATAAAGATGTAAATTTTATTATTAAAATATTTCGTTCAACACATGACTAATCTCAACGGATGAGTACAGTCAACACATGAACCTTTATTTTATAATATTCTTTATTTTTCAAATTGGAATGAGGCCCAATCAATTACCATATAAAGTTAATTATATGGATTTTCATACAACACATTTATAATAGCATTGAAAAATAATCAACCATCAACCAAAGTGCACTACACTGTATAAGCATCAAATATAGATATCTAACTCTTATAACAGCCTGTCAATCAATCGATCGACATATTTAATCAATCAGGATGAGTGAACTTCAAATTTCATCCCAACACCCGTGTGGGGTTTCAAACAATCAAACACAGATTTTATTTGTGCAGTTGGGCGATGTGTGAAATTTATCGTCCCAATCAATGTCCTTCAAATAGGTGCACATAAACAAACCGTCCGGTTTGTAAATGAATATTTTATTTTATTCACTTCACGTTAAAAATTATATTTTTAACGATAAAACATTTTATTTTAACATATGAATTTCTATTCAGTTCATTCTTTAAATAAAATGATATTTTTATTTTTCTAACTTATTTTAGAAAATTTCGGCGGCATAACGGCGCGATACTAGAAACGGGACGAGGCCTAGCCTTATCCCCGGTCTAGTGAAGGCCCACGCCATTCACACATCAATCAATTTCACCAAACAACCAAATTTCAATCAAATATCTAACCAATTTATGCAACCAAACAAACAAGTCCATGGTCTGTGGACGATTGTGTCGGGTGCTGCTAAGCACCGTCTGCATCCTAGTATATATATATATATATAACTAGAAAAAGAAATTGAAAGGTGAGAAGTTCTCACAGATAGCTATCCTAGCTCCACGGCACTTCATTGATAGAAATCTTCATCGCTATCGCATCTTCGTCATCTTCGTTGCCCGTAGCCACTACATATATAAAAATCACACATTTTTATATTTGCTGATGTCTTTAAAATAAAAATCATATTTTTATAATCGCTTCCTACATTTAAAAATCGAATTTTTATTCCGTTATTCAATATATAAAAATCGAATTTTTACTACTATGTTATATAGATAAAAGTTATTTTTTTATCACGCTATTTTCCACCTAAAGATTTCGCCTTTTCTAAAATAAAGACTTCACCTTTTCTAAAATAAAGACTTCGCCTTTATAAACACATAGACTTCGCCTTTTCAAATTTAAAGATTTCATCTTTATAAAAATCTCCTTTTTATTTTTCTACACATATAAAGATGATATTTTTAATATGCCTATCATGTAAAAATTATATTTTTAATTCTCTACCTAACCAAAAATCCTATTTTTACGTCTTCTATATTGTAAAGATTATATTTTTAATACTTTAAAAATATAAAAATCATATTTTTATTACTTTAAAAATATAGAAATCATATTTTTACCTTCTATACTATATAAAAATTATATTTTTATTCATATGATAAAAATCATATTTTTACCTTGATGTTCAATATATAAAAATCACATTTTTAATTTCCTCTTTACATCACAATAAAATAAAGTTCAGATTTTTATTTGTAAAAAAAATCGTATTTTTACCCATCTAAAAATATAATCTTTCCTAAATAAAAATCGTATGTTTTCTAAACTAAAAACCGTATCTTTTCTACTTATTAAAAATCTAAACTTTAGCATTTTAAAAATCTAAACTTTACTGATTTAAGTAAACTAAATAAACTAAAAATCAAAATAAAGTAAAGTAGGTCAAAACTTACAGCGGGGGGGGGGAGGGGGGGGACTGTGTTTGCGGCAGCAGCAGGGTCGGGGGGGGGGGGGGGCTCGAGGTCGCAGGCGAAGGGAGGGAAGGGAAGGAGGAGGAGAAGGCGGCGTGTTGTGGGGGAAGAAGAAGAAGAAGCCGCGACAGCAGCAGGGGGGGTCGCGAGAAGGGGGGCCCACGCCTGAAGCGGTGCGGTGGGCGATGCGAGGTGGGGGGGGGGGGCGTTTGCCTGGCGGCGGCGGCTCATCGACGGTGGGGGGGGGGGGCTTAGCGTCGCCGCGCTGCGGCTTTCTCCATTCTTTTTTTTTTATCTGTGAATACGATTTCGAAATAAAAAGGGGGGCCAGAAGTATAAAGGAGGAAGGGGAGGAAATTATATATATTTTATATTTATTTATTTCATTATTTTATTCTTTCAAAAAGTAAATTTTATTTTCGAACTCGGATTCGAATCCACCGACTGCCGTCCCTAGCGTTTTACCCCCATTCCGAACACAATGGGATATGTATCGCTAGCCAATTCGATCGTTTCAATCAGCTTTCGTCAAATTTACATTTAAATCATTATATTGAATTTTAAACGCACATTTCAATTTATCGGGGCCACGTATGGACTCTAAAAATCCCAGAAAAATTATTTCTAGCTTTGTATTGATGATACGGTCCTAACAAAACTAGTTTCGTCGAATTCTGAGACCGTTAGAAAAATGGCCAATTTCCAATCGATTAAAATCAACTAAAACTGGTCAAACGCGTTTTCCTTTGCCACGCTCACATATTGATTCGAAAAATTATGAAATTTGAAACCTAGCAATAACTTTACATCACGGATCCAAAAAAAGTAGTTTCGTCGAAATCCGAGGTCGTTTGCAAAATGTCCATTTTTAAGGGCCTGAATTCCATAGCGACTATTCAGAATTTTCAACCGGACATATCTTTTGATTCCCGCTATGAAGTTTCGATTTGTCGGATTCGTTGGAAAGATATTCACGAATAGATCCTAACATTTTTGGTTTCACTAAAATCCGGATTGTTTTGCACCCGGTACATTCAATTGAAGTTTGAAATCGAATTATCGAACTACCGCGCCATTTTCAATTCTATTTATAATTATATATAATTATTTATATTCTAACGATGACGTATATAATATATACGATCGAATTCTATTCAAAATAAATTTCCCGTCGATATTATTTAAAATAATCTATTTTAAATATTCAAAATTCGCTAAAATTGCCAAAATAAAAATTTTAAACTGGCCCAGATTTTCCGAGTTGTTACAATCTCCCCCACTTAAAACTTTTCGTCCCCGAAAAGGAACAAAGTGGAAAGTAGTTTGATTAATCAATGCTACGTTCGATCCGGCTTCCCTTTTCCAACTTTTCAGTTTCTGAGAATTTTCAAATTTTCAAAAATTTGGCTAACACCCTAAATTTTCGAAAAATTTCGCCATAACCTCCCCTGCAATGGGAGCATCGGGAAATCTCAAATAGCTTCCCCGGTCCTTCAGATCTCAAAAAGAAAAAGAAAAAGCCAAGCGGCTAGACAATAGGCTCATAAAATCATCATCACCCAAACAAAACAGTAAATTATGTAGTAAACATGTACCTATTTGTCGGGCAAACAAATTTTATTCTCTGGCTCTAGCCTCCTTGCTATGACCTGTTCAATGTAAGTACATGTATATGCAAGCAAATGCGACTAATTTTCAATATCGTTCAATATTTGATATAATTAGGCTAAATGGTTCAAAATTATCAAACAATTAAACAAGCAACACAAACATCAATCAATTAGTGAATTAGAGTTTCAAATTCATAATTTTGATACATATACAAAAATCAAATTTTTGATGCCAAATCACAACAATGGGCCCTATCTAATTTTGGTTCTCACACCAGTCAATAGGAAATATATAGATATCACACCTTTGAAACACGAATACCAATTCTGATGATGTTCGAACTATCATCAGAATCATCTTCAGGCGACTAGAGTGTGATTCTATATCTATCCAGTATATTAAAACTTCAAATACACGTTTGCAAGGCGTATATGCAAAATCTTTATATACTGGACAGTCCTAATCAATATAAATAAATAATCAAATACGTTTAAAATGATTTAAATTTTCAAAACAAAATTGTTTTCATTTGAAAAATATACTCTTCACACTCGTTCTAGGATACTACTGATCCTATCATTAACGAGTCATTCTAATTGGATATTACTAATCCAATATCTGAGGAATTCTTTCGTATGGTTCTAATGTGCCATGTTCTCTGAGCTTTGTAAACCAAAGCTCTGATACCAACTGTAAACACCCGCAACTTCCCCGTAATGTAAAGAGTCGGATAGTTCGAGAACAAGCCACAACAGAACGCAAACAGAAGAACATTTCATTGTATATTACAACAATGCACCAGAATACAAGAATATACAGAAATATCAGAGATTTAAATTACATTTAAATACATAGCAGCTGAAAATAATACAATACACAACTAGAAGAGATACACGGATACAAAGCTTTCCGGATATCGTTCCAGCTGTAAACCAGGATCCTGTGAATATAAATCTGCAAAACCAAAACTACTAGCTGCCCGTGTCAAAATAGGGGCACCCAGAGTTTAGGTTAAAACAATAAACTCCAGGTCAGTCATGGGATTGGTGTGAGAACTAAAATAGTTATTAATCTTTATTTTTAAAGTTAGTTAAATCAAGGGACCACGCCGTATAACACGGAACGAGTTTCCTCCCAAGAATACTAGTGCATAAAACAAACAGCGCAATGCTAAATAAAGAAAAATGAAGCTGTTATAAGACCCAGGTCCTATCACACAATGCAACGCAAGCCGGGGGATAGGGTTTTCCCTTATAACAGCCAAAGAATGCTTGATACGTTTAAAACAAATCATTTGATACTATTATAAGTGCATAGTGTATAAAACAACTTCAAATCATAAGTATCAATCATAGGCGGCATGGGTACCATATATCATGTCGCCATACTAGGCTCTACAAATAAAACCGCAAATGTCACGTATTTGGAAATTGGATTTCCATCTATGAACCGAGGCAAAAGATAGTCCTCTACCGATTCGAGACGCTCTAGCTCGCCCCTCAGGAACAGCCGCAACTGCCCCCTGGATCCTCAGGGCCGGTCCACCGATGTGGATTATTATGCCTGAACACTACGTCTCCCCACCCTATGGGGTGTAAGTCTGGTCCGTCTGCCGACCAGAATGCATCGGTCGAAACCGATATAATCGAGGCGCCTCGCAACAGCAACAACCACATAAGTCAAATTCGTCAGGGCGTGTAAAACCACTGACGCCACTTCTAGCTAGAAAGAAACGCATGCCCTCCCTGACGTCCGTCTCCCGTTTTTGGTTCACACCCGGTGTGAAACTCGCGAAGTAAACGTTACACAAAGCTACGCCACAAAGGCCGTGCTTTGATCATCAGCACAAGACTTTGCTTTTCAACAGAAGCCTCGATCTATTGCCACTTAGGCATGCCACACAGGCAATTCACTCCATGCGTTTGATATCCATCAATATATAACCCCTGAGCTCGTACGTCTCAGCGAAGGGCGTTAAGCAAGAGAATAAATTCTCCGCCGCCAAACCGATATATATTTAATAGAGATCAATCACACAGACTAAAATCCAATGTCAGACACGCAGTCCATTTACAAGTCCGTTCTGGGTCTGAACGAAACCGGAGGCACCTAGTACCCCGCATATCCATCGATCTCCAAGTACGTCTGGACGATCACCAACTGTTTCCATCTTCTTGGGTGTATAGCCCAATCAAGATCATCAGTAATCACCCAAACGACGTGAAGACTTCTGGTCTTCGACCACCGTCTTCATCTTCGACTTATCGTCGTATCAGTTATTCAGAATGGGATAAACCCGGTCTTTCAAAATAACTCGCGTATATTTTAAATAAGTGTTACACAAACACAACATACGCCTCATTCCAATTCATCAGTCACTAACCGTAAATTAATCAAGAGAATAATTTCCCAAATATTAACCCCGAAGGCCGAAACCAACATCAGATCAATATCCAGAAAACCATTCTTCTTAGCTAACCGACAGTTAGTTTCTAAATTTCACATTCATAGGGAAAGGTTCCCATTAATTTTATCCAAGATAAATTTCTTGAATTTGTCCTTTAATATATTTTTGAATATCAATTCAAACTAGTCGGGATTAGCGAACCTTACCGAAGTAATCATTTGTTTTAATTTCCCAATCCCAACCTATTCATCCCCTGAAGTAAAACTGGTTATACTTCACATCTAACACCACGGTGTTATCGGTAAATTCAATTACCATTTCACGTTCAAATCTAATTAAAGATTTAATTATCGCCTGGAGTAAAACTGGTGATACTCCATTCTCGATTATTTCAATCTAATTAAAGATTCGTTAAAACTCCACTTAGTTTTAATCGCTAACTGGGTTAAAGAATCCATGTCATTTAAAAGCACGGTTCACGATAAACCCAAAGTCACATTCCATTAATTATCGGGTTAAAGAACGAGTGTTATTTAAAACACTGTCCACGATAAACCCAAAAATCAATATCAATTCAATTCCAATTAAATATTATTTAATTGGTACACTTCATTAAATCTAAATAAAAAGATTTAATCTTTTCTCAACTGGGCTTAAGAACAGTGTTAATGAAGACACCATTCACGACAAACCCAAATCACATTTGATATTAAATACAAGGCTCTGAATAGAAAATATATCGGCTTATATTCAATATCAAATTCCACGACTAACAAATATCGTATTGGAAATAACGATATATATATCTATATCTTTCAAATTCCCATAACAATATCTGTATCATTCCGAAATCCAACATCGAAATAATCCAAAGACAATTTTGATTCAGATCCATTCCAATATAATTATTGGAAATTCTGGTTATTTTTAAAACCCTTTTCGAATTCAATTTATTTATTTTTAAAAATAAATAGAATTTTAATTCTAGTTCAAAACTAGTTCAATTCGATAAAAACCTATTTTTATCTTTTCAAATATGGAGTTTTTCATCCCAAATCTTCACAAATCATTTCTTATGATTTTACACAAATTATTACTATTTTTAATAATTTTATCAAGGCCTGTACAGTCGATTTCCATCAACGGCCATCGAACTGCACTTACGGCGACCTTTTTCAAATTTGATTTGGACATAATCCCAAATCCAACCGTTAGATTTCTAATTTCTAATATTCTTTAGAAAGCTCTTTTCGATACGAACCCAACGGTTCCAGTTTCAGGAGAATCTAACGGTCGGATCTCCCGCAATATCCGTTTGATGTCAATGGTCGAAATTCGCGAACTGCCGCGGCGCGGCGCGTTCTATTCAGGCCATTATATTATATATATAATATATATAATATATACTTCGTCGATTTCTATTTAAAACGAATTATATGGATAGTTTTAAATTCGTTTCAAAAACAATTTCAACTTCCATTTCAATCCAAAGCAAAATTGAATTCTTCTTTATAAATTCGTTTTAAAATTCATTTCTATTCAATTCAAATTTCAATTAAATTTGAATTCATTTCAATTCGTTTTCAATTTGAATTTGTTTTCAATTCAATTCAATTTCAAAGTCGTTTTCTATTCGATTCAATTCAAATTGGTTTTCTATTCGAAATCATTTTCAATTCATTTCATTTCGAAATCGTTTTCAATTCATTTCATTTCGAAATCGTTTTCTATTCATTTCATTTCAAAATCGTTTTCAATTCATTTCATTTCGAATTCGTTTTCAATTTGAATTCGTTTTCAATTCATTTCATTTCGAATTCGTTTTCAATTTGAATTCGTTTTCTATTCAATTTGATTCAAATTTCATTTCAAAATATGCGTTTTCGAAATCACTTTTCAATATTCGTTTTAAAATGAATAAAATCGATATAGATATCGTTCACGTCAAAATGGCGTCAATCTAACCAACACGGCTTCATATATTTCTATTTTCAAATATTCTATTCAACAAATGAATATTTATTTTTGTCAACACACGACTAATCTCAACGAATGAGTACTGTCCACGTGTGACTATTTTTGTTAAATTATTTCGTTCAACACATGACTAATCTCAAAGGATGAGTACAGTCAACACATGAACCTTTATTTTATATTGATAAAGATTTAAATTTTATTATTAAAATATTTCGTTCAACACATGACTAATCTCAACGGATGAGTACAGTCAACACATGAACCTTTATTTTATAATATTCTTTATTTTTCAAATTGGAATGAGGCCCAATCAATTACCATATAAAGTTAAATATATGGATTTTCATACAACACATGTATAATAGCATTGAAAAATAATCAACCATCAACCAAAGTGCACTACACTGTATAAGCATCAAATATAGATATCTAACGCTTATAACAGCCTGTCAATCAATCGATCGACATATTTAATCAATCAGGATGAGTGAACTTCAAATTTCATCCCAACACCCGTGTGGGGTTTCAAACAATCAAACACAGATGTTATTTGTGCAGTTGGGCGATGTGTGAAATTTATCGTCCCAATTAATGTCCTTCAGATAGGTGCACATAAACAAACCGTCCGGTTTGTAAATGAATATTTTATTTTATTCACTTCACGTTAAAAATTATATTTTTAACGATAAAACATTTTATTTTAACATATGAATTTCTATTCAGTTCATTCTTTAAATAAAATGATATTTTTATTTTTCTAACTTATTTTAGAAAATTTCGGCGGCATAACGGCGCGATACTAGAAACGGGACGACGCCTAGCCTTATCCCTGGACTAGTGAAGGCCCACGCCATTCACACATTAATCAATTTCACCAAACAACCAAATTTCAATCAAATATCTAACCAATTTATGCAACCAAACAAACAAGTCAATGGTCTGTGGACGATTGTGTCGGGTGCTGCAAAGCACCGTCTGCATCCTAGTATATATATATATAACTAGAAAAAGAAATTGAAAGGTGAGAAGTTCTCACAGATAGCTATCCTAGCTCCACGGCACTTCATTGATAGAAATCTTCATCGCTATCGCATCTTCGTCATCTTCGTTGCCCGTAGCCACTACATATATAAAAATCACACATTTTTATATTTACTGATGTCTTTAAAATAAAAATCATATTTTTATAATCGCTTCCTACATTTAAAAATCGAATTTTTATTCCGTTATTCAATATATAAAAATCGAATTTTTACTACTATGTTATATAGATAAAAATTATTTTTTTATCACGCTATTTTCCACCTAAAGATTTCGCCTTTTCTAAAATAAAGACTTCGCCTTTTCTAAAATAAAGACTTCGCCTTTATAAACACATAGACTTCGCCTTTTCAAATTTAAAGATTTCATCTTTATAAAAATCTCATTTTTATTTTTCTACACATATAAAGATGATATTTTTAATATGCCTATCATGTAAAAATTATATTTTTAATTCTCTACCTAACCAAAAATCCTATTTTTACGTCTTCTATATAGTAAAGATTATATTTTTAATAATTTGAAAGTATAAAAATCATATTTTTATTACTTTAAAAATATAGAAATCATATTTTTACCATCTATACTATATAAAAATTATATTTTTATTCATATGATAAAAATCATATTTTTACCTTGATGTTCAATATATAAAAATCACATTTTTAATTTCCTCTTTACTTCACAATAAAATAAAGTTCAGATTTTTATTTGTAAAAAAAATCGTATTTTTACCCATCTAAAAATATAATCTTTCCTGAATAAAAATCATATGTTTTCTAAACTAAAAACCGTATCTTTTCTACTTATTAAAAATCTAAACTTTAGCATTTTAAAAATCTAAACTTTACTGATTTAAATAAACTAAAAATCAAAATAAAGTAAAGTAGGTCAAAACTTACAGCGGGGGGGAGGGGGGGGGAACTGTGTTTGCGGCAGCAGCAGGGTCGGGGGGGGGGGGGGGGGGCTCGAGGTCGCAGGCGAAGGGAGGGAAGGGAAGGAGGAGGAGAAGGCGACGTGGTGTGGGGGAAGAAGAAGAAGAAGCCGCGACAGCAGCAGGGGGGTCGCGAGAAGGGGGGGCCCACGCATGAAGCGGAGCGGTGGGGGGGGGGGGGGCGTTTGCCTGGCGGCGGCGGCTCATCGACGGTGTGGGGGGGGGCTTAGCGTCGCCGCGCTACGGCTTTCTCCATTCTTTTTTTTTTATCTGTGAATACGATTTCGAAATAAAAGGGGGGGGGCAGAAGTATAAAGGAGGAAGGGGAGGAAATTATATATATTTTATATTTATTTATTTCATTATTTTATTCTTTCAAAAAGTAACTATTATTTTCGAACTCAGATTCGAATCCAACGACTGCCGTCCCTAGCGTTTTACCCCCATTCCGAACACAATGGGATATGTATCGCTAGCCAATTCGATCGTTTCAATTAGCTTTCGTCAAATTTACATTTAAATCATTATATTGAATTTTAAACGCACATTTCAATTTACCGGGGCCACGTATGGACTCTAAAAATCCCAAAAAAATTATTTTTAGCTTCGTATTGACGATACGGTCCTAACAAAACTAGTTTCGTCGAATTCTGAGACCGTTAGAAAAATGGCCAATTTCCAGTCGATTAAAATCAACTAAAACTGGTCAAACGCGTTTTCCTTTGCCATGCTCACATATTGATTCGAAAAATTATGAAATTTGAAACCTAGCAATAACTTTACATCACGGATCCAACAAAAGTAGTTTCGTCGAAATCCGAGGTCGTTTGCAAAATGTCCATTTTTAAGGGCCTGAATTCCATAGCGACTATTCAGAATTTTCAACCGGACATATCTTTTGATTCCCGCTATGAAGTTTCGATTTGTCGGATTCGTTGGAAAGATATTCACGAATAGATCCTAACATTTTTGGTTTCACTAAAATCCGGATTGTTTTGCACCCGGTACATTCAATTGAAGTTTGAAATCGAATTATCGAACTACCGCACCATTTTCAATTCTATTTATAATTATATATAATTATTTATATTCTAACGACGACGTATATAATATATACGATCGAATTCTATTCAAAATAAATTTCCCGTCGATATTATTTAAAATAATCTATTTTAAATATTCAAAATTCGCTAAAATTGCCAAAATAAAAATTTTAAACTGGCCCAGATTTTCTGGGTTGTTACATATATACACATTCATTCTTTTTTATTTCTCCTTTTTGTAAGGAAACATATTGATCGGTATCGAACCCTTTTAATGGATCGGTACCAGTTCCTCACTTAACAAAATCCTAAGATTTGATAAGTAAGGGGTTGTAATATCCCTACATATATAAGTTTGTTCGACTTCATCTCTCCCTAATTTTATGATCTAATTCCTATCATTTCCATCCTCTTATGATTCCAACTTTGATCAAAGTACACCATCGTCAATCTACCGCAACCTCATACCATTGGTCTACTTCCTATCATACCCCCTTTCTTAATTCATTCAAGCCTCGTTCGTAAATGTTAGCTCACTTGATCTGAAATAGTTAATGAGATTAGTATAGTGGTAGAGATGGTGATAGTGTGGGTGACATCAATGAGTTTGTCGTGGTTGCAAGGTAATGCTCTGAATTTAGTGATGAAGTGGCATGATGGGTCACATGATGTTAAGAGGTGGAAAATGCAGAGGGAGAGAGATTAGTTTAATGAAGAGATAGAGAAGGAAAGAGAAGGGAGAAACTTGGCTGGTCAGATCGGATGATGGAGTGGTGTGGTCATGTTAACAAGAGGGAATCATGTCTACTGTACAAGTGAAATCAGTTCAGCATGGCAATGGGTTTGGTGAGAAACATTTTTGTTAGGGGTGATCCCTAACATAATGAATTCTCGCCTTCTTGTTGCCATATCGATTGCTTCGTCATCCCATACACGAACATAAGCCTTGGAATTTGAACTAGAAGAAAAATTCAGACATTTACATAGGATAAAGCATAAATTTAGACAGTGGACATAAGATTGATAAATTGAACTTGAATTCTAATTTCTGATCCCAAGTATACGAAAATCCATGGTTTGTAGGCTGAAAGATGGTGAGACGGTCAGTGATGATGGTTGCTCATGTTGTAAACTTAATCTCATCATCACTTACCATAGAATTTGAATAGATTACATATGCATGCACGACACCCCCATGTTTTACACTAGTTTACGTCAAGCATATGGGTTATAGTTTAATCTCTCTAAATACAATTATCTATGGGTATAGTAAATTATGGGTCTGAGAAGATCTGATCGACTTAAGTCCCAAGAATCCAAAAGGATTAATTAGAAGGAACTTCTCAACTTAGCCGGTCGTCAAGTGAATTAGGTTATAAGAAAATTTTCGTTGGATATATGAGCAGCAAATCCTGCTTCAACACATGTTAAGGAAGGTCAACAACAAGTAGAGAAGGACACATAAAGGGTCAAGGACATGGAGATTAATGAAGAAATAGTTCCGCCAACTCCAGATGGTTTGGAACGAGTGGCAATTTTATAAGACCAGATAGACTCATTTGCATTGAGAATTGATGAGCTAATTTTGACAAGAATATGCAATAAGCAGTTAATCCCCTTCGAAAATGTATGAGTGCCTAAATGAGAAGATAGAACGCATGGGGCTTCAAAGGGGTGCACGTCTTGTAAAAGGTACAGTGTATCATGGGATTCTTGTCCTTGTTTTATCTATTTATCAAGGAGATGTTGTATTTCATGAGATTGCCTCCGACACAACTTCATCCTAACAACTATACTTTCCTACTCTGCACATACATGCTATATCTCAAGAACTTGGGTCGGGAGCTAACAAGAGAGGACATTTTTAATATATATATATATATATATATATATATATATATATTCAACTTCAAGCATTAGAATATTGCCCTGTCACTTACTTGTCTGGAGATGTTGCCTAACTATCACATCAACCTCAGGGTATGGATAAGTTAAGAAATTTCAAGCACGATTTGTTCTTCATGTGTTCCCCACCTAGAATAGCGTGACATTAAATTAAAGGATGTAGGTATGGTTACCTCTTTTTTAAACGACTTCATGCTAATCAAGTCGTAAAATCTAAATCAACATGGAGTCTGAATTGTGCAGGCAATCCTCCGAGGCCAGTCAGTCAGGCTATATGGAGAGGGTGTTGACACTACAAGAAGTTGCTCTGATGCTTTGGAATGTCCAATTGCTGATTTCCAACCATTTCCTTCACATGGTTGATTTACTAAGAGATTTGATAGGTCATGATGGTGAGGAAGAAATGGTCGAGGAGAAGAATAAAGTAGGAGTTGAAGGAGGAGATGAAGGTGATATCCTCTCCGTCATGCCTCAGTTGAGGAGGGACCAGAAGAAGCTTGAGGGGATGTTGGAGGTGGAGATGTTGCTACTAAAGAAGAATCTGACCAAGAAAGTGAATGGTTGCACACTCCTTATCATTCTTTAATGGAAGAACTTGGAAAAGGAGAGATTAGTGAAAACTAAGGGGAAATTTAAAGGACTTGAATACGTCCCTCTGAATGATCCATATATCATTTTTGATATGTTAATATCAAGAGATTTCTTCCCAAGTTCGAAGGCACCTTCGGTACCGATGATTGGGAGCGTTTGACTTAATTACAAACTGGTCCGCCGGGGGACATTAGAATACACACACATTGCATGACACAACAATTATTTATGTAAGTAAGGAGCATAACGACGTTGTTCCTGAATATGACATGTTTCGGCATTCCTCAAGAATCAATAGGTTCAATGACCATTCCTATCAACAAAATGATCGTCATGATGATCATCGTCCACATTCAAGGTTGTTATCTCTGGAAAGGTGGCTAAACTGAGCCAGATCGACATGAATATTCTAGAATTATCAGATAATTTGCTCACCTCCGCTTCCTCCTTGAAATTTGTTCCATACCACCGCCCAAAGGTTTTGGTCACAGTCGTCTGAGTGTGAGTTTGGAAGTCACTAAAAGGTCATTATTCTTTAAAAGGAAGAAGGTCTTAGAAATCACTCTCGAGCATATCCTTACCCCCAAAGAAAAAGTTAGAGAGCTTAAGTCCAACTTCCAGAAACTCTACTTCGATCAAACTGTGTTTGTACCACCGATGCAACCAATTCCAAAGAGGTCGACAAAGATACCATATATAAGGTGGTCACCATGTGTATGCCAAAAAATTGTATGAAATTATTATAGGTTGGAAGTTGAGATTGAGGGTTTAAAGCTTAAAATTGGCATGGACTGGGCTAAGACGATGGCTATAGATGCGGAATTTGTCGAGTATGAACAATAATTGGACGAGGCCGGGTAGTCGATAGGCACAACGACGGAAGGGGCTTCAAATGCCCTATGTCGATTTCAGAAGGAATTAAATCGTTCCTCTCTTAGATGACTTCACTTAAGAATGACAAAATATTCTCCCACAACTGAGAATGAAAAATTAAAAATGAAGAAAGAACATGAAAATCTTAGGAAGAAGAGGGTGGCTAATAAAGCTGAGGCCTAGTTAGGCTTGAAAGCAAAGGAGGCTGCCAAATAAGTAGGAAAAACTAATCTTGATCAACCCCAAGAAGTTAGAAAGAAGTTTCAGGTGAAGATCAGCGAACACAAGGCAAATATCTACGATGTGGAAGGGAATAAGCAGAAGCTTGACTCGGCTATTATTGGATTTTATGCTTAATTTTCCGCCACCTTGATTTATCATGGCTAAATAAGTATGAAAAGATGCTCATCACATCTTAGGAGAGATTTAAGTCAATGAAGCCAATTACAGCAAAATAAATGAGATTAAGGAGGAGCTAGTGGCAATATTTGAAAAGTGACAAGTCGAGGATTATAGAAGAAGGTAAGGTATGTTAAGAGAAGAGAAGGAAGTAACAATAGTTTCATAGAGGGTGAGACAACTATCATTGAAATTGTTGTCGTTGCTTATGATGTTGGCTCAGCCAGCCAATAATTGAATCATATGTTCTCATCTCAAACTACTACTATCTCAATGATTGCTATAGGAGGTTCTTCTTCTCAACAGGAAAACACTGATCTAGATTACGAACCCGACTAGTCTCATCTCCAAGATTGTACTATCTTTTATCATTGAAGGCAGGACTCCAATTGAACGTGAAGAACATGATGTAAAAGGTATATCAATTCTTTCTTTGGTGTTTGAACGAATGATAAAGGCTAGCGAAGAAGCGGTAAGGCTTTCAATGGAGTCTCCAAAGAAAAAAAGATTAAATGTGTTTCATTTTCGTGCCATAGGTACTCAAATATCGACGATGCTAGCTACTTCTCTAACAATCCCTTCTCCGGTACCTTTAGTGCCCTCAACTTGTACTTTGATGGAAGACATCGCTTAGGACAATGCTTTTTACAAATTTTTAATAAATGATAAATTTAGGGATTTAGGAGATTTTATGGAGGAAGGCTAGGTTATGAGACTGGAGTAGCGAAAGAGTCTAGCAGGCCGACCTTAAAAGAAATGCTTGAGCAACAAAGACCTAGATCACTGCCAAGAAAGAGAAGGCTGGGAGGAGAAGAAAGCTGAGGATGCGGCGGAGAAAGCCAAACTTGACCCTCAACCTTTGGCTATGATTCCCTCGTCCAAAGGAAGGCAAGTGGAGAGGCATGGGACTATGATGAGTCTGACTTTGGGAATTGTTTTATAGTTGTATCGATCCCAAGGCCACTTCCCCTAAGGAAAAAAAAACTAACCACCTGGTAGCGGGAATGAGAAGAAAAGAAAGAGGGCATTTTCCAAAAGTAACTTGCCAAAGGAAAAGCTCAATGAAGGAAATGAGGCGACTGTAGGAAATAGTATTTGGATACAGATGTATTTTTGGTTTCGTTGGTGGAGTTTGTGCAAGTACAACCTCTTTTTGGGTTATTGACCCATGAAACTTGCAATTTTGTAAAACATCTATTGTGAATAAAAGTCATATTTTCTTTTGTTCTATGTGAATTTGTTTGAGTGTTCGAGGTTTTTAATGCTTTCTATTTGATGTACTCGCATCTGGTTACTTATTGCTATATTTAAACTCTTAATCGGTCGCTTGAGAGTTCGCTCATTGATTTGATAGACCGCTCTCCTTTTTTATCACAACTTCAAGTCTTATGAATCACTGTTAGGAAGTCCCACTCTCAAAGCCTACTTATGGTAATCACCTCAAGTCACATGGGACTTGGATTATTGTACTTTACTTACCTGTAGTTATTGGCTCCACTCTCTAGTCCTCTTTTTGGTTGTTGGTCCCAAGTCATGTGAAAAATGAAGTTGGGAGCTATAATCTCGCGACCTCCTTTTAGTCATTGGTCTCAATTTCATGTGGAACTCGGGGTGTGGAACTTCACTCTTGAGATCTCCGTTCGGTCGTTGATCCCAAGTCGTGTGAAGTCCGAGGTTGGGCATTACAGGTAGTCCTTTATACTTACCCATCATTGGTTCAGGCTCAAATTGTGGATGTCGTTTATTCGTCCTTTATAGTCTCCTATCATTTTGTTCTGGTTAGGGTTAGCCAAAGGAATGGTTGGTATCACATTTTTTATGGTAGGAAATCATTGCCTCTATGTCCTAAGAAAAAGGGTTAGTGTTTGGACACTTAAGTCATGAGCATTCGTATTGTTTGTACTTGGCCTCATCGTCGGTTTAAGGCTTGAGTTTGTTTGAGGGTGGTCGGTTGAACTATTGGTATCTGATGATGGACTGATAGAGTGAACCAATACCAAGCTCTGAGGCACTGTATTAATTGAGTGATGCAATCATGTATGAAAGTTAGTCGTATCACAGTTGAACGTACTACCTATAATAGAGAATCAATGGGAGCACGATTTGGTATTTAAATGTATGGATCACATTCATCTTTTGTGGCACTATGCCCGATGAATCGAAGGTTGAGTGGATGGATGGACTCCTTAGCGTGTCATAGCATAAGCAGGACATATCGCATCCATTCGGACTCTTGGCTGTCTTGATGGCTTGAAATCTAGTCCATGGATGGACTTCTAAGTACGTCGGAGCATAAGTAGATCGCATCACATCCATATGGACTCGTACGCTAATTAGTGGATTGAAAGTTAAGTCAATGAATTGACTCATAAGTACGCCAAAGCACAAGTAGTCCATGTCACATCCATATATACTTATATCTTTGCCTTAGTGTATAAGGAAGACTTGAACGTCGAACGACTTAATTAAACTCGTCGTAGTGGCACTTTGATGGTCCACTGGTGGATTACAATGGTTTCTGTTGGCACCTGACTATAATTGCCTGCATGTATCACACAAGATTTTGTTTAAGCCGGTGATGTCAGAAACATAAAAAGTATGTCAATGTATGAAGTCTAAGATTGAAGAGTTTATTGGAATTAAACAAACAACGAAGTCTATGCTGAATAGAAATATAAACAAATGATATAAAAGATGCAGTGTTGATTGCCTGAGCCACTTAATCCTATTTCATATTTATTAAGAGAAAATTTGATCCCTGGGGATCATATTTATGATCAAAATTCTCTCGAGCCTTCGCTCTTGGCGGGCCTTGGAAGTCATTTGAGCTTCGTTTGGCGAACCCTTTTATACTGCTCTTATTTACTTTTGCAGATACTATTTCAATAGTATCCCTCAAACGGAGATAATCATTTTTGTCGTATATTTCATGGAACTTGCCTATTTCTCGTATTATCTTCCTTTATATGTCGATTTTTTTTAATTGTATTTTTTACATTCGAGTGTGTTGCAGGTCTCGAGGTAGCTATTTTCGAGAGAGTTACTGAGTGAAGTGTAGTTTTCATATGATAGAAATTAACCTCGATCGCTTTTTGTAATTCTTCTTTCTGTAACGATTACCTATATTTTTGATTCCATGATTGGATTACTTTGGACATTAACATTGGATTTTTTGGAGCACTCTATTGTTTGCTTGATTGCAACATTACTTTGGATAGTGTCATGCTGTCATTTGAAAGGATACTCCTCATTTGCTCTATTCTTGCGGGTCTCTTCTGGATGCAGGCACTACTTTTCCTTTTCCTTAAAAACATTCTGAAATTTTCAAAGGATTGTATTTGAACCATTCCCCAAAATCAGTTTCACGGTGAATGCTGTAACACCCTGCACCCCTTATTATTCCCTAAAGGGCCATATTAAGGAATAAGTAGCATTCTAGGTATAAAGAAGCAAATCGCAGAGACTAAGATTCAAAAGACATAAAACAAAAACAACAGGAAATTTATTTAAAAGTAACGTATTATTCAAAAATTATACTTAATACAATATAAGTCTTAATACAAATCAAATGTCTTATATAATCCCAGTCTAAATCATAGTATAAAACAAAACATTTCCCCTCAAAAATACAATTCCAAACCATGACAAATAAGATGTCATAAATTTAAATCAAGTACATAAAATAGAAATTAAATAAGTTCTCTTAATTAGTTATTCCAAGCTGCTAGTATCAATCGGTCTATTGTAACGACCGCGAGATTTTCGAGCCCGAAAATCAACATCCAACACCATGTTGACTATTCAAGTATCGAAAACATCGGGTCATTAATAGAAAGAAATTAGAGGATGATTAAGATAAGATAGAACTAATAGAATAGAAGAATAAGAAGAACATCAGAGTCAGAGTAAACACGAATCTCACAGCGGAACGAATAAAATATATATAACATAAATTTGAAATACAAAACTGTATTGTATATACATACCATATGTAACACCCCACCTCCGTTAAAGTCACTCACAAAGGGAATTCCTTAACTTTGGTGGAGCGTTTTAGTAAACAGAACAGAAATTTACAAGACAGATAAACAATACTTGAGAAATTATAACTTTATTACAGCGGAAAACAGAAACCAGTATGGTTACATCTTTACTAAAAACTCAAGTACATAAATATCAGTCTTGTTCAGAAAATCATCAGAGTGCAAAACTTTAAAATCATAATCCCCACAGAAGCTGCCAAAAGGAGTCAAGCCATACTTTAAGCACTCTAAGTACTTCAAGCAGAAGAAACCCGGATCAAGCTAAAGTATTCCCTCCTTGGAAAACCTAGGGGGGGAAACGGAAGAAAAAGGGGCGAAAACAAGCAAGGTCAGACATAAAGTCTGGCAAGTCCAGTGACTTTCAGCATATGAAAAGATAATAATAATCATGGCATGCAAATATAACTTGATAACAGATAACAGTAACAGGAGCAGCAGATGTACTTAGGTTAAACAGAAGAAACATAATAATATTACTTTTCATTTCTCTGCACTAATACTAGTATAACAGGATTAGGTGTCACCCTAACGTCTAAACTGAAACAGAGACGGGAACAGAATAATTTCCATAGAAACAGAATGCTAATAATGGGCCTTTACCACCCGAATAGAAACAGACAGAAACAGAATGCTAATAATGGGCCTTTACCACCCGAACAGAAACATGCAGAAATAGAAACAGATTGATCCCTACGGAAACAGAATGTAGAATTAGGTGTACACTAGTAAATGGGCCTTTACCACCCGAACAGACGGTACCATGCAGACAGGTGTTGCCACCTAATAGAAACAGACGGTACCAACAGAAACAGACAGAACTAAGTGTACCCTAAAACCCTACCCCAAGCGATCGGCTCCCTAATAGATAAATACCCTGTGTCGGCTCCATAATAGGGTGTATCAATCCCGAAAGTGACAACCAATTGCCACAGACCTATTTACAGATGCCACGGCATCTTACATCCTCAGAGGCAGACCGTGATCCATGCACGCACATGACCCGGTTGGAATGCACCATCAACACCCCTCGCCATTATCAAAATGAACCACTTATAATTGTATCAGTAAGCGTGCCCGGACCCTCCCTACTGTTGGGTCAAAGTTTTGATTCCAGAAAGGGTTACTGACTAATATGGGTCCCAAACAACAGATGACACAAGTAATTTCCCACCTAACCCTGTGTCCCCAGACTAACAGATTTCAGATTAACTTGGTTACAAGTTCAGACATACAGAGTTCAGATCAACTAGTTCACAGATCAGACAAGTTTCAGACTAACGGATCAGATGTACGGATTTAACAGATTTACAGATTTGTCTAACTTTGTAATTGGGCGTACAGATTCACGAAACGGGTTTGTTTAATTCATTAGTCCAATTGGTTTAACCCTACCCACACAACATGTTTTAGACATCTTATTTATCCCAGATTTGCATTAATTAAATATCAATGCGCAGACCTCTCACATTAGGTCGGTAGCTTGTGGCTGTTGGATGTGCCGGGTGGTTCCGGGCAGACTTCTGCCACAAGCCAGACCTAACCTCGTGTCTAAGCATACTTTTAGTTATGCCTACGACCTCTCACATTAGACTGACAGTTTGCGGTAGCTGGTTAAGCCGGTTGGTTCCGGGAAGGCTTCTACCGCAAACAGAGTCTAACCTCGTGTCATAGCCAATTCACTCCAATACAGATTTTTCAGATCTCAGACTAATTCTTTTTATTAAACTTCTGTACAAGTTACAACATATTATTTGAGGTTTTACTAACAAGTTTTGCTCAATTTTAAGTCGAGCCTTACAGATTCACATACTTCAAATTTCAGCATTTCAGTTCCAACATATTACGTCATTCAACAGATTAAACAGATAACAGATCTTGCAGATTAGGCTATTTAGCAGATTTAGCAGATAAGGCATTTTAACATAATTAGCAGATTAGGCAATTCAATCTAATTAGCAGTTTAGGCAATATAACAGAACTGGCGGATTAGGCAATATAACAGATTTAGCAGATAACAGATTTAGAAGATTATATAGATCATACCTTACCTAATCGTAAATTTAGCCTAAACTCACTTGCCAAATCATGGTCATAATTCCTAATACCACATATGCTCCTAATTTTAGTTAAACATTACACAGTACAGAATATTTTCCATAAATCACGATAAACAATATGAATTATGCCAAATTATAGCCTATGATGCTAGATATCCAAAAACCCTTATTTAGGCGCATTCACATTAATAGTTATCCTGTTTTTGTATAGGTATCTGTGCCTAAGTCACATATTCCTTTTTTTTCAAGTCATGAATTTTTACATAAAAGAATATGTCCTAAAAATCTAGATTTTTAAACTATAACATGTTGTATGTCCTCAACATGCATTATCATTCATGCATAACATGTTGTAAATTATCTTTAAACTCTAACATCAGACCTTGATTTAAAACATGCATTATGCCTCCCAAGTTTCAAGTTGTCCTATATTTCCCCTTCTCCCAAATCACAGATTATCATACCTAGTATGAACAGATCTAGATCTAACATAAGTTTATTTCTCAAATTAACTACAGATTTAGATTACAACATGTACTATGCATCTAAATTAGTTTCATTTTTACGGTTAAATCTACGCCCCGAATCCCAAGTCATAAGTCCAATATATTTTATGCCTCAATCTCAAGTCATATGTTATTATATGCCTCAGATTTTATGTCATGTCCTCGAACCAGTCCTATCCAATTATGCATCATTCATTATTTGTCCCAAACATTTTAGCGTTTGTGCGTTAATCTCTTATGAGATTGGCTCAGGCTCGTGGTAGCCTGGCTATAGAACAGAAAGAAGAAAGAGATACAGAATAAGACAGATCTAAATAGAACAGAACAGACATAACCTTAAATTCAAATTTACAGTTCATGTCACAATCATAATTAACGTTTATAGCGGAAAATAACTGTACTTGCCTTTCGTGGTTTTAAGAAAGGATAATAAACTGTTGTTGATGCAGAAATGCTGAATTATTCCTGTTTAATTGTTGTCGTAGCTCTAAACTTGGATTTGAGATTTGATTTAGCTTTTAATTCTATTCAGGTTGGAAGAAGACTCATCGGTCCAAGTTTTGATTCCAGCAGGGTAGCGACACCATTTTTATTTTTAATTAGAACGGAGACAGAATATAAACAGAATGAAATTGTGTGGAAAGAATGAGGCTAGGGGTGAGTTTATATAGGATTGGGCAGACGAATCTAGACAGAAGCGAGACCGGATACATCAGAATGAACCAAGTTAAAAAACTGGGTTTCGGGAACTGGTCGACCCCCAGGTCGACACTGTGGTCGACCTGTTCTGGCCAGGTCGACCCCCAGATCGACACTGTGGTCGACCTGGTCTGGCCAGGTCGACACCCAGGTCGACACTATGATCGACCTGGCCCTGGGACGTCGACACTATTGTCGACCCCCAGGTCGACCTGGTCCATGGGCAGGAATTTTCCCGCCCAGCCTGTTCTGGGATTTCGGATTCGAATTTGAATTCGAATTTTCAAGCTGTTTTCGATTCTGAAATTCTCTGAAACTTCGGAGGGCCGTATCTCCCTCATACAGACTCCGTTTCTCGAAAAATCGGACTCATTTTCAAGCAGAATTTCGAGACGAACGCAATGGCGCAACACATTTCCATTGATTCTTATTTTAAAAATTAATTATTCTCTGATTTGTTACTTATACGTTCACAGAAAATACGGGGTGTTACATTCTCCCCTCCTTAAAGGATTTCGTCCCTGAAATCATCAAGTTAAGAAGAATGTGTCCTATCATCCAGTCATCCATCTACTCAACCATCATCCACAAGCATCCATTGTCCTTAGAAAACTTCTAATGTTGTATGAACATATGCAAAAGTGTGTGTATATGTTCCTTATCTAATGCAAAGATTAGGCGGTCCACTGATTCAGTTGACCTGCTTAATGCGAACTATGTCAATGTCATGAGTCCAACATGTATGCAATTTTCCTATTTGATACATATTATTATTATTTGAGTGACAACCATTCATTCATATGCAACATCCATGTGAGGAGTCAATCATTTTGCATCCACAGAAATTGAAAATGCTCACACATCCATATGCAGTATGAGAGTGTTTTCGAGCCGATCTAGTGCCTAGTGTGTGTATATGCATCCACGAGCAACCACTAGAAACCACTTGCATCCATTTGCAACCATCAAACATAACATGTCTCAAACACATGTTTACATCCATAGGATTCCTATCTATAGGTCGAAGACTCGTTTGATAGGATACAGTCGAGTGATGGGAGCGAGTGCAGATAAACAAAAACTTGGTTTCCATTAGACCTTGGTTGAGAGACAAATTCCCATAAGTATCAACCCCGAAGACAGAAATCAATATCAGATTGACTCCCAGAGGATTACCCTCCTTAGACAATGTAAAAACTGGAAATCTCAACCTTATCAGAAATATTCAGATATTTACAGATTACCGGTACAAATCAGATTACTAAATGATTCTTAGGAAACTAAGCGTGATAAAAACCCAGAATGTATGCGTCATAGTCAACTTAGCGTTCAACACAGATGCCCAACTTACCACGCTTAGATGATTCATAACCCTAATGGGTCTGAGTCTACAGTGGAATAAGAAACAATACTAGTATTCAAGTGCAGAGTACCGATTACAGAATCGAAATGCCAGAATCAGAAAAGAGTTTCAACTTGAAAATCAGATAAAGAAATTAAACCTACTACAAAAAGTTTTCCTATTTCTATCCTATCCACTAGCCTCGAGAGTGTTCACCTGCCTTCCAGAAGTTGGTCCTCCCCTCTGCCCTTGCCCTCGTTTCTTCGGACAGTCCCTAGTGAAGTGTCCCATCTCACCACAGTTGAAGCAAGTGCCCTTTCTTTTTCTGCAATCCTTGTTCAGATGAGTCGAGCTTCCACAAGTAAAGAACTTTTTCTCCTTCTTATCTTCAGACTTTTCACCCTTCTTTTGTGTTTCCTTTTTGGGCCATGCTTTCTTGTTCTGTGGTTCTTCCTTCTTTGCCTCTTTCTTGCCGTTGTCTTCCTCGTGCAGTAGTGCCATATCCACCAATCTCTCGTAAGTCGCTCCCATGGGTACATGGGTCATGGCTAGGCTGTGCAGTGGCTCATTCAATCCTTTAACAAAGCGGAGAGCCTTTTTATGCTGGGTGTTGACTAAATCTAGCCCGAACCTGGCCAGTTGGTTGAAGTGGTTGACGTATTCCTTGACCTTCATACTTCCTTTCTTAAGAGGTAAGAAATTTTCCAGTTGTAGACTTCGTTTAGCTTGCGAGAGGAATTTCGTCTCAAACCTTGTTCTGAAATCCATCCGTGTTTCAATCGGTCTCTCGGCGTTAGTGACTTCCCACCAATAGGAAGCTTCGTCCTTAAGCAACCACACCGCCAATTGTACCTTCTGCCTATCGTCCACCTCGAAAATAATGAACATATCCTCAGTTTCTTTGAGCCAGTTCCTCGCTTCTACGAATGATTCAGTTCCCTTGAAATCCTTTCCACCCATGGCCCTAAAATCTTTACAGATCTTTGAAAAAGCAATTGCACGAGGAGGGGGTGGAGGAGGAGGAATCGCTACAGCTGGAGGAGGAATATCTGCTGGGCCTGCATTGTTAGCCCTAGCCTCTAAGTAACTCCTAAACCAGCCAGGTATTGGCATGCCCTCTGGAAAGTTAAGATTCCCAGACATGCTGGAATGAAAGGAAAAGATTTAAAACGGAGAACGGAAAAGATAGATATATGGCATTTCTGGGGATTATGTTTTTCAAAATAACCTTTATTTTTGAAAATAATTTCTTTTAAAACCTTTTTGAAAATAGTTTTCAAAAACTTTTTATCTAATCTGGTAACCTTCGGCTCTGATACCAAGTGTAACACCCCCCCTCCGTTAAGGTCACTCACAAAGGGAAAGCCTTAACTTTGGTGGAGCATTTTAGTAAACAAAACAGAAATTTACAAGACAGATAAACAATACTTGAGAAATTATAACTTTATTACAGCGGAAAACAGAAACTAGTATGGTTACATCTTTACCAAAAACACAAGTACATAAATATCAGTCTTGTTCAGAAAATCATCAGAGTACAAAACTTTAAAATCATAATCCCCACAGAAGCTGCCATAAGGAGTCAAGCCATACTTTAAGAACTCTAAGTACTTCAAGTAGAAGAAACCTGGATCAAGCTAAAGTATTCCCTCATTGGAAAACCTGGGGGGGAAACGGAAGAAAAAGGGGCGAAAACAAGCAAGGTCAGACGTAAAGTCTGGCAAGTCCAGTGACTTTCAGCATATGAACAGATAATAATAATCATGGCATGCAAACAAAACTGGATGAGAGATAACAGTAACAGGAGCAGCAGATGTACTTAGGTTAAACAGAAGAAACAGAATAATATTACTTTTCATTTCTCTACACTAATACTAGTATAACAGGATTAGGTGTCACCCTAATGTCTAAACTGAAATAGAGACGGGAACAGAATAATTTCCACAGAAACAGAACGCTAATAATGGGCCTTTACCACCGGAACAGAAACAGACAGAAACAGAATGCTAATAATGGGCCTTTACCACCCGAACAGAAACAGACAGAAACCAAAATAGATTGATCCCTACGGAAACAGAATGTAGAATTAGGTGTACACTAGTAAATGAGCCTTTACCACCCGAACAGATGGTACCACGCAGACAGGTGTTGCCACCCAACAGAAACAGACAGTACCAACAGAAACAGACAGAACTAAGTGTACCCTAAAACCCTACCCCAAGCGATCGGCCCCCCAATACGTAAATACCCTGTGTCGGCTCCACAATAGGGTGTATCACTCCCAAAAGTGACAACCAATTGGCACAGACCTATTTATAGATGTCACAGCGTCTTACATCCTCAGAGGCAGACTGGGATCCATGCAAGCACATGACCCGGTTCGAACGCACCATCAACACCCCTCGCCATTATCGGAACGAACCACTTATAATTAGTTCAGTAAGCGTGCCCGGAGCCTACCTACTGTTGGGTTAAAGTTTTGATACTAGAAAGTGTTACTGACTAATATGGGTCCCAAACAACAGATGACACAAGTAATTTCCCACCTAAACCTATGTCCCCAGACAAACAGATTTCAGATTAACTTGGTTTCAAGTTCAGACATACAGAGTTCAGATCAACTAGTTCACAGATCAGACTAACGGATCAGATGTACGGATTTAACAGATTTACAGATTTGTCTAACTTTGTAATTGGGCCTACAGATTCACGAAACGGGTTTGTTTAATTCATTAGTCCAATTGGTTTAACCCTATCCACCCAACACGTTTTAGACATCTTATTTATCCCAGATTTGCATTAATTAAATATCAATGCACAAACCTCTCACATTAGGTTGGTAGCTTGTGGCCGCTGGATATGCCGGGTGGTTTCGGGCAGACTTCTGCCACAAGCCAGACCTAACCTCGTGTCTAAGTATATTTTTAGTTATGCCTACGACCTCTCACGTTAGACTGACAGTTTGCGGTCGCTAGTTAAGCCGGTTGGTTCCGGGCAGGCTTCTACCGCAAACAGAGTCTAACTTCGTGTCATAGACAATTCATTCCAATATAGATTTTTCAGATATCAGACTAATTATGTTTATTAAACTTCTGTACAAGTTACAGCAGATTATTCGATGTTCTACTAACAAGTTTTGCTCAATTTTAAGTCGAGCCTTACAGATTCACTTACTTCAAATTTCAGCATTTCAGTTCCAACATATTACGTCATTCAACAGATTAAACAGATAACAAATCTTGCAGATTAGGCTATTTAGCAGAATTAGCAGATAAGGCATTTTAACATAATTAGCAGATTAGGCAATTCAATTTAATTAGCAGTTTAGGCAATACAACAGAACTGGCGGATTAGGCAATATAACAGATTTAACAGATAACAGATTTAGCAGATTATATAGATCATACCTTGCCTAATCGTAAATTTAGCCTAAACTCACTTGCCAAATCATGGTCATAATTCCTAATACCATATATGCTCCTAATTTTAGTTAAACATTACATAGTACAGAATATTTTCCATAAATCACGATAAACAATATGAATTATGCCAAATTATAGCTTATGATGCCAGATATCCAAAAACCCTTATTTAGGCGCATTCACATTAATAGTTATCCTGTTTTTGTATAGGTCTCTACGCCTAAGTCACATATTCCTTTTTTTCAAGTCATGAATTTTTACATAAAAGAATATGTCCCAAAAATCTAGATTTTTAAACTATAACATGTGGTATGTCCTCAACATGCATTATCATTCATGCATAACATGTTGTAAATTGTCTTTAAACTCTAACATCAGACCTTGATTTAAAACATGCATTATGCCTCCCAAGTTTCAAGTTGTCCTATATTTCCCCTTCTCCCAAATCACAGATTATCATAACTAGTATGAACAGATCTAGATCTAACATATGTTTATTTCTCAAATTCGCTACAGATCTAGATTACAACATGTACTATGCATCTAAATTAGTTTCATTTTTACGGTTAAATCTACGCCCCGAATCCCAAGTCATAAGTCCAATATATTTTATGCCTCAATCTCAATTCATATGTTATTATATGCCTCAGATTTTATGTCATGTCCTCGAATCAGTCCTGTCCAATTATGCATCATTCATTATTTGTCCCAAACATTTTAGCGTTCGTGCGTTAATCTCTTATGATATTGGCTCAGGCTCGTGGTAGCCTGGCTATAGAACAGAAAGAAGAAAGAGATACAGAATAAGATAGATCTAAACAGAACAGAACAGACATAACCTCAAATTCAGATTTACAGTTCATATCACAATCATAATTAACGTTTATAGCGGAAAATAACTGTACTTGCCTTTCGTGGTTTTAAGAAAGGATAATAAACTGTTGTTGATGCAGAAATGATGAATTATTCCCCTTTAATTGTTGTCGTAGCTCTAAACTTGGATTTGAGATTTGATTTAGCTTTTAATTCTATTCAGGTTGGAAGAAGATTCATCAGTCCAAGTTTTGATTCCAGCAGGGTAGCGATGCCATTTTTATTTTTAATTAGAACAGAGACAGAATATAAACAGAATGAAATTGTGTGGAGAGAATGAGGCTAGGGGTGAGTTTATATAGGATTGGGCGGACGAATCTAGATAGAAGTGAGACCGGATACATCAGAATGAACCAGGTAAAAAAACTGGGTTTCGGGAGCAAGTCGACCCCCAGGTCGACACTGTGGTCGACCTAGTCTGGCCAGGTCGACACCCAGGTCGACACTATGGTCAACTTGGCCTTGGGAGGTCGACACTATTGTTGATCCCCAGGTCGACCTGGTCCATTGGCAGTAATTTTCCCGCCCAGCCTGTTCTAGGATTTCGAATTTGAATTCGAATTTTCAAGCTGTTTTCGATTCTGAAATTCTCCGAAACTTCGGAGGGCCATATCTCCCTCATACGGACTCCGTTTCTCGAAACTCGGACTCATTTTCAAGCAGAATTTCGAGACAAACGCAATGGCGCAACCCGTTTCCCTCGATTCTTATTTTAAAAATTAATCATTCTCTGATTTGTTACTTATACGTTCACAGAAAATACGGGGTGTTATACCATATCAGAGTATAACACTTAAACATCACAGTGGAAATAATCTCTAAATAACTAGTGGTGAAACCTCCTGCTTCAAGCTCCTCCAAGTGTATCTGTAAATGTCTGAAACACTTGACTGCCCGTACAAATTTGGGCACCCAAGAGTTTAAGGAAAACAAACAAAATAAACTCTGGGTCAGTCATGGGACTGGTGTGAGTAAACTCCAAACATATTGTTTAACTTTGAAAATCCTTTTGAAAGAAAGGGTAATAGTAAGACCAACCCACACATAACATGGATAGTTTTTACCTTACTATAACCAAAACATTTTTTGATATCAAAATCCAGTGATATTATAATACTGTCTAATCAAATAAATAACCAAATAGTAGAACGCTTGCATCTCGCGCTCTACATACATAGTATAAAATCAAAAACCGCAGGGCGCCTATTGGGGATTGGATTCCAACTATGACAAGGTATGGAACCACCTCCCGATGGGACCACCTCCTGATCAGTGTACTCTAGAGGGGATACACTGGGGTTCAACAAGAACATCTTGCAACTCGGCCCACACATGACCGACCACTCATTTAGCTTGTGTGTATCAAATATATTGTCACCCATGGTTGTCGGCCGTCCAACCGTAATCCGTAAGATACAGAATCGACAGAAGAATGAATATTGAATTTTCTCTAGATTGATGACAAATATACCTTGCTTAGGAATGACCCACCTAGCCATGCTGTCTGCCCGATTTTTGTCATTTCCCGGTTGTTAGGAATACTCTGTCAGACATCCGTCCATACAAGTTGTCCTTGGACCGGACAAACAGAAAGCAATATTCTGGAACAGAACGACCCTTGCATTTCACTTTGTCTTCAATTATCTTCAGCGTAATCTAATTCGCAGCACTTATGCCTAAACGAAGTGGTTTTCGAATAATAAATCCATCCGGTCTCTCCGTATTGATACCGATGGTCAAAACACTTCGATAGTCGGTTATTTAACTATTGAAGTAAAACAAAAATTCATTCAAATGTACAACTAAACATCACACAACCACGGGCACTTTTATTTAACATTCAGTTTTTTATTATTCAAATTCCCATATCTTACCAGATATTTCTCAAACCCTGTTTTAGCCTTTTCACACTACTTGGAAAACATTCCCATTTATTATAAACTCATATTCTCCCATGTTCCAAAAAATATACGTTATTAACATTTGAAACATTTCCATTCTTTTTACATTCTTTATTTTCTATGCTAAGAGAATATACCTTATCTACATTGGAAAAATATTTCCACTTTCATTATAAATATTTTGATCTGCCAACCATTAACTTTTAAATCATTATTCACTTTAAAATGTGAATATCATCCCTATTATAGAAATTTGAACACCTTTATCAGATAACTCCTTGTTCACGTAATAATTACCTTTATCTTGTTTATCGAAATCTCTTTTATAATTTTATATTCCCATTCCACTTTATAAACTCTGTTTCTAAGTCAACTTCTTGCTAAATCAATATCAAGTTTATAACTAAATATTGATTACATATCCTATTAAAATTTATTGGTTTAACCTAAATATTAGCTATCCTATCAGATTATAATTCCTAAAAATATTTTACTTTAATACATTCAACATCTCGAATTATAGTTTCAATCCCTAATAGTGTTATTTGGTTCTAATCATATTCCAACATCGAAATGATGTCATCGTTTTCTTAAACGATTCTCCAATTTCTCTTTCTAAACTCATTCTTATATTTCTTTGGACAACATCGTTATTTATTTCTTTAGAATAAGTGAATTTCAAACAAAACTGTTTACATTCCTTAGAGATAGTGTTGTATATAAATATCATGCTTAAGTTTGTTTAACAATGTTACTTTATCGTTATAGTTCAAAAACTTGCAATACGCCACCATATTCCCTTTCTAACTAATCTTGACATCTCTTTCCATTACAAACTGATACCATTCCTCGATAATAGTGAAGTCGTTGAAGTTGGGGTATTTCAATTACCTCTCAGACCTTGATCAATAACATTCTTATCTTAGAATAGATATAAGTTCGCAACTCTAACCCCTTATACTTTATAATCCATCAAATCATATTTCTTGCTTTATTTTAAATATGGTTTTATGACGCCATATCCTTAATTCGAAAACTCAGTTGTTTACAACTATTTATTTAAATATTAACTCTTTGATGCGTCTTCGTTATACAATTATATTTATAACTTCTTTTACCAAAATCCATTTACGTTCTGTCTCTTGAAATTTTACTTTTATTTGCGTCATTTTACTTAATGCAAGTAACACCACATTACCAATTCGATAACAACTTAAATGAGGTCCATTTAAGAAACAATTATTTAATTAAAAATAATTAAATAATATTTTACTTCATCATTGCTGAAGTAAACAGTTTACTTCATCATTAATCTAAAATAGATTGGTTGCTTACTTTATATAAACAGTAACTAATTATATTTGTTCAATAATTATTCAATACCTCATTAATTAAAAGGGTAATTAATAAGGAATCTTATTAATTTTTGATCAGTTAACCTTTAAGTTATTTTCATTAAATTAATTGAAGACCAATTAATCTAATAAATCATTTTCCAAATAAACCGTTGATTTAATCAACTTCATTCCATTAGTAAATTCGTTAACTGATTTTAATTACTTCTTACAATTAGATTAATATAATTAATATAATAATATTTCTTAACGATTTGCCTTAATTAATTTTCCAAATTATTTGCTTATGGGATAATTACAGCTTCATATCTTATTTAAATATCAAATAATCGTTATAAGCGAACTATAAAATAGTAGTTTAGAATAGAACTTCTATTATATAATTTTTATAACTAACTTCGTTGATTAGCCTGACGGCCAATCAATATCTTAACCAAACAATGGATTTATGGTCAGTTGCTGCCACTTTCTTAATCGATACCGTCTATTGATTTAATCAATATCCATACCGGCTTTAAATGTCATTTGGGTTCAAACAGTGCATATATAAAAATATAAAACAAACAGTATAACGACCCGAACTTCCCCGTGAAGGAAAGCCCAGATTGAGTTGAGAACATGACAAATCAGAACACAGACAGAAGAACATTTCATTGCTTATTACAACAATTTACATCAGAGTACAAGAATGTAACAGAGTATGGATAAATAATACACATTTAATATACATCAAATATTTAAATTACATTTAAATACATAGCAGCGGAAAAAATAACACAAAACACAACTGAAAGAGATAAACGGATACAGAACTTTCCGAATATCATTCCAGCTGTAAACCAGGATCCTGTGAATATAAATCTGCAAAACCAAAACTACTAGTTGCCCGTGTGGAAAATAGGGGCACCCAGAGTTTAGGTTAAAATAATAAACTCCAGGTCATCCATGTGACTGGTGTGAGAACTAGAATAGTTATTTAAAACTTTACTTTAAAATCAGATATATCAAGGGACCACGCCATATAACATGGAACGGGTTTCCTCCTAAGAACACCAGTGCATATAACAAAACTGCGCAATGCTTTTTGGAAAAATGAAGCTATTATAAGACTCAGGTCCCATCACACAATTTAACGCAAGCCAGAGGATAGAGTTTTACCGTAATGTCCCATATTTTTCTGGCCATTTTATTGAAACATTTTAATTATTTAAAATATTGATTTGAATTTAAATGGTCGAATTTAACGATTTATTTGGAATATATTATTTAAATAAATAATAAAATAATATTTTAATTTCTAGAATATTTGGGAAAATATAGAATTTGCCATATATTGTAATCGGGCAGTTTGAATTGGTCAAATATTGGTTATATTAAATATACAATGACGATTTCGTTAATTTAACGACGGTCGAGCGATATGGTTTATAATTTAATTAAATAACGAGCTGCAGCGGCGCGGTAGTTCGCGATTTGGCGTTTTGAACTTCAATTGGTTATACTGGGTTCAAAATAAGTCGGATTTCCTCGAAACAAGAAATGTCAGGACCGGTTTGACGAAATCTTTCCAATGGCAGAGAAAAATCCAGTTTTAATCGCGTAGATTTTATTTTATGTCCAAATCAAATTTTGAAAAAAACGCTATGGAATTTCCTTTATATATATAGCGCTGCATTTATATAAAATGAGGGTTTTTAAATATTTTATATATCGATTTGGCTTCAAACTCAACCCGTGATATTTTATTGTGTTAGTATACGATATTCTGGTCGTGTATGGCCGATTTCAATATATTAATATTATTATATTGAGGTATTTTAAAATTGGTTTATTTTATGAATTGGCCAGTTATAAAAGGGCCTTTATTCAAACGACCTCAGTTTTTGACGAAACAAATTTTTTTGGGACCGTAACTGTAAATTATTGCTAGATTTTCAAACTGCATGTCAATCAGTGTTAATTTGTGAGCGTGGAAAAATTAAATACAAAATAAATCGATCGTTTGGACGTGAATGAGGGCCATTCGAGCAAACGAACTCGAAATTTGACGAAACAAGTTTCATTAGGACCGTATCATCAAATTATACTATGTCGTCCATTCGCGTCTCGAAAGGGGTTTGTATGTGAGCGCAGCAGCGAATAAACAATATTGAAAATAGTGATAAGCACGAAATAAAAATCTTCGGTCGTTGTCAGACATCACGTCAAGTTAAAATAATAACTACCCCGCTTATATAAACCCCCCCCAACTCTGATTTTCCCCAGCCAAGTTCATTCTCCTCATCGATTTTGCAAAAAAGTCCCTGTTTACATTTTAATTTATTTCTTTAAATTCGTGATGAATTTGAGGGGGGTTCCAAAGGGAAAGTGGTAGATTGAGACGATATCTACCTATTGGAGAAAGTTGGGGTGGAATGGTGGTCGGAGGTGGCCGGAATTGGTGTTAAATCGTGGAAAATCGTTTTCGTTTTTGGCCAAAATTAAGGAGATTGGATCGATTTGGGGTGACGGGACCTTGGGGGAAATGTAGAGGGAAGACAAGGCTTCGATTTGGCGGTGGTCTCGGGGTCTGAAACCTTGTATGGTTGTCGTGGGGTTGGGATGAACGGAGGTGAACATTTTGGGTGTTTAAATTAAAGTAGAGGATGGTTTGGGCTAATTTCCGGCGGCTGTGGTGGTCATCAGTGGGGGTGCCTGAAGAGAAGTGGTGCTGGAAGGCGAGGAGGTCAATTGGGTGGAGGTCCGGTCACCTACGGTGAACTGAGGCGACAGCAATTCCTGTTTCATCGAAGGACTGTTCAGTTCGATTTCGAGCATGGTGAAGCGGAGTTGGGTGGCGGCGCTCCGGTCGTGGGGGGTTCTCGGCACGGCGGTTGCATTGGAGGGGTTGAGGTGGGCCCAGGTCATCAGGCATGGTGGCGGTGATCGTGTAAAGGGCCGGGGCTTTTAACAAGGCCGATGGTTGAAGGAGTAATCGGGTTTGAGGAAATCATTTAGGAAGAAACGCGTTTTTTTTCTTTGGCTTAGGATTACGTGGCGACCATTATTAAAGAGAGGTAATTAAGGTAAATTTTTAATTAATTTATTTAATTAGTTGATAATAACCGTATAATTTTTCAAACTTAAAATAGTGATAACTTCTACATATGATAACGGAATTTGACGAAACTGGATCTGTTGGGATCGCAGGGACGAGACTTATCCGATGGCACTGACTAGGAGTTGATCTGATGCAGTTGAAATTCAGCAAATTTTGAATGCTTGACTCAAATTAGATTCAACAAACACGTCAACCGCCAACCGAATTTATCTGGTGAGTTAATTCTCACACCTTCTGGAGTCCTGTGATGTGGTAAATCCATAGAAAAATATAATCTACAATTTATAGTATAAATTGGTTGATTGGATGCGATGGATGCAAATTGGTTGTTATAGTTTGATTGGTTGTAGTTATTTATATTCTATCACTTATTTAATTTGTATATTTTTATCAACTAATATTTATGATGCAGAGAAGGACAGGTTGGAGGGATCCGACCGGATTCCTCAAATAAACTGTATTTTTGTTTGTTGTGCATATATATGAATTGTTCACCCTGACTGACACCAAAACCTGTCTGTATGATTGATGGTTGAATAAATATTCACCTATGTTGTGTTTAAAATCAACCGACAGTGTTGATTGGGTAATTGGCAGTGAATGGCCTAAAATGTGTTGTTTCTGACGTCAGTTGATCATTCGGTGAATTGACACAGTTGAAATTATAAATTCTTTTATAACTGAATTAAAGATCTTCAATTATTTTGTATAAATATTTAGATTTTAAAATTTACAAATATATGTTTTAAATCAAGTTTATATAAGAAATTATATAGGTGGTTTATATAGGATTTAAGTGCTAGAGAGGCAAAGAAATCACCTGTGGGGTGGTAAAGTAGAATAACGGTATCTTTATATGATTAAATAGTAATTTTAAATCAATTAAGTTATTTGATTAAATTAAGAAGGGGAAATGACAAACGAAATCAGTTAGTAGTTAAATGATATGTACGGTTGGTAAAATTCACCATTTTCATGCAAAATGGACAAAGAAATAGATATTGATTTAAATATTTGTTAAGGTTTAGCGAATAGTGTTAAATATTAGTTAATCTTCGATTAACTATAGTATAAAGAAATTATTGAATTGGTTATTGTCAATAACCTTAATTATTCTTGAATAAGCTTGTAGAAAATGATAATAATCCTATTTTTGATTAAGGTCAAAGTTAACTATATTTTAATATAGTTAGTGTTAAAGCTAATTATTCTTTTATTTAAAAATGATTTAAAATAATGATTTCAATTTGAAGCCAAGTAAGAAATAATTAGGTGGTGATAAGTTCATTTAAGATATTTTAAAGGGATTTATGACCCAATGTTCAACAAACATGGTAAATGGATTTGATAAGTGAGTGTAAAGACTTAAATAAGATTTTTACTTAATGTTTCAAATTAAGTGAGACGAATTCGAATTGGAATGATACTTTAAAGAAATTAAGTGATGATATATTCGAACAAAGGTTTTAAAAGTAAGGAATGGTTTATAAAACCAGATTTAAAAATCAAAGTCGTAAACAAGATTTTAGTATCGGTGTTTAAGTGACAAACTATTATTATTCTGAGTTAAGAACGTCGTCGATCAAGGTCTGAGAGGTAACTAAAATACCCCAACTTGGTTGATTTCACTATTATCGAGGAATGGTATTAGTTTGGAATGAGGGAAGGTGCTGAAATTGGTTTTACCCCATACGAGGAATATCAAACTCTAATGCAAGGTTTTGGGAAATAAATAATATTGAAATATTAGTTTCAAAAGAAATAAGAATATTGATTTCAAATTATATTGAATATTTGTTATTCAATTAGTGTTGATCGAATATAGTATTTGAAATAGAGTTAGTCAAACATAGTTATTCAGGAAGAGTTGTCATTGCGTACGACCGCTAGCGTTATTCACAGGGCTACGGATAGCCTACCGCGGTCGGAAGTTTCCTGAGGGAATCAGGCGTAACCATTGTGATCGTTGCGATATAGAGTCAAGCAAATGGAGTAAGTCGAATATTAGTTAGTCGATAGGAGTAATCAAGTCAAGTTAGTCCAGTTGAGTTAAATAAGTCGAGTTAGTCAAGGTAGAGTTAATCGATCAAAGTAAACCAGTTAGAGTTAATCAGAGGAAATTTGGTTTATATCATTAGTATATTAAATAAGAATTCAATTATCGTATTTTAAAATATTAAAAGGGTTAGAAGTCTTAATTAAGCAGAATTGAATTAGTTTGTTTTAAATTTTAAAAGGGCCAAGTAGTGCTGAATATTGAACCAGTAAACTCATTAGGGTGTCATGTTTGAAACACTATATATTTTGATAGTTAAATCACCGACTATCAAATCTGTCCAATACGATTGTTTGTACGGAAAGACCGGGATCGAATTTATATTCGAAAACCATTCCGATCAAAAAATACGTGAAGAGATCAGAAGATGATCGAGATGGAGCATTGAAGACCGTAGAATTTCATAAACGGAAGGACCACTAATATTCTCTGCCTTGCAAGCAGAGATAAGCTGTGATTCTGTCGTGGTTGGAATCTACGTGTAATGACCCGTATTTTTTCTTGATTTAATAATTTATTTATTTAATTATTATAATACATTTATTTGAAAATTTAAATGGTATGAATTTAAATAATCAAGATTTATATAATTAATACTAATAATGGAATTATAATATTTATTTCTGGAATGGTCGAAAATAGTTGGTTAATGCGTATAGGACAATACTATATCAAATTAGAATTTCATCGCTTAGTGAAATGAGTTCGTGTTGTATAGTCAACGAGGATGTCGAGTTTTTACCGATGAAGCCTGAGCATACTAGAGAAGTCAGTTCTCAAGTAATGTTACACATTTGAATCTGATACATGGATATCAACCGTTGTTTTCAAACAAGATTTATTGCGTCATGAAGGGTTAGTTTGATCTATAGCACTAAAATATCATTCTATCTAAATAGTCTCTTTTATAAGATTCTTCTAACACTTGGAAAAAATAAAATAAATAAGAAAAGGAATACATGGCACTACTTAAGGAAGGGACGCAACTTCAGGTACGTAAATAAATGATGATAGAGTAAAAAAAACACATGGGACAGTGCATGTTTTAGGGGGGTGACGCATTATTTGTTGAAGTTTTGCATTAGCACCTCATCACGTTAGGAGTAGAATAGGCTGTGTTAGGGGAACTCATGGTGTCAGAAGGTAACATGAATTTGCTAAAGGAAATAATAGCTAGTATATATTTACCTGCCTCCGTTAAACTAAGTGATTATCCTTATTTTCGTGGACAAGAAGAAAACAGCAACACCCATTACCCTCTATAAAAAGGCATCAAACATAACCTAATTCTAAAGAAAATTCTGCGCCTCCAACAAAAACAAAACAATGGACGACCACCATCTCACCGATCTCTTCCTCTTTTATCTCATAATCTACTGATCAAAAGAGAAACTTCCAACAGCAAATAGTTTCAGCTCAGTGAGAGCAGCAATCCGACCGGCTGTGATTTAATTTGGGTAACTCTGGTGATCGGTTTTGTAGCTGAACGCCAGGGCAGATCGGGACCATTTGACTATAGTTTTGGGGTCTTGGGGGTCGCAACGTTTGGGTTGAAGGAGGATTATGGTGAGGCGCATAGCCTGAATGCCTTGGATCTGACTTCGGTCGCCGGAGTTAGGCGCTGCTCTGATGTTCTTAAATTGAAGCAGAGATGGTTTTTGGAAGCAGTATACATGAAGAAAGGGGATCAGATTTGGGAAGATGTTTAAACTCTAAAGTATGGAGCAGTTTGAAGCACTGTTGTCGATCGCAGGTGACGTTCTGGTTGGTAGGGAGTGGCCGCGGTGAGTGATTACTAAGGACGTGGGTTTTGGAAGCTTGGACAGAAGCATAAGGGATATATTTGAACGTGTTTAGGGAATTGGAGAGGAGCAAAAACGGAAATACAGACGTCGACCGCCATCCTTGAACCAAAGTAAATTGCTAATGTTAACAGAACATTTAGTTATATAATTAGTAATTATAAATGTGTTAGAGAGTTAAACTGAAACAGTTTGTGCATTTTGATGCGTGGACTTCGTGATGAAATAACCTAGAGATTAGGCAACCTGGAAGTATACGAAATTAGTCAAGCCCTGTTTTTTTTACAGTGGGTTAAATTTAGCTATTCTAAGTGATTAAGGAGTTTATTAATTATTTTTAAAGTAGAGAGAAACCTTAAACGTTAAAACCATATTAGTTAAGGCTGGTTAATGCATAACTAAGACAAATTGAAAAAATGGCATCAAGATTTGTCTTTGGTCAGATGTTTAGCCATATTCAAAACCGATGTTTTAACAACCTAACGATTTTAATTATAAGTTAGTAATTTAATATATGATTAAATGATAAGAGTGGTTTAATTTAAGAGTTAACAGTAAATTAAAATCGTATAACTTCAAATAAAGATAACTCATACATATATGAGCAGAATCGGACAAACCAAGATATGTTGGAATCGTATCGTCAAGATCTACTTTATGGAACTGATAGGAAGCGAATCGAAGCTCGTTACAATTTATAGCGAAATAAATTGTCCGTCTGAATCAAGCGATGGTTATCATTATTAACGATGATCGTCCAATGTGAGTAAAACTCACTAACTCTACTCAGTTTATATTTTTATAAACTGTACTTTATTTTTGATAAATAATGATTGATTGATGTGTATTGATTGTTTGGACTGTTAAATAGATTTGATTGAAAACGTAGATATAGTTAGATATAAAAATCGACAATCAAATATTGATTCAGTTCATCAGTATAATTCATGTTGAAATGAAATTGATACTATTTATATTGTGTAACATTTGTGGATGCAGGGAAACAGGTTGGACAGATCTGACTGGATTCCTCAACATTTATTTTACTATTTTCATGGAGTGTGATATATGATGTGATATATAATATGTTATTGATTGTATATGTTTGGATGATATCGATCACTATGATTGGGTATTTTAAATACCATAAGAAATACTGGAATATAGAAAGAGGGATTTTCAAAGAGTTATTGAAAAATGAATTATTTGTAAAATCGAAGGATTTATAAAAGAATATTTATTCATAAAATAAATAGAATAAAGGAATATTTATTTGAAAATAAATAGAATCGATTTAAAAATGTTAAAGAGGATAGGGTATGGTTTTTGAGTAATTGGAACTTGTTATACGTTGGTTGAGTTGAGTAAATTTCGAAGTGTTAATCTGATGTTGGTTTCAGCCTTCGGGATTAACACTGAGAAATTTATTCACTTACCAATTTATAATAAGGATCTAATGAATGGAAGTGAAGTAACGAAGGAATATTTATTTAGAAAACAGAATAGAATTAAAAAGGAAATATTTATAACAAGATAGGATGTAAAAAAAGGAAATCTTTATAAATGGAGAAATGTTATTAAAAGGAGTTAATCAAATAGAGTTAATCGAATAGAGTTAAAGAAATAGAGTTAAGAAAAATTAGAAATTGACTAAAGATTAGTAAGTTAAATGGTCTCCTGAGTATCGATCTGATGTTGGTTTCGGCCTTTGGGATTTATACTTAGGGAATCGTTCTCATACAAGTTTACAGTTAGGGACTGATATTTGTGGAAGGATAGTGATACGTGCACAAGCTGTGGAAATGTTTTCCAATGTTAATAACGTATATTTTCTAATTTTAGAAAATAAGGAAATATGAATGTATATATATATGGTTGATGATTGATCGATCGAATTTCTATCTAGGAATAAGATCGTTGTTTGTACACCGACATGTTTTCATTTGATGGTTAAATCATAGACTATCAAGTTTTGACCATATTTACGTTGTTAATATGGAGAGATCGGTTGGATTCTTATCCAAAGAACCACTCTGTATTAGCATAAGCGTTGCGAATATGCCGAAGAAAATTGAAGACGGAGTAAAGTGCAAGGGCTGTTGTATAAGTCCTACGTAGAGATTGCCTAGGATGGATGTACTGAATAGTGCCTTCAGTTTCGTTCAATCCCAGAACGAACGTAAATGGACGAATGTCTGACAAAGTATTTCCAATGATCGAATGGGTTGGTCTGTATAAATATATATGGTTGCAACGAATTTATTCCCTTAGCATAACATACAGAATATTTGTGTAAACCAATTAGTGATTAACGGATCTGATAATGTGGCATTCAAAGTGATTGTGTTATCAATGAATGAAAAGTAGTCGTAACCTCTGGCCTCAACATCCGGTAAATGACAAAAATCAGGCAGGCAGCATGGCTAAGTCGGTCGCTCCGAAGTAGGGTGTAGAATCACCTATCTAGAGAATATTCGTTTGCTTCTTTAATCTATCAATGTTGTCCTATATATATATATACATATATATATATATATATATATACGGGAAACTGTTGCTGATCCTAACCGTTGGTGATATACATTCGATACACTCAAGCGAAATGAGTGGTCGGTCATGTGTTGCTGAGTTGCAAGATGTTCTTGTTGAACTCCAGTGTATCGTTCCTAGAGTACACTGATCGGAAGGTGGTTCCATACCTTGTCATTGTTGGAAATTCATTACCCAATACGTGCTTGCGGTTTTGATTTGTATACTATATATGTAGAACATGAGGTGAAAGCGTTTCTGCTAGATGATTATTATATTGTGGTTGATAGACATTATTATAATATCAAAAGGTTTTTGATATAAAGATATTTTGGATTCTCATAAGGGAAAAACCCGTTCCGTTATACGGCGTGGTCTTATGAGATATCGTTTAATGACTCAAACTGTTTTAAACTGTTTTACTCACACTAGTACCATGACTGACCAGGAGTTTATTTTGTTTGTTTTCCCTAAACTCTTGGGTGCCTAAATTTGTACGGGCACTCAAGTAGTCGGGATTTCACAGATGCACTTGGAGAGCTTGGAGCAGGAGGCTTCAGGATTATATAGCTATTGTTTATTTCCGCTGTTGTTGTAAGTGTTGTACTCTGCAATGTTATTGTATGCATATACTGTATGTATTTCAAAAGTTGTGTTATATTTTATTCGTTTCGATATGAGATTCGTGTTTACTCTGATGATGATGTCCTTCTTCTTCTATTCTATAAGTTTCTATCTTGTCTATTCTCACCCTCTAACTTCTTTCATTAACCATTCGGTTATTTTCGATAATTGGATGTTCGATATGTGTTGTATATCGGATAACCAAGATCGTCGAATACCCGGGTCGTTACACTACGGGTTGCAAGGACTTCTCCCTACTGATCCATGGGGTGATTCCTATATGAGATGCAGTAGGAGAGTACCTTCGGTTCATCCTGTTCCTGGATGACTTGTATGGATGGATGTCTGACAGAGTATTTCCAAAGGAATTACATGAGTTGATTTCTTCAAACGTACCATATTTGATGGCGGAGAAATGGTTATTCTCTGGCCAAATAAACTAGAGTATTTTGTGGACGTCAATCAGTGTGATCTGGCGGATCTGACGATGTGGCATTCAAAGTTAATGATGACTAGATGTTCTAGAGATGAATTATAGCCCCAAGCCTATTCAACCGGGAAATGACAAAAATCGGGAAGGCAGCATGGTTATGTGGGTCACTCCCATTAGGGTGTATGATCACCTATCTAGAGAAATTCCAATTGCTTCTTTAATCTATATTCAATGCTGTCCCGTTTCGGGAGGTGGTTGCTGATCCCAACCGTCGGTGATATACATTCGATACACTCAAGAGAAATGAGTGGTCGGTCTTGTGAGGGCCGGGTTGCAAGACGTTCTTGCTGAACCCAGTGTATTCGCCTCTAGAGATACACTATCGGCAGGTGGTCCCATACCTTGTCAAGTTCGAATCCAACATCCAATAAGCGCCCGCGGTTTTGATTGTATACTATATATGAGGAGCGTGAGATGCAAGCGTTCATCTAGATTGTTATTTACTTGTATTTAGACACTATGACAATATCAGAACCAAGTATGATTTCAAAAACATTTTGGGTTATAGTAAGGTAAAAACCATCCATGTTTATGTGTCGATTGGTCTTACTATTATCCTTTGATTTCAGAAAGGATTTTCCAAAGTTAAACAAGTTGTGTGTTCTGTGAATTTATCACTGATAGTATTCCAGACTGACCCAGTGTATTTTGCTTTGCTTCAAATGTGCTCGGGTAAGACCGAGTGTATTTCCAGGTTAGGTTCGCTTGGAGTTACAGGAGCAAGAAGCAGGCGGCCTCACTTCTAGTTATACACAGATATTTTTCCGCTATAACTGATATATGTTGTACTCTAATGATTGGTATGTATATATAGTTATTTTGTATAAAGAGATTTGATATTATATTTTATTCGTTCCACAGTGAGTTTGTAATGTATTGTTCTTCTTCTCTCTTCTATTCTAGTACTTCTTTCTTTCTATTCTCACCTCTAATTTCTTTCTATTGACAATCCAGTGTTTCCGATGCTTGAATAGTCGACATGGTGATTTTATGTCGATTTTCGAGGTCGAAAATTCTTGGGTAATTACAGTGGTATCAGAGTTGTTTGTAGAGTGATAACCTTGGCTCTGTGGCGTGACTCGATAGAGATGGGGTTAGTAACACCCTAGATTGAGTTCATGTATATATATATGAGAGCACGTATTTGTGATTTTATATTAAAATTATTTTTGAAATTATTTTTGCTTGGTTTATTTATAAAATAATAAAGGTAATGATTTTCACAAATCATTGTATTATGGGCAAATTATTTGGATTTTTTATTGTTGATTGTGTGATATTTTTGGATGGTGTGCTCGATCTCATGGATAAGTCTGAACATGAATCGATTTGTTTAAAACCAATATTCGAATAAATCAATCCAGATAATTGAATCTGAATGGATAATTAAAGAAATAAATGGATGAATAAGAAGTGATTATAAATAGTTATAAATTCCGTGTGAATTAAATTGTGTGTGAATTGGTTGTAATGTATGATATGGGTATTTTGAACATAAGTAACATTTGTTTGATGACTGATGGATTCATTTGAATTGAGAAATAGGTGTAGAAGTGCCAATTCAGTTTAAAAATTCATCCAAGAAAAAGAAATTCTGGAGTTAACTGAATCCAGTTGAATAGAGCTGCATAATAACCAAGCAAGCTCAAGTATGATATATCGTTTATCGCGTAATAACGCTCGCAAAAAGGTACGCCTACGAAAGTATGAAATTTTGGTTTTATTTGGGTTTTGAGTTTGGATTTTGTTTTTTCCGTCCATAAGAGTCGAGGTATACATATTTCTTGAACTTGCGATTTTGTAGATGTCCTCCGTACAGGGGAGACTCTGCTGAAATTTTTCCAAAACTTATGGTGTTAGAAATTTTTTGAAGATTTTTGGAAAATTTTATTTGAGATAAATTGGTTTTAAAAACCAATTGGGTCAGTTTGAAAAAAAATTCGAGTTTTAAAATTAATTCTTCTTGGAAAAGATAAAAGGGATTTAACGTTCTTTCTGCCTTAGCAATTTCGAGGAAGAAATTATTTTAAGGGGGATGGAATGTAATATCCCGTGTTTTTCTGGTCGTTTTATTGAAATATATTAATTATTTAAAATATTGGTTTGAATTTAAATGATCGAATTTAACGATTTATTTGGAATATATTATTTAAATAAATAATAAAATAATATTTTAATTTCCAAAATATTTGGGAAAATATAGAATTTGCCATATATTGTAATCGAGCATTTCAATTGGTCAAATATTGGTTATATTAAATTTACAACGACGATTTCGTTTATTTAACGACGGTCGAGCGATATGGTTTATAATTTAATTAAATAACGAGCTGCAGCGGCACAGCAGTTCCCGATTTGGCATTTTGAACTTCCATTGGTCATAACGGGTTCAAAATAAGTCGGATTTCCTCGAAACAAGAAATGTCGGGACCGGTTTGACGACATCTTTCCAATGGCAGATAAAAATCTAGTTTTCATCGCGTAGATTTTATTTTATGTCCAAATCAAATTTTGAAAAAATCGCTATGGAATTTCCTTTATATATATAGCACTGTGTTTATATAAAATGAGGGTTTTTAAATATTTTATATATAGATTTGGCTTAAAACCCGACTCGTGATATTTTATTGTGGTAGTATACGATATTCTGGTCGTGTATGGCTGATTTCAATATTTTAATATTATTATATTGAGGTATTTTAAAATTGGTTTATTTTATTTGAATTGGCCAGTTATAAAAGGGCCTTTATTCAAACGACCTCAGTTTTTGACGAAACAAATTTTGTTGGGACCTTAACAGTAAGTTATTGCTAGATTTTCAAACTGCACGTCAATCAGTGTTAATTTGTGAGCGTGGCAAAATTAAATACAAAATAAATCGATTGTTTGGACGTGAACGAGGGCCATTCGAGCAAACAAACTCGGAATTCGACGAAACAAGTTTCATTAGGATCGTATCGTCAAATTATACTATGTCGTCCATTCGCGTCTCGAACGGGGTTTGTATGTGAGCGCAGCAGCGAATAAAAAGTATTGAAAATAGGGATAAGCATGGAATAAAAATCGTCGGTCGTTGTCAGACATCAGGTCAAGTTAAAATAATAAGTATCCCGCTTATATAAACTCCTTCAACTCTGATTTTCCCCAGCCAAGTTCATTCTCCTCATCAATTTTGCAAAAAAGTCCCCGTTTACATTTTAATTTGTTCCTTTAAATCCGTGATGAATTCGAGGGGGTTCCAAAGGGAAAGTGGTAGATCAGGACGATATCTACCTACTGGAGAAAGTTGGGGTGGAATGGTGGTCGGAAGTGGCCGAAATCAGTGTTAAACCATGGAAAATCGTTTTCGTTTTTGGCCAAAATTAAGGAGATTGGATCGATTTGGGGTGACGGGACCTTGGGGGAAATGTAGAGGGAAGACAAGGCTTCGATTTGGCGGTGGTCTCGGGGTCTGAAACATTGTGTGGTGGTCGTGGGGTTGGGATGAACGGATGTGAACATTTTGGGTGTTTAAATTAAAGTAGCAGATGGGTTTGGCTAATTTCCGGCGGCCGTGGGGGTCATCAGTGGGGGTGCTTGAAGAGAAGTGGTGTTGGAAGGCGAGGAGGTCAATTGGGTGGAGGTCCGGACACCTACGGTGACCTGAGGCGATGGCAATTCTTGTTTCAATGAAGGACTGTTCAGTTCGATTTCTGGCATGGTGAAGTGGAATTGGGCGGCGGCGCTCCGGTCGTGGGGGGTTCTCGGCACGGCGGTTGCATTGGAGGGGTCAAAGTGGGCCTAGGTCGTCAGGCGTGGTGGCGGTGATTGTGTAAAGGGGCGGAGCTTTTAACGAGGTCGATGGTTGAAGGAGGAATCGGGTTTGAGCAAATCATTTTAGCAGAAACGCATTTTTTTTCTTTGGCTTAGGATGGCATGGCGACCGTCATTAAAGAGAGGTAATTAAGGTAAAATTTTAATTAATTTATTTAATTAGTTGCTAATAATCGTATAATTTTTCAAACTTAAAACAGTGATATCTTTTACATATGATAACGGAATCCGACGAAACTGGATCCGTTGGGATCGCAGGGACGAGACCTATCCGATGACACTGACTAGGAGTCGATCTGACGTAGTTAAAATTTCAGCAAATTTTAAACACTCTACTCAAATTTGATTCAACAAACACGTCAACCGCCAACCGAATTTATCCGGTGAGTTAATTCTCACACCTTCTGGAGTCCTGTGATGTGGTAAATCCATAGAAAAATATAATCTACAATTTATAGTATAAATTGGTTGATTGGATGCGATGGATGCAAATTGGTTGTTATAGTTTGATTGGTTGTAGTTATTTATATTCTATCACTTATTTAATTTGTATATTTTTATCAACTAATATTTATGATGCAGAGAAGGACAGGTTGGAGGGATCCGACCGGATTCCTCAAATATACTGTATTTTTGTTTGTTGTGCATATATATGAATTGTTCACCCCGACTGACACCAAAACCTGTCTGTATGATTGATGGTTGAATAAATATTCACCTGTGTTGTGTTTAAAATCAACCGACAGTGTTGATTGGGTAAGTAGCAGTGAATGGCCTAAAATGTGTTGTTTCTGACGTCAGTTGATCATTCGGTGAATTAACGCAGTTGAAATTATAAATTCTTTTATAACAAAATTAAAGTTATTCAATTATTTTGTGTAAATATTTAGATTTTGAAATTTAAAAATATATGTTTCAAATCAAGTTTATATAAGAAATTATATAAGAAATCACCTATGGGGTGGTAAAGTAGAATAACGGTATCTTTATACGATTAAATAGTAATTTTAAATCAATTAAGTTATTTGATTAAATTAAGAAGGGGAAATGACAAACGAAATCAGTTAATAGTTAACTGATATGTATGGTGGGCAAAATCCACCGTTTTCGAGCAAAATGGACAAAGGAATAAATATTGATTTAAATATTCATTAAGGTTTAGCGAATAATGTTAAATATTAGTTAATCATCGATTAACTATAATATAAAGAAATTATTGAATTGGTTATTGTTAATAACCTTAATTATTCTTGAATAAGCTTATTGAAAATGATAATAATCCTATTTTTGATTAAGGTCAAAGTTATCTATATTTTAATATAGTTAGTGTTAAAGCTAATTATTCTTTTATTTAAAAATGATTTAAAGTAATGATTTCAATTTGAAGCCAAGTAAGAAATAATCAGGTGGTGATAAGTTCAATTAAGAGATTTCAAAATGATTTATGACCCAGTGTTCAACAAACATGGTAAATGAAATTGGTAATTGAGTTTAAAGACTTAAATAAGATTTTTACTTAGTGTTTCAAATTAAGTAAGGCGAATTCGAATTGGAATGATACTTTAAAGAAATTAAGTGATGAGATATTCGAACAAAGGTTTTAAAAGTAAGGAATGGTTTATAAAACCAGATTTAAAAATCAAAGTGGTAAATGAGATTTTAGGATCGGTGCTTAAGTGACAAACTATTATTATTCTGAGTTAAGAACGTCATCGATCAAGGTCTGAGAGGTAACTAAAATACCCCAACTTGGTTGATTTCACCATAATCAAGGAATGGTATTAGTTTGGAACGAGGGAAGGTGTTGAAATTGGTTTTACCCTATACGAGGAATATCAAACTCTAATGCAAGGTTTTGCGAAATAAATAATATTGAAATATTAGTTTCAAAAGAAATAAGAATATTGATTTCAAATTATATTGAATATTTGTTATTCAATTAGTGTTGATCGAATATAGTATTTGAAATAGAGTTAGTCAAACATAGTTATTCAGGAAGAGTTGCCATTGCGTACGACTGCTAGCGTAATTCGCAGGGCTACAGATAGCCTACGGCGGTCGGATGTTTCCGGAGGGAACCAGGCGTAACCATTATGATCGCTGCGATCTAGAGTCAAGCGAATGGAGTAAGTCGATATTAGTTAGTCGATAGGAGTAATCAAGTCAAGCTAATCCAGTTGAGTTAAATAAGTCGAGTTAGTCAAGTTAGAGTTAATTGATCAAAGTAAATCAGTCAGAGTTAATCAGAGGAAATTTTGTTTATATCATTAGTATATTAAATAAGAATTCAATTATCGTATTTTAAAATATTAAAACGGTTAGAAGTCTTAATTAAGCAGAATTGAATTAGTTTGTTTTAAATTTTAAAAGGGCCAAGTAATGCTGAATATTGAACCAGTAAACTCATTGGGGTGTCATGTTTGAAACACTATATATTTTGATAGTTAAATCACCGACTATCAAATCTGTCCAATACGATTGTTGGTACGAAAAGACCGAGATCGAATTTATATTCGAAAACCATTCCGACCAACAAATACGTGAAGAGATCAAAAGATGATCGAGATGGAGCATTAAAGTCCACAGAATTTCATAAACGGAAGGACCACTAATATTCTCTGCCTTGCAAGCAAAGATAAACTGTGACTCTATCATGGTTGGAATCTACGGGTTGCAAGGACTTCTCCCTACTGATCCATGGGGTGATTCCTATATGAGATGCAATAGGAGAGTACCTTCGGTTCATCCTGTTCTTGGATGACTTGTATGGACGGATGTCTGACAGAGTATCTCCACAAGAATTACATGAGTTTATTTCTCCAAACGTACCATAGTTGATGGCAGAGAAATGGTTATTCTCTAGCCAAATAAACCAGAGTATTCTTGTGGACGTCAATCAGTGTGATCTGGCGGATCTGACGATGTGGCATTCAAAGTGAATGATGACCAGATGTTCTAGAGATGAATTCTAGCCTCAAGCCTCATCAACCGGGAAATGACAAAAATCGGGCAGGCAGCATGGCTATGTGGGTTTCTCCCATTAGGGTATATGATCACCTATCTGGAGAAATTCCAATTGCTTCTTTAATCTATATTCGATGTTGTCCCATATCGGGAGGCGGTTGCTGATCCCAACCGTCGGTGATATACATTCGATACACTCAAGGGAAACGAGTGGTCGGTCATGTGAGGGCCGAGTTGCAAGACATTCTTGTTGAACCCAGTGTATTCGCCTCTAGAGATACACTATCGGCAGGTGGTCTCATACCTTGTCAAGTTGGAATCCAACATCCAATAAGCGCCCGCGGTTTTGATTGTATACTATATATGGGGAGCGTGAGATGCAAGCGTTCCTCTAGATTGTTATTTACTTGTATTTAGACACTATGATAATATCAGAACAAAGTATGATTTCAAAAATGATTTGGGTTATAGTAAGGTAAAAACCATCCATGTTTATGTGTGGACTGGTCTTACTATTATCCTTTGATTTCAGAAAGGATTTTCCAAAGTTAAACAAGTTGTGTGTTCTGTGAATTTATCACTGATAGTATTCCAGACTGACCCGGTGTATTTTGCTTTGCTTCAAATGTGCTCGGGTCACACCGAGTGTATTTCCAGGATAGGTTCGCATGGAGTTTCAGGAGCTAGAAGTAGGCGGCCTCACCGCTAGTTATACACATATATTTTTCCGCTATGACTGATATATGTTGTACTCTGATGATTGGTATGTATATTATATTTTATTCGTTCCGTTGTGAGTTTGTGATGTGGTGTTCTTTTTCTCTCTTCTATTCTAATGCTTCTTTCTTTCTATTCTCACCCTCTAATTTCGTTCTATTGACAATCCAGTGTTTTCAATGCTTGAATAGTCGACATGGTGATTTTATGTCGATTTTTGAGGTCGAAAATTCTTGGGTCGTTACATTTACCTTATAATAGCCAAACATGTTTGGTACATTAAAAAAATTTATTTTGATACTATTATAGTGTGAAGTGTATGAAAACAACTTCAAATATAAATGTATCAATCATAGACGGCACAGCATCCCATGCTACTATGTCGCCAATACTAGGATCTACAATCAAAACCGAAATGTCACGTATTGAAAGTTGGATTTCCATCTGTGATCTGAGGAAAGGGATCGTCCTTACCGCTTCGAGATGCTCTAGCCCGTGTCTCAGGACCCAGACTTAGGTGGGCCCTGGGATCGTCAGGGCCGGTCCACTTAATGTGGATTAAAATGCCTGAACACTACATTTCCCCACTCTATGGGGCATCAATCGGGTCTGTATAAAGACCATACCATCCATTGGCTCCGCAGTGCCGATACATTCGAGGCGCCTCGCTGTCCATCATCCACATAAGTAAAACATCTAGGTGTGCAAAACACAGACACCACTCCTAGCTAGAAGGAAACACATGTCCTCCCTGAGGTCTCTCCCGTTTTTGGTTCACACCGAGGTGCGAGGCTTGCGAATTAATGCTACACAAAGCTATGATATATTAAAGCCGTGCTTTGATCATCAACCACAAGACTCTGCTTTTCAACAGAAGCTTTGATCATCCACATCTCAGCATGCGACATAGGCAATTCATGCCATGCAACAGACGTCTATCAATCACACAGAATGAAATCTGATGTCAGACACACAATGTAACACCCCACCTCCGCTAAGGTCACTTACAAAGGGAATGCACTAGTTTTGGAGGAGTGTTATCGCGGTAAACAAACACAAAAATATTACAAGATAGAACATGTAACAACCCGTATTTTCAATAACCTGTTATAACATAAATGGAGGCAGAATTAAACTGTAAAATCTGAATCAAGGGAAATGGGCTATGCCATTGCGTTCGTCTCGGAAAAAATACGCGAAATAGAGTCCGAGTTTTCGAAAATCGGAGTCCGTATGACCAAGATATGGCCTCGCGAAGTTTCACGAAAAATTCCCAAATTAAAGTATACTTAATTAAGTGAAATGGGTTGCGCGGAGATATATATATATATATATATATTGATATATATATATATAATTGAAAATTAAATAAATAAATATGCAAAAATGTTCAAAACAACGAATTGGGAGAGGGGAATAACCGAACCGGCCGATTTTTGAGGTCGACCCGAGCTCGCTAGGTCGACTAGGGGTTAATCCAGGGTGTTTGGCTGTCAACCCGTGGGTCGATTCGCTCAAACGCAGATTTTGCATTTGGATGGTTCTCATGGTTCATCTTTAATCTAAAGGCCCTAGATGGTTCCTACACTTGACTTCTTCCCCAAGACATGCTTTGATGGCTTGGATTGAATCTAGGTTTAATCCTATGGCCTAAAACACTTGCCTAATCTATAAATAAGACCCTAACCTATCCTAAATCTTCATTATTCATTCATGCAACTAAACTATGGCAAAATTTTACCTCTCATGGCCTCCACTCTCTTCATAAAATTTCTAAATGGTTTCTATGAGAGATTTTCCATGCATACAAGTGTTTTCAAGCTTGTATGAGTGTCATTAGCTTGCATTCAAGTCAAGTTTCTATCTTTGCATCATAAAGCAAGGGTTTTGATCATTTTGGCTCAAGGGTTTTTATGTTAGAGCTTGCATTTTGGGTCTATTTGATTGCATAAGGGCTTTGTCATATCTTTTGTGCCTTCATAGCAATGTAAGCCCTTTCCCTACTCTTAGATATTAACTATGAAGTTAAATGTTCATGTTGCAAGTTTGGGTTTGATCATTGAGTATGATACATGCTATCATGTCATGCAAGTTTATGAAGTCATTATCTTGATCTTGTGAGCTAAAAGCTACAACCTTTATGTTGAAATGTTGCATTAGGCAACATGAGAACCCTCATAACCTTTATGTCAACTTGCATACGAAGTCATAACCCTTATATGATGATATATGCGAGTTACTAGTCATCATTCCATATCTTTTGTCACCATGATTCGCTTATGTGCCAAGTTTGGGTTTATGCATGTTTTGAGGCTTAAGAATGTAACATGCAAGTTAATGAACACATTTGTGCCTCATTTGCCACCATGATTAACTTGTGGCTTAATATCCATTTTTGTCATGCCTTTGCCAAGTCTCTTCTTTTAATCCATTACGTTGTCGCGAACGTATATGCGAGTTTAAAAGCGTTGAGTTATGTTATGGGTAATTTCTAATGACATGAAAATACAACTTGAAAACATGACTTGAAATATAACATGGAAGTTGACATGTAAGTATGCATAAAAACATAAGCTTGGGAATTTACCTATTAAGTTAGGTCTACCCTTTGGGAATTTACCTATTAAGTTAGGTCTACCCAAATGCTTGAAAACTTGTAACATGTTTTGGGAAACATGATGGACATGACACTTAGATAATATAAGTGTGGCCAACTCGAGGTTGGGTTGAGTTTGCAATGTAAAACTACCCGGAACCGACCGGCCTAACTAGTAGTTGGAAACAATAGGACCCAATGTGAGAAGTTGGTCATGTTGTGCTTGAACCCGAGGTTAGACCAAGTTGTGGTGTAAAGCTACCCGGAACCGACCGGCTTAACTAGTAACCACAACAAAGTCTAATGTGAGAGGTGAAGGTGCATTAAGTAATTAATGCCACATGATAGGGTTAAGTTAATTTGATTAATGACTCTTAACCAAATATGACATGGACAAATGGGTTAAGTAATTCGATTAGGCTAATGATACTTAACAAAACATGACAAGGTTGGGTAGGTTAAGTAACTTGATTTGCCTAATGACACTTAACCATTTTTATATGACTAGTGGATGAGGTTAAGTTAACCAACACTTAATCAATCCAACGCGATAACTTGGTAAGTTTAAGTAAGTTTTCTTAATGACGCTTAACCGAAAAATACGGTTAACGAATGGGGTTAAGATTAGACTCAACTAGTCTAAACATGGAAATCGGATGGGGTTAAGTTAGCCTAGACTTAATTAATCCCACTTGGTAGTTTAATGGGGTTAAGTTAAACACTTAACTAATCTAAACATTATGAATTGATGTGGTTAAGTGACCTATACTTATCCAATCTATCTCGTTAATTTATTGTGGTTAAGTTAACCAATACTTAACCAATATAATGTGAAAACATGATAAGGCTAAGTCACGAATCGCTTGAATACACTTGACCGATTTGACTAAGTAAATTGATAGGGTCAAGTTAATATATACTTAACCAATCTAGAATGATAATTGGACGAGGTTAAGTCGTGAATTGCTTAATATACTTAACCAACTTGAGCATGGTTTGTAGGGTTAAGCCTTGAACTTGGATACTTAGCCAATTTTGACAGGATTTGTAGGCGGGTTAAGTCATGAACTTAAGTGACACTTAATCCATTATGTAAACCCTAGTTCTGAGGATTAGGTGGATAACCGTAGTTAACAAGGATAACGGGAACAATGCTAAGTGGTAAACCTTAGTTGAAGAATAACTAAGTAATGATTCTTAGTCAAGGAAGTTTAGACCAGTTCATAGATAGATGAGTAACCTAATACGGTAGGTCATCGTTTAAGTATACGAGTAGGAGCAAGTATCTGATTTGGATAAAGGCTCCAGCGAACTCGGTAACGAAGCAGCGGCTTCGGGGAACGTGAGGGTATTCCTGGTATCCCTCTATGAGCTGCCAGGTGATTATACTAGGCTCATGAGAGGTTAAGGTCTGCGTTAGAAGAACCAAGAGTATGCCTTGGTTGCTATACGAGCGACCTAAAGATGGGGATGGATAGGGGATAGTCGACGATACACGGTCGTACCCTAGATAGCATTTCGTCAGGCTACCTACCATCTTTGGTCAAGCGTGTACGTACGGAAAGGCAGAGAGCACCCAATAGACCATAATTGCTATCTAATTATGGTTGCGGTAAGGCTTGGATGTGGGTTGGCCAGTGTTGTTTTCTCATACAGGATTTATCCTGTCTTGTCTTTCACTAGTTGAGGGAGTGGTCTCGTGGGACCATAGCCACGTATAGGAAAAAACAGACCTTAGCATCTGCATCGGCAGATAAATTGAAAGCTCCCGACCGAGTCCTGTATTTCCTGGTCTGCCCTGTGACAGGACTCGGATGGCACGATGTGATACATGTGCATACAGTCATGGAAAAACGATTCACGATATATGCATGGGAAAAAGGGCGTGGTTGGCGATTAGCGTAATCCCTAGTGGCCCTAGGTGGTTGAACCCAAACCGAGATACGAAAACGTGCAATAGGTAAGCATAATCCCTAGTAGCCCTAGGTAGCATAAGTCCTAGTTGTACAAACGATAATTCATGTTGGAAGACCCTGGCTAGGTTTAGGGTAATAGTCCAAACCGATCTTAAGGATCATGGAACTATGTTAAAGTAATATAGAATCTCATGGGAAAGCCCGTATGGTCTATGGCAAGGGACTGAACATTTACATGGAATAAAACATACAAGTTGAGTAACCTATATATGCGATATATTAGGTTGACATGGACCATTACACGACTTTTGAGTGAGGGTCATTCTTGGTTAACACATGACACGGTGGGGATACTAGTACGGTAGGTGCAGAGCTAAAATACAGGATAGATATCACGGGGCGTTATACGTGACAGATATCTTGGGGATATTATACTTGATAGAAACCTGACGATGTGATACCTTGTTTTATCTTGACATCGTAATTTATCATGACACCTTAGTTTATCTGAGTTCAGTAGTTCATCCTGTTATTTTGATTTAGCTTATCTATCTTGTTATCATGCTTATGTTCATCTCAGTTTCTCATGTCAGTTAACTTTACTAGTTTTTATGCTAATAGTAGATAGGGCTTACTCAGTCTTTTTGACTGACCCGTTTTGTTTCGCCTCTTTTCTTCCGTTTCCCCCCCCCCAGGTTACAGGGAGGAAATACTGTTGTTTAGTTCGGACTTCTTCTGCTTGAAGGTCATCATGGATGGCTTGGACTTTTCTTGGCTAATGGCTACTTTACTGTTTTTACTTGGGGAATAATTTATGAAAATGTCTTTATGCTTCTTTACTATTGCAAGACAGGTTTTGATGTACTCTGATGTAAAAGGCTTTAGACCTTATTTATTCATGTTATGAAAGTTTGATTTTACTTCCGCTATTTTATATGTTCTGTCTTGTGATATTTCTGTGCATGTTTACCAATAATGCCCCTCTAAAGCTAGTGCATTCCTTTTGCGAGTGACCCTAGCGGAGGCGGGGTGTTACACGTGGTATCAGAGCAGAAGGTTACCAGACTGGGAAAAAGTTTTTAAAGACCTTCTGAAAACTATTTGAAAAAAAAACCGTTTACAAAGAAGCATTTTTCAAGAAAATTTTCTTTTAAAAGAAAAAGGCTATTCCCCAAAGGCCATTAGCACTATCCTTGTTTCCTTAAGTGAATCTTTTCTCCTTTCTTTCCTCCATCTGTAGTCACAGTGGTTTTAACTGCGACTAGTCTTTTCTATCTACGAAAGTGCTTTCCATGCGATGGAGGTGGTTCTCGAGAGACCAGTGGCCGCGTTATAAGAAAGGATAGTGAGAAAGAGGATAAAGGATACGAGCTTAAGGATGAGCAACTTGTTGGTATGGCTCAACCCATAACGAAAAAGTATCTTTGGTATGGTGAAACGGGACGGATAGTTAAGTATTGTGGGACAAGGACAAGATCATCGTGAAGATAATTGTATACCCTCACTAGAGTACCTGAGTAGGGGGATAACATCCTTGTTGAAGATCTAGTTATTCTTTTCTATCATCCCGCCAACACTTTGTTTTGATCCCCGCATCATTTAAGTCCGCTTCGGTAGTTGAGTCTCTGCACCTTAAGTACTAGCGTAATAGAGGATCCCATTTTTGTCTCAAAGTCCTATTGGGAAATCAGTCCATTTATACATGACCTGTTTGGATTTGAGAATGTTTATGCCAAGTGTTGAATTTGGAAATAATGCTTATGTTTATAAGCTATGGATGGATTCTAGGGATGAAGCGGTTATCCAGTAGGGGGTGCCACTCTCGGTTTTGATAGGAGGGTAGTTAGACCTTTTGACTAGCCTTGGTAATGCCCTCGAAGTATCGTGTAACCTTTTTGAGGTTCTGTCATGACTAGTTACTTAGAAACCCTTGATGCCTTTATTGGAAATTTGAAGCCCGATCGAGTGGTGTGCGCCGATAAGACGAATGGTTTACTTCATTTATGCATGGGTTATAGAGATCACCCTAGTAAGTGCGCTTGATAACCTGGTTAACATCTGTTTACTTTCAAGAGAAAGTTCTTCTACATGGAATACCTTATTGTATATAAACGAGATCCAAGATTCACTAGTGAATTTTGGAAAGCTTGCATGAGATCATGAGTACGCAGTCATGTTTGCGTCAAGTATTCTAGGAAAAGGATAAGTGCAAGTGGAACGAGAGGCGACGAAGAAATGATTTCCAGCTCATGTTATGGAAACAGGAAATAAGAAGCTACGAAATCGCGAAGTTAAAAGACGATCAAGGCACAATGGAATTAAGCTCGAGGAAATACGACTTTGATGGTCAAAGACTAGATACGCGCATGATATCTCTTTTTGGGAGTATATCCTTGATCCCTGTTTTCTGTAGAGCTTACTTGTAGGCTATCTTTTGTGGACATCTTCTTGGTCCTATTTTCTATTACAAACCCCGTAAGGAGTTTATCTTGTTTATCTTCTCGACCCTGTTTCAGGGAATCCTAGGTAGAACCCTATGGAAGTAAACATGTATTTGAAACATGTTATGATTGATATGGTTGCAAGTGGTTGCAAGTGGTTGCTTGTGGATGCGCGAATACACATTAGATACTAGCTCGACTCGGTCACATTTCATATTGCATATGCACGAGTATTTATACTTGTTTATGGATGAAATCGAATGTATTATCATGCGGTTGTTGCATATGAATGAATGATTGTGCACGCATATAGTATCTATATGACTAGGACTATTTGCATACATGTTGGATTCATGGCACTATACATATTTTGCATTAGAAAGATTATTCAGGCCTGATCATTAGCATTAGCTAAGGAACATGTACACACACGTTTTGCATATATTCATACAGCATTAGAAATCATCTAAGGACAATGGTTGCTTGTGGATGATGTTTTGAGTAGATGGATGATGGATGGTAGGATATGTTCTTCCTAACTTTGAGATTTCGGGGACGAAATCCTAAAAGGTGGGGAGAATGTAACAACCCGTATTTTCAATAACCTGTTATAACATAAATGGAGGCAGAATTAAACTGTAAAATCTGAATCAAGGGAAACGGGCTATGCCATTGCGTTCGTCTCGGAAAAAATACGCGAAATAGAGTCCGAGTTTTCGAAAATCGGAGTCCGTATGACCAAGATATGGCCTCGCGAAGTTTCACGAAAAATTCCCAAATTAAAGTATACTTAATTAAGTGAAATGGGTTGCGCAGAGAAATATATATATATTGATATATATATATATATATATAATTGAAAATTAAATAAATAAATATGCAAAAATGTTCAAAACAGCGAATTGGGAGAGGGGAATAACCGAACCGGCCGATTTTTGAGGTCGATCCGAGCCTGCTGGGTCGACTAGGGGTTAATCCAGGGTGTTTGGCTGTCAACCCGTGGGCCGATTCGCTCAAATGCAGATTTTGCATTTGGATGGTTCTCATGGTTCATCTTTAATCTAAAGGCCCCAGATGGTTCCTACACTTGACTTCTTCCCCAAGACATGCTTTGATGGCTTGGATTGAATCTAGGTTTAATCCTATGGCCTAAAACACTTGCCTAATCTATAAATAAGACCCTAACCTATCCTAAATCCTCATTATTCATTCATGCAACTAAACTATGGCAAAATTTTACCTCTCATGGCCTCCACTCTCTTCATAAAATTTCTAAATGGTTTCTATGAGAGATTTTCCATGCATACAAGTGTTTTCAAGCTTGTATGAGTGTCATTAGCTTGCATTCAAGTCAAGTTTCTATCTTTGCATCATAAAGCAAGGGTTTTGATCATTTTGGATCAAGGGTTTTTATGTTAGAGCTTGCATTTTGGGTCTATTTGATTGCATAAGGGCTTTGTCATATCTTTTGTGCCTTCATAGCAATGTAAGCCCTTTCCCTACTCTTAGATATTAACTATGAAGTTAAATGTTCATGTTGCAAGTTTGGGTTTGATCATTGAGTATGATACATGCTATCATGTCATGCAAGTTTATGAAGTCATTATCTTGATCTTGTGAGCTAAAAGCTACAACCTTTATGTTGAAATGTTGCATTAGGCAACATGAGAACCCTCATAACCTTTATGTCAACTTGCATATGAAGTCATAACCCTTATATGATGATATATGCGAGTTACTAGTCATCATTCCATATCTTTTGTCACCATGATTCGCTTATGTGCCAAGTTTGGGTTTATGCATGTTTTGAGGCTTAAGAATGTAACATGCAAGTTAATGAACACATTTGTGCCTCATTTGCCACCATGATTAACTTGTGGCTTAATATCCATTTTTGTCATGCCTTTGCCAAGTCTCTTCTTTTAATCCATTACGTTGTCGCGAACGTATATGCGAGTTTAAAAGCGTTGGGTTATGTTATGGGTAATTTCTAATGACATGAAAATACAACTTGAAAACATGACTTGAAATATAACATGGAAGTTGACATGTAAGTATGCATAAAAACATAAGCTTGGGAATTTACCTATTAAGTTAGGTCTACCCTTTGGGAATTTACCTATTAAGTTAGGTCTACCCAAATGCTTGAAAACTTGTAACATGTTTTGGGAAACATGATGGACATGACACTTAGATAATATAAGTGTGGCCAACTCGAGGTTGGGTTGAGTTTGCAACGTAAAACTACCCGGAACCGACCGGCCTAACTAGTAGTTGCAAACAATAGGACCCAATGTGAGAAGTTGGTCATGTTGTGCTTGAACCCGAGGTTAGACCAAGTTGTGGTGTAAAGCTACCCGGAACCGACCGGCTTAACTAGTAACCACAACAAAGTCTAATGTGAGAGGTGAAGGTGCATTAAGTAATTAATGCCACATGATAGGGTTAAGTTAATTTGATTAATGACTCTTAACCAAATATGACATGGACAAATGGGTTAAGTAATTTGATTAGGCTAATGATACTTAACAAAACATGACAAGGTTGGGTAGGTTAAGTAACTTGATTTGCCTAATGACACTTAACCATTTTTATATGACTAGTGGATGGGGTTAAGTTAACCAACACTTAATCAATCCAACGCGATAACTTGGTAAGGTTAAGTAAGTTTTCTTAATGACGCTTAACCGAAAAATACGGTTAACGAATGGGGTTAAGATTAGACTCAACTAGTCTAAACATGGAAATCGGATGGGGTTAAGTTAGCCTAGACTTAATTAATCCCACTTGGTAGTTTAATGGGGTTAAGTTAAACACTTAACTAATCTAAACATGATGAATTGATGTGGTTAAGTGACCTATACTTAACCAATCTAACTCTTGAATTTATTGAGGTTAAGTTAACCTATACTTAACCGATCTAACGTGAAAACATGATAAGGCTAAGTCACGAATCGCTTGAATACACTTGACCGATTTGACTGAGTTAATTGATAGGGTCAAGTTAATATATACTTAACCAATCTAGAATGATAATTGGACGAGGTTAAGTCGTGAATTGCTTAATACATACTTAACCAACGTGAGGATGGTTTGTAGGGTTAAGTCTTGGACTTGGATACTTAGCCAATTTTGACATGATTTGAAGATGGGTTAAGTCATGAACTTAAGTGACACTTAATCCATTATGTAAACCCTAGTTCTGAGGATTAGGTGGATAACCGTAGTTAACAAGGATAACGGGAACAATGCTAAGTGGTAAACCTTAGTTGAAGAATAACTAAGTAATGATTCTTAGTCAAGGAAGTTTAGACCAGTTCATAGATAGATGAGTAACCTAATACGGTAGGTCATCGTTTAAGTATACGAGTAGGAGCAAGTATCTGATTTGGATAAAGGCTCCAGCGAACTGGGTAACGAAGCAGCGGCTTCGGGGAACGTGAGGGTATTCCTGGTATCCCTCTATGAGCTGCCAGGTGATTATACTAGGCTCATGAGAGGTTAAGGTCTGCGTTAGAAGAACCAAGAGTATGCCTTGGTTGCTATACGAGCGACCTAAAGACGGGGATGGATAGGGGATAGTCGACGATACACGGTCGTACCCTAGATAGCATTTCGTCAGGCTACCTACCATCTTTGGTCAAGCGTGTACGTACGGAAAGGTAGAGAACACCCAATAGACAATAATTGCTATCTAATTATGGTTGCGGTAAGGCTTGGATGTGGGTTGGCCAGTGTTGTGTTCTCATACAGGATTTATCCTGTCTTGTCTTTCACTAGTTGAGGGAGTGGTCTCGTAGGACCATAGCCACGTATAGGAAAAAACAGACCTTAGCATCTGCATCGGCAGATAAATTGAAAGCTCCCGACCGAGTCCTGTATTTCCTGGTCTGCCCTGTGACAGGACTCGGATGGCACGATGTGATACATGTGCATACAGTCATGGGAAAACGATTCACGATATATGCGTGGGAAAAAGGGCGCGGTTGGCGGTTAGCGTAATCCCTAGTGGCCCTAGGTGGTTGAACCCAAACCGAGATACGAAAACGTGCAATAGGTAAGCATAATCCCTAGTAGCCCTAGGTAGCATAAGTCCTAGTTGTACAAACGATAATTCATGTTGGAAGACCCTGGCTAGGTTTAGGGTAACAGCCCAAACCGATCTTAAGGATCATGGAACTATGTTAAAGTAATTTAGAATCTCATGGGAAAGCCCGTATGGTCTACGGCAAGGGACTGAACATTTACATGGAATAAAACATACAAGTTGAGTAACCTATATATGCGATATATTAGGTTGACATGGACCATTACACGACCATTGAGTGAGGGTCATTCTTGGTTAACACATGACATGGTGGGGATACTAGTACGGTAGGTGCAGAGCTAAAATACAGGATAGATATCATGGGGCGTTATACATGACAGATATCTTGGGGATATTATACTTGATAGAAACCCGATGATGTGATACCTTGTTTTATCTTGACATCGTAATTTATCATGACACCTTAGTTTATCTGAGTTCAGTAGTTCATCCTGTTATTTTGATTTAGCTTATCTATCTTGTTATCATGCTTATGTTCATCTCAGTTTCTCATGTCAGTTAACTTTACTAGTTTTTATGCTAATAGTAGATAGGGCTTACTCAGTCTTTTTGACTGACCCGTTTTGTTTCGCCTATTTTCTTCCGTTTCCCCCCCAGGTTACAGGGAGGAAATACTGTTGTTTAGTTCGGACTTCTTCTGCTTGAAGGTCATCATGGATGGCTTGGACTTTTCTTGGCTAATGGCTACTTTACTGTTTTTACTTGGGGAATAATTTATGAAAATGTCTTTATGCTTCTTTACTATTGCAAGACAGGTTTTGATGTACTCTGATGTAAAAGGCTTTAGACCTTATTTATTCATGTTATGAAAGTTTGATTTTACTTTCGCTATTTTATATGTTCTGTCTTGTGATATTTCTGTGCATGTTTACCAATAATGCCCCTCTAAAGCTAGTGCATTCCTTTTGTGAGTGACCCTAGCGGAGGCGGGGTGTTACAGAACATAGGTAAAACAATGGAAGAATCAAAAGATAAATTTCATTACTTTCAAAATAGTCAAAGCCTTTTTTTCATTCAAAGTACCAAATAGCTAAAGTCATTATTTTCCATTACAACAAATTCTGTCTTGCATAAACAAAGAAGCATAAACTTAAAACGTCAAATGTAGCTTAATTCCCAAAAGGTAGCAGAAAATGCAGCCATAGCATAGCCCAAGATCAAATCGTACATGAGCTGAATCAAAAGCAAGTGAAATTCAAGCTAATTTCTAGAGTTTCCTCCCTGAGAACCTGGGGGGAAACAGAAGAAAAAGAGGCGAAAGAAAACGGGTCAGTCATAAAGACTGGTAAGTCCAAGTGACTTTCAGCATAAAAAACAGATAAAGGTAACATAACATGTATAAACTAAAAGTAAACATAAGGATACTGACAAGATGGGCAAGATAGACTAAGATAGCATGATAAATCAAGTATAAATCAAGTATAGGATCACGTATTCAAGGTTCGCTGCATCAACTGTACTAGAATCCCAAAACCCATGTCTTATATTAATCATGAAATGATTCCTTGGACCAATATCATGAAATGACCCATTTCTAGGTCCAACGAAACGATCCACTAGTCGATCGGCTCCCTAAAGTTCTAGCTCGTCGTTTGTCCGTGTCATACGGCCCTATCACGAATGTAGTCACCTGTGATAGGTCCAGCACAGGGTGTATCAAGTCCTATGGTGCCAACCACCGACACGAATCAAGAATGCACAGATAAACCTACTGATGCCCAATGCCTGCTTTTTCAACTCCGAACCATGTGCACGACCATAGCCCGCCTGAACCTACACTGGTGCACCAACACAGCCATCGTTCTGGTTGCTTACAATCAGCCCAGTAATCGTGCCCCACCCTGCCTAGCTCCAGGGTACCATGATACATCTAGTGGGTTACTGCTGAAATAGACCGCGTAACTAGGGTTTCCGTCTAATAGGTTAAGTGCTGTCATTTAAATTCGTGACTTAACCCCTATCAGTCTAGCATGTCAAGTTGGTTAAGTGTTGTCTTTCATGTTCATGACTTAACCTATCTTGTGGCATTAATTCATTAATGCACCCCAACCTCTCACATTAGACCTGTTGTTGTGGTCACTGGATATGCCGGGCGGTTCCGGGCGGATTTACACCCCAACTCAGTCTAACCTCGGGTTTCAAGCGCGATATGACCAACTACTTATATTGGATCCAATTGTTTGCAGTCACTGGATTTGCCGGGCAGTTCCGGGCAGATTTACACTGCAAACTCAACCCAACCTCAAGTTTTCCATTTTCAAGTTCATTCTAGTGTCATGTCCATGTTCAAGTTTTCATGTCAAGTTTGTGTCAAGTTTTCAAGGCAAGTTGCATGTCAAGCTTCCTATAATTACCAATTTTTTCCAACGTTACCCCTTCTAAGTATTAGGCTAACAATCTTAGCCTAATTTTCCGTCCGCATGGTTTTTGGCATATAATATTAGGCTAAAAACTTAGCCTAATTTAACGTACACAAAATTGGCATAAAGCAATTTATTAACATAAGCATGACATAGGCGTAAACTTGGCATCATCGGCATAGTCAATATGAACATCATAGGTGTGAACTTGCAAAATAATCAACATGAATATCATAGGTGTGATCTTGCAGCGTAGACTGAACCAACATACATATATGTGAATTTGCAACATAGACTAAATCAACTTACATATATGTGAACTTGCAAATCAATCACGAACATATGAATAAGTGTGATCTTGAAATATGACATAGGTTTAACATATACACATAAACATGTAGATTTAACATTTGGTCACATATGTTGATATGATTTCACAACCTAAACCTTGCATAACATGATAAACTACTCAACTTGTCATAGCAGGTTATATTCCAAGTTCATATACATATGAATAGACTTATTCATTAATTCCTAATTCAACATGATAATAAAACTACAGGCACAAATCAATATCATTCAATTCCACATATAACATAATAAACATTGTCCTATTATCCATTTATTTCCAAGGTATGACATAACTGAATAAATTGATTAAAACATCGCAGGCATATAGCTTTGATAACATTATGAACATGAAAAGGTTTGAATGATAATCTAGGTTCGAGAACATTTATGCATCTAACTTAAATAGAAAAATCCCAATATCAAGAATAAAGAAAATAGGTATAAATAGAAAGTCAGGCTTAGATCCAATGTCATAGTCATAATCCTAGGCAATAACCTCATAGGTGATTAGCCACAATTGTCCTTGTCATAGTTATAGGCAACAGTCTTATGTTCACAGTCATAGGCATAGGCAAAGTCTTATGTTCACAGTCATAGGCATAAGCATAGTCTTATGTTCACAGTCATAGGTGTAGTCTTATGTTCACAGTCATAGGCAAAGTCATAGTCTTATGCCATTAACAATAGTTTCAACGTCGTAGACAATATTCCCAATAGTCAAGATCCAAGAAGAAAACAAGAATAGATATGAATCATACATAAATCAATTCCAATTTAACATGCCCATATTAGATTTATAGTTTTTATCTAAAAGTAACTGGAACTTACAAATCGTGGTCTAAGAAAGATGTAGAGGTTGAATCTATAAACTAGTCATCGAATTGTTGAATTGTTGAATCTTGATATGATTGTAGAAGCAAATCCCCAATTCCTAGCAGTAGTCTTCAAGAAATAAATCTTCACGTTTTAATTTAATTGATTAAATTTAGAGGAAGAAGAAGAAGAAGCCATGATCATCAATAGTTTGAGCAACTTAAGGTTAATGAAGAATGAGGCTAGGAGGCTATTTATATAGGGTTTCAAACTAATTAGAGCCGTCGATGAAGCTAGAAGAAATCAAGGCCATCCATCTCAAGAAAAGCCAATTAGAAAATGACAAGTCAGCCCTAATGACACACCAGAGCTCAGAAATTCGACCAGAACCCGACCAGGCCAGCCAGGGCCTGACCAAGCAGGTTTCTGCTCGGCCTGGGCGCACCTTCCAAGTGCGCCAATGCAAAATTGCATGGGCGCACTTCCCAAGTTCGCCAGTGCAATTTTGTTCTGGCGCACTTCCCAAGTGCGCCAGTGCATTCTGGCCGGTTTTTGGTTTTTCTGCCTAAATTCGTTCATCCATATCTTCTTCGTACGGTATCCGTTTTATGCAAACTCGGACTCTATTTTAGGCAGAATTCCGAGATGAACGCAATGGCGTAACCCGTTTCCCTTGATTATTATTTTAAAAATTAATTCTGCCTTGATTTATGGTTTTAACATGTTATAAAAATACGGGTTATCATACACAGTCCATTTACAAGTTCGCCCTAAGTCGGAACGAAACCGGAGGCACCTTATTCCTCATCCCTTATGTCCAATACAGGAGAGAGGCCCTCGCATATCCGTCGATCTCCAAGTATGTCTGGACGATCACCACTTATTACCTCGTCTTGGGTATACAGCCCAATCAAGACATCATTAGTCATCCAAACGATGTGAAGACCTCCAGTCTTCAACCACCATCTTCATCTTCGACTTATCGTCGATTCAGTTATTCAGAATTGGATAAACCCGGTCTTTTCGAATAACTCGCGTATATTGTAAACAAGTGCTACAAAAACACAACATACGCCTCATTCCAATTCTGAATATCTTTTATTTAAATATTCATATCCTTTGGGAAAGGTTCCCATTAATTTTATCAAAGATAAATTCTTTAAATTTATTCTTTAATCTTCCTTTGAATGTCAATTCAAACCAAATTATGGTTTATCCAAACTAGTCGGGATTAGCGATCCTTGCTGTAGTAATTATTTGTTTAATTTCCCAGTCCTAACCTATTCATCCCATGGAGCAAAACTGGTAATACTTCATATCTATCAACACGGTGTTATCGATAAATTAAATTACCATTTCACGTTCAAATCTAATTAAAGATTTAACTATCGCCTGGAGTAAAACTAGTGGTACTCCATTCTCGATCATTTCTTGAATTTGATAATTTTAGTTATCAAATTCACCTTTCAATCTATTTAAAGATTCATTAAAACTCTAATTCAGTTTTAATTTCCAAAAATCATTACTTAATAATTATCTTCAAAGTTAAAAAATTAATCTTATCTTCAACTGGGTTAAAGAACTAATGTCATTTAGAATACAGCTCACGATAAACCCGAAATCTCATTCCATTAACAATGGAATTTTCATGGAAAAAAATCGTTATATATAATCTATATAAACTTCCATTTCCAACCGATAATATAAATGGAATAACGGAAAATCCTTTTAACTTCCATATATATTAGCAACCTTCCTCTACAGAAGCTCACTTCGATTATTACCAAACCGAATTCCATTCAATTCCAATTTAATATGTTAAATTGGAAAATTTTACTTTGGAAAATCTCCTTTAAATCTTAACAAAAGATTTATAAATTCCAAACTGCATTTCACTGTAAATCGGGTTAAAGAACGAATGTCGTTAAAAACATAGTTCACAATAAACCCAATTCACATTCCATTTCAAATCCAATATCAGTCTCTAACCGTAAATATTGGATTAATTATTCTAGTTCATAACTAGTTCATTTCGATAAAAAAATATTTTTATCTTTTCAAATATGGAATTTTTCATCCCAATCCTATCCAAATCATTTCTTATGATTTTACACAAATTATTGATACTTATAAAAATTTTATCAAGGCCTGTACAGTCGATTTCCATAAACGGCCATCGAACTGCACTTACAACGACCTTTTCCAAATTTGATTTGGACATAATTCCAAATCCAACCATTAGATTTCAAATCTCTAATATTCATTCGAAAGCTCTTTTCGATGCGAACCCAAGGTTCCGGTTTTAGGAGAATCCGATGGTCGGAATTCCCGTGATATCCATTCGAAGTCAATGGTCGAAATTCGCAAACTGCCGCAGCGCGGCGCGTTCTATTCAGGCCATTATATTTTATATATAATATATATAATTTAAATTTCATCGATTTCCATGTAAAATGTATTTCATAAATCGTTTTAAATTCGTTTTCAAAATGATTTCAACTTCATATTCAATTTCAAATCAAAATTGAATACTCCATATCATTAATATATAAATGATAATATTTTCAAAGCATTAGATTTTGAAATCACTTCCTTTTCAATATTCATTATAAAATTGAATAAAATCAATATAAATACCATTCACGTCAAAATGTCGTTAATCTAATCAACACGACTTTATATATTTAAATATATTCGTGCCCATCCCAAATCGGACATCAAAATTATATTTTGATTCTTTTCTGAATATTATTTGAAAATATTCATTATTTGAAAATATTCATTCGTTCTGAATTGGAATCAGACACAGTCAATTACCATATAATGTTGTTTATATTGATTTCATACAACACACGTATATAACAAGCATAATCAACAATCATCCATCATCCAGATTGCATTTTACACTGTATAAGCATCAAATATTGATATTTAACGCTTACAATAGTCTGTCAACCAACCGATTGACATACAACTAAACAGTCGGGATTAGCGTACGTCAAATATCATTGCAACACCAGTGTGGGGTTTCAATCCACAAACACAGATTTTATTTGTGCAGTTGGGCGACGTGTAAAATTTATCGTCCCAATACATATCAGTCAAATGTGCTTACATAAACAAATCGTCCGATTTGTAAATGAATATTTATTTTATTCATATACACGTTAAGAACTATATTTTTACCGATAAAATATTTTATTCTGCATATGAATATTTTATACAGTCCATTTCACATCACAAACAATTTTCATAACACAATCAAACAAACAAGTCGTCCATGGTCTGTGGAAGACGGGGAGTATTTCATATACATGCAGTTATAAAATAAATAACAGTATAAAGAAAATTATAGTGAGGAGTTCTCACCTTGGGGAACCACTTCGTCATTCTTTGTTATCGCTCAGATTCGCTGTTTTGGTTCCAATGAAATCTATTTCACGAAATTTATATTAAAAATCATATTTTTACAACGCTGCTTCATATATAGAAAATCTAATTTGTATATCGCTATTTCAAAAAAATCTAATTTTTATTTTGTTACTTCATATATAAAAATCATAGTTTTATATGAAGAGAATTCGTATAAAAATCACATTTTTATATGGTACTCATATAAACAAAAATTACATTTTTATATGGTATTCATATAAATAAAAATCGCATCTTTACTATGCTATTTATTATATAAAAATCGCATTTTTTTAAAGCGAAGTTATTTAAATAAAAATCAAAACCTTATATGCTATACATATACATAAATAAATAATCAAATCTTTAGACAATGTTTTATATATTAAAAATCAAATCTTTAGACAATGTTTTATATATTAAAAATCAAATCTTTAGACAATGTTTTGTATATTTAAAACCAAATCTTTAACTATGCTTTATATTTAAATAAAACTAGGAAAAAGAGAAAAAAACTCACTGTTAATTTCATGGACGTCGATCTAGAGGGTGAAGGAGGCCAGAGGAGGCGGTGCATTCGTGGGGAGGTCGAGTAGCGGTCTGGTGGTGCGGTGGAGCTCCGGTGCGGCTGCGGTGGGTTTCAGATGGGGGTTGGGGTTAAAATCGGGGTCGGGGAAGAAGGAGGGGCGAAGGAGCATCGGATGGGGGAGGCGCTGGTCATGGGAGGTGGCGGCGGCTTGGGCGAGGCGACGGTGGAAAGGAGGGAGGGCGCGACGAGATCCGTGAGCGGTTTTTTGTTTTTGTTTTTTTTGGTCGATCTGATAATGGCTTGGGGAGGAAAGGAGTTGACCCCCTTTTTGACCAATCTTAAATATTTATATTTTAAATTAAATTTAAATTCCAAAAGTAAGTTTTTAAATTCGTACTCCAAATCAACCCCAACGACTGTCGCCCCCATCTAATTACCCCCATTCTGAACATATTGGGATATGTTTCGTAGGCCAATTCAATTGTTTTAGTCAGTTTCCATTAAATTTAAAATATAAATCAATATTTTCAATTTTAAATGTACATTTCATTTTACCGGAGCCACATACCGACTTCAAATGTTCCAGAAAAATAAATCTAGCTATATTTTGACGATATGGTCCTAAAAAAACTAATTTCATCAAAATTGGAGACAGTTTGAAAAATGGCAGTTTTCTGGTCGATCCAAATTGACTAAAACTGACAAAACACGTTTTCTTTTGCCACGCTCACATATTGATTTCAAAAATTATGAAATTTGAAATCTAGCAATAATTTGACATTCCCGATCCAACGAAAGTGGATTCGTCGAAAACGGAGGTCGTTTGCAAAATTGCTATTTTTAAGGGCTATATTTCCATAACGACTATTGTGAATTTTCAACTAGGCATAACTTTTTAATCCCTCTATGAAATTTGGATTTTTCACATTCGTTGGAAAGATAATTTCGAAAGATTCAAATATTTCTAGTTTCACCAAAATCTAGTTTTTTTTGAATCCTGCACATTCATTTGAAATTTGAAATCGAATTTTCAAACTACCGCGCCATTTCAAATTCCTTTTATAATTAAAATAAATATTTATATCTAACTTTGATTTAAATAAATATATACGTTCTAATTCTATTCAAAATAAATTTCTAGTCGTTATTATTTGAAATAAATCATTTTAAATATTCAAAGTTCATTAAAATAGCCAAAATAAATTTTTTAAATTGGTTCTAATTTTCCGGGTTATTAAAATACCCCCCACTTAAAATCTTTTCGTCCTCGAAAAGGAATAGAGATGAAAGTTGTTTAACCAACCAACTCAACTTTAATTTTGGCTTTCATTCTTCAACTTTTCTGTTTCTAAGAATTTTCCAATTCTTCAAAAATTTGGCTAACACCCTAAATTTTCGAAAAATTTCGCCATAACCTCCTTTGTACGTGGAGCACGGGGAAAATCCCCAAATTGTCACACATGCCCTCTCATCTCCAAAAGAAAAATATAAAGCCAATCGGCTCCTAAAATCATCCAAACCTAAGAAATATAGTAAACATGTACCTTTTTTCGGGCATACAATTTTATTCCTCTTCTTTGGCCTCCTTGCAAAGACTTTTTCAATGTATATACATGTATATCATGCAATCTCAAACAATTTTCAATTCAGTTCAATATTTGACTCAATTTGGCCAACTTTACCATACATTTACATGTTGGTTCAAATGAATAATCACACAACGAAATCAGCAATCAATTAGTTAATTAACGTTTCAAACACATAACTTTTATATATATATATATATATACAAAAATCGTATTTTTGGTGCTAAATCACAACAATAAACACTATCAAGTTTTGGTTCTAAAACCAGTCAATTGGAAATATATAGAAATCCCACTTTCGAAACTCGAGCACAGATGCTGATGATGTGGCCACATCATCTGAATCATCCTTGGGCGACTAGAATGTGATTCTACATCTATCCAGTATATTTGAGACTTCGAATATACGTTCGTGACGCGTATACGCAAAATCTTCATATACTTGATCGTCCAAAATAAAATAAAATAATTTACTCAAATACGTATAATTAGATTAAATTTTCAAAACTAAATTTGATTTTAAAATTTTCGCTCTTCACACTCGTTCTAGGATACTTCTGATCCTATCTATAACGAGCCGTTCTCATTGGATATTATTAATCCAATCTCTGATGAATTCTTTCATACGATTCTAATGTGTCGTGTTCTCGAGCTATGTAAACCAAAGCTCTGATACCAAACTATAATGACCCGAACTTCCCCGTGAAGGAAATCCCGGATTGAGTTGAGAACGCGACAAATCAAAACACAGAAGAAGAACATTTCATTGCTTATTACAACAATTTACATCAGAGTACAAGAATATAACAGAGTATGGATAAATAATACACATTTAATATACATCAGAGATTTAAATTACATTTAAATACATGGCAGCGGAAAAAATAATACAAAACACAACTGAAAGAGATAAATGGATACAAAGCTTTCCGAATATGATTCCAGCTGTAAATCAGGATCCTGTGAATATAAATATGTAAAACCTAAACTACTAGCTGCCCGTGTGGAAAATAGGTGTACCCAGAGTTTAGGTTAAAACAATAAACTCCAGGTCAGTCATATGGCTAGTGTGAGAACTAAACAGTTATTTAAAACTTTATTTAAAATCAGATATATCAATGGACCATGTCGTATAACACGGAATGGGTTTCCTCCCAAGAACAACAGTGCGTATAACAGAACATTGCAATTCTTATTGGAAAAACGAAGCTATTATAAGACTCAGGTCCCATCAGACAATGTAATGGAAGTCGGCGGATTGAGTTTTACCTTATAATAACCAAACATGCTCGATACGTTTAAAACAAATCATTTTGATACCATTATAGTGTAAAGTGTATGAAAACAACTTCAAATATAAATGTCTCAATCATAGACGACATAGCATCCCTTGCTACTATTTCGTCAATACTAGGCTTTACAATCAAAATCGAAATGTCACGTATTGGAAGTTGGATTTCCATCTGTGAACCAAGGCAAGGGATCGTCCTTAACACTTCGAGACGCTCTAACCCGTGTCTCAGGATCCAGACTCAGGTGGGCCCTTGGACCGTCAGGGCCGGTCCACTCAATGTGAATTAAAATGCCTGAACACTATGTTTCCCCACCCTATGGGGCGTCAATCTGGTATGCATAAAGACTATACCATCCATCGACCCCGCAATGCCGATATATCCGAGGCGCTACGCAATCCATCATCCACATAAGTAAAACATCTAGGCGTGCAAAATCCAGACACTACTTCTAGCTAGAAGGAAACACATGTCCTCCCTGAGGTCCTCTCCTGTTTCTGGTTCACACCGGGTTGTGAGGCTCGCGAATTAACGCTACACAAAGCTATGTTATATTAAAGCTGTGCTTTGATCATCAACCACAAGAATCTACTTTTCAACAGAAGGCTTGATGATCTGCATCTCAGCATGCCATAGGCAATTCACGCCATGCAACTGACGTCTATCAATCATACAGAATGAAATCCGATGTCAAACACACAGTCCATTTACAAGTTCGTTCAAAGTCGGAACGAAACTGGAGGCACCTTATTCCTCGTCCCGTATGTCTAATACAGGAGAGAGGCCGTCGCATATTCGTAGATCACCAAGTACGTCTGGAAGATCACCACTTATTACCTCGTCTTGGGTGTACTGCCCAATCAAGACATCATTAATCATCCAAATGATGTGAAGACCTTCAGTCTTTAACCACCGTCACCATCTTCGACTTATCGTCGATTCAGTTATTCCATATGGGATAAACCCGGTCTTTCCGAATAACTCGCGTATATTATAAACAATTGCTACAAAAACACAACATATGCCTCATTCCAATTCTGAATATTCTTTTATTTAAATATTCATATCCTTTGGGAAATGTTCCCATTAATTTTATCAAAGATAAATTCTTTAAATTTATTATTTAATCTTCCTTTGGATGTCAATTCAAACCAAATTATGGTTTATCCAAACTAGTCGGGATTAGCGATCCTTACTGAAGTAATCATTTGTTTAATTTCCCAATCCTAACCAATTCATTCCATGAAGCAAAACTGGTAATACTTCATATCCAACACCATGGTGTTATCGGTAAATTAAATTACCATTTCATGTTCAAATCTAATTAAAGATTTAACTATCGCCTGGAGTAAAACTGGTGGTACTCCATTCTCGATCATTTCTTGAATTTGATAATTTTAGTTATCAAATTCACCTTTCAATTTATTTAAAGATTCATTAAAACTCTAATTCAGTTTTAATTTCCAAAAATCATTACTTAATGATTATCTTCAAAGTTAAGAAATTAACCTTATCTTTAAATGGGTTAAAGAACTAATGTCATTTAAAACACAGCTCACGATAAACTCAAAATCTCATTCCATTAACAATGGAATTTTCATGGAAAACAAATCGATATATATAATCGATATAAACTTCCATATCCAACCGATAATATAAATGGAATAACGACAAAGCTTTTTAAATTCTATATATATTAACAGTCTTCCTCTATAGAAGCTCACTTCGATTATTACCAAATCGAATTCCATTCAATTCCAATTTAATATGTTAAATTGGAAAACTTTAATTTGGAGAATCTCCTTTAAATCTTAAGAAAAGATTTATAAATTCCAAATCACATTTCACTGTAGATCGGGTTATAGAACGAATGTCTTTAAAAACGTAGTTCACAGTAAACCCAATTCACATTCCATTTCAAATCCAATATCAGTCTCTAACCTTAAATTAGTAAGAGAACAATTCCCTAAGTATTAATCCCGAAGGCCGAAACCAACATCAGATATATACCCAGGAAACCATTCAACATAGCTAATCTCCAGTTAGTTTCTAATTTTCTTAACTCCATTGGGTTTAAGAATAGTATTTTTAAAGATACCATTCACGACAAACCCAAAATCTCATTCCATTGTTAATCGGGTTAAAGAACAAGTGTTATTTAAAATACCGTTAACGATAAACCCAAACCCCATTTGATAAATACAAGGCTCTGAATAGAAAATATATCGGCTTATATTCAATATCAAATTCTAAAATCAACACATATCGTATTGGAATAACAATATATACATATATATATATCTTCCAAATTCCTCCACAATGTCTGTATAATCACGGAATCCAATATCGAAATATTCCAAAGATAATTTCAATTCAAATCCATTCCAATTTATATATTGGAAATTCCGGTTATTTTTAAAACCATTTCAAATCCAATTTATTTATTTAAAAATATTGGATTATAATTCTAGTTCATAACTTGTTCATTTCGATAAAAATATATTTTTTTCTTTGAAAATATGGAATTTTTCATCCTAATCCTTTCCAAATCATTTCTTATGATTTTACACTAATTATTGATATTTTTAATAATTTTATCAAGGTCCGTACAGTCGATTTCCATAAACGGCCATCAAACTGCACTTACAACAGCCTTTTCCAAATTTGATTTGGACATAATTCCAAATCCAACCGTTAGATTTCAAATTTTTAATGTTCATTAGAAATCACCTTTTGATACGAACCCAATGGTTCTAGTTTTAGGACAATTTGACGGACGGTTTTCCCGTAATGTCCATTCGAAGTCAATGGTCAAAATTCGCGAACTGCTGCAGCGCGATGCGTTCTATTCAGGCCATTATATTATATATATATATAGTATTTATAATTTATATTTCGTCGATTTCCATTTGAAACGTATTTTATAAATCGTTTTAAATTCGTTTTCAAAACGCTTTCAACTTCATACTAAATTTCATATCAAAATTCAATATTCCATATCATTAATATATAAATGATAATATTTTCAAAGCATTAGATTTTGAAATCACTTCCTTTTCAATATTCATTATAAAAATGAATAAAATCGATATAAATATCGTTCACGTCAAAAAGGCGTTAATCTAATCAACACGGATTTATATATTTAAATATATTCGTGTCCATCCTAAATTGGACATCAACATCATATTTTGATTCTTTTCTGAGTATTATTTTAAAATACTCATTATTTGAAAATGTTCGTTATTTTAAATATTCATCCATTCTGAATTGGAACTAGACACAGTCAATTACCATATAATGTTGTTTATATGGATTTCATACAACACACGTATATAACAACCATAATCAACAATCATCCATCATTCAGAGTGCATTCTACACTGTATAAGCATTAAATATAGATATTTAACGCTTACAATAGTATGTCAACCAATCGATTGACATACAACTAAACAGTTGGGATTATTGTATGTTAAATATCATCCCAACACCCGTGTGGGGTTTCAATCCACAAACACAGATTTTATCTGTGCAGTTGGGCGATGTGTAAAATTTATCGTCCTAATCCATATCAGTCAAATGTGTGTACATAAACAAATTGTCCAATTTGTAAATGAATATTTATTTTATTCATATACACGTTAAAAATTATATTTTTACCGATAAAATATTTTAGTCTACACATGAATATTTTATACAGCCTATTTCACATAACAAATAATTTTCACAACACAATCAAACAAACAAGTTATCCATGGTCTATGGACGAGGGGGAGCAGTTCATATACATGCAGTTATAAAATAAATTACTATATAAAGAAACTGCGATAGCCCGTTACTTCCCCGGTAAGGAAAGCTCGGATTACCTTGAGAACAAGACAAAATAGAACGCAAACAAAAGAACATTTCATTGTTTATTACAACAATTCCATCCGAATACAAGAATATACAGAGTATATAAAAAAATATTATACAACAAAGAATATCATATATTTAAATACAGTATTGCAGTGGAAAAATAATACAAAACACAACTGAAAGTAATACACGGATACAGAGCTTTCCGAGCATCGTTCCAGCTGTAAATCAGGATCCTGTGAATATAAATCTGCAAAACCAAAACTACTAGCTGCCCATGTCGAAAATAAGGGCACCCAGAGTTTAGGTTAAAACAATAAACCCCAGGTCAGTCATGTGACTGGTGTGAGAACTAAAACAGTTATTTAAAACTTTACTTTAAAAGAGAGTAATTCAAGGGACCACGCCGTATAAAACGGAACGGGTTTCCTCCCAAGAACACCAGTGCATAGAATAAAAAACGCAATGCTTTTTTGAAAAATGAAGCTATTTTAAGACCCAGGTCCCATCACACAATGCAACGCAAGCCGGGGGATGGGGTTTTCCCTTATAATAGCCAAACATGCTTGGTACGTTTAAAACAAATCATTTTGATACTATTATAGTATAAAGTGTCAAAACAACTTCAATCATAAATATCAATCATAGACGGCATAGTATCCCATGCTACTATGTCGCCATAATAGGCTCTACAAATAAAACCGAAACATCACGTATTGGAAATTGGATTTCCGTCATGAGTCGAGGCAAGGGGCAAGCTCCTCTCCGATTCGAGACACTCTAGCAAATGTCTCAGGACTACACACTCTGGGCAACCCTTGGATCTTCAGGGCCGGTCCTCTCTTGCGTTTGAGGATTGGCAATTCCTGAACACACGTTTCCCGGTCCTTACAGACCTAAAATCGAGGCGCCTCGCATCCAACAACCACATAGGTGAAAAGTATATAAATGTCAGCCAGTTTAAGAACAGACACCATCACTAGCTAGAAAGAAACGTCGTGCTCTCCCTGCAGTCACTATCCCGTTTTTGACTCATACCGAGGTGTGAGGCTCGCGAATTCACGTTATACACAAAGCTGCGCCACACAGGCCGTGCTTTGATCATCAACCACAAGACTTTGCTTTTCAACAGAAGCCTTGATCATTTGCCACTTAGGCGTGCCACACAGGCAATTCATGCCACGCGACTGATGTCCATCGATATACAACCTCTGAGCTCGTACGTCTCAGAGAAGGGCGTTAAGCAAGAGAATAAATTCTCCGCCGCCAAACAGATGTATATTTAATAGAGATCAATTAGCACAGAATAAAATCCAATGTTAGACACACAGTCCATTTACAAGTCCGTTCTGGGTCTGAACGAAACCGGAGGCACTTTCCTCGCATATCCATCGATCTCCAAGTACGTCTGGACGACCACTAACTGATTCCCTCATCTTGGGTGTACAGCCCAATCAAGATCATCAGTTATCACCCAGACGATGTGAAGACTTCCGGTCTTCAACCACCGTCTTCATCTTCGACATATCGTCAAATCGGTTATTCAGAATGGGTATAAACCCGGCCTTTCTGAATGACCCGCGTATATAATAAACAAATGTTACACAAACACAACATACGCCTCATTCCAATTCATCAGTCACTAACCGTAAATTAACAAGAGAACAATTCCCCAAATATTAACCTCGAAGGCTGAAACCAACATCAGATCAATACCCAAGAAACCATCCTTCTTAGCTAACCTACAGTTAGTTTCAAAATTTCACGTTCTTAGGGAAAGGTTCCCATTAATTTTATCAAAGATAAATTCTTTAAAATTTATTCTTTAATCTTCCTTTGGATATTTTTTCAAATAGAATTATGATTTTCCAAACTAGTCGGGATTAGCGAACCACACCGAAGTAATTATTTTATTTTATTTCCCCATCCCAACCTATTCATCCCATGAAGCAAAACTGGTGATACTCCATATCTAACACCATGGTGTTATCGGTAAAATTAATTACCATTTCACGTTCAAATCTAATTAAAGATTTAAATATCGCTTTGGAGCAAAACTGGTGATACTCCATTCTCGCTCACTTTCCAAATATGATAATTTAAAATATCAATTCACATTTCAATCTAATTACAGATTCATTAAAACTCCTTTTACTAGGTTAAAAAACTAATGTCATTTAAAACTCAGTTCACGATAAGCCCAAATCACATTCTATTTATTATCGGGTTAAAGAACAAGTGTTATTTAAAACACCATTCACGATAAACCCACAAATCAATTCTAATCCAATTCCAATCAAATATATTAGAAATTCCAATTTTTCTAAAACCCCTTTTAAATCCAATTTATTTATTTAAAAATAATTAGGTTTTAAATTTAGTTCAAAACTAGTTCATTTCGATAAAAATCCATTTTTATCTTTACAAATGTGGGATTTTTCATCCCAGTTCTTCACAAATCATTTCTTATGATTTTACACAAATTATTACTATTTTTAATAATTTTACCGAGGCCCGTACAGTCGATTTCCAACAACGGCCATCGAACTGCACTTACAGCGACCTTTTCCAAATCTGATTTGGACGTATCTCCAAATCCAATCGTTAGATTTCAAATTTCTAATATTCTTAGAAAGCTCTTTTTGATACGAACCCAACGGTTCCGGTTTTAGGAGAATCCGACGGTCGGATCTCCCGTAATGTCCGTTCGAAGTCAATGGTCGAAATTTACGAACTGTCGCAGCGCGGCGCGTTTTATTCAGGCCATTATATATATAATATATTTATATTATATATATTTCGTCGATTTCCTTTTTAAAACGAATTTTATAAATCGTTTCAAATTTTTTTCAAAAACAATTTCAACCTTCATTTCAAATTCAAATCAAAATTGAATTTTCCCTTATAAATTCTTTTTACATTCATTTCTATTCGATTTCAATTCAAATCGATTTCAATTCTATTTCAGTTCGTTTTCAATTGAATTCAATTCAATTCAAATTCGTTTTCTATTCAATTCAATTCAAATTCGTTTTCTATTCAATTCAATTCGAATTCGTTTTCTATTCTATTCAATTTGAATTCGTTTTCTATTCAATTCAATTCGAATTCGTTTTCTATTCAATTCAATTCGAATTCGTTTTCTATTCAATTCAATTCAAATTCAATTTTCTAAATATTCGATTTTTATCCCTTTTCAATATTCATTATAAAATGAATATAATCGATATAAATATCGTTCGCGTCAAAATAGCGCATCTCTAATCAACACGGCTTTATATTTTTCAATAGCTTCGTTATCCTATTCCACAAATGAATATTTATTCTATTCAACAAATGAATCTACATTTCTTTCAACACATGACTAATCTCAACAAATGAGTACTGTCCACATGTGATTATTTTTGTTATTCAATATATTTTATAAAATTTTGATTTCTATCGTTTAATTTCTAATCAGACTCCAACCGTAAATTAGTAAGAGAACGATTCCCTAAATATTAACCCCGAAGGCCGAAACCAACATCAGATCAATAACCAGGAGACCACTCATCTTATCTATTTTCCAGTTAGTTTCTAATTTTATATATGATAAAGATGTAAATTTTATTGTTAAAATATTTCGTTCAACACATGACTAATCTCAACGGATGAGTACTGTCAACACATGAACCTTTATTTTATAATGTTCTTTATTTTCCCAATTGGAATGAGGCCCAATCAATTACCATATAATGTTAATTATATGGATTCCATACAACACATGCATATAATAGCAACGATAAATAATCAACCATCATCCAAAGTGCACCACACAACTGCATAAGCATCAAATATAAATAATTAACGCTTACACAGTCTGTCGACCAATCGATCGACATACAACTAAATAATTGGGATTAGTGTACGCCAAATATCATTCCAATACCGTTGTGGGGTTTCAGACAATCAAACACAGATTTTATTCGTGCAGTTGGGCAATGTGTAAAATTTATCGTCCCAATCAACATCCTTCAAATATGTGTACATAAACAAACCGTCCGGTTTGTAAATGAATATTTATTTATTCACATTCACTATATTCATATTCACGTTAAAAATTATATTTTTAACGATAATTAATTTATTTCAACACATTAATCTATATTATCGATTTCACATCCACTTCACAAACAAATTTCACAACACATCATACAAGCATATAAGCCGTCCACGGTATGTGGACGACGGGTGTCGGGTGCTACTAAGCACCGTCTGCATCCTAGTATATATATAAGTAGAAAAGAAAATTTAAAGTGGAAAGTTCTCACCCAAGCTAAACCAAACGCCACGACTCTTCTTATGTAGAAGTCATCGCTGTTCTCGCCTTTTGTCACTTTCGTTGCCCGTAGCCAATACATATATAAAAATCACATTTTTATATTGTTGCTATGTATACAAAAATCATATTTTTATAATCACTCCATATGGATAAAAATTCTATTTTTCCATCGCTACTATATAGATAAAAATTCTATTTTTACATCGCTACTATATAGATAAAAATTCTATTTTTACAACGATGTTCATATAATAAAGATTATATTTTTATCATGCTATTCTCTATATAAAGATTTTGCCTTTTCAAATATAAAGATTTCGCCTTTTCATTCCATCACTATAAAAATCACATTTTTGTTTCAACGTATATATAATAAAAATCAGATTTTTATTTCGCTACATTTATAAAGATAATATTTTTATATTCTCTATTATATAAAAATCATATTCTTAATACTTCCACTTTATAAAAATTATATCTTTAACCTTCTACTATAATAAAAATTACATTTTTATTATCTCTACCCTATAAAAATTATATTTTTATCCTTTTAAAAGATTAAAAATTATATTTTTAACCTCCTACAACGTCACACTATATATAAAACCGATTTTATTTAATCACTAAAATATTTTTAGACTGAATAAATAAAATAAAATAAAATAGAGTAAAATCACCTTTTCGAATCTAGGAAGGCGCTCGGGTCTGTGGTGCAGGCGGAGGGGGGGTTCGGGTGCGGTTTCAATTGAGGAGGGGAGAGAGGCAAGGGGAGGGCGCCAGCGAGTGGAGGAAGGGGATCAGAGGCGGTGGCGCCTCGCCTTGGCGGCGGTGGAAGGACGACGGGGCGGGGGGGTTCACGTGATTTTCGAGGAGGGAATGGAGGAGAGTGAAGCGCGCGGTGGAGGAAGAAGAAGAAGGTGGAGGCGGCGGCTCTGACAGGGGGAGGCGTCGAGCTCCTCCAGTCGAAGGCGCTTCCTCCGTTCTCTCTTTTTTTTTTTTCTTTTTTTTTAATTTCATTCAATCGAAAAAGTAAACAGGGGAGGGGCCTGAGAGAGTAAGTGAGAGAGATAGGAGAGGTTTTTTTATTTTATTTAATTAATTTAACTTCAAAAAGGTACTTTTTATTTCGACCTCGAAACGGGACCCACCGCCTGTCGTCCGTAGCGTTTTACCCCCATTTCGAACACATTGGGATATATGTCGTAAGCTGATTCGATCGTTTCGATCAGTTTTCGTCAAAATCAGCATATAACTCTGTATATTGAATTTGAACGTGTATTTCAATTTACCGGGGTCACATACTAACTCGAAAAATTCCAAAAAAATATTTTCTAGCTTCATATTGACGATGCGGTCTTAACAAAACTAGTTTCATCGAATTCTGAGACCGTTTGGAAAATGGCCATTTTCCAGTCGATTAAAATCAACTAAAACTGGTCAAACGCGTTTTCCTCAGCCACGCTCACATATTGATTCGAAAAATTATGAAAATTGGAATCTACCAATAACTTGACATCACGGAACCAACAAAAGTGGTTTTGTCAAAATCTGAGGTAGTTTGCAAAATAGCTATTCTTAAGGACCGAAATTCCATAGCGACTATTCAGAATTTTCAATTGGACGTATCTTTTAATTCACGCTATGAAATTTCAATTTTTCGGATTCGTTGGAAAGATATTCTCAATTAGATTCTAATATTTTTAGTTTCACAAAAATCTGGTTTCTCGGGACATTCAGTTGAAGTTTGAAATCGAATTATCGAACTACCGCGCCATTTTCAATTCCTTTTATAATTATAAATAATTATTTATATTCTAACGACGACGTATATAAATATATACGTTCTATTTCTATTCAAAATAAATTTCTCGTTGATATTGTTTAAAATAATTCATTTTAAATATTCGAAATTCATTAAAATTTCCAAAATAAAAATTTTAAATTGGCTCAGAATTTCTGGGTTGTTACAATCTCTCCCACTTAAAACTTTTCATCCCCGAAAAGGAACGAAGCCAAAAGTTGTTTAACTAATCAACTCAACTTCCATTATTTTCTTTACGGCTTAAGTTCTTCAACTTTTCAGTTTCTAAGAACTTTTCAAAATTTTCAAAAATTTGGCTAACACCCTAAATTTTCGAAAAATTTCGCCATAACCTCCCCTGTACCGGGAGCACCGGGAAAATCCCGAAATTGCCATATTGGCCCTCTGATCTCAAAAAGAAAAAGAAAAAGCCAAGCGGCTAGCCAATCGGCTCATAAAATCATCATCGCCCAAACAAAACAGTAAATTATGGTAAACATGTACCTATTTGTCGGGCAAACAATTTTATTCTTCTGCTCTAGCCTCCTTGCTATGACCTATTCAATGTAAGTACATGTATATGCGTGCATTTTCAAACAATTTCCAATACAGTTCAATATTTGGTTCAATTAGGCATAATGGTTTTAAATTATCAAACAAATAAACAACCAACACAACCATCGATCAATTAGTGAATTATTGTTTCAAATTCATAATTTTGATATATATACAAAAAAGATCATGTTTTTGATGCCAAATCACAACAATAAATCTATGTAAGTTTTGGTTCTAACACCAGTCTAATGGAAATATATAGATATCACACCTTCGAAACACGAACATAAATATTGGTGATGGAGCTCCATCATCAAAATCATCTCCGAGCGACTAGAGTGTGACTCTATATCTATCTAGTATATTAAAACTTTGAATATACGTTCATGACGCGTATACGCGAAATCTTTATATACTCGATTGTCCAAATCAATTCGAATAAAATATTTAAATATGTATACAATGGTTTAAATTTTCAAAACAACACTCGTTTTCATTTGAAAAATATACTCTTCACACTCGTTCTAGGATACTACTGATCCTATCTCTAACGAGTCATTCTAATTGGATATTACTAATCCAATATCTGATGAATTCTTTCGTTTGGTTCTAATGTGTCTTGTCCTCGAGCTCTGTAAACCAAAGCGCTGATACCAACTGTGATAGCCCGTTACTTCTCCAGTAAGGAAAGCCCGGATTACCTTGAGAACACGACAAAATAGAATGCAAATAGAAGAACATTTCTTTGTTTATTACACCAATTCCATCAGAATACAAGAATATGCAGAGTATATAAAAAAATATTATACAACAAAGAATATCATAGATTTAAATACAGTATTGCAGTGGAAAGATAATACAAAAAACAACTGAAAGTAATACATGGATACAGAGCTTTTCGAGCATCGTTCCAGCTGTAAATCAGGATCCTGTGAATATAAATCTGCAAAACCAAAACTACTAGCTGCCCGTGTCGAAAATAAGGGCACCCAGAGTTTAGGTTAAAACAATAAACCCCAGGTCAGTCATGTGACTGGTGTGAGAACTAAAACAGTTATTTAAAACTTTACTTTAAAAGAGAGTAATTCAAGGGACCACGCCGTATAACACAGAATGGGTTTCCTCCCAAGAACACCAGTGCATAGAATAAATAACGCAATGCTTTTTCGAAAAATGAAACTATTATAAGACCCAGGTCCCATTACACAATGCAACGCAAGACGGAGGATAGGGTTTTCCCTTATAATAGACAAACATGCTTGGCACATTTAAAACAAATCATTTTGATACTATTATGGTATAAAGTGTCAAAACAACTTCAATCAGAAATATCAATCATAGACGGCATAGTATCCCATGATACTATGTCGCCATACTAGGCTCTACAAATAAAACTGAAACATCACGTATTGGAAATTGGATTTCCGTCATGAGTCGAGGCAAGGGGCAAGCTCCTCTCCGAGTCGAGACACTCTAGCAAATGTCTTAGGACTACACACTCTGGGCAGCCCTTGGATCATCAGGGCCGGTCCTCTCTTACATTTGAGGATTGGCAATTCCTAAACACACATTTCCCGGTCCTTACAGTCCTAAAATCGAGGCGCCTAGCATCCAACAACAACATAGGTGAAAAGTATATAAATGTCAGCCAGTTTAAGCACTGACACCACCACTAGTTAGAAAGAAACATCGTGCTCTCCCTGCAGTCACTATCTCGTTTTTGACTCCTACCGAGGTGTGAGGCTCGCGAATTCACGTTATACAGAAAGCTGCGCCACACAGGCCGTGCTTTGATCATCAACCACAAGACTTTGCTTTTCAACAGAAGCCTTGATCATTTGCCACTTAGGCGTGCCACACAGGCAATTCATGCCACGTGACTGATGTCCATCAATATACAACCTCTGAGCTCGTACGTCTCAGAGAAGGGCGTTAAGCAAGAGAATAAATTCTCTGCCGCCAAACAGATGTATATTTAATAGAGATCAATCGGCACAGAATAAAATCCAATGTCAGACACACAGTCCATTTACAAGTCCGTTCTGGGTCTGAACGAAACCGGAAGCACTTTCCTTACATATCCTTCGATCTCCAAGTACGTCCGGATGATCACTAACTGATTCCCTCATCTTGGGTGTACAGCCCAATCAAGATCATCAGTAATCACCCACATGATGTGAAGACTTCTGGTCTTCAACCACTGTCCTCATCTTCGACATATCGTCAAATCAGTTATTCAGAATGGGTATAAACCCGGCCTTTCTGAAGGACCCGCGTATATAATAAACAAATGTTACACAAACACAACATACGCCTCATTCCAATTCATCAGTCACTAACCGTAAATTAGCAAGAGAACAATTCCCCAAATATTAACCCCGAAGGCCGAAACCAACATCAGATCAATACCCAGGAAACCATCCTTCTTAGCTAACCTACAGTTAGTTTCTAATTTCACGTTCTTAGGGAAAGGTTCCCATTAATTTTATCAAAGATAAATTCTTTAAAATTTATTCTTTAATCTTCCTTTGGATATTTCTTCAAACAGAATTATGGTTTTCCAAACTAGTCGGGATTAGCGAACCACACCAAAGTAATTATTTTATTTTATTTCCCTATCCCAACCTAATCATCCCATGAAGCAAAACTGGTGATACTCCATATCTAACACCACTGTGTTATCGGTAAAATTAATTACCATTTCACGTTCAAATCTAATTAAAGATTTAACTATCGCTTTGGGGCAAAACTGGTAATACTCTATTCTCGCTCACTTTCCAAATTTGATAATTTAAATTATCAATTCACATTTCAATCTAATTACATATTCATTAAAACTCCTTTTACTAGGTTAAAGAACTAATGTCATTTAAAACACAGTTCACGATAAGCCCAAATCACATTCTATTTATTATCGGGTTAAAGAACAAGTGTTATTTAAAACACCGTTCACGATAAACCACAAATCAATTCTAATTTAATTCCAATCAAATATATTAGAAATTCCGATTTTTTTAAAACCTTTATAAATCCAATTTATTTATTTAAAAATAATTGGGTTTTAAATTTAGTTCAAAACTAGTTCATTTCGATAAAAATCCATTTTTATCTTTACAAATGTGGGATTTTTCATCCCAATTCTTCACAAATCATTTCTTATGATTTTACACAAATTATTACTATTTTTAATAATTTTATCGAGGCCCGTAAAGTCGATTTCCAACAACGGCCATCGAACTGCACTTACAACGACCTTTTCCAAATTTGATTTGGACGTATCTCCAAATCAATTCGCTAGATTTCAAATTTTTAATATTTGTTAGAAAGCTCTTTTCGATACGAACCCAACGGTTCTGGTTTTAGGAGAATCCGACGGTCGGATCTCCCGTAATGTCCGTTCGAATTCAATGGTCGAAATTTACGAACTGCCGCGGCGCGGCGCGTTCTATTCAGGCCATTATATATATAATATATTTGTATTATATGTATTTCGTCGATTTCCTTTTTAAAACGAATTTTCAAATTTTTTTCAAAAACAATTTCAACCTTCATTTCAAATTCAAATCAAAATTGAATTTTCCCTTATAAATTCTTTTTACATTCATTTCTTTTTGATTTCAATTCAAATCGATTTCAATTCTATTTCAGTTCGTTTTCAATTGAAATCAATTCAATTCGAATTCGTTTTCTATTCAATTCAATTCAAATTCGTTTTCTATTCAATTCAATTCAAATTCTTTTTCTATTCAATTCGAATTCGTTTTCTATTCAATTCAATTCGAATTCGTTTTCTATTCAATTCAATTCAAATTCGTTTTCTATTCAATTCAATTCAAATTTGATTTTCTAAATATTCGATTTTTAAATCTCTTTTCAATATTCATTATAAAACGGATATAATCGATATAAATATTGTCCGCGTCAAAATAGCGCATCTCTAATCAACACGGCTTTATATTTTTCAATAGCTTCGTTATTCTATTCCACAAATGAATATTTATTCTATTCAACAAATGAATCTATATTTCTTTCAACACAAGACTAATCCCAACAAATGAGTAATGTCCACATGTGATTATTTTTGTTATTCAATATATTTTATAAAATTTTGATTTCTATCGTTTAATTTCTAATCAGACTCCAACCGTAAATTAGTAAGAGAACGATTCCGTAAATATGAACCCCGAAGGCCGAAACCAACATCAGATCAATATCCAGGAGACCACTCATCTTATCTATTTTCCAGTTAGTTTCTAATTTTATATATGATAAAGATGTAAATTTTATTGTTAAAATATTTCGTTCAACACATGACTAATCTCAACGGATGAGTACTGTCAACACATGAACCTTTATTTTATAATGTTCTTTATTTTCCCAATTGGAATGAGGCTCAATCAATTACCATATAATGTTAATTATATGGATTCCATACAACACATGCATATAATAGCAATGATAAATAATCAACCATCATCCAAAGTGCACCACACAACTGCATAAGCATCAAATATAAATAATTAACGCTTACACAGTCTGTCGACCAATCGATCGACATACAACTAAATAATTGGGATTAGTGTACGCCAAATATCATCCCAATACCCGTGTAGGGTTTCAGACAATCAAACATAGATTTTATTCGTGCAGTTGGGCGATGTGTAAAATTTATCGTCCCAATCAATATCCTTCAAATATGTGTACATAAACAAACCGTCTGGTTTGTAAATGAATATTAATTTATTCACATTCACTATATTCATATTCACGTTAAAAATTATATTTTTAACGTTAATTAATTTATTACAACACATTAATCTATATTATCGATTTCACATCCACTTCATAAACAAATTTCATAACACATCATACAAGCATACAAGCCGTCCATGGTCTGTGGACGACGGGTGTCGGGTGCTACTAAGCACCGTCTGCATCCTAGTATATATATAACTAGAAAAGAAAATTTAAAGTGGGAAGTTCTCACCCAAGCTAAACCAAACGCCACGACTCTTCTTATGTAGAAGTCATCGATGTTCTCGCCTTTTGTCACTTTCGTTGCCCGTAGCCACTACATATATAAAAATCACATTTTTATATTTTTGCTATGTATATAAAAATCATATTTTTATAATCACTCCATATGGATAAAAATTCTATTTTTCCATCACTACTATATAGATAAAAATTCTATTTTTACATCCCTACTATATAGATAAAAATTCTATTTTTACAACGATGTTCATATAATAAAGATTATATGTTTATCGCGCTATTCTCTATATGAAGATTTCGCCTTTTCAAATATAAAGATTTCGCCTTTTCATTTCATCACTATAAAAATCACATTTTTATTTCAACGTACATATAATAAAAATCAGATTTTTATTTCGCTACATATATAAAGATAATATTTTTATATTCTCTACTATATAAAAATCATATTCTTAATACTTCTACTTTATAAAAATTATATCTTTAACCTTCTACTATAATAAAAATTACATTTTTATTATCTCTACCCTATAAAAATTATATTTTTATCCTTCTAAAAGATTAAAAATTATATTTTTAACCTCCTACAACGTCACACTATATATAAAACCGATTTTATTTAATCACTAAAATCTTTTTAGACTGAATAAATAAAATAAAATAGAGTAAAATCACCTTTTCGAATCTAGGAGGGCGCTCGGGTCTGTGGTGCAGGCGGAGGGGGGGTTCGGGTGCGGTTTCAATTGAGGAGGGGAGAGAGGCAAGGGGAGGGCGCCAGCGAGTGGAGGAGGGGGATCAGAGGCGGTGGTGGAAGGCCGACCGAGGGGGGGGGGGTTCACATGATTTTCGAGGAGGGAATGGAGGAGAGTGAAGCGCGTGGGGGAGGAAGAAGAAGAAGGTGGAGGCGGCGGTTCTGACGGAGGGGAGGGGTGCGGCGTCAAGCTCCTCCAGTCGGAGGCGCTTCCTCTGTTCTCTCTCTTTTTATTTATTTCATTCGATCGAAAAAGTAAATCGGGGGGGGGGGGCTGAGAGAGTAAGTGAGAGAGATAGGAGAGGTTTTTTATTTTATTTAATTAATTTAATTTCAAAAAGGTACTTTTTATTTCGACCTCGAAACGGGACCCACTGCCTGTCGTCCCTAGAGTTTTACCTCTATTCCGAACACAATGGGATATGTGTCGTAAGATGATTCGGTCATTTCGATCAGTTTTCGTCAAAATCAACATATAACTCTATATATTAAATTTGGACGTGTATTTCAATTTATCGGGGTCACATACTAACTCGAAAAATTTCAGAAAAATATTTTCTAGCTTCGTATTGACGAGACGGTCTTAACAAAACTAATTTCATCGAATTCTGAGACCGTTTGAAAAATGGCCATTTTCTAGTCGATTAAAATCAATTGAAACTGGTCGAACGCGTTTTCATTTGCCACGCTCACATATTGATTCGAAAAATTATGAAAATTGGAATCTAGCAATAACTTGACATCATGGAACCAACAAAAGTGGTTTCGTCGAAATCCGAGGTCATTTGCAAAATGGCTATTTCTAAGGGCCGAAATTCCATAGCGACTATTCAGAATTTTCAACTGGACGTATCTTTTGATTTCCGCTTTGAAATTTCAATTTTTCGGATTCGTTGGAAAGATATTCTCAATTAGATTCTAATATTTTTGGTTTCACTAAAATCTGGTTTATTTTGCACCCGGTACATTCAGTTGAAGTTTGAAATCGAATTATCGAACTACCGTGCCATTTTCAATTCCTTTTATAATTATTAATAATTATTTATATTCTAACAACAACGTATATAGATATATACGTTCTATTTCTATTCAAAATAAATTTCTCGTCGGTATTGTTTAAAATAATTCATTTTAAATATTCGAAATTCTTTAAGATTTCCAAAATAAAAATTTTAAATTGGCTCAGAATTTCCGGGTTATTACAGAAAATTATAGTGAGGAGTTCTCACCTTAGGGATCCACTCCGTTATTCTTTTTTGTCACTCAGATTCGTTATTTTGATTCCAACGCAATCTATTTCACAAAATTTATATTAAAAATCATATTTTTACAATGCTACTTTATATACAAATATCTAATTTTTATATTGCTATTTCATATGTAAAAATCTAATTTTTATTGCGTTACTTCATGTATAAAAATCATATTTTTATATAAAGAGAATTCATATAAAAATCACATTTTTATATGGTATTCATATAAATAAAAATCACATTTTTATATGGTATTCATATAAATAAAAATCGCATCTTTACTAGGCTATTTATTATATAAAAATCGCTTTTTTAAAAGCGAAATTATTAAATAAAAATCAAAACTTTATATGCTATATATAAAAAATCAAATCTTTAGATAATGTTTTACATATTAAAAATCAAATCTTTAGACAATGTTTTATATATTAAAAATCAAATCTTTAGACAATGTTTTATATATTGAAAATCAAATCTTTAGACAATGTTTTATATATTTGAAATCAGATCTTTAACTATGCTTTATATTTAAATAAAACTAGGAAAAAGAGAAAAAAAACCACTGTTTATTTCTTGGACATCGATATGGAGGGTGAAGGAGGCCAGAGGAGGTGGCATGTTCGTGGGGAGGTCGAGCGGTGGTCTGGTGGTACGGTGGAGCTCCGGTGCGGAGGCGGTGGGTTTCAGTTGGGGATTGGGGTTCGAATCGGGGTAGGGGAAGAAGAAGGGACGGAGGAGCATCAGATGAGGAAGCATCGGATGAGGGAGTCGCTGGTCATGGGAGATGGCGGCGGCTTGGGCGAGGCAGCGACGGACAGGAGGGAGGGTGCGACGAGATCCATGAGCGGTTTTTATTTTATTTTGTTTTATTTTTTTGTTTTGGTCGATATGATAATGGGTTGGGGAGGAAAGGAGTTGACCCCCTTATTGACAAGCTTAAATATTTATATTTTAATCTAAATTTAAATTCCAAAAGTAAGTTTTTAAGTTCGAACTCCAAATCAACCCCAACGACTGTCGCCTCCAGCTAATTACTCCCATCCTGAACACAATATGATATGTTTCGTAGGCCAATTCGATTCTTTCAATCAGTTTTCATTAAATTTAAAATGTAAATCAATATTTTCAATTTTAAACGTACATTTCAATTTACCGGGGCCACATACTAACTTCAAAAATTCCAGAAAAATAAATCTTGCTATGTTTTGACGATACGGTCCTAACAAAACTAATTTCATCAAATTTGGAGACCGTTTGAAAAATGGCAATTTTCTGGTCGATCCAAATTGACTGAAACTGACAAAACACGTTTTCTTTTGCCACGCTCACATATTGATTCCAAAAATTATGAAAATTGGAATCTAGCAATAATTTAACATTCTGGATCCAACGAAAAATGTTTCGTCGAAAATGGAGGTGGTTTGAAAAATCGTTATTTTTAAGGACTATATTTCCATAGCGACTATTCTGAATTTTCAACTGGGCATAACTTTTTATTTTCGCTATGAAATTTGGATTTTTCACATTTTTTGTAAAGATAATTTCAGATAGATCCAAATATTTCTGGTTTCACCAAAATCCGGTTTATTTTGAATCCTGTACATTCATTTGAAATTTGAAATCTAATTTTCAAACTACCGCGCCATTTCCAGTTCCTTTTATAATTAAAATAAATATTTATATTCTAACTTTGATTTAAATAAATACATACGTTCTAATTCTATTCAAAATAAATTTCTTGTCGTTATTATTTAAAATAAATCATTTTAAATATTCAAAATTCATTAAAATAGCCAAAATAAATATTTTAAATTGGTTCTGATTTTCTATGTTTTTACAAACAGTACATATAAATATTGAGGAATCTGGTCGGATTCCTCCAACCGGTTTCCTGCATCCACAGATGTTAGTCAACACAACTAACACTGACTCTATACAATGGAATATTATAATCGATGGAATCAGTACCCAACCAATGATGTGCACATATGCAACGATATATATATTATTCAACCAATTTAATTGTAATCTACTTAAACGACCATCACACATCATTCAACCAATATTAAAATATAATTATAATATTTTAAAATAGATCAGAGTTAGTGAATTCACTCACCTTTGCACGTTAACCGTTAAATAATGATTTGCATCAGTTGAATATACCCGGCGCTCAGTTGTGCCATACATTCAACATGCTTCACATTGCTTCATACCGACTTCATAGCGTCGCCAAGTTCCGTGCGATTCTAAAGTGATGGACCGTTCGTCAAATCCTTTTTTAAACTGGCCCATTACACCTTTCATAGACTAACGCCCCCACTTATATTGCTTCATACAGTCCAGTAAAATAGCGTCTTCTACCAGTTGACAAACCCATGAACTCCTTTTCTTCTTTATACATTTTTGGCCTTTATTTCAGTAGTCGGCCCATTTAAAAACAATCCGCATGTGAATAGTTGTGTCTCCTTCCTTCCAGTTACATGAATGCCGCAAGCTCTTTAGTAATGAAATTTCTAGTAAACTATTTTGGCGTATTATCTCCTATCCATCCTACACGTCATTGAACTCTTGCTCCAACTCTACTTCTAATTCCACCTTAATGCACCCTACGTCATTTTCATACTGGGCTTCCCACGCCAATCACACACAACGAGCAAAGTCATGCACCATCCTATGTGGTTTCACAAGCATCTCTCCAACCTTCCACTTATCAGTTTACGGTTAGCATGCATCCCACCATTCCAATCTTCACAGAAGAAATTACCGCTCCCTATATAACCGCATGTGCTACTACAGCCGATCCCCCATGGAAACGAACTCCACCCCTTATCACGATCCAAACCCCAAACTCTTGTTTCTCCATCATAATATTGTTGCTCTTCACATTCCCATGCACCAACCACTCTCAATAGCACTTTCTACAACCTTGCACCCTTTTTCACGCATCTCGACACTTCCGCACTCCCCTGCACACACGTTGATAGACAGCCCCCCTTCCTTAGCATCATTAACTCAATACTTAACACCTTTAAGACGCAATAAACCTCCTCTAAATTCCATTCTACTTCATACTCTACCTTTACTGTATTACAGGCTACCCATAAAAACCTTCATTCCACCATCCACCATTGCCTTGGTTCACTGGAGATGCTTCGCCCACTTCATGCGGTTGCAAACTGCTGGCAACTTACACTCATTTGGATTGGAACTCGCGATTACATATATATATATGTGTATGTATATATTATTTTATCTTTACTTCCTTTAAGGCTTTTGGTTTTGTTTTTGTAAATGAAAAATGACTTGCGGTATTTATAAATGTTGATCCTTCATGGCGAAGGAATAGGTTATAGCGTGTACAGGTACCCCTCTCAAGCATTTACGTCTTGATGTGTCTTGATATAGGTTGTTTGCTAGCGTAGGCATACGGTGAAAAGATTGTATGTATATATATACATACTTAAGGGTGCTTAGGAACTAAGGAAAAGGTACAGGTAGGTTTTCATAGAAGGAGACGTGAGTAGAAGCAATATCCATGTTATAGGCTCCTGATATCCTTAGCCTTACAGTCATGTTTACTTCCAAAGTATGGCTTCATTTTTAAGCTAAAGGGTAGGGTAGGATCTTGATTTGAAAACACATGATTTACTTTGGCGTGAAGAAATAGAAAGGGTAGGTACTAGTTTAGGAGTATGGTATCTGACGTGAAGTATTATAGATTAGGCTTTGTTTTGTATATTATTTGTTAAAGTGTACGTGGTGACGACGGTATAAAATTTTGTTCATTTACTAACTGCTACGGACAAAGATAAAAATGCTGTCATGTCCAGCGTGGTGCCACGGTCCCAAAAATGTAATAATATCGGTAGGTTAACTTAATCTATGAAACCCAAAAATGCTGGTTAAGAGTGCAAAACACTCTAAATAAAAAGTTGTGTATTTAATTATTCAAAAATTATAGTAAAATTCTAAAAATTAAATTATCACTATGCCTCAAAAGAACCTTGTCTAAATTCGAAACCGATATATAAATATATTTAAAAAACTGTTAAGGCCAAAAATGATTATGCTGTTGTTTTTCTGAATATTTAATTTGAACATAACTTACAATCTAAAATCCGAAATCTTGATTTTTCACTTTCGTTAGAAAAATGCAGTTTATTAGATTCAAACGTTTCTTGTTTCGAGGAAATCCGGTTTATAACGAACCATGTATAGTCGTTTAAAGTTCAGACTTTAAATTATGAACTGTCGCGACATTATAAGCTCGATTATATTTACTATATATTTTTATACGTTCAACTTCGTTTTATTCAATATATAAATCCACTTATATTACGAATTCAATATTTAAACTGATTTAAATATTCAAATACAAACCGATAAAAATGTGGGATGTTACATTTGTGCTCTATGAGCCTAATCGGGGAAGAAACAGGAAGAAAGAGGAGTGGGTTATACATAAAGTCTGGTGAATTAGGTAATTACTAGCATGGTTAAACATACATTAACGGTTCTAATTTCACAAGGTAACATGTACGTGCATAAATTAGAATGGTTTCTGAGGAAATTAGGTTACCTGTCTAGTTCAAGCTATAACGATCATTTACTTGTTTGCATTGATTTTGTTGCTAGATAAAAGAAATGTGATTAGGATGATTTCCTGATTCTATAAATCGATTGGCCTTTCCTACTCGTTTACTACCTCACATGGTAAAATGTCGCGGTGGGCCTACCCATCGTGAAGTCAATCACCTCCCTTCAATTCATCAGTAAATACATAATTTTAGTGGTAGGACGAAGTAGTGATTTGTGTTCCCCAATCGATGTTTTCGCACGCTCGGTCATCCTAGGAATACAATAACTATTGCCCCTCCATGTTAACCACTTACTTACCGCAATCAGCATAAGCGTGCCCATCCGCACCACCTATTTGAGACCGTCTTTATTAAACCAAAAAGCGAATGCTGCTGGTAGGGTCCTTATCAAACAAATATTCTAATTTGTGCCCCATTCCCACTCCATTTGATCTGGGCCTTGTTTATTAGCCATTTATTTTCCCCTACCAGCATCACCACCGGAATGGGCCTCCACATGGCTAATTATTTCCCCTATCAGTAATTCTTGCCAGAACTGACCATGTGTGTTATTTGCTTATTAACATAATCAAGTTTTAATATAATAAGCCTTTTCTCTATGTTTCTTAATATAACACTTGTGTTATAATTTTACCAGCAAACATCCCAGATTTGCCTATTTTAATCTGCTTTCTTTCTATTACAGATTTCTTTTTCTAATTATAACCCATTTTATAATTTTACTTCCAAATATGCTGGTATGTATATTTTGATCTACCTTCTTTTTGTTAAAGTTTTGTTCTAACTATAATCCCATACTATAATTTTACTTGAAATATTCCAAATTTGCATATTTCATCCTATGTTCTTTTCATTATGACTTTCTAACTTGTTAATACAGTTTTATCATAATAATCTTCTCATTCTCTGTTACTCTTCAAAGTTCAACTCTAGTTATAATTTATTGCAGATTCATACAAATTTTCCTAATTCAGTTTGATTCCTTTCAATACAGACCTAAAATTCATTAACATGTTTTTTGTAAATTCAGTTTATTTCATGTAACCATTATTTGCGAAGTTTATGATTTTTATTCTATTTTTCGCGCACAAAATGAGGACAAAATCTACACCAATTTACTAACATTTGGATATATAGGTATGTTTAAGAATAAACTTGAAATATTGTAGAAACTTTAAATAACTGATGAATAAAACAAACGCTAAGGGAAAAATATTGAAAAACTATCTTATAGAATTTAACTAAAAAGAACCATATGAAAGAAACAGAGAAATACTTATAGTAAATATCTTACAAAAGACTAATAAAATCTATAAGCAAAACTGTAAATGAAACTACAGGGAAAATTACAACTATCAAGAACCCTATTTCTTTAAATTACACAAAAGTTTGAGTATTCAGAACACTCACCTGTAGTCCTTAGTTTTTTCATGTGCACGGCCTTCACAGATCTCGTCCCTGGGTAAATTATAAGTATTTTTATTTTTAAAATCTTCCCCTAAGAAAATATTTAAATTTTAGGTTCGCTCAGTTAAGAGAGAAACCAGAGGGAGGAGATTAATACTATGAATGAATAGCTAGGTCCAGGGTCTTATTTATAATGTAGTTAGGAGGTTTCAAGTCACTTGATTTCTTGAAATGTCTAGTCTAATACATCACTCAGTCAATTACAGCTTTCAAATTTTAGAAACAATGCTCATGTTGTATTGGAAAGCATTTAAAACTTCGTACCTATATGACATCTCACCTAGGTAGAAACACGGTTCGACCTTATCCTCCCTTGGGCCGACCAATAGGTTAACTTGAATATGATCGGGTTAACCTGTGTACCTATTTTTTTTTTCTTAAATAAATTTTGATTTCTTTTAATATTCTGATTTCTAATATCTTTAATAACTTTTTCATACTAATCAGATTCTAACAAATTTTATATATACATTGCTCATTAAATTGGCAAGGACTCAATGGTTCAACCATTGCTAAATTGTGACAATTACACAACCTATTTTATTAATGTAATCTGCCATATATTTCAACAACTGGAAGGAGAGATTAATTAAAGATCTAATTATTAATGGTCATTTTTATATTCACAATAGAGTTATAAAATCAAATATATAATTTGTGTGTGAATTAAATTAACTTCAATAATTAATTCAGAATGAGGGGTTGAAATCAATTATTAACTACAAATATTTAAATTGAATTTGGAATTCGATTGCAAATATAAATAGTTGAATGTGAAATAAAACAATATTAATGTTAGACAAATTGGAAATTTTATTCGTTATAAAATATAGGGAAAATCGTCTTGAATAAGCAGGTACTTATGAAGAAATTAAAATTTACGGAAGCGAACAAAGTTATAGGTAGACAAATAAAATAAAACCAGTTAACCGATAAATAATTTAAAAATAAAATATCGTTGTACAAAAACAGAGTAGGATTACAATTAAATTAATTTTGTTGAATTTAGAACATTGAAACGAAAGGATACATATAAATTTTGTCGTATTTGGGAATTGTTTTTGTGGTACGGATTCAGAATATTACACGCGGTCCGCGGTAAGATTAAAATTTTAATTTATAAACAAATATTACCTTCCCTAGACAGTTTCAAGTCACGACCTATATCTAGAAAATCGCGTTACCCTATCCCTACTGACATTACGTTGTTCTTATCTCCTACACGTTCCTTCTTCTGGAAGCTTTGTTTCTACTTATTTATATTTCCGCTGCCCTCCTTTCTTTTCCATTTCCTCAAAGAAAAAGTAAAATAAAAATCGAAGTTTTGATGGCAGCGAAAAATTTTCCGAAATCCTTAAAATAAAATCAAGTATTTCCCGAAGCCATCGTTAATTGACCACCGAAGTCTCTGTTGTCCATCTCGTCACCGCTTTGAAGCTCACTAGCCTCTTCCATACATCCATTTTCCCCTCCATAAATGAAGCCCATGGTCAGCATCGCCATCGTCCAAGCTCAGGTTGCTGCCTTTCAACTTCACTACCGCAAGAGCGCAGCTTCTTCCGAGCTTTTGATTCTTCGCGGTTCCAATGTGAGTATATCAATCACGATTAATGTTTTTTCAAGTAATTTATTTCAGTTAAATTAGAATTTGAGGGTTAATGGATTTGATATTGAACCACTGTCTCGAAAATCATTCATGCACTATATAGTTTTCATCTTGTTTCGGAACGTAAGAAACCAAGGTATATGCTATGCATGTCACAGAATGAAACTTTAAACAGAAAGGAGATGTTGTTTCCAATACACAATATAAATCCTCTGCCATTATTAGTTCCAGGCCTCTAATTCTATATTTTGGTTTTGAGTCATGTTTTTGGTTAGTATATTGAATTTTCGACAGCTGAAAGTACTAGTTGATAATAATGTTAGGATAACAAATGTTGGCTACTATCCATTGTGTCAATCACAACATTTGTTTTACAAAATAGTTGATTACCCAGTAGTAGGATAAATTTAAGAACAAATTATTAAATAGGACCCCTGTGTATGGTGGTTTGCCATATACTTTGAAACTAAGCTTTCTATATGAGTATATGTCAGCGTGGGGTGGTTGCATTTTAGTCACTTACGTCCCCTGTGCCAACCAATGTGTGTTGATGCTGTTATGAGATTGTTTAATACTATAATGACCCGAACTCCCCCCGGAAAGGAAAGCCCGGATTGAGATGAGAACAACACACATCGGAACGCAGACGGAAGAACATTTCATTATATATTACAACAATTCCATCAGATTACAAGAATATAAAGAGTATGAATAAATATTATACAACAGAAAAATGTCAGAGATTACAATAAATTACATTTAAATACATCGTAGCGGAAAATAATATAAAACACAACTAGAAGTAATACACGGATACAGAGCTTTCCAAGCATCGTTCCAGCTGTAAATCAGGATCCTGTGAATATAAATCTGCAAAACCAAAACTACTTGCTGCCCGTGTGGAAAATAGGGGCACCCAGAGTTTAGGTTAAAACAATAAACTCCAGGTCAGTCATGGGACTGGTGTGAGAACTAAAACAGTTATTTAAAACTTTACTTTAAAAGAGAGTAATTCAAGGGACCACGCCGTATAACACGGAATGGGTTTCCTCCCAAGAATACTAGTGCATATAATAAAACAGCGCAATGCTTTTTGGAAAAATGAAGCTATTATAAGACCCAAGTCCCATCACACAATGCAACGCAAGCCGGAGGATAGGGTTTTCCCTTATAATAGCCAAACATGCTTGGTACGTTTAAAACAAATCATTTGATACTATAATAAGTGTATAGTGTCAAAACAATTCAATCATAAATATCAATCACAGACGGCATGGGTACCATATATCATGTCGCCATACTAGTTCTACAATTAAAACCGCAATATCACATATTGGAAATTGGATTTCCGTCATGAGTCGAGGCAAGGGGCAAGCTCCTCTCCGATTCGAGACACTCTAGCAAATGTCCCAGGACCCCACTATGATCCTTGGATCTTCAGGGCCGGTCCTCTCTTACTTTTGAGGATTAATTATTCCTGAACACACGTTTCCCGGTCCTTACAGACCTATATCCTAGGCGCCTCGTATCCAACAACCACACAGGTGAAAATTATATAAATGTCAGGGCTGGTAGGTCACTGACACCACCCTAGCTAGAAAGAAACGTCGGGCTCTCCCTGCAGTCACTATCCCATTTTTAACTCTTACCGAGGTGTGAGGCTCGCGAATTCATGCTATACACAAAGCTACGCCACACAGGCCATGCTTTGATCATCAACCACAAGACTTTGCTTTTCAACAGAAGCCTTGATCAATTGCCACTTACGCGTGCCACACTGGCAATTCACTCCCTGCGACTGATGTCCATCGATATACAACCTCTGAGCTCGTACGTCTCAGAGAAGGGCGTTAAGCAAGAGAATAAATTCTCCGCCACCAAACAGATGTATATTTAATAGAGATCAATTAACACAGAATAAAATCCAATGTCAGACACACAATCCATTTACAAGTTCGTTCTGGCTCTGAACGAAACCGGAGGCACTTTCCTCGCATATCCATCCATCTCCAGGTACGTCTGGACGATCACCAACTGTTTCCCTCATCTTGGGTGTACAGCCCAATCAAGATCATCAGTAATCACCCAAACGATGTGAAGACTTCCGGTCTTCAACCACCGTCTTTATCTTCGACATCTCGTCGAATAGGTTATTCAGAATGGGTATAAACCCGGCCTTTCCGAATAACCCACGTATATGATAAACAAATGTTACAAAAACACAACAAATGCCTCATTCCAATTCAGAATGTTCTTTTATTCACAAAATCACATTCTTAGGGAAAGGTTCCCATTAATTTTATCCAAGATAAATTCTTCTAAATTTATTCTTTAATCTTCCTTTGGATATCATTTCAAACTAGTCGGGATTAGCGAACCACACCGAAGTAATTATTTATTTTATTTCCCAATCCCAACCTATTCATCCCCTGGAGAAAAACTGGTAATACTCCATATCTAACACCACAGTATTATCTATAAAATTAATTACCATTTCACGTTCAAATCTAATTAAAGATTTAACTATCGCCTTGGAGCAAAACTGGTGGTACTCCATTCTCGATCACCTTTCAGATTTGATAATTTAAATTATCAATTCACATTTCAATCTAATTAAAGATTCATTAAAACTCCACTTAGTTTTAATCTTCTTAAAAATCAATATCCTGTCTTTAACTGGGTTAAAGAACCAATGTCATCTAAAACACGATTCACGATAAACTCAAAATCACACTCTATTGTTAATCGGGTTAAAGAACAGGTGTTGTTCAAAACACCATTCACGATAAACCCAAAAACCAATTCAAATTCAATTCCAATTAAATATTATTTAATTGATACGCTTTATTAAATCTAAATAGAAAGATTTTGAAGCGACCCGAACTTCCCCGGTCTCCGAAGAGATGAGAAAGAACGAATTACTGTGAGGACAAGACAAATCAGAACGTAGACGGAAGAACATTTCATTGTTATTACAACAATTCCATCAGATACAAGAATATACAGAGTATAAATGAATAAATTACATTCGATAAATATCAGAGATTACAATAAATTACATAGCAGTGGAAAATAATATAAAGCACAACTGAAGGTGAAATACGGATACAGAGCTTTCCGGGTATCATTCCAGCTGTAAACCAGGATCCTGTGAATATAAATCTGCAAAACTTAAACTACTAGCTGCTCGTGTCGAAAATAAGGGCACCCAGAGTTTAGGTTAAAATAATAAACTCCAGGTCAGTCATGTGACTGGTGTGAGAACTAAAACAGTTATTTAAAGCTTTACTTTAAAAGAGAGTAATTCAAGGGACCACGCCGTATAACACGGAACGGGTTTCCTCCCAAGAACACAAGTGCATAGAATAAACAACGCAATGCTTTTTCAAAAAATGAAGCTATTATAAGACCCAGGTCCCATCACACAATGCAACGCAAGCCGGAGGATAGGGTTTTCCCTTATAATAGCCAGACATGCTTGATACGTTTTAAAACAAATCATTTGATACTATAATAAGTGTATAGTGTCAAAACATTTTCAGTCATAAATATCAATCATATGCGGCATAGCTACCATCTACTATGTCGCCATACTAGTTCTACAATTAAAACCGCAATATCACGTATTGGAAATTGGGTTCCGTCATGAGTCGAGGCAAGGGGCAAGCTCCTCTTCGCGTTTGAGACACTCTAGCAAATGTCTCAGGACTACACACTTGGGCAATCCTGGATCTTCAGGGCCGGTCCTCACTTACGTTAGAGGATTATTTATTCCTGAACAAACGATTCCCGGTCCTTACAGACCTATAATCGAGGCGCCTCATCCAACAACCACATAGGTGAAAAGTATATAAATGTCAGGGCTGGTAAGTGACTGACACCACCAAAGCTAGAAAGAAACGTCATGCTCTCCCTGCAGTCCGTATCCCGTTTTTGACTCATACCGAGGTGTGAGGCTCGCGAATTCACGCTATACACAAAGCTGCCACATAGGCCGTGCTTTGATCATCAACCACAAGACTTTGCTTTTCAACAGAAGCCTTGATCCATGCAACTCAGCGTGCCACACGGGCAATTCATGCCATGCGATTGATATCTATCGATATATAACCTCTAAGCTCGTACATCTCAGAGAAGGGCGTTAAGCAAGAGAATAAATTCTCTGCCGCCAAACAGATATATATTTAACAGAAATCAATCAACATAGAATAAAATCCAATGTCAGACACACAATCCATTTACAAGTTCGTTCTGGGTCTGAACGAAACCGGAGGCACTTTCCTCACATATCCATCCATCTCCAAGTACGTCTGGATGACCACCAACTATTTCCATCCTCTTGGGTGTACAGCCCAATCAGGATCGTCAGTAATTTTCCAAACGATGTGAAGACTTCCGTTCTTTGACCACCGTCTTCGTCTTCGACATATCGTCGAATCGGTTATTCAGAATGGGTATAAACCCGGACTTTCCGAACAACCCGCGTATGTTAAAAAAACAAATGTTACACAAACACAACATACGCCTCATTCCAATTCATTAGTCATTAACCGTAAATCAGCAAGAGAACAATTTCCCAAATATTAACCCCGAAGGCCGAAACCAACATCAGATCAATACCAGGAAACCATTCTTCTTAGCTAACCTACAACTAGTTTCTAAATTCCACATTCTTAGGGAAAGGTTCCCATTAATTTTATCCAAGATAAATTCTTTAAAATTTATCCTTTAATCTTCCTTTGGATGTCATTTCAAACCAAATTATGGTTTTCCAAACTAGTCGAGATTAGCGAACCACACCGAAGTAATTATTTATTTTATTTCCCAATCCCAACCTATTCATCCCATGAAGCAAAACTGGTAATACTCCATATCTAACACCGTGGTGTTATCGGTAAAATTAGTTACCATTTCACGTTCAAATCTAATTAAAGATTTAACTATCGCTTTGGAGCAAAACTGGCGATACTCCATTCTTGATCCTTGTATAGATTTGATAATTTAAATTATCAATCCACATTTCAACCTAATTGCAGATTCTTTAAATCTCCTTTTACTGGGTTAAAGAACTAATGTCATTTAAAACACAGTTCACGACAAACCCAAATCACATTCTATTTACTATCGGGTTAAAGAATAAGTGTTATTTAAAACACCCTTCACGATAAACCCACAAATCAATTCTATTTAAAACCCATTTCAAATCCGATTTATTTATTTAAAAATAAATGGGTTTTAATTTTAGTTCAAAACTAGTTCATTTCGAAAAAATCTATTTTTATCTTTTCAAATATGGAGTTTTTCATCTCAATTTTTTCCCAAATCATTTCTTATGATTTTACACAAATTATTACTATTTTTAATAATTTTATCAAGGCCCGTACAGTCGTTTTCCGTCAACGGCCATCGAACTGCACTTACAGCGACTTTTCCAAATTTGATTTGGACATAATTCCAAATCCAACCGTTAGATCTTATTTAAATATTCATTAGAAATCTCTTTTCGATACGAACCCAACGGTTCCGATTTTAGGAGAATCCGACGGTCGGATCTCCCGTAATGTCCGTTTGAAATAAATGGTCGAAATTCACGAACTGCCGCGGCGCGGCGCGTTCTATTCAGGCCATTATATTATATATAAAATATATATAATATATATTTCGTCGATTACTATTTAAAACGAATTTTATAAATAGTTTTGAATTCGTTTCAAAAACAATTTCAACCTTTATTTCAAATTCAAATCAAAATTGAATTTTCTATTATAAATCCTTTTTAAAATTCATTTCTATTTGATTTCAATTCAAATCTATTTTAATTCGATTCGAATTCATTTTCTTTTCAATTCAATTCAATTCGAATTCGTTTTCTTTTCAATTCAATTCAGATTCGTTTTCTATTCAAATCAAATTCAATTCATTTTCTATTCAAATCAAATCAAATTTGTTTTCTATTCAAATCAAATTCAATTCATTTTCTATTCAATACAAATTAAATTCGTTTTCTATTCAAATCAAATTCAATTCATTTTCTATTCAATTCAAATTAAATTCGTTTTCTATTCAACTCAAATTAAATTCGTTTTCTATTCAAATCAAATTCAATTCATTTTCTATTCAATTCAAATCAAATTCGTTTTCTATTCAAATCAAATTCAATTCATCTTCTATTCAATTCAAATTAAATTCGTTTTCTATTCAATTCAAATTAAATTCGTTTTCTATTCAAATCAAATTCAATTCATTTTCTATTCAAATCAAATTCAATTCATTTTCTATTCAATTCAAATTAAATTCGTTTTCTATTCAATTCAAATTAAATTCGTTTTTTATTCAAATCAAATTCAATACATTTTCTATTCAAATCAAATTCTAAAAAAACGAATATAATCGATATAAATATCATTTGCGTCAAAATAGCGCATCTCTAATCAACACGACTTTATATATTTCAATAATTCCGTTATTCTATTTAATAAATGAATATTTATCCTATACAATACGTGAATCTATATTTTTGTCAACACACGACTAATCTTAACGAATGAGTACTGTCCACGTGTGACTCTTTTTGTTATTTAATATATTTTATAAAAATTAAGGTATCTATCGTTTGATATTAAATCAGACTCCAACCGTAAATTAGTGAGAGAACGATTCCCTGAATATTAACCCCGAAGGCCGAAACTAACATCAGATTAATATCCAGGAGACCACTCATCTTATCTATTTTCCAGTTAGTTTCTAATTTTATATATGATAAAGATGTAAATTTTATTGTTAAAAATATTTCGTTCAACACATGACTAAGCTCAATGGATGAGTACAGTCAACACATGAACCTTTATTTTATAGTGATAAAGATATAAATTTTATTGTTTAAAATATTTCGTTCAACACATGACTAATCTCAACGGATGAGTATAGTCAACACATGAACCTTTATTTTATAGTGATAAAGATATAAATTTTCTAAATTGGAATGAGGCCCAATCAATTACCATATAGTGTTAACTATATGGATTCCATACAACACATGTATATAATAGCCACAACAAATAATCAACCATCATCCAAAGTGCAATACACTGTATAAGCATCAAATATAGATATCTAACGCTTATCACAGCCTGTCAATCAATCGATCGACATACAACTAATTATTGGGATTAGTGTATGTCGTATTTTATCCCAATACTCGTGTGGGGTTTCAAATAATCAAACACAGATTTTATTTGTGCAGTTGGGCGATGTGTAAAATTTATCGTCCCAATCAATGTCCTTCAAATAGGTGTACATAAACAAACCGTCCGGTTTGTAAATGAATATTTATTTATTCATATTCACGTTAAAAATTATATTTTTAACGATAAAACATTTTACTTTAACACATGAATTTTTATTCAGTTCATTTACAAAATAAAAATGATATTTTTATTTTTCTATCTTATTTTAGAAAATTTCGACGGCATAACGGCACGATACAAGAAACGGAACAAGGCCTAGCCTTATCCTCGGTCTAGTGAAGGCCCACGCCATTCACACATCAATCAAATCCATTCCATTTCACCAAACAACTCAATTCAACCCAAATAATCTAACCAACTACACAACCAAACAATTAAACAAACAAGCCATCCATGGTCTGTGGATGACGGGTGTCAGGTGCAACTAAACAACGTCTGCATCATAGTACATATATAACTAGAAAAAGAAATTGAAGAGTGAGAAGTTCTCAACAATTGCTATCCAATACCACGACTCTTCATTTATAGAAATCTTCGTCGTTCTCGTCTCTTATCACTTTCGTCGCCCGTAGCCACTATATATATAAAAATCACATTTTCACTTCGCTAATTAATATATAAAAATCGAATTTTTACTATGTTATTCAATATATAAAAATCAAATTTTTACTATGCTGTTCAATATATAAAAATCAAATTTTTACTATGCTGTTCAATATATAAAAATCAAATTTTTACTATGTTGTTCAATATTTAAAAATCAAATTTTTACTTCGTTATTCAATATATAAAAATCAAATTTTTACTTCGTTATTCAATATATAAAAATCGAATTTTTACTTAGTTATTCAATATATAAAAATCGAATTTTTACTTCGTTATTCAATATATAAAAATCGAATTTTTACTTCGTTATTTTAGAATATAAAGATTTCGCCTTTTCAAAAATATAGATTTTGCCTTTTCAAAAATATAGATTTCGCCTTTTCAAAAATATAGATTTCGCCTTTTCAAAAATATAGATTTCGCCTTTTCTATTTTAAAATTTTAAATTTTCATATAATAAAAATCAAATCTTTCTCTAACTAAAAATCTGATCATTTCCTTATTAAAAATATGAACTTTCCTAAATTCAAAGTCTCAGCTTTATGTAAATAAAAATCTAATTTTTATCACCATAATTTCTAAATCAATTACCCTAAAAAGAAAATAAATTAAACTAAGAACTTACGGTGTTATTCAAGGAGGGAGGAGGGTTGCGTTCATCAGTGGCTGAGGGGGGGTTGCGGGTTCGGATCTGGTGGGGCGGGCTGCGTCGCGGTTGAGGGGGCTTCGCGGATTGTCGGAAGAGGGGAAGAGGAACAGGGGAAGAAGGGGAGGTTCATGGTGCTCGTCGGAGCTAGCGGAGGTGGTCAGGGGGTACGGTGGTTCAGGCAGTGGCTGCTACTCGCGGTGGAGGGTTCGGGCGATGAAATTGAGAGGGAGAGAGAAGCACGAGAGGGGGAAGGGGAAGGGAGATGGCGGCGGCAGTCGAGGAGTTGGGTGGCGCGTTAGAAGGGGGAGCGACGGTGGCCAAAACGCGGGTGGCGGCTGGGTTCCTCCGCGATTTCCTCTTTCTATTTTTTTTTCAAATGATTTCAATGGGGGGCCTGGTTAAGGAGAAGGGAGGGAGGGAAGATATTTTATATTTTATTTTATTTTATTTCAAAAAGTTGACTTTCACATATGACCTCTAAACGAGGCCCACCGCCTGTCGTCCATAGTGTAATGACCCGCATTGTCAGGGGTATTATAATTAATTTATTTAATTATATATATCATGATGTAGTGAATTAAATAGAGGTTTAATTAAATAATATGGAATATTTAATTAAATTAAATAATTAAATAATATATTTAATTCATAAATAATCAAAAATATTGGAAATCACAATATTCGTTGAACGGGGTCGTCACTTAGATTCAATTCAGCTTAGAGTTGAATTATATTGACGAATATATTCAATCGACGACAGTTTGAACGTATAATTTTATTATAATTAAAATCGAGCTTGAAATGGCGCTGCAATTCGCTATTTGGCGATTTGAACTTCAACTGAATATACAGGATTCGTTTTAAGCCGGATTTCTATGAAACAAGAAACGTGTGAAGCTGGTGGAGTATATCTTTCTAGTGGAAGAGAAAAATCGAGATTTCATCGGGTAGATTTTGATGTACGTCCAAATCAAATTTCAGAAAAGTCGCTGTAGAATTCCTTTATAATTCGCAACGCTTTATATACGTTATAAAAGGGTTTTCGATATAAATTGAATATCGAGATAAATCTAAAATCTGAAATATCAAACTGTAAATTCTGATATGATATTCTGGAGCTTTACGATATCATATGTGGACATATACGATAATATTAATTTATTAATATTTAATTTATTTTTTATTTAAATGTATTTATATATTCAAATAGGCTATCCAGAGCTTTAAAAATAGCCGGTTTTGCAAACGAAGTCGGAATTCGACGAAACAAGTTTTGTTGGATCCGCAATATCAAATAGTTGTTAGATTTCCAGTTTCGTGATTTTTAGAGTCACTGTGTGGCCGTACGGATTTTTAGAGTGAAAAACAGTCAGTATTTTGACAGTTAAAAATACGTTGTGTGAGCATACGAAGTCAGAATTCGAGGAAACCAGTTTCGCTGGGTTCGTAATGTCGAACTCTAGATGCATGTCCAGTTTCGTGATTTTTAGGTATCGTGTGTGAGCACACAAATTTTTAGAAGGCGAAAATGAATTAAATATTTAGAAATATAAGAAAATATCTAAAATTTCCCTCCTATAAATAACCGAACTCTCCCATTCCTTATGACCTGATCCTCATTCGCAGTAAACAATTTGTTGCTGCCACTTTTTATTCATCTCTTTCAGCTAAAACGTGAGGAACTTCTCAAAAAAAAAGAAAACCAAAAATAAAGCTAAAAATCCTAACTAAATCCTCAAACCAATTGCTATGAACTCATTTGTTCTTCCACTCCACATTAATATACATTAGCAAGGGTTGACATCATCAGTCTTCGCTGGAAAATGCAGAGCAGCAGCTAGGGTTTCGGTGTTCTCAAATTGAAGCATCGTTGTTGAAATCAAGGGTGTCGATGTGCTCGTGTTGAACGGGGGAGCGATTTCATGGCGGCGATGCAGTGTTCGGTGGCCTGAGTTTAAGTACGGCGGCGGCGGAAGTAGGATAAACAACAGGTTGGGGTTCATCGAGTTGAGCTTCAAGGGGCCGGTCAGGTAGGGCTGGTGGCGCGGAATTTGATGGTGGTGGTTGCGGTGGAGGTTGGGGGCCGAGGTGGATGGATACGGCGGTCAAATGGAAGGTCAACGGGGGGATTTATTTTACCAGACGGGTCCGATTTCTGGAATTGGGGAAGAAGGGAGAACCCGTATGGGCTTTGGAGGGAGTAGTTGGGCCGGGGTTTTATTTCATTGGGCCGGGGTTTTATTTAAAAGGAAATGGGTTTTTATTTCAAAGAGGAGAGGCTTCATTTCAAAAGAAGGATGGGCTGGACTATTGGAATGTTGGGCTTCGTGGATTTATTTCGAAAGGGGTGAGGCCCGACTTGTTTTAATTTAGTTATTTTTAAATTAAATTAATGTTTGAAAACTTAGAAATTGAATATCTTCTACGAACGTGATCAGATTGACGAAACGTAAGTTGCGTTGGGATCGTATGGACGGGAGCTTCACAATGAAGCCGACTGGAAGTGGATTAGGGCTCATATGAATTTATGGCGAAATAAATTTGTTTGACTCAAATCAAATAACAGTTTATCGTTCTTGAATGATGAACTGCAAATGTGAGTAAAACTCACCAACTCTGAACAGTTTATAATTTCATGTTGTATTTTTAGAACTGTTAGAAATTGTCTGTTTTACTGTGTGTTGATTGTTTGATTGAACTGCTAGTCAGTTAATGAAATATTATATATATATAATATATATAAACAGTTATATAGTTATATATATTGATTCTGGTTATCAGAATAATTCATATTGAACTGAAAGTGATGACAATTATGTTGTGTAACATCTGTGGATGCAGGGAAACAGGTTGGAGGAATCCGACTGGATTCCTCAACAGTTATTTTATTGTTTTTCATATATTGTTATATGATGTGATATAAAATCTGTGGGCAATTATATGTGCTTGGACGATATTGAACATCGTGATTTGATATGATTGAATACCATAACATACCGAATGTTGATAAGGGGATTTTCAAAGTGATATTGAAAATAGAATATTTATAAAATGGGATATTTATAAATAAGAGATATTTATAAATTCGAATATTTATAAAGAAGAAATATTTATAAATTGGAATATTTATAAATAGGAGATACATAGAAAAAGAAAATAATTTCAAAACATTTTCTTTTGAGTGGAAAGGCCTGTGTGGCGGGTTTGGGGATTTTCCCGATGCTCCCGTTACAAAGGAGGTTATGGCGAATTTTTCAGAGAATTTAAGGGGTTAGAATATTTCAAGAATAAATTTGAAAGGGGAATATTTGTAAACCATTTACAAATAGAATTGAAAAGGAAACGTTATAAAAAGGAAATCATTTTTAAAGTGTAGAACCATTATTTAAAAGTAATTCTTTTCAAATGAAAATACGTTGTTAAAAAGGAAATCTTTATAAAGCGAATAAAGTAAAACGAATATGGTATTCGAAGGGAGTAAATCGAATATGGTATTCGAAGGGAGTAAATCGAATATGGTATTCGAAAGTTAGTAAAACGAATATGATATTCGAAAGGGGTTAGTCGAGTCGAGTTAGTTGAATAGAGTTAACCAGTTCAGTAGAGTTAACCGGTTCAGTAGAGTTAACCAGTTCAATAGAGTTAACCAGTGAGTTAAGTAAGTCAAGTTAACCAGTGAGTTAAGTAAGTCAAGTTAATCAGTTGTAGTTAATCGATTCGAGTTAAGATTTTCGAGTTGATAATCGAGTTAAGTTATCGAATACCACTTATTCGAAGTAGAAGTTATCAAATATAGTTATTTGAGATAGAGTTAGTCAAACCGAGTTATTCAGGATAAGTTGCCATCTCGTATGACTGCTAGCGTAATTCGTAGGGCTATAAATAGCCTATGGCGGTCGGATGTTCCTAAGGGAATCAGGCGTAACCATTGTGATCGCTGCGATCTAGAGTCAAGCGAATGAAGTTAAATCGAATATTAGTTATTCGATAGGAGTTAAGTTCTTGAGTTAGATTATCGAGATAAGTGAGTCGAGTTATGTTCGTCGAGTTAAATTAATCGATGTTAGTTTCATCGAAAGGAGTTAATCGATGTTAGTTAAATCGAAGGGAGTTATCGATTAGTTAAATCGAAGGGAGTTATCGATTAGTTTCATCGAAGGGAGTTATCGATTAGTTAAATCGAAGGGAGTTATCGATTAGTTTCATCGAAGGGAGTTATCGATTAGTTAAATCGAAGGGAGTTATCGATTAGTTAAATCGAAAGGAGTTATCGAATTTAGTTATTCGAAAAGGAGTTATCGATTTGTTAAATCAAAAGGAAGATTATCGAATATCGTTTATTCGAGAGGAGATTTTCGAATGTAGTTTATTCGAAGGAGTTATCGATTATTAGTTAATCGAAGTGAGTTATAGAATATCAGTTAAATCGAAGGAGTTATCGAATATAGTTTATTCGATGGAGTTAATCGATTAGAGTTAAATCAAAGGAGTTAATCGAATATAGTTTATTCGAATAGAGTAAAAGAGTTAATCGAATATAGTTTATTCGAAAAGAGTTAGAGGAGTTATCGAATATAGTTTATTCGACAGGAGTTAAGTGAATAGTTAGGTTAAACTAAGTGAATTAGTTAAGTGAATTGGTTAAGTTAACCAAAGTGAATTAGTCGAGTTAATCAAAGTGATTAGTTCAGTTAATCGAGATAAGTAAATCAAGTTAGGTTAATCGAGTTGAATTAGTCAGTCGAGTTAATAAATTGAGTTAGTCAAACCAAGTAAAACCAGTTAGAGTTAATTAATTAAGGTGGACCAGTTAGAGTTGACCGGTTAGAATTAACCAGTTAGAGTTAATCAATCAGAGTTAATCAAATAGAGTTAAGTAAAATTAGAACTGACTAGAGATTAGTAAATTGAATAGGTTTTCTAAGTGTCTATCTGATGTTGGTTTCGGCCTTCGGGATTTATACTTAGGGAATTGTTCTCATACTAGTTCACAGTCAGGGACTGATAGTTGGGGAAGAGTAGTGATTTGTAAATAAGCAGATGGAAATGTTTTCCAGTGTTAATAACATATATTTCCAAAACATAGAAAACAAGGGTATATATATATAGATATATATATATATATATGAATGATGATTGATAGATATAATTTCCATCTGGAAATAATATCGTTGTTTGCACACTTGTTTTTCTTTGATAGTTAACTCACAGACTATCGAAGTTTTGACCATTTTAACGTTGTTAATATGGAGAGTCCGGTTGGATTATTATCCAAAGAACCACTCTGTATTGGCATAAACGTTGCGAATCATATATGCCAAAGAAAATAGAAGACGGAGTAAAGTGCAAGGGCTGTTGTATAAGTCTTGGATAACAGAGACTAAGATGGATATACTGAATAGTGCCTTCGGTTTGTCCAGTCCCAAGACAACTTGTATGGACGAAGGTCTGACAGAGTATATCCAATGGATCGCGTAAGTTGATCTGTTCAAACGTATTCACGTTTGGTGGCGGAGGAATTCGTTTCTCTTAGCTGTATACCCGAGTTATTTTTGGATAAGTCAATTTGTGATTTGGCGGGTATGACGATGTGACATTTTAAGTGAATGAAGATGGATGTCTGACAGAGTATTTCCAAAAAGGTCACGTACATTGATTTCTTCAACCGTACCAAGAGTGGAAGCGGAGAAGGAAACTTCTTTAGCTAACACGTAATGTACTGTTGTAGACGTCAATTAGTGATTTTCGATGGATCTGACAATGTGGCATTCGAAGTGAATCTAATGTGATGATAAAGCGTAGCTTCTAGCCTCATCAACCGGTAAATGACAGAAATCGGGCAGGCAGCATGGCTAAGTCGGTCGCACCGAAGTAGGGTGTATAATCACCTATCTAGAGAATATTCATTTGTTTCTTAAATCTATCAATGCTGTCCCATATATATACGGGAACGGTTGCTGATCCCAACCGTTGGTGATGTACATTCGATACACTCAAGCGAAATGAGTGGTCGGTCATGTGTGGCTGAGTTACAAGATGTTCTTGTTGAACTCCAGTGTATCGTTCCTATAGTACACTGATTGGAAGGTGGTTCCATACCTTGTCATAGTTGGAAATCCATTATCCAATACGTGCTTGCGATTTTGATTGTATACTATATATGTAGAACGTGAGATGAAAGCGTTTCTGCTAGTTGATATCTATTTGTACATAGACATTATTATAATATCAAAAGGTTTTTGATATAAAGATATTTTTGGATTCTCATAAGGGAAAAACCCGTTCCGTTCTGCGGCGTGGTCTTATGAGATATCGTTTACTTGTTCATATACCTGTTTAAACTATTTTACTCACACCAGTCCCATGACTGACCCGGAGTTTACTTTGTTGTTTTCCCTAAACTCTTGGGTGCCTAATTTGTACGGGCAGTCAAGTAGTCGGGATTTGCAGATACATTGGAGAGCTTGGAGCAGTAGGCTTCAGGATTCTATAGCTATTATTATTTCCGCTGTTGTTGTAAGTGCTGTACTCTGATAAGTGCTATTGTATAAATAACTGTTTGTATTTCAAAAGTTATGTTATATTTTATTCGTTCCGCTGTGAGATTCGTGTTTACTCAGATGATGATGTTCTTCTTCTTCTTTTATTCTATTAGTTCTATCTTATCTTTCCTCACCCTCTAATTTCTTTCATTAATTACCAGGATTTTTCGATGTTTTGGTTATCGACATCGAGCTTATGTCGATAACCAAAGTCGCTTAAAATCCGGGTCGTTACATTTGGTATCAGAGCTTAAGTTAAGAATTACTTGGCTCTGTGGCGTGACTCGGTAGAGATAGGGTTAGTAATACCCTAGATTGAGTTGAGTGTATATATACGAGTGCGTATTTGTATTTGATATAAAAATGGTTTTATATTATGGAGATTCGTTGGCTGAGTTGTTTATGAGTTTTGGTCGATCAATTTGATCCACTGTATCGGTAGGAGTAAATAAATACTTGAATACGATGGACCGACACAGTATGGATATGTAATATATTATCATATATTAAATATGTTGGTTGTAATTATAATCGAATGAGATTATAAAGTGAAATGGTTATATATAACCAATCAAAATCATATAAGTAAAGTATATGAAATAAGATGAATTAAATATGAATTTAAATCAGATTTGGAATTAAAATAAGGAAATTTTAAGTTCCTGGGAGATTTTGAGATGTTTTCAAAATGGATGTATTTAGTAAGGGTTTTGAAATGATATAGTATTGAAATCACTTGGGTCGCTGGAAAATAATTCCGATGATGACTGCGCAGTATCATCGGTGTGATTTTCGAGTTCTAAGTGGTGGATTACTACCAAAGATTTTAATTTGAATTGTTTTGAGGAAACAAGTTGTTTAGAAAATTCAAAGGTTTTGAATTGGCAGTATGCTTTCAAATTGATTTGAAATTTACCCAGGAATTTAAGTTCTAAAATTTAACTTGTGAAGTTAATTCGAATGGGATGGTAAAAGTAAATAATAAACCAGAATTTAACTTGAGATGATAGGTTAAGAAAAACTGAAGTGATTAGAGAATAATCTGGATTTGAAATGATAAGTTGAGAGTTTGGAATTTGAAACTCGAATTTGAAATTAAATTCGTCTTGAATAAGCGAATGGTTGTGTTAAGAATAACTTGGTTGGAGTTGATTGGGATGGCATTTGTATATGCCGAGTTGATAACAGATGGTAGGGATATAATGATATGCCCAACAAAAAGGTACAAGTTTATATTTTATATGAGTTTGGAATTTATGAGCCGAATTGGCAAGCCATTTGGCGTTTTGATTTTCTTTTGGGTTGAAGAAGGCCCAGAGAGGCGAGTTGGAGTTTGATATATTGACCAGTACAAAGGAGGTGCTGGCGAAATTTTTCGAAAGTTTAAAGTGTTAGAAAATTTTCAGAATTTTTGAAAATTTTAGTTAGTCGGAATGAATAAATATTTTAGTCGATATTAATTGGTTCAGTTAAAATCAGAAATAAGGGGTAAACAAATCTTAGGAATTCCAATAGGTAGGGTCGTCCTCTAACTTAGCAATTTCGAGGACGAAATTATTTTAAGTTGGGAAGAATGTAATGACCCGCATTGTCAGGGGTATTATAATTAATTTATTTAATTATATATATCATGATGTAGTGAATTAAATAGAGGTTTAATTAAATAATATGGAATATTTAATTAAATTAAATAATTAAATAATATATTTAATTCAGAAATAATCAAAAATATTGGAAATCACAATATTCGATGAACGGGGTCGTCACTTAGATTCAATTCAGCTTAGAGTTGAATTATATTGACGAATATATTCAATCGACGACAGTTTGAACGTATAATTTTATTATAATTAAAATCGAGCTTGAAATGGCGCTGTAGTTCGCTATTTAGCGATTTGAACTTCAACGGAATATACAGAATTCGTTTTAAGCTGGATTTCTGTGAAACAAGAAACGTGTGGAGCTAGTGGAGTATATCTTTCTAGTGGAAGAGAAAAATCGGGATTTCGTAGGGTAGATTTTGATGAACGTCCAAATCAAATTTCAGAAAAGTCGCTGTAGAATTCCTTTATAATTCGCAACGCTTTATATACATTATAAAAGGGTTTTCGATATAAATTGAATATAGAGATAAATCTAAAATCTAAAATATCAAACTGTAAATTCTGATATGATATTCTGGAGCTTTACGATATCATATGTGGAGATATACGATAATATTAATTTATTAATATTTAATTTAATTTTTATTTAAATATATTTATATATTTAAATAGGCTATCCAGAGCTTTAAAAATAGCCAGTTTTGCAAACGATGTCGGAATTCGACGAAACCAGTTTTGTTGGATCCGCAATATCAAGTAGTTGTTAGATTTCCAGTTTCGTGATTTTAGAGTCACTGTGTGGCCGTACGGATTTTTAGAGTGAAAAACAGTCAGTATTTTGACAGTTAAAAATACGCTGTGTGAGCATACAAAGTCGGAATTCGACGAAACCAGTTTCGCTGGGTTCGTAATGTCGAACTCTAGATGCATGTCCAGTTTCGTGATTTTTAGGTATCGTGTGTGAGCACACGAATTTTTAGAAGGCGAAAATGAATTAAATATTGAGAAATATAAGAAAACATCTAAAATTTCCCTCCTATAAATAACCTAACTCTCCCATTCCTTATGACCTAATCCTCATTCGCAGTAAACAATTTGTTGCTGCCACTTTTTCTTCATCTCTTTCAGCAAAAACGTGAGGAACTTCTCAAAAAAAGAAAACAAAAAATAAAGATAAAAATCCTAACTAAATCCTCAAACCAATTGTTGTGAACTCATATGTTCTTCCACTCCACATTAATATACATTAGCAAGGGTTGACATCATCAGTCTTCGCTGGAATATGCAGAGCAGCAGCTAGGGTTTCGGTGTTCTCAAATTGAAGCATCGTTGTTGAAATCAAGGGTGTCGATGTGCTCGTGTTGAACGGGGGAGCGATTTCATGGCGGCGATGCAGTGTTCGGTGGCCTGAGTTTAAGTACGGCGGCGGCGGAAGTAGGATAAACAGCAGGTTGGGGTTCATCGAGTTGAGCTTCAGGGGGCCGGTCAGGTAGGGCTGGTGGCGCGAAATCTGATGGTGGTGGTTGCGGTGGAGGTTGGGGGCCGAGGTGGATGGATACGGCGGTCAAATGGAAGGTCAACGGGGGGATTTATTTTACCAGACGGGTCCGATTTCTGGAATTGGGGAAGAAGGGAGAACCCGTATGGGCTTTGGAGGGAGTAGTTGGGCCGGGGTTTTATTTCATTGGGCCGGGGTTTTATTTAAAAGGAGATGGGTTTTTATTTCAAAGAGGAGAGGCTTCATTTCAAAAGAAGGATGGGCTGGACTGTTGGAATGTTGGGCTTCGTGGATTTATTTCGAAAGGGGTGAGGCCCGACTTGTTTTAATTTAGTTATTTTTAAATTAAATTAATGTTTGAAAACTTAGAAATTGAATATCTTCTACGAACGTGATCAGATTGACGAAACGTAAGTTGCGTTGGGATCGTATGGACGGGAGCTTCACAATGAAGCCGATTGGAAGTGGATTAGGGCTCGTATGAATTTATGGCGAAATAAATTTGTTTGACTCAAATCAAATAACAGTTTATCGTTCTTGAATGATGAACTGCAAATGTGAGTAAAACTCACCAACTCTGAACAGTTTATAATTTCATGTTGTATTTTTAGAACTGTTAGAAATTGCATGTTTTACTGTGTGTTGATTGTTTTATTGAACTGCTTGTCAGTTAATGAAATATTATATATATATATAAATATATATATATAATATATAAACAGTTATATAGTTATATATATTGATTCTGGTTATCAGAATAATTCATATTGAACTGAAAGTGATGACAATTATGTTGTGTAACATCTGTGGATGCAGGGAAACAGGTTGCCGGAATCCGACTGGATTCCTCAACAGTTATTTTATTGTTTTTCATATATTGTTATATGATGTGATATAAAATCTGTAGGCAATTATATGTGCTTGGACGATATTGAACATCGTGATTTGATATAATTGAATACCATAACATACCGAATGTTGATAAGGGGATTTTCAAAGTGATATTGAAAATAGAATATTTATAAAATGGGATATTTATAAATAAGAGATATTTATAAATTCGAATATTTATAAAGAAGAAATATTTATAAATTGGAATATTTATAAATAGAGATACATAGAAAAGGAAAATAATTTCAAAACATTTTCTTTTGAGTGGAAAGGCCTGTGTGGCGGGTTTGGGGATTTTCCCGATGCTCCTGTTACAAAGGAGGTTATGGCGAATTTTTCAGAGAATTTAAGGGGTTAGAATATTTCAAGAATAAATTTGAAAGGGGAATATTTGTAAACCATTTACAAATAGAATTGAAAAGGAAACGTTATAAAAAGGAAATCATTTTTAAAGTGTAGAACCGTTATTTAAAAGTAATTCTTTTCAAATGAAAATACGTTGTTAAAAAGGAAATCTTTATAAAGCGAATAAAGTAAAACGAATATGGTATTCGAAGGGAGTAAATCGAATATGGTATTCGAAGGGAGTAAATCGAATATGGTATTCGAAAGTTAGTAAAACGAATATGCTATTCGAAAGGGGTTAGTCGAGTCGAGTTAGTTGAATAGAGTTAACCAGTTCAGTAGAGTTAACCGGTTCAGTAGAGTTAACCAGTTCAATAGAGTTAACCAGTGAGTTAAGTAAGTCAAGTTAACCAGTGAGTTAAGTAAGTCAAGTTAATCAATTGTAGTTAATCGATTCGAGTTAAGATTTTCGAGTTGATAATCGAGTTAAGTTATCGAATACCACTTATTCGAAGTAGAAGTTATCAAATATAGTTATTTGAGATAGAGTTAGTCAAACCGAGTTATTCAGGATAAGTTGCCATCTCGTATGACTGCTAGCGTAATTCGCAGGGCTATAAATAGCCTATGGCAGTCGGATGTTCCTGAGGGAATCAGGCGTAACCATTGTGATCGCTGCGATCTAGAGTCAAGCGAATGAAGTTAAATCGAATATTAGTTATTCGATAGGAGTTAAGTTCTTGAGTTAGATTATCGAGATAAGTGAGTCGAGTTAAGTTCGTCGAGTTAAATTAATCGATGTTAGTTTCATCGAAAGGAGTTAATCGATGTTAGTTAAATCGAAGGGAGTTATCGATTAGTTAAATCGAAGGGAGTTATCGATTAGTTTCATCGAAGGGAGTTATCGATTAGTTAAATCGAAGGGAGTTATCGATTAGTTTCATCGAAGGGAGTTATCGATTAGTTAAATCGAAGGGAGTTATCGATTAGTTAAATCGAAAGGAGTTATCGAATTTAGTTATTCGAAAAGGAGTTATCGATTTGTTAAATCAAAAGGAAGATTATCGAATATCGTTTATTCGAGAGGAGATTTTCGAATGTAGTTTATTCGAAGGAGTTATCGATTATTAGTTAATCGAAGTGAGTTATAGAATATTAGTTAAATCGAAGGAGTTATCGAATATAGTTTATTCGATGGAGTTAATCGATTAGAGTTAAATCAAAGGAGTTAATCGAATATAGTTTATTCGAATAGAGTAAAAGAGTTAATCGAATATAGTTTATTCGAATAGAGTTAGAGGAGTTATCGAATATAGTTTATTCGACAGGAGTTAAGTGAATAGTTAGGTTAAACTAAGTGAATTAGTTAAGTGAATTGGTTAAGTTAACCAAAGTGAATTAGTCGAGTTAATCAAAGTGATTAGTTCAGTTAATCGAGATAAGTAAATCAAGTTAGGTTAATCGAGTTGAATTAGTCAGTCGAGTTAATAAATTGAGTTAGTCAAACCAAGTAAAACCAGTTAGAGTTAATTAATTAAGGTGGACCAGTTAGAGTTGACCGGTTAGAATTAACCAGTTAGAGTTAATCAATCAGAGTTAATCAAATAGAGTTAAGTAAAATTAGAACTGACTAGAGATTAGTAAATTGAATGGGTTTTCTAAGTGTCTATCTGATGTTGGTTTCGGCCTTCGGGATTTATACTTAGGGAATTGTTCTCATACTAGTTCACAGTCAGGGACTGATAGTTGGGGAAGAGTAGTGATTTGTAAATAAGCAGATGGAAATGTTTTCCAGTGTTAATAACATATATTTCCTAAACATAGAAAATAAGGGAATATATATATATAGATATATATATATATGAATGATGATTGATAGATATAATTTCCATCTGGAAATAATATCGTTGTTTGCACACTTGTTTTTCTTTGATAGTTAACTCATAAACTATCGAAGTTTTGACCATTTTAACGTTGTTAATATGGAGAGACCGGTTGGATTATTATCCAAAGAACCACTCTGTATTGGCATAAGTGTTGCGAATCATATATGCCAAAGAAAATAGAAGACGGAGTAAAGTGCAAGGGCTGTTGTATAAGTCATAGATAACAGAGACTAAGATGGATATACTGAATAGTGCCTTCGGTTTGTCCAGTCCCAAGACAACTTGTATAGACGAAGGTCTGACAGAGTATATCCAATGGATCGCGTAAATTGATTTGTTCAAACGTATTCACGTTTGGTGGCGGAGGAATTCGTTTCTCTTAGCTGTATACCCGTGTTATTTTTGGATAAGTCAATTTGTGATTTGGCGGGTATGACGATGTGACATTTTAAGTGAATGAAGATGGATGTCTGACAGAGTATTTCCAAAAAGGTCACGTACATTGATTTCTTCAACCGTACCAAGAGTGGAAACGGAGAAGGAAACTTCTTTAGCTAACACGTAATGTACTGTTGTAGACGTCAATTAGTGATTTTCGATGGATCTGACAATGTGGCATTCGAAGTGAATCTAATGTGATGATAAAGCGTAGCTTCTAGCCTCATCAACCGGTAAATGACAGAAATCGGGCAGGCAGCATGCCTAAGTCGGTCGCACCGAAGTAGGGTGTATAATCACCTATCTAGAGAATATTCATTTGTTTCTTAAATCTATCAATGCTGTCCCATATATATACGGGAACGGTTGCTGATCCCAACCGTTGGTGATGTACATTCGATACACTCAAGCGAAATGAGTGGTCGGTCATGTGTGGCTGAGTTACAAGATGTTCTTGTTGAACTCCAGTGTATCGTTCCTAGAGTACACTGATCGGAAGGAGGTTCCATACCTTGTCATAGTTGGAAATCCATTATCCAATACGTGCTTGCGATTTTGATTGTATACTATATATGTAGAACGTGAGATGAAAGCGTTTTTGCTAGTTGATATCTATTTGTACATAGACATTATTATAATATCAAAAGGTTTTTGATATAAAGATATTTTTGGATTCTCATAAGGGAAAAACCCGTTCCGTTCTGCGGCGTGGTCTTATGAGATATCGTTTACTTGTTCATATACCTGTTTAAACTGTTTTACTCACACCAGTCCCATGACTGACCCGGAGTTTACTTTGTTGTTTTCCCTAAACTCTTGGGTGCCTAATTTGTACGGGCAGTCAAGTAGTCAGGATTTGCAGATACATTGGAGAGCTTGGAGCAGGAGGCTTCAGGATTCTATAGCTATTATTATTTCCGCTGTTGTTGTAAGTGTTGTACTCTGATAAGTGCTATTGTATATATAACTGTTTGTATTTCAAAAGTTATGTTATATTTTATTCGTTCCGCTGTGAGATTCGTGTTTACTCTGATGATGATGTTCTTCTTCTTCTTCTTCTATTCTATTAGTTCTATCTTATCTTTCCTCACCCTCTAATTTCTTTCATTAATTACCGGGATTTTTCGATGTTTTGGTTATCGACATCGAGCTTATGTCGATAACCAAATTCGCTTAAAATCCGGGTCGTTACACATAGCGTATTACCCCCATTCTAAACACAATGGGATATGTATCGCAAGCTGATTTGATCGTTTCGATCAGTTTTCGTTAAAATCAACATATAACTCTATATATTGAATTTGAACGCGCATTTCAATTTACCGGGGTTGCATACTAACTTGAAAATTCCAAAAAAATATTTTCTGGCTTCGTATTAACGATACCGTCCTAACAAAACTAGTTTCGTCGAATTCTGAGACCGTTTGAAAAATGGCCAATTTCCAGTCGATTAAAATCAACTTAAACTGGTCAAACGCGTTTTCCTTTGCCACGCTCACATATTGATTCCAAAAATTATGAAATTTGGAATCTAGCAATAACTTGACATCACGGATCCAACAAAAGTGGTTTCGTCGATATCCGAGGTCGTTTGCAAAATGTCTATTTTTAAGGGCCTGAATTCCATAGCGACTACTCAGAATTTTCAACTGGACATATCTTTTGATTCCCGCAATGAAATCTTGATTTTTTGGATTCGTTGGAAAGATATTCCCAAATAGATCCTATTGTTTTTGGTTTCACTAAAATCCGGTTTATTTTGCACTCGGCACATTCAATTGAAGTTTGAAATCGAATTATCGAACTACCGCGCCATTTTCAATTCTATTTATAATTATATATAAATATTTATATTCTAACGACGAAGTATATAATATATACATTCTAAATATATTCAAAATAAATTTCTCGTCGATATTATTTAAAATAATTCATTTTAAATATTCAAAATTCGCTAAAATTGCCAAAATAAAAATTTTAAACTAGCCCAGATTTTCGGGTTATTACAATCTCCCCCACTTAAAACTTTTCGTCCCCGAAAAGGAACAAAGTTGAAAGTGGTTTGATTAATCAACTCTACGTTCGATCTGGCTTTCATTCTCCAACTTTTCAGTTTCTGAGAATTCTCAAATTTTCAAAAATTTGGCTAACACCCTAAATTTTCGAAAAATTTCGCCATAACCTCCCCTGCCACGGGAGCCACGGGAAAATCCCGAAATTGCCATATAGGCCTTCTGATCTCAAAAAGAAAAAGAAAAAGCCAAGCGGCTAGCCAATAGGCTCATAAAATCATCATCACCAAAACAAAACAGTAAATTATAGTAAACATGTACCTATTTGTCGGGCAAACAAATTTTATTCTCTGCTCTAGCCTTCTTGCTATGACCTGTTCAATGTAAGTATATGTATATGCAAGCAAATGTGACCTATTTTCAATACAGTTCAATATTTGTTTCAATTAGGCATAATGGTTCAAAATTATCAAACAAATAAACAAACAACACAAATATCAATCAATTAGTGGATTAACGTTTCAAATTCATAATTTTATATATAGTCAAAAATCATGTTTTTGATGCCAAATCAAAACCAATAAATCTATGTATATAAGTTTTGGTTCTCACACCAGTCTAATGGAAACATATAGATATCACACCTTCGTCACTCGAAAATAAATGCTGATGATGTTTCGAACCACCATCAGAACATCTCCGGGCTACTAGAGTGCGGTTCTATATCTATCCGGTATATTAAAACTTCGAATATACGTTCATGATGCGTATATGCAATATCTTTATATATCGGATTGTCCAAATTCAAAGTAAATAAATATTCAAATACGTATAAAGCGATTTAAATTTCAAAACAAAATTGTTTTCATTTGAAAAATATACTCTTCACACTCGTTCTAGGATACTACTGATCCTATCTCTAACGAGTCATTCTAATTGGGTATTACTAATCCAATATCTGATGAATTCTTTCGTATGGTTCTAATGTTTCTTGTTCTCGAGCTCTGTAAACCAAAGCTCTGATACCAAATGAAGCGACCCGAACTTCCCCGGTCTCCGAAGAGATGAGAAAGAACGAATTACTGTGAGGACAAGACAAATCAGAACGCAGACGGAAGAACATTTCCTTGTTATTACAACAATTCCATCAGGTACAAGAATATACAGAGTATAAATGAATAAATTACATTCGATAAATATCAGAGATTACAATAAATTACATGGCAGCGGAAAATAATATAAAGCACAACTGAAGGTGATATACGGATACAGAGCTTTCCGGATATCATTCCAGCTGTAAACCAGTATCCTGTGAATATAAATCTGCAAAACCAAAACTACTAGCTGCCCGTGTCGAAAATAAGGGCACCAAGAGTTTAGGTTAAAACAATAAACTCCTGGTCAGTCATGTGACTGGTGTGAGAACTAAAACAGTTATTTAAAGCTTTACTTTAAAAGAGAGTAATTCAAGGGACCACGCCGTATAACACGGAATGGGTTTCCTACCAAGAACACAAGTGCATAGAATAAACAACGCAATGCTTTTTCGAAAAATGAAGCTTTTATAAGACCCAGGTCCCATCACACAATGCAACGCAAGCCGGAGGATAGGGTTTTCCCTTATAATAGCCAAACATGCTTGATACGTTTTAAAACAAATCATTTGATACTATAATAAGTGTATAGTGTCAAAACATTTTCAATCATAAATATCAATCATAGGCGGCATAGCTACCATCTACTATGTCGCCATACTAGTTCTACAATTAAAACCGCAATATCACGTATTGGAAATTGGGTTCCGTCATGAGTCGAGGCAAGGGGCAAGCTCCTCTCCGCATTCGAGACACTCTAGCAAATGTCTCAGGACTACACACTTGGGCAATCCTGGATCTTCAGGGCCGGTCCTCACTTACGTTTGAGGATTGGCAATTCCTGAACACATGTTTCCCGGTCCTTACAGACCTAAAATCGAGGCGCCTCGCATCCAACAACCACATAGGTGAAAAGTATATAAATGTCAGCCAGTTTAAGAACAGACACCATGGGTTACGGTTGGGTTAAGGAGACTGGGTTCCTCCGTGATTTCCTCTTTCTATTTTTTTTTCAAATGATTTCAACGGGGGGGGGCTGGTTAAGGAGAAGGGAGGGAGGGAAGATATTTTATATTTTATTTTATTTTATTTCAAAAAGTTGACTTTCACATATGACCTCTAAACGAGGCCCGCCGCCTGTCGTCCATAGCGTATTACCCCCATTCCGAACACAATGGGATATGTATCGCAAGATGATTTGATCGTTTCGATCAGTTTTCATCAAAATCAACATATAACTCTATATACTGAATTTGAACGCGCATTTCAATTTATCGGGCTCGCATACTAACTTGAAAAATTCCAGAAAAATATTTTCTGGCTTCGTATTGACGATACGGTCCTAACAAAACTAGTTTCGTCGAATTCTGAGACCGTTTGAAAAATGGCCAATTTCCAGTCGATTAAAATCAAATTAAACTGGTCAAACGCGTTTTCCTTTGCCACGCTCACATATTGATTCGAAAAATTATGAAATTTTGAATCTAGCAATAACTTGACATCATGGATCCAACAAAAGTGGTTTCGTCGAAATCCGAGGTCGTTTGCAAAATGTCTATTTTTAAGGGCATGAATTCCATAGCGACTATTCAGAATTTTCAACTGGACATATCTTTTGATTCCCGCTATGAAATCTTGATTTTTCGGATTCGTTGGAAAGATATTCCCAAATAGATCCTATTGTTTTTGGTTTCACTAAAATCCGATTTATTTTGCACTCGGCACATTCAATTGAAGTTTGAAATCGAATTATCGAACTATCGCGCCATTTTCAATTCTATTTATAATTATATATAAATATTTATATTCTAACGACGACGTATATAATATATACGTTCTAAATATATTCAAAATAAATTTCTCATCGATATTATTTAAAATAATTCATTTTAAATATTCAAAATTCGCTAAAATTGCCAAAATAAAAATTTTAAACTGGCCCAGATTTTCGGGTTATTATAGATTTAATCTTTTTCTCTATTGAGCTTAAGAACCGTGTTAATGAAGACACCATTCACGACAAACCCAAATCACATTTGATATTAAATACAAGGCTCTGAATAGAAAATATATCGGCTTATATTCAATATCAAATCCTGAAACCAACAAATATCGTATTGGAAATAAAGATATAAAATATATCTTTCAAATTCCCATAACAATATCTGTATAGTCACGAAATCCAACATCGAAATATTCCGAAGATAATTTCGATTCAACTCCAGTCCAATTCACGTATTGGGAATATTGATTATTTTCAAAATAACTTTCAAATTCAATTTATTTATTTCAAAAATAAATTGATTTTAATTCTAGTTCAAAACTAGTTCATTTCGACAAAAATCTATTTTTATCATTTCTAATGTGGAGTTTTTCATCCCAGTTCTTTCCAATTCACATATTATGATTTTACACAAATTATTTATATTTCTAATAATTTTATCAAGCCCCGTACAGTCGATTTCCAACAACGGCCATCGAACTGCACTTACAACGACCTTTTCTAAAATTGATTTGGACATAATTCCAAATCCATCCATTAGATTTCAAATTTCTAACATTCATTGGAAAGCTCTTTTCGATACGAACCGAACGGTTCCGGTTTTAATAGAATCCGACAGTCGGATCTCCTGCAACGTCAATTCGAAGTCAATGGTCGAAATTCACGAACTGCCGCGCCGCGGCGCGGCGCGTTCTATTCAGGCCATTATATATATATTATATATATTTCATCGATTTCCTTTTTAAAACGTATTTTATAAATTGTTTTAAATTCGTTTTCAAAACCATTTCAACTCTATATTCAATTTCAAATCAAAATTGAATATTTCATATCATTACTATATAAATGATAATATTTTCAAAACGTTATATTTTGAAATCACTTCTTTTCTATATTCATTATAAAAACGAATATAATTGATATAAATATCGTTCACGTCAAAATAGCGCAACTCTAATCAACACGGCTTTATATATTTCAATAAATTCGTTATTCTATTCAACAAATGAATATTTATTCTATTCAACACATGAATCTATATTTCTTTCAACACCTGACTAATCTCAACACATGAGTACTGTCAACACACGACTATTTTTGTTATGTAAAATATTTTATAAAATTATGGTATCTATTGTTTGATTTTTAATTAGACTCCGCCGTGAAGTAGTTCTAATTTTAAATATGATAAAGATGTAAATTTTATTGTTAAAATATTTTACTCAACACATAAATAGTTTCAACACATGAACATCGTCAACACATGACTATTTTTATATTCAACACATGAATTTTCTTTTATAATATTCATTATTTTCCCGATTGTTATGAGGCCCAATCAATTACCATATAACGTTAATTATATGGGTTCTATACAACACATGTATATAATAGCAACGATAAACAATCAACCATCATCCAAAGTGCACCACACAACTGCATAAGCATCAAATATAAATAATCGACGCTTACAAAGTCTGTCGACCAATCGATCGACATACAATTAAAAAATTGGGATTAGTGTACCCAAATAGCATCCCAACACCCTTGTGGGGTTTCAAATCAACAAACACAGATTTTTATTTGTGCAGCTAGGCAATGTGTAAAATTTATCGACCCAATCAATATCAGTCAAATCAGTGTATATAAACAAATCGGCCGATTTGTTTATAAATATTTATTTATTCACTTTCACGTTAAAAAATTATATTTTTAACGATAATTAATTTATTTCAACCATCTACATTTTATTATCGATTTCACATCAATATCACAAACAAATTTCACAACACATCAAACAAACATACAAGCCGTTCATGGTCTGTGGACAACGGGTGTCGGGTGCTACTAAGCACCGTCTGCATCCTAATATATATTTTTAACTAGAAATGAAGATTTAAAGTGAGAAGTTCTCACCAAAGCTATCCCATCTCCACGACTCTTCTTATGTAGGGAATCATCGCCGTTCTCGCCTTTTGTCACTTTCGTTGCCCGTAGCCACTACGTATATAAAAATCATATTTTTATATTGTTGCTATTTATATAAAAATCATATTTTTATACTACTACTACATAGATAAAAATTCTATTTTTACATCGCTACTATATAGATAAAAATTCTATTTTTACATCGCTACTACATAGATAAAAATTCTATTTTTACATCGCTACTATATAGATAAAAATTCTATTTTTACATCGATGTTCATACAATAAAGATTATATTTTTATCACGGTATTCTCTATATAAAGATTTCGCGTTTTCAAATATAAAGATTTCGCTTTTTCAAATATCAAGACTTCGCCTTTTCAAATATAAAGATTTCGCCCTTTCAAATATAAAGATTTCGCCTTTTTATTTCATCACTATAAAAATCACATTTTTATTTTACTACATATATAAAGATGATATTTTTACTATCTATTAAATATAAAAATAGTATTTTTGTACTTCCTATACTATAAAAATCATATCTTTACAGTGCTACTACTATAAAGATCACATCTTTATGACTCTACATTATATAAAATCATATTTTTATTCTTCTAAAAATATAGAAATCATATTTTGAACTTCTATGTTATATAAAAATCTCCACTTGATTATAGATAAAAATCTAGACTCAGATTATAAATAAATAAAACCGAAACAACTTACAGTTAATCGAGAAAAGGGGTCTGCGTCAATCAAGGGAGGGGCTGTCGCGCTCGTCTGAGGGGTTGGAGGGGCTTCAGGTGGCGAGGAGGGAGGAAAGAAAGGAGGCGCAGGGGGGCGATGGCTCAAGTGGCGGCGCGTCCTGGCTAGGGCGTAGAGTTTGGTGCGAGGTTTCAATCAGGGGGAGAGAGCGAGTAGAAGAAGAAGGGGAGGGGGTGCACCTTCGATCGCTGGAGAGGGGGGAGGACGCCGGCGGCTGCGCGATGGAGGCTCCGTCGCCCTCCTTTTATTTTTGATTTATAAATGAAATCGGGGGGGGGGGGCTAAATGGTAAAAGGGGGAGGTGAGAGTTTTTATTTTTAATTTATTTAATTATTTAATTTCAAAAAGGTACTTTTTATTTCGACCTCGAAATGGGACCCACCGCTTGTCGTCCCTAGCGTTTTACCCCTATTCCGAACACAATGGGATATGTATCGTAGGCTGATTCGATCGTTACAATCAGTTTTCATCAAATCTACCTTTAAATCACTATATTGAATTTTAAACGTACATTTCATATTACCGGGGTCACATACTAACTCTAAAAATTCCCGAAAAATATTTTCTAGGTTTGTATTGATGATACGGTCCTAACAAAACTAGTTTCGTCGAATTCTGAGACCGTTTGAAAAATAGCCATTTTCCAGTCGATTAAAATCAACTGAAACTGGTCAAACGCGTTTTCCTTTGCCACGCTCACATATTGAATCGAAAATTTACGAAGTTTGAAACCTAGCAATAATTTGATCTCATGGATCCAACAAAAGTGGTTTCGTCGAAATCCGAGGTCGTTTGCAAAATGGCTATTTTCAAGGGCTGGAAATTCTATAGCGACTATTCTGAATTTTCAACTGGACATACCTTTTGATTCCCGCTATGAAATTTCAATTTTTTGGATTCGTTGGAAAGATATTATCAATTAAAACCTATTATTTTTGGTTTCGCTAAAATCCGGTTTATTTTGCACCCAGTACATTCAATTGAAGTTTGAAATCAAATTATCGAACTACCACGCCATTTTCAATTCCTTTTATAATTAAAATAATTATTTATATTCTAACAACGATGTATATAATATATACGTTCTAATTCTATTCAAAATAAATTTCTCGTCGATATTATTTAAAATATTTCATTTTAAATGTTCAAAATTTGCTAAAATTGCCAAAATAAATTTTTTAAACTGGCTCGCATTTCCAGGTTATTACAATCTCCCCCACTTAAAACTTTTCGTCTTCGAAAAGGAACAAAGTCGAAAGTTGTTTAACAAATCAACTCAACTTCCAGTATTTTGATTACGGCTTAAGTTCTTCAACTTTTCAGTTTCTAAGAACTTTTCAAATTTTCCAAAAATTTGGCTAACACCCTAAATTTTCAAAAAATTTCGCCATAACCTCGCCTGCACCGGGAGCATGGGAAAATCCCGAAATTGCCATACAGGCCTTCTGATCTCAAAAAGAAAAAGAAAAAGCCAAGCGGCTAGCCAATCGGCTCATAAAATCATCATCACCCAAACAAAACAGGAAATTATGATAAACATGTACCTATTTGTCGGGCAAACAAATTTTATTCTCTGCTCTAGCCTCATTGCTATGACCTGTTCAATGTAAGTACATGTATATGCATGCAAATGCGACCAATTTTCAATACAATTCAATATTTGATTTTATTAGGCGTAATGGTTCAAAATCTCAAACAAATAAACAAACAACACAAACATCAATCAATTAGTGAATTAGAGTTTCAAATTCATAATTTTGATACATATACAGAAAATCATGTTTTTGATGCCAAATCACAACAAATAAACCTATCAAGTTTTGGTTCTCACACCAGTCTAATGGAAATATATAGAAATCACACCTTCGAAATACGAACATAAATACTGATGATGTGGCCACATCATCAGAATTATCCCCGGGTGTCTAGAATGTGACTCTATATCTATCTAGTATATTAAAACTTCGACTATACGTTCATGACGCGTATACGCGAAATCTTTATATACTCGATTGTCCAAATTCAAAATAAATAAATATCCAAATACGTATAAAGCGATTTAAATTTTCAAAACAAAATTGTTTTCATTTGAAAAATATACTCTTCACACTCGTTCAAGGATACTACTGATCCTATCTCTAACGAGTCATTCTAATTGGATATTACTAACCCAATATCTGATGGATTGTTTCGTATAGTTCTAATGTGTCTTGTTTCGAGCTTTCTAAACCAAAGCTCTGATACCACTCTATAACGACCCGAACTCCCCCCGGAAAGGAAAGCCCGGATTGAGATGAGAACAACACACATCGGAACGCAGACGGAAGAACATTTCATTGTATATTACAACAATTCCATCAGATTACAAGAATATACAGAGTATGAATAAATATTATACAACAGAAAAATGTCAGAGATTACAATAAATTACATTTAAATACATCGCAGCGGAAAATAATATAAAACACAACTAGAAGTAATACACGGATACAGAGCTTTCCGAGCATCGTTCCAGCTGTAAATCAGGATCCTGTGAATATAAATCTGCAAAACCAAAACTACTAGCTGCCCATGTGGAAAATAGGGGCACCCAGAGTTTAGGTCAAAACAATAAACTCCAGGTCAGTCATGGGACTGGTGTTAGAACTAAAACAATTATTTAAAACTTTACTTTAAAAGAGAGTAATTCAAGGGACCACGCCGTATAACACGGAACGGGTTTCCTCCCAAGAATACTAGTGCGTATAACAAAACAGCGCAATGCTTTTTGAAAAAATGAAGCTATTATAAGACCCAGGTCCCATCACGCAATGCAACGCAAGCCGGAGGATAGGGTTTTCCCTTATAATAGCCAAACATGCTTGGTACGTTTAAAACAAATCATTTGATACTATAATAAGTGTATAGCGTCAACACAATTCAATCATAAATATCAATCATTGACGGCATGGCTACCATATATCATGTCGCCATACTAGTTCTACAATTAAAACCGCAATATCATGTATTGGAAATTGGATTTCCGTCATGAGTCGAGGCAAGGGGCAAGCTCCTTTCCGATTCGAGACACTCTAGCAAATGTCCCAGGACCCCACTATGATCCATGGATCTTCAGGGCTGGTCCTCTCTTACTTTTGAGGATTAATTATTCCTGAACACACGTTTTCCGGTCCTTACAGACCTATATCTGAGGCGCCTCGTATCCAACAACCACACAGGTGAAAAGTATATAAATGTCAGGGCTGGTAGGTCACTGACACCACCCTAGCTAGAAAGAAACGTCGTGCTCTCCCTGTAGTCACTATCCCATTTTTGACTCATACCGAGGTGTGAGGCTCGCGAATTCACGCTATACACAAAGCTATGCCACACAGGCCGTGCTTTGATCATCAACCACAAGACTTTGCTTTTCAACAGAAGCCTTGATCAATTGCCACTTACGCGTGCCACACTGGCAATTCACTCCATGCGGCTGATGTCCATCGATATACAACCTCTGAGCTCGTACGTCTCAGAGAAGGGCGTTAAGCAAGAGAATAAATTCTCCGCCACCAAACAGATGTATATTTGATAGAGATCAATTAACATAGAATAAAATCCAATGTCATACACACAATCCATTTACAAGTTCGTTCCGGCTCTGAACGAAACCGGAGGCACTTTCCTCGCATATCCATCCATCTCCAGGTACGTCTGGACGATCACCAACTGTTTCCCTCATCTTGGGTGTACAGCCCAATCAAGATCATTAGTAATCACCCATACGATGTGAAGACTTCCGGTCTTCAACCACCGTCTTCATCTTCGACATCACGTCGAATTGGTTATTCAGAATGGGTATAAACCCGGCCTTTCCGAATAACCCACGTATATGATAAACAAATGTTACACAAACACAACAAACGCCTCATTCCAATTCAAAATGTTCTTTTATTCACAAAATCACATTCTTAGGGAAAGGTTCCCATTAATTTTATCCAAGATAAATTCTTCTAAATTTATTCTTTAATCTTCCTTTGGATATCATTTCAAACTAGTCGGGATTAGCGAACCACACCGAAGTAATTATTTATTTTATTTTCCAATCCCAACCTATTCATCCCCTGGAGAAAAACTGGTAATACTCCATATCTAACACCACAGTATTATCGGTAAAATTAATTACCATTTCACGTTCAAATCTAATTAAAGATTTAACTATCGCCTTGGAGCAAAACTGGTGGTACTCCATTCTCGATCACCTTGCAGATTTGATAATTTAAATTATCAATTCACATTTCAATCTAATTAAAGATTCATTAAAACTCCACTTAGTTTTAATCTTCTTAAAAATCAATATCCTGTCTTTAACAGGGTTAAAGAACCATGTCGTCTAAAACACGATTCACGATAAACCCAAAATCACACTCTATTGTTAATCGGGTTAAAGAACAGGTGTTGTTCAAAACACCGCACACGATAAACCCAAAAACCAATTCAAATTCAATTCCAATTAAATATTATTTAATTGATACACTTCATTAAATCTAAATAGAAAGATTTAATCTTTTTCTCTATTAGGCTTAAGAACAGTGTTAATGAAGACACCATTCACGACAAACCCAAATCACATTTGATATTAAATACAAGGCTCTGAATAGAAAATATACCGGCTTATATTCAATATCAAATCCTGAAACCAACAAATATCGTATTGGAAATAAAGATACAAAATATATCTTTCAAATTCCCATAACAATATCTGTATAGTCACGAAATCCAACATTGAAATATTCCGAAGATAATTTTGATTCAACTCCAGTCCAATTCACGTATTGGGAATATTGATTATTTTCAAAATCACTTTGAAATTCAACTTATTTATTTCAAAAATAAATTGATTTTAATTCTAGTTCAAAACTAGTTCATTTCGACAAAAATCTATTTTTATCATTTCTAATGTGGAGTTTTTCATCCCAGTTCTTTCCAATTCACATATTATGATTTTACACAAATTATTAATATTTCTAATAATTTTATCAAGGCCCGTACAGTCGATTTCCAACAACGGCCATCGAACTGTACTTACAACGACCTTTTCTGAAATTGATTTGGACATAATTCCAAATCCAACCGTTAGATTTCAAATTTCTAATATTCATTGGAAAGCTCTTTTCGATACGAACCCAACGGTTCTGGTTTTAGGAGAATCCGACTGTCTGATCTCACGCAACGTCAATTCGAAGTCAATGGTTGAAATTCACGAACGGTCGCGGCGCGGCGCGTTCTATTCAGGCCATTATATATATAATATACATATATATTATATATTTCGTCGATTTCCTTTTTAAAACATATTTTATAAATTGTTTTAAATTCGTTTTCAAAACCATTTCAACTCTATATTCAATTTCAAATCAAAATTGAATATTTCATATCATTACTATATAAATGATAATATTTTCAAAACGTTATATTTTGAAATCACTTCTTTTCTATATTCATTATAAAAACGAATATAATCGATATAAATATCGTTCACGTCAAAATAGCGCAACTCTAATCAACATGGCTTTATATATTTAAATAAATTCGTTATTCTATTCAACAAATGAATATTTATTCTATTCAACACTTGAATCTATATTTCTTTCAACATCTGACAAATCTCAACACATGAGTACTGTCAACACACGACTATTTTTGTTATGTAAAATATTTTATAAAATTATGGTATCTATCGTTTGATTTTTAATTAGACTCCGCCGTGAAGTAGTTCTAATTTTAAATATGATAAAGATGTAAATTTTATTGTTAAAATATTTTACTCAACACATAAATAGTTTCAACACATGAACATCGTCAACACATGACTATTTTTATATTCAACACACGAATTTTCTTTTATAATATTCATTATTTTCCCGATTGGAATGAGGCCCAATCAATTACCATATAACGTTAATTATATGGGTTCTATACAACACATGTATATAATAGCAACGATAAACAATCAACCATCATCCAAAGTGCACCACACAAATGCATAAGCATCAAATATAAATAATCGACGCTTACACAGTCTGTCGACCAATTGATCGACATACAATTAAATAATTGGGATTAGTGTACCCAAATATCATCCCAACACCCGTGTGGGGTTTCAAATCAACAAACACAGATTTTTATTTATGCAATTGGGCGATGTGTAAAATTTATCGACCCAATCAATATCAGTCAAATCAGTGTATATAAACAAATCAGCCGATTTGTTTATAAATATTTATTTATTCACTTTCACGTTAAAAAATTATATTTTTAGCGATAATTAATTTATTTCAACCATCTACATTTTATTATCGATTTCACATCAACATCATAAACAAATTTCACAACACATCAAACAAACATACAAGCCGTCCATGGTCTGTGGACGACGGGTGTCGGGTGCTACTAAGCACCGTCTGCATCCTATTATATATTTTTAACTAGAAATAAAGATTTAAAGTGAGAAGTTCTCACCAAAGCTATCCCATCTCCACGACTCTTCTTATGTAGGGAATCATCGCCGTTCTCGCCTTTTGTCACATTCGTTGCCCGTAGCCACTACATATATAAAAATCATATTTTTATATTGTTGCTATGTATATAAAAATCATACTTTTATACTACTACTACGTAGATAAAAATTCTATTTTTACATCGCTACTATATAGATAAAAATTCTATTTTTACATCGCTACTATATAGATAAAAATTCTATTTTTACATCGATGTTCATACAATAAAGATTATATTTTTATCACGGTATTCTCTATATAAAGATATCGCCTTTTCAAATATAATGATTTCGCCTTTTCAAATATAAAGACTTCGCCTTTTCAAATATAAAGATTTCGCCCTTTCAAATATAAAGATTTCGCCTTTTTATTTCATCACTATAAAAATCACATTTTTATTTTACTACATATATAAAGATGATATTTTTACTATCTATAAAATATAAAAATCGTATTTTTATACTTCCTATACTATAAAAATCATATCTTTACAGTGCTACTACTATAAAGATCACATCTTTATAACTCCACATTATATAAAATCATATTTTTATTCTTCTAAAAATATAGAAATCATATTTTTAACTTCTACGTTATATAAAAATCTCCACTTGATTATAGATAAAAATCTAGACTCATATTATAAATAAATAAAACTGAAACAACTTACAGTTAATCGAGAAAAGGGGTCTGCGTCAATCAAGGGAGGGGCTGTCGCGCTCGTCTGAGGGGTTGGAGGGGCTTCATGTGGCGCGGAGGGAGGAAAGAAAGGAGGCGCGGGAGGGGGGGCAATGGCTCGAGTGGCGGCGCGTCCTGGCTAGGGCGTCGAGTTTGGTGCGAGGTTTCAATCAGGGGGAGAGAGCGAGTAGAAGAAGAAGGGGAGGGGGTGCACCTTCGATCGCTGGAGAGGGGGGAGGTCGCCGGCGGCTGCGCGATGGAGGCTCCGTCGCCCTCCTTTTATTTTTGATTTATAAATGAAATCGGGGGGGGGGGGCTAAATGGTAAAAGGGGGAGGTGAGAGTTTTTATTTTTAATTTATTTAATTTCAAAAAGGTACTTTTTATTTCGACCTCGAAATGGGACCCACCGCTTGTCGTCCCTAGCGTTTTACCCCTATTCCGAACACAATGGGATATGTATCGTAGGCTGATTCGATCGTTACAATCAGTTTTCATCAAATCTACCTTTAAATCACTATATTGAATTTTAAACGTACATTTCATATTACCGGGGTCACATACTAACTCTAAAAATTCCCGAAAAATATTTTCTAGGTTTGTATTGATGATACGGTCCTAACAAAACTAGTTTCGTCGAATTCTGAGACCGTTTGAAAAATAGCCATTTTCCAGTCGATTAAAATCAACTGAAACTGGTCAAACGCGTTTTCCTTTGCCACGCTCACATATTGAATCGAAAATTTACGAAGTTTGAAACCTAGCAATAATTTGATCTCATGGATCCAACAAAAGTGGTTTCGTCGAAATCCGAGGTCGTTTGCAAAATGGCTATTTTCAAGGGCTGGAAATTCTATAGCGACTATTCTGAATTTTCAACTGGACATACCTTTTGATTCCCGCTATGAAATTTCAATTTTTTGGATTCGTTGGAAAGATATTATCAATTAAAACGTATTATTTTTGGTTTCACTAAAATCCGGTTTATTTTGCACCCAGTACATTCAATTGAAGTTTGAAATCAAATTATCGAACTACCACGCCATTTTCAATTCCTTTTATAATTAAAATAATTATTTATATTTTAACAACGATGTATATAATATATACGTTCTAATTCTATTCAAAATAAATTTCTCGTCGATATTATTTAAAATATTTCATTTTAAATGTTCAAAATTTGCTAAAATTGCCAAAATAAAATTTTTAAACTGGCTCGCATTTCCAGGTTATTACAATCTCCCCCACTTAAAACTTTTCGTCTCCGAAAAGGAACAAAGTCGAAAGTTGTTTAACAAATCAACTCAACTTCCAGTATTTTGATTACGGCTTAAGTTCTTCAACTTTTCAGTTTCTAAGAACTTTTCAAATTTTCCAAAAATTTGGCTAACACCCTAAATTTTCAAAAAATTTCGCCATAACCTCGCCTGCACCGGGAGCATGGGAAAATCCCGAAATTGCCATATAGGCCTTCTGATCTCAAAAAGAAAAAGAAAAAGCCAAGCGGCTAGCCAATCGGCTCATAAAATCATCATCACCCAAACAAAACAGGAAATTATGATAAACATGTACCTATTTGTCGGGCAAACAAATTTTATTCTCTGCTCTAGCCTCATTGCTATGACCTGTTCAATGTAAGTACATGTATATGCATGCAAATGCGACCAATTTTCAATACAATTCAATATTTGATTTTATTAGGCGTAATGGTTCAAAATCTCAAACAAATAAACAAACAACACAAACATCAATCAATTAGTGAATTAGAGTTTCAAATTCATAATTTTGATACATATACAGAAAATCATGTTTTTGATGCCAAATCACAACAAATAAACCTATCAAGTTTTGGTTCTCACACCAGTCTAATGGAAATATATAGAAATCACACCTTCGAAATACGAACATAAATACTGATGATGTGGCCACATCATCAGAATTATCCCCGGGTGTCTAGAATGTGACTTTATATCTATCTAGTATATTAAAACTTCGACTATACGTTCATGACGCGTATACGCGAAATCTTTATATACTCGATTGTCCAAATTCAAAATAAATAAATATCCAAATACGTATAAAGCGATTTAAATTTTCAAAACAAAATTGTTTTCATTTGAAAAATATACTCTTCACACTCGTTCAAGGATACTACTGATCCTATCTCTAACGAGTCATTCTAATTGGATATTACTAACCCAATATCTGATGGATTGTTTCGTATAGTTCTAATGTGTCTTGTTTCGAGCTCTCTAAACCAAAGCTCTGATACCACTCTATAACGACCCGAACTCCCCCCGGAAAGGAAAGCCCGGATTGAGATGAGAACAACACACATCGGAACGCAGACGGAAGAACATTTCATTGTATATTACAACAATTCCATCAGATTACAAGAATATACAGAGTATGAATAAATATTATACAACAGAAAAATGTCAGAGATTACAATAAATTACATTTAAATACATCGCAGCGGAAAATAATATAAAACACAACTAGAAGTAATACACGGATACAGAGCTTTCCGAGCATCGTTCCAGCTGTAAATCAGGATCCTGTGAATATAAATCTGCAAAACCAAAACTACTAGTTGCCCGTGTGGAAAATAGGGGCACCCAGAGTTTAGGTCAAAACAATAAACTCCAGGTCAGTCATGGGACTGGTGTTAGAACTAAAACAATTATTTAAAACTTTACTTTAAAAGAGAGTAATTCAAGGGACCACGCCGTATAACACGGAACGGGTTTCCTCCCAAGAATACTAGTGCGTATAACAAAACAGCGCAATGCTTTTTGGAAAAATGAAGCTATTATAAGACCCAGGTCCCATCACGCAATGCAACGCAAGCCGGAGGATAGGGTTTTCCCTTATAATAGCCAAACATGCTTGGTACGTTTAAAACAAATCATTTGATATTATAATAAGTGTATAGCGTCAACACAATTCAATCATAAATATCAATCATAGACGGCATGGCTACCATATATCATGTCGCCATACTAGTTCTACAATTAAAACCGCAATATCATGTATTGGAAATTGGATTTCCGTCATGAGTCGAGGCAAGGGGCAAGCTCCTTTCCGATTCGAGACACTCTAGCAAATGTCCCAGGACCCCACTATGATCCATGGATCTTCAGGGCTGGTCCTCTCTTACTTTTGAGGATTAATTATTCCTGAACACACGTTTTCCGGTCCTTACAGACCTATATCTGAGGCGCCTCGTATCCAACAACCACACAGGTGAAAAGTATATAAATGTCAGGGCTGGTAGGTCACTGACACCACCCTAGCTAGAAAGAAACGTCGTGCTCTCCCTGTAGTCACTATCCCATTTTTGACTCATACCGAGGTGTGAGGCTCGCGAATTCACGCTATACACAAAGCTATGCCACACAGGCCGTGCTTTGATCATCAACCACAAGACTTTGCTTTTCAACAGAAGCCTTGATCAATTGCCACTTACGCGTGCCACACTGGCAATTCACTCCATGCGACTGATGTCCATCGATATACAACCTCTGAGCTCGTACGTCTCAGAGAAGGGCGTTAAGCAAGAGAATAAATTCTCCGCCACCAAACAGATGTATATTTGATAGAGATCAATTAACACAGAATAAAATCCAATGTCAGACACACAATCCATTTACAAGTTCGTTCCGGCTCTGAACGAAACCGGAGGCACTTTCCTCGCATATCCATCCATCTCCAGGTACGTCTGGACGATCACCAACTGTTTCCCTCATCTTGGGTGTACAGCCCAATCAAGATCATTAGTAATCACCCATACGATGTGAAGACTTCCGGTCTTCAACCACCGTCTTCATCTTCGACATCACGTCGAATTGGTTATTCAGAATGGGTATAAACCCGGCCTTTCCGAATAACCCACGTATATGATAAACAAATGTTACACAAACACAACAAACGCCTCATTCCAATTCAGAATGTTCTTTTATTCACAAAATCACATTCTTAGGGAAAGGTTCCCATTAATTTTATCCAAGATAAATTCTTCTAAATTTATTCTTTAATCTTCCTTTGGATATCATTTCAAACTAGTCGGGATTAGCGAACCACACCGAAGTAATTATTTATTTTATTTTCCAATCCCAACCTATTCATCCCCTGGAGAAAAACTGGTAATACTCCATATCTAACACCACAGTATTATCGGTAAAATTAATTACCATTTCACGTTCAAATCTAATTAAAGATTTAACTATCGCCTTGGAGCAAAACTGGTGGTACTCCATTCTCGATCACCTTGCAGATTTGATAATTTAAATTATCAATTCACATTTCAATCTAATTAAAGATTCATTAAAACTCCACTTAGTTTTAATCTTCTTAAAAATCAATATCCTGTCTTTAACAGGGTTAAAGAACCATGTCGTCTAAAACACGATTCACGATAAACCCAAAATCACACTCTATTGTTAATCGGGTTAAAGAACAGGTGTTGTTCAAAACACCGCACACGATAAACCCAAAAACCAATTCAAATTCAATTCCAATTAAATATTATTTAATTGATACACTTCATTAAATCTAAATAGAAAGATTTAATCTTTTTCTCTATTAGGCTTAAGAACAGTGTTAATGAAGACACCATTCACGACAAACCCAAATCACATTTGATATTAAATACAAGGCTCTGAATAGAAAATATACCGGCTTATATTCAATATCAAATCCTGAAACCAACAAATATCGTATTGGAAATAAAGATATAAAATATATCTTTCAAATTCCCATAACAATATCTGTATAGTCACGAAATCCAACATTGAAATATTCCGAAGATAATTTTGATTCAACTCCAGTCCAATTCACGTATTGGGAATATTGATTATTTTCAAAATCACTTTGAAATTCAACTTATTTATTTCAAAAATAAATTGATTTTAATTCTAGTTCAAAACTAGTTCATTTCGACAAAAATCTATTTTTATCATTTCTAATGTGGAGTTTTTCATCCCAGTTCTTTCCAATTCACATATTATGATTTTACACAAATTATTAATATTTCTAATAATTTTATCAAGGCCCGTACAGTCGATTTCCAACAACGGCCATCGAACTGCACTTACAACGACCTTTTCTGAAATTGATTTGGACATAATTCCAAATCCAACCGTTAGATTTCAAATTTCTAATATTCATTGGAAAGCTCTTTTCGATACGAACCCAACGGTTCTGGTTTTAGGAGAATCCGACTGTCTGATCTCACGCAACGTCAATTCGAAGTCAATGGTTGAAATTCACGAACGGTCGCGGCGCGGCGCGTTCTATTCAGGCCATTATATATATAATATATATATATATTATATATTTCGTCGATTTCCTTTTTAAAACATATTTTATAAATTGTTTTAAATTCGTTTTCAAAACCATTTCAACTCTATATTCAATTTCAAATCAAAATTGAATATTTCATATCATTACTATATAAATGATAATATTTTCAAAACGTTATATTTTGAAATCACTTCTTTTCTATATTCATTATAAAAACGAATATAATCGATATAAATATCGTTCACGTCAAAATAGCGCAACTCTAATCAACATGGCTTTATATATTTAAATAAATTCGTTATTCTATTCAACAAATGAATATTTATTCTATTCAACACTTGAATCTATATTTCTTTCAACATCTGACAAATCTCAACACATGAGTACTGTCAACACACGACTATTTTTGTTATGTAAAATATTTTATAAAATTATGGTATCTATCGTTTGATTTTTAATTAGACTCCGCCGTGAAGTGGTTCTAATTTTAAATATGATAAAGATGTAAATTTTATTGTTAAAATATTTTACTCAACACATAAATAGTTTCAACACATGAACATCGTCAACACATGACTATTTTTATATTCAACACACGAATTTTCTTTTATAATATTCATTATTTTCCCGATTGGAATGAGGCCCAATCAATTACCATATAACGTTAATTATATGGGTTCTATACAACACATGTATATAATAGCAACGATAAACAATCAACCATCATCCAAAGTGCACCACACAAATGCATAAGCATCAAATATAAATAATCGACGCTTACACAGTCTGTCGACCAATTGATCGACATACAATTAAATAATTGGGATTAGTGTACCCAAATATCATCCCAACACCCGTGTGGGGTTTCAAATCAACAAACACAGATTTTTATTTATGCAATTGGGCGATGTGTAAAATTTATCGACCCAATCAATATCAGTCAAATCAGTGTATATAAACAAATCAGCCGATTTGTTTATAAATATTTATTTATTCACTTTCACGTTAAAAAATTATATTTTTAGCGATAATTAATTTATTTCAACCATCTACATTTTATTATCGATTTCACATCAACATCATAAACAAATTTCACAACACATCAAACAAACATACAAGCCGTCCATGGTCTGTGGACGACGGGTGTCGGGTGCTACTAAGCACCGTCTGCATCCTATTATATATTTTTAACTAGAAATGAAGATTTAAAGTGAGAAGTTCTCACCAAAGCTATCCCATCTCCACGACTCTTCTTATGTAGGGAATCATCGCCGTTCTCGCCTTTTGTCACATTCGTTGCCCGTAGCCACTACATATATAACAATCATATTTTTATATTGTTGCTATGTATATAAAAATCATACTTTTATACTACTACTACGTAGATAAAAATTCTATTTTTACATCGCTACTATATAGATAAAAATTCTATTTTTACATCGCTACTATATAGATAAAAATTCTATTTTTACATCGATGTTCATACAATAAAGATTATATTTTTATCACGGTATTCTCTATATAAAGATATCGCCTTTTCAAATATAATGATTTCGCCTTTTCAAATATAAAGACTTCGCCTTTTCAAATATAAAGATTTCGCCCTTTCAAATATAAAGATTTCGCCTTTTTATTTCATCACTATAAAAATCACATTTTTATTTTACTACATATATAAAGATGATATTTTTACTATCTATAAAATATAAAAATCGTATTTTTATACTTCCTATACTATAAAAATCATATCTTTACAGTGCTACTACTATAAAGATCACATCTTTATAACTCCACATTATATAAAATCATATTTTTATTCTTCTAAAAATATAGAAATCATATTTTTAACTTCTACGTTATATAAAAATCTCCACTTGATTATAGATAAAAATCTAGACTCATATTATAAATAAATAAAACTGAAACAACTTACAGTTAATCGAGAAAAGGGGTCTGCGTCAATCAAGGGAGGGGCTGTCGCGCTCGTCTGAGGGGTTGGAGGGGCTTCATGTGGCGCGGAGGGAGGAAAGAAAGGAGGCGCGGGAGGGGGGGCAATGGCTCGAGTGGCGGCGCGTCCTGGCTAGGGCGTCGAGTTTGGTGCGAGGTTTCAATCAGGGGGAGAGAGCGAGTATAAGAAGAAGGGGAGGGGGCGCGCCTTCGATCGCTGGAGGGGGGGGGGGGGGGAGGTCGTCGGCGGCTGCGCGATGGAGGCTCCATCGCCCTCCTTTTTTTTGATTTATAAATGAAATCGCGGGGGGGGGGTGAATGGTAAAAGGGGGAGGTGAGAGTTTTTATTTTTAATTATTTAATTTCAAAAAGGTACTTTTTATTTCGACCTCGAAACGGGACCCACCGCCTGTCGTCCCTAGCGTTTTACCCTCATTCCGAACACAATGGGATATGTATCGTTGGCTGATTCAGTCGTTACAATCAGTTTTCGTCAAATCTACCTTTAAATCACTATATTGAATTTTAAACGTACATTTCATATTACCGGGGTCACATACTAACTCTAAAAATTCCCGAAAAATATTTTCTAGCTTCGTATTGACGATACGGTCCTAACAAAACTAGTTTCGTCGAATTCTGAGACCGTTTGAAAAATGGCCATTTTCCAGTCGATTAAAATCAACTAAAACTGGTCAAATGCATTTTCCTTTGCCACGCTCACATATTGAATCGAAAAATTACGAAGTTTGAAACCTAGAAATAATTTGATCTCACGGATCCAACAAAAGTGGTTTCGTCGAAATCCGAGGTCGTTTGCAAAATGGCTATTTTCAAGGGTTGGAAATTCCATAGCGACTATTCTGAATTTTCAACTGGACATATCTTTTGACTCCTGCTATGAAATTTCAATATTTCGGATTCGTTGGAAAGATATTATCAATTAAATCCTATTATTTTTGGTTTCGCTAAAATCCGATTTATTTTACACCTAGTACATTCAATTGAAGTTTGAAATCGAATTATCGAACTACCGCGCCATTTTCAATTCCTTTTATAATTAAAATAATTATTAATATTCTAACGACGACGTATATAATATATACGTTCTAATTCTATTCAAAATAAATTTCTCGTCGATATTATTTAAAATAATTCATTTTAAATGTTCAAAATTCGCTAAAATTGCCAAAATAAAAATTTTAAACTGGCTCGCATTTACGGGTTATTACAAATACTTTTGCATACTAGATTTAAAATTGGTATAACTTTCATTTTTATGTCATCTGTCTATGTTTTTTCATGGTCACGAGCATGTAGCATATGACTGGGTAATCTGTGTATATGTCATATTGCATCATTTGCCGAACTGCTAAATATGAAACATACGCACTACTCCATGTTCATATACTGTTTTCACTTGACAACACCCATGTCATTCTCAGTATGATAGGTTTAAATGGATGGTTCCCTTCTATAGGTGGTTACGTTATGCATTAGTGAAAGTATATGCTAAATTATTTGCTAGTTTGACAAATTAAAGGAAGTTCTAAGAAGGATCGGAGTTTATATATATAAATACATATATATATATATATATATATATATATATATAGAGAGAGAGAGAGAGAGAGAGGTATATACCAGATTTACCACATAAAGTGGAACAGTTTTATATAGGCAAAATGGAATGCATTTCGATAAACCATGTTGTTTTCCCATTGATCCAGATCATACGAGAGTAAGGTACATGTATGGTAATTACAATGAAGTTGAACCATGATATAGTGCTACTTTATTTCTTTACTGGAATACTGGGTTTAAGGAATTGTAAAGAATTGAAATTTCATAAGCTATATAGCAATGTATGGTATGCCTGACCAGCCGCTTGATCACAAATCTTATGAGTAGTTTTGTAAGAAGGGATTGAGACTCATATATATGCTGCATCTGAGTAACATAGGAAATACCCTCTGATTTTGGAGACAAATGTATGTCACTTTGTTATTTATTTACATATTGCATGGCTTGTCATCTGTTAGTTATTTAAATGCGCCATGGCTCATGACTTCATTATTTATTTACCTACTGCATTGATACCTTGTTGTATACTTGGGGAACGATAGTTTCCACATTAATTGCTTGACTTATAAGTCGAAAGGCATATATTTAACCATGTCTATTTAACGCATGTTGTATCTTCATGTCGAATATAATCATGTGTAGATAGCTTGAACCCAAGAATCTAGTATTAGCTATTTTATTTCAGTTTCTATTGGAAATAAATTACTTGAACAAATGATTAATCCTGACTCGAGTGTTTTATGTTTTTGCATGGAACGCTTAGGTCAGACTCGAGCAGTACAGATTTAAAGAATACAGCTTATGATCCGAAGATTGACGAAGTTGGAAGTTTTAAACAGTAAAGACTTTTATTTGTATTTAAATTGTTTTTGAATTCCGCTATATAGAAACTCTTGTATAAAAACTCTGATTATATATAAAAGTTATTTTGTTGTTAAATACTATGTTATTATTTCTTCTGTGTTGATTATATATTTTAAACTCTATAAGCTAAATAACGAACCGTCGATCTGAACGTTTTAAGTTGGTTTAATTACCAATTTGAAACGGTCAAAATGGCGGGACATTACACGTGGTATCAGAGCTTTGGTTTATTCAAAGCTTAGCTTATGGAGTTCAAATGAGTAGGATTGACACTAGAAAAACGAATTTTGAAAATAAAAAGGTGTTCGAAATATAAAATTTTGAAAATGAAAATAATTTCAAAGAAAATTTTGAAAAGGAAATTATTTTGAAATATTATATATTTTGAAGATTAATGTTTTTGAATTGATATAGCGGAAATAAAAATTTGTTTTGATTTAGAGGTTTTGGAATCCCCGGTCTTCGAATCCAGAATTGCCAAAGCTGTTCTCTTAAAATTGAATCTCGAATTCATCATTGAATGATATCAAAAGAAGATAAGTATAAGAAAATCAATCGATTTCTAATCGTGTGATTAGAAATCAAAGATGGTTGTAATTTAATTATTGGGATAAGAATTCAGATAGAAATTTGAATGGGAATGGGAAATTTGAATTTGTTTCAAAAATGAAACAATGAATTTTATTCGGAATATAAATTAATGAAATAAAACCGTAAAGAGATATAATTGGAATTCGATTGTGTCGAATTTTATTATCCAGAACCTGGCAAGATAAATATAATTGGTTTCAGACCAATAATGTATGATCGAATACATGAATCCGATAATAAGTCATAAACTTGTTAATTGATTAACCAGAAACGAATTATAAATGAGAATTATAGATGAAGAGATATAGGAATGAAGATTTTAAAGAGATTTGAATCGGTATTCAAGTAAAACCAAAGCTAATTTGAAGTGATGAGTTCAGATTTTGATAAAAGGAATAATATTTACTTTTTAGAAGTAATTAACATTTGAAAGCGAATATGTAGCAAACAGAATTGGAAATAGGGGAAATGAAGTTGACCGGTATGGTGGGATCACTTTGAAGTTCAGAATGTAAATCAAGGGAGTTTTTTTCGAAGTTTGGATTATATTATCGAATAAGGGATTATTCGGAAGGAGGTTGTGCATGGGAGTTGTAACAACCCTAAATTTTGGGGCTAATTTTAAAATTTATCTTAAGTGATTTTAAATGAGTTTTGATATTTAGAATAATCTATTTTAAATAATAATGGTCACAAATTTGGTTCAAATCGAAGTTAGAATGAATAAATTAATTTTAATTATAAAAAGAGTTAGAAATAGCGTGGTAGTTTGAAAAGTCAAACTTGAACTTTGACTAACCATACAGGATGCAAAATTTAACGGATTTTAGTAAAACCAAAAATATTAGAATCTATTTAAAAATATCTTTCCAATGAATCCGAAAAATCGAAATTTCATAGCGGAAATCAAAAGTTATGGCCAATTCAATTTTTAGAAGGTCGCTAGGTAATTTGCATAGGTCAATAGTGCTACTTTTTGCATATAAAGGAAATTCAACTCGAAACCACTTCCATTGAGTCCGGAATGATGTTTCTGCACGTAAAAAGTATAAACACTTATATATTTGGAGTTTCAAAAATTATTTGTTTAAAAATGTATTTTTAATATAAAATATATAGCCATAGAAAATAGTGATTTTTCAAACGGTGTCCGTTTCTGACGAAACCACTTTTGTTGGATTAATATTAAATTATTGCTAGGTTTCAAATTTTAGAATTTTCCAAGCTAGTACGTGAGCGTGGCAAAAGAAACAGTATTTAGTCAGTTTCGGTCAAAATTAATTGACTGAAAAATAGCCATTTTTTAAAATGTCTCAGAATTCAACGAAATAAATTTGTTGGATTCGTATCATCAAAACAAAGCTAAAAATGATTTTTTGGTAATTTTTAGAATTAAAATATAATTATAATTGATTTTCAGTGTAAACGGGCAAATTTTTGACTTTAAAAATTTCATTAAAAATTCATATGGGCTCAGAATTGAACGAAATTAATTTTCATAGGTCCATAGCATCAAAACATAGCTAAATATATTTTTCGAGAATTTTTGAAGTTAATTTGTGACCTCGGTGAATTTTCATGTACGGTATACATTAAAATATTAATAAATAATATAATTATTCCAAAACTCATAATAAATTTCGGAATTGGGTCCTGTAACATGTTCCATTGCGTTCAGAAGGCCTCAAAACCCTAAGAACGACAGTAAGCAGGCCTGAATCGGGGTTCGGACCAAAACGGGCCTTAACGGGCTAATTAAATTATTAAATAATGATTAGGAAAACCTAATATTATATTATAAACCCGAAATTATTGTTCACCGTCCTCTCCAAACGTGAATTTCTGCAGCCACCAAAGAACCCATAGCCTCCGATTTTTCAAACTTCGATTTCTCCTTCGTTTCTCAACGGAATTTAGCGTGTGAGTACTCATTTCGAAGCTCTTCCCGAGCTCTTTCTTCTCCGACAAGAATCACCTCGAACCGTGCCTCGACGAAGCCGCCATATCCCCGTGAATAGCCGCTGGTCGCGCCCCCTAGGCCCCACCAGGCGCCGCCGAGCACCACCCCCCTCTGGCCGATCAAAGCCCTCTCCGAGCCGGTCCTTCTCCAACAAACGGCTCGTCGTTTCGTCAACTACAACTCCAGAAAATCGGATTTGAAGTTTTGAACAAATTCTGAAAATAAGGTATGCTTCAGATTTTGCGACGCTTTTAAGCGTTGCTGCAGCAGTTGTTAAAAGTCAGAAGTATTCAAACATTGATAACTAATGCGTATGAACCCCGAATCTGAAAATTTCAGATCCGACAGGACCGTGGCGACGAGTAGGCTTTGCTGAGACTGATTAGAGTGAATTCTGAATTTATTTCGCATTTTAAATTCTTATCCAATCAAGGTGAGGATTCATTTTAAGTAAAATTTAATTAGTTTAATTGTTATGCTTGCGTTATGAGAAGTTGAAAATCAATAATGGATGTTATTATGGATTATAGATTTGGATTGCTTTGCGATGTTAGGATGCTAGATTTGAAACTTTAAGTGATTAGATATGTGAGAATTTATTTTTAATTTAATTTATTTAATTATTAATTCTTAGTGATTAAAGAATATCTCTTGATAAATCCGCTATGTATTAATATTTTGAATACGGATCTAAGTTGTTTATGTCTGTATGATGTTAGATCTATGAACCTAGATATTAGATCTGAATTCATTGACTAATTAAAATGATTATTTGTTAATTCATTTACATCATCCCTCGTTGATTTGTCATATGCCATCAAAAATATCACCTTGTGTAAAATTTGGATGTAAAGTGTTAGATCTATGCTGGTTGATTTATTTGATTTTCTTTTTCTGTTGTTGATTGTGATGATTTATATTTTAGTATGCAAATCAAATATTTAGAATTTGCGATGATTTACATTTTTATTATGTAAACCAAAGATTTGGCATTTACGATGATTTACAATTTAGTATGTATATCAAAATTTTAGAATTTGCGATGATATACATTTTAGTATGTAAATTAAATGTTAGATTTGGCGTTGACATGAATTTACATTTTATTTTGTAAATTCAATATTAAGATTTGGCGTTGACATGAAATTTATATTTTACCTTGTAAATTAAAAGTAGAATTTGGCGTTGACATAAAATTTACATTTTATTATGTAAATTAAAGTTAAAAATTAGCGATGACATGAATTGACAGTTTATTTTGTAAATTTAGTATTAGAATTTTGCGTTGACATGAATTTACATTTTATTGTGTAAATTCAATATTAAAATTTGGCAATGAGATGAATTTACATTTTATTTTGTAAATTCAATATTAAAACTTTGTGACGACACAAATTTTACATTTTATTATGTAAATAAGGTTAGAATTGTGCGTTGACATAGAATTTACATCGTATGAGAATTTAACATTTTTGTTAATGTTAAAAATTAGAAATTTCATCGTATGAGATTTTAACATTTTTGTTAATGTTAAAAATAAGAAATTTCATCGTATGACAAATTTAACATTTTCGTTAATGTTAAAAATAAGAAAATATACCGTGTGTTAATTAACATTATTTTTAGTGTTAATTAAAAAGAAAATTCATCGTATGTTAATTAACATTATTTTAATGTTAATATCAGAATGATTCCACCGTAGGAAAATTTCACATTTTTATTAAAGTTAATATAAGGGAAATGGCACTGTATGTACATATTACATTATTTTATAATGTAATTATAAAAAGGATTTACACCGTAGGATATAGTTACATACTTTTAATGCATATAAAAATGAATATTTTCACCGTAGGATAAATGTACATTATTTTTACTGTACATAAAAAGAGGAATTTCACCGCATGAGAAAAATTACATTTCTCTTTGTAATTAAAAAGGGAATTTCACCGCATGATTGGAATTACATTTTTCTTTGTAATTAAAGATGTGAATTTCACTGCATGAAAAAAAAAAGTTTCATTTTTCTATGTAAATGAAATATGAGTTTGCATTATATGTAAAGTTACATTATTCTAAATGTAAATGAAACAGAGACCTCACCCGTATGTAAAATTTGACATTATTTTACATGTAAATATAGAGTAGAGTTTGCATGTAGATTAAAGATTAATTTTATTATAAAGAAGTAGAATGCACATGATGAAATAAAATTTACATTTTTTTTATAAGGTAAGATATATGGAAATCCATCGTATGTTAAAATTTACATGTTTATAAATGTAAATAAAAAGGAATTTAACTGTAGGAAGATTTACATTTTTTTTTATTATGAAATAAAAAGAATGGACTTTACATTGTAATTAAAAAGTCAATTTTACATTGTAAAGAAAGAACGGATTTCACATTGTAATTAGAGAATGAAAATTTACATCTTTCTTAATGTAAATATACATGAATTTCACCGTATGTCCATTTTACATTATTTTTAATGTAAATTATATAGTAATCACAACGTAGGATAATTTTGCATTATTTTATAATGTAAATAAAAAGGGGATTTACACTGTAGGAAATTAACATTATTTATAATGTTAAGATAAAAGAATGATATTGTAGGATGAATTGACATTATTTATAATGTTAATAAAAAGAGAATTGACCGTAGGATAAGTTACGTTATTTTATAATGTAATTTAAAGAAATTTAGACTGCATGAAAAAAATACATTTTTATATGCTTTTTATAAATGAATTTAGACCGCATGACATGAATTACATTTATTTATGTAATTTATAAAAGAAATTAGACCACACGACATAAATTACATTGATTTATGTAATTTATGAATGAATAAAGCCCGCATAATAAATTACATTTTTATATGTATTTTATGAATGAATTAACATCGCATGAAATAAAATACATCTGTATATGCATTTTATGAATGAGTTAAGATAGCAGGAAATAAATTACATTTTATTTTATAATTTATGAATGAAATTAGTCCGCATAAAGTAAATTACATTTTTATATGTAATTTATGAATGAATTTTCATCGTATGAAATAAATTACGTATTATTATGTAAATTATGAATGAATTTAACTCGCATGAATGAAATTTCATTTTTTCTATGAAATGAATGTATGGATTTACTTTGTAAATAAAGATTACATTTTTATAATGTAAACAAGAAGTAGGATTCACATTGTAAATAAAATTTATATTTTTATATGTACTTAAGAACGATGAATTATAAATTACATTTTACATGTAAGAAGGAATTGGACGATGAAATATAATTTACATTTTACCGCAAATTAAAGAAATTAAAAGAATAAAAAAGGAAGAATTCATCATTCAAGTATGATTTTCATTTCTCTGTAAATGAAGAGATAAAAGGATAAAGAAGGAAAATATACGTAAGAATAAAGAGTTAAACGGGTTACGTTTATATATATATATATATATATATATATATATACATACATATATATATATATATAATTAAAATTAAATGAATCGAGCGCGGTATTTCGCGTTTTAAAATTATATCTTTAAATGACAATACAAGAAGACCCGACCATCGGATTTTCTTGAGACTGAAACCGCTAGGACCGTCTTGGAAAAATCTTTCCAACGATATATAATACGTCAAAATCCAACGGTTAGATTTTGAGATATGTGAAAATCACAATTGATTGAAAATAGCACCAGAATCGCCATTGACCTTAATCGTCGCTGATTAAAGATTTAATTATTTTCAATTAAATAGTAAGTTCACCGTATGATGAAATTAACATTTTTAATGTTAATATTATAAAAATTATAACGTATGATGTAATTAACATTTTTAAAGTTAATATTAATAAGTAATTTTACCGTGGGATAAAATTAACATTTTATGTTAATAATGAGTAATTTCACCGCATGTATGAATTTACATTATTGTCAATGTAAGTTAAATAGTAAATTTAACCGTAGGATGATTAACATTATTTTTAATGTTAATAAAGGGTAATTTAACCATAGGATAAGTCAACATTATCTTTAATGTTAAAATTAAGAAAATATGCATCGTAGGATGAGTTAACATTATTCTAAATGTTAATATAAAAAAGTGTATATACCATAGGGAAAATTTTACATTATTTTAATGTTAAAATAAAGGAATTCCACCGTAGGATGAGTTTACATTTTATTCAATGTAAATAGGTAAGAATGCGACATGTAAATGCAAAGTTTACGTTTTATTCAATGTAAATAAGTAAGAATGTGACATGTAATTGCAAGTTTACATTTTATTAAATGTAAAGAAAACAAGAATGCGATATGTAATGAAAGTTTACATTTTAATTAATGTAAATAAAAATATGATTTTGAGAATGTGTCGTTAAATAAGAAGTTTGACTATTTTAAATAATTAAAATAGAATGAATTGTTAATAAAAATATTATTAACGAATAAGAAGGATTTTCAAAATATATATATATATGTATATATATATATACGAGGATTATTTGGGAAGTCCGAGATATTCTCATCCCAAATTAATCCAGCGGCGTTAAAGATCGAAGTAAGAAGACGACACATGAAGACCGTAAATCTTCCCTCGAATGGACAGCGATCGAGACCCTGAATTGACTTGCTACCAATTCATGGGTCAAGGTCATTGCCCAGACGTACGTGTTGGTTTCACGGATTTGACTTTCGTTCAGACCCAGAGCATAAGTTTAAATGGATGGTGTGTCTGACATCGTACTTCATTATATATCATATTGTTGATTTTCTGTTAATATATAAATATTGGTGGTGGAGAATTTATTCTCTACTTAGCACCCATTTATGTATTGATGGAGAAGCAATGGTATGGTATGGAGTGACAGTGTGGCATACTAAGATGCAATGATCAAGGTTTTGTTGAAAAGCAGGCCTTGTGGGATGATCAAAGCATAGCCTGTTTAGGCATAGCTTTGTGTATGACGTCACTTCACGAGCCTCACACACCGGTGGAGTCTAAAACGGGAGAAGGGAACGCAGGGAGTGCACACGTTTCTTTCTAGCTAGAGTGGTTCCAGGGACCTACCAGCGCTGGCATTTATTCATTGTGGTTGTTGGATTGTTCGAGGCCTCGGTTTATGCGGTCGCCACTGGCCGTATTGTAGGTCCAAAAGGACCGGGAAGCGTGTGTTCAGGCATAACTAATCCACAAAAGTAAGTGTGGACCGGCCCTGCAGCTATCCAAGGGTTGGACAGAGTACCAATCCTGGAGCATTGCTAGAGTGTCTCGAATCGGTAAGGATCTCCTCCCTAGCCTTGACTCAGATGGAAATCCAAATTCCAAATACGACCCTACGGTTTTGATTGTATTACTAGTACGGAGATATAGTAGGATGGAGTACTATGTTTCCTAGGATTGATACATTTATTTTGAAATGTTTTTATTATACACTAATGATAATATTAAACTCGTATTTGCCGTATTTAGCATGTTTAATCACCATAAGGGAAAACTCTATCCTCTGGTGTGCGTTGCATTGTGTGATGGGACTTGAGTCTTATGGTGATTCCATTTTTCTAAAAAGCATTGCGATGTTGTACGTTCTGACACTTTAAATTATGCACGACAATCCATTTAGTAAACCCGTTCCGCATTAGCGGCGTGGTCTTTGGATTTGTCATATTATTATTACTAAACTAGTTATGAATTCTCATACCAGTCCCACGATTGACCCGTAGTTTGTTTCACCTTTTTGCAAACTCGGGTGCCCTCTTTTCTACATGGGCAGCCAAGTAAACAGGTTCATTCTTTGCTTGGAGTCTTGTCTTGGAGTTGCTCATTATCTTTGCTTGGATTTGCTTTTGCGGAGAGATGATGACTTGGAGCTTTGAGGACAGCTATCATTTACTTCTATTGCATTTTTCTATCTTTAAGTTCAGTCATTAGACTTGTTTCATTTCGTATGGCTTATTTTGGGAGTTGGAACTTATTTCCATTTCTGCAAACTTGATGTAATAATTTGGAATTCTGTGACTGTTGGGATTCTGTGGTTTATGACATTATATTTCCGCTGCTATAATGTTATTATTCTATGGTTTTATCCTCTGCTATGTTGTATCAGTGATATGTATTGTTATATTTATGTTGTATTCCATATGATTATTCCTTACTTTCACCTAGTGGAAGTTTGGAATCATCACAGGAGTTGATTATATTGAATCTCGAGAAAATATTAATTACTTTCCATTTTAATAAAATTTAATTCTATTAATAAATCGTTTATATATTTAGATTAATGGATAAAATATATTTTAAAATTAATTATTTTGAAGGTGTGAATTATTGTTATAATCAACGGTGTCGGTAAAAGAAGTAAATTCTTAACTTGAATCTGGAAGTTACGAGAATGAGTATTTTTATTTGAGGTTGTGAAATTTATCTATTTCAAAGTTAATAATGTTTTCAGTTAGGGTCTAGGAGGTAAATATACCCCAACTTGATTGACTTCATTGTCGACTAAGAAATGGTTAAAATCTGATAGCAAGGGTTGTATAAGCGAAGTAAGTTAATAAGGGTCAACAACTGAGTGGGAATAATGATGATTTATTTAACATATGTTTCTAATCCAAATAACGAACTTGGAAATGTTTCCAATGAGAATAAAATAGATTTTCCATGGAAAATAAAGATCTACGAATATATGGAAATGTTTTCCAGTAGTAATAAGAAATATTGTAAAATTTTGAATATGAAATAGGAGATGTTTCTCCAAAAAGAGCGTGAAAGGCTTACAGGTTTTGATAAATCAGAAGGGCGAGAACTTAAGAGTAAAAAGCCGCACGACAATAACGAAGGGCGGCAGAACGTAAAATTGAATTAAGGAATTTTGTAAGCAATGATTTGATGAAGAAAGAATGGAATTAAGGGAAGTTAGAAACTGACTGAATATTAGTTAAGTTAAATAATTTCCTGAGTGTCGATCTGATGTTGGTTTTGGCCTTCGGGGTTGATATTTAGGGAGTTGTTCGCTTGCTAATTTACGGTCGAAGGACGTAAATATGGAAGAGTAATAGTGCGTGAAGAAGGAATTTGAAATAGGAATGAAAAATTCAGGAAATTTTGAGAGGATAAAGATTTGAATTAAGTGAGGAATTTAATAATTGGAAATTTGGAAGAAATCTAGTTTATCACTAGTAGATTCAAGGATCTGAGTTTGAAAGGGATATCAAATAATTAATTCAAGAATTTTTTTGAAAATTGAATGTAAATTTGAAGTTATTTGATTTAGATATTGGATATAGAAGTTTCGAAACGTATATGAAGAAGAAATATATATAAGAATATAGTGAGTTTGGAGACTGTTGATCTGAAAGGCAATCGATTTGAGGTAAATTCTTATATAACAAAATTTATATAATAATGAGATGTTTGGAAGGAAAATTTTATGTTTTATGAGGAGTATGGAATGAAATACTATATGTACATAGTATTATACGTTTTCAAAGTAAAATATGGAAAGTAACTTCCTCCTTTGAATTTTGAGCTTAGTGGGATGTGCTGCTGGTGGTGGTAGGTTGTCTAACATAAAACTTGAATTGTCATTTTTCCTTGAAGAACACGACCGAGTAGCGTAATTCACAGGGTTGTAGATGGCTTATGATGGACGGATGTTTCTTGGGGGAACCTAGCGTAACCATTGTGTCTGCTGCGATCTGCAGTCATGATAATGGTGTAATCTGCAGAGCTGTGAAAGTTACGAGTATAGATGTTTCCTGAGGGAATCAGGCGTAACCATTGTGTACCTGCGGTCCCTATGGCATATGTACTAGTGAAAGAGATGTAACCGTTAGAGTTACTAAAGGTAGAATGGAGCCATGCAATGTTGAGACATCTTAGTGATGTAGAGCCACCTGTCTGATACAACACTGTGTCTTCGTAACTTGATTCGTCTTCGTGACGTGAATTATCTTTGTTACTTAATTGATCCTTGTCTCTTGATCTATTGTGATGATTTGTTTTCATGACCCTGAGATAGCGCAGTCAACACTCAATGACCTCAGATTTTCTTTTGATTCTAAATTTTTGTGCCGTTGATCTATCCATGACGAAATTCACAGGGAAGAGATTTCCTATGGATACAGATGTTTTCTAGGCGATCCAAATGAAACCATTGTGTATCTGCGATTCATGGACAGTCAACATATCAATATCACCTTGGTATTTCCGTATCTGTTTTAAAAAGAATTTTTGAAATATTCTGCACTTGGAGTTGAAGCAAGGATATTTAGTACTTGGAGATTTTAGGCGTGTGCCTGGCCAGCGTATGCCTAACATCTATGATAATAGGCTTGTGAAACTTCGAGTTATCAAATATTTTAAAATAAATAATTTGAAATTAAAATACACCTAATTAAATAAGCTAATAAAGAGAATTTTGGAATAATAATATAAATATTTTTGCATGAATTTCGTGTTATAGTTGTAAAAGGGTTTCGAATTTTGGAAATTTCAAGTCAACAATTTGTAACCAGAAGAAGAAATATTATTTGCACTCTTCAATGAGTGTTGAGGTAGATTAAATGAGTTGAATATAAGAAAATTTGATAGAACTTGGATTGTGAGGAATTAGAGAAACATTGGATAATGAAATATAAACAGATGAGGTTTATAAAGAGATTTGGAGTAATTTGAGTTGTATAAATTCAACTTATGCAAAAATTGGAATTTAAAACAAGTTTGGTTTTTGAAAAGAAATTACATAATTTTGAATTTGTTAGAAGATTAGATAAAATGAGGAATTGGGAAATATCTCAAAATAATTTGAAATAGAAATTGATTTGAGAAAATTGAGTATAATTTCAAAGAGCGTGGAAATAAATAAAACACCGATTCAGAAAATAAAGAAATCGTGTTGATCAACATTGATCTCCAACTGTAAGAAATGAAATTTGTTTTTCCAAGTTAATTGAATATGAATGATGGATTTAAATATAGCTATTTAAATTAATTATGAAAAATTTCACACAAATATGAAAATTTGAAGTGTATATTGTTATAACCCTAACGATCTTTCCTTTTCGAGGACAGAAAGTTTTAAAGGGGGGTAGATTGTAATGTCCTAGATATTTCAACAACAGGAAGGTGAGATTAATTGAAGATTTAATTATTAATGATCATTTTTATATTCATAACTGAGTTATAAAATCAAATATATTATTTGTGTGAATTAAATTAACTTTAATAATTAATTCAGAATAGGGGGTTGAAATCAATTATTAACTATGAATATTTAAATTGGATTTGAAATTCGACTGCAAATATAAATGGTTGAATGTGAAATAAAACATTATTAATGTTAGATATATTTGAAATTTTATTTGTCAAAATATAGGGAGAATCGTCTTGAATAAGTATGTATTTATGAAGAAATTAAAATTTATGGAAGCGAACAAAGTTATAGGTTGACAAATAAAATAAAACCTGTTAACCAATAAATAATTTAAAATAAAATATCGTTGTACAAAAATAGAGTAGGATTACAATTAAATTAATTGTATTGAATTCAGAACATTGAAACGAAGGGATACATATAAATTTAGTCGTATTTGAGATCTATGTTTGCGGTAAGGATCCAGAATGTTACATGATTACACGGTGGTCCGCGGTAAGATTAAAATTTTAATTTATAAACAAATATTACCTTCCCTAGACAGTTTTAAGTCACGACCTATATCTGAAATATCGCGCTACCCTATCCCTATTAACATTACGTTATTCTTATCTCCTACGCGTTCCTTCTTCTGAAAGCTTTGTTTCTACTTATTTATATTTCCGCCGCCCTCCTTTCTTTTCCATTTCCTCGGAGAAAAAGTAAAATAGAAATCAAAGTTTTGATGGTAGCCAATTTTTTTCCTAAATCCCTAAAATAAAATCAAGTATTTGCCGAAGCTATCGTTAATTGACCACCAAAGTCTTTGCTGTCCATCTCGTCACCACTTTGAAGTCGTTAGCCTCCACCAACCGTTCGTTTGCCCCTCCGCGAACAAAGCCCACGGTCAGCGTCGCCATTGTCCAAGCCTAGGTTGCTGCCTTTCAACTTCACTACCACAAGAGCGCATCTTCTTCCAAGCTTTTGATTCTTCGCGGTTTCAATGTGAGTATCTCACTCACGATTAATGTTTGTTTCAAGTAATTTATTTCAGTTAAATTAGAATTTGATGGTTAATGGCTTTGATATTGAACCACTGTCTCGAAAATCATTCATGCACTATTTAGTTTTCATCCTATTTCGAAACTTAAGGAACCAAGGTATATGTTATGCATATCACAGACCGAAACTTTAAACAGAAAGGAGATGTTGTATCCAATACACAATATAAATCCTCTGCCATTATTAGTTCCAGGCCTCTAATTCTATATTTTGGTTTCGAATCATGTTTTTGGTTAGTACATTGAACTTTCGACAGTTGAAAGTACTAGTTAATAATAATGTTAGGATAACAAATGTTGGCTACTAGCCCTTGTGTCAATCACAACATTTGTTTTACAAAATAGTTGATTACCCAGTAGTAGGATAAATTTAAGTACAAATTATTAAATAGGACCCATGTGTATGGTGGCCTGCCATATAGTTTGAAACTAAGCTTTCTGTATGGGTATATGTCAGCATGGGGTGGCTTTATTTTAGTCACTTACGTCCCCTGTGCTGACCAATGTGTGTTAATGCTGTTATGAGATTGTTTAATATTTTGCATAATAGATTTAAGTTTGGTATAACTTCCATTTTTATGTCATCTGTCTATGTTTTGTCATTCTTACAAGCATGCAGCAGATGCCTGGGTAATCTGTGTATATGTCATATTGCATCATTTACCGAACTGCTAAATATGAAACACACCCACTGCTCCATGTTCATATACTGTTTTCACTTGACAACACCCATGTCATTCTCAGTATGATAAGTTTAAATGGATTGTTCTGTTCTGTAAGAACCCGTGACTTCCCCAGTAAGAAAACACGAATTGCTTTGAGGACAAGACGAATTAGAACACAAACAGAAGAACATTTCATTACTTATTACAACAATTCAATCAGAATACAAGAATATACAGAGTATGAATAAATATTATACATCAAAAAAATATCAGAGATTTAAACTACATTTAAATACATAGCAGCGGAAAAATAATACAACACACAACTGAAAGGAGATATACAGATACAGAGCTTTCCGAATATCATTCCAGCTGTAAACCAGGATTCTGTGAATATAAATCTGCAATACCAAAACTACTAGCTGCCCGTGTTGAAAATAAGGGCACTCAGAGTTTATGTTAAAACAATAAACCCCAGGTCAGTAATGTGACTGGTGTGAGAACTAAAACAGTTATTAATCTTTATTTTTAAAGTTAGGTAAATCAAGGGACCATGCCGCAAAACATGGAATGGGTTTCCTCCCAAGAATACCAGTACATAAAACAAACAGCGCATTGCTAAATAAAGAAAAATGAAGCTATTATAAGACCCAGGTCCCATCACACAATGCAACGCAACCCGAAGGATAGGGTTTTACCTTATAATAGCCAAAGAATGCTTGATACGCTAAATTTCATCTTTTATTATTACTATAAGTGAAGAAAACAACTTCAAATATAAATGTATCAATCGTAGGCGGCATGGGTACCATATATCATGTCGCCAATACTAGGCTCTACAATCAAAACCGAAATATCACGTATTGGAAATTGGATTTCCGTCATGAGTCGAGGCAAGGGGCAAGCTCCTCTCCATTCGAGACACTCTAGCAAATGTCTCGGACCACACACAGTGATCCTTGGAACCTCCAAGGTCGGTCCTCTCTTACTTTTGAGGATTAGTATTCCTGAACACATGTTTCCCGGTCCTATAGGACCTATATCTGTGGCGCCTCGCATCCAACGACCACACAGGTAAAAATAATATAAATGTCAGGTCTGGTAGGTCACTGGAATCACCCATAGCTAGAAAGAAACGCCGTGCACTCCTTGGGTCCTTATCCCGTTTTTGACTCATACCGAGGTGTGAGGCTCGCGAATTAACGCCATACACAAAGCTATGCCACATAGGTCGTGCTTTGATCATCAACTATAAGACTTTGCTTTTCAACAAAAGCCTTGATCGTCTGCCACTTAGGCATGCCACACAGGCAATTCACTCCATGCGACTGATTTATATCAATATATAACCTTTGAGCTCGTACGTCTCAGAGAAGGGCGTTAAGCAAGAGAATAAATTCTCCGCTGCCAAATAGATATATATTTAATAGAAATAAATCACACAGAATAAAATCCAATATCAGACACACAGTCGATTTACAAGTTCGTTCTAGGTCTGAACGAAACCGAAGGGACCTTATTCCTCGCATATCCATCGATCTCCAAATACGTCTGGACGATCACCAACTGATTCTCTCCTCTTGGGTGTACAGCCAAATCAAGATCATCAATAATCATCCAAACGACGTGAAGACCTCCGGTTGAGACGACCCGAACTTCCCCGTGAAGGAAAGCAAGGATAGAATTGAGGACAAGACAAAATAGAACGCAGACGGAAGAACATTTCATTGTTATTACAACAATTCCATCAGATACAAGAATATACAGAGTATAAATGAATAAATTACATTCGATAAATATCAGAGATTACAATAAATTACATTTAGATGCATCGCAGCGGAAAATAATACAAAAGCACAACTAGAAGTAATACACGGATACAGAGCTTTCCGGATATCGTTCCAGCTGTAAATCAGGATCCTATGAATATAAATCTGCAAAACCGAAACTACTAGCTGCCCGTGGAAAATAGGGGCACCCAGAGTTTAGGTTAAAACAATAAACTCCAGGTCAGTCATGTGACTGGTGTGAGAACTAAAACAGTTATTATTTTAACTTTAAAGAAGAGTAATTCAAGGGACCACGCCGTATGACACGGAACGGGTTTCCTCCCAAGAATACTAGTGCATATAACAAAACAGCGCAATGCTCTTTGGAAAAATGAAGCTATTATAAGACCCAGGTCCCATCACACAATGCAACGCAAGCCGGAGGATAGGGTTTTCCCTTATAATAGCCAAACATGCTTGGTACTTCAAAACAAATCATTTGATACTATTATAAGTGTATATTGTCAAAACAATTTTCAATCATAAATATCAATCATAGGCGGCATGGGTACCATATATCATGTCGCCATACTAGTTCTACAATTAAAACCGCAATATCACGTATTGGAAATTGTATTTCCGTCATGAGTCGAGGCAAGGGGCAAGCTCCTCTCCGCGTTCGAGACACTCTAGCAAATGTCTCAGGACCCCACTATGATCCTTGGATCTTCAGGGCCGGTCCTCTCTTACTTTTGAGGATTGGCAATTCCTGAACACACGTTTCCCGGTCCTTACAGACCTATATCCGAGGCGCCTCGTATCCAACAACCACACAGGTGAAAAGTATATAAATGTCAGGGCTGGTAGGTCACTGACACCACCTTAGCTAGAAAGAAACGTCGTGCTCTCCCTGCAGTCACTATCCCGTTTTTGACTCATACCGAGGTGTGAGGCTCGCGAATTCACGTTATACACAAAGCTACGCCACACAGGCCGTGCTTTGATCATCAACCACAAGACTTTGCTTTTCAACAGAAGCCCTGATCAATTGCCACTTACGCGTGCCACACGGGCAATTCACTCCATGTGACTGATGTCCATCGATATACAACCTCTGAGCTCGTGCGTCTCAGAGAAGGGCGTTAAGCAAGAGAATAAATTCTCTGCCGCCAAACAGATGTATATTTAATAGAGATCAATCAACATAGAATAAAATCCAATGTCAGACACACAATCCATTTACAAGTTCGTTCTGGGTCTGAACGAAACCAGAGGCACTTTCCTCGCATATCCATCCATCTCCAAGTACGTCTGGACGATCACCAACTGATTCCCTCATCCTGGGTGTACAGCCCAATCAAGATCATCAGTAATCACCCAAACGATGTGAAGACTTCCGGTCCTCAACCACCGTCTTCATCTTCGACATCTCGTCGAATCGATTATTCAGAATGGGTATAAACCCGGCCTTTCTGAATAACCCACGTATATAATAAACGAATGTTACACAAACACAACAAACGCCTCATTCCAATTCAGAATATTCTTTTATTCACAAAAACACATTCTTAGGGAAATGTTCCCATTAATTTTATCCAAGATAAATTCTTCTAAATTTATTCTATAATCTTCCTTTGGATATCATTTCAAACTAGTCGGGATTAACGAACCACACCGAAGTAATTATTTATTTTATTTCCCAATCCCAACCTATATATCCCATGGAGAAAACTGGTAATACTCCACATCTAACACCACGGTGTTATCGGTAAAATTAATTACCATTTCACATTCAAATCTAATTAAAGATTTAACTATCGCTTTGGAGCAAAACTGGTGGTACTCCACTCTCGATCACTTTTCAGATTTGATAATTTAAATTATCAATTCACATTTTTAATCTAATTAATGATTCATTAAAACTCCACTTAGTTTTAATCTTCTCAAAAATCAATATTATGTCTTTAACTGGGTTAAAGCACCAATGTCATCTAAAACACGATCCACGATAAACCCAAATCACATTTGATATTAAATACAAGGCTTTGAATAGAAAATATATCGGCTTATATTCAATATCAAATTCTGAAACCAACATATATCGTATTGGAAATAACGATATAAAATATATCTTTCAAATTCCCATAACAATATCTGTATAGTCACGAAATCCAACATCGAAATATCCCGAAGATAATTTCGATTCAACTCCAGTCCAATCCACGTATTGGGAATATTGATTATTTTTAAAATCACTTTCAAATTCAATTTATTCATTTCACAAATAAATTGATTTTAATTCTAGTTCAAAACTAGTTCATTTCGATAAAAATCTATTTTTATCATTTCAAATGTGGAATTCTTCATCCCAGTTCTTTCCAATTCACATATTATGATTTTACACAAATTATTAATATTTTTAATAATTTTATCAAGGCCCGTAAAGTCGATTTCCAACAACGGCCATCGAACTGCACTTACAGCGACCTTTTTCAAATTTGATTTGGACATAATTCCAAATCCAACCGTTAGATTTCAAATTTCTAATATTCATTGGAAAGCTCTTTTCGATACGAACCCAACGGTTCCGGTTTTAGGAGAATCCGACGGTCGGATCTCCCGCAACGTCAATTCGAAGTCAATGGTCGAAATTCACGAACTGCCGCGGCGCGGCGCGTTCTTTTCGGGCCATTATATATATCTGATATATATATTTCGTCGATTTCCCTTTAAAATGCATTTTATAAATCGTTTTAAATTCGTTTTCATAACCATTTCAACACTATATTCAATTTCTAATCAAAATTGAATATTTCATATCATTACTATATAAATGATAATATTTTCAAATCTTTATATTTTGAAATCACTTCTTTTCTATATTCATTATAAAAACGAATAAAATCGATATAAATATCGTGCACGTCAAAATAGCGCAACTCTAATCAACACGGCTTTATATATTTCAATAAATTCGTTATCCTATTCAACAAATGAATATTTGTTCTATTCAACACATGAATCTATATTTCTTCCAACACCTGACTAATCTCAACACATGAGTACTGTCAACACATCACTATTTTTGTTATGTAAAATATTTTATAAAACTATGGTATCTATTGTTTGATTTTTAATTAGTCTTCTACTGGGAAGTAGTTCTAATTTTAAATATGATAAAGATGTAAATTTCATTGTATAAAATATTTCACTCAACACATGAACATCGTCAACATATGACTATTTTTATATTCCACACAGGAATTTTCTTTTATAATATTCATTATTTTCCCGATTGGAATGAGGCCCAATCAATCACCATACAATGTTAATTATATGGATTCCATACAACACATGTATATAATAGCATTGAAAAATAATCAACCATCAACCAAAGTGCACTACACTGTATAAGCATCAAATATAGATATCTCACGCTTATGACAGCCTGTCAATCAATCGATCGACATATTTAATCAATCAGGATGGGTGAACTTCAAATTTCATCCCAACACCCATGTGGAGTTTCAAACAATCAAACACATATTTTATTTGTGCAGTTGGGGTCGTCCCAATCAATGTCCTTCAAATAGGTGTACATAAACAAACCGTCCGGTTTGTAAATGAATATTTTATTTTATTCACTTCCACGTTAAAAATTATATTTTTAACGATAAAATATTCTATTTCAACACATGAATTTCTATTCAGTTCATTTATTCAATAAAATGATATTTTTATTTTTCTAACATATTTTAGAAAAATTCGGCGGCATAACGGCACGATACTAGAAACGGGACAAGGCCTAGCCTTATCCCCGGTCTAGTGAAGGCCCACGCCATTCACACATCAATCAATCCATTCCATTTCACCCAACAATTCAATTCAAACCCAACAAACTAACCCACTACTCAACCAAACAATTTAACAAACAAGCCATCCATGGTCTGTGGATGACGGGTGTCGGGTGCTACTAAGCACCGTCTGCATCCTAGTATATATATATAACTAGAAAAAGAGGTTTAGAGTGAGAAGTTCTCACCAATAGCTATCCAATACCACGACACTCCTATTGTAGAGATCTTCGTCGTTCTCGCCTTTTCATCTCCTTTGTTGCCCGTAGCCACTACATATATAAAAATCACACATTTTTATATTTTGATGTCTTTAAAATAAAAATTACATTTTTATTCACTTTCAATTTAAAAATCACATTTTTATAATCACTTCATATATTTAAAAATCGAATTTTTACTATGCTATTCAATATATAAAAATCGAATTTTTACTATGGTGTCATATAGATAAAAATTCCATTTCAAAAATATTGATTTCGCCTTTATAAAAATAAAGTTTTCGCCTTTGTAAAAATAAAGTTTTCGCCTTTATAAAAATAAAGTTTTCGCCTTTATAAAAATATATCATTATAAAAATCACATTTTTATTTTGCTACATATACAAAGATGATATTTTTAATATTCCTATCATGTAAAAATTATATTTTTAATACTTTAAAAAAATAAAAATCATATTTTCACTACTTCTATATAGTAAAGATCATATTTTTAATATTTCTACTACATAAAGATAATATCTTTAGCCCTTCTATAATATAAAAATATCGTCTTTGTTATAAATAAAAATCCGACTTTTCTTCAAAATAAAAACTTATCTTTTTAAATTAAAAACTGAAAATAACATCGATAAATCCTATGAAATAAAATAAGTAAATCTCACCAAGAACCGAATGAAGGAGGGCTAAGGCGTCGCGTCAGGGGCGGTAGGAGGTGCTGCTCCTGCGCTGGTGGCGGGTCAACGGGCGGATGGTGATGGTCGGAGGCGGGGCTTCGAAATGGGGAGGAGAGAGAGGCGGCGGGTCGGGGTTTTTGGGTTCGTCGGGCTTCAGGGGGGCTGCTGCGGCTAGGAGGCGTCGGGGGGGGGCTTGGTGCGGCGGCCGATGGAGGTGGCGCCCCTTTGGTGGCGGCGGCGGTTCATCGGGGAGGGGCGGCGGCTCCTCCCCCGTCGCTCTCTTCTTTTTCTCTCTCTCTCTTTTTTTTTGAAATCGATTTCTGATTTAATCAGGGGGGGCAACGGGTTTAAGGGGAAGAAAGGGGTTTTATTTTTTTATTTTATATTATTTAATTTCTAAAAGTTGACTTTTACTTACGACCTCTGAACGAGGCCCACCGCCTGTCATCCATAGCTAATTACCCCCATTCCGAACACAATGGGATATGTATCGTAGGCTGATTCGACTGTTTGAATCAGTTTCCGTCGAATTTACATTTAAATCACTATATTGAATTTTAAACGTATTTTTCAATTTACCGGGACCACATACTAACTCTATAAATTGCAGAAAAATATTTTCTAGCTTCGTATTGACGATACGGTCCTAACAAAACTAATTTCGTCGAATTCTGAGACTGTTTGAATAATGGTAATTTTCCAGTCGATTAAAATCAACTGAAACTGGTCAAACGCGTTTTCCTTTGCCACGCTCACATATTGATTCGAAAAATTATGAAATTTGGAATCTAATAATAATTTGACACTGCGGATCCAACAAAAGTGGTTTCGTCGAAATCCGAGGTCATTTGCAAAATGTCCATTTTTAAGGGCCTGAATTCCATAGCGACTATTCAGAATTTTCAACTGGACATATCTTTTGATTCCCGCTATGGAATCTCGATTTTTCGGATTCGTTAGAAAGATATAATCAATTAGATCATAATGTTTTTGGATTCACTAAAATCCGGATTGTTTTGCACCCGGTACATTCAATTGAAGTTTGAAATCGAATTATCGAACTACCGCGCCATTTTCAATTCTATTATAATTATATATAATTATTTATATTCTAACGGCGGCGCGTATAAATATATACGTCGAATTCAATTCAAAATAAATTTCTCGTCGATATTATTTAAAATAATCTATTTTAAATGTTCGAAATTCGCTAAAATTGCAAAAATTAAAAATTTTAAACTGGCTCAGATTTTCGGGTTATTACACCGGTCTTCAACCACCGTCTTCATCTTCGACTTATCGTCGAATCGGTTATTCAGAATGGGTATAAACCCGGCCTTTCCGAATAACCCACGTATATAATAAACAAGTGTTACACAAACGCAACATACGCCTCATTCTAATTCAGAATATTCTTTTATTCAAATATCCACATTCTTAGGGAAAGGTTCCCATTAATTTTATCAAAGATAAATTCTTCTAAATTTATTCTTTAATCTTCCTTTAGATATCATTTCAAACTGTGTTAAGGTTTTCCAAACTAGTCGGGATTAGCGAACCACACCGAAGTAATCCTTTGTTTTATTTCCCAATCCCAACTTATTCATCCCATGGAGCAAAACTGGTAATACTCCATATCTAACACCACGGTGTTATCGGTAAATATTAATTACTATTACACATTTAAATCTAATTAAAGATTTAACTATCGCTTTGGAGCAAAACTGGTGATACTCCATTCTCGATCACTTTAATCTAATTAAAGATTCATCAAAACTCCACTTAGTTTTAATCTCCCAAAAATAAATATCCTGTCTTTAACTGGGTTGAAGAACCAATGTCAGTTAAAACACGGTTCAGGATAAACCCAAAATCACTTTCCATTGTTAATCGTGTTAAAGAACAGGTGTTATTCAAAATAACGCTCACGATAAACCCCAAAAACCAATTTAAATTCAATTCCAATTAAATACTAATTAACTGGACAATTTCACTAAATCTTAATTAAAAGATTTATCCTTTTCTAAACTGGGTCCAAGGACAGTGTTATTTAAGACACCATTCATGAAGAACCCAAAATCCCATTTGATATTAAATACAAGGCCCTGAATAGAAAATATATCGGCTTATATTCAATGTCAAATTCTGAAAAAAAACAAATATCGTATTGGAAATAACGATATAAATATATCTTTCAAATTTCCACCACCTTATCTGTATAATCACGAAATCCAACATCGAAATATTCCAAAGATAAGTTCGATTCAAATCCATTCCAATTTGTACATTGGAAATTCTGATTATTTTTAAAGCCACTTCAAACCCAATTTATTTATTCAAAAATATTGGATTGTAATTCTAGTTCATTTCGATAAAAATATATTTTTATCTTTCCAAATATGGAAATTTTCATCCCAATTCTTTCAAATTCATATATTATGATTTTTCACAAATTATTGATATTTTTAATAATTTTATCAAGGCCCATACGGTCGATTTCCATAAACGGCCATCGAACTGCACTTACAGTGACCTTTTCCAAATTTGATTTGGACATAATTCCAAATCCAACCATTAGATTTCAAATTTATAATATTCATTGGAAAGCTCTTTTCGATACGAACCCAACAGTTCCTGTTTCAGCAAAATCCGACGATCGGATCTCCCATAACGTCAATTCGTAGTCAATGGCCGAAATTCGCGAGCTGCCACGGCGCGACGCATTCTATTCAGGCCATTTAACATATAATATATATATATATATATATATATTATACATATATATCATCAATTTCAATTCTAAACGTATTTTATAAATCGTTTTAAATTTGTTTTCGAAACAAATTCAACTTCATATTCAATTTCAAATCAAAATTGAATATTTCATATCATTAATATGTAAATGATATTATTTTCAAAACGTTATATTTTGAAATCACTTCCTTTTATATTCATTGTAAAAACGAATATAATCGATATAAATATCGTTCACGTCAAAATGGTGCATATCTAATCAACATGGCTTTATATATATTTCAATAACTTCGTTATTCTATTCAACAAATGAATATTTTCTTCAACACATGAATATATATTTTATTCAACACATGAATATTTATTAATTCTTATTTACAATAAAAATTTGAATTTTATTGTATAAATATTTCATTCAATACATGAATCTTTTCAACACATGAATATTCTCAACACATAAGTATTGTCAACACATGACTATTTTTGTTATTTAATATATTTGATAAAATTGTGATTTTATATCGTTTAAAGATTTTTCTCAACACATGAATATCGTCAACACATGATATTTATTCTATTCGACACAAGAATCTTTATTTTATAATATTCTTTATTTTCCCAATTGGAATGTGGCCCAATCAATTACCATATAATGTTAATTATATGGATTCCATACAACACATGTATATAACAGCAATGATAAATAATCAATCATCATCCAAAGTGCACTACACAAATATCTGTCAATCTATCGTTTGACATACAACTAAACAATCGGGATTAGTGTACATCAAATATCATCCCAATACCCGTGTGGAGTTTCATTCAAAAAACACAGATTTTTATTTGTGTAGTTGGACGATGTGTAAAATTTATCGTCCCAATAAATATCAGTCAAATCAGTGTACATAAACAAATCGTTCAATTTGTAAATGAATATTCATTTATTCACATTCACGTTAAATTTATATTTTTAACGATAAATAATTTATTTCAACACATGAATATATATTTTCTATTCCACATCACAATCAATTTCCACAACAACATACAATCAAACATACAAGCCGTCCATGGTCAGTGGACGACGGGTGTCGGGTGCTGCTTAGCACCGTCTGCATCCGAGTATATAATTTTAACTAGAAAACAAGAGTTAAAGTGAGAAGTTCTCACCGATTAGCTAAATCAAACACCGCGACTCTTAATATGTAGAAAATCTTCGTCGTGCTCACCTTTTGTCACTTTCGTTGTCCGTATCCACTACATATATAAAAATCGCATCTTTATATTGCTATGTATATAAAAATCACGTTTTTATAACTACGCTACATGGATAAAAATCACATTTTTATACTGCTACTATATAGATAAAAATTCTATTTTTATAACGGTGTTCATATAATAAAGATCATATTTTTATCATGCTAACTTCATAATAAAAATTATATTTTTATATCGTTCTTCTTCTAATAAAGATTATATTTTTATATCGCCACTTATCTAAAAATTACATTTTTATATTCTCTAGTATGTAAAAATCATATTTTTATATCTTCTACATGATAAAGATCGAATTTTTATTTCGCTTCATCTATAAAAATCATAACTTTAATCAAATAAAAATCCAAATCTTTTAACTGTTAAAAATCAAATCTTTATATATAAAGATCCTATTTTTATATGCATAAATAAATAAAAATAAAACTCACATTTTCATCGTAAAAATCGTATCTTTGATAGCGGACGAGGTTCACGTCAAAGCTATGGCTGGAGGATAGGCGCAGGGGGTTCTTGAGGTGGTGGGGGTGGTGCATTGGCCAGCGACAGGGCTGTGGTAGAGATTGCGGTGGTTTTGTGGGTTTTGGGGGTAGGGTAAGCGGTTGGGGCGAGGAGAGAGAGGGAGGAAGCAGGGGTGGAGGCGCCGTAGGTCTAGGGGGTCACGACGGAGGATGGGCGGCGGCGTAGGGGAGGGGACGACGGTTTCTGATCTGATTTGTGCATGGGGAGAGAGAACCATTCGAGTGAGGAAGGAGGAGGATAAGGGGAGGAATGCGACGGTCATGGGGCGTGGGGCCAGGTGGCGCGGCGCCGGGGCGGAGATCGGAGGGAGAATGACATTGGCGGTCTCGTTATTTTATTTGATTTTGAAATATTGGGTTGACTGAGAAAGAAGAGGGGGATAGAATATATTAATATATACATACCTATATATTTAATTAATTTATTTTCCATAAAGTCACTTTTAAAATCGATCTCCAAACGAGATCCAACGATTGTCGCCTCTAGCTAATTACCCTCATTCCGAACATAATGGGATATGTATCGTAAGCCAATTCGCTTGTTACGATAGGTTTCTATCAAAATCAAAATATAAATCTATATATTGATTTCGAACGCACATTTAAATTTACTGGGGCCACATACGGACCCTAAAAATTCCCAAAAAATATTTTCTAGCTTCGTATTGACAACACGGTCCTAACAAAACTAATTTCATCGAATTCTGAGATTGTTTGAAAAATGGCCCTTTTCTGGTCGATCGAAATTGATTGAAACTGTCAAAACACGTTTTCCTTTGCAATGCTCACATATTGATTTAGAAAATTACGAATTTTAGAATCTAGCAATAATTCTACATCCTAGATCCAACAAAAGTGGTTTCGTCGAAAACCGAGGTCGTTTGCAAAATTTCCATTTTTAAGGGCTCAAAATTCCATAGCGATTATTCTGAAATTTCAACTGGGCATAACTTTTTATCCCCGCTATGAAATTTTAATTTTTCCGATTCGTTGGAAAGATATTCTCAAATAGATTCTAATATTTTTGGTTTCGCAAAAATCCGGTTTATTTTGAATCCTGTACATTCATTAGAACTTTGAAATCGAATTTTCAAACTACCGCGCCATTTTCAATTCCTTTTATAATTAAAAATAAATATTTATATTCTAATGAAGATCTATATAAACATATACGTTCTAATTCTATTCAAAGCAAATTTCTCATCGTTATTATTTTAAAATAATTCATTTTAAATATTCAAAATTCACCAAAATTGCCAAAATAAAAATTTTAAATTGGCTCAGAATTTCCGGGTTGTTACAATCTCCCCCACTTAAAACTTTTCATCCCCGAAAAGGAACGAAGCTAAAAGTTGTTTTACTAATCAACTGAACTTTCATTATTTTCTTTACGGCTTAAGTTATTCAACTTTTCAGTTTCTAAGAGCTTTTCAAATTTTTCAAAAATTTGGCTAACACCCTAAATTTCCAAAAAATTTCGCCATAACCTCCCCTGCACTGGGAGCTTTGGGATATTTCAAACAGCCTCCCATGGCCCTCACCAATCCAAAAGAAAAAGAAAAAGCCAAGTGGCTAGCCAATCGGCTCATAAAATCATCAAATCCCCAATAAATATAATAAACATCTACCTATTTGTCGGGCAAAAATTTTTATTCCTCTTCTCTAGCCTCCTTGCTATGACCTGTTCAATGGATATACATGTATATGCATGCAATTGTAATCAATTTTCAATTCAGTTCAATATTTGGTTTCATTAGGCTAAATTTACCGTACATTCACATAATGGTTTAAATGAATAATCTTACAACATAACCATCAATCAATTAGTGAATTAATGTTTCAAATTCATAATTTTGATACTTATATAGAAAATCTTGGTTTTGATGCCAAATCACAACAATAAACCTATCTAGCTTTGGTTCTCACACTAGTCTAATGGAAATATATAGATATCACACCTTCTGAAACTCAAACACAGATTCTGATGATGTAGCTACAATCATCAGAATCATCTCCAGGCGACTAGAGCATGATTCTATATCTATCCAGTATATTTGGGACTTCGAATATACGTTCATGACGTGTATATACAAAATCTTCATATACTAGATTGTCCAAATTCAATACAAATAAAATATTCAAATATGTACAATTAGATATAAATTTTCAAAACAAAGTTTGTTTTCATTCTTTTTTTAAAAATATACTCTTCACACTCATTCTAGGATACTACTGATCCCATCTCTAACGAGTTTTCTTATTGGACATTACTAGTCCAATCTCTGATGAATTCTTTCGTTTGGTTCTAATGTGCCTTGTTCTCGAGCTCTGTAAACCAGAGCTCTGATACCACTGTAAGAACCCGTGACTTCCCCGGCAAGGAAAACACGAATTGCTTTGAGGACAGACGAATCAGAACACAAACAGAAGAACATTTCATTGCTTATTACAACAATTCCATCAGAATACAAGAATATACAGAGTATGAATAAATATTATACATAAGAAAAATATTTGAGCTTTAAATTACATTTAAATACATAGCAGCGGAAAAATAATACAACACACAACTGAAAGGAGGTATACGGATACAGAGCTTTCTAAATATCATTCCCGCTGTAAACCAAGATCCTGTGAATATAAATCTGCAAAACCAAAACAACTAGCTGCCCGTGTCGAAAATAAGGGCACCCAGAGTTTAGTTTAAAATAATAAACTTCAGGTCAGTCATATGACTGGTGTTAGAACTAAAACAGTTATTAATCTTTAGTTTTAAAGTTAGGTAAATCAAGGGACCACGCCGTATAACACGGAACGGGTTTCCTCCCAAGAATACCAGTGCATAAAACAAACAGCGCAATGCTAAATAAAGAAAAATGAAGCTATTATAGGACCCAGGTCCCATCACACAATGCAATGCAAGTCCGAGGATAGGGCTTTACCTTATAATAACCAAAGAATGCTTGATACGCTAAATTTCATCTTTTATTATCACTATAAGTGAAGAAAACAACTTCAGATATAAATGTATCAATCATAGGCGGCATGGGTACCATATATCATATCGCCAATACTAGGCACTACATTCAAAACCGAAATATCACGTATTGGAAATTGGACTTCCGTCATGAGTCGAGGCAAGGGGAAAGCTCCTCTCTGTTCGAGACACTCTAGCAAATGTCTCAGGACCACACACAACGATCCTTGGAACCTCTAAGGCCGGTCCTCTCTTACTTTTGAGGATTAGTATTCCTGAACACACGTTTCCCGGTCCTATAGGACCTATATCGGAGGTGCCTTGCATCTAACAACCACACAGGTAAAAATAATATAAATGACAGGGCTAGTAGGTCCCTGATATCACCTATAGCTAGAAAGAAACGTTGTGCACTCCTTGGGTCCTTATCCTGTTTTTTGACTCATACCGAGGTGTGAGGCTCGCAAATTAACGCCATACACAAAGCTATGTCACACAGGCCGTGCTTTGATCATCAACCACAAGACTTTGCTTTTCAACAAAAGCCTTGATCATCTGCCACTTAGGCATGCCACATAGACAATTCACTCCATGCGACTGATTTCTATCGATATATAACCTCTGAGCTCGTACGTCTCAGAGAAGGGCGTTAAGCAAGAGAATAAATTCTCCGCTGCCAAACAGATATATATTTAATAGAAATCAATCACACTGAATAAAATCCAATGTCAGACACACAGTCTATTTACAAGTTCGTTCTGGGTCTGAGCGAAACCGTAGGAACCTTATTCCTTGCATATCCATCGATCTCCAAGTACGTCTGGACGATCACTAACCGATTCCCTCCTCTTGGGTGTACAGCCCAATCAAGATCATCAATAATCATCCAAACGACGTGAAGATCTCCGGTCTTCAACCACCATCTTCATCTTCGACTTATCGTCGAATCGGTTATTCAGAATGGGTATAAACCCGGCCTTTCCGAATAACCCGCGTATATAATAAACAAGTGTTACACAAACACAACATACGCCTCATTCTAATTCAGAATATTCTTTTATTCAAATATCCACATTCTTAGGGAAAGGTTCCCATTAATTTTATCAAAGATAAATTCTTCTAAATTTATTCTTTAATCTTCCTTTGGATATCATTTCAAACCGTGTTAAGGTTTTCCAAACTAGTCGCGATTAGCGAACCACACCGAAGTAATCATTTATTTTATTTCCCAATCCCAACCTATTCATCCCATGGAGAAAAATTGGTAATACTCCATATCTGACACCGTGGTGTTATCTGTAAATATTAATTACCATTTCACATTCAAATCTAATTAAAGATTTAACTATCGCTTTGGAGCAAAACTCGTGATACTCCATTCGCGATCACTTTAATCTAATTAAAGATTCATTAAAACTCCACTTAGTTTTAATCTTCCCTAAAATCAATATCCTGTCTTTAACTGAGTTAAAGAACCGATGTCATCTAAAACACGGTTCACGATAAACCCAAAATCACTTTCCATTGTTAATCGGGTTAAAGAACAAGTGTTCTTCAAAACACCGCTCATGATAAACCCCAAAAACCAATTTAAATTCAATTCCAATTAAATGCTAATTAACTGGAACATTTCACTAAATCTTAATTAAAAGATTTATTCTTTTCTAAACTGGGTTCAAGGACAGTGTTATTTAAGACACCATTCACGACGAACCCAAAATCCCGTTTGATATTAAATACAAGGCTCTGAATAGAAAATATATCGGCTTATATTCAATATCAAATTCTGAAACCAACAAATATCGTATTGGAAATAACAATATAAATATATCTTTCAAATTTCCACCACCATATCTGTATAATCACGAAATCCAACATTGAAATATTCCGAAGATAATTTCGATTCAAATCCATTCCAATTCGTATATTGGAAATTCTGATTATTTTTAAAGTCACTTCGAACCCAATTTATTTATTCAAAAATATTGGATTATAATTCTAGTTCATAACCAGTTCATTTCGATAAAAATATATTTTTATCTTTTCAAATATGGAAATATTCATCCCAGTTCTTTCAAATTCATATATTATGATATTTCACAAATTGTCGATATTTTTAATAATTTTATCAAGGCCCGTACAGTCGATTTCCATAAATGGCCATCGAACTGCACTTACAACGACCTTTTCCAAATATGATTTGGACATAATTCCAAATCCAACCATTAGATTTCAAATTTCTAATATTCATTGGAAAGCTCTTTTCGATACGAACCCAACGGTTCTGGTTTCAGGAGAATCCAACGGTCGGATCTCCCGTAACGTCAATTCGAAGTCAATGGTCGAAATTCGCGAGCTACCGCGGCGCGTTCTGTTCAGGCCATTTAATATATATTATATACATATCGTCGATTTCAATTCTAAACGTATTTTATAAATCGTTTTAAATTCGTTTTCAAAACAAATTCAACTTCATATTTAATTTCAAATCAAAATTGAATATTTCATATCATTAATATATAAATGATAATATTTTCAAAATGTTATATTTTGAAATCACTTCCTTTTCTATATTCATCGTAAAAACGAATATAATCGATATAAATATCGTTCGCGTCAAAATGGCGCATAACTAATCAACACGGCTTTGTATATTTTAATAACTTCGTTATTCTATTTCAAAAAATGAATATTTTCTTCAACACATGAATATATATTTTATTCAACACATGAATATTTATTAATTCTTACATACAATAAAAATGTGAATTTTATTGTATAAATATTTCGTTCAACACGTGAATCTTTTCAACACATGAATATTCTCAACACATGAGTATTGTCAACACATGACTATTTTTGTTATTTAATATATTTGATAAAATTGTGATTTTATATCGTTTAAAGATTTTTCTCAACACATGAATATCGTCAACACATGACTATTTATTCTATTCAACACATGAATCTTTATTTTATAATATTATTTATTTTCCCAATTGGAATGAGGCCCAATCAATTACCATATAATGTTAATTATATGGATTCCATACAACTCATGTATATAACAGCAATGATAAATAATCAATCATCATCCACAGTGCACTACACAACTGTCTGTTAACCTATCGATTGACATACAACTAAACAATCGGGATTAGTGTACGTCAAATATCATCCCAATACCCATGTAGGGTTTTAGTCAACAAACACAGATTTTTATTTGCGCAGTTGGGCGATGTGTAAAATTTATCGTCCCAATCAATATCAGTCAAATCAGTGTACATAAACAAATCGTTCGAATTGTAAATGAATATTCATTTATTCACATTCATGTTAAATTTATATTTTTAACGATAAATAATTTATTTCAACACATGAATATATATTTTCTATTCCACATCACAATCAATTTCCACAACAACATACAATCAAACATACAAGCCGTCCATGGTCTGTGAACGACGGGTATCGGGTGTTGCTAAGCACCATCTGCATCCTAGTATATAATTTTAACTAGAAAACAAGAGTAAAAGTGAGAAGTTCTCACCGATTAGCAAAACTAAACACCGCGACTGTTCATATGTAGAAAATCTTCGTCGTGCTCGCCTTTTGTCACTTTCGTTGTCCGTATCCACTACATATATAAAAATCGCATCTTTATATTGTTGCTATGTATATAAAAATCACATTTTTATAACTACGTTACATGGATAAAAATCACATTTTTATACTGCTACTATATAGATAAAAATTCTATTTTTATAACGGTGTTCAAATAATAAAGATCATATTTATATCACGCTAACTTCATAATAAAAATTATATTTTTATATCGTTCTTCTTCTAATAAAGATTATATTTTTATATCGCCACTCATATAAAAATCACATTTTTATATTTTCTAGTATATAAAAATTATATTTTTATATCTTCTACATGATAAAGATTGAATTTTTATTTCGCTTCATATATAAAAATCATAACTTTAATCAAATAAAAAATCAAATCTTTAAACTGTTAAAAATCAAATCTTTATATATAAAAATCCTATTTTTATATGCATAAATAAATAAAAATAAGTATAAAACTCACATTTTCATCGTAAAAATCTCATCTTTGATAGCGGACGAGGTTCACGTCGAAGCTATAGCTGGTGGATAGGCGCAGGGGGTTCCTAAGGTGATGGGGGTAGTGCATTGGCCAGCGGCGGGGCTGTGGTGGAGATTGCTGTGGTTTTGTGGGTTTTGGGGGCAAGGGTTAGCGGTAGGTGCGAGGAGAGAGAGGGAGGAAGCAGGGGTGGAGGCGCCAGAGGTCTAGGGAGTACGACGGAGGCTGGGCGGCGGCGTAAGGGGGAATGGCGGTTTCTGATCTGATTTGGACGTGGGGAGAGAGAATCAGTCGAGTGAGGAAGGAGGAGGATAAGGGGAGGGGGTGCGAGGGTCGTGGGGCGTGGGGCCAGGTGGCGCGGCGCTAGGTCGGAGGGAGAACGACGTTGGTGGTCTCGTTTTTTATTTGATTTTGAAATATCGGGTGGACTGAGAAGGAAGAGGGGGAAAGAATATATTAATATATATATATATACCTATATATTTAATTAATTTATTTTCCATAAAGTTACTTTTAAATTCAATCTCCAAACGAGATCCAATGACTGTCGCCCATTGCTAATTACCCCCATTCCGAACACAATGGGACAGGTATCGTAAGCCAATTCGCTTGTTACTATAGGTTTCTGTCAAAATCAAAATATAAATCTATATATTGATTTTGAACGCACATTTCAATTTACCAGGGCCACATACGGACCATAAAATTTCCCGAAAAATATTTTCTAGCTTCGTATTGACGACACAGTCCTAACAAAACTAATTTCATCGAATTCTGCGACCGTTTGAAAAATGGCCCTTCTCTGGTCGATCGAAATAGACTGAAACTGTCAAAACATGTTTTCCTTTGCCACGCTCACATATTGATTCAGAAAATTACGAATTTTGGAATCTAGCAATAATTCTACATTCTGGATCCAACAAAAGTGGTTTCGTCGAAAACCGAGGTCGTTTGCAAAATTTCCATTTTTAAGGGCTCAAAATTCCATAGCGACTATTCTGAAATTTCAACTGGGCATAACTTGTTATCCCCGCTGCGAAATTTCAATTTTTTGGATTCGTTGGAAAGATATTCTCAAATAGATTCCAATATTTTTGGTTTCGCCAAAATCCGGTTTATTTTGAATCATGTACATTCATTAGAACTTTGAAATCGAATTTTCAAACTACCGCGCCAATTTCAGTTCCTTTTATAATTAAAAATAAATATTTATATTCTAATGACGATCTATATAAATATATATGTTCTAATTCTATTCAAAACAAATTTCTCATCATTATTATTTAAAATAATTCATTTTAAATATTCAAAATTCACCAAAATTGCCAAAATAAAAATTTTAAATTGGCTTAGAATTTCCGGGTTGTTACATGTTCTATAGGTGGTAACGTTATGTATTAGTGAAAGTATATAGGCAAAAAGGAATGCATTTCGATAAACCATGTTGTTTTCCCATTGATCCACACCATATGAGAGTAAGGTATATGTGTGGTAATTACAACAAAGCTGAACCATGATATAGTGCTACTTTATTTCTATAACAACTCACATTCTACGCATCAGAGGATCGTAGAATATTTATTTCTTTCTTATATGAAGGCGTATGGTCATGTAACTTTGGGAAACAACTATTGGGGTCATTCCCCATGTTCATGATTTTTGCCGATTTTTAAATGACCGTTTTGCCCCTAGCTAATACTGTTTTGGCCTTAACTTTTGACTGGAAAGGAATTTTGACCTGAAACAACTTCAATCAGATTCTTTTGATGGTTTACCTTTCCGTAGAGTGGTCATAATAGCTAAACGGACTTACCGTTCGGGAGATATGGCTGAAATAAGGTTTGGAAGGTGAAAAACTGCTTAACCGGGCCAAATAGGGTGATTAGTGAATGGGCCCATAACCCATTTCGGGATTAGGGTTATGGGGAGGCTGAAAAGGGTTAGGGATTCATTCCATTTCAGTTTTCTAGCCTCCACTTACATCTTAGAAACCCTAAAAATGGCCTCCAAACTCTAAATGACCTCCAAATCACTTTCTAATCAAGGATTAAGATTAGCAACATCAAATCTAAGGAGATCTTCACAAAATCAAGATTAGAGCTGCTGGTTTGCATTGTTATTTGCGCCCAAACAGAGATTTATTTCAGATCTAAGGTTTATTTGTGGCTAAGGTGAGTGATTTGCATAGTTCCTCACTAATTATGGTTAATTAAGGGTAATTAGCGAAGATTTGCATAGTTCCTCACTAATAATGTTTTAGACCTCTGATATGAATTTGGGTTAATTTCATTAAGTTTTGCTAATCATATCATTAGTTTTGCCTAAACATGCTTAAGGGGAAAATATGGGATTTTGGGTAGGTTTGATCCAAATTACATGCTCTGGTTGTTGTTTTGATGTCTATTGTTGATTCCCTATGTTGCTACGACTGTATGGTATGTTTTGTGATTGATTAGAACTGTTAGATCGGTCGAAAACGCCGTCGTATGAAATAAAACAGTCGCTGGAAAGTCACAGGAAATATGCAGGGTTCCGAACCGGATCGGATCAGGTAATTGGGCTCGGATCGGATAGGAGAACTGGGCAAGAGGACTTGATTCAGATTGGAACTTAGCATAAGAGGCTTGGCGAGAAGGAGGGCTATTTGCTTAGGATTGGAGTTGGGCAGGGGATCGGATCGAAGAGAAGCTAAAGGTGATCGGATCGGGGAGAAACCAAAGGGGATCGGATCGGAGAGACTAATAGGGATCGGATCGGGGGCAAGAGCATAGGGGTCGGATCGGAGGACCTAGCTTGGGGCTGGAGTTGGAGCGAAGCATCGGATCGGATTGGGACATCTAGGAGGGAGCAACCATCGAACCAGACGCAAAGCATCCGAACCGAACCGATGGAACAAGAGTACACCGAACCGAACCAGGCCAGAAGGGGAACACTGAACCGAACTGTACATATGCTATTACTACTACACGACGACTCTTCTGAAGACCAACTCCAATTCGACCAAAACCTGAGATGCAAAGGAAGTCCAAATGAGGAGCTTCGACTCAGGATCCAGTTAGGAACCAATGAGTGGGCTTCATGAGCCGGGCTTTGCTACGGGACGTGTGCTAAGGGGTTGTCGATGTCCATAACTTTGGATCATTATGTGTAGGAAGTACGTGAACGGATTTAAGGCCATAGTGGCTTAGGTACGACTAAAGGGCTATAGACCAATGAAGTGGGGTCATTTGTAAAGATTTGGTCATGACTCCATGTGGTAAGCTTGGTAGTAGCAGTAGTTATACAAGTCGAACTCCGTCACTACTTCGATGGGTCTAGTGATTGACAATGGTGGACATCGTATACTTTATGCACTGAGTGAGAGATGTGAGGATGGTTGTTATGTTTGATTTGTTTGCCATCACTATGACATGCATACCCCCACCCCCGTATGCTAGTACACCATACGCTAGTGGCACCTTAGAGCGTTGTACAGTATGTAGTACTAACTCTTTGGTTGCAGGTCCAGGTTCAAGTATGACTTAGTATACCTGTTATTGTTCTGTTTAGCTGCTTATCGCTCATACCAGACTTTTTGTCTGATCCAGAGTTTTATGTCTCTTCTTATTACTTTGGGTGCTCACACGAGCAGATTAGAGACAGGTTAGCTGGTGATGCGCGAGTAGCGGATTCGGAGGCGAGCAGGAGGCTTCCACGTATGATATGTATAGATATTCTCCCTGTGTCGTTGCTAGTCACTACTTTAGGGATTAGTAGTGTACCTTTCTTGTTTAACTCTTGAGACAGTTTTAAAAGTTGTAATGATGTTAGCTTTGGATCATAAGCTGTACTTTGGATTTTCCGCTGCTATGATAGTTTGTTTTCGGCTTATGCAATGTCTCACCTGTTTTATGTCAAGTATGTTATTATTATTATTATTATATTTTGTTCCATGCGCTGTGAGACATTCTACAGGTTCCTTGTTGATTCTTCATCTTCTCCCTTTCCTTCTGACGACCGTCCCATGCTAACTGGACATGTGTACAGCGCACTTTTGGAGTAAATGTCAGTTGGTGTGGGCGGGTTGTCGCATTTGGTATCAGAGCTCTAGGTTGCGTAGTTAACCTAGGGAAAGACATTAGGGAGAGATAGTACGTATATGAGAGAGCGTATTTGTGATTACTTTGGTTTTCGAAAGCTATGTATATATTATTAGTATAGCTAAGGATGAAGTCGAACTGCACTAGCACCACTATGAAGATGGTTAATCGTTTCTCTTTACAGATTAAACGATGAGACGATACGCAAGAGGTGCTGGTAGAGGAGCCAATAATGGGAATGCTGCTGACATAAGGGCGATGTTTACTGACCTCATGAGAGACATGCTTAGGGATGTGCAAGGGGCGGCTCCCAATGCTGGTAATGGTGGTGGTCCAATAGTGCAGGGGCCTAGGGTCGATTTCGCCAAGCTATGCAAGAATTACACTAGCCTTCGTGGGAAGCCGTTCCACGGAATGAAGTCGACCACAGATGTTCAGGATTGGTTGGATAGCTGTGATCGTATCTTCGACGACTTGGTTATCGAGGATGCGATGAAGAGAAGGCTTACGTCTCGTCAGCTGCAAGGGCGAGCGATGAATTGGTGGAATGCTATTAAGACAACCACTCCAGAGGATCAGATTACTTGGGAGCAGTTTAAGGCTCGCTTTAGTGAGAAGTTCATTCCAGCTGCTCGAAAATCAGTGTTGTTTAAGAAAATTTTGGAGCTCAAGCAGAATGGCAGAGCTGTCTCGGAGTATATTGCTGAATTCGACACTTTGTCGAAATATGGGTTATCTCTTATTGATATAGTCGAGAAGAAGAACGAGAAGTTCATAACTGGCTTGGATCAGTATTTGGGGGAAAGGCTCATTAACCACATCGATGAGACTTTTGGATCAATTGTTGGGAAAGCTTTGAGATCAGACAGTCTTTACCCCAAGTCAAAGACTAAGGTTGCATCTGCAGAGGAGCCAAAACCACAAGCAAGTGGTGGAGGCAAGAGTGGTTCTCAGAATAAGAGGAAGAAGAACCAAAACAAGGATGGCCAGAAAAAGAATAAGAAAGATGTTGAGTGCTTCAACTGTGGTAAGAAGGGCCATTATGCTAGTAATTGTCGGGCCAAGCCAGCGGATAGGAAGTGCTTCAACTATGGCCAAGTGGGACATCACAAGGACAAGTGTCCGCAACCCCCTAAAGAAAAGCAGATGGTGAAAGCATATGCCCTTAATGCTATTCCTTCTTTGTCGAATGCCCCAACCGCAGCGGAGAAGGGAAAAAATGTCGTCATTCAAGGTATGCTTTCTGTTTATGATGTTCCTGTAAGAGTTTTGTTTGATACCGGGGCTTCCAGTTCTTTCATATCTAGTGACCTGGTAGATAGGTTGGGATTAGAACCCGAGATTGTCGATAGACCTTTAGTAGTATCGAACCCGATTGGTGGTTCGACTAGCCTTAGCATGATTTGTCATAATGTGGTCTTATCGAGTCATGGATGCATGTTTGTTTGTGATTGCTTTGTTTTGGGCTTTACTGGGTTTGGCATTATTTTGGGAGTCGATTGGCTCCAAAGATACGGGGTGGTGGTAGACTGTAAGGGCTTTTTGGTGACAGCTAAGGCAGATGATGGGCGGAGGGTAGTGTTTGGTGGTCTACACGGTGATGGGGTAATGGCTAGTTTTCTAAATTCCCTCGACATCCCTCATAGTGAGTTGTCAGTTTTGTCTGTGGTTGGCCAGTATCCGGACGTTTTCGAGGAAGTGACCGGGCTTCCACCACACCGAGAGATTGAGTTCCGTATCGATTTAGTGAAAGATGCGAGACCTATAGTGATGCCACTTCGTCGTATGGCACCAAGGGAGCAGCGAGAGCACGGGGTGCAAGTTAGCAATCTTTTAAAGAAGGGATTTATCAGAAGGAGTATTTCTGAATGGGGAGCACCAGTTGTGTTTGCTACCAAGGTGGATGGTTCCCTTCATTTGTGTGTAGACTACCGCGAGTTGAATAAAGTGACGAGGAAGAAAAAGTATCCTCTACCGCGGATAGATGATTTGTTTGATTAGTTGAGTGGCGCGAGAGTATTTTCTCAGTTGGATCTCGCGACCGGCTTTCATCAGCTTAGAGTGGAAGCTGAGAGTATAGCTAAAACGGTATTTCGGACGCCGTCTGGGTTTTATGAGGGGTTGGTCATGCCATTCGGGCTGACCAATGCCCCAGCATATTTTGTGGATCTTATGAATAGGGTATTCAGAGATCAGTTGAATAAGTTTGTCCTTGTGTTCATGGATGACATTTTGGTCTATTCGAGGACAGAGGAAGAACACAAGGAACATTTAAGAATAGTGATGGAGGTGTTGAGAAAACACCAGTTGAAAGCAAAGTTTTCTAAGTGTCTCTTCTGGAGGAGAGAAGTGAGAATCTTGGGCCATGTTGTTTCAGAGAATGGTATTGCTGTGGACCCTGCGAAGGTGGCTACGGTACAGGATTGGCCTACGCCCAAGAATGCAACAGACATAAGAAGCTTCTTGGGGTTAGCTGGATATTATCGTAAGTTTATTCAGGACTTCTCCAAGATAGCAACACCGTTGACTCAGTTGACTAAGAAGAATCAAGCCTTCGTCTGGGACGGAGTGTGTGAGAATGCATTCAAGAGTCTAAAAGAAAAGTTGACGCTTGCGCCAGTGTTAGTCATTCCTAGAGGGAATGAAGAAATGACGGTATACACGGATGCTTGTGGTACTGGACTAGGTGCTGTATTGAAGCAAGGAGGTAGGGTTATAGCTTATGCTAGTCGGCAACTAAAGCCGCATAAGAAGAAGTATCCTACCCATGATTTGGAACTGGCAGCGATTATGTTCGCATTGAAGATGTGGAGACATTATCTCTTGGGAGAGAGATTTGAGTTGTTTACCGATCATGAATCACTAAAGTATCTCTTCTCTCAGATGGATCTGAATCTCCGTCAGCAGAGATGGTTAGAGTTCTTGGCTTCGTATGATTTTGATATCGCATATACACCTGGAAAAGGCAATGCGGTAGCCGATGCCTTGAGTAGGAGACATGCCAGTTTAGGGGCTATGTTTCTTGAATGGAAGCAACTAGAGTATATCGCAAGGTATGATTTCAGACCAAAGTGCGAATTAGATCCAGAGATGTTAGCTAGTTTGACGATCAGACCCACCTTGATTGAGCGGATTGGTTCCAGTCAGGGGGACTATCCTAATCTATTGGAAATCATCTCCAAGTTAGAGATGAACATTGACGGTGAGGAGATCAATTTGTATGGGCTTGATCGAGAAGGATGGCTTCGAAAGAACGGAAAACTTGTTGTACCCAACGTGAATGGTTTGAGAGATGAAGTGCTTAGGGAATGTCATCACTCAAAACTGACTACACACCCCGGTGGTGATAAGATGTATCGAGACATGAAGCAGATTTACTACTGGGAAGGGATGAAAAGAGAAGTTGGGAAGTTTATATCCAAGTGCATGAATTGCCAGCTAGTTAAAGCCGAGCAAAAGAAGCCTAGTGGTTTGTTACAACCATTAGAAATTCCAGAATGGAAGTGGAAGCAAGTCTCAATGGATTTCATTGATGGTTTACCAAGGACTAGATCGGGACATGATAGCATTTGGGTAATTGTGGATCGATTAACTAAGAGTGCAAGATTTATACCAGTCAAATCGACTAGGACGACAGCTAAGTTAGCAGAATTGTATATGAAGTGGGTAGTGAGATTTCACGGAGTACCTAAAAGCATTGTGAGTAACCGAGACCCATTGTTTACTAGTGGGTTTTGGAAGAGCTTACAAGAGGCTCTAAGGTCAGAAGTACATCTCAGTACCGCGTATCATCCTCAAACTGACGGTCAGACAGAGAGGGTGAATCATATATTGGAAGATCTCTTGAGAGCTTGTATATTGGATTTTGGTGGATCATGGGATGACCATTTGCATCTAGTAGAGTTTGCATATAATAATAGCTACCAATCCAGTATCGGTATGGCTCCATATGAAGCTTTGTACGGAAGACTGTGCAACTCACCATCGTGTTGGATAGAGACCGGTGAGAAGTTTGTGCTTGGACCAGATGTGGTAAGGGAAATTTCAGATAAGATTAAGATCATTCAACAACGGATGAAGGCTGCCCAGGATAGGCAGAAGAGTTATGCTGACAAGAGGAGAAAAGACTTAAAATTTTCCATTGGTGACTTGGTGTTTGTAAAGGTTTCTCCGTTGAAGAGCGTGATACGATTTGGTAGGAGAGGCAAGTTGGCACCAAGATTTGTTGGCCCATTCCCAGTTCTCGAGCAAATTGGGAATTTGGCGTATAGAATTGACTTACCCGAAAAGAAGGCGGGAGTTCATAACATATTTCATGTTTCCCAGTTATGGAAGTTCGTGCACCACCCAGATATGACTATTTCACCTGGTCAGTTAGAGGACTTCGAAGTGGAACCCGAGGCGGTTGGGAACCGCAAGCCAGCTCGTATTGTCGACCACGATACAAAGCGACTTCGAAGGAAGGCGGTGAAGCTAGTCAAGGTTCAGTGGGGCGAGAACGAGAATGACTGTACTTGGGAGACAGAGGAGAGCATTAGGTAAACGTACCCAGAACTCTTTGCCTGGTAAGATTTACTTTGCAATTTAGTTATTCTGTATGCTAGGATAGACTTGTTTTGCTGGTTTTGCATGTTTGATTGTTGTTTTATGGCTGATAGACATGCGGGACCCTTTTGTGTGTTTTATTTAGGGAATTTCGGGGACGAAATTTCTTAAGGGGAGAAGAATGTAACAACCCGCATTCTACGCATCGAAGGATCGTAGAATATTTATTTCTTTCTTATATGAAGGTGTATGGTCATGTAACTTTGGGAAACAACTATTGGGGTCATTCCCCATGTTCATGATTTTTGCCGATTTTGAAATGATCGTTTTGCCCCTAGCTGATACTGTTTTGGCCTTAACTTTTGACTAGAAAGGAATTTTGACTTGAAACAACTCTCATTAGATTCGTTTGATGGTTTACCTTTCCGTAGAGTGGTCATAATAGCTAAACGGACTTACCGTTTGGGAGATATGGCTGAAATAAGGTTTGGAAGGTGAAAAACTGCTTAACCGGGCCAAATAGGGTGATTAGTGAATGGGCCCATAACCCATTTCGGGATTAGGGTTGTGGGGAGGCTGAAAAGAGTTAGCGACTCATTCCATTTCAGTTTTCTAGCCTCCACTTACCTCTTAGAAACCCTAAAAATGGCCTCCAAACTCTAAATCTCCTCCAAATCACTTTCTAATCAACGATTAAGCTTTGCAACATCAAATCAAGGGAGATCTTCACCAAATCAAGATTAGAGCTGCTGGTTTGCATTGTTATTTGCGCCCAAATAGAGATTTATTTCAGATCTAAGGTTTATTTGTGGCTAAGGTGAGTGATTTGCATAGTTCCTCACTAATTATGGTTAATTAAGGGTAATTAGTGAAGATTAGCGAATCTATACATTAATAAATTCTGGAAAAATATTCATAAATTCTTAAATAATGTTTTAGACCTCTGATATGAATTTGAGTTAATTTCATTAAGTTTTGCTAATCATATCATTAGTTTTGCCTAAACATGCTTAAGGGAAAAATATGGAATTTTGGGTAGGTTTGATCCAAATTACATGCTCTGGTTGTTGTTTTGATGTCTATGGTTGATTCATTATGTTGCTATGACTGTATGGTAAGTTTTGTGATTGATTAGAACTGTTATATCGGTCGAAAACGCCGTCGTATGGCATAAAACAGTCGCTGGAAAGTCACAGGAAATATGCAAGGTTCCGAACCGGATCGGATCGGATAATTGGGCTCGGATCGGATAGGAGAACTGGGCAAGAGGACTCGATTCGGATTGGAACTTAGCATAAGAGGCTTGGAGAGGAGGGCTATTTGCTTAGTATTGGAGTTGGGCAGGGGATCGGATCGGAGAGAAGCTAAAGGGGATCGGATCGGGGAGAAACCAAAGGGGATCGGATCAGAGAGACTAATAGGGATCAGATCGGGGGTAAGAGCATAGGGACCGGATAAGAGGACCTAGCTTGGGGCTGGAGTTGGAGCGAAGCACCGGATTTGATCGGGACATCTAGGATGGAGCAACCACCGAACCAGACACAAAGCATCCGAACCGAACCGATGGAGCAAGAGTACACCGAACCGAACCAGGCCAGAAGGGGAGCACCGAACCGAAATGTACATATGCTATTACTACTACGCGATGACTCTTCTAAAGACCAGCTCCAATTCGACCAAAACCTGAGATGCAAAGGAAGTACAGATGAGGAGCTTTGACTCAGGATCCAGTTGGGAACCAATGAGTGGGCTTCATGAACCGGGCTTTGCTGCGGAACGTGTGCTGAGGGGTTGTCGATGTCCATAACTTTGGATCATTATGTGTAGGAAGTACGTGAACGGATTCAGGGCCATAGTGGCCTAGGTACGACTAAAGGGCTATAGACCAATGAAGTGAGCTCATTTGTAAAGATTTGGTCATGACTCCATGTGGTAAGCTTGGTAGTAGCAGTAGTTGTACAAGTCGAACTCCGTCACTACTTCGATGGGTCTAGTGATTGGCAGTGGTGGACATCGTATACTTTATGCACTGAGTGAGAGATGTGAGGACGGTTGTTATGTTTGATTTGTTTGCCATCACTATGACATGCACACCCCTCCCCCGTATGCTAGTACACCATATGCTAGTGGCACCTTAGAGTGTTGTACAATATGTAGTGCTGACTCTTTGGTTGCAGGTCCAAGTTCAGGTATGGCTTAGTATACCTGTTATTGTTCTGTTTAGCTGCTTATCGCTCATACCAGACTTTTTGTCTGACCCAGAGTTTTATGTCTCTTCTTATTACTCTGGGTGCTCACACGAGCAGACTAGAGACAGGTTAGCTGGTGATGCGCGAGTAGCGGATTCAGAGGCGAGCAGGAGGCTTCCATGTATGATATGTATAGATATTCTCCCTGTGTCGTTGCTGGTCACTACTTTGGGCATTAGTAATGTACCTTTCTTGTTTAACTCTTGAGACAGTTTTAAAAGTTGTAATAATGTTGGCTTTGGATCATAAGCTGTACTTTGGATTTTCCGCTGCTATGATAGTTTGTTTTCAGCTTATGCACTGTCTCACCTGTTTTATGTCAAGTATGTTATTATTATTATATTTTGTTCCATGCGTTGTGAGACATTTTACAGGTTCCTTGTTGATTCTTCGTCTTCTTCCTTTCCTTCTGACGACCGTTCTATGCTAACTGGACATGTGTACAACGCACTTTTGGAGTAAACGTCAGTTGGTGCGGGGCGGGTTGTCACAATTTCTTTACTGAAATATTGAGTTTAAGGAATTGTAAAGAATTGAAATTTCATAAGCTATATAGCAATGTATAGTATGCCTGGCAAGCGGCTTGACACAAATCTTAGGAGCAGTTTTGTAAGAAGGGATTGAGACTGATATATGTGCTGCATCTGAGTAATATAGGAAATACCCTCTGATTTTGGAGACAAATGCATGTCACTTTGTTATTTATTTACATATTGCGTGGCTTGTCATCTGTTAGTTATTTAAATGCACTATGGCTCGTCAATTCATTATTTATTTACCTGCTGCATTGATACCTTGTTGTACACTTGGGGCATGATAGTTTCCACATTAATTACTTGACTTGTAAGTCGAGAGGCACATATTTAACCCTCTATTTAACACATATTGTATCTTCATGTCGAACATAATCATGCGTTAGATAGATTGAACCCAAGAATATAGTATTAGCTATTTTATTTCAGTTTCTATTGGAATTGAATTACTTGAACAAATGATTAATCCTGACTCGAGTGTTTTATGTTTTTGCATGGAATGCTCGAGTCAGACCCGAGCAGTACAGATTTAAAGAATACAACTTATGATTTGAATATTGACAAAGCTGAGGATATCAAGGAACAACGCACTCTGAAGTTTTAAACAGTAAAGATCTTTATTTTTATTTAAATTATTTTTAAATTCCGCTGTATAGAAACTCTTGCAAAAATTTTTTGATTATATATAAAAGTTATTTTGTTGTTAAATACTGTGTTATTATTTCTTCTGTGATGATTCTGTATTTTAAACTATGTATGCTAAATAACGAACCGTTAGTTTGAACGTTTTAAGTTGGTTTAATTACCAATTTGAAGCGGTCAAAATGGCGGGACGTTACAATTAATTAGTTACTTATTTAATTAATTATTATTTAACTTCAAATAAATTCTATTGATACCTGAATTAATTCCTATTTACGATGCATGCTAATTTTTCAAATTCAAAACATGCATGTTAATAGTACTGAATTAATTCCTTCGTTAACTTTTAAGGTTATGCTTGCAACGTCACTCTTTAATTAACCCATGTTTATTCTTTTATAACTACCATTAACGTTAACATTTTAATTAATTCCATATATTACTCGGTAACGTTATGCTTACATAACGTTAATCTTTAGTATTTGAATTTCTAATGGATCTTAATTAATTATCATCACTTAAATTTTCGGGTTTTTACATCCTTGCCTCCCTAACGGATTTCGTCTACAAAATCTCCAAGGATAGAAAAATAAAAAATTCAATCACAATCATGTTCGGCACCCATCTACTCAACCATCATCCATTGCATCCATTGTTTTCAGGATCTCTAATGCAATTAATGCTATAACACAATAGTGTAGTGTAAATTCCCTAACTAATGCAAAAGATATGACGTTCTACTAATTCAATCGATCTCCTTTTTATGCAAATATGCTTGTGCCATGTATCCAAATGTATGCAAATATCCCAAGGATAGATGATAGTTCCACATGCATGCTACAATCACGATTCATATGCAACAACATATGCTAATAATCCTTTTAAAGCAATCACAGAAAAGTAAAAATATGCATACGTCTACATGCATATGCTTGGTGTTCTAGTTTGTTGATCTTTAACAATCCTGTTTTGTGTATATGTATCCATTTGCATCCACTTGTAAACACTTGCAAGCACTTGTGTCAATCACATATAACAAGCTCTATCGACATGTTTGCAACAAATCCTACCATCCATAGGTTCTGTCTTAAGATCTACCCTTCCCAAGGATACTAAAAGAAGGAAGATCCTATTCATGGGAAAAGTCAATAATAGAATACCTAAATAATGTCTGCCAAAAGTACATGGGTAAGAAACTTGGATTCTCCTAAGACACTCAATTTGCTACATCTAAAAGTTCTCCCTGTGAGATGAAAGATCTTATTACTGAATTTACTAATGCCTCATCACATGATGACTAACTAATGACTTGTGCTTCTCATCAAATTTACTTAATTGAATAGTTCCTCTTATTACTGTTGAGTCATTGTAACCAAATTTACTAGAAAGCTTTACCACCTTACCCACTCTGAATATTCTAGGAAGAAATATTATAAGTAATTTAACCAATTTTCCTCCAAAAACTGTCTTGTATCCCTCAGTTCGTTCCACTTATATTGTCCAACCCCATAAAGACACACTCTTTTATCAAACTTATATACTTTTTTTTCAAATCTCAGTTTGTATCCTTTAACTTCTTATTTGATAGATCTTAGTAAGAAAACTTATTATTTATGAAGTACCAAAATTTTATTTTTGGAACATATATATAGTTATTTTAGGAAATTTCCAAAAATATGAGTCTCTTATACTAGCCTCAAAATTTTCCATTTGTAAAACCATATAGATTTATGGGGTTAGACTGAAAGTGGACTCACAAAATTCTTTTTCTTTAATAAGTTATTCTTCTTCAATTTTCTTTACGAATATTTACCTTGTCGTCTCTTTGTTTGAAAGCTTTATATCCTTCCTGCCTAAAACATTCAAGTAACTTCCCAATGACTAAACTTATTGCTTATTTGAATCAGCGGTTATATAATGATTTAACATTCTTTGGTTCCACCAATCCAATCTTGATAATTAGGTGTTAATTTATCTATAAGTTATTACTACATAAATGAAATTTCTAAGATTCTCTCTCATGCCCAAATGATAAAACCTTGATAAATACCAAACTCTCAATCATTGATCATAACTAATGGTGAAATTCGTCCTATCCTAGCATAATTCAAGGTATACGTCCAAGTTAAATATTCTAAGGTTTTAATAACTACTCTACGATTTAGCCTTGGCTCTTACTCGTTCTTAGAGATCTTCCTAAAATACACTATGAGGTATTCCCATAGAAGCAATATATATTTGTAATGCTTTCATTTCAAGAATTTTTATATAAAAAGCAAAAAATTTAAGGATAACTACACCTTTATTTATATTCATAGCTCATGGAAAACAAAAAATCATCGGATACTCGAACTTTATTAATCAAAACTCTTATTAGATTTAAAGTAAATAGCTTCACACCATGTATAATTAACAGCTAAAATTTTCTTAGTAAGGTAAGTTTGAGAACAAACATCTTAGAAAAAATTCTAATAACTTTTCTAATCCAAGAAAATTCCTCACATGCCAAAAATGATTCTTGGAAATCTCAATCTTGGGTCTATGTTCTTATAGGGTAATGATTTTTTTTTTACCAAATTCCAAATTTTATTCCTTGTTATCCTTTGATTAGGCCAACATGTCATATACAAAGACCCGTACTAACTTACTCCAAAACCTCACCAAGTACCCCACCCAATTAAGTTAATAACTAGGTTTAAACACCAGCTAGCCCAAAAGGTATGACAATTGCTCTTAAAATCCATTGGATGTTCAATAGCGGCTTCATTTCTAGTCCCTCTGACTACTCACAAGTGATGGAAATCATGAACAAAGAAACCTAGCTATGGGGGAAATCTTGGCCTTATAAATTAATCCAAAAATCATCCATATGAGGCAAAAGATAATGGTTCTTCTTAAACAACTTTCTTATTATTATTGCAGGACCAAAGGAACTATCCGTCTTTATATCAAAGATGAGTGGAGCCTCTCATCGATGCTTACTTTTACAATCTTTTCCCAAGTTTCCTTAATTTTTTTTTTCCAAAATCTTTCTACTACTGTTGAATTCTAATGACTTCCTCAAAATGCATTTGGAATGCTCCTATCATAGGTATGGGACTTTGTCTACTTGGGGATAGGTCTAAGGAGTAAATAATTGATCTCAAATGGTCCTGCACACACTAATCCTAGGGTGCTTCTACTTTGCTTGCCCCAAGTAACTATTCTCTTTCCAAAATATGAGGTAGCTTATTGTATAAATAGTCTGTCTGAACGCCAAATCAACCCATACCTCGTGATACTATAAGCACCACCCTATGTCTAGAAAAGCTTCTAGCCATTGATATAAAAAAAATTCTCTCCTTTCCACCAATGTGCCTTACTGGCAATTCCACAGGTCTAGAATTGTCATAAATATGAATCTAGAAAACAATCTATTTTAAAAAGTATCCTATTAACCTCTTCCAATGTACTATGAAAATCTAGCACAATGGGAAAAGAATCAATATTTTCTAGAGATGCATAAAGAGAAATAAGAAACTCAATATGACTGACCTCTTAGGTTGTAAGAAATATCAAGAGTTTGCCTGCTCCGTGTCCTAGCCCGACAAGCCCCCACTAGAAGTTAAAATAACCCCATGAGTGGATAAATAATTTGTCCTTAAAGTTTTCCCATCTCGAAATTTCAAAAATATAAGCATCTCGGTCAGACTTTACTATTAGTGTCAAAATCTGAGATAGCCAATTTTTTGGTTAACCTATCTAAACCCAAAACCAATCCATACATGGAAATATTCTAAGCAAACCCTTATATCTGGAATCTCTAGTCTCAGACCCCGACATGCCATAAATAATTGATCTGATCCTCTATAGGTTTAAGAAACTACTACTAGATCTATAAAAATGCCTAAGTGCAAAAAATCAACTTGTTCTTCTAATGCTCACTCTACATAAAACAAGGATTTACTACATCTGTAAAGGACTGCATCGTTAGGCCTATAATATAGATGCTCTACATGGCCTGTCTCTTATCGACGTGGCTATGGATGCACACAGCCACCCCTGTTACTAGTTGAATAGTGTGTCTTAAGGGTTAATAGTCTTGCTTAATCAATTAGAAAGAATTATATACGGATAATGCTTCTTTCACCAATTTTTACCTTCATTTCTCCTTTTCTTCATTACTTAATTCCTTTTATCCACACCTTTCCTTTAAGTATTTCAGCATAATCCCAAAATATTGCTAATTCTTAGGATACACTAATTCTCCCCTTTTGAAGCTAATGACGTTTTTTCTAAATCCTTATGGTAATACTCTTAAGTCATCTCGTCATCCTTGGCCTTTAAGGCTATTTATATCCATACCGATTTCTATTAAATAACCATCAAGTAACAAGTTTATCTCCTAATTTCGTTCTTGTAATTTTTTTACAAATTATGATCGAGATGGGTTTATCCAAAAATAGAAGATCCTGCCTATAAATATTTGTGGTCTCTATATTCATGGGTAAGCTTAGATATGTTGTTCTATATATGGCTCAATAAAGAAAGGAGAGAATAGGAAAAGGAAGGGAGATGGACTGTAGTGATTTTTATAAAACTTTTAATTTCAATTTTTCTTAGATATTTTGGTTTGTAAACTTGATGGGCGGAATCCTATAACCTTTGGCTCTGATATCAAATGTAACATCCTGCACCCTTAGCATAGCCTAAAGGGCCATATTAAGGAATATAGAGCATTGTAGGTATAAAGAAACAAATCACAAAGACAAAAATTCACAACACTTAAAATTGAAACAGTGGAAACATTTATTTAAAAACAATTTATTATTCTAAAACAATACTTGATACAAGATGATTCTTAACACAAATCATATGTCTTACATAATCTCAATCGAAATAAGAGTATAAAAAACATTTCGCCTCATAAGTAAAAATCTAAACAATGACAAATAAGATATCAAAAAACAGAACAAAGTAAATCAAACAGATGGAAAATAAGATCTTAGAAATTAATTCTACCAAGCTGCTAGTATCAATCGACCTATGCCCAGTGAGCTAATCGGAGAAAAAAAGGAAGAAAGACGAGTGGGTCAAACATAAAGTCTTGAGAATGAACTAGTTACTATATTGATTAAGAAAATTAAAGAAATAGACTCGGTAATGGTTCTAGTGTCATAAGGTAACATGTACATGCATAATTTAGAATAATTTCTGAGGAAGTTAGGTTATTTGTCTAGTTCAAGCTGTAACAACTAGATTGTTTGCACCGATTCAATTGCTAGATAAAAGGAATGTGATTAGGATGATTTCAAAATTCTACTCATAGATCGGCCTTTCCTACCCATCTACCACCTCTCATAGTAAAATGTCACTGTAGGCCAGCCCATCATGAAATCGATTACCACCCATCTATCCACAAGTAAAGACATAATTTTAGCACTTGGTCATAGTAGGGACTTATTTCTCCAATCGATGTTGCTGCACGCCCGGTCATCACCGAAACACACTAACTATCATCCCTCAATGTTGACCACTTATTTACCATAATCATATAAGCAAGCCCAGGCTCAACCCCCTATTTTAGACCACTGTTTCAAATCTCGCAAATATCGCCCGAGATCTTGTTTTGAGCTCCTTCCGAAACGAAACAGCAAATATCACTCTAAACTCCTTTCTAATATATCACTCGAGATATTGCAATATCGAACGATATATCGACCGAGATGAAATATAGGAATATCGTCCGAGACCTTAGTTTATTTGGTTAACATTTGAATCTGTGTGTGAACAAGAACAATAATTAAAAAACTCAAATCTAGGCATGATAATCTTTTGATATTTTACATTCTGCATGTTAAATGACCATATTGTATGTTCATATACTTTCTACAATGCTTATGGTTTTCATATTCGTCTTTTTTATATCTATGTTACCTATGAAATTATTTATTTTATGGTCTATTTATGTTGATTTTCTTAATGTTTTGGATCCTTTTAATGTTTTATGTCAACAATATTTCTGTTTTAAGCATATTACGATTTAGAGTATGAATGATCTTTTGCAAAATAAAGAATAATAAAGTTATTTTGCAATTCAAGTTTTAGTTACTATATTTTTAATAGCATTCATAAAAATCATTTGTAAAAATATCATTTTTTTTAACATACCATGTACTCCTAGATTATTCCGATATGAACTTTTAGACCCGAGATGGAAATCCGAGATGAACTCCCGAGTTGGACTCATCTCATCCGAGATCTCTCCCGATACGAGATCAAGCCTAAATAATCTCCGACGAAACGCGACCAATATTCGACATTTAAAAACTTGTTTGAGACGATTAGTATTAAACCTGAAATGGAATGATGCCGGTACAGGTCTCTAGCAAATAAATACTCTTATTTGCACCTCCTGCCTAGTCTCACTGATTTGGGCCTTATTTATTAGCCAATTGTTCTCCCTAATCAGCGTTACCACTGGAATAGGCCCATGCATAGCTACTTATTTTCCCCAATTGGTAATTATTATCAGAACAGACCGTGCGTGTTATCTACTTATTAACTAAACCTCATATCTAAGTTTTAATATATTATTCCTACGTTGCTTCTATTGCGGATTCTTCAAATTATAACCCTTATGTTATAATTTGACTCATATTCCAGATCTAATCAATTGGATCTACCTTCATTTTATTATACATTTAGTTTAATTATAAACCTGTGTAATAATTTTACTTGCAAATATTCCAAATTTGCTTATTTCATCCTATCTTCTTTTCATCATGATTTTCTAACTTGTTAATGCCATTTTATCACAATAATCTACTCATTCTCTATTACTTTTCCAATTACCTTGTTATAATTTACCATAAATTCCTATAATTTTGCATTATTTGGTTTGATTCACTTTAATACAAATCTACAATTCATAACATATTTTTGTAAATTTAGATTCTTTCATTTAACTCGTGTTTGCGAAGTTTATACTTTTTACTCTATTTTTCACATGCAAAAAGGATTAAATCTTCATCCATTAACTAAAATTTATAGATCTAGACATGTTTAAGAGAAAACATAAAGAATTGTAGATACTGTAGATAACTGATAAGAATAAAATAACTGCTAATGGAAAAAGATCGAAAACTATCTTACAAAATTTAACCAACAGAAAATATCTTACTGGAAAACTACCAAAAACTTATGCAAAACTGTAAGAAACACTATAAAAGAAACTACATGAAAAGCTAAAACTATTAAAAAGTCCGTTTCTTTAATTTACTCAAAAATATGAATGATTGTAACACTCGCATGTAGTCCTTAGCTTTAGTGTGTGCGGTCTTCACAGATCCCATCCTTAGGTTGATTATAAATATTTTTATTTTTAAATCTTTCCCGAAGAAAATATTTAAATTTTAGGTCCATCTCAGTTAAGAGAGAACCTAGAGGGAGAAGATTTATGTTGTGAACTAATATCTAGGTCTAGGGACTTATTTATAATGGAGCTAAGGGATTTCAAACCATTAGAATTTTTGATTTAATCCGGTCTAGATACATCACTCAGTCGGTTACAATCTTCAAATTTCAGAAATAATGCTTACATTTTACTGAAAAACGTTAAAAACTTCCTTATGCTCGTACCAAGACGAAATCTCGTCTAGGTAGAAACGCGAGTCGACCTTGCCCTCCCTATGGCCAACCCATGGGTCGAATTGTATATGGTTGGGTCAAGCTTTGTACATATTTTTTTCTTTTTCTGATTAAATCTTGATTTCTTCTAATATTCTATTTTCTTTAATAACTTTTTCATATGAAATCGAATTCTGACTAGTTTTGTATGTAAATTGCTCAGAAAACTGGCACAGACTCAATGGTGCAACTCCCATAGCTAAATTATAATAATGCCATAACTTATTTAATTAATTACTTTTTTAATCAATTATTATTTAACTTTCAATAAATTTAATTAAAACCTTACTTAAATCCTATTTATGATGTGCGTTTGTTTTTCAAATTTGAAACACATACGTTAACACTAGTGAATTAATTATTTCATTAACTTTTAAGCTTATGTTTGTAATGTTGGTCTTTAATAAACTCCCATTTATTATTTTATAACTATCACTAACATTATCATTTTTAATTAATTACATTTATTACTCAGTAATGTTATGCTTATATACATTAACATTTGTTATTCGAGTTTCTAAAGAATCTTAATTAATTATAATCACTTAAATTTTTGGGCTATTACACCCTCCCTTCCTTAAAGGATTTCATCTATGAAATCTCCAAAGATAGAAAAATGAAATTTGTAATAACAACTAAGGTCTGCACCAATCCACTCAACCATCAGCTGTTGCATCCATTATTATCTTGAGGATTTCCAATGTAATTTATGCTATAACGCAATAGTGTAGTGTAAATTCCATAACTAATGCAAAAGACATGATACTAATTCAATCGACCACCTTTTTATGCAAATATGCTCGTGGCATGTATCCAAATGTTTGCAAATATTTTAATGATAAATGATAGTTCTACATGCATGTTACAATCATCGTTAATATGCAACAACATATGATAATCATCCATTTAGAGCAATCACAGAAGAGTAAAATGCACACACATCCATATGCATAAGCTTGGTGCCCTAATTTCCCAATCTCTAATGGAGCCTAGTGTGTGTTTATATGTCCATTTGCATCCACCAGTAAAAACATGCAACCACTTGCGTCCATCACGTATAACATGTTCTATCAACATGTTTGCAACAAATCCTACAATCCATAGGTTCTATCCTAAAATCTATCCTCCCTAAGGATACTAAAAGAAGGAAGATCCTATTCAAGGGAAAAGTTAATGATACAATACCAAAAGAATGTCTGTCCAAAGAATGCAGATAAGAAACATGGATTTTACTAAGACACCCAAGTTGCTATATCTAAAAGTTCCCTATGAGATTAAAGATCTTATTATTGAATTTATTAATGCCTCATCACATGATGACTAACTAATGACTCTTGTTTTTCCTCAAATATACTTAACTGAAATGGCATTATAAATGAATTTATCGGAGAGCTTTGCCACCTTACCCACTTTGAATACTCTAGGAAAAAATCTTCCAAGTAAATTAACCAATTTTCCTTCAATTTTTTTAGTCTTTATCTTTATTATCTTGCATTCCATGATCCATTCCACATATATTGGTCAACCCCATAAGGACACACTTCTTTTTAAACTTCCTATAATTTTTTTGTTAAAACTCAATTTTTATCCTTTTAAATCTTATTTGTGATCTTAATATGAAAACTTATTATTTATGAAGTTAGCAGAAATTTCTTTCCGGAACATATATATGTAGTTATTCTAGAACATCTCCAAAAATAAAAATTTCGTATTAAAGCTCACTAGCCTTAAAAATTTCCATTCTTAAAACCATATGGATATGTGGGGTTAAACTCCAAGTGGACTCACAAAATTCCTTTTTCTTTAATAAATTTTTCTTCTTAAAAGTTCCTTGCAAATATTTTCCTTATCATTTATTTGGTTGAAAGCTTTATATCCTTCTTGCCTAAAACATTTAACCAATTTCCTAATGACTAGACTTATTACTTATTTTGAATCTGTTGTTATACAAGGACTTAACTTTCTTGGGTTCCACCAATTCAATCTTGATAATTAGGAATCGACTTATACACAAGTTATTACTTCGCAATCAAAATTGCTTGGATCATAACTATTGGTGAAATTCATCATATCCTACGACAATTCAAAGTATACTCCCGAGTTAAATCTTCTACGATCACAATTACCATGCTTTGATTTAGCCTTGGCTCTTACTCATTCTTAAAAATATTCCTAAAATACACTACAATTGTATTTCCATAGTAGCTACATACATTCCTAACGCTTCCGTCTCAAGAACTCTTATGCCAAATTCTAAGAATTTAATGTCAACTACTCCCTTAATTCTTTTAAATGTTCATGAAAAATAAAAAATCATTGGATACTCGAGCTTTATTAATCAAAACTCTTAAGGGATTTAAAGAAAATAGCTTTATACCTTGTATGAATAAAAGACAAAATTTTCTTGGTAGGGTATGTTAGAGAATGGACATCTTAGAAAAATTTCTAAATCTTTTCACCACTAACAATCTATGGAATTCAAAACAAATAAATCTAGCTGTAGGAAAATCTTGGCCTTAAAAATTAATCAAAAAAATCATCTACATGAGGCAAAGAATGATAGTACTTCTTAAACAACTTTCTTATGATTACTGGAGCCAAAGTAACTATCCGTCTTAGTAGCAAAGATAAGTGGCGCCTCTCATCCATGCTTACTCTTACCAATATTTTCTAAAAGTTCCTTAAGTTTCTTTTCCTAAAATCTTTAAACTATGGTTGAAGCCCAATGACGTCCTTAAAATACATCTGGAAAGCTCCTACCACATGTACGAGACTCGATCTACAAAGAGATAGGTCTAAGTAGTAAATTAATTCATCTCAACTGATTCTACACATGCCAATACTAAGGTTCTTCTACTATGCATGCCCTAAGTAACTATCTTCTTTCCAAAAACCGAGGTAGCTTATCGTATAGCTAGCCTATCTGAACTCCAAATCAACCCCACCAAGTAGTTCTATAAGCATCACTCTATATCTAGAAAAGCTTTTCGCCACAGGTATGAAACTTAACTCTCTTCTTTCCCTTAGAATTATGTGCCTTACTGGAAATGCGCATAATCCACACCATTGAACATTTACAGTTTGGTGCAATTAGAAGCAAACTTTCTCAAATTGTACAGTGCTTTTGGCAAACTATCATTTTAACATAACTAGTTGGGATTTTGTAGATGTGGTGAATTGATATGGCATTGATAGACTCAAATATATATACTATACTATAAAAATGAGTATGGAATTCTCGTCTATCAGCAATCCTCAAGTTTGAATCCAACAGTCATGTATGCTTCAAAATCCATAAGTGTAATAACCCGGAAAATCTGGGCCAGTTTAAAATTTTTATTTTGGCAATTTTAGCGAATTTTGAATATTTAAAATGAATTATTTTAAATAATAATGACGAGAAATTTATTTTGAATAGAATTAGAACGTGTATATTTATATAGACCGTCGTTAGGATATAAATAATTATATATAATTATAAATAGAATTGAAAATGGCGCGGTAGTTCGATAATTCGATTTCAAACTTCAATTGAATGTACCGGGTGCAAAACAATCCGGATTTTAGTGAAACCAAAAACATTATGAACTAATTGATAATATCTTTCCAACGAATCCGAAAAATCGAAATTTCATAGCGGGAATCAAAAGTTATGCCCAGTTGAAAATTCAGAATAGTCGCTATGTAAATTATATGCGGCGCCAAAAATTCAAATTTTGCATACGGATGAATTTGGACTCGAAACCACTTCCATTGAGTTCAAAATGCCGTTTAGAACTCTGAAAAGTATAAGCTTCGATATATTCCGATATCCGGAATAGTGGCTATGGGCTGGAGTTGTTCGGTTAACAATACATAGCCCTTAAAAAGTGAAATTTTGCATACGAGCTCAGAATTCGACGAGATAAATTTTTATGGATTCATAATGACAAAATATTGTTATGTTTCAAAGGGCTCGTCGAACGGAGTCAGTATGTGTCTGTGCGAGCTAAAACAGTTCAGGGTAAAGCGGGCAGTCATTTTACAAAGGAACATTACTGATACGACCTCGGAATTCAATTCTACTTTTTTTTCTAGATTCGTATCATCTAATAATGGTTAAATCCAAGAGGGCTTGATTTTTTGAGTTAGCATGTGAGCGTGCGAGAAGAAAAGGTGCGCCAAAATCGCATTTTTAGAGCTTATCTGAGTATTTTTGTGATTTTTAACGGACGGTCAAACGAACTCGGAATTCGACGAAACTTGTTTCGTTGGACTCGTCTTCACGTCTACTATCTCGTGTCCGAAATCCGCAGCCATCGGAGATCGCTAGCGTTCAGACGATACGCGAGAAACTAGCATATAAACACTTTTACTTCCTTTTCTTCTTCACTTTTTCCTCTTCCTCTTTCTTCACAAAAACTCAAAAATGGAGACCACCCCTCCTCCCGCCACTGCCCCTCCTCCACCGCCCACCACCAGCCTCCGGCGAGCCGCCGCACCCCCTCTTCCTCTCCTCCTCCTCCTCCTCTTCCTCCTCCTCCTTCTCTCTCCTCTTTTCATAACCCTAAACCCCCAAATCACCAAACACCACCATCGCGGCCACCACGGGCCCCACCACCGCCACCCACACCCTCCCCCACGTCCATCAGGCCCGCGCCCCCCCTCCAGCCCCCTCAATTCCGGCCGTGGGCCCCGCTACATCCAAAAACCCATTTTCACCAAAATTACCCGTTTTGCAAATAAGTCTCTGACCGTATTTCGCGAATAACTCCCAAACGGTGCGTTTTTGGCCAAAGTCCCTCAAGACCAAAGTTGTAGAGCGCGAAATTCTCTTCGATTTGGCTATATGGAAGTCATGTTTTGGAATTCGGAGCTGCCCGGAAAACGCGTTTAAAGTCTGCTGTCCGGAAGCGGCAAAATTCGTGTACTTTCGCTAATTCCGGCGAAATGGCACATTTTCGGCAAGAAGACCACTAGGCAAAAGTTGTTCAGAATGGCGTGCTTGTGCTAGAAAAAAAGATGGTGTGAAGATTGAAGCTTGTTTGCAAAGTCTGGAGCTCGAACAACAATTCAGCAGTTCAGAAAAGGCGTTAGAAAAAAAAGCGAGTTTTCTCCGCTTTAAAGCTTCTATGATTTTTGACATATAAAGTTAATAAAAATATGATTTTTATGATATAGAAGTTAATAAAAATATGATTTTTATGATATAGAAGTTAATAAAAATATGATTTTTACATTATAGAAGTATTAAAGATTTGATCTTTATTATGTAAAAGGAGCAAAGATGTGATTTTTATATAAGTGGCGATATAAAAATATAATCTTTATCATATGAACACCGTAGTAAAAATAGAATTTTTATCTATATAGTAGTAATATAAAAAATGTGATTTTTATATACATAGCAACAATATAAAAATGTGATTTTTATATACATAGCAACAATATAAAAATGTGATTTTTATATACATGGCAACAATATAAAAATGTGATTTTTATATATGTAGTGACTACGGGCGGTGAAAGTGACAAAAGGCAAGAACGACGAAGATTTCTACATAAGAAGAGTCGTGGCGTTTGGTTTAGCTAGTCGGTGAGAACTTCTCACTCAAATCTCTTTTTCTAGTTATATATATATACTAGGATGCAGACGGTGCTTAGTAGCACCCGACACAATCGTCCACAGACCATGGACTTGTTTGATTGGTTGTGTAGTTGGCTAGTCTAATTGGTTTGAATTGAATTGTTTGGTGAAATGAATGGATTGATTGAGGTGTGAATGGCGTGGGCCTTCACTAGACCGGGGATAAGGCTAGGCCTCGTCCCGTTTCTAGTATCGTGCCGTTATGCCGCCGAAATTTTCTAAAATACGTTAGAAAAATGAAAATATCATTTTTATTGTGTAAATGAACTGAATAGAAATTCAAGTGTTGAAATAAATATTTTTGACGTTAAAAATATAATTTTTAACGTGAATGTGGATAAATAAATATTCATTTACAAACCGGACGGTTTGTTTATGTACACCTATTTGACTGATATTGATTGGGATGATAAATTTTACACATCGCCCAACTGCACAAATAAAATCTGTGTTTGATTGTTTGAAACCCCACACGGGTGTTGGGATGAAATTTGGAAGTTCACTCATCCTGATTGATTAAATATGTCGATCGATTGATTGACAGGCTGTTATAAGCGTAAGATATCTATATTTGATGCTTATACAGTGTAGTGCACTTTGGTTGATGGTTGATTATTTTTCAATGCTATTATATAGATGTGTTGTATGGAATCCATATAATTAACATTATATGGTGATTGATTGGGCCTCATTTCAAATCGGGAAAATAAGGAATATTATAAAAGAAAATTCATGTGTTGAATATAAAAATAGTCATGTGTTGACGATGTTCATGTGTTGAGTGAAATATTTTATACAATGAAATTTACATCTTTATCATATTTTTAATTAGAACTACTTCCCAGTAGAAGTCTAATAAAAAAAATCAAACGATAGATACCATAGTTTTATAAAATATTTTACATAACAAAAATAGTGATGTGTTGACAGTACTCATGTGTTGAGATTAGTCAGGTATTGGAAGAAATATAGATTCATGTGTTGAATGGAATAAATATTCATTTGTTGAATAGAATAACGGATCGATTGAAATATATAAAGCCGTGTTGATTAGAGTTGCGCTATTTTGACGTGAACGATATTTATATCGATTATATTCATTTTTATAATGAATATAGAAAAGAAGTGATTTCAAAATATAACGTTTTGAAAATATTATCATTTATATAGTAATGATATAAAATATTCAGTTTTGATTAGAAATTGAAATAGTGTTGAAATGGTTTTGAAACGAAGTTAAAACGATTTATAAAATACGTTTTAAAAGGAAATTGACGAAATATATATTATATATAAAATGGCCTGAATAGAACGCGTCGCTCCGCGGCAGTTCGTGAATTTCGACCATTGACTTCGAATTGACGTTGCGGGAGATCTGACCGTCGGATTCTCCTAAAACCTAAACCGTTGGGTTCGTATCGAAAAGAGCTTTCCAATGAATATTAGAAATTTGAAATCTAACGGTTGGATTTGGAATTATGTCCAAATCAAATTTGAAAAAGGTCGATGTAGTTGCAGTCCGATGGCCGTTGTTGGAAATCGACTGTACGGGCCTTGATAAAATTATTAAAAATATTAATAATTTGTGTAAAATCATAATATGTGAATTGGAAAGAACTGGGATGAAGAATTCCACATTTGAAATGATAAAAATAGATTTTTGTCGAAATGAACTAGTTTTGAACTAGAATTAAAATCAATTTATTTGTGAAATAAATAAATTGAATTTGAAAGTGATTTTAAAAATAATCAATATTCCCAATACGTGGATTGGACTAGAGTTGAATCGAAATTATCTTCGGGATATTTCGATGTTGGATTTCGTGACTATACAGATATTGTTATGGGAATTTGAAAGATATATTTTATATCGTTATTTCCAATACGATATTTGTTGGTTTCAGAATTTGATATTGAATATAAGCCGATATATTTTCTATTCAGAGCCTTGTATTTAATATCAAATGTGATTTGGGTTTGTCGTGAATCGTGTTTTAGAAGACATTGGTTCTTTAACCCAGTTAAAGACATAATATTGTTTTTTGAGAAGATTAAAACTAAATGGAGTTTTAATGAATCTTTAATTAGATTAAAAAGTGAATTGATAATTTAAATTATCAAATCTGAAAAGTGATCGAGAGTGGAATATCACCAGTTTTGCTCCAAAGCGATAGTTAAATCTTTAATTAGATTTGAACGTGAAATGGTAATTAATTTTACCGATAACACCGTGGTGTTAGATATGGAGTATCACCAGTTTTGCTCCATGGGATATATAGGTTGGGATTGGGAAATAAAACAAATAATTACTTCGGTGTGGTTCGCTAATCCCGACTAGTTTGAAATGATATCCAAAGGAAGATTATAGAATAAATTTAGAAGAATTTATCTTGGATAAAATTAATGGGAACATTTCCCTAAGAATGTGTTTTTGTGAATAAAAGAATATTCTGAATTGGAATGAGGCGTTTGTTGTGTTTGTGTAACATTCGTTTATTATATACGTGGGTTATTCAGAAAGGCCGGGTTTATACCCATTCTGAATAACCGATTCGACGAGATGTCGAAGATGAAGACGGTGGTTGAAGACCGGAAGTCTTCACATCGTTTGGGTGATTACTGATGATCTTGATTGGGCTGTACACCCAGGATGAGGGAAACAGTTGGTGATCGTCCAGACGTACTTGGAGATGGATGGATATGCGAGGAAAGTGCCTCCGGTTTCGTTCAGACCCAGAACGAACTTGTAAATGGATTGTGTGTCTGACATTGGATTTTATTCTGTGTTGATTGATCTCTATTAAATATACATCTGTTTGGCGGCGGAGAATTTATTCTCTTGCTTAACGCCCTTCTCTGAGACGTACGAGCTCAGAGGTTGTATATCGATGGACATCAGTCGCATGGAGTGAATTGCCAATGTGGCATGCGTAAGTGGCAATTGATCAAGGCTTCTGTTGAAAAGCAAAGTCTTGTGGTTGATGATCAAAGCACGGCCTGTGTGGCGTAGCTTTGTGTATAACGTGAATTCGCGAGCCTCACACCTCGGTATGAGTCAAAAACGGGAGACGGACCGCTGGGAGAGCACGACGTTTCTTTCTAGCTAGTGTGGTGTCAGTGACCTACCAGCCCTGACATTTATATACTTTTCACCTGTGTGGTTGTTGGATACGAGGCGCCTCGGATATAGGTCTGTAAGGACCGGGAAACGTGTGTTCAGGAATTGCCAATCCTCAAAAGTAAGAGAGGACCGGCCCAACCGATTCCAAGGATCATAGTGGGGTCCTGAGGCATTTGCTAGAGTGTCTCGAACGCGGAGAGGAGCTTGCCCCTTGCCTCGACTCATGACGGAAATCCAATTTCCAATACGTGTATTGCGGTTTTAATTGTAGAACTAGTATGGCGACATGATAGATGGTACCCATGCCGCCTATGATTGATATTTATGATTTGAATTGTTTTGACACTATACACTTATTATAGTATCAAATAATGTGTTTTAAACGTATCAAGCATGCTTTGGCTGTTATAAGGGAAAACCCTATCCTCCGGCTTGCGTTGCATTGTGTGATGGGACCTGGGTCTTATAACAGCTTCATTTTCCTTTATTTAGCATTGCGCTGTTTGTTCTATGCACTGGTATTCTTGGGAGGAAACCCGTTCCGTGTTATACGGCGTGGTCCCTTGATTTACCTAACTTTAAAACCAATATTAATAACTGTTTTAGTTCTCACACCAGTCACATGACTGACCTGGAGTTTATTGTTTTAACCTAAACTCTGGGTGCCCCTATTTTCCGCACGAGCAGCTAGTAGTTTTGGTTTTGCAGATTTATATTCACAGGGTCCTGATTTACAGCTGGAACGATGCTCGGAAAGCTCTGTATCCGTGTATCACTTCTAGTTGTGCTTTTGTATATTTTCCCGCTGCTATGTATTTAAATATTATCTCTGATATTTATCGAATGTAATTTATTCATTTATACTCTGTATATTCTTGTATCTGATGGAATTGTTGTAATAACAATGAAATGTTCTTCTGTATGTGTCCTATTTTGTCTTGTTCTCAAAGTATTCGTGCTTTCCTTCGCGGGGAAGTTACGGGTCCTTACAGTTGGTATCAGAGCTTTGGTTTACAGAGCTCGAGAACAAGACACATTAGAACCATACGAGAGAATTCATCAGATATTGGATTAGTAATATCCAATTAGAATGACTCACTAGAGATATGATCAGTAGTATCCTAGAACGAGTGCGAAGAGTATATTTTTCAAATGTAAACAATTTTGTTTTGAAAATTTAAGCCATTTTATACGTATTTGAATATTTATTTATTTTGAATATGGACAATCGAGTATATAAAGATTTCGCGTATACGCGTCATGAACGTATAGTCGAAGTTTTAATATACTGGATAGATATAGAATCACATTCTAGACACACGGGGATAATTCTGATGATGTGGCCACATCATCAGTATTTATGTTCGTGTTTCGAAGGTGTGATTTTCTATATATTTCCATTAGACTAGTGTGAGAACCAAAACTTATATAGTTAGAACACATTGCTGTGAATTGGCATCAAAAACAAGAATTTCAGTATATATATCAAAATTATGAATTTGAAACTCCAATTCACTAATTGATTGATGTTTGTGTTGTTTGTTTATTTGTTTGATAATTTTGAACCAATTAGCCTAATTGTATCAAATATTGAATTGTATTGAAATTTGGTCGCATTTGCTTGCATATACATATACTTATATTGAACAGGTCATAGCAAGGAGGCTAGAGCAGAGAATAAAATTTGTTTGCCCGACAAATAGGTACATGTTTACTACATAATTTACTGTTTTGTTTGGGTGATGATGATTTTATGAGCCTATTGGCTAGCCGCTTGGCTTTTTCTTTTTCTTTTTGAGATCAGAAGGCCTATATGGCAATTTCGGGATTTTCCCGTGCTCCCCGTACAAAGGAGGTTATGGCGAAATTTTTCGAAAATTTAGGGTGTTAGCCAAATTTCTGAAGAATTTGAAAATTTTCAGAAACTGAAAAGTTGGAGAATGGAAGACAGATCGAACGTAGAGTTGATTAATCAAACCACTTTCGACTTTGTTCCTTTTCGGGGACGAAAAGTTTTAAGTGGGGGAGATTGTAATAACCCGGAAAATCTGGGCCACTTTAAAATTTTTATTTTGGCAATTTTAGCGAATTTTGAATATTTAAAATGAATTATTTTAAATAATAATGACGAGAAATTTATTTTGAATAGAATTAGAACGTGTATATTTATATAGACCGTCGTTAGGATATAAATAATTATATATAATTATAAATAGAATTGAAAATGGCGCGGTAGTTCGATAATTCGATTTCAAACTTCAATTGAATGTACCGGGTGCAAAACAATCCGGATTTTAGTGAAACCAAAAACATTATGAACTAATTGATAATATCTTTCCAACGAATCCAAAAAATCGAAATTTCATAGCGGGAATCAAAAGTTATGCCCAGTTGAAAATTCAGAATAGTCGCTATGTAAATTATATGTGGCGCCAAAAAGTCAAATTTTGCATACGGATGAATTTGGACTCAAAACCACTTCCACTGAGTTCAAAATGCCGTTTAGAACTCCGAAAAGTATAAGCTTCGATATATTCCGATATCCGGAATAGTGGCTATGGGCTGGAGTTGTTCGGTTAACAATACATAGCCCTTAAAAAGTGAAATTTTGCATACGAGCTCAGAATTCGACGAGATAAATTTTTATGGATTCATAATGACAAAATATTGTTATGTTCCAAAGGGCTCGTCGAACGGAGTCAGTATGTGTCCGTGCGAGCTAAAACAGTTCAGGGTAAAGCGGGCAGTCATTTTACAAAGGAACATTACTGATACGACCTCGGAATTCAATTCTACTTTTTTTTCTAGATTCGTATCATCTAATAATGGTTAACTCCAAGAGGGCTTGATTTTTTGAGTTAGCATGTGAGCGTGCGAGAATAAAAGGTGCGCCAAAATCGCATTTTTAGAGCTTATCTGAGTATTTTTGTGATTTTTAACGGACGGTCAAACGAACTCGGAATTCGACGACACTTGTTTCGTTGGACTCGTCTTCATGTCTACTATCTCGTGTCCGAAATCCGCAGCCATCGGAGATCGCTAGCGTTCAGGCGATACGCGAGAAACTAGCATATAAACACTTTTACTTCCTTTTCTTCTTCACTTTCTTCCTCTTCCTCTTTCTTCACAAAAACTCAAAAATGGAGACCACCCCTCCTCCCGCCACTGCCCCTCCTCCACCGCCCACCACCAGCCTCCGGCGAGCCGCCGCACCCGCTCTTCCTCTCCTCCTCCTCCTCCTCTTCCTCCTCCTCCTCTCTCCTCTTTTCATAACCCTAAACCCCCAAATCACCAAACACCACCACCGCGACCACCACGGGCCCCACCACCGCCACCCACACCCTCCCCCACGTCCATCAGGCCCGCGCCCCCCCTCCAGCCCCCTCAATTCCGGCCGTGGGCCCCGCTACATCCAAAAACCCATTTTCACCAAAATTACCCGTTTTGCAAATAAGTCCCTGACCGTATTTCGCGAATAACTCCCAAACGGTGCGTTTTTGGCCAAAGTCCCTCAAGACCAAAGTTGTAGAGCGCGAAATTCTCTTCGATTTGGCTATATGGAAGTCATGTTTTGGAATTCGGAGCTGCCCGGAAAACGGGTTTAAAGTCTGCTGTCCGGAAGCGGCAAAATTCGTGTACTTTCGCGAATTCCGGCGAAATGGCACATTTTCGGCAAGAAGACCACTAGGAAAAAGTTGTTCAGAATGGCGTGCTTGTACTAGAAAAAAAGATGGTGTGAAGATTGAAGCTTGTTTGCAAAGTCTGGAGCTCGAACAACAATTCAGCAGTTCAGAAAAGGCCTTAGAAAAAAAAGCGAGTTTTCTCCGCTTTAAAGCTTCTATGATTTTTGACATATAAAGTTAATAAAAATATGATTTTTATGATATAGAAGTTAATAAAAATATGATTTTTATGATATAGAAGTTAATAAAAATATGATTTTTACATTATAGAAGTATTAAAGATTTGATCTTTATTATGTAAAAGGAGCAAAGATGTGATTTTTATATAAGTGGCGATATAAAAATATAATCTTTATCATATGAACACCGTAGTAAAAATAGAATTTTTATCTATATAGTAGTAATATAAAAAATGTGATTTTTATATACATAGCAACAATATAAAAATGTGATTTTTATATACATAGCAACAATATAAAAATGTGATTTTTATATACATGGCAACAATATAAAAATGTGATTTTTATATATGTAGTGACTACGGGCGGTGAAAGTGACAAAAGGCAAGAACGACGAAGATTTCTACATAAGAAGAGTCGTGGCGTTTGGTTTAGCTAGTCGGTGAGAACTTCTCACTCAAATCTCTTTTTCTAGTTATATATATACTAGGATGCAGACGGTGCTTAGTAGCACCCGACACAATCGTCCACAGACCATGGACTTGTTTGATTGGTTGTGTAGTTGGCTAGTCTAATTGGTTTGAATTGAATTGTTTGGTGAAATGAATGGATTGATTGAGGTGTGAATGGCGTGGGCCTTCACTAGACCGGGGATAAGGCTAGGCCTCGTCCCGTTTCTAGTATCGTGCCGTTATGCCGCCGAAATTTTCTAAAATATGTTAGAAAAATGAAAATATCATTTTTATTGTGTAAATGAACTGAATAGAAATTCAAGTGTTGAAATAAATATTTTTGACGTTAAAAATATAATTTTTAACGTGAATGTGGATAAATAAATATTCATTTACAAACCGGACGGTTTGTTTATGTACACCTATTTGACTGATATTGATTGGGATGATAAATTTTACACATCGCCCAACTGCACAAATAAAATCTGTGTTTGATTGTTTGAAACCCCACACGGGTGTTGGGATGAAATTTGGAAGTTCACTCATCCTGATTGATTAAATATGTCGATCGATTGATTGACAGGCTGTTATAAGCGTAAGATATCTATATTTGATGCTTATACAGTGTAGTGCACTTGGTTGATGGTTGATTATTTTTCAATGCTATTATATACATGTGTTGTATGGAATCCATATAATTAACATTATATGGTGATTGATTGGGCCTCATTTCAAATCGGGAAAATAAGGAATATTATAAAAGAAAATTCATGTGTTGAATATAAAAATAGTCATGTGTTGACGATGTTCATGTGTTGAGTGAAATATTTTATACAATGAAATTTACATCTTTATCATATTTTTAATTAGAACTACTTCCCAGTAGAAGTCTAATAAAAAAAATCAAACGATAGATACCATAGTTTTATAAAATATTTTACATAACAAAAATAGTGATGTGTTGACAGTACTCATGTGTTGAGATTAGTCAGGTATTGGAAGAAATATAGATTCATGTGTTGAATGGAATAAATATTCATTTGTTGAATAGAATAACGGATCTATTGAAATATATAAAGCCGTGTTGATTAGAGTTGCGCTATTTTGACGTGAACGATATTTATATCGATTATATTCATTTTTATAATGAATATAGAAAAGAAGTGATTTCAAAATATAACGTTATGAAAATATTATCATTTATATAGTAATGATATAAAATATTCAGTTTTGATTAGAAATTGAAATAGTGTTGAAATGGTTTTGAAACGAAGTTAAAACGATTTATAAAATACGTTTTAAAAGTAAATTGACGAAATATATATTATATATAAAATGGCCTGAATAGAACGCGTCGCTCCGCGGCAGTTCGTGAATTTCGACCATTGACTTCGAATTGACGTTGCGGGAGATCCGACCGTCGGATTCTCCTAAAACCGGAACCATTGGGTTCGTATCGAAAAGAGCTTTCCAATGAATATTAGAAATTTGAAATCTAACGGTTGGATTTGGAATTATGTCCAAATCAAATTTGAAAAAGGTCGATGTAGTTGCAGTCCGATGGCCGTTGTTGGAAATCGACTGTACGGGCCTTGATAAAATTATTAAAAATATTAATAATTTGTGTAAAATCATAATATGTGAATTGGAAAGAACTGGGATGAAGAATTCCACATTTGAAATGATAAAAATAGATTTTTGTCGAAATGAACTAGTTTTGAACTAGAATTAAAATCAATTTATTTGTGAAATAAATAAATTGAATTTGAAAGTGATTTTAAAAATAATCAATATTCCCAATACGTGGATTGGACTAGAGTTGAATCGAAATTATCTTCGGGATATTTCGATGTTGGATTTCGTGACTATACAGATATTGTTATGGGAATTTGAAAGATATATTTTATATCGTTATTTCCAATACGATATTTGTTGGTTTCAGAATTTGATATTGAATATAAGCCGATATATTTTCTATTCAGAGCCTTGTATTTAATATCAAATGTGATTTGGGTTTGTCGTGAATCGTGTTTTAGAAGACATTGGTTCTTTAACCCAGTTAAAGACATAATATTGTTTTTTGAGAAGATTAAAACTAAATGGAATTTTAATGAATCTTTAATTAAATTAAAAAGTGAATTGATAATTTAAATTATCAAATCTGAAAAGTGATCGAGAGTGGAATATCACCAGTTTTGCTCCAAAGCGATAGTTAAATCTTTAATTAGATTTGAACGTGAAATGGTAATTAATTTTACCGATAACACCGTGGTGTTAGATACGGAGTATCACCAGTTTTGCTTCATGGGATATATAGGTTGGGATTGGGAAATAAAACAAATAATTACTTCGGTGTGGTTCGCTAATCCCGACTAGTTTGAAATGATATCCAAAGGAAGATTATAGAATAAATTTAGAAGAATTTATCTTGGATAAAATTAATGGGAACATTTCCCTAAGAATGTGTTTTTGTGAATAAAAGAATATTCTGAATTGGAATGAGGCGTTTGTTGTGTTTGTGTAACATTCGTTTATTATATACGTGGGTTATTCAGAAAGGCCGGGTTTATACCCATTCTGAATAACCGATTCGACGAGATGTCGAAAATGAAGACGGTGGTTGAAGACCGGAAGTCTTCACATCGTTTGGGTGATTACTGATGATCTTGATTGGGCTGTACACCCAGGATGAGGGAAACAGTTGGTGATCGTCCAGACGTACTTGGAGATGGATGGATATGCGAGGAAAGTGCCTCCGGTTTCGTTCAGACCCAGAACGAACTTGTAAATGGATTGTGTGTCTGACATTGGATTTTATTCTGTGTTGATTGATCTCTATTAAATATACATCTGTTTGGCGGCGGAGAATTTATTCTCTTGCTTAACGCCCTTCTCTGAGACGTACGAGCTCAGAGGTTGTATATCGATGGACATCAGTCGCATGGAGTGAATTGCCAATGTGGCATGCGTAAGTGGCAATTGATCAAGGCTTCTGTTGAAAAGCAAAGTCTTGTGGTTGATGATCAAAGCACGGCCTGTGTGGCGTAGCTCTGTGTATAACGTGAATTCGCGAGCCTCACACCTCGGTATGAGTTAAAAACGGGAGACGGACCGCTGGGAGAGCACGACGTTTCTTTCTAGCTAGGGTGGTGTCAGTGACCTACCAGCCCTGACATTTATATACTTTTCACCTGTGTGGTTGTTGGATACGAGGCGCCTCGGATATAGGTCTGTAAGGACCGGGAAACGTGTGTTCAGGAATTGCCAATCCTCAAAAGTAAGAGAGGACCGGCCCAGCCGATTCCAAGGATCATAGTGGGGTCCTGAGGCATTTGCTAGATTGTCTCGAACGCGGAGAGGAGCTTGCCCCTTGCCTCGACTCATGACGGGAATCCAATTTCCAATACGTGTATTGCGGTTTTAATTGTAGAACTAGTATGGCGACATGATAGATGGTACCCATGCCGCCTATGATTGATATTTATGATTTGAATTGTTTTGACACTATACACTTATTATAGTATCAAATAATGTGTTTTAAACGTATCAAGCATGCTTTGGCTGTTATAAGGGAAAACCCTATCCTCCGGCTTGCGTTGCATTGTGTGATGGGACCTGGGTCTTATAACAGCTTCATTTTCCTTTATTTAGCATTGCGCTGTTTGTTCTATGCACTGGTATTCTTGGGAGGAAACCCGTTCCGTGTTATACGGCGTGGTCCCTTGATTTACCTAACTTTAAAACCAATATTAATAACTGTTTTAGTTCTCACACCAGTCACATGACTGACCTGGAGTTTATTGTTTTAACCTAAACTCTGGGTGCCCCTATTTTCCGCACGGGCAGCTAGTAGTTTTGGTTTTGCAGATTTATATTCACAGGGTCCTGATTTACAGCTGGAACGATGCTCGGAAAGCTCTGTATCCGTGTATCACTTCTAGTTGTGCTTTTGTATATTTTCCCGCTGCTATGTATTTAAATGTTATCTCTGATATTTATCGAATGTAATTTATTCATTTATACTCTGTATATTCTTGTATCTGATGGAATTGTTGTAATAACAATGAAATGTTCTTCTGTATGTGTCCTATTTTGTCTTGTTCTCAAAGTATTCGTGCTTTCCTTCGCGGGGAAGTTACGGGTCCTTACAATAAGTCTAGGAGCAGAACATTAACGACCCATTTCCCTTTCTATCCCATTTCCTACGGAAAATCCCTATTTTATTTACAATTTATTTTTTATAACACCTCGTGTTTTTATAATATTAATTTAATTAAATAATTATAGAAAATGATGAATGGAAAATGAACATTTTTGGAATTCTTAGAATTGGGCTTCGGAATGTATACCATTGCGTTCGTTGCATTTTTTTGATAAATTTACATATATAATATGTTTCGAACGGAGTTCGTACGAAAAATCTATGAACGTACGAAGTTTAGCGTTGGAAAATGTAAATGTGTGAAAATATAATATATATTTTTAAATTATATATGTACATAAATTTCCAGAAAAATGGTCATTTGAAATTGAAATAAATGGACAGATATAAAGAGGAAAGTAACTGCAATTAAAATTGAGACGTTCCTATTAATTGCAATGCCTGTCATAATTGATATTAACAAAGAAACAATTTATTTAGATGTAACTTACAGAAGAAACATGCAAAAAAAATGCATGACATAAATGGTACAAAGCTATGCAATAAAAGGAAGTTTGAAATAACGTTAATTAAGTAGCGTTTCAAACTAGAATAGATATGTGCATATTAATATATTAAAGATGCACATTTAAAATAGAATTAATGCGCATTAAAAATGGCGTGTAACAATTAGAAATAAGATTCATTGAATTAAAAAGGGATTAAACATGCTAGAAAGTTAAAAGAGAGAAATTATATGCACGTATTAATTTCGCATTTGAAATTTAAAATGGATAAGACTAAAGAATAACGTTAAGAATTGTAATGTTAAGGAAGAAATAAAGGCAAGAAATAATCATGTATTAAATATGACGTGGCTTTCTTTTGAGTGATGATTCTGATTTACTTTCCATGAATCTAACAGACCAGGTTCTTTTGAGTGATTGTAGATAAACGTGCAGGTCTAGCCGTCAAACCCGTTATTTTCTCAGCAGACACGGAAGCCCTGACGTTTCATTTCTTCTCCAAACCTTTTCTAATTCAAATTATATTAGTTTGGACCATCTGAAACAAAAGTGGAGAATGAAATTCATACCTTAGGATTGTAGGCGCTCAGAATTCCTTTTCGTTTAAGGTAAGTTCCATGGATCTGACTCCAATTTAATTTTTTCCCTTTTGGGTTCTGATTGCAGTTATAACAATATGAATCAAATTAGGGAGAAACCATAGTTAATGATTCTGAATCAAATTCTAGAACTGGAAAGCTAACTAGTGAGCGAATTTAAATTATGCCTTTTAGTAACAGTATATTTATTGTTTATTCCCCCTTAATTATTAAATTAATGAATAATTGAAATTGCGATGTAATTCATTCCCTAAAAGCGTTAAGAATATTATTGTTGCATGAATTCTTTCCTATATCTTTCTGTTTTGGGATTACAAAATTACTTTAATAATAAAATTATAAATTTGACGATGATTATGTGTATATTCCCTAAGTATATTGTTTAGAATGTAATTAAAAGATTGGGCTAGGAAAAATTACAGTAAAATATGGAAAAATGGGATACGAAATAGTATGCCTAATTGTGCATAGAAATTTACCGTATTGAATTGGAATTGGGAATTATGTAAGAAAACAGGAAATAAAATATAACTCAGAAAAAGGGAAGTAGTAGTGGACTGAGTTAGATATAGGTGGAAAAGGGATACATTTCCATAATTACCATTACAGTAATTACAAAAAACGTAGTTACAAGAGAAAAAGGTAATAGGGATTAGGGGTGTTTTCCATATTACACATTAATTAAGTATATACATATATATATATATGATGTAATAAAGTGAAATAACTTGCAATTATGGATCTTAATTGATGTATATTATGGAAATAGATTTTTGTACATTTCCACCAATAAATTTAATGAAATATGTGAAATATTTCCTATAGGAATAAAAAATTTACATGACGGCAAATGAAAAAAGATTGCAACAGTAAAAATTCGCTCAAATTGCAAGGTACTAGGGGAAAACGTGATGAGTGGCGAATATAATGTATTAAAATCAATTACATGAATGAGAATGAAATATAGTTTGTAACAACCCGCATTTTTGGCCGCCGAATATTTAATTTAATTTATTATTTTTAATATTATATATCGGAATATTAATGGAATTTAATATTTAATTCATTATTAAAAAGAAGTTTGAACGTTATATAATTTATAATATAAATCAAGCTCGAAATAGCGCTGCAGTTCGTAAATTGGAGTTTTGAACTTCAACTGAGAATACAGGATCCAATATAAGTCGGATTTTTGTTTAACAAGAAACGTTGGAACCGTATTGACCATAATTTTCATATGAAAGAGAAAAATCCAGAATTCGTGTTATAGATTTCTAGTTATGGCTAAATCAAATTTTGGAAAAAAACGCTATGGAAATCGTTATCGGCCTTTAAAATGGCCATTTTGCAAACGAACTCTATTTTCAATGAAATTAGTTTCATTGGAACCGTATCATCAAATTATTGTCAGAAAATCAAATTGCGTGGCAAACCGATGTCGTATGTGACCACGATAGCCATAAACGCCCGTTCATTTTCTATAGCGCGTATTTAATTTAATAAAGAGATATTTGAGTGTAACCTGAACAGACGATCGAATTAGGCCACGAAACCAGTCCCGTTGAGTTCGTATCGTCGATTAGAGTCAGGATAGGTATATGGTTTGCTATTTTTAGAGACCGACAAATTTGGTGTTAAAAAGGGTATTGCGGTATGCGGTAAAAATAGCCTACCGGGGAAACAGTCTCAGAATGCGACGAAACTAGTGCCATTGGGTTTGTATTGAAAAGTTATTATGGGATCTGAAGGTTTCAAATTGATTTGGTTGATCTAGTGACCGTGGAAAAATTAAACGAGTGTTCATTTCTCGTTTTATAAAGGAATTTTTTCCATATGATGTCGGAATTCGACGAAACTTGTCCTATTGGATCCGGAATATCTTTTTACACTAAGATTAGCATTTTTATCAGTAGGCAGAGATCATTAATAGGGGTTTTAATCAATTACTTTACGATGAAGTTTCGTTAATATTATTATATTCGTTTATCCACACTATAAATACCCTCTAAACCCTAATGTTCTATCGAAACTTTTCTTCCACCGCTACATACATTAAACGAACGACCGAAATGATTCCATTCTTTTCCACAAATCCTTCAACATTCACCCAATAATATGAAGAACTTCCAACCGTTTAACTGCTCGGCTACACGAGTTGGCCATTTTGAGCGGTGGTGATGGGTTTCCGAGCTCTGTGATGGCCGGAGGATCATCCCGAAGCCGCTGCAGTTGAAGAGGGTTTTTGAGCTGAGGGAGAACTAGAGTTGGACTCTGTTTTGGGCCGTGAAGTAGTGGCTTAGGCCAGAGAGTTTGGCAGCTTTGGATCCCTGACCGGTGGTCGGAGGGAGGCACGGGGTTGGTGACGTGTTGTCGAGTGCGGGTTGTTGAGGTAAGACCGTAACAGGAGAGGTACACGAGATTGCTGAAGGGAAGGGATACAGGAGAAAAGGTATCAGCCTTGACTTATCAAGCAATTGAACTTGTTAATCTTGCTGCTAATAGATCGTAAATGAAGATAATTAAATCTTGGATCAATTACAGGGAGACCGTGAGAACCTGGAACCGTAAAAAGCAGTACCGGCGAAAAGGGAACGATGGTATTGTTAAAACGAGGATAATTAACTTAAGTAATATTTAATTATAGCATAATTAGTAAATTAATTAAATTCTAATATAAATGTTGGACACGAGATGAGGCATTCACGATCAAAAGGGAAAGCATTTTCTTGGTTCATATCGATGAACAGCTGGAAACGAAGTGAGCAAAAAGTGTAATCGGCCTTAATTTGCCTTAACCAAAAGTAATTTACAAATTATGTAATTAAGGGATTATTAGTTTTGATTAAAACAAGCCACTAAAATATTGATAACTTATTATTATATGATCAGAATTAGACCGAGTGAATTGCGTTGAAACCATGATTTCAAACACTACTGTCTGAAACAACTTGGACGGTGTTGGAAGCAGCTGGAGCTTTTGATTGAGTTAAACACATGTTTAATTTAATTAAAACTGAACCGTTCAACAATGGAATAAACAAAGGTGAGTTAAACTCACTCAGTTTTCCCATTTATATTTTATATAAATTGGGTTTTTTTTTAATTTTGTGTGTTCTGTTTGCTGATGGTTGATTATTTGCTAGTTATATGTTTATCTGTTGATTTAAATGGTGAAACTAAACCGTGTTTAATTTCAGTGAAATACCAAATCGTTATTTTAACGATTGGATCCAATAGAGGTAATTTACCTTATTGGTCACGTTTATTTATAAACGTGTTCAACTGTTTGAATTGTCTGAATTGTTTGTTGATTGGTTGATATTATATCGTCTTTACTTGCTGTTATAGAAATTAACAGTTATGTTGAATTGATTGACCTGATTAGTGATAACCATTTGAAAACAGGGAAGAACAGGTTGGAGGGATCCAACCGGATTCCTCAAATATATTATTTATTTTCATATTATCATATATGAACTATCCTGTTTGTGGTGATTGATTTGATGATTGATTATTGAATGTTCAACATCTGTTAGTTTAAACCAATGGGTGATGTTGGTTCGGTATTTGGCAGCTTATGGCCTATAAAATCAATCGTTTTATAAATATTGATTCACCTTCAGGTGAGTCGATAGAGATAAGGTTATAAAAATATTTTAATAATGGGAGTTAGATTTTGAAAGATATTATTTTGAGTAAAAGTTATTAAAGAGAAATAAATAAATATTTTATTTTTTTAAGATTTTGATTTGTTAATAATTTGTTTTATAAAATAAATTCGGATGTTAATCAGATTTACAAGTATAAGAATAAGGAATGAATCAAGTGGTTAAACTTTGATAATTGTTTTGTAAAGAAAACAATTAATGGAATTATATAAAATTAATTAAATTTTGATTAATTTAAGGTGAAAATTTAATTGGAATCGATTAATGAGATAATCGAGTTTTGAGTTAATTAAATCGACTAGTTTGAATTGAAATTGATTATCAAATTGATGTGTTTCGATTAAAATAGTTTAATGAATACTGTTTAAATTTAAATAAGGTTTTTAAAGAGATTTACCTTTTACTTAGGTAAATAAAGACTTAACTACTAATGTAGTTAATGATTGAAATAAATTATTATTTTAATTAATAATAATTTAGAAAATTACTTTTCAAAAGTAATCAAAGTGAAATGAAATCTAATGGGATGGTGTAAGAAGTCTATGAATGGGTTTTATATTTAAAACCCAAACTTTTTATAATGAAGTTATAAAGAGAGTTTTTAAGCGAAGGTAATAACTTTAATGTAAATGCCACTTAATTCTTTGAATTAAGATAAAAAGGTTTTAAAATAAACCAGGATGATATAAATGGGATTTAATGTGTTAAAAGCATTAATTTTAAATTAACGTTACCTGAAAATGAGATCAAGTAAAAAGGGGAGAATTGAAATAGGATTTCCAAAGTGGGGAATGGTCGAATTGTTACGACAGGGAATTTCGCTCGATCCGAATCAGTCGCTAAACCGACTAAGATCGTACGAAACACCTGATTGTTTGAGAACACGACAAATTAAAACGCATACAGAACAACATTTCATTGTTAATTACAACAATTCATCAGAATACAAGAATATACAGAGTATAAACAAATAATATACATCAGAAAATATCAGAGATTTAAATTACATTTAAATACATCACTGCAGCGGAAAATAATACAAAGCACAACTGAAGGAAATATACGGATACAGAGCTTTCCAGATGTGCATAGTGTATAAAACAACTTCAAATCACAAGTATCAATCATAGACGGCATAAGCGCCCCATCCTGCTATGTCGCCATACTAGGCTCTACAAATAAAACCGCAAAGTCACGTATTGGAAGTTGAATTTCCATCTGTGAACTGAGGCAAAAGATAGTCCTCTACCGATTCGAGACTGTCTAGCCCGAGTCTCAGGCAAGCGCGCAGACAAGCCTTGGATCGTCACGGCCGGTCCACCGATGGGGATTATTATGCCTGAACACTACGTTTCCCCGCCCTTTTGGGTGTAAATGAGCCAACGAATGACTTCATCGGCTTCACATAGTCACTGATATATCCAAGGCGCCTCGCAACAGCAACAACCACATAAGTCAAACTCGTCAGGGCGTGTAAAACCACTGACGCCACTTCTAGCTAGAAGGAAACGCATGCCCTCGCTGAGGTACTCTTACGTTTCTGGTTCACAACAGGGGTGTGAGGCTCGCGAATCAACGCTACACAAAGCTATGCCACACAGGCTGTGCTTTGATCATCAACCACAAGACTCTGCTTTTCAACAGAAGCCTTGATCATTTGCATCTTAGCATGCCACACAAGTAAACCACTCCATGCAACCGGTCCATCAACCACACATAATGATATCCAATGTCAGACACAGTCAATTTACAAGTCCGTTCTGGGTCTGAACGAAACCGGAGGCACCTAGTACCCTGCATATCCTTCGATCTCCAAGTACGTCTGGACGATCACTAACTGATTCCCTCCTCTTGGGTGTACGGCCTGATCAACATCATCAGTAATCACTCAAACGACGTGAAAACCTCTGGTCTTCAACCACCGTCTTCATCTTCGACTTCGTCGTATCAGTTATTCAGAATGGGATAAACCCGGTCTTTCTGAATAACTCGCATACATAATAAACAAGTGTTACACAAACACAACATATGCCTCATTCCAATTCATCAGTCACTAACCGTAAATCAACAAGAGAATAATTCCCCAAATATTAACCCCGAAGGCCGAAACCAACATCAAATCAATACCGACGAAACCGTTCTGCTTAGCTAACCTACATTTAGTTTCTAAATTTCACATTCTTAGGGAAAGGTTCCTGTTAATTTTATCAAAGATAAATTCTATTAAATTTATTCTTTAATCTTCCTTTGAATATCACTTCAAACTAGTCGGGATTAGCGAACCACACCGAAGTAATCATTTATTTTAATTTCCCAATCCCAACCTATTCACCCCATGAAGTAAAACTGGTAATACTTCATATCTAACACCACGGTGTTATCGGTAAATTTAATTACCATTTCACGTTCAAATCTAATTAAAGATTTAACTACCGCCTGGAGAGAAACTGGTGATACTCCATTCTCGATCTTTTCAATCTAATTAAAGATTCATTAAAACTCCACTTAGTTTTAATCTTTGACTGGGTTAAAGAATCAATGTCATTTAAAAAATGGCTCACGATAAACCCAAAATCACATCACATTTCAATCAGTCCCTAACCGTAAATTAGCAAGTGAGCAATTCCCTAAGTATTAACCCCGAAGGCCGAAACCAACATCAGATCAATACCCCAGAAACCATTCAACTTAACTAATCTCCAGTTATTTTCTGATTTTCTTAACTCCTTTGGGTCTAAGAACAGTATTATTGAAGATACCGTTCACGACAACCCAAAATCACATTCCATTAAGTATCGGGTTAAAGAACAAGCGTTATTTAAAACACAGTTCACGATAAACCCAAAAATCAATTCAAATTCAATTCCAATTAAATACCATTTAATTGGTACACTTCATTAAATATAAATAAAAAGATTTAATCTTTTTCGCAACTGGGTTTAAGAACAGTGTTAATGAAGACACCATTCACGACAAACCCAAATCACATTTAATATTAGATGCAAGGCTCTGAATAGAAAATATATCGGCTTATATTCAATATCAAATTCTACGACCAACAAATATTGTATTGGAAATAACGATATAAATATATCTTTCAAATTCCCATAACAATATCTGTATCATCACGAAATCCAACATCGAAATATTCCGAAGACAATTTCGATTCAAATCCATTCAAATTCACTTATTGGAAATTCTGATTATTTTCAAAACCATTTCAAATCCAATTTATTTATTTTAAAAAATAAATAGAATTATAATTCTAGTTCAAAACTAGTTCATTTCGATAAAAATCTATTTTTATCTTTTCAAATATGGAGTTTTTCATCCCAATTCTTCACAAATCATTTCTTATGATTTCACACAAATTATTACTATTTTTAATAATTTTATCAAGGCCCGTACAGTCGATTTCCATCAATGGCCACCGAACTGCACTTACAGCGACCTTTTCCAAATTTGATTTGGACATAATTCCAAATCCAAATGTTAGATTTCAAATTTCTAATATTCGTTAGAAAGCCCTTTTCGATACGAACCCAACAGTTCCGGTTTTAGGAGAATCCGACGGTCGGATCTCCCGTAATATCCATTCGAAGTCAATGGTCGAAATTCGCGAACTACTGCGGCACAGCGCGTTCTATTCAGGCCAATATATATATAATATATATATTATATATATTTCGTCGATTTCCTTTTAAAACGTATTTTATAAACTGTTTAATTTCGTTTTCAAAACGATTTCTACTTCCTTTTCGAATTCAAATCAAAATCGAATTTTCCCTTACAAATTCATTTTAAATTCATTTCAATTCAAATCAATTTTTAATTCAATTTCAGTTCGTTTTCAGTTCAATTTGAATTTCAAATTAATTCAATTTCAATTCGAATTCATTTTTATTCAATTTCAACTCAAATTCATTTCTATTCAATTTGAATTCGAATTCATTTCTATTCAATTTCAATTCGAATTCATTTCTAAATATTCGATTTTGAAATCACTTTCAATATTCATTATAAAATCGACAAAATTCCCGTTCGTGTTAAAATGGCGTGTAACTACTTAACACGGATTCGCATTTCTATTTTCAAATATTCTATTTCAAATATTTCTTTTTCAAATATTTCTATTCAAATATTCTATTTCCAAAACTAGAATAAGGTCATATCAATTTCCATAGATTTTATTTCTATGGATTTCCATACAACGCATGTATATATCAACAATGACAAATAATCAACCATCATCGAAAGTGCATTCTACACTGTATAAGCATCAAATATAAATATTCAACGCTTATAAAAGTATGTCAATCAATCGATCGACATACAGCTAATTATTGGGATTAGTGTATATCGTATATCATCCCAATACCCATGTGGGGTTTCAAACAATCAAACACAAATTTTATTTGTGCAGTTGGGCGATGTGTAAAATTTATCGTCCCAATCAATATCAGTCAAAGATGCGTCTATAAACAAACCATTCGATTTGTTTATATTAATTTATTTCATTTCATATACACGTTAAAAATTCTATTTTTAACTATATAAATATTTTATTCCATTCCACATCACACAATCAACTACACATCAAAATCAAACAAACAAACAAGCCGTCCATGGTCTGTGGACGACGGGTGTCGGGTTCTACTAAATACTGTCTGCATCCTTGTATATATTTTTAACTAGAAATTTAAATTAAAGGTGAGGAGTTCTCACCGACTAGCTAAACCAAACACCACGACTCTTCTGATGTAGAAAATCTTCGTCGTGCTCGCCTTTCGTCAATTTCGTTACCCGTATTCACTACATATATAAAAATCACATTTTTATAATCATTCTATATGGATAAAAATTCTATTTTTACACCGCTACTATATAGATAAAAATTCTATTTTTACATCGCTACTATATAGATAAAAATTCTATTTTTATCACGCAAACTTCATAACAAAAATCATATTTTTATATCGCTTTTACATATGTAAAAATCACTCCTTTACACCGCTACTTCCATGATAAAAATTATATTTTTATCTTGCTAGTAATATAATAAAAATTATATTTTTACATCGTCTACATAATAAAGATCGAATTTTTATTAGCTATACAATATAAAAATCATATTTTTATTCTCTCTACTATATAAAAATAAGATTTTTAACCTTTCTATGATATAAAAATTATATTTTTAACTTTCTTCATATTTTTTTTCAATGCTTCTTCCTATATAAAAATTATATTTTTATATTTCTACTTCTTATATAAAGATCGAATTTTTTTATATCATCTCTATAAAAATCACATTCTTACCTAGTCATAAAAATCGTATCTTAACACTATGAAAAATTGGACCTTTTCATAAATAAATCCTTATCTTTTCATTTTAAAAATCAAAACTTTTATTTATTTCATATATATAAAACAGAGAAGAAAATTAAACAAACGAAACAAAAATAAATAAACTAACGTAAAGAAAGATTTACCTTCAAAATGTAAAAAAGGTGGAAAAGTGGTTCATCGGCGTCAGGGGGAGGCGGTGGAGGCTGTGCAGTCGGAGGCGGTGTCGGGGGTACCTGCGTGGGCCAGCGGCAAGCCAGGGGAGATGGGTGGTGGTCTGATTTCGTGGGGGTTGGGTTCTAGGGTTCGGCGGTTTGGGGTCTTCTTTGATGGGAGAGGCGGGTTCGAGAAGGGGTGGAGGGAGAGAATCGGAGGGGGAGAGAAGAAGGAGGAGGCGGTGGCGAGGGCGACGGAGGTGGGTGGCACGGTGGCGGTTCTTCCGCCTCCGTCCTCTTATCCTTTTTTTTTCTTTCGATTGAATGAAGAACCCGGGGGGGGGGGGGGGCTGAGAGGGAAAAAGGGGATGAAAGAGTTATTATATTTTTTTTATTAATTATTTATTTACAAAAAGTTGATTTTTTTATTCGAACTCTAAACGAGGCCCACCGCCTGTCATCTATAACTAATTACTCCCATTCCGAACACAATGGGATATGTATCGCAGGCTGATTCGACTGTTTCGATCAGTTTTTGTCAAAATCAAAATATAACTATATATATTGAGTTTGAACGCACATTTCAATTTACCGGGCCCACATACTAACTAGAAAAATTCCCGAAAAAATATTTCCTAACTTCGTATTGACGATACGGTCCTAACAACACTAGTTTCGTCGAATTCTGAGACCGTTTGAAAAATGGACATTTTACAGTCGATTAAAATCAAATGAAATTGGTCAAACGCGTTTTCCTTTGCCACGCTCACATATTGATTCGAAAAATTACGAATTTTGGAATCTAGCAATAACTTGACATCACGTATCCAACAAAAGTGGTTTCGTCAAAAACCGAGGTCGTTTGCAAAATTCCCATTTCTAAGGGCCAGAATTCCATAGCGACTATTCTGAAATTTCAACTGGACATAACTTTTGATACCCACTATGAAATTTCAATTTTTTGGATTCGTTGGAAAGATATTCTCAATTAGATTCAAATATTTTTGGTTTCACTAAAATCCGGTTTATTTTGAATCCTGTACATCCATTTGAAATTTGAAATCGAATTATCGAACAACCACGCCATTTTCAATTCCTTTTATAAATTAAAATAAATATTTATATTCTAACGACGATTCAAATAAATCTATACGTTCGAATTCTATTCAAAATAAATTTCTCGTTGTTATTATTTAAAATAATTCATTTTAAATATTCAAAATTCACTAAAATCGCCAAAATAAAAATTTTAAATTGGCTCGGATTTCCGGGTTGTTACAATCTCCCCCACTTAAAACTTTTCGTCCCCGAAAAGGAACGAAGCCGAAAGTTATTAAACTAATCAACTCAACTTTCATTATTTTCATCACGTCTTAAGTTCTTCAACTTTTCAGTTTCTAAGAATTTTTCAAAAATTTGGCTAACACCTTAAATTTTCGAAAAATTTCGCCATAACCTCCCCTGCACCGGGGACTTCGGGATATTTCATATAGCCTCCCATGGCCTTCTCCAATCCAAAAAAAAAAAAACCAATCGGCTCATAAAGTCATCATCACCCAAACAAAACAGTAAATTATGGTAAACATGTACCTATTTGTCGGGCAAACAATTTTATTCTTCTGCTCTAGCCTCCTTGCTATGACATGTTCAACGTAAGTACATGTATATGCATGCAAATGCGACTGATTTTCAGTACAATTCACTATTTGGTTCAATTTGGCTAAAGGTTCAACATTTTAATTAATCAAACAATAATCAAACAACACAATCAACAATCAATTAGTTGATTAGCTTTTCAAATTCATAACTTTGATACATAGCCTAAAAATCAGATTTTTGATGCCAAATCACAACAATAAGCCCTATCTAGTTTTGGTTCTCACACTAGTCAATTGGATATATATAGAAATCTCACTTTCGAAACTCGAAAATAAATACTGGCGATGGTGCCCCGTCACTAGAATTATCCCCGGGCAACTAGAGTGTGATTCTATAACTATCCAGTACATTAAAACTTCGAATACACGCTTGCAAGGCGTATATGCAAAATCTTTATATATTGAATTGTCCAAATTCAATATAAAATAAATAATCAAATATGAATAAGTGATTTAAATTTCAAAACAAAACTTGTTTTTCTTTCTATTTTTTAAAACAACACTTTTACACTCGTTCTAGGATACTACTGATCCCATCTCTAAAGAGTCATTCTCATTGGATATTACTAATCCAATCTCTGATGAATTCTTTTGTATGGTTCTAATGTGCCTTATTCTCCGAGCTCTGTAAACCAAAGCTCTGATACCAAAATGTTACGATCGGGAATTTCGCTCGATCCGAATCAGTCGCTAAACTGACTAAGACCGTACGAAAAGCCTGATTGTCTGAGAACGCGACAAATTAAAACGCAGACAGAAGAACATTTCATTGTTAATCACAACAATTCATCAGAATACCAGAATATACAGAGTATAAACAAATAATATACATTAGAAAATATCAGAGATTTAAATTACATTTAAATACATCACTACAGTGGAAAATAATACAAAGCACAATTAAAGGAGATATACGGATACAGAGCTTTTCGGATGTCATTCCAGCTGTAAACCAGGATCCTGTGAATATAAATCTGCAAAACCAAAACTACTAGCTGCCCGTGTCAAAATAAGGGCACCCAGAGTTTAGGTTAAAACAATAAATTCCAGGTCAGTCATGTGACTGGTGTGAGAACTAAAACAGTTATTAATCTTTATTTTAAAGTTCGGTAAATCAAGGGACCACGCCGTATAACACGGAACGGGTTTCCTCCCAAGAATACCAGTGCATAAAACAACAACGCAATGCTAAATAAAGAACAATGAAACTATTATAAGACCCAGGTCCCATCACACAATGCAACGCAAGCCGGAGGATAGGGTTTTTACCTTATAATAGCCAAGAATGCTTGACACATTTAAAACAAATCATTTGATACTATTATAATTGCATAGTGTATAAAACAACATCAAATCATAAGTATCAATCATAGACGGCATAAGCACCCCATCCCACTATGTCGCCATACTAGGCTCTACAAATAAAACCGCAAAGTCACGTATTGGAAGTTGAATTTCCATCTGTGAACCGAGGCAAAAGATAGTCCTCTACCGATTCGAGACTGTCTAGCCCGAGTCTCAGGCAAACGCGTAGACAAGCCTTGTATCGTCAGGGCCGGTCCACCAATGTGGATTATTATGCCTGAACACTACGTTTCCCCGACCTTTAGGGCGTAAATGAGCCAACGAATGACTCCATCGGCTTCACATAGTCAACGATATATCCGAGGCGTCTCGCAACAGCAACAATCACATAAATCAAACTCGTCAGGGCATGTAAAACCACTAACGCCACTTCTAGCTAGAAGGAAATGCATGCCCTCCCTGAGGTCCTCTCCCGTTTCTGGTTCACTACCGGGATGTGAGGCTCACGAATCAACGCTACACAAAGCTATGCCACACAGGCTGTGCTTTGATCATCAATCACAAGACTCTGCTTTTCAACAGAAGCCTTGATCATTTGCATCTTAGCATGCCACACAGGCAAATCACTCCATGCAACCAATCCATCAATCACACATAATGATATCCAATGTCCGACACACAGTCCATTTACAAGTCCATTCTGGGTCTGAACGAAACCGGAGGCACCTAGTACCCCGCATATCCTTCGATCTCAAAGTACGTCTGGACGATCACTAACTGATTCCCTCCTCTTGGGTGTACGGCCCAATCAAGATCATCAGTAATCACTCAAACTACGTGAAAAGATTCGGTCTTCAACCACCATCTTCATCTTCGACTTCGTCGTATCAGTTATTCAGAATGGGATAAACCCGGTATTTCTGAATAACTCGCGTATATAATAAAAAAGTTTTACACAAACACAACACACGCCTCATTCCAATTCATCAGTCACTAACCGTAAATCAACAAGAGAATAATTCACCAAATATTAACCCCGAAGCCGAAACCAACATCAGATCAATACCCAGGAAACCGTTCTGCTTAGCTAACCTACAGTTAGTTTCTAAATTTCACATTCTTAGGGAAAGGTTCCCATTAATTTTATCAAAGATAAATTCTTTTAAATTTATTCTTTAATCTTCCTTTGAATATCACTTCAAACTAGTCGGGATTAGCGAACCACACCAAAGTAATCATTTATTTTAATTTCCCAATCCCAACCTATTCATCCCATGAAGTAAAACTGGTAATACTTCATATCTAACACCACGGTGTTATCGGTAAATTTAATTACCATTTCACGTTCAAATCTAATTAAAAATTTAACTACCGCCTGGAGTAAAACCGGTGATACACCATTCTCGATCTTTTCAATCTAATTAAAGATTCATTAAAACTCCACTTAGTTTTAATCTTTGACTGGGTTAAAGAATCAGTGTCATTTAAAACACGGCTCACGATAAACCCAAAATCACCTCACATTTCAATCAGTCCCTAACCGTAAATTAGCAAGTGAGCAATTCCCTAAGTATTGACCCCGAAGGCCGAAACCAACATCAGATCAATACCCCAGAAACCATTCAACTTAACTAATATCCAGTTAGTTTCTGATTTTCTTAACTCCTTTGGGTCTAAGAACTGTATTATTGAAAATACCGTTCTCGACAACCCAAAATCACATTCCATTAATTATCGGGTTAAAGAACAAGCGTTATTTAAAACACTGTTTACGATAAACCCAAAAATCAATTCAAATTCAATTCCAATTAAATACCATTTAATTGGTACACTTCATTAAACCTAAATAAAAAGGTTTAATCTTTTTCGCAACTAGGTTTAAGAACAGTGTTAATGAAGACACCATTCACGACAAACACAAATCACATTTGATATTAGATACAAGGCTCTGAATAGAAAATATATCGGCTTATATTCAATACCAAATTCTACGACCAACAAATATTGTATTGGAAATAACGATATAAATATATCTTCCAAATTCACATAACAATATCTGTATCATCACGAAATCCAACATCGAAATATTCCGAAGACAATTTCGATTCAAATCCATTCCAATTCACTTATTGGAAATTCTGGTTATTTTCAAAACCATTTCAAATCCAATTTATTTATTTTAAAAAATAAATAGAATTATAATTCTAGTTCAAAACTAGTTCATTTCAATAAAAATCTATTTTTATCTTTTCAAATATGGATTTTTTCATCCCAATTCTTCACAAATCATTTCTTATGATTTTACACAAATTATTACTATTTTTAATAATTTTATCAAGGCCCGTACAGTCGATTTCCATCAATGGCCATCGAACTACACTTACAGCGACCTTTTCCAAATTTGATTTGGACATAATTCCAAATCCAACCGTTAGATTTCAAATTTCTAATATTCGTTAGAGAGCCCTTTTCGATACGAACCCAATGGTTCCGGTTTTAGGAGAATCCGACGGTCGGATCTCCCGTAATATCAATTCGAAGTCAATGGTCGGAATTCGCGAACTGCCGCGGTGCGGCGCGTTCTATTCAGGCCATTATATATATAATATATATATTATATATATTTCATCGATTTCCTTTTAAAACATATTTTATAAATCGTTTTAAATTCGTTTTCAAAATGATTTCCACTTCCTTTTCAAATTCAAATCAAAATCGAATTTTCCCTTTCAAATTCGTTTTAAATTCATTTCAAATTTATTTCAATTCAAATCGATTTTTAATTCAATTTTAGTTCGTTTTCAATTCAATTTGAATTATAAATTAATTCAATTTCAATTCGAATTCATTTCTATTCAATTTCAACTCGAATTCATTTCTATTCAATTTGAATTCGAATTCATTTCTATTCAATTTCAATTCGAATTCATTTCTAAATATTCGATTTTGAAATCACTTTCAATATTCATTATAAAATCGAAAAAATTCCCGTTCGTGTTAAAATGGTGTGTAACTACTTAACACGGCTTCGCATTTCTATTTTCAAATATTCTATTTCAAGTATTTCTATTCAAATATTCTATTTCCAAAACTGGAATGAGGCCCAATCAATTTCCATAGATTTTATTTCTATGGATTTCCATACAACGCATGTATATATCAACAATGACAAATAATCAACCATTGTCCAAAGTGCATTCTACACTGTATAAGCATCAAATATAAATATTCAACGCTTATAACAGTTTGTTAGTCAATTGATCGACATACAGCTAATTATTGGGATTAGTGTATGTCGTATATTATCCCAATACCCGTGTGGGGTTTCAAACAATCAAACTCAGATTTTATTTGTGCAGTTGGGCGATGTGTAAAATTTATCATCCCAATCAATATCAGTCAAAGGTGTGTATATAAACAAATCGTTCGATTTGTTTATATTAACTTATTTCGTTTTGTATACACGTTAAAAATTCTATTTTTAACTATAAAAATATTTTTAACTATATAAATATTTTATTCCATTCAACATCGCACAATCAACTACACATCAAAATCAAACAAACAAACAAACAAGTCATCCATGGTCTGTGGACGACGGGTGTCGGGTGCTACTAAACACCGTCTGCATCCTAGTATATATTTTTAACTAGAAATTTAAATTAAAGGTGAGGAGTTCTCATCGACTAGCTAAACCAAACGCCATGACTCTTCTAATGTAGAAAATCTTCGTCGTGCTCGCGTTTCGTTAATTTCGTTGCCCGTATTCACTACATATATAAAAATCACATTTTTTATAACCACTCTGTATGGATAAAAATTCTATTTTTACACCGCTACTATATAGATAGAAATTCTATTTTTACATCGCAACTATATAGATAAAAATTCTATTTTTATCACACTAACTTCATAATAAAAATCATATTTTTATATCGCATTTACATATGTAAAAATCACTCCTTTACACCGCTACTTCCATGATAAAAATTATATTTTTATCTTGCTAGTAATATAATAAAAATTATATTTTTACATCGCCTACATAATAAAGATCGAATTTTTATTAGCTATACAATATAAAAATCATATTTTTATTCCCTTTATTATATAAAAATTATATTTTTAACCTTTCTATGATATAAAAATTATATTTTTAACTTTCTTCATATTTTTTTTTCAATGCTTCTTCCTATATAAAAATTATATTTTTATGTTTCTACTTCTTATATAAAGATCGAATTTTTTTATATCATCTCTATAAAAATCACATTCTTACCTAGTCATAAAAATCGTATCTTAACACTATGAAAAATTGGACCTTTTCATAAATAAATCCTTATCTTTTCATTTTAAAAATCAAAACTTTTATTTATTTCATATATATAAAACAGAGAAGAAAATTAAACAAATGAAACAAAAATAAATAAACTAACATAAAGAAAGATTTACCTTCAAAATGTAAAAATGGGGGAAAAGTGGTTCGTTGGCGTTAGGGGGAGGAGGTGGAGGCTGTGCAGTCGAAGGCGGTGTCGGGGGTACCTGCGTGGGCCAACGGCGGGCTAGGGGAAATGGGCGGTAGTCTGATTTCGTGGGGGTTGGGTTCTAGGGTTCGGCGGTTTGGGGTCTTCTTTGATGGGAGAGGCGGGTTCGAGAAGGGGTGGAGGGAGAGAATCGGAGGGGGAGAGAAGAAGGAGGAGGCAGTGGCGACGGAGGTGGGTGGCGCGATGGCGGTTCTTCCACCTCCGTCCTGCTATCCTTTTTTTTCTTTTTTTTTCTTTCTATTGAAGGAAGAACGGGGGGAGGGGGGCTGAGAGGGAAAAAGGTGATGAAAGAGTTATTATTTTTTTTTTATTAATTATTTATTTTCAAAAAGTTGACTTTTTTATTAGACCTCTAAACGAGGCCCACTGCCTGTCATCCATAACTAATTACCCCCATTCCGAACACAATGGGATATGTATCGCAGGCTGATTCGACAATTTCGATCAGTTTTTGTCAAAATCAAAATATAACTATATATACTGAATTTGAACGCACATTTCAGTTTACCGGACCCACATACTAACTAGAAAAATTCCCGAAAAAATATTTTCTAACTTCGTATTGACGATACGGTCCTAACAAAACTAGTTTCGTCGAATTCCGAGACCGTTTGAAAAATGGCCATTTTACAGTCGATTAAAATCAACTAAAATTGGTCAAACGCGTTTTACTTTGCCACACTCACATATTGATTCGAAAAATTACGAATTTTGGAATCTATTAATAACTTGACATCACGGATCCAACAAAAGTGGTTTCGTCGTAAACCGATGTCGTTTGCAAAGTTCCCATTTCTAAGGGCCAGAATTCCATAGAGACTATTCTGAATTTTCAACTGTACATAACTTTTGAACCCCGCTATTAAATTTCAATTTTTTGGATTCACTAGAAAGATATTCTCAATTAGATTCGAATATTTTTGGTTTCACTAAAATCCGGTTTGTTTTGAATCCTGTACATCCATTTGAAATTTAAAATTGAAGTATCGAACTACCGCGCCATTTTCAATTCCTTTTATAAATTAAAATAAATATTTATATTCTAACGACGATCTATATAATATTTACGTTCGAATTCTATTTCAAATAAATTTCTCGTCGATATTATTTAAAATAATTCATTTTAAATATTCAAAATTCACTAAAATCGCCAAAAATAATTTTTTAAAATTGGCTCGGATTTCCGGGTTGTTATACGAATAGATTTGAAAGGAGATTGGAAATAAGTGGATCTGGTTAAAGAAGCGGGCTATAGGGTAGTATAACCAAATCCAAGTTATGATGGGAATTGTTCTGAGACTGAAATGGAATATTGGTGTTTGAATACAACTTATATTCATCTGAAGATATAAACATTGTTGATCAAGGTCTGAGAGGTGATTAAAATACCCCAACTTGAACGACATCAGGATTATCTGAAGTAAAGGAAATTAATTAGAAGGAAATGTAAAGTTAGTTTTATTTTATACTAATAAATATTAGTTATTGTTCGACAATGGGATGAAAGAGATTTAGTAATGTTGTTTTATGAATATTAAGTTAAATGGATTTGCCATGTTTAAATAACAAAGAACAAATGTTTTGAAAAGAGAATTAAGTGGAAATTGAATATGGTTATAAGTTATTAAGTGATAAAATGAATTGATTTGAGAAGCACTACTATATTAAATAAGGTTCAAATATCGTATTTGAAATATAAAAAAAGTTAGAGATCTTAATTAAACAGAAGTGAATAAAATTGTTTAAGTAAAAGGCCAAGTGGTGATGAATACTGAATTAGTGAACTCATTGGATTGTCATGATTGAAACACTGTATATTTTGATAGTTAAAACACCGACTATCAAATCTGTCCAATACGATTATTGGTACGGAAAGACCGGGATTGAATTTATTCGAAAACCATTCCGACCAACAAATATGTGAAGATATCAAAAGATGATCGAGATGGAGTATTGAAGACCATGGATTTTCATACACGGAAGAACCACTAATATTCTCTTCCTGGCAAGCAGAGAAAAGCTGTGATTCTATCGTGGTTGGAATCTACGGGTTGCAAGGACTTCTCGCTACTGATTCATGGGGTGATTCCTATATTGGATGCAGTAGGAGAGTGCCTTCGGTTTATCCTGTTCCTGGATGACTTGTATGGACGGATGTCTGACAGAGTATTTCCAAAGGATCATGTACGTTGATTTCTTCGAACGTGCTACAGTTGTTGGCAGAGAATTGCCGTTCTCTTAGCTTCCAGCTAGAGTATTTTTGGGGATCTAATGATGTGGCATTAAAAGTGAATGATGACCCGATGTTCAGAAGATGATTCTGACCTCAAGCCTCATCAACCGGGAAATGACAAAAAAATCGGGCAGGCAACATGGTTATGTGGGTCGCTCCATTAGGGTGTATAATCACCTATCTAGAGAAAATCCTATTTGCTTCTTAAATCTATGTTTCGATGTTGTCTCTATTCGGGAGACGGTTGCTGATCCCAACCATCAGTGATATACATTCGATATACTCAAGCAAAATGAGTGGTCGGTCATGTGAGGGCCGGGTTACAAGATGTTCTTGTTGAACCCAGTGTATTCATCTCTAGAGATACACGATCGGCAGGTGGTCCCATACTGTAATGACCCGGAAATTTAGCGATCTTGGTTATCTGATATACAACACATATCGAACATCCAAGGATCGAAAATAACGGGTTATTAATGAAAGAAATTAGAGGGTGAGGATATATAAGATAGAAACTTAGAATAGAAGAAGAAGAAAACACAACATCAGAGTAACACGAACCTCACAGCGGAACGAATAACATATAATATATAACATAACTTTGAAATATAAATCTGTACTTGATTATACATATCGTTTTCAAAGTTCAGCACTTACAACACAGCAGAAATAAACAATAGCTATATGATCCTGAAGCTTCCTGCTCCAGCTCTTCAAGTATCTGTAAATCCCGACTACTTGACTGCCCGTACAAAATTGGGCACCCAAGAGTTTAGGGAAAACAAAACAAAATAAACTCCGGGTCAGTCATGGGACTGGTATGAGTAAAACAGTTTAAAACAGTTCGAACAAGTAAACGATATCTCATAAGACCACGCCGTATAATGGAATGGGTTTTTCCCTTATGAGAATCCAAAATATCTTTATGTCAAAAACCTTCTGATATTATAATAATGTCTATCAACACAATATAATAATCATCTAGCAAAACGCTTTCATCTCACGTTCTACACAAATAGTATACAATCAAAACCGCAAGCACGTATTGGGTAATGGATTTCCAACTATGACAAGGTATGGAACCACCTTTCGCTAGTGTACCTCTAGAGAGGAATACACTGGGTTCAACAAGAACATCTTGCAACCCGGCCACACATGACCAACCACTCATTTCGCTTGAGTGTATCGAATGTATATCACCAACGGTTGGGATCAGCAACCGTTTCTCGAACGGGACAGCATCAACAATAGATTTTTAGAAGTAAATGAAACTCTAGATCAGGTGACTATACACCCTAATAGGTGCGACCTACAAAGCCATGCTGCCTGTCCGATTTTTGTCATTTCCCAGTTGATGAGGCTTGAGGTTACGCTTTATCATCACATCAGGTTCACTTCGAATGCCACATTGTCAGATCCGTCGAAAATCACTAATTGACGTCTACAATAGTACATTACGTGTTAGCTAAAGAAGTTTCCTTCTCCGCTTCCACTCTTGGTATGGTTGAAGAAATCAATGTACGTGACCTTTCTGGAAGTACTCTGTCAGACATTCATCCATACAAGTCATCCAGGAACAGGATGAACCGAAGGCACCATTCAGTACATCCATCATAGGTACTGTTATCTAAGACTCATACAATAGCCCTTGCACTTTACTCCGTCCTCAATTATCTTTGGCATATATGATTCACAACGCTTATGCCAATACAGAGTGGTTCTTTGGATAATAATCCAACCGGTCTCTCCATATTAACAACATTAACATGGTCAAAAACTTCGATAGTCGGTGAGTTAACTATCAAAGAAAAAAACATGTGCAAACAACAATATTATTTCCAGATGGAAACTCTATCAATCAATCATCAATTATATATATATATATTCATATTTCCTTATTTTCTATGTTTAGAAAATATACGTTAACACTGGAAAACATTTCCATTTCTAATCCATATTTCAAATTTCAATATTTGATTACATTTCTAATTCTATTGGGAAAACATTTCCAAATCTTCTTTACTTGGATTTAAACAGATGTTTAAATCAACATCGCGACGACAACTCGAACCACTATACTTATTTACTAAATTCACTTAACCACTTTCACTCTCGAACCTTAACCATTTCTAAATTAAAAACGAAGCCAATCAAGTTGGGGTATAACTACCTCTCAGACCTTAACTGAACAACATTTCAAATCTTGAAATAGGGTAAGTTCATCTTTTAACTCTTTAACACCTCCTTACGTAACTTCCGGATATAATTTACGAGTCCAACTCCATTACAGAATCATTTGATTATAACAGTGGTGTTAAAATCTCCTTCTTCTGGAATATAATAACTTTAATCTAACTCTTATTTCCTAACTCGAATAAATAACGAACAACTAATTTATCAACTCCTATTTGGTTAACTCTTATTCTATAACTCTTATTCGAATAACTCCAATCTAATAACTTTTATTCGATTAACTTTAACTCTATTTAATTCTTACTGGATTAACTTTTATTCGAATAACTTACATCCGAATAACTTATATTCGATTTGCTTACTTTCGAATACTCATACTCGATAATCTCTTTCTTCAAAAAAATCTTATTCGATTTAACTCCTGTCGAATAACTAGATTTGATTATCTCACTTCGAATATCTCTGATTCGATTATCTCACTTCGAATATCTCTGATTCGATTATCTCACTTCGAATATCTCTGATTTGATTATCTCACTTCGAATAACTAAATTCGATTAACTCATTTCAACTCTATTCGAATAAACTAATTTCGATTAACCCCGTTTGAATAACTCTAGTTCGATTTAACTCTAACTGATTAATTCTAACTGGTTTAACTCTACGGATTAACTCTAACTGATTAACTCTAACTGGTTAACTCTTCGCCCTTATTCAGTTTCACGTATCGATGTTGAAATCGATTTTTACTTCTCTATATAAGTCTTGACTTATATATTTTATTTATCCAATGATAAATATTTTACTAAATTTATAAATCCTTATTTATAAATTAATATTCTTACTTTATCTATTAAAAATAGATTTCCCTTGAATATTCACTTTATATTCATATTCTGATTATACTCGTGTGCGAAGCATGGGTTTAAACTTACTTGTGTAAAATTCTCTTTTTATACCATTCTATTCATTTTCAAGTATTCCTTTATAACCTGTTTATCTTCTAAATGATACTCCTTTATAATCTATTTGTAAATGGTTTTACAAATATTCTCTTTAATAACTTATTTATTTTTCTAAATTAATATCTCTTTCAATTCTATTTGTAAATGGTTTTACAAATATTTCCTTTTCTACTCTATTTGCAAATAGTTTGCAAATATTCCTCTTCTATCCTATTTGATATATCCTATTTATAAATATTCTATTGATAACTATTTCCAATTTATAAATATCCCATTTATAAATATTTCCTATTTATAATATTCCACTTTATAAATATTCTCTATTTATAAATATTCCACTTTATAAAACCCTTTGATTTTATAAAAATCTATTTTCAATATTCATTTTGAAAATTCCCTTTTTAACACTCCAGTATTTCTATGGTACTTAACCCATCAAAACACGATGACCAATATCATCCAAACACATATAATCGCCAACAGATTATGTAGCACATCATATATTCAATTATATGATAACAATAAAATAACTATTGAGGAATCCAGTCGGATTCCTCCAACCTGTTTCTCTACACCCACAGATGTTACACAAAATGATTATTATCACTTTCAGTTTGATATGAAATATTCTGATAAACAGAATCAATACAGAAATTCAACAACTGACTAGCAGTTCAATCAAACAGTCAACACACAATCAAGCAGACAATTTTTAACAGTTCTAAGTATACGTTACAAAAATATGAATTGTTCAGAGTTAGTGAGATTTACTCACATTGGACGATCATCATTAATAACGATAACCATCGCTTGATTCAGACGGACAATTTGTATTGCAATAAATTGTGACGAGCTTCGATTCGCTCCCCGTCAGTGCCATTATGTAGTGTCCGTCCATACGATCCCAACGTATCTTTTTTCGCTCAATTCTGATCACGTAAGAGATAGTTATCAAATTTTGAAGTTTATAAACATTTAAATTAAATAAAACTTAGAGTTTTTAATTTCCTTTGGGCCTCACCCTTATATTCTTCTTGGCCCATGAACATTTAAACCCACCGTACCCACCATTTCAGGAAAATCCTTTCTTCCCCAATACCTGCTTTCGATCCCACTATATACCCCCTCATTCCATAAATTTTCATACCAACAACACCATACTTCACTTCCGCTAACTTCTCCAATTGCCAAAGCTTCACCTAATGCCTGCGTTGAACATAGTAAATCACCATTCAGCCCTTCTTCCTTTTACCAACGAAATAGCAAACTCCACAACATAAAAAAATGAAAACGTATTCCACTGATTTTCAAAATCATGATGCTTCCTTCATTCTATTTCTTCCCCTGGAAATTGCAGACTACAGACGATTCGTTTTCATAACCCATAGCACTAAAACTCCTCCTACTTCTGCAACCTTTCTTCCATCTAACCCCCTCATCTCCCAATGGAACCGCCGGAAACCACCTGAGCTTCGTTCTCGGCCAACACGAGCAGCTACAGAGCAAATAGCGAACTAATTCTGCTACAAACAAATCCCAAATTTTGCTGCCTCGTGCCAACCGACCTCACGATCCCACATATACCGATGCTTTTACAAATCGATGCCTGAAAATTACAAATTCATGAACCCTAATATCATAAGACGCACGTTGTGTAATTTCGCTCGACAAAAAATGGATTTCGAACAACCCAAAAATCTACATAGAAAAGAAGAGCATCGTTAAGTGACCACGAATATATAAATCCCATGATTTTAGCATTTATATTTCAATTCTTAAGAATTTGTATAACTCATGTTTCTACAGTTAGGGATTGGAGAACCGTCGGCTTTGTTTGGATTAGAACGAGAATAGTTTTTCGGTTTTAAAGGGTTAGTGCCTTTATATGGTTATCTTTTGAAAACGTGGTCTCTTGTGGTCTTCAGCATGGTATTTGTGGTCCTTAATGAAGAGGCAACGTTTTGTTTAATTTGTTTTTATTTTAAGGATAATATCCGTATCCGTTTTGTAAACTCTATTCATATACAAACTGCTGCAAACAGAGTTAGCCATATCGTTGTGATGACCAATGTGCCAGGATCCCAAAAATATAATAATACCGGTAGGTGAACTCATATTGTGAAACCTCGAAATGTTGATACAGGGTGCCAAATACTCCAATTAAAAAGTTGCTTATTTAATTAATTAAAAATTACAATAAAATTCTAAAAATTAAATTATCACTACGTCTCAAAAGAACCTTGTCTAAATTCAAACCCGATATCTAGTTATATCGAATAAACCGTTACGGTCAATAAACGATTCTATAACGACTATTTTAAAATTTGATTTGGACATATCTCAAAATCTATACAACGAAATCCTGATTTTTCTCTTCCACTAGAAAGATATACTCCACCAGCTCCACATGTTTCTTGTTTCACAGAAATCTGGCTTAAAATGAATCTTGTACATTCAGTTGAAGTTCAGATCGCCAAATCGCAAACTTCCGCGCCATTTCGAGCTTGATTTTAATTAAAATATAATTATACGTTCAAACTATCATTCCAATAATATATTCGTTATTCTAATTCAATTCTAAACTGAATCAAATATCACAGATGATCCAGTTCACACCATACTGTGAATTCCACTATTTCTGACTATTTCAGAAATTAAATATATTATTATATTATTATTTTAACTAAATATTTCCAGTTATGTAATTGAACAGCCATTAAATTCTCTTGATCACCATTTAAATAATTAAATAAATTAATTATTATATCGTCGAAAATGCGGGTCATTACATTCTTCCCTACTTAAAATAATTTTGTCCTCGAAATTGCTAAGGTAGGAAACAACTCTATTAACTGGTCATAACTTATTTGTTCACTTCTTAACTTCAGTTTCAACTGAACCAATTTAATTTCAATTAAATTATTAATTTATTCTTATCAACGAAAATTTTCAAAAATCCTGAAAATTTTCTAACGCCTTAACTTTTCGAAAAAATTCGCCAGCACCCCTTTGTAAGGCTCAATCGGTACAACTACAACTTGCCTCTCTAGGCCATCTCCAGCCCAAAAGAAAATCAAACAGCCAAGCGGCTTGCCAATTCGGCTCATAAAAATCTCATACCATATGAAATATAAACTTGTACCTTTTTGTCAGGCATATCAACTCTGTCACTTTCACCTGCTGTCAATTCAGCATATACCAATATTAATCCAATCCAATTCTGAAATCACTTTTATCTCCAACACAACCATTTGCTTTTTACCAAGCCAAATATTATTTCAAACTCGAGTTTTATTCTTGATTCCAAACTCTTAACTCGATTATCCAATCACATTTCAAATTCTTACAACAGCAATCCGACTTACTCGATATCATTATATCCTAATTTAATCTTCACTTAACTAGTTTTAGTTCAATCCCAGTTTGCTTTTACAAATTTCTATTTAAATTTGTTTTTATTTCAAATGGTCAAATCGTGGGATTTTTTTTAAACAGCTTTGCTTTACTAAAACCAAATATTCCTCTTTGGATTTCAAACAACTTGTTTTTCTCAAAACAATTCAAAAGCAAAATCTTTTCGGTAGTAATCCGTCACTTACAACTCGAAAACGAATACTGATGATGCAGCTGTCATCAATAGAATCTATTTTCCAGCGATCGAAGTGAGTTCAATACTATAAAACCATTTCTAAACATTTTCACTTTGAAATTCCTTTCAAAATATAATTCACACTTCTTGTAAAACAATTTAAAATCTCCCAAGATCTTAAAATTCTCATATTTTTAATCCAAATCCATTTACAAACACTTATCCAATTTTCCAGAATTTTAATTCAATTCCTAGTTTAAATTTTAGGTTTAACTCATCTGATTCCACGTATTTAACTTATAAGAATTATGATTGGTTATTTACATAACCATTTAATTTATATTCTTACTCGATTATAATAACAACCAATATATCCACTATATTATAATTTTTGATATATATATCTTCTCTATATCAAGATATACCTTGGGTAAACTTATTTTAATTTACCCTGTTTTCAAAACATATCGTGTCGACCCATCATATTTGTGACGATCCCAAAACCCCGTGACACGGTGTTAAGGATAATCATTGGAATATAACACATTAATCATCTTTAACAGATCACAGATAATAGCATAAACAGAAAATAGAATAATTTACACACATATGACAGCAGAATCATATAGATATCATCACATCAGATAGGCACAGTACAGGATACAACTTAGTGCATAATGATACATAGTCAGTCACCATCGCCTGAGGTGGAATCATACATAAAGAGTACTCAAAATAAATATCAGTCTACATCGCCAATGGCGGAATCATAATATAGATACAATAATGACGGAGAAAATCCAAGTCAGCACGGTGTAGTCAAGCCTCGCCATGAGCCAAAAGGTGCGTCAGAAACCTGTAACTAGGCTGCCCGTGTGAAAATGAGGGCACCCGAGTTTGCAAGGTGAAACAAACTACGAGTCAGTCATGGGACTGGTATGAGAAATCTACTTAACTTATTAACAACAATAATAAGGCAAATCAAAGGACCACGCCACTTTCGCGGAACGGGTTTACTCCAATGAGTGCTAGTGCATGAAATAAAGTAAATGATTAAATCATCGCAATGCTTTTTGAAAAATTAAGCCATTATAAGACTCAGGTCCCATCACACAATGCAACGCAAGCCGGAGGATAGAGTTTTACCTTATAATGGCCAAAAAATGCTTCATACGAATAAAACAAGTGTGTGATATTATTACTAGTGTATATATGTTTCAAAAGCCAATTCAATCATAAATATCAATCCTAGGCGGCATAAATGACCCATACCACTATGTCGTCGTACTAGTAATACAATCACGTCCGCACATTTCGTATTGGAAATTGGGTTCCTTCATGAGTCGAGGCAAGGGGCATGCTCCTCTCCGTTCGAGACAATCTAGCAAATGTCCCAGGACCCCACTATGATCCATGGAATCGGCTGGGCCGGTCCTCTCTTACTTTTGAGGATTGGCAATTCCTGAACACACGTTTCCCGGTCCTTACAGACCTATAATCGAGGCGCCTCGCATTCCAACAACCACACAGGTGAAAAGTATATATAATGTCAGGGCTGGTAGGTCACTGACACCACCATAGCTAGAAAGAAACATCGTGCTCTCTCAGCGGTCCGTCTCCCGTTTTTGACTCATACCGGGGTGTGAGGCTCGCGAATTCACGTTATACACAAAGCTACGTCACACAGACTATGCTTTGATCATCAACCACAAGACTTTGCTTTGCAACAGAAGCCATGATCATATGCCACTTAGGCATGCCACACAGGCAATCCACTCCATGCGACAGATTTCTATCAATACATAACCTTTGAGCTCGTACGTCTCAGAGAAGGGCGTTAAGCAAGAGAATAAATTCTCCGCCGCCAAACAGATATATATTTAACAGAGATCAATCAGCACAGAACAAAATCCACTGTCAGACACACAGTCCATTTACAAGTCCGTTCTGGGTCTGAACGAAACCGGAGGCACCAATTCCTCGCATATTTGTACAATCAACAGTATGTTTGGACAGCTACTACTTCAGTTCCTTCATGGTAGCTACTCCAATCACGAGCATCAGTAGCGCCTATCCATCCAATGTGAAGATCGTCGGTCTTCAACCGTCTTCGACTCTTCGACTTCTCAACGTCGATCGATTATTTGAAATGAGATAAACTCGGCCTTTTCAAATAATCCACGTATATTTAGATTTTCAAATCAATTTGTCACATGGTTGGTCTATTCAACATTCACTTTTCAGTTCTTTAGTAATAATTTTCATGTTAAATACATTCAACCATCACATACCAAGCAAACACAACAAAATGGAATTATTTTCACTCTATATCGTCTATAGTATTTTATAACGATATATCGCCATTTTTATTTAATTTAAAACGACCAAATTTAATTAAACGACGTTTCAGGTCGTATCGATGCATTGGCGCTGCTTTTCACTAATTTTGTTTTACACATATCTGAAAATCTAACCGTTGGATCTTCACGAATTTTATATCATTAGGAAGGTCATTTCAAAACGAATCCAACGGTTTCAGTTTTGGGAAAATCCAACGGTCGTATCTTCCACACTAGCCATTTGAAGTTACGATTTCAATTTACGAATTGCAGCGTCGTTATTCGATTTAATTTAATTATATATATATATAATCGTTTCTGGCGCTGTTTTTCTTCAGATTTTAATTAAACATTCCAGACAATCCAACCGTCGGATCTTCACAAAGTTGGTGCCGTTGGAAAGATATTTCCAAGGCGAACCCAACGGTTGCAGTTTCGGGAAAATCCAATGGTCGGATTTCCCGCACTAGTCGTGTGAAATCACGGTTTCAAAACACGAACTGCACGGCCACGTTTCGTTTTAATTTTATTTATATTTATATATTTATATAAATATAGTTCATTCAAAAATTCCTATATCGTTTTCACTTCAATTATTTCACTAACGCCTTTAAATTTTGGAAAATTTCGCCATAACCTCCTTTGTACGGGAGCGGCTGGGAAAATTCCCAAATAGCCACACGGGCGTCTCATATCAAAAAGAAAAAGAAAAAGCCAAGCGGCTAGCCAACAGGCTCATAAAATCATCACCCAAACAAAACAGTAAATGTGTACCTATTTGTCGGGCACAAAATTTTATTCCTCTTCTCTAGCCCCTTTGCTATAACCTGTTCAATAAATATGCATGTACATATATACAATTTTTATCACTTATCATTTTCCATTCAACTTCATATTTGATTTACTTTGGTTTAAAAAACACCATTCATTCTAATGTTGCATGCATAGGCTAAAATCATATCATTAGCTAATTAATGTATATTTCAACTCATGCACATTTATTTGAACAAGTGGCTAATTTTAACAGTTCACATTTCAAAGATGATAATTTTGGCGAACTAAAATAGATTTCAACACATGACTATTTTATTTAGTTCCTATGCATGTTAAAAATAATATTTCATTCACAAATATTTATTTCAACGTCCGCATATCTCTAGCACATCACATATATGATAAAAATGATATTTTTATCATTTAAAATATTTATTTGACAAATGGATGTTTTCAACACTTCATAGTTTCAATAAAAATGTAATTTTTATTGTTCGATCTTTTTATTCAACACATGAACCTTTCCACTACACACACTTCTCAACACATGAGCATTTCCACACATGGATATTTTATTTATGTTGTTCATATAAGAAAGATAGGATTTTTATTGTTAAAACTATCTATATATAAGGCGAATATTTTTCATACTTCATATATATTATAAAAATGTGATTTTTATTGTTTAAACACTTCATTCATTCACAAATGAATTTAATTTTCACACATCACTTTTCAACACATGAACATTTCCACGCATGAATATAGTTTCAACACATGACTTTAATTTCAACGCATGAAGATAATTTCAACATATGAAAATAATTCTAACACACAAAGGTTATTCAAAATTTCGGCAACATAACGGCAGGGTAGTTAAAACCGGCACCGTCCCTAGTACGGCTCCTCGCTCTACCTTAAAACCTCGCGGTTTTTGACAATGGGGATTCATGCATCTAATTCGCACGCAGGCGGCATGTTTACTTTTATTTCCACAAATATTTCCAATTCATTTCAATCACCAATGGTATTTTTCAACCACAACCAAACAATATCAACCACAAACAATTATTCAACCATTCGTATTTTTCATCCAATATTTCACACCAATTCACAACAATAAATATCGTCCATGGTTTGTGGACGAGGGGATTATATATATATATAATTGCTATCTTTCACTTGCATTTCAACACATATATCAATTATTCTATGCATGTATAATTCATACTTCGCTTATATAGCTTACACCACGCATGTACATGAGGTATACAACACGTGTGTAATTTATATTTCGCTAATATAATTTATACACGACATTTTCCATTCAAATTTATTTAATTTAGATTTCTCACATTGGTTTGTTGCTTCGCATAAAATAGATACGATGTCAGAAAAATCCACGGCTTCTTCTATTGGGTAGAGAGCTTCCTTGCGGTCCCGATGTTTCCTGTTTCATCGAATTTCGTCAACACACTAAAAAGATATGATTTTTCAAAGTGTAAACATCAAAAAAAAACTCACCTTTCACGATGGTTCAAAACTAGGTATACGGTTTTCGCGGGAATCGAGGCACGAGGGGATGATCGGCGGGTTGGACGTGGAAGAGGGAGGAAAGGGCTTTCTGTCGGTGGTGGTTTGGTGGGGTTCGGTGGTCAGGATCGGCGGCGGCGGCGCTGGGAAGGTCGGGGCTTTCTGGCCTCAATTCAGGCGGCACAGGCGACGAGGGGCGGAGGAAGTTGGTCGGATTTGAAGAGGAGGCGAAGGCGCGTCGTGCGGCGGTGGTGGCGGAGGCTGGAAGCGGCGGTAGCGGCGGCGATCGGTCGGGGAAGTCTGGAGCACGCGTCGCCGTTCGTTTCGAGGGATTCGCGTATTTTTTTTTAATTATGAAAGAAAAATTCTAATTGGTCGGAATATATATATTTCAGAAAATTAGGGTTTTAACCAATGAACTCCTTTTCTAACCCAACGACTGTCGCCCCCAGCTAAATACCCCCATTTCGGACATAATGGGATATGTTTCGTAGGCCAATTCGACTGTTACAGTCAGTTATTTTTCAAATTAAAGTATAAAACATTTAATTTTTAACTTTGAACGTACATTTCAATTTGCAAGGGCCACAAACTGTTTCGAAAAATTCCAGAAAAATAAATCTAGCTATGTTTTGACGCTACGGTCCCAACAAAACTTGTTTCGTCGAATTCTGAGATCGTTTGAAAAATGGCCATTTTCTGGTCGATCCAATTTAACAAAAAATGACCAAACACATTTTCTTTTGCCACGCTCACATACTAGCTTCAAAAATTATGAAATTTGTAACCTAGCAATAGTTTGACATCCCGGACCCAACAAAAGTGGTTTCGTCGAATTCCGAGGTCGTTTGCAAAATATCAATTTTCCTGGGCTATATATTCTATATAGCGACCATTTTGAAAATTCATTCGGCCATAACTTTTGATTCCCGTTATGAAATTTTGATTTTTCAGATTCGTTAGAAAGGTATCGACTAACAGGTTTAAATATTTTTAGTTTCGCTAAAATCCGTTATATTTTCCACTCTGCACAGTCAGTCAAAGTTTGAATTCAAATTTTCAAACTGACTCACTATTTCTAATTCACTATTTTATTGAAATATTCTATTTCAATTGTTCAAATTCCTTTGAAATCACCAATTTAAAAAAAAAAAAAATTGGCTCGTATTTTCCGGGTTATTACAATCTCTCCCACTTAAAACTTTTCGTCCTCGAAAAGGAAGCAACAGTAAAGTAGGAAACAAAATGTAAATGCAAAGTATTGTAAAGGTACCTTGCACCGGAGTTAGTCAGAGATATCCACCCTGCATTTGGGGTAAGCTTGCTTAATGCTTTCCTCAGTCTCCCAAGTACAGTCTCTAGGATCACTGCTCCGCTGGACTTTAACTAAATTAACCTTTTTGCTTCTTAGTTCTCTAGTTTCTTTGCCAACAATCTTCAATGGCTCTCTTCTGGGTGCTAATTCTGGAGTTATATCTACATCCTATTGCGCTGCTTCTTCTACAACAAGATCCGGATCATGCACATGTCTTCTAAGTTGAGATACGTGAAATACATCGTGCACTCCAGGTAACCAATCTGGTAATTGAACCCTATAAGCAAGAGTTCCTATTCGTTCGAGTATAGGAAAGGGACCAGTAAATCTCGGTGCCAACTTCCCAGTTTTGCCAAATCTGATTACTCCTCTTCCCAGTTTTGCCAAACATGATCACCAACAGCAAACGTCAAATCTCTTCTTCTATAATCTGCATAACTTTTCTGTCGACTTTGGGCGGTTCTCAATCGCTTTTTGATGAAGTCGACTTTATCAGATGCTTCTCTAATCATATCGGGTCCTAACACAAGTCTGTTTCCAGGTTCTACCCAACATGCTGGAGATCTGCAGGGTCTACCATATAATGCTTCAAATGGCGACATTCCCAAACTTGCTTGATAGCTATTGTTATATGAGAATTCTGCCAAATGCAAATGATCTTCCCATGACCCACCAAAATCAATTATACAAGCCCGCAATGAATCTTCTAGAATTCTATTCAGCCGCTCAGTTTGGTCGTCTGTTTTGAGGGTGATAAGCGGTGCTCATATTTAGTTTCGTTCCCAATTCTGTCTGGAAATCCTCCCAGAATTTGCTAGCAAATATCGGGTCACTATCACTGACTATGCTGATGGGAATTCCATGCAGCTTAACGTTTTCTTTGAAATATATCTGTGCTAGACTTTGAGCGGTTCTATTGGATCTGACAGGTATAAAATGGGCAGTCTTCGTGAAGCGATCTACGATTACCTAAATGTTGTAATTACCTTTCCTGGTTCGTGTCAAGCCATCTATGAAATCCATGGAAATCTTTTCCCATTTCCAACTTGGGACTTCCAACGGTTGCAACAATCCAGCTAGCTTCTGTTGGTCGCTCTTGACCAATTGACAAGTAGGGCATCTGCTAACATACAAAGAAATATCCCTTTTCATTGCCTTCCACCAGAAAGTGTGTTTGATATCGTTGTACATTTTACTCACCCCAGGATGGATGCAAAATTTGGATTTATGGCATTCATCCAGCACTTCTCTTTTGAGCTCAGGAATGTCGGGAACACAAATTCTTCTATTCAACCTCAGAACTCCCTCACTATCCACTTGGAAACTGGAGCCTTCGCCCCTTTGAATCCTTCTTATCATCTCTTTCACAAAATTGTCACTTTTCTGGAGAACAGATATTTTACCAATCAATCCTGGCGTAATTATAGGATTGGCAATGTTTGCGGTTTTTCTACTAAGCGCATCTGCTACAACGTTAGCCTTCCCCGGCGTATACAGGATATCAAGATCATACGCTGCAAGAAATTCTAGCCAACGCTGCTGTCTCAAATTCAGATCTTTCTGGGTATATAAATACTTCAATGATTGATGATCTGTATACAGTATAAATTTCTCGCCCAATAAATAATGCCTCCAGATTTTTAAGGCAAAAATGATAGCTAGCAACTCAAGATCATGAGTCACATAATTCTTCTCATGCGGTTTCAATTGGCAGCTTGCATAAGCGACTACTTGGCCTCTTTGCATTAACACTGCGCCAAGACCTCTAATAGAAGCATCTGTCCAAACCGTCAAATCCTGATTGCCATTAATAATGGTTAACACTAGAGCAGTGTTCAGTTTCGATTTCAATTCCTGGAAAGCTTCTTCACAGTCGGAAGTCCAGTTAAACATCTCATGTTTCTTCGTGAGCTTCGTTAATGGACCGGATATCTTCGAAAAATCCTTAACGAAATTTCGATAATAACTATCCAACCCCATAAAACTTCTAACTTATGTTGGAGTAGTGGGTTGTTTCCAGTCTTGAATTGCTGTTATTTTGCTTGGGTCAGCAGAAATCCCTTTCTCTAACACGACATGGCCAAGAAATTTGACTTCTTCTTGCCAGAAGACACATTTAGAGAATTTGGCTTTGAAGACGTTCTTTCTTAGAATCTCCAATACTTGTTCTAAGTGTTTTTCATGCTCGGGTTTTGATTTGGAGTAGATTAAAATATCATCGATGAATACGAGGACAAATTTATTCAGAACTCCCCTGAACAGTCTATTCATTAGATCGACAAAGTATGCTGGAGCGTTACACAGGCCGAACGGCATTACTAACCATTCATAAAATATGTCTGGACCTCTGAAAGCTGTCAAAGGAACACACTCTTCTGCTATTCTCAATTGATGAAAACCTGTAGCTAGGTCCATTCGGGAAAATACTTTCGCCCCATTCAATTGGTCTAGCAAATCATCAATGCGGGGTAATGGATACTTATTTTTGAGCGTCTGTTTGTTGAGGTCTCGGTAATCAACGCATAATCGAAGAGTACCGTCTGACTTTGGGACAAACACAGCAGCTGCACCCCAATTAGAAAAACTAGGTCCGATTAGACCCTTCCACAACAGTTGACGAGTTTGATCGCCTAATTCTTCTTTTTCCTTCGGAGTCATTCTGCGAATCGGATGTACCACAGGTCTGGCATTAGGAATTAGATCGATTCGGAATTCTATTTCTCTTTGCGAAGGTAAGTTTTCAACTTCTTCAAACACATCCGCATAGTTTCTAACAATAGGAATCTTTTCCAACGAAGTGGGGATAAGTTCTAATGCCGACCAAAATTCTTCTCTATTCGGATTCGAACCATGACAGGGTACCGTAATATATCCAAGCTTCGTTCGAATTTTAACGATTCTTTCCGCACACTTTACCTCAGCTTCGTATTTCGTTAACCAATCTAGCCCGAGAATTATATCGAATTCGGGAAAATCCATGATGATTAAATCAAAGGGAAACTTGTATCGAGAATAAGAGACTGGCACTCTACAATATGAACTGAGAGTAACAGGACCCCCTATCGGGTTATGTACTTCAACCGATTCTTTGAGCTTTATCTGTTTTATCTTTAATTTGTGCATTGTGTTTCTAGCAATAAAACCACGTGATGCACCTGTGTCAAACAAAACAGAAACAGGAATATTTTTAATTGTAAGGGTACCTCCCAAAACATCAGGTTTACCTGCTCCATTGGAAGCAGCTGGCGGGCTCGACCCATCATAGACGTGAGCTACTGTGGCCTTCTTCAGCAAAGGACAGTCTTTAACAAGATGATCTGTCTTGCGACAATTAAAGCACGAGCGAGGGTTCTGGGAGCCTTGGCTCGAACCTTGAGAATTGGTTCTCTGCCTTTTCGGAGCTGTGCAGACATTTGAGTAGTGCCCCGGCTTGCCACAGTTAACGCAGTTTCCTCTTGGCGGCTTGCCAGTCTGAGGTTTTGAAGATGCTGCTTGGCTTGACTCGCCTTGATTTACAGCTGGCTTGCGCTTGTTTCTGGCTTGGCTTCTAGCGCGATCCTGATCCAGATGCCTTTGATCAAGGTCTTCGTAGTTGCATGTCATTTCCACCAGTTCGTTCAATTCCAGCTTGACATGGGCCATGGCTCTATCATGATACTGTTGCCTTAGCCCAAGGATAAACCTCTTATTTTTGGATTTCGCAGTGGCGACGAGCTCTGGAGTATAGGGCGACAACAGTGTAAATTTATTCAGATAATCCTGCACGGAAAGATCCCCCTGCTGGAGGTTGGCGAAGTCATCGTGCATTCGTTCCAGTGCTTGTTCTGGGACATATTTCTCCTTGAACAGTTCTTTGAATCCATCCCATGTTCTTCCAGCTTCTCTATTCCCGGCGGTGAGAGATTCCCACCATAGTTCAGCTTGTTCCTGCATAAGCCAGGCGCCCATAATAGCTTTATCTTCGTCTCCAAGCCTTAGGCCTTCAAGAGTTTTCTCGCATGTTTTGAGCCATGCAAGGGCCTCTATTACGGTGCCAGTCTCCGAGAAGGTCTTGCCTCCTAAGTTCTTATATCTCTTAGCTACACGGTCTAGCTCGAAGTACTAAGCGGCCGGAGGTTGTATCAAAGGTCCTTCTTAAACTGGGGCTTCTCCCCTTCCTCGGCCTCGGCCGGCACGGCCTCCTCTATTGGCGGCTGCTCTGGTTGCCATTTTTCAAATTCTGTATAAGCAAGGAAAGAGTCAGCTAACAGAAATGATAGTTTATTGCATGATTAAGCAGAAAATTTACGGAAAGATAACGATGGACTGATCAAACTGTTTTTGATATTCTGCTCGGCTCATTCTAGGACTTTACTAGTCCTATCTCTAATGAGCGACTCGCCTTAGAATACTACTGATTCTATTTTGACGAAGTGTTTAATGTGTTAGACTCCAGAACAAAGGTTAACCAAAGCTCTGATACCAGCTCTGACGATCCCAAAACCCCGTGACACGGTGTTAAGGATAATCATTGGAATATAACACATTAATCATCTTTAACAGATCACAGATAATAGCATAAACAGAAAATAGAATAATTTACACACATATGACAGCGGAATCTTATAGATATCATCACATCAGAGAGGCACAATACAGGATACAACTTAATGTATAATGATACATAGTCAGTCACCATCGCCTGAGGCGGAATCATACATAAAGAGTACTCAAAATAAATATCAGTCTGCATCGCCAATGGCAGAATCATAATATAGATACAATAATGGCGGAGAAAATCCAAGTCAGCACGGTGTAGTCAAGCCTCACCATGAGCCAAAAGGTGCGTCAGAAACCTGTAACTAGGCTGCCCGTGTGAAAATGAGGGCACCCGAGTTTGCAAGGTGAAACAAACTACGAGTCAGTCATGGGACTGGTATGAGAAATCTACTTAACTTATTAACAACAATAATAAGGCAAATCAAAGGACCACGCCACTTTCGCGGAACGGGTTTACACCAATGGGTGCTAGTGCATGAAATAAAGTAAATGATTAAATCATCGCAATGCTTTTTGAAAAATGAAGCCATTATAAGACTCAGGTCCCATCACACAATGCAACGCAAGCCGGAGGATAGAGTTTTACCTTATAATGGCCAAAAATGCTTCATACGAATAAAACAAGTGTTTGATATTATTACTAGTGTTTATATGTATCAAAAGCAAATTCAATCATAAATATCAATCCTAGGCGGCATAAATGACCCATACCTCTATGTTGCCGTACTAGTAATACAATCACGTCCGCACATTTCGTATTGGAAATTGGGTTCCTTCATGAGTCGAGGCAAGGGGCAAGCTCCTCTCCGTTCGAGACACTCTAGCAAATGTCCCAGGACCCCGCTATGATCCTTGGAATCGGCTAGGCCGGTCCTCTCTTACTTTTGAGGATTGGCAATTCCCGAACACACGTTTCCCGGTCCTTACAGACCTATAATCGAGGCGCCTCGCATTCCAACAACCACACAGGTGAAAAGTATATATAATGTCAGGGCTGGTAGGTCACTGACACCACCATAGCTAGAAAGAAACGTCGTGCTCTCCCAGCGGTCCGTCTCCCGTTTTTGACTCATACCGGGGTGTGAGGCTCGCGAATTCACGTTATACACAAAGCTACGTCACACAGACCATGCTTTGATCATCAACCACAAGACTTTGCTTTGCAACAGAAGCCTTAATCATATGCCACTTAGGCGTGCCATACAGGCAATCCACTCCATGCGACTGATTTCTATCAATACATAACCTCTGAGCTCGTACGTCTCAGAGAAGGGCGTTAAGCAAGAGAATAAATTCTCCGCCGCCAAACAGATATATATTTAATAGAGATCAATCAGCACAGAACAAATCCAGTATCAGACACGCAGTCCATTTACAAGTCCGTTCTGGGTCTGAACGAAACCGGAGGCACCAATTCCTCGCATATCCGTACAATCAACAGTATGTTTGGACAGCTACTACTTCAGTTCCTTCATGGTAGCTACTCCAATCACGAGCATTAGTAGCGCCCATCCATCCAATGTGAAGAACATCGGTCTTCAACCGTCTTCGACTCTTCGACTTCTCAATGTCGATCGATTATTTGAAATGAGATAAACTCGGCCTTTTCAAATAACCCACGTATATTTAGATTTTCAAATCAATTTGTCACATGGTTGGTCTATTCAACATTCACTTTTCAGTTCTTTAGTTATAATTTTCATGTTAAATACATTCAACCATCACATACCAAGCAAACACAACAAAATGGAATTATTTTCACTCTATATCGTCTATAGTATTTTATAACGATATATCACCATTTTTATTTAATTTAAAAACGGCCAAATTTAATTAAACGACGTTTCAGGTCGTATCGATGCACTGGCGCTGCTTTTCACTAATTTTGTTTTACACATATCTGAAAATCTAACCGTTGGATCTTCACAAATTTTATATCATTAGGAAGGTCATTTCAAAACGAATCCAACAGTTTCAGTTTTGGGAAAATCCGACGGTCGGATCTTCCACACTAGCCATTTGAAGTTACGATTTCAATTTACGAACTTCAGCGTCGTTATTCGATTTAATTTAATTATACTTATATATATATATAATTGTTTCTGGCGCTGTTTTTCTTTAGATTTGAATTAAACATTCCAGACAATCCAACCGTCGGATCTTCACAAAGTTGGTGCCGTTGGAAAGATATTTCCAAGGCGAACCCAACGGTTGCGGTTTCGGGAAAATCCAATGGTCAGATTTCCCGCACTAGTCGTTTGAAATCACGGTTTCAAAACACGAACTGCACGGCCACGTTTCGTTTTAATTTTATTTATATTTATATATTTATATAAATATAGTTCATTCAAAAATTCCTATATCGTTTTCACTTCAATTATTTCACTAACGCCTTTAAATTTTGGAAAATTTCGCCATAACCTCCTTTGTACGGGAGGGGCTGAGAAAATTCCCAAATAGCCACACGGGCGTCTCATATCAAAAAGAAAAAGAAAAAGCCAAGCGGCTAGCCAACAGGCTCATAAAATCATCACCCAAACAAAACAGTAAATGTGTCCCTGTTTGTCGGGCACAAAATTTTATTCCTCTTCTCTAGCCCCTTTGCTATAACCTGTTCAATAAATATGCATGTACATATATACAATTTTTATCACTTATCATTTTCCATTCAACTTCATATTTGATTTACTTTGGTTTAAAAAACACCATTCATTCTAATGTTGCATGCATAGGCTAAAATCATATCATTAGCTAATTAATGTATATTTCAACTCATGCACATTTATTTGAACAAGTGGCTAATTTTAACAGTTCACATTTCAAAGATGATAATTTTGGCGAACTAAAATAGATTTCAACACATGACTATTTTATTTAGTTCCTATGCATGTTAAAAATAATATTTCATTCACAAATATTTATTTCAACGTCCGCATATCTCTAGCACATCACATATATGATAAAAATGATATTTTTATCATTTAAAATATTTATTTGACAAATGGATGTTTTCAACACTTCATAGTTTCAATAAAAATGTAATTTTTATTGTTCGATCTTTTTATTCAACACATGAACCTTTCCACTACACACACTTCTCAACACATGAGCATTTCCACACATGGATATTTTATTTATGTTGTTCATATAAGAAAGATAGGATTTTTATTGTTAAAACTATCTATATATAAGGCGAATATTTTTCATACTTCATATATATTATAAAAATGTGATTTTTATTGTTTAAACACTTCATTCATTCACAAATGAATTTAATTTTCACACATCACTTTTCAACACATGAACATTTCCACGCATGAATATAGTTTCAACACATGACTTTAATTTCAACGCATGAAGATAATTTCAACATATGAAAATAATTCTAACACACAAAGGTTATTCAAAATTTCGGCAACATAACGGCAGGGTAGTTAAAACCGGCACCGTCCCTAGTACGGCTCCTCGCTCTACCTTAAAACCTCGCGGTTTTTGACAATGGGGATTCATGCATCTAATTCGCACGCAGGCGGCATGTTTACTTTTATTTCCACAAATATTTCCAATTCATTTCAATCACCAATGGTATTTTTCAACCACAACCAAACAATATCAACCACAAACAATTATTCAACCATTCGTATTTTTCATCCAATATTTCACACCAATTCACAACAATAAATATCGTCCATGGTTTGTGGACAAGGGGATTATATATATATATAATTGCTATCTTTCACTTGCATTTCAACACATATATCAATTATTCTATGCATGTATAATTCATACTTCGCTTATATAGCTTACACCACGCATGTACATGAGGTATACAACACGTGTGTAATTTATATTTCGCTAATATAATTTATACACGACATTTTCCATTCAAATTTATTTAATTTAGATTTCTCACATTGGTTTGTTGCTTCGCATAAAATAGATACGATGTCAGAAAAATCCACGGCTTCTTCTATTGGGTAGAGAGCTTCCTTGCGGTCCCGATGTTTCCTGTTTCATCGAATTTCGTCAACACACTAAAAAGATATGATTTTTCAAAGTGTAAACATCAAAAAAAAACTCACCTTTCACGATGGTTCAAAACTAGGTATACGGTTTTCGCGGGAATCGAGGCACGAGGGGATGATCGGCGGGTTGGACGTGGAAGAGGGAGGAAAGGGCTTTCTGTCGGTGGTGGTTTGGTGGGGTTCGGTGGTCAGGATCGGCGGCGGCGGCGCTGGGAAGGTCGGGGCTTTCTGGCCTCAATTCAGGCGGCACAGGCGACGAGGGGCGGAGGAAGTTGGTCGGATTTGAAGAGGAGGCGAAGGCGCGTCGTGCGGCGGTGGTGGCGGAGGCTGGAAGCGGAGGTAGCGGCGGCGATCGGTCGGGGAAGTCTGGAGCACGCGTCGCCGTTCGTTTCGAGGGATTCGCGTATTTTTTTTTAATTATGAAAGAAAAATTCTAATTGGTCGGAATATATATATTTCAGAAAATTAGGGTTTTAACCAATGAACTCCTTTTCTAACCCAACGACTGTCGCCCCCAGCTAAATACCCCCATTTCGGACATAATGGGATATGTTTCGTAGGCCAATTCGACTGTTACAGCCAGTTATTTCTCAAATTAAAGTATAAAACATTTAATTTTTAACTTTGAAAGTACATTTCAATTTGCCAGGGCCACAAACTGATTCGAAAAATTCCAAAAAAATAAATCTAGCTATGTTTTGATGCTACGGTCGCAACAAAGCTAGTTTCGTCGAATTCTGAGATTGTTTGAAAAATGGCCATTTTCTGGTCGATCCAATTTAACAGAAATTGACCAAACACATTTTCTTTTGCCACGCTCAAATACTAGCTTCAAAAATTATGAAATTTGAAACCTAACAATAGTTTGACATCCCGGACCCAACAAAAGTGGTTTCGTCGAATTCCGAGGTCGTTTGCAAAATATCAATTTTCCAGGGCTATATATTCTATATAGCGACCATTCTGAAAATTCATTCGGCCATAACTTTTGATTCCCGTTATGAAATTTTGATTTTTCAGATTCGTTAGAAAGGTATCGACTAACAGATTTAAATATTTTTGGTTTCGCTAAAATCCGTTATATTTTCCACTCTGCACAGTCAGTCAAAGTTTGAATTCAAATTTTCAAACTGACTCACTATTTCAAATTCACTATTTTATTGAAATATTCTATTTCAATTGTTCAAATTCCTTTGAAATCACCAATTTAGAAAATTTTAAATTGGCTCGTATTTTCCGGGTTATTATAATATTCGAGTGTTTATAAACTCCTACCGATACAGTGGATCAAACTGATCGACCAGAACCCATAAACAACTCAACCAATGAATCTCCACAATATAAAACCACTTTATATCAAATTACAAATACGCACTCGTATATATACACTCAAACTCAATCTAGGGTATTACTACCCCTATCTCTACCGAGTCACGCCACAGAGCCAAGGTAATTCACTTAACCTTAAGCTCTGATACCAACTGTAATGACCCGGAAATTTAGCGATCTTGGTTATTCGATATACAACACATATCGAACATCCAAGGATCAAAAAGAACGGGTTATTAATGAAAGAAATTAGAGGGTGAGGATAGATAAGATAGAAACTTAGAATAGAAAAAGAAGAAGAACACAACATCAGAGTAACACGAACCTCACAGCAGAACGAACAACATATAATATATAACATAACTTTGAAATATAAATCTGTACTTGAATATACATATCATTTTCAAATTTCGGCACTTACCACACAACGGAAATAAACAATAGCTATATGATCCTAAAGCCTCCTGCTCCAGCTCTTCAAATATCAGTAAATTCCGACTACTTGACTGTTCGTACAAAATTGGGCACCCAAGAGTTTAGGGAAAACAAAACAAAATAAACTCCGGGTCAGTCATGGGACTGGTATGAGTAAAACAGTTTAAAACAGTTCGAACAAGTAAACGATATCTCATAAGACCACGCCGTATAACAGAACGGGTTTTTCCCTTATGAGAATCCAAAATATCTTTATATCAAAAACCTTTTGATATTATAATAATGTCTATCAACACAATATAATAATCATCTAACAGAATTGCTTTCATCTCACGTTCTACATATATAGTATACAATCAAAACCGCAAGCACATATTGGGTAATGGATTTCCAACTATGACAAGTTAAGGAACCACCTTTCGCTAGTGTACCTCTAGAGAGAAATACACTGGGTTCAACAAGAACATCTTGCAACCCGGCCACACATGACCTACCACTCATTTCGCTTGAGTGTATCGAATGTATATCACAAACGGTTGGGATCCGCAACCGTTTCCCGAATGGGACAGCATCAACAATAGATTTTTAGAAGTAAATGAAACTCTAGATCAGGTGATTATACACCCTAATAGGTGCGACCTACATAGCCATGCCGCCGGCCCGGTTTTTATCATTTCCTTGTTGACGAGGCTTGAGGTTACGCTTTATCATCACATCAGATTCACTTCGAATGCCACACTGTCAGATCCATCGAAAATCACTAATTGACGTCTACAATAGTACATTACGTGTTAGCTAAAGAAGTTTCCTTCTCCGCTTCCACTCTTGGTACAGTTGAAGAAATCAATGTACGTGACCTTTCTGGAAATACTCTGTCAAACATTCATCCATACAAGTCATCCAGGAACATGATGAATCGAAGGCACTATTCAGTACATCCATCTTAGGTACTGTTATCTAAGACTTATACAATAGCCCTTGCACTTTACTCCGTCTTCAATTATCTTTGGCATATATGATTCGCAACGCTTATGCCAATACAGAGTGGTTATTTGGATAATAATCCAACCGGTCTCTCCATATTAACAATGTTAAAATGGTCAAAAAATTCGATAGTCGGTGAGTTAACTATCAAAGAAAAACACGTGTGCAAACAACGATATTATTTCCAGATGGAAACTCTATCCATCAATCATCAATCATATATATATATATATATATTCATATTTCCTTATTTTCTATGTTTAGAAAATATACGTTAACATTGGAAAACATTTCCATTTCTAGTTCATATTTCAAATTTCAATATTTGATTATGTTTCTGATTCTATTGGGAAAACATTTTCAAATCTTCTTTACTTGGATTTAAACAGATGTTTAAATCAACATCGCGACGACAACTCGAACCACTATACCTATTTACTAAATTCACTTAACCACTTTCACTCTCGAACCTTAACCATTTCTAAATTAAAAACGAAGCCAATCAAGTTGGGGTATAACTACCTCTCAGAACTTAACTGAACAACATTTCAAATCTCGAAATAGGGTAAGTTCATCTTTTAACTCTTTAACACTTCCTTACGTAACTTCCGAATATAATTTACGAGTCCAACTCCTTTACATAATCATTTGATTATAACCGTGGTGTTAAAATCTCCTTCTTATGGAATATAATAACTTTAATCCAGCTCTTATTTCCTAACTCGAATAAATAACGAACAACTAATTTATCAACTCCTATTGGTTAACTCTTATTTTATAACTCATATTCGAATAACTCCAATCTAATAACTTTTATTTGATTAACTTTAACTCTATTTAATTCTTACTGGATTAACTTTTATTCGAATAACTTACATCCGAATAACTTATATTCGATTTGCTTACTTTCAAATACTCATATTCGATAATCTCTTTCTTCGAAAAAATCTTATTCGATTTAACTCCTGTCGAATAACTAGATTAGGTCAACTCACTTTGAATATCTCTGATTCGATTATCTCACTTCGAATATCTCTGATTCGATTATCTCACTTCGAATATCTCTGATTCGATTATCTCGCTTCGAATAACTAAATTCGATTAACTCATTTCAACTCTATTCGAATAAACTAAATTCGATTAACCCTATTTGAATAACTCTAGTTTGATTTAACTCTAACTGATTAATTCTAACTGGTTTAACTCTATGGATTAACTCTAACTGATTAACTCTAACTTATTAATTATAATTGGTTAACCTTCGCCCTTATTCAGTTTCACGTATCGATGTTGAAATTGATTTTTACTTCTCTATATAAGTCCTGACTTATATATTTTATTTATCATATGATAAATATTTTACTAAATTTATAAATCCTTATTTATAAATTAATCTTCTTACTTTATCTGTTAAAAATAGATTTGTTAAAAACAGATTTCCCTTGAATATTCACTTTATATTCATATTCTGATTATACTCGTGTGTGAAGCATGGGTTTAAACTTACATGTGTAAAATTCTCTTTTTATACCATTCTTTTCATTTTCAAGTATTCCTTTATAACCTATTTATCTTCTAAATGATATTCCTTTATTATCTATTTGTTAATGTTTTTACAAATATTCTCTTTAATAACTTATTTATTTTTCTAAATCAATATCTCTTTCAATTCTATTTGTAAATGGTTTTACAAATATTTCCTTTTCTATTCTATTTGCAAATAGTTTGCAAATATTCCTCTTCTATCCTATTTGTTATATCCTATTTATAAATATTCTATTTATAACTATTTCCAATTTATAAATATCCCATTTATAAATATTTCCTATTTATAATATTCCACTTTAAAAATATTCTCTATTTATAAATATTCCACTTTATAAAACCCTTTGATTTTATAAAAATCTATTTTCAATATTCATTTTGAAAATTCCCTTTTTAACACTCCAGTATTTCTATGGTACTTAACCCATCAAAACACGATGACCAATATCGTCCAAACACATATAATCGCCAACAGATTATGCAGCACATCATATATTCAATTATATAATAACAATAAAATAACTATTGAGGAATCCAGTTGGATTCCTCTAACCTGTTTCCCTGCACCCACAAATGTTACACAATAGCGACTATTTTAAAATTTGATTTGGACATATCTCAAAATCTATAAGACGAAATCCTGATTTTTCTCTTCCACTAGAAAGATATACTCCACCAGCTCCACACGTTTCTTGTTTCACAGAAATCCGGCTTAAAATGAATCTTGTACATTCAGTTGAAGTTCAAATCGCCAAATCGCGAACTGCCACGCCATTTCGAGCTCGATTTTAATTAAAATATAATTATACATTCAAACTGTCATTCAAATAATATATTCGTTATTATAATTCAATTCTTAACTGAATTAAATATCATAGATGATCTAGTTCACACCATATTGTGAATTCCACTATTTCTGACTATTTCAAAAATTAAATATATTATTATTTTAATTAAATATTTCCAGTTATGTAATTAAATGTCTATTAAATTTTCTTGATCACCATTTAAATAATTAAATAAAATAATTATTATATCGCCGAAAATGCGGGTCATTACACATACCTTGTCATAATTGGAATCCAATCTCCAATAAGCGCTCGCGGTTTTGATTGTATACTATATACGTGGAGCATGAGATGCAAGCGTTCCACTAGATTGTTATTTACTTGTATTTAGACATTATTATAATATCAGAAAAGATATTGGTTTCAAAACTGTTTTGGGTTATCGTAAGGTAAAAACCGTCCGTGTTTGTGTGTGGATTTGGTCTTACAATTACCTTTCCTTTCGAAAGGATTTTTGAACTTTAATATCATGATTGGATGATTTACCCTTAATACGGTGCGAGTTTATCTCACTCTGGTTCACCAGACTGGCCCGGTGTTTTGTAAATGCTCGGGTTAGCCCGGGGTGTACAGGTTCAGGGTATCGAATGCTGTGAAGTCCAGAGACAAGCTGGAGATGTTCAAAAGTATGATATTATATAGCTACTATTCCGTTGTGTGTTGTATATGGGAACAGGTTATTATAATTGTCCCATTGTGTGATGTACTCTGATACTGTACGTATTTTTAAAGCTCTTAGTAAAGATTTATTTCGGTATTATATTTTGTTCTGCTGCGATGTGAGACTCTGTGTTGGGTTGTTCTTCTTCTTCTATTCTAATATTTCTTTCTTTCTTATCTCACCCTCTAATTTCTCTCTATAAACTATCCAGTGTTTTCGGTGCTTGGAGGGTCGACATGAGTTACGGTAAAGGTATTTATGTCGAGTTTCGGGGCCGAAAATCCTTGGGTCGTTATAGTGGTATCAGAGCTGAAGGGTAAGTGATTACCTTGGCTCTGTGGCGTGACTCAGTAGAGATGGGTTAGTAATACCCTAGATTGAGTTGAGTATATATATACGAGTGAACGTACTTGTAGATTTTATAAAAAATTGTTTTATATTGAGGAGATTTATTGGTTGAGTTGTTTATGAGTTCCGGTCGATCAGTTTGATCCACTATATCGATAGGGGTTTCTAAACACTCAAGTACGATAAACCGACACAGTATGTTTTGAAAGAGGGTAAATGAAATAATTTACCCAAATTATATTTTGATATAAAGAATATATATATATATTGGAAATATTATGGTATATTGGATGTGTTGGTTGAATATAATTAAAATGGTTATATAAGTAACCAATTAGAATTCGTATAATATAAAAGCAGATTTATTAAATCTGAAATTAAAATCAGAATTTGAACTAAAATTCCCAAAAGAGGGAAAAGTGATTGCAAATGAACATGGATTTAATATATGAGAATTTTAAAATTCTGGGAGATTTTAAATTTGTTTTACAGACATTGAGGTAGGTATTTTGAATAGATTTCAAAATGAAAATGTTTAAATACGGTTTTGATAAGTAATATAGTATTGAACTACTTTGATAGTTGGGGAATAACTCTGAGGATACTGGCCACATCATCAGTGTTCATTTCCGTGTTCTAAGTGATGGATTACTACCAAAGATCTTGTTTTGAATTACTTGGGGGAAAACAAGTTGTTTAGAATCCTGAAAGGGAATATTTGATTTTTGAAAGAGCTGAATTGTTTAAAAACTCCTAGGGAAATTGTTTGAACAAATACATAATTGAAATAGAAATTGGGAAAGAAAATACGAATTGAATTAAAACCAATTAACTGGAAATTGAATCGGGAGATAATATATCATGTAGGATTATATTTTGAATTGTGAGACATGAATCTGAAATGGTGTGGACTGGTACGTTAAGAGTTGGAATTGATAATGGATGGAAATTGAGTTAAGAATGGGATTTGGCTTAGACGCGTGAAGGATTTGGTTTTGAAGATAAAATTGGAATTGTGGTTGGAAATGCATTTGTATATGCAGACAGGGTAGAAGACAGAAAGGATATAATGATATGCCCGACAAAAAGGTACACGTTTATTTTTATATGGGTTTGGTGATTTATGAGCCTATTTGGCAAGCCGCTTGGCTGTTTTATTTTCTTTTGGATTAGAGAAGGCCTGGAAAGGCGAGTTGTAGTTGTACCGATTGAGCCATACAAAGGAGGTGCTGGCGAAATTTAAAGTGTTAGAAAATTTTCAATATTGTTGAAAATATTTATTTACAGTATTGAATTGATTTTTGATTTAAACTAAAATTGGATTTGAAAATAAATGGGTTTATAACGTTCTTTCTTACCTTAGCAATTTCGAGGACGAAATTATTTTAAGGCGGCAAGAATGTAACGACCCGCATTTTCGGCCGTCGAATTTTTGATTTAATTTATTATTTTAAATATTATATATTGGAATATTAATGGAATTTAATATTTAATTCGTTATTAAAAGGAAGTTTGAACGTTATATAATTTATAATATAAATCGAGCTCGAAATAGCGCTGTAGTTCGTAAATTGGAGTTTTGAACTTCAACTAAGAATACAGGATCCAATATAAGTCGGATTTCTGTGAAACAAGAAATGTTGGAACCGTATTGACGTTAATTTTCATATGAAAGAGAAAAATCCAGATTTCGTGTTATAGATTTCTAGTTATGGCTAAATCAAATTTTGGAAAAAACGCTATGGAAATCGTTATCGGCCTTTAAAATGGCCATTTTGCAAACGAACTCTGTTTTCAATGAAATTAGTTTCATTTGAACCGTATCGTCAAATTATTGTCAGAAAATCAAATTGCATGGCAAACCGATGTCGTTTGTGACCACGATAGCTATAAACACCCGTTCATTTTCTATAGCGCGTATTTAATTTAATAAAGAGATATTTGGGTGTAACCTGAACAGACGATCGAATTAGGCCATGAAACGAATCCCGTTGAGTTCGTATCATCGATTAGAGTCAAGATAGGTATATGGTTTGCTGTTTTTATAGACCGACAAATTTGGTGTTAAAAAAGGTATTGCGGTACGCGGTAAAATAGCCTACCGGGGAAACAGTCTCAGAATGCGACGAAACTGGTGCCGTTTGATTCGTATTGAAAAGTTATTATAGGATCTGAAGGTTTAAAGTTTATTTGATTTATCTAGTGACCATGGAAAAATTAAATGTGTGTTCATTTCTAGTTTTATAAAGGAATTTTTTTCATACGATGTAGGAATTCGATGAAACTTGTCCCATTGGATCCGGAATATCTTTTTACACTACGATTAGCATTTTTATCAGTAGACAGAGATCATTATTAGGGGTTTTAATCAATTACTTTACGATGAAGTTTCGTTAATATTATTATATTCATTTTTCCACACTATAAATACCCTCTAAATCCTAATGTTCTGTAATAACCCGGAAATCTGAGCCAATTTAAAATTTTTATTTTGGTTATTTTAATGGATTTTGATTATTTAAAATGAATTATTTTAAATAATAATGACGGTAAGTTTATTTTCGACGAAGTTAAAACGAATAATTTTATTTTAATTATATAACGAGCCTAAAATGGCGCTGCAGTTCGAAAATTCGATTTCGAATTTCAAATGAATATACAGAATTCTATATAAGTCAGAATTGAACAAAACAAGAAATATGTGAATCTATTTGATGATATCTTTCCAACGGATATAAGAAACTAAGATTTCATTTTAAAAGTTGAGAGTTACGTCCAGTTCAAGATTCAGAAAAGTCGCTGTGGAATTTATATATATTTTAATATATATATATAAAAGCCTTGAAAATAGCCGTTTTGCAAACGACCTCGGTTTTCGACGAAACCACTTTTGTTGGATCCGGGATGTCAAATTATTGCTAGGTTTCAAAATGCATAAATTTTTGAATCAATATGTGAGCGTGGCAAAGGAAAACGCATTTGACCAGTTTCAGTTGATTTTAATCGACTAGAAAATGGCCATTTTTCAAACGGTCTTAGAATTTGATGAAATTAGTTTTGTTAGGACCATATCGTCAATACGAAGCTAGAAATAAATTTTTGGGAATTTTTAAAGTTAATATGTGACCCCGGTAAATTAAAATGTATGTTCAAATTCAATTATAATGGATTTATATTTTAATTTCGGCAAAAACTGATAGTAACAGCCAAATAGGGTTACGAAACATGTCCCATTGTGTTCAGAATAGGGGTATTTAGCTAGGGGCGACAGTCGTTGGGTTCGATTTAGAGTTCGTGATGTTAAACAAATATTTTTGGAATAAAATAAAATATTATATATATATATATATATATATATATTTTAAAACCCTAACTTCCCTCATAACTCAGCCGCCGCCTCCACTCAATATGCGGATGAAATCGTTCGAAATAAAACCCCCAAATCTTTCCAAATTCACGCACTAATCCATGGAAATTACTGAGCGGAAATTGAAGAGTGGGGAGAGAGCTTTCAATCCATGACAGGTTGATCATTTCTAGTGGATCGGTTCTCGAGAAATTGCCGCCCAAAGTCAAGCAGTTTAAGGCCAATTTTCGGCACCAGATGAGGCGTGAGCGGGCCAGCATGGCGGTCGGTGGTCGATCTCTTCAAGGCAGATGGCGTGGTGATGTTGGATTCGGACCCGGAGGTCGGAGGCGCAGTGGAGCGTTGGTTTTCTTCTTTGATGATGGGTTAGCGTGTTTTCCTGAAGGTCAAACGGGGGAGAGGATGGATTAATAAAGTAATTAGTGCTAATTGTTTAATTAATTAATTAATTAGTTTAATCAAATGTTTATAATACCATAACTTGTTCAAACTAACACGAAATTCGATGATTCAAGTTGTGCTGTGATCGTGGGAACAAGAGCTACAATATGGAACTGACCAGAACTGGAACGGGGCTCATTAGAATTTCAAGAAAAATCAAATTCGAACAGAACGGAAATTTAGAAATTAAAACCGATCAAAGTGAGAATTCTCTCACTTTAAATTTTCTGTACAGTTATTTATTTTGTAACAGCATATATGAACTACTCCCCGTCGTCCACAGACCATGGACGACTTGTTTGATTGTATTCTATGTGAAAATTGATCGTGATGTGAAATAAAATAAATTGATCGTGATGTGAAATGAAATAAATATCGTATATATTGAAAGTGAAAATATCGTATATATTGAAAGTGAAAATATCTTATATATTGAAAGCGAAAATATCGTCTATATTAATAGTGAAAATATTATATATATATATATATATGAAAGGTGGAAATAATATATATATATATGAAGTGAAAACGATGTATATAGGAAATGAAAATGATATAGATATGAAATGTGAAAACGATATATATATAATTGAAAACGATATATATATATATATATATATGAAATGTGAAAACGATGTATATATGAAATGAAAACGATATATATATATATATATGAAATATGAAAATGATTTAATTGTTAAAAATATAATTTTTAACATATATATACACTGTACAAAATTGTCGTGTATGTGGAATATTCAATTTTGATTAGAAATTGAAAATGAAGTTGAAATCATTTTGAAAACGGATTTAAAACGATTTATAAAATACATTTTGAATGGAAAACGATGAAATATATTATATATATATATATATATAATAGAATGGCCTGAATAGAACGCGGCGCGCTGCGGCAGTTCGCGAATTTCGACCATTAACTTCGAACGGACATTACGGGAGATTCGAACGTCGGATTCTCCTGAAACCGGAAACGTTGGATTCGTATCGAAAAGTGTTTTCTAATGAATATTGGAGATTTGAAATCTAACGATTGGATTTGGAATTATGTCCAAATCAAATTTGGAAAAGGTCGCTGTAAGTGCAGTTCGATGACCGTTTATGGAAATCGACTGTATGGGCCTTGATAAAATTATTAAAAATAACGATAATTTGTGTAAAATAATAATAAATGATTTAGAAAGAATTGGGATGAAAAATTCCGTATTTGAAAAGATAAAAATATATTTTTATCGAAACGAACGAGCTATTAACTAGAAAAATAATCCAATGGTTATAAAGAAATAAATTGGATTCGATTTGAATTGAAATTGTCTTTGGAATATTTTGATATTAGATTCCGCGATTATACAGATATTTTGGACGAAATTTGGAAGATATATTTTATATCGTTATTTCCAAAGCGATATTTATGGGTTTTCAGGATTTGATGTTGAATAAAAGTCGATACTATCTCTATTCAAAACCTTATATTTAATGTCAAATTGGATTGATTGATTGTTTGGATTGTGCTCGACCAGTTTATGAGCAAAATATGATTTTACATTTAGCATTTGGTTGGGCTGAAAATGTGACGATCCCAAAACCCCGTGACACGGTGTTAAGGATAATCATTGGAATATAACACACTAATCATCATTAGCAGATCACAGATAATAGCCTAAACAGAAAATAGAATAATTTACACACATATGACAGTGGAATCATATAGATATCATCACATCAGAGGAGCACAGTACAGGATACAACTTAGTGCATAATGATACATAATCAGTCACCATCGCCTGAGGCGGGATCATACATAAAGAGTACACAAAAGGAATATCAGTCTACATCACCAGTGGCGGAATCATAATATAGATACAATAATGGCGGAGAAAATCCAAGTCAGCACTGTGTAGTGAAGCCTCGCCATGAGCCAAAAGGTGCGTCAGAAACCTATAACTAGGCTGCCCGTGTGAAAATGAGGGCACCCGAGTTTGCAAGGTGAAACAAACTACGAGTCAGTCATGGGACTGGTATGAGAAATCTATTCAACTTATTAACAACAATAATAAGGCAAATCAAAGGACCACGCCACTTTCGCGGAACGGGTTTACTCCAATGAGTGCTAGTGCATGAAATAAAGTAAATGATTAAATCAACGCAATGCTTTTTATAAAATGAAGCCATTATAAGACTCAGGTCCCATCACACAATGCAATGCAAGCCAGAGGATAGAGTTTTTACCTTATAATGGCCAAAGATGCTTCATACGAATAAAACAAAAGTGCTTGATATTATTACTAGTGCATATATGTTTCAAAAGCGATTTCAATCATAAATATCAATCATAGGCGGCATAAATGACCCATACCACTATGTCGCCATACTAGTAATACAATCACGTCCGCATATTTCGTATTGGAAATTGGATTCCTTCATGAGTCGAGGCAAGGGGCAAGCTCCTCTCCGTTCGAGACACTCTAGCAAATGTCCCAGGATCCCACTATGATCCTTGGAATCGGCTGGGCCGGTCCTCTCTTACTTTTGAGGATTAGTTATTCCTGAACACACGTTTCCCGGTCCTTACAGACCTATAATCGAGGCGCCTCGCATTCCAACAACCACACAGGTGAAAAGTATATATAATGTCAGGGCTGGTAGGTCACTGACACCACCATAGCTAGAAAGAAACGTCGTGCACTCCCAGCGGTCCGTCTCCCGTTTTTGACTCATACCGAGGTGTGAGGCTCGCGAATTCACGTTATACACAAAGCTACGTCACACAGACCATGCTTTGATCATCAACCACAAGACTTTGCTTTGCAACAGAAGCCTTGATCATATGCCACTTAGGCGTGCCACACAGGCAATCCACTCCATGCGACTGATTTCTGTCAATACATAACCTCTGAGCTCGTACGTCTCAGAGAAGGGCGTTAAGCAAGAGAATAAATTCTCCGCCGCCAAACAGATATATATTTAACAGAGATCAATCAACACAGAACAAAATCCAATGTCAGACACACAGTCCATTTACAAGTCCGTTCTGGGTCTGAATGAAACCGGAGGCACCAATTCCTCGCATATCCGCACAATCAACAATATGTTTGGACGGCTACTACTTCAATTCCTTCATGGTAGCTACTCCAATCACGAGCATCGGTAGCGCCCATCCATCCAATGTGGAGATCGTCGGTCTTCAGTCGTCTTCGACTCTTCGACTTCTCAACGTCGATCGATTATTTGAAATGAGATAAACTCGGCCTTTTCAAATAACCCACGTATATTTAGATTTTCAAATCAATTATTCACATGGTTGGACTATTCAACATTCACATTTCAGTTATTTAGTTATAATTTTCATGTCAAATACATTCAACCATCACATATCAAGCAAACACAACAAAATTGGTTCATTTTCACTCTATATCGTCTATACCACTTTATAATGATATATCGCCATTTTTATTTAATTTAAAACGGCCATATTTACTTAAACGACGTTTCAGGTCGTGTCGACGCACTGGCGCTGCTTTCTACTAATTTTGTTTTACACATATCTAAAAATCTAACCGTTGGATCTTCACAAATTTTACATCATTAGGAAGGTCATTTCAAAACGAATCCAACGGTTCCAGTTTTGGGAAAATCCGACGGTCGGATCTTCCACACTAACCATTTGAAGTTACGATTTCAATTTACGAACTACAGCGTCGTTATTCGATTTAATTTAATTATATTTATATATATATATATATATATATATATATATAGGGTGCGTTTTTTAGAGGTCCCTATTAAGTTTCAAAATATAAAAAAAACCCGGTCATAAACTTATTGTAAATTAGGTCCCTATTTTCTGAAAAGTCATCAAAAAAATATGAAAAAAATATAAAAAAATCACGATAATTCGTATTTAAATTAAACATGTACTCGCCCAAAAATTCAGATCATAATAAAATCGAAACATGCATCAAATTCAAAGAAATACAGAAAACAACGAAAAATGCAGTAATTTGCATCAAATCATGCACATATTTGGAATACTTGCATTCATCTGTGCAAGTATTTCTCTGTTATATGACCGGATGCAATACTTGCATACATGTGTTCAAGTATTTAAAATAGTTGCATACATGTATGCAAGTTTCTGCACACATTTTATTTTCACATGTAAATATTTGCATACATGTGTGCAAGTATTTCAAATAGTTGCACACATGTATGCAAGTTTCTGCATACATTTTCAACTAAAACAGCTTCAGAAATACTTGCATACATGTATGCAACTATTGGCAAAAGTTGCATACATGTATGCAACTATTTTGCAAGTTTTAAATTCACAATACATCCCTATAATTAATGTTTTCTCTGTAAACCCGCCCCCTATTTTAGCTGCCGCCTGGAATCTTCCGCCTGCCACTTTCCATACCTCCGCCTCTTTCGTTTTCTGTCCAAATTTTCAGGCGCTATCACTTAAAAAAAAAAAAAATTCTAAAATCTATAAATATTCCCGAAAGTCCACAGAGATTTAAAAAAAAAAAAAAAAGTTGCATAAATGTATGCAACTTTTACGAATAGTTGCATACATTTATGTAACTATTCGAATACACATGCATATATTTATGCACGCCTGTTTGAAAAATTGCATACATGTATGCAGTTTTTCTACATAACTGCATACATGTGTGCATATATGTCAAAATACATGCAAACGTGAATAAGTTGCACGTAGGTATGCAGTTTTTAAATAAATGCATCAGCAGATGCATGTTTTAACAATATGTGCATACATGTATGCATTTATACTGCAGTTTTGACGCAGATTTGAAATAAATGCATACATGTATGCAACTAATCGATTTATATGCATGTTTTGATGCAATTTACTGCATTTCGTTGATTTTCTGTATTTCGTGATTTTGACGTTGTTTTTAATGTTTTTTGGATCTGATTTTTTTCACGATTAATTGTTTTAATTAAATACGAATTTACATGGTTTTTTTATATTTTTTTTTATATTTTTTATATGTTTTTGAAAAATAGGGACTAAATTTACAATAAGTTTATGACCGGATGTGAGCCTAATTAAGTTTCGTTTTAGGGATGTGTGCCTAATATTCACATAAATATAATCGTTTCCGGCGCTGTTTTTCACTAATTTTGAATTAAACATCCCAGACAATCCAACCGTCGGATCTTCACAAAGTTGGTGCCGTTGGAAAGATATCTCCAAGGCGAACCCAACGGTTGAGGTTTCGGGAAAATCCAATGGTCGGATCTTCCGCACTAATCATTTGAAATCACGGTTTCAAAATATGAACTGCACGGCCACGTTTCGTTTTAATTCTATTTATATTTATATAAATATAGCTCATTCAAAATTCCTATATCGTTTCCACTTCAATTATTTCACTAACGCCTTAAATTTTTGGAAAATTTCGCCATAACCTCCTTTGTACGGGAGGGTCTGGGAAAATTCCCAAATAGCCACACGGGCGTCTCATATCAAAAAGAAAAAGAAAAAGCCAAGCGGCTAGCCAACAGGCTCATAAAATCATCACCCAAACAAAGCGGTAAATGTGTACCTATTTGTCGGGCACAAAATTCTATTTCTCTTCTCTAGCCCCTTTTGCTTTAACCTGTTCAATAGATATGCATGTACATATATACAATTTCTAACATTTATCATTTTCCATTCAATTGCATATTTGCCTTGCTTTGGTTTAAAAACACCATTCATTCGAATATTGCATGCAAAGGCTAAAATCATATCATTAGCTAGTTAATGTATATTTCAACTCATGCACGTTTATTTGAACAAGTGGCTATTTTTAACACTTCACATTTCAAAGATGATAATTTTGGCGAACTAAAGTAGATTTCAACACATGACTATTTTATTTAGTTCCTATGCATGTTAAAAATAATATTTCTATCACAAATATTTGTTTCAACGTCCGCATATCTTTAGCATATCACACACATGATAAAAAATGATATTTTTATCATTTAAAATATTTATTCAACCAATGTATGGTTTCAACACTTCATAGTTTCAATAAAAATGTAATTTTTATCGTTCAATCTTTTTATTCAACACATGAACCTTTCCACTACACACACTTCTCAACAAATGAGCATTTCCACACATGGACATCTTATTTATGTTGATCTTATTAGAAAGATGAAATTTTGATTGTTGAAACTATTTATATAAGGCGAATATTTTGCATACTTCATATATATATAAAAATGTGATTTTTATTGATTAAAAACTTCATCCATTCACAAATGAATTTTATTTTCACACAACACTTTTCAACACATGAATATTTCCACACATGGACATAGTTTCATATATGACTTTAATTTCTATGCATGAAAAATAATTTCAACATATGAAAATAATTCTAACACACAAAGATTATTCAAAATTTCGGCAGCATAACGGCAGGGTAGTTAAAACCGGCACCGTCCCTAGTACGGCTCCTCGCTCTACCTTACAACCTCACGGTTTTTGACAATGGGGATTCATGCATCTAATTCGCACGCAGGCGGCATGTTTATTTTCATTTCCACAAATATTTCCAATTCATTTCAATCACCAATGGGTATTTTTCAACCACAACCAAACAATATCAACCACAAAGAATTATTCAACCATTTGTATTTTTCACCCAATATTTCACATCAATTCACTACAATAAATATCGTCCATGGTTTGTGGACGAGGGGAGTATATATATATATAATATCTTTTCAATATTTCACTTGAATTTCAACACATATATCAATTATTCTATGCATGTAAAAATTCATACTTCACTTATATAGCTTACACTACGCGTGTACATGAGGTATACAACACGTATGTAATTTATATTTTGCTTATATGAATTATACACGACATTTTCCTTTGAATTCACGTTAATTTAGATTTCTCACCTTGGTTTTCTGAGCGCTAAAAATCGATATGATGTCAGAAAAATCCGCAGCTTCTTCTATTGGGTAGAGAGCTTCCTTGCGGTCTCGATGTTTCCTATTTCATCGAATTTCGTCAACACACCAAAAAGATATGATTTTTCAAAGTTTTGCAACGGTTTTAAAGTGTCATAAACCAATTTAATTAAACAGGCCGTTACCTCCTTTGAAGGCTTCAAAATTAGGTCAGCGATTTTCGCGAGATCCGTTGATCGTTGAGACGATCGGCCTGCACCACCACGTCGGCCTTGGAGAGGGCTCTCCGTCGATGGTCACCACCCTCAGCTCGATGACGGCAGGAAGGCGGGGCGGCGGTCGATAGGGTCGGACTTTGGAGGCGGATATCTCGGCGGAGAGGCGACGACAGGGGGAGCTCCTTATATGGATTTGAAGAGGGGAGGGAGAACTACAAAAAGTTGAACTGGAGGAGGGGCTAATTCTGGCCGTGGCGATCGGAAATCGCCTGGGAAGGTGACGAAGGCTTTCCGCCGTCGAAGTCGGGATCGGGGGGGAGGGGGGGTTTCTGTATTTTTTTTATTTTAAAATTTATGAAAGAAAAAATATGATTGGCCGAGACTATATTAAAATTTTTAAATAGTGTTTTCTTAAATGAACTCCTTTTTAAACCCAACGACTGTCGCCCCTAGCTAAATACCCCCATTCTGGACACAATGGGATATGTTTCGTAAGCCAATTCGACTGTTACAGTCAGTTATTTTTCAAATTAAAGTATATAACATTTAATTTTTAACTCTGAACGCACATTTCAATTTGCCAGGGCCACAAACTGATTCGAAAAATTCCAGAAAAATTAATCTAGCTATGTTTTGATGCTACGGTCCCAACAAAACTAGTTTCGTTGAATTCTGAGGTCGTTTGAAAAATGGCCATTTTCTGGTCGATCCAATTTAACAGAAATCGACCAAACACATTTTCTTTTGCCACGCTCACATACTAGCTTCAAAAAATATGAAATTTGAAACCTAGCAATAGTTTGACATCCCGGACCCAACAAAAGTGGTTTCGTCGAATTCCGAGGTCGTATGCAAAATATCAATTTTCCAGGCCTATATATTCTATATACCGACTCTTCTGAAAAATCATTCGGCCATAACTTTTGATTCCCGTTATGAAACTTCGATTTTTCAGATTCAAATTCATTTTTTATGTCTCATGCTGTATCACCAATGAGCCACTCTAAACGCCAGTTTTTGTTAAACAAAAATGGCTTATGTATGGCCTTATTACGTGCTCGAACTTCGTCTCTGACTTCGTCTCGCGACTTCGTTAGGGCTCGACTTCGTCTCACTCGACTGCGTCTCCCTCGACTCGTTTACTACCACTTTACTTCGTCTCACTCGACTGCGTCTCCCTCGACTCGTCTCTTTAATAACTCTTTTCAAGTATTCGTCGGGGGAATCGTGGGAGGCGGATCCAGATCCTCTTAGAAAGGTATTGACTAACAGATTTAAATATTTTTGGTTTCACTAAAATCCGTTATATTTTCCACCCGGCACAGTCGGTCAAAGTTCGAATTCAAATTTTCAAACTGACTTACTATTCTTAACTTACTATTTTATTGAAATATTCTATTTCAATGGTTCAAATTGCTTTGAAATAATCAATTTAAAAATTTTAAATTGGCTCGTATTTTCCGGGTTATTACAGAAAATATCTGTGTGCTAACGCCTTGTGAAACACTTCACGATTTGACGATAAGGTGTTTAGCGATGTTGTGTTCATTTCAAATTTGATGAATGATTTTGAAATGATATATTTTTCTTAAGTGAAAAGAAATGTATTCCCGATTTTGGACAGGGAATGTTTTATAAAAATGTTTTATAAAACAGAAAGGATTTCGAGGCCTAAAACCCAACGATTTCAAAATGATTTGGAAATGTATTATGGTTTTACATTGTAGTTCATCACATATTCGATTAGTTGCTATTAATGATGTATCTGTTTGGTGGCGGAGAATTTATTCTCTTGCTTAACACCCTTCTTTGAGACATACGAGCTCAAAGGTTATGTGATTAATAGTGACTGATCATATGTGTGAATTACTGATGTGAAGTACTAAATTTTGAAAGTACTTGTGATTATTATGTTGTGAAATTATTTTCCCTACTTCGGGATATGAAATGATTTAGTATGTGGCTAAAGATTCGGGTAACCCTGAGACTAAAAGTAAGGGGGGAGAGGGCGGTGTATGCTCTCCATGTGTGGGAGGTGCATCGTCGGTGTAGCCTGCTCCTATGTGGGGTAGGTGCACATTTATATATCGAGTTGCGAGGTGCGTACCCTTTGCCTTGTCGATGGGGAGCATGACATTTGGTTGCATACTTGTCTGTATGCATTGTTATGTTTTGGAATTCATATTTCCAAACGATTTGATTTGAGATCCCGAAGTGAAATCTACTTTGATATAGAAAGTTAGATAGGTATTTCAAATGATTTGAAATAAGAAATCGGGAATAAAATCCAAAGGAATAATTTCTGTAAATAGAATTGGATTTGGAAAATCTAAGTGTAGTGATTAATCTAAGTGGGTAGATTGGGATATTGCACGTTGATTGATGCATAGTAGATCCATATATCTATACTGATTGTTGTTTATACACTGGCATTCTTTGGGGTAATCCCATTCTGCGTTAACGGCGTGGTCCCGTGATATGCCATATGATTTATATAAGGTTATAACTGTTTAGAGTTTCTCACACCAGTCCCATGACTGACCTGTAGTTTGCTTTTCCCTTGCAAACTTGGGTGCCCTTATTTTCCACACGGGCAGTCGAGTAGTTTGTTTTGCAGGTATATAAGCAGGATTCTGGATCGAAGCGAAAAGCTGTGTCTAGAGTATTGATAGTCTTCCGCTGTGTTAGTTTATATCTACGTTGTGCATTGGATTACATTTATGTAAATTTATCTTCCGCTGTGTATTATTTTTGATATACTCTGATATTCTATACTCTGATGTAACATTATTATGATGTTTATAAAAGTCTTCTGTTATTTGTTCTGATGTGTTGTATGCCCAGAGTTAGCCCATGCAGGATTCGAATGGTCTTGGTCGATTTAGCGACCGATTAGGTCCGGGCGAAATCCGTGTCGTTACAGTTGGTATTAGAGCCTTGGTTAACTCAAATCTCTGGGGTGCAACTATTTAGAACAGAATAAAAGACTCATCAGAGGTGGGATTTTTAATATCCTATAGAAGAATCCTCATTAGAGATAGAATCAGTAGCATTCTAGAATGTGTGACTCGTTAGAGATGGGGTTAGAAATGCCCCAGAATGGGTTCAAAGTTATTTGTTTACAAATAATGTATTTGTGATTATATATATAACCTAGTTTTAGAAAATATGATTTTCGAATATATAAAATTATATGTTTGAAAATTTAATCAACAAATTGATTGTTGGTTGTGTTGTGTGATTATTAGTTCAACTAATCAGAATATTGAATTGATAATACCAATAAGAGGATGTAAGGTGAATTAGCCAATTTGAATCAAATATAGAAATGAATTGAAAATTGGTTGAAATTGCATGCATATACATGTACTTACATTGAACGGGTCATAGAAAGGAGGCTAGAGCAGAGGAATAAAATTGTTTGCCCGACAAGTAGGTACATGTTTATTGTATTTTTTTGGGTAAGGATGATTTTATGAGCCGATTGGCCAGCCGCTTGGCTTCTTCTTTTTCTTTTTGGTTGAAGAAGGCCATGGGAGGCTATATGAAATATCCCGAAGCTCCCGGTGCAGGGGAGGTCATGGCGAAATTTTTTGAAAATTTAGGGTGTTAGCCAAATTTTTGAAAAAAATTAAAAAGTTCTTAGAAACTGAAAGGTTAAAGGACTTAAGCCGTAATAAAAATAATGAAAGTTGAGTTGATTAGTTAAACAACTTTCGGCTTCGTTCCTTTTCGGGGACGAAAAATTTTAAGTGGGGGAGATTGTAATAACCCGGAAATCTGAGCCAATTTAAAAAATTTATTTTGGTTATTTTAATGGATTTTGATTATTAAAAATGAATTATTTTAAATAATAATGAAGGAAAATTTATTTTTGACGAAGTTAAAACGAATAATTTTATTTTAATTACATAATGAGCCTGAAATGGCACTACAGTTCAAAAATTCAATTTCGAATTTCAAATGAATATACAGAATTCAATATAAGTCAGAATTGAACGAAACAAGAAATATGTGAATCTGTTTGATGATATCTTTCCAACGGATGTAAGAAACTAAGATTTCGTATTAAAAGTTGAGAGTTACGTCCAGTTTATAATTCAGAAAAGTCGCTGCGGAATTTATATATATTTTAATATATATAAAGGCCTTGAAAATAGCCGTTTTGCAAACGACCTCGGTTTTCGACGAAACCAATTTTGTTGGATCCGAGATGTCAAATTATTGCTAGGTTTCAAAATTCATAATTTTCTGAAACAATATGTGAGCGTGGCAAAGGAAAACGTGTTTGACCAGTTTTAGTTGATTTTAATCGACTGGAAAATGGCCATTTTTCAAACGGTCACGGAATTTGAAAAAATTAGTTTTGTTAGGACCGTATAGTCAATACGAAGCTAGAAATAACTTTTTGGGGATTTTTAGAGTTAATATGTGACCCCGGTAAATTAAAATGTATGTTCAAATTCAATTATAATGGATTTATATTTTAATTTTGGCAAAAACTGATCGTAACAGCCGAATAGGGTTACGAAACATGTCCCATTGTGTTCGAAATAGGGGTATTTAGCTAGGGGCGACAATCGTTGGGTTCGATTTAGAGTTCGTGATGTCAAACAAATATTTTTGGAATAAAATAAAATAAAATATTATATATATATATATTTTAAAACCCTAACTTCCCTCATAACTCAGCCGCCGCCTCCACTCATTATGCGGACGAAATCGTTCGAAATAAAACCCTCAAATCTCTCCAGATTCACGCACTAATCCATGGAAATTACTGAGCGGAAATTGAAGAGTGGGGAGAGAGCTTTCAATCCATGGCAGGTTGATCATTTCTAGTGGATCGGTTCTCAAGAAATTGCCGCCCAAAGTCGAGCAGTTTAAGGCTGATTTCCAGCACCAGATGAGGCGCGAGCGGCCCAGCGTGGCGGTCGGTGGTCGATCTCTTCAAGGCGGATGGCCTGGTGATTTTGGATTCGGACCCGGAGGTCGGAGACCCAGTGGAGCAGTGGTTTTCTTCTTCGATGATGGGTTAGCGTGTTTTCCTGAAGGTCAAACGGGGGAGAGGATGGATTAATAAAGTAATTGGTGCTAATTGTTTAATTAATTAATTAATTAGTGTAATAAAATGTTTATAATACCATAACTTGTTCAAACATACACGAAATTCGATGATTCAATTTGTCTTGTGATCGTAGGAAAAAGAGCTACAATATGGAACTGACCAGAACTGGAACAGAGCTTGTTATAATTTCAGGAAAAATCAAATCCGAACAGAACGGAAATTCAGAAATTAAAACCGATCAAAGTGAGAATTCTCTCACTTTAAATTTTATGTATAGTTATTTGTTTTGTAACTGCATATATGAACTGCTCCCCGTCGTCCACAGACCATGGACGACTTATTTGATTACATTCTATGTGAAAATTGATCGTGATGTGAAATGAAATAAATTGATCGTGATGTGAAATGAAATAAATATCGTATATATTGAAATTGATCGTGATCGTGATGGGTGAGAGGGCGGTGTATGCTCTCCATGTGTGGGAGGTGCATCGTCGGTGTAGCCTGCTCCTATGTGGGGTAGGTGCACATTTATATATCGAGTTGTGAGGTGCGTACCCTTTACCTTGTCGATGGGGAGCACGATATTTGGTTGCATACTTGTTTGTATGCATTGTTATGTTTTGGAATTCATATTTCCAAACGATTTGATTTGAGATCCCGAAGTGAGATCTACTTTGATATAGAAAGTTAGATTGGTATTTCAAATGATTTGAAATAAGAAATCGGGAATAAAATCTAAAGGAATAATTTCTGTAAATTGAATTGGATTTGGAAAATCTAAGTGTAGTGATTAATCTAAGTGGGTAGATTGGGATATTGCATGTTGATTGATGCATAGTAGATCCATATATCTATATTGATTATTGTTTATACACTGGCATTCATGGGGGTAAACCCGTTCCGCGTTAGCGGCGTGGTTCCGTGATATGCCATATGATTTATTTAAGGGTATAACTATTTAGAGTTTCTCACACCAGTCCCATGACTGACCTGTAGTTTGCTTTTCCCTTGCAAACTCGGGTGCCCTTATTTTCCACACGGGTAGTCGAGTAGTTTATTTTGCAGATATATAAGCAGGATTCTAGATCGAAGCGAAAAGCAGTGTCCAGAGTATTGATAGTCTTCTGCTGTGTTAGTTTATATTGCCGCTGTGCATTGGGTTACATTTATGTAAATTTATCTTCCGCTGTGTATTATTTTTGATATACTCTGATATTCTGTACTCTGATGTAACATTATTATGATGTTTATAAAAGTCTTCTGTTATTTGTTCGGATGTGTTGTATGCCCAGAGTTAGCGTATGCGGGGTTCGAAAGGTCTTGGTCGATTTTGCGATCGATTAGGTCCGGGCGAAATCTGTGTCGTTACATGTTTTGCCAAAACTTTTCTTCCACCGCCACATACATTAAACGAACGAACGAAATGATTCCATTCTTTTCCATAAATTTTTCAACCTTCACCCAATAATCTGAAGAACTTCCAACCATTTAACTGCTCGGCTACACGAGTTAGCCACGTTGTGATGGGTTTCCGAGCTCTGTGATGGCTGGAGGATCATCCCGTAGGCGCTGCAGTTGAAGAGGGTTTTTGAGCTGAGGGAGAACTCGAGTTGAACTCTATTCTGGGCCGTGAAGTAGTGGCTTGGGCTGGAGAGTTTGGCGGCTTCGGATCTCTGACCGATGGACGGAGGGAGGTACGGGGTTGGTGACGTGTTGTCCAGCGCGGGTTGTTGAGGTAAGACCGTAACAGGAGAGGTAGCGAGATTGCTAAAGGGTAGGGATACAGGAGAAAAGGTATCGGCCTTGACTTATGAAGCAATTGAACTTGTTAATCTTGTTGTTAACAGATCGTTAGTGAAGATAATTAAATCTTGGATCAACTACAGGGAGACTGTGAGAACCTGGAACCGTAAAAAGCAGTACGGGTGAAAAGGGAACGATGCTATTGTTAAAACGAGGATAATTAACTTAAGTAATATTTAATTATAGCCTAATTAGTAATTAATTAAATTCAAATATAAATGTTGGACAGGAGATGAGGCATTCACGATCAAAAGGGAAAGCATTTTCCTAGTTCATATCGATGAACAGCTGGAAACGAAGTGAGCAAAAAGTGTAATCGGCCTTAATTTTCCTTAACCAAAAGTAATTAACAAATTATGTAATTAAGGGATTATTAGTTTTGATTAAAACAAGCCACTAAAATATTGATAACTTTTTATTATATGATCAGAATTGGACCGAGTGAATTGCGTTGAAACCATGATTTCAAACACTACTGTCTGAAACAACAGGGACGGTGTCGGAAGCAACTGGAGCTTTTAATTGAGTTAAACACATGTTTATTTTAATTAAAACTGAACCGTTCAACAATGGAATAAACCAAGGTGAGTTAAACTCACTCAATTTTCCCATTTATATTTTATATAAATTGGGTTTTTTTTATTTTGTGTGTTCTGTTTGCTGATGGTTGATTATTTGCTAGTTATATATTTATCTGTTGATTTAAATGGTGAAATTAAACCGTGTTTAATTTCAGTGAAATACCTAATCGTTATTTTAACGATTGGATCCAATAGAGGTAATTTACCTTATTGGTCACGTTTATTTATAAACGTGTTCAACTGTTTGAATTGTCTAAATTGTTTGTTGATTGGTTGATATTATATCGTCGTTACTTGCTGTTATAGAAATTAACAGTTATGTTGAATTGATTGACCTGATTGGTGATAACCATTTGAAAACAGGGAAGAACAGGTTGGAGGGATCCAACCGGATTCCTCAAATATATTATTTATTTTCATATTATGATATATGAACTGTCCTGTTTGGGGTGACTGATTTGATGATTGACTATTGAATGTTCAACATCTATTAGTTTAAACCAATGGGTGACGTTGGTTGGGTATTTGGCAGCGTATGGCCTATAAAATCAATCGTTTTATAAATATTGATTCACCGTCAGGTGAGTCGATAGAGATAAGGTTATACAAATATTTTTATAACCAGAGTTAGATTTTGAAAGATATTATTTTGAGTAAAAGTTATTAAAGAGAAATAAATAAATATTTTATTTATTTAAGATTTTGATTTGTTAATAATTTATTTTATAAAATAATTTCTGATGTTAATCAGATTTACAAGTATGAGAATAAGGAATGAATCAAGTGGTTAAACTTTGATAATTGTTTTGTAAAGAAAACAATTAATGGAATTATATAAAATTAATTATATTTTGATTAATTTAAGGTGAAAATTTAATTGGAATCAGTTAATGAGATAATCGAGTTTTGATTTAATTAAATCGACCAGTTTGAATTGAAATTGATTATCAAATTAACGTGTTTCGATTAAAATAGTTTAATGAATACTGTTTAAATTTAAATAAGGTTTTTAAAAAGATTTACCATTACTTAGGTAAATAAAGACTTAACTACTAATGTAGTTAATGATTGAAATAAATTATTATTTTAATTAATAATAATTTAGAAAATTACTTTTAAAAAGTAATCGAAGTGAAATGAAATCTAATGGGATGGTGTAAGAAGTCTATGAAGGGTTTTATATTTAAAACCCGAACTTTTTATAACAAAGTTATAAAGAGAGTTTTTAAGAGAAGGTGATCACTTTAATGTAAATGCCACTTAATTCTTTGAATTAAGATAAAAAGGTTTTAAAATAAACCAGGATGATATAAATGGGATTTAATGTGTTAAAAGCGTTAATTTTAAATTAACGTTACCTGAAAATGAGATCAAGTAAAAAGGGGAGCATTGAAATAGGATTTCCAAAGTGGGGAATGGTCGAATAGATTTGAAAGGAGATTGGAAATAAGTGGACCTGGTTAAAGAAGCGGGCTATAGGGTTGTATAACCAAATCCAAGTTATGATGGGAATTGTTCTGAGATTGAAATGGAATATTGGTGTTTGATTACAACTTATATTTATCTGAAGATATGAACGTTGTTGATAAAGGTCTGAGAGGTAATTAAAATACCCCAACTTGAATGACATCAGGATTATCTGAAGATGATATTAGTTGGTAATCGTAAAAGAGAACAGTGATAGTTCATTATTTCCGTTAAAGGAATAATGCAACATTGGTGAGAATTTAGAGATCATGTAACGAGAAATCCGAAGTAAAGGAAATTAATTAGAAGGAAATGTGAAGTTAGTTTTATTTTATACTAATAAATATTAGTTATTGATGGGATAAAAGAGATTTAGTAATGTTGTTTTATAAATATTAAGTTAAATGGATTTGCCATGTTTAAATAACAAAGAACAAATGTTTTGAAAAGAGAATTAAGTGGAAATTGAATATGGTTATAAGTTATTAAGTTATAAAATGAATTGATTTGAGAAACATTAGTATATTAAATAAGGTTCAAATATCATATTTGAAATATCAAAAGAGTTAGAGATCTTAATTAAACAGAAGTGAATAAAATTGTTTAAGTAAAAGGCCAAGTGGTGTTTAATACTGAACCAGTGAACTCATTGGATTATCATGATTGAAACACTGTATATTTTGATAGTTAAAACACTGACTATCAAATCAGTCCAATACGTTTGTTGGTACGGAAAGACCGGGATCGAATGTATTCGAAAATCATTCCAACCAACAAATACGTGAAGATATCAGAAGATGATCGAGATGGAGTATTGAAGACCGTGGATTTTCATACATGGAAGAAGCACTAATATTCTCTACCTGGCAAGCAGAGAAAAGTTGTGATTCTGTCGTGGTTGGAATATATGGGTTGCAAGGACTTCTCGCTATTGATCCATGGTGTGATTCCTATATTGGATGCGGTAGGATAGTGCCTTCGGTTCATCCTGTTCCTGGATGACTTGTATGGATGGATGTCTGACAGAGTATTTCCAAAGGATCACGTATGTTGATTTCTTCCAACGTGCTATAGTTGTTGGCGGAGAATTGTCGTTCTCTTTGCTTCCAACTAGAGTATTTTTTGGGATGTCAATTGGTGATATCTGACGGATCTGACGATGTGGTTTCAAAGTGAATGATGACCCGATGTTCAGAAGATGATTCTGACCTCAAGCCTCATCAACCGGGAAATGACAAAAAAATTGGGTAGGCAACATGGCTGTGTGGGTCGCTCCCATTAGGGTGTATAATCACCTATCTAGAGAAAATCCTATTTGCTTCTTAAATCTATGTTTCGATGCTATCCCTATTCGGGAGACAGTTGCTGATGCCAACTGTCGGTGATATACATTCGATACACTAAAGCGAAATGAGTGGTCGGTCATGTGAGGGCCGGGTTACAAGACATTCTTGTTGAACCCGGTGTATTCATCTCTATAGATACACGATCGGCAGGTGGTCCCATAACTTGTCATAGTTGGAATCCAATTTCCAATAAGCACCCGCGGTTTTGATTGTATACTATATACGTGGAGCATGAGATACAAGCGTTCCACGAGATTGTTTTTTACTTGTATTTAGACATTATTATAATATCAGAAAAGATATTGGTTTCAAAACGGTTTTGGGTTATCGTAAGGTAAAAACCATCCGTGTTTGTGTGTGGATTTGGTCTTACAATTACCTTTCCTTTCGAAAGGATTTTTGAACTTTAAAATCATGATTGGATGATTTACCCTTAATACGGTGCGAGTTTATCTCACTCTGGTTCACCAGACTGACCCGGTGTTTTGTAAATGATCGGGTTAGCCCGGGGTGTACACGTTCAGGGTATCGAATGCTGTGAAGTCCAGAGACAAGCTGGGGATGTTCAAAAGTATGATATTATATAGCTACTATTCCGCTGTGTGTTGTATATGGGAAAAGGTTATTATAACTGTCCCATTGTGTGATGTACTCTGATATTGTAAGTATTTTCAAAGCTCTCAGTAAAGATTTATTTTTGTATTATATTTTGTTCCGCTGCGATGTGAGTCTCTGTGTTGGGTTGTTCTTCTTCTTCTATTCTAATATTTCTTTCTTTCTTATCTCACCCTCTAATTTCTCTCTAATAACTATCCAGTGTTTTCGGTGCTAGGAGGGTCGACATGAGTTACGGTAAAGGTATTTATGTCGAGTTTCGGGGCCGAAAATCCTTGGGTCGTTACGTAGTTAGTAGGATTGTCCTAGGGACAAATGGAATTATAATGTAGGTTATAAGAACTTATTAATAAACATTTTTTAAGTGAACTAAGTTAATAAGCAAACCCACAACAACGGTTGTTGGTACAACCCGAAATCCCCCTTACAGGAAATCATGGATTGTACTGAGGACAAGATGCATCCTAGTATATATTTCAACTAGAAAACAAATTAAAAAGGAGAAGTTCTCACCTTTGGGATCCACTCCGCCATTCCTTATTTCTGAACGGTTCGGATATGCCCCAAAATTCCAATGCGACCTTTTCCTGCTGTTCATATATAAAAATCACATTTTTATCGCTCCATTCCAATAAATAAAAATCACATTTTTGTTTCTACCTCATATATTTTTACTACGCTTCTTTCTATATAAAAATTATATTTTTATATTTCTACTTCTTATATAAAGATCGATTTTTTATTTCGCTACATATATAAAGATCAAATTTATATTATCTATAGTTGTGGTAACGGTATAACTTGAGTTCATAATTAAACGAAAGAATAAAGTAGGCTTATTATTAGTAAACTTATAATTGGGAGGATTAAGTACAAGGAATGTAATAATAATAAGTAGAGGTCCATTCCGGCAACGTAGGGCTTATTAAGAAAAATAAGAGGCATACAAATACGGTCCCTTCCGGCAGCATAGGGTTGATTAGGGAAAGCAAGCGACCAACTATAAGCTAAAAATGAATGTGTAGACAATCAAGTTAATTAGCAATATGATAAGTTAAAAGAAAGCATGTGATTAAAAGATTAGACATAGGATCTAATAACATGATGGCGTGATGCGCTAAGACTAGTCCGTACGTATACAGATGAAGAACCCAATGGGGTAGATCATCGTTGTGTCTGGAGACATGAGAGGAGCACATCCAAGTGATTATTCTACGGGACTGGAGGGAAGCATGAGGACTTTACAGGACATGGTAGGGTACTCTAAATGGCCTTTTGAAGAACTACCAGATGAAGCCATCTCTCAGATGCAGGTCTGTTGCACCATCTATAATATACCTTGACTGCAACTATGGTGTGACAGTAAAAAGGCTATGGTAGATGACCTTGGGTGATTCAGCAGTTTGCCTCGCTATGGGATGTGGTAGTCAGGACCAAATTAAGGATAGTAATCGTCAGATGCCTGTCATCGGTAGTCAGTAGGACGCGGAAAAACTAGAGCTAAACCAACAGACTAACAATTTTTCACTGTTAGGACATTGGTTGAGGGACACACCAAACTAGATGTTAGATTGGTTGATAGGGGAACATCATTAGCTCTTAATATAGTTTTCATTAGTTGAGAGACAGGCCAGGGTGGAGCCATAGCCACCATGAAAAGAGACAGACCATATGTGGATATCTGTAATGCAAGCCTAATGAAGCTGTCCTTTACAGATATCGAAAGCTCCCGACTGAGTTCCGTGCATTGGATGCAGCCCTATTACGAAAATCAAGTTGTAGTAGGCAGTACAATCACATGAGCATCTAGATACACGCACTGAGTGGTGTATTATAGATGTTAGGGGATTACTCCGTGTCGAGACGTGGTTCGACCGAGGAGTTTGGATACAAGGATATGTATGCTTACATAGCATAACCAGGGTGGTTCTGTGGGATTATATGGCGTAACGATGGAGATTTCCGTATGCGGTTTGGCGTAAGATGGAAATTGTGCATGCTTTCGTGGTGTGACGGCGGAGACCGTACGAGGAGGATACTATGGGGAGTACCTTGAGATGTTGGGAATAGCTACATATATATTATATATGTTTAGCCTACTGGGAGTAAATGGTTGCGACGTGTGTGCGGAGCCCAGAGTGTTATTAACCAGAATAACCTAACAATTAAGAAAATGTAACAGAACGATATATGTAGTGTTATTTCAGAATGTATAATTTGTAATCTCACCAGAAATTGTGTTCTGACCCCCTTCTTATAACATACACGCATGCTAGATTTATGATAGAGATTTGGTAGCCTTTGGACACTTGTTAGGCAGTGTCATTATTTTGGTAAGGCTATATTTGATACCATATTTTATTCATTCTGCTAAGATATGTTTTATCAAGCTTTGATATATTTATTATCTCTGTCTTTTCTGTAGGATACCAAACAAGCCAACTCGAGTTTCAACAGTTTCAGATTTAGATTTTTTTGAAAAATCTAGACCCGCTGGAATTTGGGTTGTTACATCTGGTATCAGAGCACGAGTTTAGGGTTTCCCTATGGTTAGTGAGTGGCATATTTATATTTTCAAAAATATAAATATTATATATATACACCTAGATCCATATAAGAGATCCACTTCTGAGAAAACCTCACATGTAAAGTATTGAGTTCGTACAACAATGTTAGGATTGTGATGGGTCCTAAAAGAATAAGTTCCTACTTAGCTAAGGGGTATATGATAGATTTGATGATTAACAGGAAATTCATGTGTTGGTACCTAGAAAGGGATGGCAGGTCCAAATTGTGGGTGAGTAATAAGGCCTTGTGTTTGGAAAATGGGTGGATTGGGGATACATATATGGTGTGCATAGGCATCACAAGAGTTGGATGCCACTCGTGATTTGGAAAGTTTGCTTGACGATTAGTAAGGAAGTAAATTTATTTCATGCAAGAAATTTAGAAAAGTGTGAGTATTGAGAGCACCTTATACCTAGTCCCACAATTGAACTTTTAGAAGAACTTAAATAGATATAGGTATAGGAAAAGATTTCTAAAAGAATTTTCAAGTTCGAATTTCAAAAGTTTAAAAGTTTTGGAAAGTTATTGATTTTAGTATTAAAATATATATTTTTTGAAGAAAATATAAAGATTTGTTTCATAAAAGAATTTGAGGGGTAAGAAAGTTACAGGGTTAAGCCATAGAGTTAGAAATGGGAAGGCACGAATAAATGGATTAGAAATGTATGTTTGATAGATTTAAGATAGATTTTACAATATTGAATAGAAGCAGCCAATTCTTATTTCCATATATTTTTTACTTTTGAAGGTTTTTGAGAAAATAACATTTTTGAAATTTAAAATGGTTTAGTAGGACAATTCCATTAGTGTGCTTGAACGCTAGGAAGATCTTTGGGAAACTATCTCGGTATATGAGTAAATCTTAAACTTGAGAGCTTATTGTAGAAAGTCTCAAGAAATAGGGAAGTACAAAAAAGAAAAGGGTCAACGTTAACAAGGTTATACGGTAATGTATGTGAACTAAGAAAAATAATGTTAGAAAGTTGTCTCTTTAGTGGTTACAGTTTTAGTGAAAAAGGATTGCGGGGAAATTTTAAAACTTGTATAGTTTATGTGGAAAGGAAGTATAGAGATTCTGCATAAATATTTATCTAATAGATGATACAAGTTAAGTGGAAAAGATCTCTAATTCAAATGAGAATTAAATTCCCATGCAAATTAGTAATAAAATGAGAGAATATTAAATTTTCAAGGAAAGGCCTAAAATATACCTAATTGAATATGAAGGTAAATGAAAAGTAAGAGAAAGTTTGGAATTCTTATGTGGAAAACTCTGGTATGATGTGTGATTAATGGAAGTCCCATTTTTTAGCGCTTCTTAGAAAATTAGAAGGCATGACTTATTAACTTACTTTCATAAATGATAAGAACCAGACCTAATGATGTGAGGCTACTTCATGGTGAAGTAAGGGTTATAAGGGTTGTCGGGTATGTATCCGTTTAGGCATTGGGTATGGTTAGCCTATGGATATCAGTATATCTTTGATAGACAATTGAGAATGGCTCATGGAACTAGCAGGTGCGCAGGATGGACTTGTAGAGAGTGGTAGATGGAATGGAGGAATACTATGATTGCATGGATTCAGTAATAAGGACCTTTTTATGTCACGCGACATGGTCCTAGGCCTCCTAGTCTAAGTGGATAACCAAATTTAACCATCATTCTTTCGGCCTAGTAACTATTGTAGTAGACACTGTTTCTTTTAGTATAGGGTTGCACTCCTATGTAGTATTCTATTTTATTGTTGATAATAGGAAGGTTTAGTATGGCATTCTTTTTCTAGGTATGTGGGATGATTACTAGAAAAGAATAAAGGCATAAAATGTCACAAATGCATTAACAATGTAAGCAAGAAATGAATGACTAAAAGAAAAACAAATAAAGTGATAAGTAATAAAGGCGATCACAGTAAATTAACATGTGAAGACCCGTTATTTTTAACGGTCCAAAATCAATTATAAACGTCATTAAACATGCTTACAACTAATTTTAGATATTAAAAGTAGCGGACCTTAAGTTAAAAAAATACTAGAGATGGAAGATCTTATGATAAACTAAAATAAATAATTACATAATTAAAACATCATAATCCATTTTATTACATTAAACATCCACAAAACAAAATAGCAGCTAAATAATAAGAAGTAAATTTAAATAACAACCTTTAGATCCAACATGCAGGCTAGGCTCCTTTCTTCTTCATTTTTTTCTTTTTGCCTTCATATCTTCCAACTTTACAAATCTGTTCAAAGAAGAAAAAGAGTTTCAACTATGTTTGGACTGCGCCTAACCCTATACACCCCGACCCAATCTAAGGGATCTGGTGGCTATTGCACAGGAAAAGACTGCCTACGTACCCCTTTTTAGGGATCAAGCCCACCTAGTTCTATTTCCTACTCTTTTCCTGCATCCACGTACTCCTTAGTACATTACAACCATTGCATTCATTCAACCATTTCATCCATTCAACAATTGAAATCAATATAATTTAGTACAATCAATGTGAACATTGAAATTGATGCAAACAACATAATTAATACAACTGTTGCACTAACGCAGTCAATTAAGAGCAGAAAATAGTGTCGTACACATTATCATAACATAGTAGCTGATGAACCAAACAAAAGAAAGTATATATGCAATCTTTAAATACCAACAACATCCAATGAAAATTCCAACTTATAAAATAAGATGGTAACAATATTAATATACTTACAAATTATTATTCATCAATCAATAATTGTACGCCATCCATGCAAACATAAACCATTTTGTGTATACTCATCATTCCAAAATAGTAACACGGTCACCAACGCAAAATAATCCAATCAGTATTGGTTATACAACATTTATCGTTAAATAACCATAACTAATTACACATCGATTTGTAGTAATCAATGGTAAAACATTGCATAAACATCCTTAATGCGATCCATCAACGTGAAATAAAACATAACGTATTAGAACCAATCACATTTACCACAATTGTTTTATTTCAATTACAAGATTATCATATTATAGTTCATTGTAAAGGAAACTTTCCTATTTCATTCGGTTTTGGAATTTCCATTATTCCTTATCTTTCAAAACTTTATATTCTCTTAAAATATAATATGTCGATAACTTTGCAAAACAATTATATTATTGTCTTACATAAAAAATAATAACAATACTTTTACATACTAGAAAGTTATTTTATTGTGTTTACTCCAAAGGAATGCAAATTTCATTCAAACTGGAAAACCATTTACAGAATCTTATTTTGTTGAATAACAATAAGCATTCGTATTTACTATTCATGAATATCTTTAAAAAATAATAATAAATATATCAAAACACCCCAAATTAATTGTAAAACCCTGAATTTTTAACAACATTAAAGAGAATAAATTAAATAATAATTAATTTAATATTCATAATAAGAGGAAATGGACAACACCATTGCGTCTGTCTCGAAATTCTGGTCAAGATAGACATTTGGTTTGCATAAAACGGACACCGTATGAGGGAATTATGAGAGTTTTAAGTTTGTATACGCGCAGAAAAATTAAATATATATACACATGAGTCAGAGAAGAGTCATAATTTTATCCGGAAAGATTCAAATTCAAAAAATTCGTCAGAGCGGCAAAATTCCCGCTCTAAGGGGGTGACCCCCTTAAGGGGTGTCGACCTTGGGGTCGACCCACCCACAGGAGTGTCGACATCCCTAGGGCTGACGTGGCACTCGGTTTCAGGGGGTCCAACTGCTATATATATGTGTTCTATTCTCCTATTTTCTTCATTGGAAATCATGGAGGCCATATGCTGCTTGAGTGCGAACTGAACTGTAAGAACCTGTAACTTCCCCGTGAAGGAAAGAACAGATTGCTTTGAGGACAAGACGAATCAGAACACAAACAGAAGAACATTTCACTGCTTATTACAACAATTCCATCAGAATACAAGAATATCACAGAGTATGAATCAATATTACACATTTGTTAAATATCAGAGATTTAAACTACATTTAAATACATAGCAGCGGAAAAATAATACAATACACAACTGAAAGAAATACACGGATACAGAGCTTTCCGAGTATCATTCCAGCTGTAAACCAGGATCCTGTGAATATAAATCTGCAAAACTCAACTACTAGCTGGCCGTGCGGAAAATAAGGGCACCCAGAGTTTAAGTTAAAACAATAAACTCCAGGTCAGTCATGTGACTGGTGTGAGAACTAAAATTGTTATTAATCTTTATTTTTAAAGTTAGGTAAACCAAGGGACCACGTCGTATAACACGGAACGGGTTTCCTCCCAAGAATACCAGTGCATAAAACAAATAGCGCAATGCTAAATAAAGAAAAATGAAGCTATTATAAGACCCAGGTCCCATCACACAATGCAACACAAGCCGGAGGATAGCGGTTTACCTTATAATAGCCAAAGAATGCTTGATACGCTAAATTTCATCTTTTATTATTACTATAAGTGAAGAAAACAACTTCAAATATAAATGTATCAATCATAGGCGGCATGGGTACCATATATCATGTCGCCATATTAGTTCTACAATTAAAAATGCAAAGATCGTATTGGAATTTGGATTTCCGTCATGAGTCGAGGTAAGGGGAAAGCTCCTCCCCATTCGAGACACTCTAGCAAATGTCTCAAGACCACATACAGCGATCATTGGAATCAGTTGGGCCGGTCCTCTCTTACTTTTGAGGATTAGTAATTCCTGAGCACACGTTTCCCAGTCCTATCAGACCTATATCCGAGGCGCCTTGCATTCCAATAACCACATAGGTAAAAAGTATATAAATGTCAGGGATGGTAGGTCACTGACATCACCCATAGCTAGAAAGAAACGTCGTGTTCTCCCAATGGTCCTTATCCCGTTTTTGACTCCTACCGAGGTGTGAGGCTCGCAAATTAACGCTATACACAAAGCTATGCCACACAGGCTGTGCTTTGAAAATCAACCACAAGACTTTGCTTTTCAACAGAAGCCTTGATCATTTGCCACTTAGGCGTGCCACACAGGAAATTTATGCCATGCGATTGATATCCATCAATATATAACCTCTGAGCTCGTACGTCTCAGCGAAGGGCGTTGAGCAAGAGAATAAATTCTCCGCCGCCAAACAAATATATATTAAATAGAAATCAATAACACAGAATAAAATCCAATGTCAGACACACAGTCCATTCACAAGTTCGTTTTGGGTCTGAATGAAACCGGGGAACCTTATTCCTCGCATATCCATTGATCTCCAAGTCCGTCTGGACGATCACCAAATGATTCCCTCCTCTTGGGTGTACAGCCCAATCAAGATGATCAGTAATCATCTAAACGATGTGAAGACCTCCGGTCTTTAACCACCATCTTCATTTTTGACTTATCGTCGAATTAATTATTCAGAATGGGTATAAACCCGGCCTTTCCGAATAACTCGCGAATATAATATTAAAGTGCTACACAAACACAATATACGCCTCATTCTAATTCAAAATATTCTTTTATTCAAATATTCACATTCTTTGCGAAAGGTTCCCATTAATTTTATCAAAGATAAATTCTTTTAAATTTATTCCTTAATCTTCCTTTGGATATCATTTAAAACCATGTTAAGGTTTTCCAAACTAGTCGGGATTAGCGAACCACACCGAAGTAATCATTTAATTTATTTTCCAAAATATATCTTTCAAATTTCCATAACAATATCTGTATAATCACGGAATCCAACATCGAAATATTCCGAAGACAATTTCAATTCAAATCCATCCCAATTCAATTATTGGAAATTCTGGTTACTTTTAAAACCCTTTCAAATCCAATTTATTTATTTCAAAAATAAATGGATTATAATTCTGGTTCAAAACTAGTTCATTTCGATAAAAAACTATTTTTATCTTTTCAAATATGGAATTTTTCATCCCAGTTCTTTCCAAATCATTTCTTATGATTTTACACAAATTATTGCTATTTTTAATAATTTTATCAAGGCCCGTACAGTCGATTTCCACAAACGGCCATCGAACTGCACTTACATCGACCTTTTCCAAATTTGATTTAGACATAATTCCAAATCCAATCGTTAGATTACTAATTTCTAATATTCGTTAGAAAGCTCTTTTCGATACGAACCAAACAGCTCCGGTTTTAGGAGAATCCGACGGTCGGATCTCCCGTAATATCCATTAAAAGTCAATGGTCGAAACTCATGAACTGCCATGGCGCGACGCGTTCTATTCAGGCCATTTAATATATATTATATATATATTTCATCGATTTCAATTCTAAATGTATTTTATAATTCGTTTAAAATTCGTTTTAAAAATAATTTCAACTTCATATTCAATTTTAAATCAAAATTGAATATTCCATATCATTAATATATAAATGATATTATTTTCAAAACGTTATATTTTGAAATCACTTCCTTTTCTATATTCATTATAAAACGAATATAACCGATATAAATATCATTCGCGTCAAAATGGCGCATATCTAATCAACACGGCTTTATATATTTCAATAACTTCGTTATTCTATTCAACAAATGAATATTTTCTACAGCACATGAATATATATTTTATTCAACACATGAATATTTATTAATTCTTACTTACAATAAAAATGTGAACTTTATTGTATAAATATTTTATTCAACACATGAATATTTTCAACACATGAATATTCTCAACACGTGAGTATTGTCAACACATGACTATTTTTGTTATTTATATATATGATAAAATTGTGTTTTATATCGTTTAATTCTTAATCACACTCTTACCGTAAATTAGCAAGAGAACAATTCCCTAAGTATTAACCCCGAAGGCCGAAACCAACATCAGATCAATACCCAGGAAACCACTCATCTTAACTAGTTTCCATTTAGTTTCTAATTCTATATATGATAAAGATGTAAATTTTATTGTTAAAATATTTCATTCAACACATGAATATTCTCAATACATGAGTATCGTCAACACATGACCATTTATTCTATTCAACACATGAATCTTTATTTTATAATATTCTTTATTGTCCAAATCGGAATGAGGCCCAATCAATTACCATATAATGTTAATTATATGGATTCCATACAACACATGTATATAATAGCAACGATAAATAATCAACCATCATCCAGAGTGCACCACACAACTGCTTAAGCATTAAATATAAATAATTAACGCTTACACAGTCTGTCAACCAATCGATCGACATACAACTAATTAATTGGGATTAGTGTACGCCAAATATCATCCGAACACCCGTATGGGGTTTCAGTCCACAAACACTGAATATTATTTGTGCAGTTGGGCGATGTGTAAAATTTATCGTCCCAATCAATAGCCATCAAATGGGTGTACATAAACAAATCGTCCGATTTGTTTATAAATATTCATTTTATATACACATTAAAAATTATATTTTTAACTATAAAATATTTATTCTTTCCACATCACACAATAAAATTTTACAACACATCAATCAAACAAACAAGTCATCCATGGTCCGTGGACGACGGGTGTCGGGTGCCGCTAAGCACCGTCTGCATCCTAGTATATATTTCAACTAGAAAAATAAATTAAAAGTGAGAATTTCTCACCAAGAGGTAAACCAAACAACGCGACTCTTCATATGTGGAAAATCTTCGCCGTGCTTGCCTTTTTTCACTTTCGTTATCCATATCCACTACATATATAAAAATCGAATTTTTATTTCGCAACAACATATATAAAAATTGTATTTTTATATTCTTTGTCATTTAAAAATCACATCTTTATAATCTCTACTATATAAAAATCATATTTTTATTATCTCTATAATATAAAAATCATATTTTTATTCTTCACATATAATAAAAATATCACCTTCATTTATATAAAAATTGAACCTTTACTTTGTTAAAAATCGTATCTTTCTTTTCTTAAAGATCTAAACTTTCCTTCATGATCAAAACCATTTCTTTTCATGATAAAAATCTAATCTTTTTATTTGTAAAAATTGTATCTTTATACTTCTAAAAATCAAAACTTTATATAAATAGACATCCTAACTTTATATAAATTAAAGATCCTACTTTATATAAGTAAAAAAACAGAATTTTAGATAAATAAAACTAAAAACTAACATTTTCTAGCGTTTCTATCGCCGGAGAGCAATTCCAGCACGATCAAGCAACTCGGAGGTGGGCGCACGCGATGTCGGTGGCTCGGGATACGGCGCGGCAGGGCTTGGGCATGGCGGCGTCTCGGGTTAGGGTTAACAGAGGGGTGTCGAGCGTCGTATGGAGAGAGGAGAGGAGAACAAGGAGGCAAGAGGGGAGAGGATCGGTGAGGGGGGAGTTCAATGCCGACGGCGCACATGAGAGGAGGCGCGATGACGAGCTGGTAGCGGCGATTTCTTTTCCCCCTTTTCTGATTTCGAACGGGAGTGTGGAGTGAGGGAGAGAGAGAAAGCTAAGGTTGACTATATATTAATATATATTTTTTGTTTATTTTAAATTCCAAAAAGTAAATTTTCATTTCATCTCTGATTCGAACCCAACGATCATCGCCCCTAACTAATTACCCCCATTCCGATACACAATGGGATATGTTTCGTGGGCCAGTTCAGCTGTTCCGATCAGTTTCTGTCAAAATCAAAATATAAATCTATATATTGAATTTGGATGCACATTTCAATTTACCGGGACCACATACGGACTCTAAAAATTCCCGAAAAATATTTCTAGCTTCGTATTGACGATACGGTTCTAACAAAATTAATTTCGTCAGATTCTGAGACCGTTTGAAAAATAGTCATTTTATGGTCGATCGAACTCGACTAAAATTGACAAAACACGTTTTACTTTGTCACGCTCACATATTGATTCAAAAAATTACTAATTTTGGAATCTAGTAATAACTCGACATCTCGGATCCAACAAAAGTGGTTTCGTCGAAAACAGAGGTCGTTTGCAAAATTGCTATTTTTAAGGGCTATATTTCCATAGCGATTATTCTGAATTTTCAATTGGACATATCTTTTTATTCCTGCTATGAAATTTTGATTTTTCAGATTCATTGGAAAGATATTCGTAATTAGATTCTAATATTTTTGGTTTCGCTAAAATCCAGTTTATTTTGAATCCTGTACATTCATTTGAAATTCGAGATCGAAATTTCAAACTACTGTGCCATTTTCAATTCCTTTTATAATTAAAAACAAATATTTATATTCTAACAACGATTCAAACAAATATATCCATTCATATTCAAAATTCATTAAAATTGCCAAAATAAAAAATTTAAATTGGCTCAAAATTTCTGGGTTGTTACAATCTCCCCCACTTAAAACTTTTCGTCCCCGAAAAAGGAACGAAGCTGAAAGTTGTTTTACAAATCAACTAAACTTTCATTATTTTCTTTACGGCTTAAGTTCTTCAAATTTTCAGTTTCTAAGAGTTTTTCAAATTTTTCAAAAATTTGGCTAACACCCTAAATTTTCGAAAAATTTCGCCATAACCTCCCCTGCACTGGGAGCTTCGGGATATTTCAAATAGCCTCCCATGGCCCTCTCCAATCCAAAAGAAAAAGAAAAAGCCAAGCGGCTAGCCAATCGAATCATAAAATCATCCAAACCCCAAGAAATACAGTAAACATGTACTTATTTGTTGGGGAAACAATTTTATTCCTCTTCTCTAGCCTCCTTGCAATGACTTGTTCAATGGATATACGTGTATATGCATGCAATTGTAATCATTTTTCAATACAGTTCAATATTCGGTTCAATTTGGCATAATGGTTCAAAATTTCAAACCAATAATCAAACATCACAACCATCAATCAATTAGTGGATTATTGTTTCAAATTCATATTTTTGATACATATACAAAAAATCATGTTTTTGATGCCAAATCACAACAATAAGCCTTAACTAGTTTTGGTTCTCACACCAGTCTAATGGAAATATATAGATATCTCACCTTCGAAGCTCGAACATAAATGCTGATGATGTTTCGAACCACCATCAGAACATCTCCGGGACTACTAGAGTGCGGTTCTATATCTATCCAGTATATTAAAACTTCGAATATACGTTCATGATGCGTATATGCAAAATCTTTATATATTGGAATGTCCAAATTCAATATAAAATAAAATATTCAAATACGTACTATTAGATATAAAATTTCAAAACAAAGTTTGTTTTCAATTTTATTTTAAAAATATACTCCTCACACTCGTTCTAGAATACTACTGATCCCATATCTAACGAGTCATTCTTATTGGATATTTCTAATCCAACCTCTGAAGAATTCTTTCGTTTGGTTCTAATGTGTCTTGTTCTCGAGCTTTGTAAACCAAAGCTCTGATACCACTGTAAGATAGTCAACGAAATCCGGTAGGCTTTGCAACCATCCTTTCATCCCCCAAGTAGTAGGTAATACCCACCGTGGCTCCCACATGGTCCCCCAGTATCACTTGTTTTACGGCGACCCTCTCGAGCCTCCCGGCCACAGCCTAACCAACCCTCGCAAGGGAAATGTAGGGGTAAGAGCTCACTGTTCACCACCAAACCACATGGTGAGAACCCCCCATCATGACTGCAACAAGAACTAGTGATACTTCATTCTCGATCACTTTAATCTAATTAAAGATTCATTAAAACTCCATTTAGTTTTAATCTTCCCAAATATTAATATCCTCTCTTTAACTGGGTTAAAGAACAAATGTCATCTAAAACACGGTTCACGATAAACCCAAAATCACATTCCATTGTTAATCGGGTTAAAGAACAGGTGTTATTCAAAACACCGCTCACGATAAACCCAAAAACCAATTTAAATTCAATTCCAATTAAATACTAATTAATTGGACAATTTCACTAAATCTTAATTAAAAGATTTAATCTTTTTCTCAACTGGGTTTAAGAACAGTTGTAACGATACGGATTTCGCTCGGACCTAATCGATTGCTAAACCGACCAAGACCGTTCGAATCCCGTATACACTAACTCTGGGCATACAGCACATCAAAACAAATAACAGAAGACTTCGATAAACATCATAATGATGTTACAATAGAGTATAGAATATCAGAGTATATCGAAATATAATCAATCAGCGGAAGATGATTTTACATTAAATGTAATACAATGCACAGCGGAAATAAATAAATAACACAGCGGAAGACGATAAACGCACTGGACACAGCTTTAAGCTTCGATCCAGAATCTTGCTTATATATCTGCAAAATAAGCTACTCGACTGCTCGTGTGGAAAATAGGGGCACCCGAGTTTGCAAGGGAAAAGCAAACTACAGGTCAGTCATGGGACTAGTGTGAGAAACTCTAAACAGTTATAATTAACTTATTTAATAATATGGCATATCACGGGACAACGCCGCTAAAATGGAACGGGTTTACCCCCATGAATGCCAGTGTATAAACAACAATCAATATAGGTATATGGATCTACTATGCGTCAATCAACATGCAATATCCCAATCTACCCATTTAGATTAATCACCATACGTAGATATTCTAAATCCAATTCAATTTACAGAAATTATTCCTTTGGACTTTATTTCCCGATTTCAATTTCAAATCATTTGAAATACATATCTAACTTTCTATAACAAAGTAGATTTCACTTCGGGATTTCAAATCAAATCATTTGGAACCGTGAATTCCAAAACATAACAACGCATACAAACAAGTATGCAACAAAATATCGGGCTCCCCCTAGACAAGGCAAAGGGTACGCACCTAGCAACTCGATATATAAATGTGCACCTACCTCATATAGGAGCAAGCTACACTGACGATGCACCTCCCACACAAGAAGCATACACCGCCCATCTCACCCATACTTTTAGTCGTCCGAGATAGCAGAATCTTTAGCCACACACTAAATAATTTTTATATCCCAAGTAGGGAAAATCATTTCACAACATAATAACCATAAGTACTTTCAAAATATAGTACTTCACATCAGCAATTCACACATATGATCAGTCATTATTAATCACATAACCTTTGAGCTCGTACGTCTCAAAGATAGGTGTTAAGCAAGAGAATAAATTCTCCGCCACCAAACAGATACATCATTAATAGCAACTAATCAAATATGTGATGAAATACAATGTAAAACCATAATACATTTCCAAATCATTTCGAAATCATCGGGTTTTAGCCCCCGAAATTCTTTCTATTTTATAAAACATTTTTATAAAACATCCCCTATCCAAAATCGGGAATACATTCTTTTCACTTAAGAAAAATATCATTTCACAATCATTCATTAAATTTTAAGTGAACACATCGCTAAACACCTTACCGTCAAATCGTGAAGTGTTTCACAAGGTGTTAGCCTACCAGTATTTCTACCCAACCCAATGCTAACTGTAAGAGCATATCTTGCTCATAAACTGGTCGAGCACAATCCAAACAATCAACCAGTCCAATTTGAAATTAAATATAAGGTTTTGAATAGAATAGTATCGAATTATATTCAACATCAAATCCTGAAACCAACAGATATCATATCGGGAATAACGATATCGATATCTTCCAAATTCCCATCACAATATCCGTATAATCATGGAATCCAATATCGAAATTTTCCAACGATAATTTCGATTCAAATCCATTCCAATCCATATATTGGAAATTCTGGTTATTTTTAAAACCATTTCAAACCCCATTTATTTACTTAAAAAAATAAATAAATTATTATTCTAGTTAATAACTAGTTCATTCCGATAAAAATATATTTTCACCATTACAAATGTGGAATTTTTCATCCCAATTCTTTCCAAATCATTTCTTATTATTTTACACTAATTATTGATATTTTAAATAATTTTATCAAGGCCCGTACAGTCGATTTCCACAAACGGCCATCGAACTGCACTTACAGCGACCTTTTCCTATTTTGATTTGGACATAATTCCAAATCCAACCGTTAGATTTCAAATTTCTAATATTCATTGGAAAGCTCTTTTCGATACGAACCCAACGGTTCTGGTTTCAGGAGAATCCGATGGTCGGATTCCCGCAACGTCCTTTCGAAGTTAATGGTCGAAATTCGCGAACTGCCGCAGCGCGGCGAGTTCTATTCAGGCCATTATATATATATATATAATATTATATGTATTTCATTGATTTGCATTTAAAACGTATTTTATAAATCGTTTTAACTTTGTTTTAGAAACGATTTCCACTTCATTTCAATTTTAATGTCAAAATTGAATATTCCGTATACACGACAATTTTATACAGTGTATATATATGTTAAAAAAAATTATATTTTTAACGATCAATTCATTTTCACATTTCATATATATATACATACATATATATATATATATATTGATTTCACATTTCATATATATTTTTCACTTGTTATATATATTTTTCTTTTCATCTCATATATATACACATCTCATTCACAGTTCATATATAGTTTTCATTCGCATTTCATATATATGTATACATCTCATTCATAGTTCATATATATTTTCATTTACAGTTCACATATATATACATCTCATTCACAGTTCATATATATTTTTCATTCACACTTCATATATATATATATTATATTTTTCATTTCACGCATTTGTACATCACGATCAATTTTCACACAGATTACAATCAAACAAGTCATCCATAGTCTGTGGACGACGGGGAGCAGTTCATATATGCAGTTAAAATATAAATAACTGTAAAAAAGAATTATAGTGAGAGAATTCTCATATTGACAGGTTTTAATTTCTGAATTTCTGAACTGTTCTGATTTGAAATTTCCTGAAATTCTGATTTGCACCAAATCGGACGCGGTCAGTTTTGTTTCGTAGATCTTGTCGAGACGGTTCCAACGCAACTAAATTTACGAATTTCTGATGTTGTATGAATAAATTACATCATTTCAAACATCGCATACATAAATTTATAAATTAAATATAATTAATTGTCTTAATTACATCATTAAGGATCTTAATCCCTCCTCCTTCCCGACGTTATTTCTGAACCACATGAACCCATCCGCTCAAATCAAAACCTCACCACCGCACTCACTATGGAGCTCGAGACCCTGATCAATTACCTCCCTTCGACGCGCCTACAGGGGCGCCACCACCTCCTTGATCGACTCTAGGTTCGACGGCCCCGGCACCAGAAAAAACCACTCGAAGTCGCGGCCTATGGATGAGGATTTCAAACGATTTACAAATCGATATCCGATCAACCCCATACGAAATGAAAGAGAATGAAAAATGCTTCAATTCTTGCTTTGGATTTGCATTAAAATTCCGCTTGGATTGGAAGAAATTGAAGAAAGAAAATGGGACAAATCTTGCCTTCGAAAACGTTCTGGCGGCTGAGATCGATGGGGCTCCCTAGGGTTTGGTAGAAGAGTATATTTACCATTATTTTATTATTACTTTATTTCCTTTAATTTCAAAAATACATGTCACCGATACGAACTCCAAATCAAACCCAACGACTGTCGCCCCTAGCCAAATACTCCTATTCTGAACACAATGGGATATGTATCATATGCTAATTCGCTTGTTACGATCAGTTTCCATTCAAATTAAAATATAAATCAATATATATTCAATTTAAACGTACATTTCAATTTACCAGGGCCACATACGGACTCTAAAAATTTCCAAAAAATATTTTCTAGCTTCGTATTGACGATACGGTCCTAACAAAACTAATTTCGTCAAATTCTGAGACCGTTTGAAAAATGGCCATTTTCTGGTCGATCGAAATTGACCGAAACTGTCAAACATGTTTTCTCTCGCCACACTCACATATTGGTTCGAAAAATTATGAATTTTGAAATCTAGCAATAACTCGATATCACGGATCCAATAAAAGTGATTTCGTCGGAAACAGAGGTCGTTTGCAAAATTTCCATTTTTAAGGGCCAGAATTCCATAACGACTATTCTGAATTTTCAACTGGGCATAACTTTTGATTCCCACTATGAAATTTTGATTTTTTGGATTCGTTGGAAAGATATTCTCCATTAGATTCTAATATTTTTGGTTTCGCCAAAATCTGGTTTATTTTGAATCTTGTACATTCATTTGAACTTTGAAATCGAATTTTCAAACTACCGCGCCATTTTCAATTCCTTTTATAATTATAAATAAATAATTATATTCTAGCGACGATTCAAATAAATATATACATTCTATTTCTATTCAAAATAAATTTCTCGTCGTTATTATTTTAAATAAATCATTTTAAATATTCAAAATTCAATAAAATTGCCAAAATAAAAATTTTAAATTGGCTCAGATTTTCGGGTTGTTACAATCTCCCCCACTTAAAACTTTTCGTCCCCGAAAAAGAACGAAGCTGAAAGTTGTTTTACCAATCAACTCGACTTCCATTATTTTCATTACGGCTTAAGTTCTTCAACTTTTTGTTTCTATGAACTTTTCAATTTTTTCAAAAATTTGGCTAACACCCTAAATTTTTGAAAAATTTCGCCATAACCTCCCCTGCACCGGGGACTTCGAGATATTTCAAATAGCCTCCCATGGCCCTCACCAATCCAAAAAGAAAAAGAAACAGCCAATCGGCTCATAAAATCATCAAATCCCAAAAAATTTGTAAACATGTACCTATTTGTCGAGAAAACAATTTTATTCTCTGCTCTAGCCTCCTTGATATGACCTGTTCAATGTAGGTACATGTATATGCATGCAATTATAATCATTTTTCAATAAAGTTCAATATTCGGATCAATTAGGCTAAATGGTTCAAAATTTTAATTAATGAAACCAATAATCAAACAACAGAATCAGCAATCAATTTGTTGATTATCTTTTCAAACCCATAACATTAATATAATCAAAAATCAAAATTTCTAAGGCCGAATTATATATATAATCACAAATACGTTCTATATAATCATATTACTATCAACTCATTATAGGGCATTTCTAGCCCCATCTGTAACGAGTCACTCATTCTCGAATGCTACTGATTCTATCTCTAATGAGGATTCTTCATAGGATATTACTAATCCAATCTCTGATGACCCTTTTATTATGTTCTAACGAGTTGTACCCCAAAGATTTGAGTTAACCAAAGCTCTGATACCAGCTGTAATGATACGGATTTCGCTCTGACCTAATCGATCGCTAAACCGACCAAGACCGTTCGAACCCTGTATACGCTAACTCTGGGCATACAACACATCAAAATAAATAACAGAAGACTTCTATAAACATCATAATAATGTTACATCAGAGTATAGAATATCAGAGTATATCGAAATATAATCAATACAGCGGAAGATGATTTCACAATAAATGAAATAAAATGCATAGCGGAAATAAATAAATTACACAGCGGAAGACGATAAACGCACTGGACACAGCTTTAAGCTTCTATCCAGAATCCTGCTTATATATCTGCAAAATAAGCTACTCGACTGCTCGTGTGGAAAATAGGGGCACCCGAGTTTGCAAGGGAAAAGCAAACTACAGGTCAATCATGGGACTAGTGTGAGAAACTCTAAACAGTTATAATTAACTTATTTAATAATATGGCATATCACGGGACAACGCTGCTAAAACGGAACGGGTTTACCCCCATGAATGTCAGTGTATAAACAACAATCAATATAGGTATATGGATCTACTATGCATCAATCAACATGCAATATCCCATTTTACCCATTTAGATTAATCACCACATGTAGATTTTCTAAATCCAATTCAATTTACAGAAATTATTCCTTTGTACATTATTTCCCGATTTCTATTTCAAATCATTTGAAATACATATCTAACTTTCTATAACAAAGTAGATTTCACTTCGGGATCTCAAATCAAATCGTTTGGAAATGTGAATGCCGAAACATAACAACGCATACAAACAAGTATGCAACCAAATATTGGGCTCCCCCTAGACAAGGCAAAGGATACGCACCTAGCAACTCGATATATAAATGTGCACCAACCCCCACATAGGAGCAGGCTACACCGACGATGCACCTCCCACACAGGGAGCATACACTGCCCATCTCACTCATACTTTTAGTCGTCCGGGTTACCAGAATCTTTAGCCACACACTAAATCATTTTTACATCCCGAAGTGGGGAAAATCATTTCACAACATAATAACCACAAGTACTTTCAAAATATAGTACTTCACTTCAGCAATTCACACATATGATCAGTCACTATTAATCACATAACCTTTGAGCCTGTATGTCTCAAAGAAGGGTGTTAAGCAAGAGAATAAATTCTCCGCCACCAAACGGATACATCATTGATAGCAACTAATCAAATATGTGATGAACTACTATGTAAAACCATAATACATTTCCAAATCATTTCGAAATCATCGGGTTTTAGCCCTCGAAATTCTTTCTGTTTTATAAAACATTTTTATAAAACATCCCCTGTCCAAAATCAGGAATACATTCTTTTCACTTAAGAAAAATATCATTTCACAATCATTCATTAAATTTGAAATGAACACATCGCTAAACACCTTACCATCAAATTGTGAAGTGTTTCACACGGTGTTAGCCTACCAGTATTTCTACCCAACCCAATGCTAAATGTAAGAGCATATCTTGCTCATAAACTGGTCGAGCACATTTCAAACAATCAATCAGTCCAATTTGACATTAAATAAAAGGTTTTGAATAGAGATAGTATCGACTTATATTCAACATCAAATCCTAAAACCAACAGATATCATATCGGGAGTAACGATATAGATATCTTCCAAATTCCCATCACAATATCCGTATAATCACGGAATCCAATATCGAAATATTCTGACGATAATTTCGATTTAAATCCATTCCAATCCATATATTGGAAATTCTGGTTATTTTTAAATACCATTTCAAACCCCATTTATTTATTTAAAAAAATAAATAAATTATTATTCTAGTTAATAATTAGTTCATTCCGATAAAAATATATTTTCACGTTTTCAAATGTGGAATTTTTCATTCTAATTCTTTCCAAATCATTTCTTATGATTATACACTAATTATTGATATTTTGAATAATTTTATCAAGGCCCGTACAGTCGATTTCCACAAACGGCCATCGAACTGCACTTACAGCGACCTTTTCCTATTTTGATTTGGACATAATTCCGAATCCAACCATTAGATTTCAAATTTCTAATATTCATTGGACAGCTCTTTTCGATACGAACCCAACGGTTCTGATTTCAGGAGAATTTGACGGTCGGATCTCCCGCAACATCCTCTCGAAGTTAATGGTCGAAATTCACGAACTGCCGCAGCGCGTTCTATTCGGGCCATTATATATATATATATATATATATATATATATATATATATATATATATATATATATATATATATCGTCGATTTGCATTTAAAACGTAATTTATAAATCGTTTTAACTTCGTTTCAAAAACGATTTCCACTTCATTTCAATTTTCATGTCAAAATTGAATATTCCATATACATGACAATTTTATACAGTGTATATATATGTTAAAAAAAATATTTTGAATGATCAATTCAATTTCACATTTCATATACATATGTATATTGATTTCACATTTCATATATATTATTTTCACTTTTCATATATTTATATATATATATATTGATTTCACGTTTGATATATATATTTTTCACTTCTTATATATATTTTTCTTTTCATCTCATATATATACACATCTCATTCACAGTTCATATATATTTTTCATTCGCATTTCATATATATGTATACATCTCATTCACAGTTCATATATATTTTCATTCATAGTTCATATATACATCTCATTCACAGTTCATATATATTTTTCATTCACACTTCATATATATATATATATATATATATATATATTATATTTTTCATTTCACGCATTTGTACATCACGATCAATTGTCACACAGAATACAATCAAACAAGTCGTCCATGGTCTGTGGACAACGGGGAGCAGTTCATATATGCAGTTAAAATATAAATAACTGTACAAAAAGAATTATAGTGAGAGAATTCTCACATTGACAGGTTTTAATTTTTGAATTTCTGAACTGTCCGGATTCGAAATTTCCTGAAATTCCGTTTTGCACCAAATCGGACGCGGTCAGTTTTGTTTTGTAGATTTTGTCGAGACGGTTCCAATGCAACTGAATTTTTGAATTTCTGATATAGTATGAATAAATTACAGCATTTCAAGCATCGCATACATAAATTTATAAATTAAATATAATTATTATCTTAATTACATCATTAAGGATCTTAATCCCTCTTCCTTCCCGATGTTCTTTCTGAACCACATGAACCCATCCGCTCAAATCAAAACCTCACCACCGCACTCACTACGAAGCTCGAGACCCTGATCAATTACCTCCCTTCGACGCGCCTATAGGAGAGCCATCACCTCCTTGATCGACTCTAGGTTCGGCGGCCCTGGCGCCAGGAAAAAACCACTCTAAGTCGCGGCCTATGGATGAGGATTTCAAACGATTTACAAATCGATATTCGATCAACCCCATACGAAATGAAAGAGCACGAAAAATGCTTTAATTATTGCTTTGGATTTGCATTAAAATTCCGCTTGGATAGGAAGAAATTGAAGAAAGAAAATGGGACAAATCTGGCCTTCAAAAATGTTCTGGTGGCTGAGAACGATGGGGCTCCCTAGTGTTTGGTAGAAGAGTATATGTACCATTATTTTATTATTATTTTATTTCCTTTAATTTCAAAAATACATGCCATTGATACGAACTCCAAATCAAACCCAACGTCTATCGCCCCTAGCCAAATACTCCTATTCCGAACACAATGGGATATGTATCATACGTTAATTCGCTTGTTACGATCAGTTTTCGTTCAAATTAAAATATAAATCAATAATATATTCAATTTAAACGTACATTTCAATTTACCAGAGCCACATATGGACTCTAAAAATTCCCAAAAAAATATTTTCTAGCTTCGTATTGACGATATGGTCCTAACAAAACTAATTTCATCAAATTCTGAGACTGTTTGAAGAATGGCCATTTTCTGGTCGATCGAAATTGACTAAAACTGTCAAACATGTTTTCTCGCGCCACGCTCACATATTGATTCGAAAAATTACGAATTTTGGAATCTAGGAATAACTCGACATCACGGATCCAACAAAAGTGATTTTGTCGAAAACAGATGTCGTTTGCAAAAATTCCATTTTTAAGGGCCAGAATTCCATAGCGACTATTCTGAATTTTCAACTGGGCGTAACTTTTGATTCCCGCTATGTAATTTTGATTTTTGGGATTCGTTGGAAAGATATTCTCAATTAGATTCTAATATTTTTGGTTTCGCCAAAATCCGGTTTATTTTGAATCATATACATTCATTTAAACTTTGAAATCGAATTTTCAAACTACTGCGCCATTTTCAGTTCCCTTTTATAATTATAAATAAATAATTATATTCTAGCGACGATTCAAACAAATATATATATTCTGTTTCTATTCAAAATAAATTTCTCGTCGTTATTATTTAAAATAAATCATTTTAAATATTCAAAATTCACTAAAATTGCCAAAATAATAATTTTAAATTGGCTCAGATTTTTGGGTTGTTACAATCTCCTCCACTTAAAACTTTTCGTCCCTGAAAAGGAACAAAGGTGAAAGTTGTTTTACTAATCAATTCGACTTCCATTATTTTCATTACGGCTTAAGTTCTTCAACTTTTCAGTTTCTAAGAACTTTTCAAATTTTTCAAAAATTTGGCTAACACCCTAAATTTTCGAAAAATTCGCCATAACCTCCTCTGCACCGGGGACTTCGGGATATTTCAAATAGCTTCCCATGGCCCTCACCAATCCAAAATGAAAAAGAAGCAGCCAAGCGGCTAGCCAATCGTCTCATAAAATCATCAAATCCCAATAAATTTGTAAACATGTACCTATTTGTCGGGAAAACAATTTTATTCTCTGCTCTAGCCTCCTTCTATGACCTGTTCAATGTAAGTACATGTATATGCATGCAATTGTAATCATTTTTCAATACAGTTCAATATTCGGTTCAATTAGGCAAAATGGTTCAAAATTTTAATTAATGAAACCAATAATCAAACAACAGAATCAGCAATCAATTTGTTGATTATCTTTTCAAACACATAATTTTAATATAATCAAAAATCAAATTTTCTAAGGCCGATTATATATATAATCACAAATACGTTATATATAATCATATTATTATCAACTCATTATAGGGCATTTCTAACCTCATCTCAAACGACTCACTCATTCTAGAATGCTACTGGTTCTATCTCTAATGAGGATTCTTTCATAGGATATTACTAATCCAATCTCTGATGAGCCTTTTATTATGTTCTAACAAGTTGTACCCCAAAGATTTGAGTTAACCAAAGCTCTGATACCAGCTGTAACGATACGGATTTCGGTCGGACCTAATCGATCGCTAAACCGACCAAGACCGTTCGAATCCCGTATACGCTAACTCTGGGCATACAACACATCAAAATAAATAACAGAAGACTTCTATAAACATCATAATAATGTTACATCAGAGTACAGAATATCAGAGTATATCGAAATATAATCAATACAGCGGAAGATGATTTTACAATAAATGTAATAAAATGCACAGCGGAAATAAATAAATAACATAGCGGATGACGATAAACGCACTAGACACAGCTTTAAGCTTCGATCCAGAATCCTGCTTATATATCTACAAAATAAACTACTCGACTGCCCGTGTGGAAAATAGGGGCACCCGAGTTTGCAAGGGAAAATCAAACTACAGGTCAGTCATGGGACTGGTGTGAGAAACTCTAAACAGTTATAATTAACTTATTTAATAGTATGGCATATCACGGGAACACGTCGCTAACGCGGAATGGGTTTACCCACTCGAATGCCAGTGTATAAACAACAATCAATATAGGTATATGGATCTACTATGCATCAATCAACATGCAATACCCCAATCTACCCATTTAGATTAATCACCACACGTAGATTTTCTAAATCCAATTCAATTTACAAAAATTATTCCTATGGACATTATTTCCCGATTTCTATTTCAAATCATTTGAAATACATATCTATCTTTCTTTAACAAAGTATATTTCACTTCGGGATCTCAAATCAAATCGTTTGGAAACGTGAATTCCAAAACATAACAATGCATAGAAACAAGTATGCAACCAAATATCGGGCTCCCCCTAGACAAGGCAGAGGGTATGCACCTAGCAACTCGATATATACATGTGCACCTACCCCACATAGGAGCAGGCTACACCGACGATGCACCTCCCACACATGAAGCATACACCGCCCATCTCACCCATACTTTTAGTCGTCCGGGTTACCAGAATCTTTAGCCACACACTAAATCATTTTTATATCTCGAAGTGGGGAAAATCATTTCACAACATAATAACCACAAGTACTTTCAAAATATAGTGCTTCACATCAGCAATTCACACATATGATCAGTCACTATTAATCACATAACCTTTGAGCTCATACGTCTCAAAGAAGGGTGTTAAGCAAGAGAATAAATTCTCCGCCACCAAACAGATACATTATTAATAGCAACTAATCAAAAATGTGATGAACTACAATGTAAAACCATAATACATTTCGTAATCATTTCGAAATCATCGAGTTTTAGCCCTCGAAATTCTTTCTGTTTTATAAAACATTTTTATAAAACATCCCCTGAAATCGGGAATACATTCTTTTCACTTGAGAAAAATATCATTTCACAATCATTCATTTCATTTGAAATGAACACATCGCTAAACAACTTACTGTCAAATCGTGAAGTGTTTCACAAGGTGTTAGTCTACCTGTATTTCTACCCAACCCAATGCTAAATGTAAGAGCATATCTTCTCATAAACTGGTCGAGCACAATCCAGACAATCAATCAGTCCAATTTGACATTAAATATAAGGTTTTGAATAGAGATAGTATCGACTTATATTCAACATCAAATCCTGAAACCAACAGATATCATATCGGTAATAATGATATCATTATCTTCCAAATTCCCATCACAATATCCATATAATCACGGAATCCTATATCGAAATATTCCGACGATAATTCTGATTCAAATCAATTCCAATCCATATATTGGAAATTCTGGTTATTTTTAAAAACCATTTCAAACCCCATTTATTTATTTTAAAAAATAAATAAATTATTATTCTAGTTAATAACTAGTTCATTCCGATAGAAATATATTTTCACCTTTTCAAATGTAGAATTTTTCATCCCAATTATTTCCAAATCATTTCTTATGATTTTACACTAATTATTGATATTTTTAATAATTTTATCAAGGCCCGTACAGTCGATTTGCACAAACGGCCATCGAACTGCACTTACATCGACCTTTTCCTATTTTGATTTGGAGATAATTCCAAATCCAACCGTTAGATTTCAAATTTCTAATATTCATTGGAAAGCTCTTTTCGATACGAACCCAACGGTTTCGGTTTCAGGAGAATCCGACGGTCGGATCTCCCGCAACGTCCTTTTGAAGTTAATGGTCGAAATTCGCGAACTGCCGCAGCGTGGCGCGTTCTATTCAAGCCATTATATATATATATTTCGTCGATTTGCAGTTAAAATGTATTTTATAAATTGTTTTAACTTCGATGTAAAAACGATTTCCACTTCATTTCAATTTTCGTGTCAAAATTGAATATTCCATCTACACGACAATTTTATACTGTGTATATATATATATATATAAACAAAAAAAAATTAACGATCAATTCATTTTCACATTTCATATATATACATATAATGATTTCACATTTCATATATATTATTTTCACTTTTCATATATATATATATATATATATATATGTATATATTGATTTCACAATTCATATATATATATTTTTCATCTCTTATATATATTTTTCTTTTCATCCCATATATATACACATCTCATTCACAGTTCATATATATTTTTCATTTGCATTTCATATATATGTATACATCTCATTCACAGTTCATATATATTTTCATTTACAGTTCATATATGTACACACATCTCATTCACAGTTCATATATATTTTTCATTCACACTTCATATGTATATTATATTTTTCATTTCACGCATTTGTACATCACGATCAGTTTTCAAACAGAATACAATCAAACAAGTCGTCCATGGTCTTTGGACGATGGGGAGCAGTTCATATATGCAGGTAAAATATAAATAACTGTACAAAATGAATTATAGTGAGAGAATTCTCACAATGACAAGTTTTAATTTCTGAATTTCTGAACTATTCGGATTTGAAATTTTTTGAAATTCTGATTTGCACCAAATCGGACGCGGTCAGTTTTGTTGCGTAGATCTTGTCGAGACGGTTCCAACGCAACTGAATTTGCGAATTTCTGATGTCGTATGAATAAATTACAGCATTTCAAACATCGCATACATAAATTTATAAATTAAATATAATTAATTATCTTAATTACATCATTAAGGATCTTAATCCCTCCTCCCTCCCGACGTTCTTTCTGAACCACATGAACCCATCCGCTCAAATCAAAACCTCACCACCGCACTCACTACGAAGCTCGAGACCCTGATCAATTACCTCCCTTCGACGCGCCTACAGGGGCTCCACCACCTCCTTGATCGACTCTAGGTTCGGCGGCCCCGACGCCAGGAAAAAACCACTCGAAGTCACGACCTATGGATGAGGATTTCAAACGATTTACAAATCGATATCCGATCAACCCCATGTGAAATGAAAGAGAATGAAAAATGCTTCAATTCTTGCTTTGGATTTGCATTAAAATTCCGCTTGGATTGGAAGAAATTAAAGAAAGAAAATGGGACAAATTTGGCCTTCGAAAACGTTCTGGCGGCTGAGAACGATGGGGCTCCCTAGGTTTTGGTAGAAGAGTATATATACCATTATTTTATTCTTATTTTATTTCCTTTAATTTCAAAAATACATGTCACTGATACGAACTCCAAATCAAACCCAACGACTGTCACCGCTAGCCAAATACCCCTATTCTGAACACAATGGGATATGTTTCATACGCTAATTCGCTTGTCACGATCAGTTTCCATTCAACTTAAAATATAAATCAATATATATTCAATTTGAACGTACATTTCAATTTACCAGGGCCACATACGGACTCTAAAAATTCCAAAAAAATAATTTCTAGCTTCGTATTGACGATACGGTCCAAACAAAACTAATTTCGTCAAATTCTAAGACCGTTTGAAAAATGGCCATTTTCTGGTCGATCGAAATTGACTAAAACTGTCAAACACGTTTTCTCTCGCCACGCTCACATATTGATTCGAAAAATTACTAATTTTGGAATCTAGCAATAACTCGACATCGTTAATCCAACAAAAGTGATTTCGTCGAAAACAGAGGTCGGTTGCAAAATTTCCATTTTTAAGGGCCAGAATTCCATAGCGACTATTCTGAATTTTCAACTGGGTGTAACTTTTGATTCCCGCTATGAAATTTTGATTTTTCGGATTCGTTGGAAAGATATTCTCCATTAGATTCTAATATTTTTGGTTTTGCCAAAATTCGGTTTATTTTGAATCATGCACATTCATTTGAACTTTGTAATCGAATTTTCAAACTACCGCGCCATTTTCAATTCCTTTTTATAATTATAAGTAAATAATTATAATCTAGCGACGATTCAAATACATATATACGTTCTATTTCTATTCAAAATAAATTTCTCGCCATTATTATTTAAAATAAATCATTTTAAATATTCAAAATTCACAAAAATTGCCAAAATAAAATTTTTAAATTGCCTCAGATTTTCGGGTTGTTACAACAGTGTTAATGAATACACCATTCACGACAAACCCAAATCCCATTTGATATTAAATACAAGGCTCTGAATAGAAAATATATCGGCTTATATTCAATATCAAATTCTATGACCAATAAATATCATATTGGAAATAACGATACAAATATATCTTTCAAATTTCCATAATAATATTTGTATAATCACGAAATCCAACATCGAAATATTCCAAAGACAATTTCGATTCAAATCCATCCCAATTCAGTTATTGGAAATTTTGGTTACTTTTAAAACCCTTTCAAATCCAATTTATTTATTTTAAAAGTAAATGGATTATAATTCTAGTTCAAAACTAGTTCATTTCGATAAAAATCTATTTTTATCTTTTCAAATATGGAATTTTTCATCCCAATTCTTTCCAAATCATTTCTTACGATTTTACACAAATTATTGCTATTTTTAATCATTTTATCAAGGGCCGTACAGTCGATTTCCACAAACGGCCATCGAACTGCACTTACAACGACCTTTTCCAAATTTGATTTGGACATAATTCCAAATCCAACCGATAGATTTCTAATATTTGTTAGAAAGCTCTTTTCGATAGGAACCCAACGGTTCCGGTTTTAGGAGAATCTGACGGTCTGATCTCCCGTAATATCCATTCGAAGTCAATGGTCGAAATTCGCGAACTACCGTGGCGCGACACGTTCTATTCAGGCCATTTAATATATAGTATATATATTATATATATTTCATCGATTTCAATTCTAAACGTATTTAATAATTCGTTTAAAATTCGTTTTAAAAACAATTTCAACTTCATATTCAATTTTTAAATCAAAATTGAATATTCCATATCATTAATATATAAATGATAATATTTTCAAAACGTTATATTTTGAAATCACTTCATTTTCTATATTCATTATAAAACGAATATAATCGATATAAATATCGTTCACGTCAAAATGGCGCATATCTAATCAACACGGCTTTATATATTTCAATAACTTCGTTATTCTATTCAACAAATGAATATTTTCTTCAACACATGAATATATATTTTATTCAACACATGAATATTTATTAATTCTTACTTACAATAAAAATGTGAACCTTATTGTATAAATATTTTATTCAACACATGAATATTTTCAACACATGAATATTCTCAACACATGAGTATTGTCAACACATGACTATTTTTGTTGTTTTATATATTTGATAAAAATGTGTTTTATATCGTTTAATTCTTAATCGGACTCTAACTGTAAATTAGCAAGAGAACAATTCCCTAAGTATTAACACCGAAGGCCGAAACCAATGTCAGATCAATACCCAGAAAACCACTCATCTTAACTAGTTTCCAGTTAGTTTCTAATTCTATATATGATAAAGATGTAAATTTTATTGTTAAAATATTTCGTTCAACACATGATAAGTTACAACACATGAATATTCTCAACACATGAGTATCTTCAACACAAGACCATTTATTCTATACAACACATGAATCTTTATTTTATAATATTCTTTATTTTCCAAATTAGAATGAGGCCTAATCAATTACCATATAATGTTAATTATATGGATTTCATACAACACATGTTTATAATAGCAACGATAAATAATCAACCATCATCCAGAGTGCACCACACAACTGCATAAGCATTAAATGTAAATAATTAACGCTTACACAGTCTGTCAACCAATCGATCGACATACAACTAATTAATTGGTATTAGTGTATGCCAAATATCATCCCAACACCCGTGTGGGGTTTCAATCCACAAACACTGAATATTATTTGTGCAGTTGAGCGATGTGTAAAATTTATCGTCCAAATGGGTGTACATAAATAAATCGTCCGATTTGTTTATAAATATTCATTTTATATACACGTTAAAAATTATATTTTTAACTATAAAATAATTATTTTTTCCACATCACACAATAAAATTTCACAACACATCAAACAAACAAGTCATCCATGGTCTGTGGACGACGGGTGTCGGGTGCTGCTAAGCACCTACTGCATCCTAGTATACATTTCAACTAGAAAAATAAATTAAAAGTGAGAATTTCTCACCAAGAGATAAACCAAATACCTCTTCATATGTGGAAAATCTTCGCTGTGCTCGCCTTTTGTCACTTTCGTTGTCCGTATCCACTACATATATAAAAATCTAATTTTTATTTCGCTATAACATATATAAAAATTGTATTTTTATATTCTCTGTCTTATAAAAATCACATCTTTATAATCTCTACTATATAAAAATCATATTTTTATTATCTCTATAATATAAAAATCATATTTTTATTCTTCATATATAATAAAAATCTCGCCTTCTTTTATATAAAAATCGAACCTTTACTTTGTTAAAAATCGTATCTTTCTTTTCTTAAAGATCTAAACTTTCCTTCATGATCAAAACCATTTCTTTTCATGATAAAAATCTAATCTTTTTATTTATAAAAATTGTATCTTTATACTTCTAAAAATCAAAACTTTATGTAAATAAACATCCTAACTTTATATAAATTAAAGATCTTGCTTTATATAAGTAAAAAAAAACAGAATTTTAGATAAATAAAACTAAAAACTCACATTTTCTAGCGTTTCTATCGCCGGAGAGTAATTCCAGCACGATCAAGCAACTCGGAGGTGGGTGCACGCGACGTCGGTGGCTCGAGGTACGGCGCATTAGGGCTTGGGCATGGCAGTGTCTCGGGTTAGGGTTAACAGGGGGTGTCAAGCGTCGTATGGAGAGAGGAGAGGAAAACAAGGAGGCCGGAGGGGAGTGGATCGACGAGGGGGGAGTACAACGCCGGCGGCGCATGTGAGAGGGGGCGCGATGACGATTTGGGAGCGGTGATTTCTTTCCCCTTTTCTGATTTCAAACGGGAGTGTGGAGTGAGGGAGAGAGAGAAAGCTAAGGTTGACAATATATGAATATATATTTTTTATTTATTTTGAATTCCAAAAAGTAAATTTTCATTTCATCTCTGATTTGAACCCAACGACTGTCGCCCCTAACTAATTACCCCCCCATTCCAAACACAATGTAATATGTTAGGTAGGCCAGTTCGGCCGTTTTAATCAATTTCCATCAAAATCAAAATATAAATCTATATATTGAATTTGGACGCACATTTCAATTTACCGGGACCACATACGAACTCTAAAAATTCCCAAAAAATATTTCCAGTTTCGTATTGACGATACGGTTCTAACAAAACTAATTTCGTCAGATTCTGAGGCCGTTTGAAAAATGGCCATTTTCTGGTCGATCGAACTTGACTGAAATTGACAAAACACGTTTTACTTCGCCACGCTCACATATTGATTCGAAAAATTACGAATTTTGGAATCTAGCAATAACTTGACATTACGGATCCAACAAAAGTGGTTTCGTCAAAAACAGAGGTCATTTACAAAATTGCTATTTTTAAGGGCTATATTTCCATAGCGACTATTCTGAATTTTCAATTGGACATATCTTTTTATTCCCGCTATAAAATTTTGATTTTTCAGATTCGTTGGAAAGATATTCTCAATTAGATTCTAATATTTTTGGTTTTGCTAAAATCAGGTTTATTTTGAATCCTGTACATTCATTTGAAATTCAAAATCGAAATTTCAAACTGCCGTGCCATTTTCAATACCTTTTATAATTAAAAATAAATATTTATATTCTAACAACGATCCAAATAAATATATCAGTTCATATTCAAAATTCATTAAAATTGCCAAAATAAAAAATTTAAATTGGCTCAGAATTTCCGGATTGTTACATGAACCGTTTTCTACAACAACATACTTTGCAAATCAAATTCAGAAATTCTAGATCCGTTCTTTCTCAATTCTCTAAACCTAACACTGTTAGTTTCTAGTTGCTTTTAGGTTTAGATAAATAAAAGTGAATTATGAAAGACTATGATTTGGATACGTTGTAAACCTTGAATCTATGTTATTGTTAGATCTTATGCTATGTCGTGATAGACCTATTTCTCTAGATCCAATTCAATTGTGATTGTTCTACTATGTTATTATTATGGATCTTGGTTTGTAACTACATTGTGGTTGATATAGATCTGTTAATTTGGGCAGTTATATCATTGGATAGATCTAATCGTTTATGCAAATCATGAACATATGTCAACATGAATTGGTTAGGATTGAATCTAAACCTTTATCTTAATTGCAACTTTTTATGACATTCTATGATGTGGATGTGTGTAGACCTATTTCTAAATTAGTACATCTAACTTATGTGGACATTGAAATGGTTAGATAGATCTAGATTATCACCTTATGTTATCAAGTTGGATCTATTTTATGTGTTCTAAATTATCACCTTATTTTATCAAGTTAGATCTATTTTTGTGTGATCTAAATTATCACCTTATGTTATCAAGTTAGATCTATTTTATGTGATCTAAATTATCACCCTATGTTATCATGTTAAATCTATTTTATGTGATCTAAATTATCACCTTATGTTATCATGTTAGATCTGAATTATGTGATCTAATTTATCACCTTGTGTTATCATGTTAGATCTAAACCGATTGGACATCTAAATTGTTAATTTAGATCTTACTATGCTTATTGTGACATAATAGTTATTGACTATCAACCGTTCATCAGTTTTGTGTCCACCTTGTTATGATGACAATTTCATGTCTATGCCAGTATGTATGTTCACCTTATTATCGTACTAGTTTATGTTTATGCCAAGATTATCATTTTAGTTATATTCCTATTATTTTCCCTATTATCGTTTATGACTAGGCAGTCTAGCCTAGGAAAGTTGCCAATTTTGTGAGGGAGCTAGTTAAGGAACGGGGGAAAAAGGGTTAAAAATGGCATAATTTGAATATAAACATTTTTGGACATGTAATTCAAATTATTGGGTAAAATAGGTATTGACACCTATAAAAGGAAAGGATTAATTAATTGGTAAATTAATTAAAAATGGAATGTCTAGTAATTACAATTAGGAATTGTAATTGTACTTATGACACGAGGTTAGGTTACATTAGTGGTGGAAGTTCGCTCGGACCCGATCGGCATATCCAGCAGCCACTAATGCTAAACCTAATGTGGGAGGTCTAAGTACGTAAATACGAATTGGGCTATGACACAAGGTTAGGCTAAACTTTGGAATAAGTCTGCCCGGACCCGACCGACATATCTAGCATCCACATGTTGTCAGCCTAGTGTGGGAGGTCTGGCCCATTATGAAATCATAAATGTACATGGCAATGAATTGGACTACTTAACCTAAACTAATCCATAAGGGATAGTATGAATAAGAACTGAAGTTAGAGTTAAGTAAAATTGATTAGATCAGTGGGAGGGTTAAGTAAATCTTGGGTAGGTGGGTAATATTAGTATATATAGGCCCACAAACATAACCATTAAATAAACATGCTTGAACCAGTGGGTGGGTTAAGTAGATTTAAGGGGGTGGGTAATATTTACATATAGACCCACGAACTTAACCTAATATAGTTATGTAATTAAAGGCACCTTTTAGGGTAAGAATAACTTGTAGAAATGATACAGTTATGTATTAAAGACACATTTAGGTAAGCATAACCGGTAGAAAGATTGAGGGTAATGTATTAAAGACACCTATAGGTAAGCATAACTGGTAGAAAGATTGGAGTTACGTAATTAAAGACACCCTTTAGGGTAAGCATAACTAGTAGAAATAAATAAGGCTATGTTATTAAAGACACCTAAGGATACACATAGTCAGTGAAAAACCTAGTAGGGATACAAGACAAAGGGAAGTGCTTGTATCATATTGTGTGGGACCCATTTCAGTCAGTAACCCAGAGCAGGTATCAAAAAAAGAACTCCGTACTAGGCGGAGAAGGGGCACGCTTACTGATTGATTATAAGAGATCCAAACGAAACGGACGGTGTGGGCGGCGCAAACCGACCGGGCCATGTGCGGGCATGAGCAGGGCAGAAGGGGATAAGATGACCGTGACACCAGTAGATATGGTTGTGCACATCTTGAAAAATAAAGGGTTGCCACTTTAGGGATTGATACCTCCTACTGTGGGGCCAGCACAGGATATCTACGGGGTAAGGAGCCGATTTATTTGGGTAGTGGTTAGGGTACACTCGGACGTATTCCCTAAGTCTACCAACTTATAGTGGAAGGGATCATCTCATTTTAGTTATACTAGTAATAGTGCAGAGTAATCATTAGTGAGGCGCATACACCTTATCCTGCTTATCTTGTCACACCTGCCATTTAGGTAGTGATTTTTTTTCTCTTATCCACTTTATATGCCTATCATGTTACTTTTATTTATTTACTGGCTAAAAGTAACTAGATTCGCTAGACTTTATGTCTGACCCTTTTGGTTCTCCTTCTTTCTTCCATCCCCCCCCTCAGATTCTCAGGGAGGAAACACTCAGGCTTAGTCCGGACTTGGATATCATCTTGCTAGGAGCTACTTCTGAAGTATGGCTCAAGTTCTTGTCTCTACTACGGCTTAACTCTTATGATTTGAGGATTATGCTTTCTTTGTTATTGTACTCTGATATTTGAAGTACAAGACAGAAGTTTTAAAGATTTACTGAGTTTGCATATTTTCAGACATATGATGTAACCATGCTTTATGATTAATAAATGTTTTATTTTATTTTATTCCGCTGATATTTTATATCTGTCTTGTAATGTTTCTGTTCTGTTTACCTATAACGCTTCATGAAACTTAATGCATTCCCTTAGTGAGCGACATTAACGGACGTGGGGTGTAACACTTGGTATCAGAGCTGAAGGTTACCAGATTGGATAAAGTTTTTGAAAATTATTTTCAAAAATATTTTAAAAGAAAGCATTTTCAAAAAGAAAAGTCCATTTTGAAAAACATATTTCCTTAAGCCACAGAAAATATCTTTCGATTCTCCACTTGATTCGTTTTTCCTTTTTTGTCTGGGGGACCGATTCTTCTCGAAAGGTGTCCCCATTCCAGCATAATGCCATAGGCATGTTTAAACTGCGGCACATATTGAAGGGAAATGAAGTGAATAACCTCCATCTAAAGCTGCAGTAGTATCACCTATGGCTAATTTTCTCGAGCTTCGTAAGGATTTCCGTGCGATGAAGGCAACTTTCGAGAGACTTGTTAGCTTGTTACACGAATATGGTAGAAAGGAGAATAAGGGAGTTAGGGCTAAGGAGTACAGCCCAAGGATGAGAAAAATGATGGCCCGGGAAGGGAACATAAATAAAATTCAAATAAAGGTGAAAAGGAAAAGGTTAAGGTTGAGGAAACACAAAATAAAAAGGCATGGCCCAAGAAAAGGACGGCAACGACAAAAGAAGAAGGGCGTGCCATAGTTGCGGGCGAGAGGGTCACTTCGCCTAGGACTGCAGGAAAGGGAAGAATTCTTGCTTCGTTTGTGAAGATGTTGTATACTACTCTAGGGAGTGCCCAAGGAAGCAAGGGCAAGGTCAAAGGACAGGAACCTCTGGAGGGCAAGCGAATGCTCTCGTGGCTAGTACACTAGATAGAGGTTGGAAAGTTTCCATGGAAGGTTTGATTTCTCTTTCCAATCTTCCTATAAGAAATCTTTTTGATTCTAGCGCTTCACATTCTTTTATATCTAGTTCTGTTGTTGAATCTCTGCACTTAATTACTGGTATGGTAGTGGATCCCGTAGTTGCCTCAAACCCTATTGGCGGTTCGGCTCATTCATTTATGATTCGTCGGGGTATGAGGATATCTGTGTTAGGAGTCAAGTTTGAGTGCGACGCATATGTGCTTGTGTTTATGGGATATGCGTTGATTCTAGGAATTGACTGGCTTACCACATATGGTTCCATTTTGGATTATGGGAGGATGGTCGTTAGGCCTCTGACTTGTCATGGGAGGACCCTCGAGATTTCTTGTGACCCACAAGTGTCGGTTGTGCTTAGTTTCCTAGAGTCTCTTGATGCATCTATCAATGATCTGCAATCTGTTCCAGTAGTTCGAGATTACTCTGACGTTTTTGATTAGGTATGGGGCTTACCTCCAAGGCATGAGATCGATTTTCGTATATATCTGGTGGACAATGCAAAGCCGGTTTCAATACCAATGCACCATATGGCTCCAAGCGAAAGGAGGGAGCTGAGTAAGCAAGTAGGGGAGCTACTTGAGAAAGGGTTTTCTTTTGGGATGGGATGAAGAAAGATGTAGCAGCATTGTTTCTCAATGTCTGATTTGCCAACAAGTCAAAGCTCGACAAATGGAGCCCGGTGGTTTACTTTGTAACGACCCGGATTTCGCCCGACCCGATCGACCGTTTAATCGACCAAGACCGTTCCAAACCCGAATACGTTAACTTTGGGAATACAATACATTAGAAAAAATAACAACAGACTTTTATTACATCATAAAAATGTTACATCAGAGTATAGAATATATATCAGAGTACATTGATAAATAATACAGTGGAATATTTAATTACAACATAATTAATACAATGCAGCGGAATAATTAAATTAATCACAACGGAAGACAATCAATGCTTTGGACACAGCTTTAAGCTTCGATCCAGAATCCTGCTTAATTTCTGCAAAATAAGCTACTCGACTGCCCATGTGGAAAAGAGGGCACCCGAGTTTGCAAAGTGAAACAAACTACGGGTCAGTCATGGGACTGGTGTGAGAAATCTTTATTTAACTTAACTAATAAGGAGGCTAATCACAGGACCACGCCGATATCACGGAACGGGTTTACTCCATTGGATTGCCAGTGCATAAATAAAGTAAATGTTAAAAGTACGCAATGCTTTTTAGAAAAATGAAACCATTATAACACTCAGGACCCATCACACAATGCAACGCAAGCCGGAGGATAGATTTTTTCCTTATAATGGTCAAAAATGCTTGATACGATAAAAATGGATTTGATATTATTATTAGTGTATATATGTTTCAAAAACATTTCAATCATAATGTATTAATCATAGACGACATAGTACTCCATCCTATATGTCGCCATATATAGGTATACAATCAAAACCACATGATGTCATATCAGAAATTAGGTTTCCATCAAGAGTCAAGGCTAGGAACGATCTCCTGACTGATTCGAGACACTCTAGCAATGCCACAGGATTCGAACGCTGGCGAACCCTTGGATCCTGCAGGGCCGGTCCCCCAATAGTGCAATTGGTTGGATTAGTTATGCCTGAACACACGCTTCTCGATCCTATTGGACCTATAAATTGGCCATTGCGGCCAATAAAAATCCGAGGCACCTCAAAATCCATCAACCGCATAAGTAAAATGTCGGGTCGTGTTAAACCCAAACACCACTTCTAGCTAGAAAGAAATGTGTGCACTCCCTACGTTCCCTTGCTCCGTTTTTGACTCATACCGGGGTGTGAGGCTCGCGAGGTAACGAAATACACAAAGCTATGCCTAAATAGGCTATGCTTTGAACATCATCAACAAGGCTCTTCTTTTCAACAAAAGCCTTGATCAATTGCATTTTGGCATGCCACGTTGACAATCCATACCATGCGATTGATAACTATCAACACACAACCTCTAAGGGTATTAACCAAGAGAATAAATTCTCCTCCACCAATGGTTGTATATTAATAGAAATCAATTTACATAGAACGAAATTCAACATCAGACATACATCCATTTACAAGTCCGTTCTGGGTCTGAACGGAACTGGAGGCACCTTATACCTTGCATATCCGAACGATCAACAATACGTCCGGACAACTACCACTGGAACCTTTTCATGGCAGCAACTCCAATCAAAGGCATCAGTAGTCCTCATCCATTCGATGTGAAGATCGTCAGTCTTCAACCACTGTCTTCATCTTCGACTTCTAATCGTCGTAGTAATTATCCAGAATGGGTTAAACCCGGTCATTCCTAATAACTCGCGTATTTTAATATTTAAAAATCAAGTGTTATAAGGATACATCCAACGCCTCTTTCCAATTCAGAATATTCTTTAAATAAAATATTCATATTATTAGGGAAAGGTTCCCATTAATTTTATCAGAGATAAAATCTTTTGAATTTATTCTTAAATCTTATTTTCAAAGATTTATTAAAATTCCAATTCGGTTTTAATATCAAAATCACTACTTTACAATTATTCCAATTTAAGAAATAAATCTTATTTTTAAAGAATCAATGTCATTTAAAAACATTGTTCACGATAATCCCAAAATCATTTTTCCAATAAATAAATTGAAATACCAATAATCTTTGTTGAAATATTTATTCTTTATTAAAAAGAAATCCTTTGTTTTAAAAAAAATATTCTTTATATAAATGATATTCTGAATCGGAAAGTGACTCAATCATTTACCATATAACCTTGGTTATATGGATTTCATACATATCCAAAGTGAAGTTCTCAATTGTGTGAGCATTAAATGGAATAATAACGCTCATCGCAGCCTGTCAATCTATCGATTGACATATAAATAAATATTGGGACTAGTGAATACCAATTATCATCCCAATACCCGTGTGGGGTTTTCCAGCCAACAACAGTACGTATAAATAAATAATTGGTTAATTAATTTAACCAATTTTAATACTATCAGCATGTTGATAATGATAGACAAACGCGATATTTTCTTCCAAATGTTGAAAATAAAATATATATTTGACTCGCATAATTTCAAACATCTAATAGGATGTAATTTACTTATATGACATTATTGCGGATGATAAATAAAAGATAATTTTCATTATGCTTTATTTGTATGTAATTATTCTTAATTTGAACACATAAAAGGAATAATCCCAATTGTATATGTATTCAATGTATAACCCAACCGCTAAAAATGTTTATTAAAATTGTATACAAATTCTAATGTATGCAATAACATATAATGATGTCACCTTACCACACTTATACATTCTAATTTATATTTTGACCAATAATATGATTCGTATAATTGAATATAAGTTCCAATGCAAGTTTGCAAATAAAAATGATTTCTATATTTGCATATAAATTCTCTTGTATGTTATGCAAATAAAAATGATTATTATATTTGCATGTAAATTCTATTGTATGCTATGCAAATAAAAATAATTATTATATTTGCATATATATTTATCTCAATAAAATGTATAAGAAGAGTGATACATTCATTTATCGACAATTCTATTTTATCAAAATGCTATTTGTGTTTAATTCTTATTTGACAAAAATGTCCTTTTTGGGTTTCAATCAATATAATTTGACAAAACGAGTGTTTGATTCAACTAATATAAATTGACAAAAGTGATTATTTTGTTTCAACCTTTTTAAAATGACAAAATTAAATAAAATTTGTCTCATTCTATTTAAATGATAAAAATGTATCTTTTTGTGTTGCAACAAAAGGACAAATAAACCTTACCTATTTATTACTCTTTTATTTTAGCTAAGATGACAAGAAAAATATATCTTTTTAATTCTAATCTTTTTATTTTAATCTATGATGAAAATAAAATCATTTTATTTATTTTAACAAAATTACAACCACGATGAATTCATTTTATCGTAATCCTTTTATTTACTCTAGTTTAAAAGTAAAAATGATAGTTTAATCATGTTCTTTTATTTATATCTAAATTGTAATAAAAGTGTAACTTCTTAAACTATTCTTTTTATTTGCATATAAAATGCAAATAAAAGGTAATACTTAAATTTATGATTTATTTGCATCAAGGAATGCAAATAAAAATACAACATTTATCTTTATGTTTTATTTGCATCAAAGGATGCAAATAAAAATGCAACTTTCTGATTCAAGGTTTTATTTGCAACAAGGAATGCGAATAAAAATTCAACCTTTAATTCAGTATTTTATTTGCATCAAGGAATGCAAATAAATATGCAACTTTTAAATTTCATAGTTTATTCGCACCGAAGAATGCAAATACAAATTCAACTTTTAATACGATGGTTTAATTGCATCAAAGAATGCAAATAAAAATTTGATTTTTAAATACGGTGTTTATTTGCATCAAGGAATGCAAATGAAAATTATACTCTTTTAACTAAGATGTTTATTTGCATCTAAATATGCAAATAAAATATAATTTTATGCTTTGTTTGTGTAACGACCCGGATTTTCAGCCGTTGAATTCTGAATATTTAAACTTGTTTTAAATATTTTATTTGGATTATATATAGGAATTTATTTAATAAAACGATATTTAAACGTATAATTTATAATATAATTTAAAACGAGTTCAAAATGGCGCGGTAGTTCGTAAATTACGATTTAAACTTCAAATTTATACAGGATTCGTTATAAGTCGGATTTCTATGAAACAAGAAACGTATGAATCTATTAAACAGTATCTTTCTAATGGAAGTGAAAAATCGAGATTTCGTTTTATAGATTGTAAGTTACGTCCAAATCAAATTTTCAAATAGTCGCTGTGAAATCGTATATAAGCCATAACGGTTATTTAAATATATTTAAATATCGGTCTTGAATTTGGACAGGATTCTTTTGAGACGTAGTGATAATTTAATTTTTAGAATTTTACTATAATTTTTAATTAATTAAATACGCAACTTTTTATTTGGAGTATTTTGCACCTTATATCAATATTTTGGGATTCATAATATAAGTTAAACTACCGATATTATTATATTTTTGGGAGCGTGGTACCTCGCTGGACACGACCGTGCTCTTATTTCTGACCGTAGCAGTCTGTAGATAAACGAAATTCTGTATAACATATTTCGCATAAAACTTTAAATACAAATATACATTCTATAGTTTACGGTTAATCGGTTTGTATCATTCTTCATATCTTAGAACGGTTGTCGTACCAAGAAGGTTTTGGTTTGAGAACGGAATAAGACAATTGATGCTTACCATTGTTAAATATAATCAAGTTAAGGTATGAATTGTTTACTGCATGTAAATATGCTCATCTATTGATAGCCCCCAGTTACGGTTGTCAAAATCTAACCAAGTTTTGATTTTTTAATTTGAACTATAATCAAATCCGTTGGCTACTAAGTCTAAATACTGTCAGTTTTCATACCTAAAGCATAGCTCGATAGAAGCTATTTGAACAAGCTATTTGAAATTGACCGCTCGACGCACATGTCTATGACTAAACTGAAGCAGACCTATCAAAGCTACTTGGTGAAATTTCTTTTCAGCAAACAAGAGCCTTGCCGACAAAGTAAAACATACATTGAAAATAAAACCTACCCTTTTACCCTATGTACGTGCTTGCCAAGTAACTAAACTTTATATAAGTAACACCTCAGTCATCGTTCTATTTTCCTGAACCAGTTTTTGCCCAACATTGTACGCCCCCTCTTCCAAATTAAATCCACTTCGTTTCTCCTTTGGCAATGGTGGCCAACGAGTTCTGAAGGGAAAATGTAGGGATCGGTGAGATCCGCCTTGGACTGGTGGCGCTGCTTTTCCAGCGGTCAGTGGAGGCTGGGCGGACCCTTTCTATGTTGGGGTTTTGGGCCAAAGGGTGGTGCTGTGGTGATCTGGTTGAGGCGGGTTGGCATCGCAGGCTGGGGGGGTTGTCGAGGGGATGGTCTTGGGCGACTTTGATGGTCTGTTAATGGCGGAATCAGTGGGAAAGCGTGGAAAGACAGGTTCATGTTTATTTAAACAATACCTATAAGAAGCATTGGTTATTTTTAGAAACCGTGCAGGTTTGAACTGAAAGGAAAGGGAAGAGGAGATTTGGTTGTTTGAAGATTACAGTGGGTTTCAGGAAGAAGAGATTCCTTGTATTGGATTACAAAACAAGAAGGAATGTGAGAGCATGCAAAGAGTTTGAAGAGGAAGTAAATATGAGCGGTATCCTATATTTGTGGAGTCCAGAGGTAATTAAATTATTGGTTTAAAACTAATGGAAGCAGGTTTGTCACCAAGTGAAGTTAACTAAAGTGGTTCACGTGAGGGCGTATGAGGTAGAAGAGAAGATGGCAAGTGCATGGAAATGGCATTGGCCGGATTTGTTACAGCAAGATTTTATTTGGAAACAATGGGGAGATATACAAGAAAGGACTGGGGAAAAAGGTAAGTAATTAAACAAAAATGAAAGAAATATGTTGGAGAACGGAAGTGAGTTGGCACACGTATTAGCGTTGGGTTGCCAACTTGTTTGTTATACATGTACATTGGACTCAAAGCAATGAAGGGAGGCTGTGTTAGGAATTCTTGCTCGATCGAATGATGATATTGGACCGAACTTGAGTCTAGTAGGGAATCGAGGATCGTCTGTCACATTTGAATCGGTTGGACATAGGCTACGCAATAAAACTGATTGGAGCTTGTTAGAAACTACGACAAAATAAAACGTTTGATCGGAACTGTTGGCAAATTAATCATTTTTCGACAATCATGACCAAGGTGAGTAAACTCACTAACTCTGACTCGTTTATATTTTTATATAAACAAGTTTTTAAATTTATTTTATACTGTGTGATGGCTGCTTGGTTGATAAAATTGGTTGACAGGATTACATCGTTGATCGATTATTAGTTCTGACATTTCGTATTGATGTGAAATAATATTATTGATGTGAAATAATATTATTGATGTTATTAGCATCTGTGGATGCAGGGAAACAGGCTGGAAGGACCCACCTGGGTTCCTCAATATTTATATTACCTCTTTTACTTGGTGGTGATGTATGATATGATATATATATAATCAGTAATTGACTTTGTTGTGTTTTGAGCTACCCTGACCTAGAGTTTTGGTATTTAAATACCATAAAATATTTTCAGATATCGAAAAGGAAATTGGAGTGTTAAAAAGGAAGCTTATTTTCAAAAATAGAGATTAAATTTTGAATAGAGTTGAAATAGAAACTTGTTCAAATGAATGAATCAAGGATTTGTTTATGAATGAGAACATATATTAACTGAATTATTTATCATTGGATATATTGAAATATAAATTCAAATTTTAATTTATATGGAGAAGTGGAAATCGGTTTTAAAGCCAATAGTTGAAATGAGATTTAAAACTTAACTATTATCAAGGAAATGTTAAACGAGATTTTAAATGATTACAATAAAAAGAAATGAGACTTATGTGAGTAATTTGAATAAAGGTTATAAATAGAATTTGGGTTTAAGATATTATTTTTAAGTATGAAAATCAAGCTGGTTTGATTATATAAAAGAAATATATTCACGATTTAAGTAAATAATAGTTAAAGTAAATATTTTGCAAATAAAATATCCATAAAGGAAATTTAGATTTGAATTATAAATCCAAATTTGAAACTTGAATGGTAAAGGAAATTGGATATCGTTTTAAAATGAGAACGATGAGTTTTATTCAAAAATTTAGAATATGAAATAAACTATGATAATGTTTTGCAGAGTGACATGGTTCTAAAGGAATGATACTCATATTTGGAAATGAACAACGATTTGAAAACAAGTGTTTGTTAAAATAAATGTTAATATTTCTAAACAGCGATTTTAGCGTTGTCGTTAGAATAAATGTTTTATACTTGTAAACAACGATTTTAGCGCTGTCGTTAGAATAAATGTTATGTAAATCTAAACAACGATTTTAACGCTGCCGTTATAATAACTGTTTTAATAGCAATCTTAGCGCTATGGTTATGATAAGTGTTCTATAATTCTAGACAGCGGTTGTAACGCTGTTGTTAAAAGCAATGTTGTATAAACCAAATATTTGGAGACAACGATTATAACGCTACTGTTATAATCAATATTTTATGTAAAGGAGGTGTGTTCTTATATCGAATCCGAGAGTCGCGTAAGCGATGGGTTGTTTAAAAATTGTGAGCTTTGACTATTTCAAAGTTGAGAATGTGGTTCAATTAAGGACTGAGAGGTAAATATACCCCAACTTGATTGACTTCATGATCGATGGAGGAATGTTTTAGGTACGATGGTGAAATTTGGTTAAGCAATATGGTTAGCTAATAAACGATTAGTGGGTTGAGTTATAATAACGATGATTTATAACATCACGGCAATTTGAATGTTTTCCCAAATAAAAGGAGAGATATTTTCTACATGTAGAAAATGAAATGAATTGTCAACGAGGAATTTAGAGACAGGAATTGGAAATAACAACATAACCAGGAATTGATTTAAAGGGGCCTAGTGTTGTTTGATGCTTGATCGGTAGAATTTCCAATTGGAAATAAGACTGTTGATTGTATGGATGTTTCTTTAACAATTAAATCACCGACTATCAAAGTTTTGGTTTATTTTATACCTTCGTTATCAATATGGAGAGACCGGGATCAGATTTAATATCTGAAAACCACTATGTATTGGTAAAAGCGTTATGAATCAACTTATGTTGAAGAGATTATGAAGACGGAGTAAAATGCAAGGGCTATTCTGTTAAGCCTAGGTAGAAATTGCCCAAGATGGATTAATAGAATGGTGCCTTCGGTTTGTCCAGACCCAGTACAACTTGTATGGACAAGTGTCGAACAGAGTATTTCCAAAGGGATTATGTACGTTGATTCCTTCAAAACGTACGAAGTTGGTGGCATAGAAGGGAAACTTCTTTAGCCTAACAATCTGAGTATTTTTGTGGGAATCAATTAGTGATTTCCGATGGATCTAACGATGTGGCATTCAAAGTGAATGGTGGCCAGATGTTCTAGAAGATAATTCAGACCTCAAGCCTCACAACCCGGAAATTAACAAAAATTGGGCAGGCAGCATGGCTATGTGGGTCGCACCCATTAGGATGTATAATCGCCTATCTAGAGAAATTCCATTTGTTCTTAATCTATCGATGTTGCTCCTTTCGGGAGACGGTTGCTGATCCCAACCGTTGTTAATATACATTCGATACACTTAAGCGAAATGAGTGGTCGGTCATGTGAGGGCCAGGTTGCAAGATGTTCTTGTTGAACCCAGTGTATTCGTCTCTAGAGATACACTATCGGAAGGTGGTCCCTTACCTTGTCATGCTGGAAATCCAATCTTCAATAAGCGCCCTACGGTTTTTGATTTTATATTATATATGGAGCGTGAGATGCAAGCGTTCCGCTAGATTTCTATTTATCTGATTTAGACACTATTATAATATCACTGGATTTGATATCAAAAATGTTTTGGGTTATCGTAAGGTAAAAGCCATCCGTGTTTTTGTGTGGATCGGTCTTACGATTATCATTTCTTTCGAAAAGATTTTGAAAGTTAAACAAATGGTTGGAGTTTACTCACACCAGTCCTATGACTGACCCAGAGTTTATTTTGTTGTTTTCCCTAAACTCTTGGGTGCCCAAATTTGTACGGGCAGTAAAGTAGTCGGGATTTTTCAGATTCACTTGAAGGAGCTCGAAGCAGGAGGCTTCACCAGTTAGCTATAGACTATAATATTTCCGCTGTGTACTATGTTGTATCTGGAAATAGGTGTTTATGACTGTTCCAGGAATAACGGTTGTGCTCTGATGATGGTATGTATATATACAGTTAATGATTTGTTTTTCACAAGTTATGTTATAAAATATATTTTTATTTGTTCCGCTGTAAGTTTGTGATCTTCGATTTCTTCAATTCTAATATTTCTTTCTTTCTATTCCTCATCCTCTAACTTCTTTCTACTAATGATTCGTATTTCTGTGTCATTTGGGTTAGACGTGTGGTGTTATTAGTCGACTCAGAGGATACGGAAATTCGGGTCATTTCATTTGGTATCAGAGCTGAAGGTTGAGTAGTAACCTTGGCTCTGTGGCGTGACTCAATAGAGATGGGGTTAGTGATACCCTAGATTGAGTTTGAGTGTATATATATGAGCGCGTATTTGTAGATTTGATATAAATTTGTTTTATATTGTATTGACTGGTTTGTTGAGTGGTTTATGAATTCTGGTCGATATAGGATGTACAACTGTATCGATAGGTGTTTCTAAACTCTCGAACAAAGCAATTCGATACAGTATTGTTTCAAAATGGGTAAATGAAATAATTTTACCCAAAAATTTATTTTGATACAAAAGGAATAATTTATGAATTATTATATATGAATGTGATGATTATTATTATAATCAAATGAAGTAGATTTGGTTATATATAATCAAATATAATTCGTATATGGATAAAATATACAAATGAGATGAACTGAAATCGAATCCAAACCAGAATATGGAATTTGAATCCCGGAAGTTAAAGGATATTTCTTAAGTGTTTTGAAAATAATAATGAGGTATTTTGAAAGGATTTGAATAAAAACTGTTTTAAATTGATTTTGAAATTTTTAAAGCAATATAATCACTTCAGTCGCTAGAAAATAATTCAGATGATGATGGCCACATCATTTGTATCTATTTTCGAGTTTCTAAGAGATGAATTGCAACCAAAGGAAGATTTTTAATGAAATTGGGTTGAGAAAAAAGTTGCTTTGAAAATTCAAAAGTATTGAATTATTATGGGTGTATATATGTATAAATATATATGATTTCAAACTAATTTGAAATAAAAACAGGGAATTTAAATTCTGAAACTGAATTCAACTTGTATAAGTTGAACGAATTAAAATGGTGGAAGTAAATCAAATGGATTGAAATTTAACTTAAGTTAAATGGAAATTGAAACTCAAACTGAATAATTGGATTGATTCTGAAATAAAGATCAAATGGAATTGATAGAATGGAAGTGAACTAATCAGTAGTTGAATAGAGTTTTCAAAACTAGAAGTTGGATTGATTTGAAACCGACTGGAAATGGATATATGTATGCTGAGCAGATTTTGAATGGAAGAAAATGCGAGAAATAAAAATTTGCTCATCAAAAAGGTACATGTTTACAATATTACTTGGGTTTGATGATTTCATGAGCCTATGGGGCAAGCCATTTGGCTTTTTGATTTTCTTTTGGATTAGAGAAGGCCTAGAAAGGCGAGTTGTGGTTGTACCGATTGAGTCGTGCAGTGGAGATGCTGCCGAAAATTTTCAGGATTTAAAGTGTTAGAAAATTTTCAGAATTTTTGAAATTTTTTGTTAGTAAGAATAAATAGATATTTTAATTGAAATAAATTGGTCTAGTTAAACTGAAGTTAAGAAGTGAACAAAAAGGAATTTTGGAACTAGTCAATAGAGTATGTAGCATCTTTCCCTACCTTAGCAATTTCGAGGACAAAATTATTTTAAGGGGGAGGGAATGTAACAACCCGGATTTTCAGCTGTTGAATTCTGAATATTTAAACTTGTTTTAAATATTTAATTTGGATTATATATAGGAATTTATTTAATAAAAAGATATTTAAACGTATAATTTATAATATAATTTAAAACGAGTTCAAAATGGCACCGTAGTTCGTAAATTACGATTTAAACTACAACTGAGTATACAAGATTCGTTATAAGTCGGATTTCTGTGAAACAAGAAACGTATGAATCTATTAAACAGTATCTTTCTAATGGAAGTGAAAAATTGATATTTCGTTTTATAGATTGTAAGTTACGTCCAAATCAAATTTTCAAATAGTCGATGTGAAATCGTATATAAGCCATAACGGTTTTTTAAATATATTTAAATATCGGTCTTGAGTTTGGACAGGATTCTTTTGAGACGTAGTGATAACTTAATTTTTAGAATTTTACTGTAATTTTTAATTAATTAAATACGCAACTTTTTATTCGGAGTATTTTGCACCCTATATCAATATTTTGGGATTCATAATATAAGTTAAACTACCGATATTATTATATTTTTGGGAGCATGGTACCTCGCTGGAGACGACCGTGCTCTTATTTCTGTCCGTAGCAGTCTGTAGATAAATGAAATTCCGTATAACATATTTCGCATAAAACTTTAAATACAAATATACATTCTATAGTTTACGGTTAATCGGTTTGTATCATTCTTCATATCTTAGAACGGTTGTCGTACCAAGAAGGTTTTGGTTTGAGAACGGAATAAGACAATTGATGCTTACCGTTGTTAAATATAATCAAGTTAAGTTATGAATTGTTTACTGCATGTAAATATGCTCATCTATTGATAGCCCCCAGTTACGGTTGTCAAAATCTAACCAAGTTTTGATTTGTAATTTTGAACTATAATCAAATCCGTTGGCTACTAAGTCTAAATACTGTCAGTTTTCATACCTAAAGCATAGCTCGATAGAAGTTATTTGAACAAGCTATTTGAAATTGATCGCTCGACGCACATGCCTATGACAAAACTCAAGCAGAACTATCAAAGCTACTTGGTGAAATTTCTTTTCACCAAACAAGAGCCTTGCCGACAAAGTAAAACATACATTGAAAATAAAACCTACCCTATTACCCTATGTACGTGCTTGCCAAGTAACTAAACTTTATATAATAACACCTCAGTCATCGTTCTATTTTCCTGAACCAGTTTTTACCCAACATTGAACGCCCCCTCTTCCAAACTAAATCCACTTCGTTTCTCCTTTGGCAATGGTGGCCAACGTGTTCTGAAGGGAAAATGTAGGGATCGGTGAGATCCGCCTTGGACTGGTGGCGTTGCTTTTCCGGTTTTGGGTCAAAGGGTGGCGCTGTGGTGATCTGGTTGAGGCGGGTTGGCAACGCAGGCTGGGGGGTTGTCGAGAGGATGGTTGTGGGCGACTTTGATGGTCTGTTAATGGCGGAATCAGTGGGAAAGCGTGGAAAGACAGGTTCGTGTTTATTTAAACAATACCTATAAGAAGCATTGGTTATTTTTAGAAACCGTGCGGGTTTGAACTAAAAGGAATGGGAAGAGGAGATCTAGTTGTTTGAAGATTACAGTGGGTTTCAGGAAGAAGCGATTCCTGGTATTGGATTACAAAACAAGAAGGAATGTGAGAGCAGGCAAAGAGTTTGAAGAGGAAGTAAATATGAGCGGTATCCTATATTTGTGGAGTCTAACGGTAATTAAATTATTAGTTTAAAACTAATGGAAGCAGGTCTGTCACCATGTGAAGTTAACTAAAGTGGTTCACGTAAGGGCATATGAGGTAGAAGAGAAGATGGCAAGTGCATGGAAATGGTATTGGCCGAATTTGTTACAGCAAGATTTTATTTGAAAACAAAGGGGAGATATACAAGAAAGGACTGGGGAAAAAGGTACGTAATTAAACAAAAATGAAAGAAATATGTTGGAGAACGGAAGTGAGTTGGCACACGTATTAGCGCTGGGTTGCCAACTTGTTTGTTATACATGTACATGGGATTCGAAGCATTGAAGGGAGGATGTGTTAGGAATTCTTGCTCGATCGAATGATGATATTGGACCAAACTTGAGTCTAGTGGGGAATCGAGGATCGTCTGTCACATTTGAATCGGTTGGACGCAGGCTACGCAATAAAACTGATTTGGAGCTTGTTAGAAACTAAGACAGAATAAAACGTCTGATCGGAACTGTCGGCAAATTAATCATTTTTCGACAATCACGACCAAGGTGAGTAAACTCACTAACTCTAACTTGTTTATATTTTTATATAAACGAGTTTTTAAATTTATTTTATACTGTGTGATGGTTGCTTGGTTGCATAGTTGATAAAATTGGTTGATAGGATTACATCGTTGATCGATTATTAGTTCTGACATTTCATATTGATGTGAAATAATATTATTGATGTTATTAACATTTGTGGATGCAGGGAAATAGGTTGGAGGGACCCACCTGGGTTCCTCAATATTTATATTATCGCTTTTACTTGGTTGTGATGTATGATATGATATATATATAATCAGTAATTGACTTTGTTGTGTTTTGAGCTACCCTGACCTAGAGTTTTGGTATTTAAATACCATAAAATATTTTCAGATATCAAAAAGGAAATTGGAGTGTTAAAAAGGAAGCTTATTTTCAAAAATAGAGATTAAATTTTGAGTAGAGTTGAAATAGAAAACTTGTTCAAATGAATGAATCAAGGATTTGTTTATGAATGAGAACATATATTAATTGAATTATTTATCATTGGATATATTGAAATATAAATTCAAATTTTAATTTATATGGAGAAGTGGAAATCAGTTTTAAAGCCAATAGTTGAAATGAGATTTAAAACTTAACTATTATCAAGGAAATGTTAAACGAAATTTTAAATGGTTATAATAAAAAGAAATGAGACTTATGTGAGTAATTTTGAATAAAGGTTATAAATAGAATTTGGGTTTAAGATATTATTTTTAAGTATGAAATTCAAACTGGTTTGATTATATAAAAGAAATATATTCACGATTTAAGTGAATAATAGTTAAAGTAAATATTTTGCAAATAAAATATCCATAAAGGAAATTTAGATTTGAATTATAAATCCAAATTTGAAACTTGAATGGAAAAGGAAATTAGATATCGTTTTAAAATGAGAACGATGAGTTTTATTCAAAAATTTAGAATATGAAATAAACTATGATAATGTTTTGCAGAGTGACATGGTTCTAAAGGAATGATACTCATATTTGGAAATGAACAACGATTTGAAAACAAGTGTTTGTGAAAATAAATGTTAATATTTCTAAACAGCGATTTTAGCGTTGTCGTTAGAATAAATGTTTTATACTTGTAAACAGCGATTTTAGCGCTGTCGTCAGAATAAATGTTTTGTAAATCTAAATAGTGATTTTAACGCTGCCGTTATAATAACTGTTTTAATAGCAATCTTAACGCTATGGTTATGATAAGTGTTCTATAATTCTAGACAGCGGTTGTAACGCTGTTGTTAAAAGCAATGTTGTATAAACCAAATATTTGGAGACAGCGATTATAACGCTACTGTTATAATCAATATTTTATGTAAAGGAGGTGTGTTCTTATATCGAATCTGAGAGTCGTGTAAGCGATGGGTTGTTTAAAAATTGTGAGCTTTGACTATTTAAAAGTTGGGAATGTGGTTCAATTAAGGTCTGAGAGGTAAATATACCCCAACTTGATTGACTTCATGATCGATGGAGGAATGGTTAAGGTTCGATGGTGAAACTTGGTTAAGCAATATGGTTAGCTAATAAATGATTAGTGGGTTGAGTTATAATAACGATGATTTATAACATCACGGCAATTTGAATGTTTTCCCAAATAAAAGGAGAGATATTTTCTACATGTAGAAAATGAAATGAGTTGTCAACGAGGAATTTAGAGACAGGAATTGGAAATAACAACATAATCAGGAATTGATTTAAAGGGGCCTAGTGTTGTTTGGTGCTTGATCGGTAGAATTTCCAGTTGGAAATAAGACCGTTGATTGTATGGATGTTTCTTTGATAGTTAAATCACCGACTATCAAAGTTTTTATTTATTTTATACCTTCGTCATCAATATGGAGAGACCGGGATCAGATTTAATATCTGAAAACCACTCTGTATTGGTAAAAGCGTTATGAATCAACTTATGTTGAAGAGATTATGAAGACGGAGTAAAATGCAAGGGCTATTCTGTTAAGCCTAGGTAGAAATTGCCCAAGATGGATTAATAGAATGGTGCCTTCGGTTTGTCCAGACCCAGGACAACTTGTATGGACGAGTGTCGGACAGAGTATTTCCAAAGGGATTACGTACGTTGATTCCTTCAAAACGTACGAAGTTGGTGGCATAGAAGGGAAACTTCTTTAGCCTAACAATCTGAGTATTTTTGTAGGAATCAATTAGTGATTTTCGATGGATCTAATGATGTGGCATTCAAAGTTAATGGTGGCCAGATGTTCTGGAAGATAATTCAGACCTCAAGCCACACAACCCGGAAATTGACAAAAAATCGGGCAGGCAGCATGGCTATGTGGGTCGCACCCATTAGGATGTATAATCACCTATCTAGAGAAATTCCGTTTGTTCTTAATCTATCGATGTTGCTCCTTTCGGGAGACGGTTGCTGATCCCAACCGTTGGTCATATACATTCGATACACTCAAGCGAAATGAGTGGTTGGTCATGTGAGGGCCGGGTTGCAAGACGTTCTTGTTGAACCCAGTGTATTCATCTCTAGAGATACACTATCGGAAGGTGACCCTATCATGCTGGAAATCCAATCTCCAATAAGCGCCCTACGGTTTCTGATTTTATATTATATATGGAGCGTAAGATGCAAGCGTTCCGCTAGATTTCTATTTATTTGATTTAGAAACTATTATAATATCACTGGATTTGATATCAAAAATGTTTTGGGTTATCGTAAGGTAAAATCCATCCGTGTTTATGTATGGATCGGTCTTACGATTATCATTTCTTTCGAAAAGATTTTGAAAGTTAAACAAATGGTTGGAGTTTACTCACACCAGTCCTATGACTGAGCCAGAGTTTGTTTTGTTGTTTTCCCTAAATTCTTGGGTGCCCAAATTTGTATGGGCAGTCAAGTAGTCGGGATTTTTCAAATTCAAATGGAGGAGCTCGAAGCAGGAGGCTTCATCAGTTAGCTATAGACTATCATATTTCTGATGTGTACTATGTTGTATCTGGAAATAGGTGTTTATGATTGTTCCAGGAATAATGGTTGTGCTCTGATGATGGTATGTATATATATAGTTAATGATTTTTTTTCACAAATTATGTTATATAATATATTTTTATTCGTTCCGCTGTAAGTTTGTGATCTTCGATTTCTTCTATTTTAATATTTCTTTCTTTCTATTCCTCATCCTCCAACTTCTTTCTACTAATGATTCGTATTTCTGTGTCATTTGGGTTGGACGTGTGGTGTTATTAGTCGACTCAAAGGATACGGAAATTCGGGTCGTTTCAGTTTGCAACTAAATTTATAAACAAAAATGTCACTCTTTTAAATCATAGTTTTATCTAAAATACTAAATAAAAATGTCATATTCATTCTAGTGTTTTTGTTTGCATTTATAATTGCAAAAAAATGAAATTTTAACTCTAGTGTTTATTTGCATCTAAAATTTCAAATAAAAATATAGTTTTACTTCTAATGTTTTGTTTGCATCTAAAATAGCAAACAAAAATATAGCTTTCCTTATTTCAATGCATATTTGCATTAGAGAATGCAAATAAAAGTATATTTTATATTTCAATATATATTTGCATAAAAGAATGCAAATAAAAGAGCATTTTACTATTTCTATGTATATTTGCATAAACGAATGCAAATAAAAGTACATTTCATATTTCTATGTATATTTGCATAAACGAATGCAAAAAAAAGAACCATCTTTATTTATTTAAATTCTTTTTATTGTAAACAACATTACATAGAAATGTAATCTTTTACTTTTATTCAGTCACATGAAAAATGTAATTTTTTAACTTTTGAATCTAATTACATTAAAATGTAACTTAAATATTTAACTTTTTATTTCATGTTTTATTTACAACAAGGAATGCAAATAAAAATGTAATTTTTTTTTCTTGTTTTATTTGCGACAATGGGTGCAAATAAAAATGTAACTTTTTATTTCTAGTTTTGTTTGCTTTAGTGAATGTAAATGAAAGAACAAACTATATTTTTACATATATATTTGCATTTGTGAAATGCAAATAAAAGAACAAATATCATTTCTATATATATATTTGCATTAGTGAATGCAAATCAAAGAACAAACTTTATTTTTCATGTATATTTGCATTTGTGAAATGCAAATAAAAAAACAAATTTTATTTTTCATGTTTATTTATATTGGTGGATGTAAATAAAAGAACAAGTTTTAATTTCGATGTTCATTTGTATTAAAGGAAGCAAAACAAAAAGTGAACCTTTAGTTTCAATGTTTTATTTGCATTGTGGAATGCAAATAAAAAGTGAACTTTTAATTCTATGTTATATTTGCGTTAGGGAATGCAAATAAAAAGTGAACCTTTATTTTCAATGTTTTATTTGCATATTGGAATGCAAATAAAAAGTGAAACTTATATTTCTATGTTATATTTGCGTTAAAGAACACAAATAAAAAGTCAATTTCTATATAACGTAATATTGAGCATTTGAAATTGATAAACTAAATCAACCCGAAAATGATAACATAGTATTGTGTGTTGAATTGATAAACTAAATCAATTCAAAAATGATAACATGGTTTTGTGTGTTGAATTGATATACTAAATAAATTCAAAAATAATAACATAGTATGGTGTATTGAATTGACAACTAAATCAATTCAAAAATAATCACAAAGCATGATGTATGGAATTGATAAACTAGACCAATTCAAAAATAAGGAATAACATTGTTTTTCTATATTGAAATGTTCTATTTGACTATCATATATAGATCTAAAATTTACCCAACAGTTCTATCATACATACACACAAAATAAACAGATCAATAATCAAAATTGCATCACATCGTATAACTAATTACTTAACACACATATAATTATTTATCAGCGATAAAAATAATTAAATTGATCAAATAATTCAAATTAGAAATCTCACATGAATTTAATTCTGGATTCCCGGCTGTTTTGATTTAAATTTGCTTGAAATTTAGATATGCTCTTTGTCAGTTCCGGTCCGGCTCATGTCGTAGAATTTTTCGTTGCGAATCCAACGCTTCTGAAATCGTTCGATTTCATTACTGTTTGAAGAAGTTACGATAATCAATACGTTTCAATATAAATTAATTATTTAAATATAAAATTAATTTTAATTACATCTCCTTAACCTTCTCCCCCTTCTTCCTTACAACCGCTAATTCCTGAACCCAACATCGACGCCAACATCCCCTATCGCGCTCACCTCAGAGCGTCTGACCGTCGATCCACCAACGCCACTCCGACCGCCTTCGAGTCCTCTACCCGCGCCCTTGACCTTCTCCAGCTCGGTGGGCCCCTCCTCCACCAAACCAGCGCCGAACGCCAGCGTGTTCAAGAGGCATTACGACCTCCATGTTGAGCGAGATCGAATCTCGGCCGTTGGATTTAATCATCTCTCTTTGTTCTTCGATTTTTGCTTTATGGGTTCGATTAAATCTATTGTGGATTGAAAGATCTAGGGGAAGAAAGGATTGAAAGCCATAGCCGTTCGTTCAGGGTAGTGGCGGCTAGGTTTATGATGTTAGGGTTTTTCGATTTCTGGGCCTTTTATAATGAATATTTATTATTTAATATTATTTTAATTCACAAATTATCTGTTAATTGGTCCGTACTCCAAACGAGGACCAACGACTGTCGCCTTAGCTAAATACCCCCCTTTCGGACTTAATGGACAAGGTCCCGTCAGCCCATTTGATCGTCTTGGCCCACTTTTCTTTAATTTAAAATATAAATCATTTAATTATTTAATTTGATCTTACATTTTAATTTACCGAGGCCACATACGACCCCTAAAAATTCTAGAAAAATTATTTCTAGCTATGTTTTGACGATACGGTTCTAACAAAACTAATTTCGTTGAATTCTGAGACTGTTTGGAAAAGGGCCATTTTCAGTCGATCAAAATTGACGGAAATGAACAAAACACATCTTTTTCTGCCACGCTCACATATTAATTCGAAAAATTATGAAAACTAAAACCTAACAATAATTTGACATTCCGGTTCCAACAAAAGTGGTTTCGTCAAAAACAGATGTCGTTTGAAAAATGGCTATTTTTAGTATTAAAAATATATATAAATTCTGCACCGACTATTCTGAATTTTAAACTAGGCATAACTTTTGATTCCCGCTATAAAATTTCGATTTTTCGGATTCGTTTGAAAGATATTTTTAAATAGATTCCAATATTTTTGGTTTCACTAAAATCCGGTTTATTTTGCATCCTGTACATTCGGTCAAAGTTCAAGTTTGACTTTTCAAACTACCGTGTTATTTCTAACTCCTTTTATGATTAAAATTAAATTTTTCGTTCTAACTTCGATTTAAATAAATTTTCTCATCGTTATTATTTAAAACAATTATTTTAACTATTAAAATTTCTAAAATAAAATTTTTAAATTGGTTCAGAATTTGCGGGTTGTTACACTCTCCCCCACTTAAAATCTTTTCGTCCTCGAAAAGGAACGAAGCTAAAAGTCGTTTAATTAACTAACTCAACTTTTAATTTTGATCAATTTTCAGTTAAGTTCAATATTAAATTTGGTTTAGTTAAATTTATCATTTTTTTATATATTGGTTGAATTAATTATCATTTCAATATTTTAATTAGTTAAACTAATTATCAAACATCACAACCAGCAATCAATTAGGTGATTAACTTTTCAAATATATATAACTTTTATATATAGTCCAAAAGATCATATTTTTTTGTGCAAATCATAGCGATAGACCCTATCTAGTTTTGGTTCTCACACTAGTCAATGGAAATATATAGGTATACCACTTTCGAAACTCGGACTTAAATTTTGATGATGTTTCGAACCACCATCAGAACATCTCCGGGCAGCTAAAGTGTGATTCTATATCTACCCAGTATATTTGAGGTTTGAATACACGTGGATCAGATGTGTATTAAAATCTCTATATACTCGATTGTCCAAAATAAAATAAAATATTAAAATACGTATAATAAGATTTTAAATTTTCAAAATTAAATTTGTTTTCATTTTGTTTATTTTAAAAATTAATAATCTTCACACTCGTTCTAGGATACTACTGATCCCATCTCTAACGAGTTATTCTTATTGGATATTACTAATCCAATCTCTGGTGAGTCTTTTGTTCAGTTCTAACGAATTGTATCCCAAAGATTTGAGCTAACCTGAGCTCTGATACAGACTGTAACGACCAGGATTTCACCCGACCCGATCGACCGTTAAATCGAGCAAGACGGTTCAAAACCCGAATACGTTAACTTTGGGAATACAACACATTAGAACAAATAACAACATACTTTTATTACATTATAACAATGTTACATCAGAGTACAGAATATATATCATAGTACATTGATAAATAATACAGCGGAACATTTAACTACAACATAATTAATACAATGCAGCGGAATAATTATATTAATCACAGCGGAAGACTATCAATGCTCTGGACACAGCTTTAAGCTTCGATCCAGAATCCTGCTTATTATCTGCAAAATAAGCTACTCGACTGCCCGTGTGGAAAAGAGGGCACCCGAGTTTGCAAAGTGAAACAAACTACGGGTCAGTCATGGGACTGGTGTGAGAAATCTTTATTTAACTTAACTAATAAGGAGGCTAATCACAGGACCACGCCGCTATCACGGAACGGGTTTACTCCATTGGATTGCCGGTGCATAAATAAAGTAAATCGTTAAAACAACGCAATGCTTTTTAGAAAAATGAAACCATTATAAGACCCAGGTCCCATCACACAATGCAACGCAAGCCTGATGATAGAGTTTTTCCTTATAATAGTCAAAAATGCTTGATACGATAAAAACGGATTTGATATTATTGTTAGTGTATATATGTTTTAAAAACATTTCAATCATAATGTATTAATCATAGACGACATAGTACCCCATCCTACTATGTCGCCATGTATAGGTATACAATCAAAATCGCATGATGTCAAATTGGAAATTAGGTTTCTGTAATAACCCAGAATTCTGAGCCAATTTAAAATTTTTATTTTGGCAATTTTAGCGAATTTTGAATATTTAAAATGAATTATTTTAAATAATGACGATGAGAAATTTATTTTGAACGGAATTCGAACGTATATATTTATTCGAATCGTCTTTAGAATATAAATATTTATTTATATATATAAAAGGAATTGAAAATGGCACGGTAGTTCGATAATTTAATTTCAAAATTCAAATGAATGTACCGGGTGCAAAATAAATCGGATTTTAGTGAAACCAAAAATATTAGAATCTAATTGAGAATATCTTTCCAACGAATCCGAAAAATTTAAATTTCATAGCGGGAATCAAATGTTACGTCCAGTTGAAAATTCAGAATAGTCGTTATGGAATTCTGGCCCTTAAAAATGGAAATTTTGCAAACAACCTCGGTTTTCGACGAAACCACTTTTGTTGGACCCGTGGTGTCAAGTTATTGATAGGTTTCAAAATTTGTAATCGAATCAATATGTGAGCGTGGCAAAGGAAAACGCGTTTGACCGTTTCAGTTGATTTTATTCGACTGGAAAATGACCATTTTTCAAGCGGACTCAGAAATTGACGGAACTAGTTTTGTTTGGACCGCATCTTCAATACGAAGTTAGAAAATATTTTTCGGGAATTTTTAGAGTCCGTATGTGGCCCCAGTAAATTGAAATGTGCGTTCAAAATAAATATATAGAGTTATATTTTGATTTTGATGGAAATCGATCGTAACAGTCGAATTGGCTTACAAAACATATCCCATTATGTTCGGAACGGGGGTATTTAGCTAGGAGCGACAGTCGTTGGGTCTCGATTAGAGTTCGAACGGAAACCACACTTTTGAAAAATAAAATAATATAAAATATTATATATATAATTCCCTCAACCCTAATTCCCTCTCAGAACATAACCGAGCCCCCTTCTTCTAAAAAAGAAACCTGAGGCTCCTCACTCAGCCGCCACCCTCGTCAATCCCGTCGCCGCTGGACCCTACCGCTCACCGCGCCACTTCCAACTCCGACGCCCCCCTCTCTTCCTCTTCCACTCTTCTCCTTCTTCCCCCTTTCAGCCGATTCGAACCCAAATCCACCTTCACCGAAAACCGCCCTCCCTCCAACCAGAAGTCGCGCGCCGCCCCCGTAGGACCCACCTCCCCCAGCACACGACCTTCGCCCCTCTATTCTCCTCCTTCCGCTCCTCCTCCATTTGAAAAGGTGATTTTTACTCTATTTTATTTTATTTATTTCGTTTAAATAGATTTTAGTGATTAAATAAAATCAGTTTTATAGATATCATGACATCGATAAACATATATGATTTTTATTTATATATTTAGGGTATAAAGAAATGATTTTTATATAGTAGAAATGATAAAGATGGAATTTTATATAATGTAGAGTAAAAGAGATGTGATCTTTATTGGAGTAGTAATATAAAAATATGATTTTTATAGTATAGGAAGAATAAAAATACGATTTTTATGTTATATAGATAGTAAAAATTTAATCTTTATTTATGTAGTATAATAAAAATCTGATTTTTTATTATATATTTGTTGAAATAAAAATGTGATTTTTATAGCGGTGATATAAAAATTCGATCTTTATATTAGAGCGTTATAAAAATATAATCTTTATTGGAAGAAGAGCGATATAAAAATATAATTTTTATATAGAGAATAGCGTGATAAAAATATGATCTTTATTATACGAACACCATTGTAAAAATAGAATTTTTATCTATATAGTAGAGGTATAAAAATAGAACATTTATATACATAGCAATAATATAAAAATGTAATTTTTATATATGTAGTGGCTACGGACAACGAAAGTGATAAAAGGCGAGCACGATGAAGATTTCCTACATATGAAGAATCGTGGCGTTTGGTTTAGCTAGTCGGTGAGAACTCCTCACCATTAATTTTATTTCTAGTTGAAATATATACTAGGATGTAGACGGTGTTTAGTAGCACCCGACACCCGTCGTCCACAGACCATGGATGACTTGTTTGTTTGGTTGCTATGTTGTGAAATTTGTTTGTGTGATGTGGAATAAAATAAAATATTAAATAGTGGAAAATATTTTATAGTTAAAAATATAATTTTTAACATGTATATAAAATAAATATTTATAAACAAATCGACGATTTGTTTATATACACTGATTTGACTGATATTGATTGGGACGATAAATTTTACACATTGCCCAACTGCATAAATAAAATCTGTGTTTAATGATTTGAAACCCCACACGGGTATTGGGATGATATTTGACGTACACTAATCCCGATTATTCGATGGGTTAACAGATTGTGTAAGCGTTAATTATTTATATTTAATGCTTATGCAGTTGTGTAGTGCACTCTGGATGATGGTTGATTATTTATCATTGTTGTCTATAAACATGTGTTGTAGAAAATCCATATAATAAACATTATATGGTAATTGATTGGACCTCATTCCAATATAGAAAATAAATTCATGTGTTGAATAAAAGCCGTGTTGATTAGAGTGAAGCCATTTTGACGTGAATGATATTTATATTGATTTTATTCATTTTATAATGAATATCGAAAGTGATTTCAAAATCTGATATTTTGAAATGAATTGAAATTCGAATTAAATTAAAAAGAATTGAAATTTGAATTAGATTGAAATAGAATTGAAATTGTATTGAATTGAGTTTAAAACGTATTGAAATTGAACTGAAATCGATTTGAATTGAAACCGATTTGGATTGAAATTTATTTGAATTGAAATCGAGTTGAAATGAATTTAAAACGAATTTATATTGGAAAGATTCAATTTTGATTAGAAATTGAATATGAAGTTGAAATCGTTTTGAAAACGAATTTAAAACGATTTATATAATACGTTTTAAAAATGAAATCGACGATATATATATAATATATATATTATATATATAATGGCCTGAATAGAACGCGCCGCGCCGCGGCAGTTCGCGAATTTCGATCATTGACTTCGAATGGATATTACGGAAGATCCGACCGTCGGATTCTCCTAAAACCGGATCCGTTGGGTTCGTATCGAAAATAGCTTTCTAATGAATATTAGAAATTAAAAATCGAATGGTTGGATTTGGAATTATGTCCAAATCAAATTTGGAAAAAGGTCGTTGTAAGTGCAGTTCGATGGCCGTTGATGGAAATCGACTGTACGGGCCTTGATAAAATTATTAAAAATAGTAATAATTTGTGTAAAATCATAAGAAATGATTTGTAAAGATATGGGATGAAAAACTCCAGATTTGAAAAGATAAAAATAGATTTTTATCGAAATGAACTAGTTTTGAACTAGAATTATAATTCTATTTATTTTTAAATTAAATAAAGTGGATTTGAAATGGTTGTGAAAATAAACAGAATTTCCAATAATTGAATTGGAATGGATTTGAATTGAAATTATCTTTGGAATATTTCGATGTTGGATTTCGTGATTATAAAGATATTGTTATGGAAATTTGAAAGATATATTTATATCGTTATTTCCAATATGATATTTGTTGGTCGTAGAATTTGATATTGAATATAAGCCGATATATTTTCTATTCAGAGCCTTGTATTTAATATCAAATGTGATTTGGGTTTGTCGTGAATGGTGTCTTAATCGACACTGTTCTTAAACCCAGTTGAGGAAAAGATTAAATCTTTTTATTTAGATTTAATGAAATGTACCAATTAAATGATATTTAATTGGAATTGAATTGGGATTGATTTTTGGGGTTTATCGTGAACGGTGTTTTAAGTAACACTGGTTCTTTAACCCGATAATTAATGGAATGTGATTTTGGGTTGTCGTGAATGGTATCTTCACTAATACTGTTCTTAGACCCAACGGAGTTAAGAAAATCAGAAACTAACTGGAGATTAGTTAAGTTCAATGGATTCTTGGGTATTGATCTGATGTTGGTCTCGGCCTTCGGGGTTAATACTTAGGGAATTGCTCACTTGCTATTTTACGGTTAAAGACCGAGGGAATAGAACATGATTTTGGGTTAATCGTGAACCGTGTTTTAAATGATATTGGTTCTTTAACCCAGTTAAAGACAGAATATCGATTTCGGTGAAGATTAAAACTAAGTGGGGTTTTAATGAATATGTAATTAGATTGAAAAGATCAAGAATGGAGTATCACCAGTTTTGCTCCAGACGATAGTTAAATCTTTAATTAGATTTGAACGTGAAATGGTAATTGAATTTACCGATAACACCATGGTGTTAGATATGAAGTATGACCAGTTTTACTTCATGGGATGAATAGGTTGGGATTGGGAAATAAAATAAATGATTACTTCGGTGTGGTTCGCTAATCCCGACTAGTTTGAAGTGATATTCAAAGGGAGATTAAAGAATAAATTTAAAAGAATTTATCTTTGATAAAATTAATGGGAACTTTTCCTTAAGAATGGGAAATTTAGAAAATAATTGTAGGTTGGCAAAGAAGAATGGCTTCCTGGGTATAGATCTGATGTTGGTTTCGGCCTTCGGGGTTAATATTTGGGGAATTATTCTCTTGCTAATTTACGGTTAGTGACTAATGAATTGGAATGAGGCGTATGTTGTGTTGTGTAACACTTGTTTATTATATATGCGAGTTATTCAGAAAGACCGGGTTTATCTCATTCTGAATAACTGATTCGACGATTAGTCGAAGATGAAGACGGTGATTGAAGACCGGAGGTCTTCACGTCGTTTGGATAATTACTGATGATCTTGATTGGGCTGTACACCCAAGAGGAGGGAATCAGTTGGTGATCGTCCAGACGTACTTGGAGATCGATGGATATGCGAGGTACAAGGTGCCTCTGGTTTCGTTCAGACCCCGAACGGACTTGTAAATGGACTGTGTGTCTAACATTGGATATCATTCTGTGTGATTGATGGATATCGGTTGCATGGAGTGGTTTTCCTGTGTGGAATGCTAAGATGCAAATGATCAACCCTTCTGTTGAAAAGCAAAGTCTTGTGGTTGATGATCAGAGCACCGCCTGTGTGGCATAGCTTTGTGTAATGTGAATTCGCGAGCCTCACACCCCGGTTGTGAACCAAAAACGGGAGAGGACTTCAGAGAGGGCATGCGTTTCTTTCTAGCTAGACATGGCGTCAGTGGTTTTACACGCCCTGACGAGTTTGACTTATGTGGTTATTGCTGTTGCGAGGCGCCTCGGATATATCGGTGACTATGTAAAGCCGATGGAGTCATTTGTTGGCTCATTTACGCCCCAAAGGGTGGGGAAACGCAGTGTTCAGGCATTTTAATCCACATCGGTGGACTGGCCCTGACAATCCAAGGTGCAGTTGCGGTTGTTCCTGAGACATGGTAGGCTATATTGTCTCGAATCAGTAGAGGACGATCCCTGGCCTCGGTTCATAGATGGAAATCCAATTTCCAAATACGTGACTTTGCGGTTTTGATTGTAGAGCCTAGTATGGCGACATGGTGGGATGGGGGACTTATGCCGCCTATGATTGATATTTATGATTATATACAAAATCAGAAACTAACTGGAAACGAGCTAAGATGGGTGGTTTCCTGGGTATTGTTCTGATGTTAGTTTCGGCCTTCGGGGTTAATACTTAGGGAATCGTTCTCTTACTAATTTACGGTTGGAGTCTGATTAAGAATCAAAAGATGAAATTAAGCGTATCAAGCATTCTTTGGCTATTATAAGGTAAGAACCCTATCCTCTGGCTTGCGTTGCATTGTGTGATGGGACCTGGGTCTTATAATAGCTTCATTTTTCTTTATTTAGCATTGCGCTGTTTGTTTTATGCACTGGTATTCTTGGGAGGAAACCCGTTCCGTGTTATATGGCGTGGTCCCTTGATTTACCTAACTTTAAAATAAAGATGAATAACTGTTTTAGTTCTCATAACAGTCACATGACTTACCTGGAGTTTATTGTTTTAACCTTAACTCTGGGTGCCCTTATTTTGACACGGGCAGCTAGTAGTTTTGGTTTTGCAGATTTATATTCACAGGATCCTGATTCACAGCTGGAATGATACTCGGAAAGCTCTGTATCCGTGTATTACTTCAAGTTGTGTTTTGTATTATTTTTCGCTGCAATGTATTTAAATGTAGTTTAAATCTCTGATATTTTCTGTGTAATATTTATTCTTACTCTGTATATTCTTGTATTCTGATGAATTGTTGTAATACACAATGAAATGTTCTTCTGTCTGCGTTCTTTTGTATGTTGTTCTCAAAGTATCCGCTCTTTCCTTACCGGGGAAGTTACGGGTTCTTACAGTGGTATCAGAGCTTTGGTTTACAGAGCTCAGAGAACAAGACACATTAGACCCATACGAAAGAATTCATCAGAGATTGGATTAGTAATATCCAATAAGAATGACTCGTTAGAGATAGGACCAGTAGTATCCTAGAACGAGTGTGAAGAGTATATTTTTTATAAAAAAATTGGTTGAAAACAAGTTTTGTTTTGAAATTTAAATCGTTTTATACGTATTTGAATATTTATTTTAAATAAATTTGGACAATCGAATATATAAAGATTTTGCATATACGCCTTGCAAACGTGTATTCGAAGTTTTAATGTACTGGATAGTTATAGAATCACACTCTAGTTGCCCGGGGATAATTCTGGTGACGGGGCACCATCGCCAGTATTTATTTTCGAGTTTCGAAAGTGAGATCTCTATATATTTCCAATTGACTGGTATGAGAAACAGAATTAGATAGGGCTTATTGTTGTGATTTGGCATCAAAAATATGATTTTTGACTATATATCAAAATTATGAATTTGAAAAGCTAATTCATTAATTGATTGATGGTTGTGTTGTTTGATTATTGGATGATTAATTGAAATGTTGAACCTTTAGCCAAATTGAACCAAATAGTGAATTGTATTGAAAATTAGTCACATCTGCATGCATATACATGTACTTACATTGAACAGGTCATAGCAAGGAGGCTAGAGCAGAAGAATAAAATTGTTTGCTCGACAAATAGGTACATATTTATTCTATTTCTTTGGGTTTGGATGATTTGATGAGCCGATTGGCTAGCCGCTTGGCTTTTTTCTTTTTCTTTTGGATTGAAGAAGGCCATGGGAGGCTATATGAAATATCCCGAAGTCCCCAGTGCAGGGGAGGTTATGGCGAAATTTTTCGAAAATTTAGGGTATAGCCAAATTTTTGAAAAATTTGAAAAGTTCTTAGAAATTGAAAGGTTGAATAACTTAAGCCATAATAAAAATAATGAAAGTTGAGTTGATTAGTTGAACAACTTTCGGCTTCGTTCCTTTTCGGGGATGAAAAGTTTTAAGTAAGGGAGATTGTAATAACCCGGAATTTTGAGCCAATTTAAAATTTTTATTTTGGCAATTTTAGCGAATTTTGAATATTTAAAATGAATTATTTTAAATAATAACGATGAGAAAATTATTTTGAATGGAATTCGAACGTATATATTTATTCGAATCGTCGCTAGAATATAAATATTTATTTATATATATAAAAGGAATTGAAAATGGCACGGTAGTTCGATAATTCGATTTCAAAATTCAAATGAACGTACCGAGTGCAAAATAAACCGGATTTTAGTGAAACCAAAAATATTAGAATCTAATTGAGAATATCTTTCCAACGAATCCGAAAAATTTAAATTTCATAGCGGGAATCAAAAGTTACGTCCAGTTGAAAATTCAGAATAGTCGCAATGGAATTTTAGCCCTTAAAATTTGAAATTTTGCAAATGACCTCTGTTTTCGACGAAACCACTTTTGTTGGATCCGTGATGTCAAGTTATTACTAGGTTTCAAAATTCGTAATTTTTCGAATCAATATGTGAGCGTGGCAAAGGAAAACGCGTTTGACCAGTTTTAGTTGATTTTATTCGACTGGAAAATGACCATTTTTCAAGCGGTCTCAGAAATTGATGAAACTAGTTTTGTTTGGACCTCATCATCAATACGAAGTTAGAAAATATTTTTTGGGAATTTTTAGAGTCCGTATGTGGCCCCAGTAAATTGAAATGTGAGTTCAAAATCAATATATAGAGTTATATTTTGATTTTGATGGACACCGATCGTAACAGTCGAATTGCCTTACGAAACATATCCCATTGTGCTCGGAATGGGGGTATTTAGCTAGGGGCGACAGTCATTGGGTCTCGATTGGAGTTCGAACGGAAAACACACTTTTGAAAAATAAAATAATATAAAACATTATATATATAATTCCCTCAACCATAATTCCCTCTCAGAACATAACCGAGCCCCTTTTTTCTAAAAAAGAAACCCGACGCTCCTCACTCAGCCGCCACCCTCGTCGATCCCGCCGCCGCTGGACCCCACCGCTCACCGCGCCACTTCCAACTCCGACGCCCCCCCTCTCTTCCTCTTCCACTCTTCTTCTTCTTCCCCCTTTCAGCCGATTCAAACCCAAATCCACCTTCACCCAAAACCGCCCTCCCTCCAACCAGAAGTCGCGCGCCGCCCTTGTAGGACCCACCTCCACCAGCACACGACCTCCGCCCCTCTGTTCTCCTCCTTCCGCTCCTCCTCCATTTGAAAAGGTGATTTTTACTCTAGTTTATTTTATTAATTTCATTTAAATAGATTTTAGTGATTAAATAAAATCAGTTTTATAGATATCATGACATCGACAAACATATATGATTTTTATTTATATATTTAGGGTATAAAGAAATGATTTTTATATAGTAGAAATGATAAAGATGCAATTTTATATAATGTAGAGTAATAAAGATGTGATCTTTATCGGAGTAGCAACATAAAAATATGACTTTTATAGTATAGAAAGAATAAAAATACGATTTTTATGTTATATAGATAGTAAAATTTTAATCTTTATTTATGTAGTATAATAAAAATATGATTTTTATTATATATATTTATATGTTGAAATAAAAATGTGATTTTTATAGCGGTGATATAAAAATTCGATCTTTATATTAGAGCGTTATAATAATATAATCTTTAATGGAAGAAGAACGATATAAAAATATAATTTTTATATAGAGAATGGCGTGATAAAAATATGATCTTTATTATATGAACAACGTTCTAAAAATAGAATTTTTATCTATATAGTAGCGGTATAAAAATAGAACTTTTATATACATAGCAACAATATAAAAATGTGATTTTTATATATGTAGTGGCTACGGACAACGAAAGTGATAAAAGGCGAGCGCGACGAAGATTTCCTACATATGAAGAATCGTGGCGTTTGGTTTAGCTAGTCGGTGAGAACTCCTCACCTTTAATTTTATTTATAGTTGAAATATATACTAGGACGTAAACGGTGTTTAGTAGCACTCGACACCCGTCGTCCACAGACCATGGATGACTTGTTTTTTTGGTTGCTATGTTGTGAAATATGATTGTGTGATATGGAATAAAATAAAATATTAAATAGTGGAAAATATTTTATAGTTAAAAATATAATTTTTAACGTGTATATAAAATAAATATTTATAAACAAATCGACGATTTGTTTATATACACTGATTTGACTGATATTGATTGGGACAATAAATTTTACACATCGCCCAACTGCACAAATAAAATCTATGTATGTTGATTTGAAACCCCACACGGGTATTGGGACGATATTTGACATACATTAATCCCGATTGTTTAGTTGTATGTTAATCGATGGGTTGACAAACTGTGTAAGCGTTAATTATTTATATTTAATGCTTATGCAGTTGTGTAGTGCACTCTGGATGATGGTTGATTATTTATCGTTGTTGTTTATATACATGTGTTGTAGAAAATCCATATAATTAACATTATATGGTAAATGATTGGGCCTCATTCCAATATAGAAAATAAATTCATGTGTTGAATAAAAGTCGCGTTGATTAGATTGACGCCATTTTGACGTGAATGATATTTATATCGATTTTATTCATTTTATAATGAATATCGAAAGTGATTTCAGAATCTGATATTTTGAAATGAATTGAAATTCGAATTAAATTGAAAAGAATTGAAATTCGAATTTGATTGAAATAGAATTGAAATCGTATTGAATTGAATTTAAAACGTATTGAAATTGAACTGAAATCGATTTGAATTGAAACCGATTTGGATTGAAATTGATTTGAATTGAAATCGAGTTGAAATGAATTTAAAACGAATTTATATTGAAAAGATACAATTTTGATTAGAAATTGAATATGAAGTTGAAATCGTTTTGAAAACGAATTTAAAACGATTTATATAATACGTTCAAAAAAGGAAATTGACGAAATATATATAATATAAATTATATATATATATATATATATATATATATATATATATATATAATGGCCTGAATAGAACGCGCCGCGCCGCGGTAGTTCGCGAATTTCGACCATTGACTTCGAATGGATATTACGGGAGATCCGACCGTCGGATTCTCCTGAAACCGGAACCGTTGGGTTTGTATCAAAAAGAGCTTTCTAACGAATATTAGAAATTAGAAATCTAACGGTTGGATTTGGAATTATGTCCAAATCAAATTTGGAAAATGGTCGTTGTAAGTGCAATTCGATGGTCGTTGATGGAAATCGACTGTACGTGCTTTGATAAAATTATTAAAAATAGTAATAATTTATGTAAAATCACAAGAAATGATTTCTGAAGAATTGGGATGAAAAACTCTATATTTGAAAAGATAAAAATAGATTTTTATCAAAATGAACTAGTTTTGAACTAGAATTATAATTCTATTTATTTTTAAAATAAATAAAGTGGATTTGAAATGGTTGTGAAAATAAACAGAATTTCCAATAATTGAATTGGAATGGATTGGAATCGAAATTATCTTTGGAATATTTCGATGTTGGATTTCGCGATTATGCAGATATTGTTACGGAAATTTGAAAGATATATTTATATCATTATTTCCAGTACGATATTTTGTTGGTCGTAGAATTTGATATTGAATATAAGCCGATATATTTTCTATTCAGAGCCTTGTATTTAATATCAAATGTGATTTGGGTTTGTCGTGAATGGTGTCTTAATCGACACTGTTCTTAAACCCAGTTGAGGAAAAGATTAAATCTTTTTATTTAGATTTAATGAAATGTACCAATTAAATGATATTTAATTGGAATTGAATTGGGATTGATTTTTGGGGTTTATCGTGAAAGGTGTTTTAAGTAACACTGGTTCTTTAACCCGATAATTAATGGAATGTGATTTTGAGTTGTCGTGAACGGTATCTTCAATAATACTGTTCTTAGACCCAACGGAGTTAATAAAATCAGAAATTAACTGGAGATTAGTTAAGTTGAATGGTTTCTTGGGTATTGATCTAATGTTGGTCTCGGCCTTCGGGGTTAATACTTAGGGAATTGCTCACTTGCTATTTTACGGTTAAAGGCTGAGGGAACAGAGCGTGATTTTGGGTTTATCGTGAACCATGTTTTAAATGACATTGGTTCTTTAACCCAGTTAAAGACAGAATATTGATTTCGGTGAAGGTTAAAACTAAGTGGGGTTTTAATGAATCTTTAATTAGATTGAAAAAGATCGAGAATGGAGTTTCACCAGTTTTTCTCCAGACAATAGTTAAATCTTTAATTAGATTTGAACGTGAAATGGTAATTGAATTTACCGATAACATTGTGGTGTTAGATATGAAGTATGACCAGTTTTACTTCATGGGATGAATAGGTTGGGATTGAGAAATAAAATAAATGATTACTTCGGTGTGGTTCTCTAATCCCAACTAGTTTGAAGTGATATTCAAAGGAAGATTAAAGAATAGTTTAAAAGAATTTATCTTTGATAAAATTAATGGGAACTTATCCCTAAGAATGGGAAATTTAGAAACTAACTGTAGGTTGGCTAAGAAGAATGGCTTCCCGGTATTGATCCGATGTTGGTTTCGGTCTTCGGGGTTAATATTTGGGGAATTATTCTCTTGCTAATTTACGGTTAGTGATTGATGAATTGGAATGAGGCATATGTTGTGTTGTGTTGTGTTGTGTACGGATACATCGCAGTGGAAAATAAAACAATACACAACTAGAAGGAGATATACGGATACAAAGCTTTCCGGATATCGTTCCAGCTGTAAACCAGGATCCTGTGAATATAAATCTGCAAAACCAAAACTACTAGTTGCCCGTGTCAAAATAGGGGCACCCAGAGTTTAGGTTAAAACAATAAACTCCAGGTCAGTCATGTGACTGTTGTGAGAACTAAAACAGTTAATCTTTATTTTTAAAGTTAGGTAAATCAAGGGACCACGCCGTATAACACGGAACGGGTTTCCTCCTAAGAACACCAGTGAATAAAACAACAGCGCAATGCTAAATAAAGAAAAATGAAGCTATTATAAGACCCAGGTCCTATCACACAATGCAACGCAAGCCGGGGGATAGGGTTTTTACCTTATAATAGCCAAGAATGCTTGATACGTTTAAAAGAAATCATTTGATACTATTATAAGTGCATAGTGTATAAAACAACTTCAAATCATAAGTATCAATCATAGGCGGCATGAATGCCCCATACCACTATGTCGCCATATATAGGTTATACAATCAAAATCGCAAAGTCACGCATTTGGAAATTGGATTTCCATCTATGAACCGAGGCAAAAGATAGTCCTCAACCGATTCGAGACTCTCTAGCCCGAGCCTCAGGATCAGAACGCATCAACCCTTTAGATCATCAGGGCCGGTCCACCGATGTGGATTATTATGCCTGAACACTACGTTTCCCCGCCCTTTGGGGCGTAAATGAGCCAACGAATGACTCCATCGGACCCGGATCGTCCGATCAAACCGAGGCGCCTCGCAACAGCAACAACCACACAGGTGAAAAGTATATAAATGTCAGGGCTAGAAGGTCACTGACACCACCCTAGCTAGAAAGAAACGCATGCCCTCCCTGACGTCCGTCTCCCGTTTTTGATTCACAACCGGGGTGTGAAACTCGCGAAGTAAACGTTACACAAAGCTACGCCACGAAGGCCGTGCTTCGATCATCAATCACAAGACTTTGCTTTTCAACAGAAGTCTTGATCAATTGCCACTTAGGCATGCCACACAGGCAATTCACTCCATGCGATTGATATCCATCAATATATAACCCCTGAGCTCGTACGTCTCAAAGAAGGGCGTTAAGCAAGAGAATAAATTCTCCGCCGCCAAACAGATATATATTTAATAGAGATCAATCACACGGACTAAAATCCAATGTCAGACACACAGTCCATTTACAAGTCCGTTCTGGGTCTGAACGAAACCGGAGGCACCTAGTACCCCGCATATCCATCGATCTCCAAGTACGTCTGGACGATCACCAACTGTTTCCATCTTCTTGGGTGTACAGCCCAATCAAAATCATCAGTAATCACCTAAACGACGTGAAGACCTCCGGTCTTCGACTATCGTCTTCATCTTCGACTAATTGTCGTATCAGTTATTCAGAATGGGATAAACCCGGTCTTCCCGAATAACTCTCGTATATTTTAAATAGGTGTTACACAAACACAACATACGCCTCATTCCAATTCATCAGTCACTAACCGTAAATTAATCAAGAGAATAATTCCCCAAATATTAACCCCGAAGGCCGAAACCAACATCAGATCAATATCCAGAAAACCATTCTACTTAGCTAACCGACAGTTAGTTTCTAAATTTCACATTCATAGGGAAAGGTTCCCATTAATTTTATCAAAGATAAATTCTTTAATTTATTCTTTAATCTACTTTTGAATATCAATTCAAACTAGTCGGGATTAGCGAACCTTACCGAAGTAATCATTTGTTTTAATTTCCCAATCCCAACCTATTCATCCCATGAAGTAAAACTGGTTATACTTCATATCTAACACCACGGTGTTATCGGTAAATTCAATTACCATTTCACGTTCAAATCTAATTAAAGATTTAACTATCGCCTGGAGCAAAACTGGTGATACTCCATCCTCGATCATTTCAATCTATTTAAAGATTCATTAAAACTCCACTTAGTTTTAATCGTTAACTGGGTTAAAGAATCAGTGTCATTTAAAAACACGGTTCACGATAAACCCAAAATCACATTCCATTAATTATCGGGTTAAAGAACGAGTGTTATTTAAAACACTATCCACGATAAACCCAAAAATCAATATCAATTCAATTCCAATTAAATATTATTTAATTAGTACACTTCATTAAATCTAAATAAAAAGATTTAATCTTTTCTCAACTGGGTTCAAGAACAGTGTTAATGAAGACACCATTCATGACAAACCCAAATCACATTAGATATTAAACACAAGGCTCTGAATAGAAAATATATCGGCTTATATTCAATATCAAATTCTACGACCAACAGATATCGTATTGGAAATAACGATATATAAATATCTTTCAAATTTCCATAACAACATCCGTATAATCACGAAATCCAACATCGAAATATTCCGAAGACAATTTCGATTCAAACCCATTCCAATGCAATCATTGGAAATTCTGGTTATTTTCAAAACCATTTCAAATTCAATTTATTTATTTAAAAATAAATAGAATTATAATTCTATTTCAAAAATAGTTCATTTCGATAAAAATCTATTTTTATCTTTTCAAATATGGAGTTTTTCATCCCAATTCTATCTAAATCATTTCTTATGATTTTACACAAATTATTACTATTTTAAATAATTTTATCAAGGCCCGTACAGTCGATTTCCATCAACGGTCATCGAACTGCACTTACAGCGACCTTTTTCAAATTTGATTTGGACATAATTCCAAATCCAACCGTTAGATTTCAAATTTCTAATATTCATTAGAAAGCTCATTTCGATACGAACCCAACGGTTCCGGTTTTAGGAGAATCCGACGGTCGGATCTTCCGCAACATCCATTCGAAGTCAATGGTCGAAATTCGCGAACTGCCGCGGCGCGGCGCATTCTATTCAGGCCATTATATTATATATATATATATAATATATATAATATATACTTCGTCGATTTCAATTCAAAACGTGCTTTATAAATCGTTCTTTTTTAAATTCGTTTTCAAAACGGTTTCAACTTCATATTCAATTTCAAATCAAAATTGAATATTCCAATATAAATTCGTTTTAAATTCATTTCTATTCAATTCAAATTTCAATTCATTTCCAATTCAATTCGAATTCGTTTTCAATTCAATTCGAATTGGTTTTATATTCAATTCAATTCAAATTCATTATCTATTCAATTCAATTCAATTCGAATTCGTTATCTATTCAATTCAATTCGAATTCGTTATCTATTCAACTCAAATTGGTTTTCTATTTGATTCAATTCAAATTGGTTTTCTATTCGATTCAATTCAAATTTCATTTCAAAATATTCGATTTCGAAATCACTTTTCAATATTCATTTTAGAATGAATAAAATCGATATAAATATCGTTCACGTCAAAATGGCGTCAATCTAATCAACACGGCTTCATATATTTCTATTTTCTAATATTCTATTTCAAATACTTCTTTTTCAAATATTTCCTTTTCGAATATTTCTATTTCAAATATTTCCTTTTCGAATATTTCTATTTCAAATATTTCTATTTCAAATATTTCGTTCAACACATGACTAATCTCAACGAATGAGTACTGTCAACACATGAACCTTTATTTTATAATGATAAAGATGTAAATTTTATTATTAAAATATTTCGTTCAACACATGACTAATCTCAACGGATGAGTAGTGTTAACACATGAACCTTTATTTTATAATATTCTTTATTTTTCAAATTGGAATGAGGCCCAATCAATCACCATATAATATTAATTATATGTATTTTCATACATCACACGTATATAATGGCATTGAAAAATAATCAACCATCAACCAAAGTGCACTACACTGTATAAACAACAAATATAGATATCTAACGCTTATGACAGCCTGTCAATCAATCGATTGACATATTTAATCAATCAGGACGAGTGAACTTCAAATTTCATCCCAACACCCGTGTGGGGTTTCAAACAATCAACCACAGATTTTATTTGTGCAGTTGGGCGATGTGTAAAATTTATCGTCCCAATCAACGTCCTTCAAATAGGTGTACATAAACAAACCGTCCGGTTTGTAAATGAATATTTATTTATTCACATTCACGTTAAAAATTATATTTTTAATGATCAAACTATTTTATTCAACCTATGAATATTCTATTCGGTTCATTTATTAAATAAAATGTTATCTTTATTTTTTCTAACTTATTTTAGAAAATTTCGGCGGCATAACGGCACGATACTAGAAACGGGACAAAGCCTAGCCTTATCCCCGGTCTAGTGAAGGCCCACGCCATTCACACATCAATCAAATCAATTTCATTTCACCAAACAATTCAATTCAAACCAAATAATCTAGCCAACTACACAACCAAACCATTAAACAAACAAGCCATCCATGGTCTGTGGATGACGGGTGTCAGGTGCTACTAAACACCGTCTGCATCCTAGTATATATTTATATAACTAGAAAAATAAAATTAAAGAGTGAGAAATTCTCACCAAAAGCTATCCAATACCACGACTCTTCATTTAGTCGTTCTCGCCTTTTTGTCATCTTCGTTGCCCGTATTCTCTACATATGTAAAAATCGAATTTTTACTTTACTATTCCATATATAAAAATCGAATTTTTACTTCGCTATTCAATATAGAAAAATCGAATTTTCACTTCGCTATTCAATATAGAAAAATCGAATTTTTACTTCGTTATTCAATATAGAAAAATCGAATTTTTACATCGCTATTCAATATAGAAAAATCGAATTTTTACTTCGCTATTCAATATAGAAAAATCGAATTTTTACTTCGCTATTCAATATAGAAAAATCAAATTTTTACTTCGCTATTGAATATAGAAAAATTGAATTTTTACTTCGCTACTCAATATAGAAAAATCGAATTTTTATTTCGCTATTGAACCGCTGAATCATCTGGATTTGATTGAAATTCCTATGCAGTTTCTTTTTACACTGTTTATAATAAAAATTATATTTTTATTACTTCATTTCAATAAATAAAAATCATATTTTTAATACTTTACCTAAGTAAAAAATCATATTTTTACCTAACTAGTATATATATAAAATCACCTCTTTTATACAATAAAAATCACGTCTTTATATTTTTATCATATAAGTAAAAATTACATTTTTAATTTAATGTTTCATATATAAAAATATGATCTTTCTTATATAAAAATTATATTTTTATTCAAATCGAAATTATGGCTTTAATTCAAATAAAAATCCAAGCTTTTTATAAATGAAAATCTCAACTTTGACTAATTAAAAATCTAAATTTTAACTAATCAAAAATCTAACTTTTATATTGAGAAAAATAAATAAAATAAAAACAAAATACTCACAATATTTTTTAGGGTGTCGATCGGAGACTGAAGCAGCTGGATGGGTCGTGGTGGCGCTCAGATTCGGGCCTGAGGTGTTTAAATCGGAGGGAAAGAGAGAACGACAGAGGGAGAACAGAGGAGAGGGTTCGACGAGGTAGGGGGGACTGACCGGGCGGTGCTGTGGAGGCCAAGGGGGTGGCGCGCTTCGTCGGAGGGGCTGAGTTCGTCGGGTTTCAGGAGGGCGGAGGGTTCGGGTCGATGAGGGTTCGCTGTCACGAGGAGGAGAGGGTCAGCCACGTGAAGAGGAGGGGGGAGATTCGTCGGCGGTTGAGCGACGATAGGGGGGAGGTGGATGGAGCGGTGGCGATCGCCTGGTGATGGAGGCGCTCGTTTTTTCTTTTTTTTTATCTGAATCGATCTGAAACAAAAGGGGGGGAGGTGTCACGGGTTTTGACCGGATGAGGGAGGGAGGGTAAATGATTTTTTTATAATTTATTTAATTATTTAATTTAATTATCCAATTAAAGTTGACTTTCTATTCAACCTCCAAACGAAACCTAACGACTGTCGCCCCTAGCTAAATACCCCCATTCCGAACACAATGGGATATGTTTCGTAAGCCAATTCGACTGTTACGGTCAGTTTCCATCAAAATTAAAATACAAATAAAATAGAACGGTCAATATTGATTTTAACGTACATTTCAATTTACCGGGGCCACATATTAACTCTAAAAATTCCACAAAAATTATTTCTAGCTTCGTATTGACGATACGGTCCTAACAAACTAGTTTCGTCAAATTCTGAGACCGTTTGAAAAATGGCCAATTTCCAGTCGATTAAAATCAGCTGAAATCGGTCAAACGCGCTTTCCTTTACCACGCTCACATATTGATTCGAAAAATTATGAAATTTGGAATCTAGCAATAATATGACATCACGGACCCAACAAAAGTGGTTTCATCGAAATCCGAGGTCGTTTGCAAAATTCCCATTTTTAAGGGCCTGAATTCCATAGCGACTATTCAGAATTTTCAACTGGACGTATCTTTTGATTCCCGCTATGGAATCTTGATTTTTCGGATTCGTTGGAAAGATATCATCAAATAGATCCTATTGTTTTTGGTTTCGCTAAAATCCGGATTGTTTTGCACCCGGTACATTCAATTGAAGTTTGAAATCGAATTATCGAACTACCGCGCCATTTTCAATTCTATTTATAATTATATATAATTATTTATATTCTAACGACGACATATATAAATATATACGATCGAATTCTATTCAAAATAAATTTTCGTCGTTATTATTTAAAATAAACTATTTTAAATATTCAAAATTCGCTAAAATTGCCAAAATAAAAATTTTAAACTGGCCCAGATTTTCGGGTTGTTACAAAAAATGATTATTATATTTGCATGTAAATTCTACTGTATACAATGCAAATAAAAATGATTATTATATTTGCATATAAATTCTATCTCAATAAAATGTATAAGAAAGTGATACATTCATTTGTCGACAATTCTATTTTATCAAAATGCTATTTGTGTTTAATTCTTATTTGACAAAAATGTCCTTTTTGGGTTTCAATCAATATAATTTGACAAAATGAGTGTTTGATTCAACTAACATAAATTGAAAAAAATGATTATTTTGTTTCAACCTTTTTAAAATGACAAAATTTATTGAATTTTGTCGCATTCTATTTAAATGATAAAAATGTATCTTTTTGTATTGCAACAAAAGGACAAATAAACCTTATCTATCTATTACTCTTTTATTTTAGCTAAGATGACACTAAAATATATCTTTTTAATTATAATCTTTTTATTTTAATCTATGATGAAAATAAAATCATTTTATTTATTTTAACAAAATTACAACTACGATGAATTCATTTTATCGTAATCCTTTTATTTACTCTAGTTTAAAAGTAAAAATGATATTTTTAATCCTGTTCTTTTATTTATATCAAAATTGTAATAAAAGTGTAACTTCTTAAACTATGCTTTTTATTTGCATCTAAAATGCAAATAAAAGGTAATACTTAAATTTATGATTTATTTGCATCAAGGAATACAAATAAAAATACAACTTTTATCTTTATGTTTTATTTGCATCAAAGGATGCAAATAAACATGCAACTTTCTAATTCAAGGATTTATTTGCAACAAGGAATGCGAATAAAAATTCAACCTTTAATTTAGTATTTTATTTGCATCAAGGAATGCAAATAAATATGCAACTTTTAAATTTCATAGTTTATTTGCACCGAAGAATGCAAATACAAATTCAACTTTTAATACAATGGTTTAATTGCATCAAAGAATGCAAATAAAAATTTGACTTTTAAATACGGTGTTTATTTGCATCAAGGAATGCAAATGAAAATTATACTCTTTTAACTACGATGTTTATTTGCATCTAAATATGCAAATAAAATATAATTTTATGCTTTGTTTGCAACTAAATTTATAAACAAAAATGTCACTCTTTTAAATCATATTTTTATCTAAAATACAAAATAAAAATGTCATATTCATTCTAGTGTTTTTGTTTGCATTTATAATTGCAAAAAAAATGAAATTTTAACTCTAATGTTTGTTTGCATCTAAAATTTCAAATAAAAATATAGTTTTACTTCTAATGTTTTGTTTGCATCTAAAATAGCAAACAAAAATATAGCTTTCCTTATTTCAATGCATATTTGCGTTAGAGAATGCAAATAAAAGAATATTTTATATTTCAATATATATTTGCATAAAAGAATGCAAATAAAAGAGCATTTTTCTATTTCTATGTATATTTGCATAAAAAAATGCAAATAAAAGTACATTTTATATTTCTATATATATTTCCATAAATGAATGCAAATAAAAGAACCATCTTTATTTATTTAAATTCTTTTTATTGTAAACATCATTACATAGATATGTAATCTTTTACTTTTATTCAATTACATGAAAAATGTAATTTTTTTACTTTTAAATCTAATTACATTAAAAATGTAACTTTAATATTTAACTTTTTATTTCATGTTTTATCTACAACAAGGAATGCAAATAAAAATGTAATTTTTCTTTTTTTCTAGTTTTATTTGCGACAAGAGGTGCAAATAAAAATGTAACTTTTTATTTCTAGTTTTGTTTGCATTAGTGAATGTAAATGAAAGAACAAACTTTATTTTTACATATATATTTGCATTTGTGAAATGCAAATAAAAGAACAAATATCATTTCTACATATATTTGCATCAGTGAATGCAAATAAAAGAACAAACTTTATTTTTCATGTATATTTGCATTTTTGAAATGCAAATAAAAGAACAAATTTTATTTTTCATGTTTATTTACATTGGTGATGTAAATAAAAGAACAAGTTTTAATTTCTATGTTCATTTTTATTAAAGGATGCAAAACAAAAAGTGAACCTTTACAATGTTTTATTTGCATTGTGGAATGCAAATAAAAATTGAACTTTTAATTCTATGTTATATTTGTGTTAGGGAATGCAAATAAAAAGTGTACCTTTATTTTCAATGTTTTATTTGCATAGTGGAATGCAAATAAAAAGTGAAACTTATATTTCTATGTTATATTTGCGTTAAAGAACACAAATAAAAAGTCAATTTCTATATAACGTAATATTGAGCATTTGAAATTGATAAACTAAATCAACTCGAAAATGATAACATAGTATTGTGTGTTGAATTGATAAACTAAATCAATTCAAAAATGATAACATGATTTTGTGTGTTGAATTGATATACTAAATCAATTCAAAAATAATAACATACTATGGTGTATTGAATTGACAACTAAATCAATTCAAAAATAATCACATAGCATGATGTATTGAATTGATAAACTAGACCAATTCAAAAATAAGTAATAACATAGTTTTTCTATATTGAAATGTTTTATTTGACTATCATATATAGATCTAAAATTTACACAATAGTTCTATCATACATACACACAGAATAAAAAGATCAATCATCGAAATTGCATCACATCGCATAGCTAATTACTTAACACACATATAATTATTTATCAACGATAAAAATAATTAAATTGATTAAATAGTTCAAATTAGAATCTCACATGAATTTATTTCTGTATTCCTTGCTGTCTTGATTTAAATTTGCTTGAAATTTAGATCTACTCCTTGTCAGTTCCGGTCCGGCTCATGTCGTAGAATTTTTCGTTGCGAATCCAACGCTTCTGAAATCATTTGATTTCGTTACTGTTTGAAGAAGTTACGATAATCAGTACGTTTCAATATAAATTAATTATTTAAATATAAAATTAATTTTAATTACATCTCCTTAACCTTCTCCCCCTTCTTCCTTACAGCCGCTAATTCCTGAACCCAACATCGACGCCAACATCCCCTATCGCGTGCACCTCAGAGCATCTGACCGTCGATCCACCAACGCCACTCTGACCGCCTTCGAGTCCTCTACCCGCGCCCTTGACCTTCTCCAGCTCGGTGGGCCCCTCCTCCACGAAACCAGCGCTGAACGCCAGCGTGTTCAAGAGGCATTACGACCTCCATGTTGAGCGAGATCGAATCTCGACCGTTGGATTTAATCATCTCTCTTTGTTCTTCGCTTGTTGCTTTATGGGTTCGATTAAATCCATTGTGGATTGAAAGATCTAGGGGAAGAAAGGATTGAATGCCATAGCCGTTCGTTCAGGGTAGTGGCGGCTAGGTTTATTATGTTAGGGTTTTTCGATTTCTGGGCCTTTTATAATGAATATTTTATTATTTAATATTATTTTAATTCACAAATTATCTGTTAATTGGTCCGTACTCCAAACGAGGCCCAACGACTGTCGCCTTAGCTAAATACCCCCCTTTCGGACTCAATGGACTAGTCCCGTCAGCCCATTTGATCGTCTTGGCCCACTTTTCTTTAATTTAAAATATAAATCATTTAGTTATTTAATTTGATCGTACATTTTAATTTACCGAGGCCACATACGACCCCTAAAAATTCCAAAAAAATTATTTCTAGCTATGTTTTGACGATACGGTTCTAACAAAACTAATTTCGTCGAATTCTGAGACTGTTTGGAAAATGGCCATTTTCAAGTCGATCAAAATTGACGGAAATGAACAAAACACAATTTCTTCTGCCACGCTCACATATTAATTCGAAAAATTATGAAAATTGAAACCTAACAATAGTTTGACATTCTGGTTCCAACAAAAGTGGTTTCGTCGAAAACAGAGGTCGTTTGAAAAATGGCTATTTTTAATATTAAAAAAATATATAAATTCTGCAGCGACTATTCTGAATTTTAAACTGGGCATAACTTTTGATTCCTGCTATGAAATTTCAATTTTTCGGATTCTTGGAAAGATATTTTTAAATAGATTCCAATATTTTTGGTTTCACTAAAATCCGGTTTATTTTGCATCATGTACATTCGGTCAAAGTTCAAGTTTGACTTTTGAAACTACCGTGCTATTTCTAACTCCTTTTGTAATTAAAATTAAAATTTTCATTTTAACTTCGATTTAAATAATTTTTCTCGTCGTTATTATTTAAAATAAATTATTTTAACTATTAAAATTTCTAAAATAAAAATTTTAAATTGGTTCAGAATTTGCGGGTTTTTACATACTTCATCCTTTAGAGGTCCCGTAGTGGAAATGGGAGAGCGTCTCTATGGATTTCATAGATAGTTTGTCTAGATCGAAGAAAGGCAACACTAATATCTGGGTTATGGTAGATAGACTCACTAAGAGCACTCATTTCATTCCCATTAAGAGCAAGAGGACGACAACATGGTTGGCAGCACTTTATGTTCATGAGATAGTTCATCTTCATGGAGTACCTTCCATCATCATGAGCGATCGTGACCCCCTCTTTACCAGCAAATTTTGGAGGAGATTGCAAGAAGCATTAGGTACATAGTTGCGTTTGAGCACCGCTTATCATCCTCAGACCGATGGACAGACGGAGAGGGTGAACAGGAATCTTGAAGATCTTTTAAGGCTGTGTGTCCTAGACTTCGGAGGGACTTAGAAAGAGCATCTTCCTTTAGTAGAGTTTTCCTATAATAACAGTTATTAAGCTAGCATCGGCATGGCACCCTTCGAAGCATTGTACGGGCGACCCTGTAGATCGCCAACTTATTGGTGGGAATCTATTGAAAGATTATTACTTGGCCCAGATAGGGTTAGAGAAACATCCGAAAAGATTGATCTTATTCGACGACGGATGAAGACAGCTCAAGACAGGAAGAAGTCCTATGCAGACAAGAGAAAAACTGACATGTAATTCGAAGTGGGAGACTTAGTGTTTATCAAAGTATCACCTTTAAGGAATGTGGTTCGCTTCGGATCAGTAGGGAAGTTAGCAACTAGGTTTGTGGGACCATTTCCCATGACCGAGAGGATTGGCCAAATGGCCTACCGAGTAAAGCTCCCAGAAAGTCTATCTGGTGTTCATGATGTTTTCTACGTCTCTTATCTGCGGAAGTGCCTACATGACACCGCAGAAGTTGTTGAGCCGAGTATGTTGGAAGAAGTTGAAGTGGAATGGGAGGCGATAGTCAGACGAGTCCCTACCCGTATTCTTGGGTCAGAAGTTAAGAAGTTACGCAATAAGGAGATCAAGTTGCTAAAGGTTCAATGTGGAGATAACCTATAAGATGCAACTTGGGAGACCGAAGACAAGATTCGTGCTTCGTACCCTTTTCTTTTCGAGAGTATGTTCTTTACTTCTTTTCCTAAGTTTTATCAATGCTTGTTTCTGTCAATAGAGTATATCTTATCCATAGTATTTTTGAACTTTAGATAGAAATCCTATGGATGTAAACATGTGTTTGAAACATGTTATATTTGATGGATGCAAGTGGATGAAAGTGTTTTCTAGTGGTTGCCTGTGGAATTATATAAACACACATTAGGCACTAAGATCAGGTCAATCACTTTCGTACTGCATATGGATGTGTGTGCATTTTCTTTTCTTTTATCGATGGAAAATGGATGAACTAGCATATGGATGTTGCATTTGGATGGATTGATGTGCACACGTATAGAACTTATACGACACAATAGGTTTATTTGCATACATGTTGGATTCATGGCACTAACATACATTGCATTAAGGAGGTCAACTGAATAAGTAGACTGCCTGATCTTCGCATTAGTGTTGGGACATATACACACACCTTCGCATATATTCATATAAGCATTAGAAATCTTTAAGGACAATGGATGCCAGTGGTTGATGGATGAGTAGATGGATGATGGATGGTAGGATATGCATTCTTCTCAACTTAGAGATTTCGGGGACGAAATCCTTTGAGTAGGGGAGAATATAACACCCCGAATTTTTAACGACATTAAAAAGAAAAATTAAATAATAATTAATTTAATATTCATAATTAGATGAAACAGACTGCACCATTGCGTCCATCTCGAAATTCTGGTCAAGATAGACATTTGGTTTGCGTAAAACGGACACCGTATGAGGAAGTTATGAGAGTTTTAAGTTTGTATATGCGTAGAAAAATTATATATATACGCATGAGTCAGAGATGAGTCAGAATTTTATCCAGAAAGATTCAAATTCGAAAAATTCATCAGAGCGGCAAATTCCCGCTCTAGGGGTTCGACCACCCTAGAAGGGTGTCGACCTAGGGGTCAACACCCCTTAAGAGGTGTCGACCTATGGGTCGACCCACCCACAGGGGTGTCAACACCCCTGAGGCTGACATGGCACTCGGTTTCAGGGGGTCTGGCAACTATATATATGTGTTCTGTTCTCCTATTTTCTTCGTTGGAAATCATGGAGGCCTTATGCTATTGGAGTGTGAACTGAACCGTTTTCTACAACAACATACTTTGCAAATCAAATCCAGAAATTCTAGATCCATTCTTTCTCAATTCTCTAACCCTAACGCTGTGAGTTTCTAGTTGCTTTTAGGTTTAGATAAATAAAAGTGAATTATGAAAGACAGTGATTTGGATACATTGTAAATTTTGAATCTATGTTATTGTTAGATCTTATGTTATGTCGTGATAGATCTATTTCTCTAGATCCAATTCAATTGTGATTGTTCTACTATGTTATTATTGTGGATCTTAGTTTGTAACTACATTGTGGTTAATATAGATCTGTTAATTTGGACAGTTATATCATTGGATAGATCTAATCATTTATGTAAATCATGAACATATGTCACATTGAATTGGTTAGGATTGGATCTAAACCTTTATCTTAATTGCAACATTTATGACATTCTATGATGTGGATGTGTGTAGATCTATTTCTAAACTAGTAGATCTAATTTATGTGGACATTTAAACGGTTAGACAGATCTAGATTATCACCTTATGTTATCAAATTAGATCTATTTTATGTGTTCTAAATTATCACCTTATGTTATCAAGTTAGATCTATTTTATGTGATCTAAATTATCACCTTATGTTATCAAGTTAGATCTATTTTATGTGATCTAAATTATCACCTTATGTTATCATGTTAGATCTATTTTATGTGATCTAAATTATCACTTTAGGTGATCTAATTTATCACCTTGTGTTATCATGTTAGATCTAAACTGATTGGACGTCTAAATTGTTAATTTAGATCTTATTATGCTTATTGTGACATCATAGTTATTGACTGTCAACCGTTCATCAGTTTTATGTCCACCTTGTTATGATGACAATTTCATGTCCATGCCAGTATGTATGTTCAACTTATTATCATACTAGTTTATGTTTATGCCAAGATGATCATTTTAGTTATATTCCCATTATTTTCCCTATTATCGTTTATGACCAGGCTATTATCTAGCCTACGCAAGTTGCCAATTTTGTGAGGGCGCTAGTTAAGGAACGGGGGAAAAAGGGTTAAAAATGGCATAATTTGAATATGAACATTTTTGGACATGTAATTCAAATTATTGGGTAAAATAGGTATTAATACCTATAAAAAGAAAGGATTAATTAATTGGTAAATTAATTAAAAATGGTGTGTCTAGTAATTACAATTAGGGATTGTAATTGTACTTATAACACAAGGTTTGGTTACATTAGTGGTGGAAGTCTGCCCGGACCCGACCGGCATATCCAGCAGCCACTAATGTTGAACCTAATATGTGTAACGACCCACATTCTACCCATCACAGGATCGTAGAATATTTATTTCTTTCGCATACGAAGTCGTATGGTCATGTAACTTTGGGAGACGACTATTGGGGTCATTTCCCATGTTCATGATTTTTGTCGATTTTTAAATGACCGTTTTGCCCCTAGCTGATACTCTTTTGGCCATAACTTCTGATTGGAAAGGAGTTTTGACTTGAAACCACTTCCTTTGAATCCAGAAGATGGTTTACAATTCCGTAGATTGGTCACATTAGCCAAACGGACTAATGTTTGGGAGATATGGTTGAATCAAGTTTCAGATAGTGAAAAACAGCTCAATTGGGCTTAACCGGGTGATTAACAGCTAGGCCCAAAGGGGGATTTCGGGATTTGGAGTATTTAAGAACTGTTAGTGTTAGGGTTTTCGGTCCTTCTCATTTCCCAGCCGCCATATACATTTAGAAAACCCTAACAATGGCCTCCAACATCTAGAATCATTCCAAATCACTTTCTAATCAAGGATTAGGGTTAGCAACATCAAATCAAGGCGGATTAGCACAAGAATCGAGGTAGAGCTGTTGTGTTGCATTGTTATTCGCGCCCAATAGTAGAGTTTCAGTTCTAAAGGTTTTATTTGTGGCCAAGGTGAGTGATTAGCATTGTTTTGACACTAATTACAATTAATTAGGGTGATTAGTGATAATTAGCGAATTTATACACTAATAAATTCTGGAAAAATATTTATAAATTCTTAAATGCTATTTAGACCTCTGTTAGAAACTTGGGTTAATTTGGTTAAGTTTTGATAACCCTATCATTAACTATGCTAGAACATGCTTAAGGGAAAATATGGGATTTTGGGTATGTTTGATCCAATTTACATGTTATGATGGTTGCTTTGCTGTCTGTGGTTGATTATACATGTTGCTATGACTGTATGGTATGCTTTATGATTGCCTAGAAGTGTTAGATTGATCGAAAACGCCTTCGTATGGCGTAAAACAGCCGCTGGAAAAGTTGCAAGAAAATGTGCAGGGTTTCGGATCGGATCGGGATAGGGGGCTCTGATTGGATGGTGGACTGGGCAGAGAAACCGATCCGGATCGGAACTTTGCACTAAGGGAGACTTGGCGAGAAGGAAGGCCATTTGCTTAGAGTTGGAGTTGGATAGAGGATCGGATCGGAGAGACCAAAAGGGGATCGAATCGGGCGGATGGAGAAGGATAGGATCAGATCGGGATACCTAGAAGGGAGCAACCACCGAACCGAACAGAGGATAGGCATCATACTTCCGAACCGTACCAGGCAAGTGTGAGTGGACCGAACCGAGGAGGGATGGAGCATTGATCAAGGCATGGACTAGGACCACCGAACAAGGTTGGGAGCACCAAACCGAACCCGATACATACTTTTACTTCATCGTGACGACTTCTTCTGAAGACCAACTCCAATTCAACCAAAACCCGAGATGCAAGGGAAGTCCAAATGAGGAGCTTTGACTCAGGATCCAGATGGGAACCAATGAGTGAGCTTCATGATTGGGCTTTGCTGCGAGACGTGTGCTAAGGGGTTGTCGATGTCTGTGACTTTGAATCACTATGAGTAGGGAGTACGTGAACGAATTCAGGGCCACAGAGGCCTAGGTACGACTAAAGAGCTAAAGACCAATAAAGTGGGGTCATTTGCAAAATTTTGGTCATGTCTCCATGTGGTAAGCTTGGTAGTAGCAGTAGTTGTACAAGTGGAACTCCGTCACTACTTCGATGGGTCTAGTGATTGATAGTGGTGGACATCGTATGCTTTACGCACTGAGTGAGAGATGTGAGGATGCTTGTTATGGTTGATTTGTTTGCCATCATTATGACACGCACACCCAACCCCCGTTATCTTTACACTATCTGTTCAGTGGCACCTTAGAGTATTGCATGGTATGTAGTGCTAACTCTTTGGTTGCAGGTCCAGGTTCAGGTATGGTTTAGTGTACCTGTTATTGTTCTGTTTAGCTGCTTATCGCTCATACCAGACTTTTTGTCTGACCCAGAGTTTTATGTCTCTTCTTATTACTCTGGGTGCTCTCATGAGCAGACTAGAGACAGGTTAGCTGGTGATGCACGAGTAGCTGTACCGGAGACGAGCAGGAGGCTTCCACGTATGATACATATATAGATATTCCCCTTTGTCGCTGCTGGTCACTACTTTGGGCATTAGTAGTGCACTCTTCCTTTCTTTTGTTTAGAGACAGTAATTTGAAAAGTTGTAATAAGCTGTATTTACTTCCGCTACTCTGATGTTGATGTTGATTTTAGTTATCAGCTTATACACTGTCTCGCCTGTTTTATGTCAAAGTACATTATTATTATATTTTGTTCCATGCGCTGTGAGACATTCTATAGGTTTTCGATTAGTTCATTCTCTTCTTTCCTTTCTTTAGCGACTGTTCCATGCTAGTTGGCATTTATACAACGCACTTTCGGAGGAAATGTCGGTTGGTGCAGGGCGGGCCATCACACTTGGTATCAGAGCTCTATGTTGCGTAGTTAACCTAGGGAAGTCATCAGAGAGAGATAGTATACGTATATGAGAGCGCGTATTTGTGATTATTTTGGTTTCTTAAAAGCTATATATGTATATACTATTAGTATAGCTAAGAATGAAGTCTCACTGCACTAGAACCACTATGGAGATGGTTAATCGTTTTCTCTTTGCAGATTGAACGATGAGTAGATACGCAAGAGGTGCCGGTAGAGGAGCCAATAATGGGAAGGCTGCTGACATGAGGACGATGTTTACCGACCTCATGAGAGAGATGCTTAGGGATGTGCAGAGGGCAGCTCCCAATAATGGTAACGGTGGTGGTCCAATAGTGCAGGCGCCTAGGGCCGATTTCACCAAGCTAAACAAGGATTATACTAGTCTTGGTGGGAAGTCGTTCCACGGAACGGAGTCGTCTATGGATGTTCAGGACTGGTTGGATAGCTGCGAGCGTATCTTCAAATATTTGGGTATTGAAGATGCGATGAAGAGAAGACTAGTATACCATCAGCTGCAAGGACGGGCAATGAATTGGTGGAATGCTATAAAGGCAGCTACTCCCGAGGATCAGATTACATGGGATCAGTTTAAGGCTCACTTTAGCGATAAGTTCATTCCAGCTGCTCAGAAGTCAGTGTTTTTTAAGAAATTTTTGGAACTCAAGCAGAATGGTAGTGCTGTCTCGGAGTATATTGCTGAATTCGACACTTTGTCGAAATATGGGTTATCTCTTATTGATACTGCCGAGAAGAAGAACGAGAAGTTCATAACTGGCTTGGATCGGTACTTGGTGGAAAGGCTTATTAACCACATCGATGAGACGTTTGAATCGATTGTGGGGAAAGCATTGAGGTCAGAGAGTCTTTACCCTATGTCGAAGACTGAGGTTGCATCTGCAGAGGAGCCGAAGCCGCAAGCAAGTGGTGGAGGCAAGAGTGGTTCTCAGAATAAGAGGTAGCAGAACCAGAATAAGGATGGCCAGGAAAAGAATAAGAAAGATGTTGAGTGCTTCAGCTGTGGTAAGAAAGGCCATTATGCTTGTAATTGTCGGACCAAGCTTACGGATAGGAAGTGCTTTAACTGTGGCCAAGTGGGACATCACAAGGACAAGTTTCTGCAACCCCTTAAAGAAAAGCAGATGGTGAAAGCATATGCCCTTAATGCTATTCCTTCTTCGTCGAATGCCCCAACTGCGGCAGAGAAGGGAAAGAATGTTGTTATTCAAGGTATGCTTTCAGTTTATGATGTTCCTGTTAGAGTTTTGCTTGATACCGGGGCTTCCAGTTCTTTTGGGGTTAGAGACCGAGATTGCCGATAGGCCTTTAGTAGTGACGAACCCGATTGGTGGTTCAACTAACCTTAGCATGATTTGTCGTAATGTGGCCCTATCGAGTCATGGATGCATGTTTGTTTGTGATTGCTTTGTTTTGGGCTTTACTGGGTTTGGCACTATTTTGGGAGTCGATTGGTTCCAAAGATATGGGGTGGTGGTAGACTGTGAGGGCTTTTTGGTGACAGCTAGAGCGGATGATGGGCAGATGGTAGTGTTTGGTGGTCTACCCGGTGATGCGGTAATGGCTAGTTTTCTGAATTCCCTCAACATTCCGCATAGTGAGTTGTCAGGTTTGCCCGTGGTTGGCCAGTATCTGGAAGTTTTCGAGGAAGTGACCGGGCTTCCACCACACCGAGAGATTGAGTTCCGTATTGATGTAGTGAAAGATGCCAGACCTATAATGATGCCACTTCGTCATATGGCACCAAGGGAGCAGCGAGAGCTCGGGGTGCAAGTCAGCGGTCTTTTGAAGAATGGATTTATCAGAAGGAGTGTTTCTGAATGGGGAGCACCAGTTGTGTTTGCTACCAAGGCGGACGGTTCCCTTCGTTTGTGTGTAGATTACCGCGAGTTGAATAAAGTGACGAGGAAGAATAAGTATCCTCTACCGCGGATAGATGATTTATTTGATCAGTTGAGCGGGGCGAGAGTTTTCTCTCAGTTGGATCTCGCGATAGGTTTTTATCAGCTTAGAGTGGAAGCTGAGAGTATAGCTAAAACGGCATTTCAGACGCCGTCAGTATTTTATGAATGGTTGGTCATGCCATTTGGGTTGACCAATGCCCCAACATATTTTGTGGATCTTATGAATAAGGTATTCAGAGATCAGTTGAATAAGTTTGTCCTTGTGTTTGTAACAACCCGTGTTTTTATAACATGTAATAACCATAAATCAAGGTAGAATTAATTTTTAAAATAAGAATCAAGGGAAACGGGTTGCGCCATTGCGTTCGTCTCGAAATTCTGCTTGGAAACGAGTCCGAGTTTTCGAAAATCGGAGTCTGTATGACCAAGTTATGACCTTTCGAAGTTTTCAGAAGTTTTCAAGTTCAAAACAGCTCAATTCGAATTCAAATTTCGAAATTCAAACTTCAGAGTGGACTGGGCAGGAAATTTCCCGCCCAGGACCAGGTCGACCTGGGGGTCGACTACGTAGTCGACCTACCCAGGACCAGGTTGACCTGGGTGTCGACCTGGGGGTCGACCTGGTGGCCGAGCCAACTTTTAAAGCTGGATTCACTTTGATGTTCCTGGCCTCGTTTTTGTCTACATTCGTTGACCTGACCTATATATACAACCCCTAACACTAGTCTCTCTACACAAAATTCTTTCTGACCTTATGCTGCTCTAATTCAGGTTGAAAATTTGGAGAAAGGAACTACTTCTTCTACGTCGAAACTATGTTGCTGATTTGGGGATTTCTGTTAGGACTTGACTAGGCATATAAAGATTCAACATCGACTCTCTTTTTCTAGTTCTTGAACCACGATCTGTAAGTCCCAGTTATTTTTATATTTAAACTGTAAATGTAATATGAATATGTTGTAAATTGAAATTGGACCTGTGTATGATGACTGTTTTACATCCATTCTTGTTCATCTTGGATCTTGACTTTTGGTATATTACTATGACATTGATTTGGGGCCTATTCATGTGTAAATCAAAAGGAAAAACCCCTCATATTATCATGTTGAATCTGCTATTAGTCACATGTTTATGACTATCACCTTATGTCAATCGTTACCATGACTATACTATCACCTTATGTCAATCGTTACCATGACTATACTATCACCTTATGTCAATCGTTACCATGACTATACTGTCACCTTATGACAACTGTTATCTTGACTAGTACCTTATTTTGCTAGATTTGGAATCTTTATGTTTGAAGCCAATATTCCATATGCCAGTAATGTTATAATCATTTATCTCAAGTCATACCATGCTATGCTAGTAATCACTTTTGCCACCTTATACCCGTTCCTTTTATGTTATTCCCTAATTAGATTTATTTGTATCGATTCGAGCTTACGTGCGATGGGAATACGATTTGGGTAGACTAGGTAAAACATGAATTGGCTTTGAACTTGAACGTGAACTTTATTATAACTTGAACCTGGATATGGACATGAACTTGACACGATTTGACATGAAACATGACATGAAAGCTCGACATGAATTTTGACATGAAAACTTGAACGTGGGCATGACAACTAGATTAACTTGAAAATGACCAACTCGAGGTTGGGTTGAGTTTGCAGTTTAAATCTGCCTGGAACCGCCCGGAAAATCCAGTGGCTGCAAACAATATGATCCAATGTGGGTAGTTGGTCATATTGCACGTAAAACCCGAGGTTAGATTATGTTGTGGTGTAAATCTGCCCGGAACCTCCCGGCAAATCCAGTGACCACAACAGTTAGTCTAATGTGAGAGGTTGAGGTGCATTAATGAATTAATGCCACATGATAGGGTTAATTCATGGACCACTTGAATATGCTTAACCAAATTGACACGATGATTTGATAGGGTTAAGTCATGAACCGCTTGAACACACTTAACCAACTTGATACATGATTTGGATAGGGTTAAGTCACGAATTTGAATGACAACACTTAACCCATTAGAAACCCTAGTTGCGCGGTCCTTTTCAGCAGTAACCCACTTAGATGTATCACGATACCCTGCGACTAGGAAGGGTGGGGCACGATTACTGGGCTGATTGTAAGCGACCAGAACGACGGCTGAGTAGGTGCAACATTGTAGGTTCAGGCGGGCTATGGTCGTGCACGTAGTCCGGAGTTGAAAAAGCAGGCATTGGGCACCCGTAGGTTTACACTGTGCGTGCTTGATTCGTGTCGGTGGTTGGCACCATAAGACTTGATACACCAGATGGTGGACCTTGCACAGGTAACTACATTTCAGGATAGGGCCGTATGACACAGACACATGACGAGCTAGAACTTGTAGGGAGCCGATCGATTAGAAGATCGTACCGTAGGACCCCGTAACGGGTCACTTCATGATACTGGGCCAAGGGATCATTTCATGATTAATACTTGACATGGGTTTGAACACTAGTACAGATGGTGCAGCGAATTTTGAATATGCGATACTAGACTTGACTTATCTTGTTTTTCATATCAGTCCTGTTATCATCCTTATGTTTAATTCCAATTTTCACATGTCATGTTACCTTTACTAGTTTTTATACTGAAAGTCACTAGGGCTTACCAGTCTTATGACTGACCCTTTTTTAGCCTCTTTTTCTTTCGTCCCCCCCCCCCCCAGGTTCTCAGGGAGGAAACACTAGCTCTTAGCTTGGATTTAGCTTGCTTTATGACAACTCATGTACGGTTTGGTCTTGAGCTATGCTATGGCTGCTTCTGCTATTTATGGGGAATAATTTACTTTTGTTATCTTAAGTTTATGCTTCTTTATTTGGAACTTGATGTAATGAAATAATTTGTACCTTGGATATATGGGGATTTGACTCTTTTCTTGAAAGTAATAAAAATTTGGTTTTTAATTTCTACCGCTGCTTTATTTATGTTCTGCCTTGTGATATCTCTGTGTATGTTTACCTAGATAATACTCCACCAAAACTAGTGCATTCCCTTTGTGAGTGATCCTAGCGGAGGTGGGATGTTACACTTAATATCAGAGCAGAAGGTTACCAGGCTGGGCAAAAAGTTTTAAAAACCTTCTGAAACTATTTTCAAAACCACTTATAAAGAAGCATTTTTCAAAGAAAAGTTTTATGTTTAAAAAGGCTATTCCCCAAAAATCCATTAGCACTTTCCTTTGTCTCCTCGTTTGAATCTATTTCTTTTCGTTTTTCAGCATGGCTGATCTTAACGTTCCTGAGGGAATACCCGTGCCTGGATGGTTCCGAAGGTACTTAGAAACCAGGGCCAACGGCGCGGGCCCGGTAGACATCCCTCCTCCTCCTCCCCTAGTGGTCGCGGTTCCTCCTCCTCCTGGTACCGCCTTTGCCAAAATATGCAAATTCTTTAAAGCAATGGGCGGCAAGAACTTCGTTGGAATTGAAACCTTTGTTGAGGCACGAAACTGGCTAAAGGAGACTGAAGACTTGTTCATTATCTTTGATATGGAGGACCATAGGAATGTTCAGTTGGCAGCATGGTTGTTGAAAGAGGAAGCTGCATTTTGGTGGGAAGTCACCAACTCTACCAGGCCAGTTGAGATTTGGGCAGACTTTAGAGAGAGGTTTGGGCTTAAATTCTTATCATCAGCAGAAGAGAACCTTCAGATGGAGAGATTCCTAGCACTCAAGCAAGGGGACATGTCTGTTAGGGAGTACGTGAATAAGTTTAATCAGCTTGCTCGGTTCGGTTTGGATTTGGTCAACACGGCCCAGAAAAAGGCTGTACGCTTTGCTCGAGGATTGAACGAGCCACTACACAGCTTGGCCATAACTCATATACCCATGGGGGCGACCTTTGAAAGCTTGGTGGATATGACTCTACTTCATGAGGAAGACAAGAATAGCAAGAAGGAGTTCAAGTCTAATGAGACTCAGAATAAGAAAGCTGACTCCAAGAAGGGAGGCAACAAGAATAACAAGAGCAACAACAAACCCGTGAGAGGAGGAAGTGCAACTTTTGTGGTATTACGGGACATCTAGCTAAAGACTGTAGAAAGAAGAAGAGAAAGTTGGGTGAATGCTTTCATTGTGGAGAAACTGGACACATCAGCAAGGATTGCCCTAAGAAGCAAGGGTAGGGGCAAGGGCAGACCCAGCGAGAAGGACCTTCTGGAGGGCAGTTGCATGCTCTCAACACCACTCCATCTCTTGACCGAGGTAGTAATATTTTCGTAGAAAGCCTTGTTTACATTTCTGACTTTCCTGTTCGAACCTTATTTGACTCTGGCGCATCGCATACTTTTATTTCCTCTGATATTGTTGAAAATCTGCACCTAAGTACTAGTCTGGTTGAGGATCCCGTTATAGTTTCAAATCCAATTGGGGGCTCCGCCCATTTATCTGTGATGTGTATGGATTTGAGGATCTCTATCTTAAGCGTAGAATTCACGTGTAATGCTTATGTTCTCGGATTTATGGGATATGGTTTGATCCTAGGTATGGATTGGTTGTCCGATTATGGTGCCATTCTTGATTGTGAACAAAGGGTAGTGAGGCTCATGACTCGCCTTGGTAATACCCTTGAAATTTCTTGTAACCCTAAGGGTCTGGTCATGTTGTGTTATCTTGAATGACTTGAATCGTCCGTCGATAATTTGCAATCTGTAAGAGTGGTCCGAGAATATCCATATGTCTTTGATGAAGTGAGGGGGTTACCTCCTAAACGCGAGATAGACTTCCGAATTTATCTTGTTGATAATGCCAAGCCAGTTTCTTTGCCCATTAGGCACATGGCCCCGCGAGAAAGAAGAGAGCTCAGTAAACAAATTAACGAGTTGCTTGAGAAAAATTTCATAAGACGAAGCATTTCTGAATGGGGTGCTCCAGTGGTATTCGCTACTAAGGCAGATGGATCGCTTCGTCTGTGCGTAGATTATCGTGAATTAAACAAGCTGACAAAGAAGAATAGGCACCCACTACCAAGAATCGACGATTTGTTTGACCAGCTTGTGGGAGCATCTGTTTTCTCTCAACTCGATCTAGCCACAGGATTCCATCAGCTTAGAGTGGCTGAGGATAGCATTGACAAAACTGCGTTTAGGACTCCATATGGGTTCTTCGAATGGCTCGTCATGCCGTTTGGGTTAACGAATGCAGCCGCATACTTTGTAGATTTAATGAGTAGGGTGTTTCGGGAGTTCCTTAACAAGTTTGTGGTAGTTTTCGTGGATGATATTTTGATCTTCTCAAAAGATGAAGAAGAGCATGCTAGACATCTCAAGGAAGTCATGGAAACGCTTAGAGCACACCAGTTAAAGGCTAAGTTCTCCAAATGCCATTTTTGGAGGAAGGAAGTTCGGTTCCTTGGACATGTAGTTTCTAAGCAAGGCATAGCCATGGACCCCGCAAAGGTAGTTGCGGTACAGGACTGGAAAATTCCTAAGAATGCAATGGAGGTGAGGAGCTTTCTCGATTTGGCGGGCTACTACAGGAAGTTCATTAAGGACTTCGCTAAGATTTCAGCCCCTCTTACTATGTTAACAAAGAAGAACCTAGCTTTTTCATGGGACATAGAGTGTGACGCTGCTTTTCAGAGACTTAAGAGAGACCTCACCACAGCTCCAGTTTTGGCATTACCCGATGGAGGTAAGATGTTTACCGTGTACACAGATGCGTGCGGTACGGGATTAGGCGCCGTCCTAATGCAAGAAGAAAGAGTAATATGCTACGGGGGCAGACAACTTAAAGTTCATGAGAAAAACTATCCCACACATGACTTGGAGTTGGCCGCTATCATTTTTGCACTTAAAGCTTGGCGCCATTATCTTCTAGGGGATAGGTTCGAGCTGTATACCGACCACAAATCGCTTAAGTACCTCTTCTCACAGAAAGATTTGAATCTGAGACAACAGCGGTGGATGGAGTTCTTGGCATCATATGGCTTCGATGTAGCTTATACCCCTGGCAAGGGTAACGCGGTGGCGGATGCGCTAAGTAGAAAAAGGTTGACTTTGAGCCCCTTGTTTGTTGAAAGGAAAAGCCAAGAGTTTGTAGCAACCTTTGATTTTACACCTGCTGTTGAGTCATTGATTGCTACGTTAGCATCTCTTGAGTTAAGACCTACACTTCTAGATCAAGTAGGACTTCAAAGAAGGAAGACCCACAGATAGTCGAAATCATGAACAAGCTGATTAGTGGTGAGATGTCAAGTCACCTCAGTAGGTATGCCATAGATGACAAAGGATGGCTAAGGCGCGATGGGAGGCTATGCGTCCCACAAGTGGGAGACCTAGTAAAGAAAGTTCTCGAAGAGGCGCATCACTCGAAGATGACCATACATCCTGGAGGGGATAAGATGTACAGAGATATGAAATGCATTTTCTTTTGGGCTGGAATGAAAAAGGACGTGGCAGAGTTCGTTTCGAAGTGCATGGTGTGCCAACAAGTAAAGGACGAGTCAAAGAAGCCTGGTGGGCTATTACATCCTTTGGAGGTTCCGCAATGGAAATGGGAGAGTATCTCGATGGATTTCGTGGATGGACTGCCTAGGTTAAGGAAGGGAAATACTAGCGTATGGGTCATAGTTGATAGACTCAAGAAAAGTGCTCATTTCATTCCGGTGAAAAGCAAGAGGACCGCATCATGGCTAACGTCTATTTACTTTCGAGAAGTGGTACGGTTGCATGGGGTTCCTTCTAGTATAATTAGTGATCGTGACCCGATTTTCACTAGCCAGTTTTGGAATAGTCTGCAAGAAACAATGGGTACACGACTGAGCTTAAGCACGGCCTATCATCCACAGACGAATGGACAAACCGAAAGGGTAAATAGGGTACTAGAAGATCTCCTGAGGCTATGCATTCTTGACTTTGGTGGTACTTGGGAAGACCATCTTCCTCTCGTGGAGTTTGCATATAATAACAGTTACCAAGCTAGCATCGGAATGGCACCATTCGAAGCCCTGTATGGAAGACCATGCAAGTCGCCAACTTGTTGGTGGGAGACGACAGACAGGCTTATACCTGGCCCTGATATGATAAGAGACACTTCTAAGAAGATTGAGTTGATACGAAGACGGATGAAAACGGCCCAAGATAGACAGAAATCTTATGCGGACCAGAGAAGGACAGGCCTAGAATTCAAAGTCAGAGATATGGTCTTTTTAAAAGTTTCTCTGTTACACAATGTAGTTCGTTTTGGAGCAGTTGGAAAGCTAGCACCAAGGTTCGTAGGACCGTTCCCCATTACTGAGAGGATTGGACGGATGGCCTATAAGGTAGGCTTACCCGAGAAGTTATCTAAAGTACACAATGTCTTTCACATCTCGCATCTCTGGAAGTGCTTGCATGAGTCGGCCGAAGTGGTTGAGCCAAGCATCCTTGAAGACGTAGAAGTGAAAAAAGAGGCAATATTGAGGCGAGTTCCAATTCGTATCTTGGGAACGGAGATTAAAAAGCTAAGGAATCGAGAAGTCAAGCTATTTAAAGTGCAGTGGAGTGAAGCCCAAGAAGACGCAACTTGGGAAACCAAAGAGAAGATACGCGCGCTTTACCCATTTCTTTTTGAGGGTACATTCTCGATCTCTTTTTCCTATAAACTTGAAAACCTTTTCGTATCATGCTTCTACTACCTACGTTTGCCTTGTTATCTTCTCGATCTTATCTTAAGAACCTTAGGTAGAACCATATGGATGTAAACATGTGATTGAAACATGTTATGGTTGATGTTTGCAAATGGTTGCAAGTGGTTGCAAGTGGTTGCTAGTGGATGCATGACACACATTAGGCACTAGATCGGCTCAGTCACATTTTCATGTTGCATATGCATGAGTGCTTATACTTGTACTTGGATGGAACTTGTTATGTTATCACTTGGATGTTGCATATGAATGAATGTTTGTGCACTCATGTAAATATTATAAAACATGTTAGGAATTTGCATACATGTTGGATTCATGACACTAACATATTTTGCATTAAGGAGGTTTACTGAATTAGTAACCGCCTAATCTTTTGCATTAGATAAGTACATATACACACACTTTCTGCATATGTTCATACAGCACTAGAAATCTTTTAAGGACAATGGTTGCATGTGGATGATGCTTTGAGTAGGTGGATGATGGATGGTAGGACACATCCTCCCTAACTTAGAGATTTCGGGGAAGAAATCCTTTAAGGGGGGAGAATGTAACAACCCGTGTTTTTATAACGTGTAATAACCATAAATCAAGGCAGAATTAATTTTTAAAATAAGAATCAAGGGAAATGGGTTGCGCCATTGCGTTCGTCTCGAAATTCTGCTTGGAAACGAGTCCAAGTTTTCGAAAATCGGAGTCCGTATGACCAAGTTATGACCTTTCGAAGTTTTCAGAAGTTTTCAAGTTCAAAACAGCACAATTCGAATTCAAATTTTGAAATCCAAACTTCAGAGTGGACTGGGCGGGAAATTTCCCACCTAGGACCAGGTCGACCTGGGGGTCGACTATGTAGTCAACCTACCCAGGACCAGGTCGACCATAGTGTCGACCTGGGGGTCGACCTGGTGGCCGAGCCCACTTTTGAAGCTGAATTCACTTTGATGTTCCTGGCCTCGTTTATGTCAACATTCGTTGACCTGACCCTATATATACAGCCCCTAACACTAGTCTCTCTACACAAAATTCTTTCTGACCTTATGCTGCTCTAATTCTGGATGAAAAGTTAGAGAAAGGAACTACTTCTTCTACGTCGAAACTACGTTGCTGATTTGGGGATTTCTGTTAGGACTTGACTAAGCATATAAAGATTCAACATCAACTCTCTTTTTCTAATTCTCGAACCACGATCTGTAAGTCCCAGTTATTTTTAGATTTAAACTGTAAATGTAATATGAATATGTTGTAAATTGAAATTGGACCTGTGTATGATGAATGTTTTACATCCATTCTTGTTCAACTTGGATCTTGACTTTTAGTATATTACTATGACATTGATTTGGGGCCTATTCATGTGTAAATCAAAAAGAAAAACCCCTCATATTATCATGTTGAATCTGCTATTAGTCACATGTTTATGACTATCACCTTATGTCAATCGTTACCATGACTATACTATCACCTTATGTCAATCGTTACCATGACTATACTGTCACCTTATGGCAACTGTTATCTTGACTAGTACCTTATTTTACTAGATTTGGAATCTTTATGTTTGAGGCCAATATTCCATATGCCAGTAATGTTATAATCATTTCTCTCAAGTCATACCATGATATGCTAGTAATCACTTTTGCCACCTTATACCCGTTCCTTTTTATGTTATTCCCTAATTAGATTTATTTGTATCGATTCGAGCTTACGTGCGATGGGAATACGATTTGGGTAGACTAGGTAAAACATGAATTGGCTTTGAACTTGAACGTGAACTTTATTATAACTTGAACCTGGATATGGACATGAACTTGACACGATTTGACATGAAACATGGCATGAAAACTCGACATGAATTTTGACATGAAAACTTGAACATGGGCACGACAATTAGATAAACTTGAAAATGGCCAACTCGAGGTTGGGTTGAGTTTGCAGTGTAAATCTACCCGGAACCGCCCGGCAAATCCAGTGGCTGCAAACAATAGGATCCAATGTGGGTAGTTGGTCATATCGCACGTAAAACCCGAGGTTAGATTATGTTGTGGTGTAAATCTGCCTGGAACCGCCCGGCAAATCCAGTGACCACAACAGTTAGTCTAATGTGAGAGGTTGAGGTGCATTAATGAATTAATGCCACATGATAGGGTTAAGTCATGGACCACTTGAATATGCTTAACCAACTTGACACGATGATTTGATAGGGTTAAGTCATGAACCGCTTGAACACACTTAACCAACTTGATACATGATTTGGATAGGGTTAAGTCACGAATTTGAATGACAACACTTAACCCATTAGAAACCCTAGTTGCGCGGTCATTTTCAGCAGTAACCCACTTAGATGTATCACGATACCCTGTGACTAGGAAGGGTGGGGCACGATTACTGGGCTGATTGTAAGCGACCAGAACAACGGCTGAGTAGGTGCAACATTGTAGGTTCAGGCGGGCTATGGTCGTGCACGTAGTCCGGAGTTGAAAAAGCAGGCATTGGGCACCCGTAGGTTTACACTGTGCGTGCTTGATTCGTGTCGGTGGTTGGCACCATAAGACTTGATACACCAGATGGTGGACCTTGCACAGGTAACTACATTTCAGGATAGGGCCGTATGACACAGACACATGACGAGCTAGAACTTGTAGGGAGCCGATCGATTAGAAGATCGTACCGTAGGACCCCGTAACGGGTCACTTCATGATACTGGGCCAAGGGATCATTTCATGATTAATACTTGACATGGGTTTGAACACTAGTACAGATGGTGCAGCGAATTTTGAATATGCGATACTAGACTTGACTTATCTTGTTTTTCATATCAGTCCTGTTATCATCCTTATGTTTAATTCCAATTTTCACATGTCATGTTACCTTTACTAGTTTTTATACTGAAAGTCACTAAGGCTTACCAGTCTTATGACTGACCCTTTTTCTTTCGTCCCCCCCCCCCCACCTCCCCCAGGTTCTCAGGGAGGAAACACTAGCTCTTAGCTTGGATTTAGCTTGCTTTCTGACAGCTCATGTACGGTTTGGTCTTGAGCAATGCTATGGCTTCTTCTGCTATTTATGGGGAATAATTTACTTTTGTTATCTTAAGTTTATGCTTCTTTATTTGGAACTAGATGTGATGAAATAATTTGTACCTTGGATATATGGTGTTTTGACTCTTTTCTTGAAAGTAATAAAAATTTGGTTTTTAATTTCTACCGCTGCTTTATTTATGTTTTGCGTTGTGATATCTCTGTGTATGTTTACCTAGATAATACTCCACCAAAACTAGTGCATTCCCTTTATGAGTGACCCTAGTGGAGGTGGGGTGTTACAGTGTTCTTTGAAGATATTTTGGCCTATTTGAGGACAGAGGAAGAACACAAGGAACATTTAAGAATAGTGATGGAGGTGTTGAGAAAACACCAATTGAAAGAAAAATTCTCTAAGTGTCACTTCTGGAGGAGAGAAGTGAGATTCTTAGGCCATGTTGTTTCAGAGAATGATATTGCCGTGGACCCTGCGAAGGTGGCTATGGTACAAGATTGGTCTATGCCCAAGAATGCAACGGGCATAAGAAGTTTCTTGGGATTAGCTGGATATTATCGTAAGTTTATCCAAGACTTCTCCAAGATAGCAGCACCGTTGACTTAGTTGACCAAGAAGAATCAAGCCTTCGTCTGGGACGAAAGGTGCGAGAATGCATTCAAGAGCCTAAAGGAAAAGTTGACATGTGCACCAGTGTTAGTCATTCCTAAGGGGAATGAAGAGATGACAGTATATACGGATGCATGTGGCATAGGGATAGGTGCTGTATTGATGCAAGGAGGTAGGGTTGTAGCTTATGCAAGCTGGCAATTGAAACCGCATGAGAACAGATACCCTACCCATGATTTGGAATTGGCACCGATCGTGTTTGCACTGAAGATGTGGAGACATTATCTCTTAGGAGAAAGATTCGAGTTGTTTACCGATCAAAAATCGTTAAAATATCTCTTCTCCCAAAAGGATCTAAATCTCCGACAGCAAAGATGGTTAAAATTCTTGGCTTCCTATGATTTCGACATCGCATATACACCAGGAAAGGGCAATGTGGTGGCTGATGCATTGAGTAGGAGACATGCCAGTTTAGGGGTTATGTTTCTAGAATGGAAGCAACTGGAGTACATCGCTGGGTACGATTTCAGACCAAAGTGCGAAATGGATCCAGAAATGTTAGCAAGTTTGACGATCTGACCCACTTTGATTGAGTGGATTGGTTCCAGTCAGTGGAACGATTCTACCCTATTGGAGATCATCTCAAAGTTAGAGATGGGAATCAACGAAGAGATGAACAAGTATGGGCTTGATCGAGATGGATGGCTTAGAAAGAATGGAAGACTAGTTGTATCCAATGTCAATGGATTGAGAGATGAAGTGCTTAGATAATGTCATCACTCAAAACTGACTATACATCCCGATGGTAACAAGATGTACCGAGACATGAAACGGACCTGCTACTGGGAAGGGATGAAAAGAGGCATTGGGAATTTTATATCCAAATGCATGAACTGCCAGCTAGTTAAAGCTGAGCAAAAGAAGCCTAGTGGTTTACTACAACCATTAGAAATTCCAGAATGGAAATGGGAACAAGTTTCAATGGATTTCATTGATGGGTTACCAAGGACTAGATCAGGCCATGATAGCATTTGGGTGATTGTGGACCGATTGACCAAAAGTGCAAGGTTTATACCCGTCAAGTCAAACAGGATGGCAGTTAAGTTAGCGGAACTGTATATAAAGTGGGTAGTGAGATTTCATGGAATACCCAAAGGCATTATGGGTGACCAAGATCCGTTGTTCACTAGTGGATTTTGGAAGAGCTTACAAGAGGCGTTAGGATCAGAATTATATCTCAGTATCGCGTATCATCCTCAAACCGACGGACAAACAGAGAGGGTGAATCGAGTGTTAGAAGATCTCTTGAGAGCTTGCATATTGGATTTTGGTGGATCATGGGATGACCATTTGCATCTAGTAGAGTTTGCATATAATAATAGTTATCAATCCAGTATTGGTATGGCTCCGTTTGAAGCTTTGTACGGAAGACCGTGCAACTCACCGTCATGTTGGGTAGAAAATGGTGAGAAGTTTGTGCTTGGACCCGATGTGATAAGAGAAACTTCAGACAAGATTAAGGTTATCCAACAGCGAATGAAGGCTGCCCAAGACAGGCAGAAGAGTTATGATGATAAAAGGAGAAGAGAATTAAAGTTCTCCATTGGCGACATGGTGTTTATTAAGATTTCTCCGTTGAAGAGCGTGATACGGTTTGGTAGGAGAGGCAAGTTAGCATCAAGATTTGTTGGTCCATTCCCAGTTCTTGAGCAAATTGGGAATTTGGCATACAAAGTTGAATTACCAGAGAAGATGGCAGGAGTTCACAACGTATTTCATGTTTCCCAGTTAAGGGAGTTCGTGCACGACCCAGATGTAACCATTTCACCTGATCAGTTGGATGATATCGAAGTTGAATCCGAGGCGGTTGGGAACCGCGGGCCCATGCGTATTGTTGGGAACGATACGAAGCAGCTTCGAAGGAAGGCGGTGAAATTAGTAAAAATTCAGTGGGGCGAGAATGAGAATGATTGTACTTAGGAGATAGAGGAGAGCATTAGGAAGACGTATCCAGAACTCTTCGCCTGGTAATATTTTAACTTCAATTTATTCTTTCCGCATGCTAGGATAGGCTTGTTTTGTTTGTCTTGCATGATTGATTGTTGTATATGGTTGGTGGGCATGCGGGATCCTTTGTATGTTTTGGATTAAGGAATTTCGGGGATGAAATTTCTTAAGGGGGGGAGAGTGTAACGATCCGCATTCTACGCATCATAAGATCGTAGAATATTTATTTGTTTCACATACGAAGTCATATGGTTATGTGACTTTGGGAGACGACTATTGGGGTCATTTCCCATGTTCATGATTTTTGTCGATTTTTAAATGACCGTTTTGCCCCTAGCTGATACTGTTTTGGCCATATCTTTTGATTGGAAAGGAGTTTTGACCTAAAACCACTTCATTCAGATGATGGTTTACAATTCCGCAGAATGGTCACATTAGCCAAACGGACTCACCGTTTGGGAGATATGGCTGAAACAATTTTCAAACGGTGAAAAACAGTTCAATTGGGCTTAACCGGGTGATTAACAGCTAGGTCCAAAGGGGGATTTCGGGATTTGGAGTATTTAAGGGCGGTTAGGGTTAGGGATTTCGGTTTTTCTCATTTCCCAGCTGCCATATACATCTTATAAAACCCTAACAATGGCCTCCAACATCAAGAATCATTCCAAATCACTTTCTAATCAAGGATTAGGCTTAGCAACATCAAATCAAGGCGGATTAGCACAAGAATCGAGGTAGAGCTGTTGTGTTGCATTGGTATTCGCACCCAAACAGTAGAGTTTCAATTCTAAAGGTTTTATTTGTGGCCAAGGTGAGTGATTAGCGTTGTTTTAACGCTAATTACAGTTAATTAAGGTGATTAGTGATAATTAGCGAATGTATACACTAATAAATTCTGGAAAAATATTTATAAACTCTTAAATGATTTTTTAGACCTCTATTAGAAACTTGGGTTAATTTTGTTAAGTTTTTATAACCCTATCATTAACTATGCTAGAACATGCTTAAGGGAAAATATGGGATTTTGGGTATGTTTGATCCATTTTACATTCTATGATTGTTGCTTTGCTGTTTGTGGATGATTATACATGTTGCTATGACTGTATGGTATGCTTTGTGATTGCCTAGAAGTGTTAGAACTGTCAAAAATGCCGTCGTATGGCGTAAAACAGCCGTTGGAAAAGTTGCAGGAAAATGTGCAGGGTTTCGGATCAGATCGGGATAGGGGGCTCGGATCGAATGGTGGACTGGGCAGAGAGACCGATCCGGATCGGAACTTCGCACTAAGGGAGAATTGGCGAGAAGGAAGGCCATTTTCTTAGAGTTGGAGTTGGACAGGGGATTGGATCAGAGAGACCAAAAGGGGATCGGATCGGGCGGATGGAGAAGGATGGGATCGGATCGGGATACCTAGAAGGTAGCAACAACTGAACCGAACAGAGGATAGGCATCATACTTCTGAACCGAACCAGGCAAGTGTGAGTGGACCGAACAGAGGAGGGAAGGAGCACTGATCAAGGCATGGACTAGGACCACCGAACCAAACCGGGTTGGGAGCACTGAACTGAACCCGATACATACTTTTACTTCATCGTGACGACTTCTTCTGAAGACCAACTCCAATTCGACCAAAACCCGAGATGCAAGGGAAGTCCAAATGAGGAGCTTTGACTCAGGATCCAGATGGGAACCATTGAGTGAGCTTCATGATTGGGCTTTGCTGCGGGACGTGTGCTAAGGGGTTGTCGATGTCTGTGACTTTGAATCACTATGTGTAGGGAGTACGTGAACGGATTCAGGGCCACAGTGGCCTAGGTTCGACTAAAAAGCTAAAGACCAATGAAGTGGCGTCATTTGTAAAGATTTGGTCATGACTCCATGTGGTAAGCTTGGTAGTAGTAGTAGTTGTACAAGTCGAACTCCGTCACTACTTCAATGGGTCTAGTGATTGATAGTGGTGGACATCGTATGCTTTACGCACTGAGTGAGAGATGTGAGGATGATTGCTATGGTTGATTTGTTTGCCATCATTATGACATGCACACCCCATCCCCATTATCTTTACACCATCTGTTCAGTGGCACCATAGAGTACTGTACGGTATGTAGTGCTAACTCTTTGGTTGCAGGTCCAGGTTCAGGTATGGTTTAGTATACCTGTTATTGTTCTATTTAGCTGCTTATCGCTCGTACCAGATTTTTTGTCTGATCCAGAGTTTTATGTCTCTTCTTATTACTCTGGGTGCTCTCACGAGCAGACTAGAGACAGGTTAGCTGGTGATGCACGAGTAGCTGTACCGGAGACGAGCAGGAGGCTTCCACGTATGATACATATATAGATATTCTCCCTGTGTCGCTATTGGTCACTACTTTGGGCATTAGTAGTGCACTCTTCCTTTCTTTTGTTTAGAGACAGTAATTTGAAAAGTTGTAATAAGATGTATTCAGACTTCCGCTACTTTGATGTTGATGTTGATTTTAGTTATCAGCTTATGCACTGTCTGGCCTGTTTTATGTCAAGGTACATTATTATTATATTTTATTCCATGCGTTGTGAGACATTCTACAGGTTTTCGATTAGTTCATTCTCTTCTTTCCTTTCTTTGGCGACCGTTCCGTGCTAGTTGGAATGTGTACAACGCACTTTCAGAGGAAATGCCGGCTGGTGCAGGGCGGGCCGTCATACTTGGTATCAGAGCTCTAGGTTGCGTAGTTAACCTAGGGAAGTCATCAGGGAGAGATAGTATACGTATATGAGAGCGCGTATTTGTGATTATTTTGGTTTCCTAAAAGCTATATATATATATACTATTAGTATAGCTAAGGATGAAGTCGCACTGCACTAGCACCACTATGGAGATTGTTAATCGTTTTCTCTTTGCAGATTGAACGATGAGCCGATACGCAAGAGGTGCCGGTAGAGGAGCCAACAATGGGAATGCTGCTGACATGAGGACGATGTTTACCGACCTCATGAGAGAGATGCTTAGGGATGTGTAGAGGGCAGCTCCCAATAATGGTAATGGTGGTGGTCCAATAGTCCAGGCACCTAGGGCCGATTTCGCCAAGCTAAAGAAGGATTATACTAGTCTTGGTGGGAAGCCATTCCACGGAACGGAGTCGGCTACGGATGTTCAGGACTGGTTGGATAGCTGTCAGTGTATCTTCGAAGATTTGGGTACCAAAGATGCGATGAAGAGAAGGCAAGCATCCCATCAGCTGCAAGGACGGGCAATGAATTGGTGGAATGCTATAAAGGCAGCTACTCCCGAGGATCAGATTACATGGGATCAGTTTAAGGCTCGCTTTAGCGATAAGTTCATTCCAGCTGCTCAGAAGTCAGTGTTGTTTAAGAAATTCTTGGAACTCAAGCAGAATGGTAGTGTTGTCTCGGAGTATATTGCCGAATTCGACACTTTGTCGAAATATGGGTTATCTCTTATTGATACTGCCGAGAAGAAGAACGAGAAGTTCATAACTGGCTTGGATCAGTACTTGGGGGAAAGGCTTATTAACCACATCGATGAGACGTTTGAATCGATTGTGGGGAAAGCATTGAGGTCAGAGAGTCTTTACCCTATGTCGAAGACTGAGGTTGCATCTGCAGAGGAGCCGAAGCCGCAAGCAAGTGGTGGAGGCAAGAGTGGTTCTCAGAATAAGAGGAAGCAGAACCAGAATAAGGATGGCCGAAAAAAGAATAAGAAAGATGTTGAGTGCTTCAGCTGTGGTAAGAAGGGCCATTATGCTAGTAATTGTCGAGCCAAGCCAGCGGATAGGAAGTGCTTCAACTGTGGCCAAGTGGGAAATCACAAGGACAAGTGTCCGCAGCCCCTTAAAGAAAAGCAGATGGTGAAAGCATATGCCCTTAATGTTATTCTTTCTTCGTCGAATGCCCCAACTTCGGCGGAGAAAGGAAAGAATGTTGTTATTCAAGGTATGCTTTCTGTTTATGATGTTCCTGTTAGAGTTTTGTTTGATACCGAGGCTTCCAGTTCTTTCATATCTAGTGACCTGGTAGATAGGTTGGGATTGGAGCCCGAGATTGTCGATAGGCCATTAGTAGTGACGAACCCGATTGGTGGTTCAACTAACCTTGGCATGATTTGTCGTAATGTGGCCCTATCGAGTCATGGATGCATGTTTGTTTGTGATTGCTTTGTTTTGAGCTTTACTGTGTTTGGCATTATTTTGGGACTCGATTGGCTCCAAAGATACGGGGTGGTGGTAGACTGTGAGGGCTTTTTGGTAACAGCTAGAGCGGATGATGGGTAGAGGGTAGTGTTTGGTGGTCTACCCGGTGATGGGGTAATGGCTAGTTTTCTGAATTCCCTTGACATTCCACATAGTGAGTTGTCAGGTTTGCCCCTGGTTGGCCAGTTCCGGATGTTTTCTAGGAAGTGACCGGGCTTCCACCACACCGAGAGATTGAGTTCCGTATTGATTTAGTGAAAGATGCCAGACCTATAGTGATGCCACTTCGTCGTATGGCACCAAGGGAGCAGCGAGAGCTTGGGGTGCATGTCAGCGATCTATTAAAGAAGGGATTTATCAGAAGGAGTGTTTCTGAATGGGGAGCTCCAGTTGTGTTTGCTATCAAGGCGGACGGTTCCCTTCGTTTGTGTGTAGATTACCGCAAGTTGAATAAAGTGACGAGGAAGAATAAGTATCCACTACCGCGGATAGATGATTTGTTTGATCAGTTGAGTGGCGCGAGAGTATTCTCTCAGTTGGATCTCGCGATAGGTTTTCATCAGCTTAGAGTGGAAGCTGAGAGTATAGCTAAAACGGCATTTCGGACGCCGTCTGGATTTTATGAATGGTTGGTCATGCCATTTGGGTTGATCAATGCCCCAGCATATTTTGTGGATCTTATGAGTAGGGTATTCAGAGATCAGTTGAATAAGTTTGTCCTTGTGTTCGTGGATGATATTTTGGTCTATTCGAGGACAGAGGAAGAACACAAGGAACATTTAAGAATAGTGATGGAGCTGTTGAGAAAACACCAATTGAAAGCAAAATTCTCTAAGCGTCACTTCTGGAGGAGAGAAATGAGATTCTTAGGCCATGTTGTTTCAGAGAATGGTATTGTCGTGGACCCTGCGAAGGTGGCTACGGTACAAGATTGGTCTACGCCCAAGAATGCAGCGGACATAAGAAGTTTCTTGGGATTAGCTGGATGTTATCGTAAGTTTATCCAAGACTGCTCCAAGATAGCAGCACCGTTGACTCAGTTGACCAAGAAGAATCAAGCCTTCGTCTGGGACGAAAGGTGCGAGAATGCATTCAAGAGCCTAAAGGAAAAGTTGACATGTACACCAGTGTTAGTCATTCCTAAGGGGAATGAAGAGATGACAGTATATACGGATGCATGTGGCACATGGCTAGGTGTTGTATTAATGCAAAGAGGTAGCGTTGTAGCTTATGCAAGCTGGAAATTGAAACCGCATGAGAAAAGATACCCTACCCATGATTTGGAATTGGCAGCGATCGTGTTTGCACTGAAGATGTGGAGATATTATCTCTTAGGAGAAAGATTCGAGTTGTTTACCGATCAAAAATCGTTAAAATATCTCTTCTCCCAAAAGGATCTAAATCTCCGACAGCAAAGATGGTTAGAATTCTTGGCTTCCTATGATCTCGACATCGCATATACACCAGGAAAGGGCAATGCGGTGGCTGATGCATTGAGTAGGAGACATGCCAGTTTAGGGGCTATGTATCTAGAATGAAAGCAACCGGAGTACACCGCTGGTTATGATTTCAGACCAAAGTGCGAATTGGATCCATAAATGTTAGCAAGTTTGACGATCAGACCCACATTGATTGAGCGTATTGGTTCCAGTCAGAGAAACGATCCTAACCAATTGGAGATCATCTCAAAGTTAGAGATGGGAATCGACGGAGAGATGAACAAGCATGGGCTTGATCGAGATGGATGGCTTAGAAAGAATGGAAGACTAGTTGTACCCAATATCAATGGATTGAGAGATGAAGTGCTTAGAGAATGTCATCACCCAAAACTGACTATACATCCCGGTGGTAACAAGATGTACCGAGACATGAAGCAGACCTACTACTGGGAAGGGATGAAAAGAGACATTGGGAAGTTTATATCCAAATGCATGAACTGCCAGCTAGTTAAAGCTGAGCAAAGGAAGCCTAGTGGTTTGCTACAACCATTAGAAATTCTAGAATGGAAATGGGAACAAGTTTCAATCGATTTCATTGATGGGTTACCAAGGACTAGATCGTGCCATGATAGCATTTGGGTGACTGTGGACCGATTGACCAAAAGTGCAAGGTTTATACCCGTCTAGTCAAATAGGACGGCAGCTAAGTTAGCGGAACTGTATATAAAGTGGGTAGTGAGATTTCATGGAATACCCAAAGGCATTGTGAGTGACCGAGATCCGTTGTTCACTAGTGGATTTTGGAAGAGCTTACAAGAGGCGTTAGGATCAGAATTACATCTCAGTACTGCGTATCATCCTCAAACCGACGGACAGACAGAGAGGGTGAATCGAGTGTTAGAAGATCTCTTGAGAGCTTGCATATTGGATTTTGGTGGATCCTGGGATGACCATTTGCATCGAGTAGAGTTTGCATATAATAATAGTTATCAATCCAGTATTGGTATGGCTCCGTTTGAAGCTTTTTACGGAAGATCTTGCAACTCACCGTCGTGTTGGGTAGAAACTGGTGAGAAGTTTGTGCTTGGACCTGATGTGATAAGAGAAACTTCAGAAAAGATTAAGGTTATCCAACAGCGAATGAATGTTGCCCAAGATAGGCAGAAGAGTTATGTTGATAAAAGGAGAAGATAATTAAAGTTCTCCATTGGCGACTTGGTGTTTATCAAGATTTCTCCGTTGAAGAGCGTGATATGATTTAGCAGGAGAGGCAAGTTAGCACCAAGATTTGTTGGTCCATTCCCAGTTCTTGAGCAAATTGGGAATTTGGCATACAAAGTTGAATTACCAGAGAAGATGGCAGGAGTTCACAACCTATTTCATGTTTCCCAGTTAAGGAAGTTCGTGCACGACCTAGATGTGACTATTTCACTTGATCAGTTGGATGATATCGAAGTTGAATCCGAGGCGGTTGGGAACCGCAGGCCCATGCGCGTTGTTGGGAACGATACGAAGCAGCTTCGAAGGAAGGCGGTGAAATTAGTAAAAATTCAGTGGGGGCGAGAATGAGAATGACTGTACTTGGGAGACAGAGGAGAGCATTAGAAAGACGTATCCAGAACTCTTCGCCTGGTAAGATTTTAACTTTGATTTAGTCTTTCCGCATGCTAGGATAGGCTTGTTTTGTTTGTCTTGCAAGATTGATTATTGTATATGGTTGGTAGGCATGTGGGATCCTTTGTATGTTTTGGGTTAAGGAATTTCGGGGACAAAATTTCTTATGGGGGGAGAGTGTAACGACCCGCATTCTAAGCATCATAAGATCGTAGAATATTTATTTCTCTCGCATACAAAGTCGTATGGTCATGTAACTTTGGGAGACGACTATTGGGATCATTTCCCATGTTCATGATTTTTGTCGATTTTTAAATGACCGTTTTGCCCCTAGCTGATATTCTTTTGGGCACAACTTTTGATTGGAAAGGAGTTTGACCTGAAACCACTTCCATTGAATCCGGATGATGGTTTACAATTCCATAGACTGGTCACATTAGCCAAACGGACTCACCGTTTGGGAGATATGGCTGAAACAAGTTTCAGATGGTGAAAAACAGCTCAATTGGGCTTAACCAGGTGATTAATAGCTAGGTCCAAAGGGGGATTTCGGGATTTGGAGTATTTAAGGGCTGTTAGGGTTAGGGATTTCGGTTTTTCTCATTTCCCAGCCGCCATATACATCTTAGAAAACCCTAATAATGGCCTCCAACATCTAGAATCAATCGAAATCATTTTCAAATCAAGGATTAGGCTTAGCAACATCAAATCATGGCGGATTAGCACAAGAATCAAGGTAGAGCTGCTGTGTGGCATTGGTATTCACGCCCAAACAGTAGAATTTCAGTTCTAATGGTTTTATTTGTGGCCAAGGTGAGTGATTAGCATTGTTTTGACACTAAATACAGTTAATTAGGGTGATTAGTGATAATTAGGGAATTTATACACTAATAAATTCTGGAAAAATATTTATAAATTCTTAAATGATGTTTTAGACCTCGTTTAGAAACTTGGGTTAATTTGGTTAAGTTTTGATAACCCTATCATTAACTATGCTAGAACATGCTTAAGGGAAAATATGGGATTTTGGGTATGTTTGATCCATTTTACATGTTATGATTGTTGCTTTGCTGTTTGTGGATGATTATACATGTTTCTATGACTATATGGTATGCTTTGTGATTGCCTAGAAGTGTTAGATTCGTCGAAAACGCCATCGTATGGCGTAAAACAGGCGCTGGAAAAGTTGCAGGAAAATGTGCAGGGTTTCGGACAGGATCGGGATAGGGGGCTCGGATCGGATGGTGGACTGGGCAGAGAAACCAATCTGGATCGGAACTTCGCACTAAGGGAGACTTGGCAAGAAGGAAGGCTATTTGCTTAGAGTTGGAGTTGGACAGGGGATCGGATCGGAGAGACCAAAAGGGGATCGGATCGGGCGGATGGAGAAGGATGGGATCGGATCGGGATACCTGGAAAGGAGCAACCACCGAACCGAACAGAGGATAGGCATCATATTTTCGAACCGTACCAGGCAAGTGTGAGTGGACCGAACCGAGGAGGGATGGAGCACTGATCAAGGCATGGACTAGGACCACCGAACCGAACCGGGTTGGGAGCACTGAACCGAACCCGATACATACTTTTACTTCATCGTGACGACTTCTTCTGAAGACCAACTCCAATTCGACCAAAACCCGGGATGCAAGGGAAGTCCAAATGAGGAGCTTTGACTCAGGATCCAGATGGGAACCAATGAGTGAGCTTCATTATTGGGCTTTGCTGCGGGACGTGTGCTAAGGGGTTGTCGATGTCTGTGACTTTGAATCACTATGTGTAGGGAGTACGTGAACGGATTCAGGGCCACAGTGGCCTAGGTACGACTAAAGAGCTAAAGACCAATGAAGTGGGGTCATTTGTAAAGATTTGGTCATGACTCCATGTGGTAAGCTTGGTAGTAGTAGTAGTTGTACAATTCGAACTCCGTCACTACTTCGATGGGTCTAGTGATTGACAATGGTGGACATCGTATGCTTTACGCACTGAGTGAGAGACGTGAGGATGATTGCTATGGTTGATTTGTTTGCCATCATTATGACACACACACCCCACCACCGTTATCTTTACACCATCTGTTCAGTGGCACCTTAGAGTATTGTACGGTATGTAGTGCTAACACTTTGGTTGCAGGTCCAGGTTCAGTTATGGTTTAGTATACCTGTTATTGTTCTGTTTAGCTGCTTATCGCTCATATCAGATTTTTTGTCTGACCCAGAGTTTTATGTCTCTTCTTATTACTCTGGATGCTCTCACGAGCAGACTAGAGACAGGTTAGCTGGTGATGCACGAGTAGTCGTACCGCAGACGAGCAGGAGGCTTCCACGTATGATACATATATATATATTCTCCCTGTGTCGCTGCTGGTCACTACTTTGGGCATTAGTAGTGCACTCTTCCTTTCTTTTCTTTAGAGACGGTAATTTGAAAAGTTGTATTTAGACTTCCGCTACTCTGATGTTGATGTTGATTTTAGTTATCAGCTTATGCATTGTCTCGCCTGTTTTATGTCAAATACATTATTATTATATTTTGTTCCATGCGCTGTGAGACATTCTACAGGTTTTCGATTAGTTCATTCTCTTCTTTCCTTTCTTTGGCGACTGTTTCGCACTAGTTTGCATGTGTACAGCGCACTTTCGGAGGAAATGTCGGCGGGTGCGGGGCGGGCCATCATAATATGGAAGGTCTAAGTACGTAAATACGAGTCGGGCTATGACACGAGGTTAGGCCCAACTGTGGAATAAATCTGCCCGGACCCGACCTGCGTATCTAGCATCCACATGTTGTAGGCCTAATGTGGGAGGCCTGGCCCATTATGAAATCATAAATGGACATGGTAATGAATTGGACTACTTAACCTAAACTAATCCATAAGGGATTGTATGAATAAGAACTGAAGTTAGAGTTAAGTAAAATTGATTAGATCAGTGGGAGGGTTAAGTAAATCTTTGGTAGGTGGGTAATATTAGTATATATAGGCCCACAAACTTAATTGTTAAATAAACATGCTTGAATCAGTGGGAGGGTTAAGTAGATTTAAGGGGGTGGGTAATATTTACATATAGACCCATGAACTTAACCTAATAAAGTTATGTAATTAAAGACACCTTTTAGGGTAAGCATGACTTGTAGAAATGAGAGGGTTATGTATTAAAGACACCTTTAGGTAAGCATAACCGTAGAAAGATTGAGGGTTATGTATTATAGACACCTACAGGTAAGCACAACCGGTAGAAAGATTGGAGTTATGTAATTAAAGACACCCTTTAGGGTAAGCATAATTGGTAGAAATAAATAAGGCTATGTAACTAAAGACACTTAAGGGTATACATAGTAAGTGAAAAACCTAGCGGGGATATAAGACAAAGGGGGGAGCTTGTATCATATTGTGTGGGACCCATTTTAGTCAATAACCCCGAGTAGGTATCAAATAAAGAACTCCGTACTAGGCGGAGAAAAGGAAGCTTACTGATTGATTATAAGAGATCCAAACGAAACGGACGATGTGGGTGGCGCAAACCGACCGCGCCATGTGCGTGCATGAGCAGGGCAGAATGGGATAAGACGACCGTGACACTAGTAGATATCGTTGTGCATATCTTGAAAAATAAATGGTTGCCACTTTAGGGATTGATACCTCCTACTGTGGGGCCAGCACAGGATTTTTACGTGGTAGGGAGTCGATTGATTATGGTAGTGGTTAGGGTACACTAGGACGTATTCCCTAAGTCTACCAACTTATAGTGTAAGGGATCATCTCATTTTAGTTATACTAGTATGCAGAGTAATCATTAGCGAGGCACATACACCTTATCCTGCTTACCTTGTCACACCTGCCATTTATGTAGTGATTTCTCTCCCTTATCCACTTTATATGCCTATCATGTTACTTCTATTTATTTACTGGCTAAAAGTAAATAGACTCACCAGACTTTAGGTCTGAACCTTTTGTTTTGTTTCTCCTTCTTTCTTCCGTTCCCCCCTCCCAGTTTCTCAGGGACGAAACAATCAGGCTTAGTCAGGACTCAGATATCATCTTGCTAGGAGCTACTTCTGAAGATTGGCTCAAGTTCTTGTCTCTACTATAGCTTAACTCTTTTGATTTTGGGATTATGCTTTCTTTGTTATTGTACTTTGATATTTGAAGTACAAGATAGAAGATTTAATGATGTACTGAGTTTGCGTATTTTCAGACATATGTTGTAACCATGCTTTATGATTAATAAAAGTTTTTTTTATTTTATTCTGCTGTTATTTTATATCTGTCTTGTAATGTTTCTGTTCTGTTTACCTATAACGCTTCACGAAACTTAATGCATTCTCTTAGTGAGCGACATTAACGGACGTGGGGTGTCACATTAATTTTATCATTTCTTTTTTAAAAAATGATTATTTATAATCAACACATACCAACTATGGGTGATCACAATTTTTCTTATTTATCCTATTTTAATGCCATTACTAAACTTTATTCATTTTATTTTGATGAATAACTCATATATTCAAATCCATCATCTATTTCAATTAAAATTCTAATAACCCAAAGATCAGTAAAGAAAATAATAAACTTAGACTCAATGCATCCATAATGTCTCAAATATCATATTATTGTCAACATACCATGCTATAAATTAATAATCATAAGTGTTCTTCGAGAGACACTAAATTTTATAATTTAAAATCAATTAAATAACTCATACTAATGCTTTTGCGAATAGTCTTCAACCTTATACAAGCCATACACATGTTTTCTCTCCCTTTTATTTGACACATATTGTCCTTCGTTGTAGCAAATTGGTTGTAAACCTTCCATAAGATTTCTTCCTATTTCTCTTTTGTTTTAATCCTCTTTCCATTCTTTAATTTAGCATGTAATCTTCTCATTATTATTTATATTAAGGAAAATCTGGAGAAGAAAATTAGATGCGCCATGGAATTTTCGGAAGAGAAGAAGAAAACTAAAGAAGAAGAGGATGGAGGTTATGTTAGATTTGGCTTGTTTTTATAGGAGCTAAAGATTGATTTTGTCCATTCGATTAACCCTAGCAAATTCCCAATTTAAATAATACTCGCTCTCTTATTTACTTCGTAATGAAGTAAGAATCTTATAATGCATCTTTTGTTTTTTTCATCCAGTCCATAACAAAAGATTTGAATATACCATTTAAGAATATAATAAATGAACATTTTAGAAATTTACCCTTTTTACAAAAGAATTATGTCCTAAAACTATAGGAAACAAATGTATATTAAAACATATTAATGACCTATTTGTCAACCAATGTTTTAATTTTACAACATGCACAATTACACCTTTCATGTATATAAAATTAAAACATTTTCATATATACATATACAGGATAATCCAACTCCATACCAGTTAATTACAAGAATATGAAATTAACTTTCCCTCTATACTATATGAATCCAACAAACATAAAAATCAATCAATATTAAATAGAATATATGGACAATTATTGCATAATTGATTGCTAACCTATCCAATTATTTCTCACAAACGGAAACCTTAAATACATATTTTAAATCTTGTTGCTAGTTTCTCATAACATATAAAGTCAATGCATAATTAATTGCATATGTAAGTGTATATAAACCCAATATTTGTGAAACATGACAATCAATATGCGATTAATTCATAATATATGGAATCGTGGCATAATTAACTACCAATATATAAATCAATACATTACAACAATATGCACTACATGCAAATGCATACATCTTAATTTCCTATAGTACATTTTTACCATATCTATTTCTCATTTATGTATCCATATGCTGACGCATCCACTTACTACTTGAAACATGTTACTTTTTGATTGTTAACATATCTTCAAAAGTGGAAATCAAGCATATAATTTTAATTCTTTTTTTTCTCTACTTTCCCATACAAATTTAATGCATAATCAATTTATATACATGTACATATATATATTTATACACCCACATACATACACATAGGATTTGAATAACATGTAATGTGCAATTAATTCACAACCTATGAAATTAATGTATTATAATTTGGAAACAACATGCATCCTATATGTATGCGTACATACGTACAAATATATATACACGTTACATATAATTTTTTTTCTTATATGCAACTTTTAATCTTATTTATCTCTCATTTTTATATTCCTCCATACACACTTACTTCTTACTTGGAACAAATATCTCTTCTTATTTTTTTTAAAGTTAAAATTCAAAAATATATCAATAAGGAGAATCGAACTCATGACTTCATGTATCAAAGTCCACTAACTTAACAACTACACCAAACACATTTCTTGTTCTTAAAATTAGAACATTGAAAATTAATGGTTTCACGTCTGCATCTTTCATTTTAAAAAAAGAAATATCTTGTAAATGATAATTTCAAATATATCAAAATTATACATCAAACTGATCATCTCGGTAATAAATACGACATCTAGTTTATCTTTTAGTAATAATTAATTCTTAATTACTTAACTTTTAGAACTGTAAAAGTTGCGGGATGTTACAAAACAAGAACAATAAGATGAAATAAATTCTTCCAAAGTATGTTTAGGAAAGTTGAAAAAGATTTTTTCTTGTGCAAACTATGTTTGGAAAATGGTGATTAAAAGTGAAATGGAAAAAAGAGATTTTCCCACTTCCTACCTTTTCTAACATAAGAAACCGAATTTGGAAAATCAGATTTTTCTAAAACTCGTAAATTTGAAGTACGCTGGTAAACAAAAATTAGAGGAACTACACTCTTATTCTGTAAGACTGTGGGAAAAACAAGATGAAAGGATATTTTTGATATCAAAAATGTTGCATTCATATATAGACTGCAAGCATATTTAGGTTATGTGCATCATGTTTTCAAAATATTTTTGAAAAAAAACAACATTCATATAGGAGGTACTGCTTAGAAATTTATTGCATATATGAATTTTTATAATGTATTGCACTTTGCACTAGCGCACAGATGGTTGTAAAATTGGTTGTACACATGATGGTTGTAAATTATGCGAGGAGTTACATAAACTTACCATTTATTTGATTTCGAAGACGAAATTTTCTAAAGGTTTGTAAGACATAACACCCCGCGTTTTTATAATATTAACTCAGTTAAACAATTACAGAAAACGATGAATGAAAATTGGACATTTTGGAATAGTCAGAATTGGCCTTCAGAATGTGTACCATTGCGTTCGTTATGTTTTTCTGATAAATTTACATATATTATATGTTACGACCAGAGTTCGTACAGAAAATTTACGAATGTACTAAGTTTAGCATCGGAAAATATTTGTATGTAAATGTGTGCAAATATAATTTATATTTTTAAATTATATATGTACATAAATTCCCGGAAAAATGGTCGTTTGAAAATGAAATAAACGGATAGATAGAAATAGGAAAGTAACTGCATTAAAATTGAAACGTTAATATTAATTGCCAACACATGTCATAATCGACATCAACAAGAAGTAATCTATTTAAATATAAATTGTAGAAGAAATGCGCAAAATAAACATGTATCGTAAGTGGTACAAAAATGTGCAACAAAAGGAAATTTGAAATAACGTTAATTAAGTAGTGTTTCAAATTCGAATAGATATGCGCATATTAATATATTAATAGTGCACATTTGAAATGGAATCGGTGCGTGTTAAAAATGGCATGTAACATAATAGAAAGAAAACGTTCATTGAATTAAAAAGGGATTAAACACGTAGAAAGTTAAAACGAAAGAAATTATATACGCATATTAATTTCGCGTTCAGATTTTGAACTGGATAAGACTAAAGGAAAGGAAAGAAATTAAATAATAACATTAACAATTGTAACATTAAGGAAAAAATAAAGGCAAGAAATAATCATTTATTAAGTATGACGTGGCTTTATTTTGAGCAACGATTCTGATTTGCTTTCCACGAATCTAACGAACTAGGTTCCTTTGAACGACTATAATTAAATGTCTAGGGCTAACCATCAAATTCATTACTTTTTTAGCAGACACGGAATCCTTGACATTTCATTTCTTCTCCAAACATTTTCTGAATCAAATTAAGTTAGTTTAGGCCTTCAGAAAGAAGAATTGGAGAATGAAATTCATAGCATGGGATTATAGGCACTCAGAATTCCTTTTCTTACAAGGTAAGTTCCATGGATGTAATGCTAATTCAATTCTTTTGTTTTCTATTGGGTTCTGAATTATAAATCTGTGGGTATTATAGCATTGAATCAAATTAGGGAGATTAATTTTGAATCAGATTCTGGAATTGCGGGTGAGTGGACTTAAATTTTGTCTTTTGGTAATGGTATATTTATCGTTTAATTCCTCGTAATTCTTAACATAATGAATAATTGTAATTTTGGTATTTGTGATGTAATTCATTCACTAAAAGCATTAGCAATATTACTATTGTGTGAATTCATTTCTATATCTTTCTGTTATGCTTTAAGAAATTACTGCAATAATAAAATTGTAAATTTGACGACGATTATGTGTATGTTTCCATAGTATGTTGTTTAGAATGTAATTAAAAGATTAGTTTGGAAAAAATTATAGTAAAATGAGGAAAATGGAATAAGAAATAGTAAGCCTAATTGTGTATAGAAATTTAGCATATTAAATTGGAATCGGGAAATGTGTAAGAAAACAGAAAATGATATATAACTCAAAAAATGAGAATTAGTAGTGAACTAAGTTAGTTAGAGGTGGTAAAGGAATACATTTCCATATGTACCATTACAGTAAATTACAGAAAACGTAGTTGCAAGAAAAAATGGTAATAGGGATTAGTGTGAAATAGGGATTTTTGCCGTATTGCACACTAATTATATATATATATACACACACACACACACATATATATATATATGTATGTATATGTGTATATATATATATGGTGTAATAAAGAAAAATAGCTTGCAACTACGGATTTTAATTGATGCATATTATGAAAATAGATTTTTGTACATTTCCACTGATAAATTTAATGAAGTATGTGAAATATTTTCTGTAATAATAAAAATGTACAAGATGTTAAATAAAAAAGGTTACAACATTAAAGATTCGCTCAAATAACAAGGAAGCAAGGGAAAATGTGATGAACAGGGAATATAACCTACTATAATTAATAACATGAATGGGAATGAAATATAATAGGTAAGTTTGTCCTAGAGACAAATGGAATTGTAACGTAGGTTATAATTAACGATGAAAAGAGAACTTATTAATAAACCTTAGTTAAGAGAACTAAGTTAATAAGCAAACCCATAGTAAGGATTGTGGTAACGGTATAACATGAGGTTATAATTAAATGAGAAAGAATAAAGTAGGCTTATTATTACTTATAATTGGGAGGATTATGTTTAAGGAATGTAATAATAATAATAATCAGAGGTCCATTCCGATAGCGTGGGGTTGATTAGGGAAAATAAGTGGCACATGGATACGGCTCATTCCGGCAATGTGGGGTTGATTCAGGAATGTAAGCGACCAACTATAAGCTAATAAAGCGGTAACTTGAATAGAAAATTAATGTGTAAATAATCAAGTTAATTAGCATTGAGATAATTTAAAAGCAAGAGTGTTATTAAAAGATTAGACATAGGATCTAATAACGCGTGTGCTTGAACCAGTCCTTACGTAGGAGATGAAGAACCTAACGGTGTATATCATCGTGGTGTCTGGAGACATGAGAGGAGCACGTCCAACTGATTATTCTACGAGACTGGAGGGAAGCACGAAGATTTTGCGGGACGTGGTAGGGTACAATGACATGACCCTTCGGTGAAAAACTGGATGAAGTCGTCGCTTAGAGGAAGTTGTGTTGCACCATCTAGAGTATATCTTGACTATGACTACAGCGTGGCAGTCAGAAGGTTGTGACAGATGACATTGGGTGATTCGGCGGTTTACCTCGCTCTAGGAGTAGGTGGTCATGACCAAATTAAGGATCGTAATCGTCGGCTACCTATCATCGAAAATCAGTGAGATACAGAGAGGCAAAAGCTAAACCAACATACCAACGATCTTTAACTGTTGGGACATTGGTTGAGGACATGTCAAATTGGATGCAAGATTGACATTTCATTAGCTCTTAATGCAGTCTTTCATTACTCGAGGAAGGGGCCAGGGTACGGCCATAGTCATTGTGAAAAGAGACATACCATATGTGGATATCTGTAATGTAGGCCCAATGAAGTTGTCCTTTATAAATATAGAAAGCTCCCGACCGGATTCCGTGCATTGGATGCAGCCTTATTACGGAACTTAGGTTATAGTAGGTAGTACATTCATGTGAGGGTCTAGATATACGCACTAGGTGGTGTATTGTAGACGTTAGGGCATTACTCCGTGTCAACACGTAGTTTAACCGAGGAGTTCAGACACGAGGATCCGTACACTTACGTGGCATAATGGGGTTGTTTCTATGGGATTATATGGCATAACGATGGATAATTTTGTACGCACATAGGATGGAGGTTGTGCATGCTTCTGTGGTGTGACGGCGGTGACCGTACTAGGACGGTACTATAGGGAGTACTTGAGATGTTAGGATAGCTACATATATATTATATTAAGTTTAATATATTGGAGAGTAAATGGGTGCAACGTGAGTCCGTAGCCTGGAGTGTTGTTAACCTGAATAACTTAATAATTAAGAAACTATAACTTAACGGTATATCCAGTGTTATTTCAGAATGTATAACTTGTCCTCTTACTAGAACTTGTGTTCTGACCCCTTCTCATAATACACTCATAGGATAGATTTATGGTAGAGATTTGGCAGCCTTTTGACACTTGTTAGGCAGTGTCATTATGTTAGGAAGGCTATATTTGATTATTATATTTTATTCATTTCGCTATGAGATGTTCAATTGAGCTCTAATACATTATCTTTGTCTTTCTGTAGGATACCAGACAAACCAACTCGAGTTTCAATGGTTTCGGATTTAGAATCTTGGAAAAATCCGGACCCCCTGGAATTTGGATTGTTACATTTACCCTAAACCCTAAAGTCTAAAGAATCGATTGATACTTTGGTTCTTCGAAAAAGGTGATTACAATTTTCATCATCCCATCACTCTGATTAGCAATTTACTCTGGCTTTTGTTCAGGTCGACGAATCGGTCGCCAACTGAATCTTCATTATACTGATGCCAAGTACTAGCATTCTTTAGATTTATTTTAGGTGTTTATCGATTTTCTATTTATGGTATATCTACTAAAAATTGGAGTCTATTTAACCTTGAAGCTTTAGATAAATTTGTGACCTATATTCAATTTTTTTGTTGATATGTTGTTTACAAATATATTTCCAGTTATGTTCAGTCTCAGAATTTAAGATATTTGACCCCAAAGTGTTGATAATGTGAATAAATGCATTGTTTACCATTGAATTTAAACATTTTTACTTGTCTCTAAAAATTTGCACTTTCTTTGGAATGTAAGGTACAATATTATATCAATATGATTTACTTTTAGACTAGCAGTATGGTTACAGTCGCTTGCAATAGAAGTGTGATTAATGATATAATAACATTTGGTTTACTAACTGCCCACTATAGTTATTCTATACTTTAAAAAATCATATGAATTGAGCACTATGTAATAAATGTTTAGTAATTGATGTGATTCATTTTATTCCTTTATTCTTGCAAATCTACATCATGGTTAAGGTTGTTGTTGCACTTCTATTTGAGGATCCATTCTGGTTATAGATTTTGGTAAGAGTTCATTACTTTGTCTTCTTCTTACATAAGTGTAGAGCACCCTCTTCAATACATAGACATATTTACATGTGTTACTGATGATGGATAAGCTGCACTGTGTGTTGTTTTTAGAGTGCTTTAAGACTGATCAAGTCATCTCCTTTCAAATGAAACACCTGGATTTTGAGTTATAATTTAATTAGTATGTTTGGTCAAAAAAGACTTACTTCCTATTTTTGTTAAATTTGTTATCATATTGAGAAGTAAGGCAATAATGTACCATTCTAAGATATATTGCTTTGTTGCACATATTTTGGATTTGTAATTGTAGTCCATAATTAAATGGACTATGGCAATTGTAAAAAATTGATTTCTTATAAGGATCTTTATTTCACATTTTGCAGTGTAGCTTTAATTTTTTCATTGACATACTTGCAACTTTCGATGAAGTGGGTAGCTAGCATTTTTCACAAACTTCGTATAAACCATACGTGTAAAATGTTCCACTATTTCAAGGATGCTCTTTAGAGTTCATTCAAGTTATAAATTTAATTGTATTTGGAAAAGTATTCATATCCACAATGAAAAGGAGAATCAACTTTTGCATGTGCATCAAGATTTTATTCTCATGACCAACTTAGGAATTTATATAACCTTTCTTTTCATTCTTCTTAACCAAATAACATGTATATATAGGCAACATTGCTACATTATCTTCCATTTATAAGAACTACATCCTCTACATGTCTTTCGTTAACGAAAATGAACATATTTATGGTGCACCAATTGACGTTTATGTATCTATTTGAAACATATGATCTTATAACTTCTTTTAAAAAAACCATTGAGTGCTCCTAGTGGCTACAACTTTCCTTCTGCTTAATGTATACCTTCGCATGTCTTGGCACTTCGTTAGGTGGATCCAGTTTTTAATATGATCAAAATAGATAGATCCAGAATTTATGAAATCCACATTTTTACAAACTATCATTTTGAATATTATGGTTAAACTTCAATCATGTATGTCACTTTGTGAATGCTCCATCATTAATATTGTTGTATGTCAAATTCGTCGCTGGATCTTCTTTTCTTTGAAAACACAAATCTCCGAGGCACGATGTGGTGCTCGCTATCCTAAAATAGTATTTGCCCTCTTAATTCTGTGCACGAGTAATGGCAAATCTGTTCGAAGATACAACGGAGCAGATAACGAATATATTTTAATTAGTGTGTTTGCACAGACACGATGATGCACTATCATGGATTTGGTTGCTGCAGTGACAAGATGAAAGAGTTATAGCCTGCAGAACTATAACTCGTATAATTCACTCAAGAATTTGGCAGAGTCTCGAGGTATTTTTAACGGCAGAAAAGAAGAAAAGGAATGAGAAGAAGAGGAACTCGAGTTATAGGAAACTGAATTCGGGGAAACCTATTTATAATAAATGAAGAGATGCAACCATTTTCCAATGGTTATGGCTGTTTGAATTCAAAAAGTTGCACCCATTGATTTGAAACAGTCCAAAAGCATTGCAATTTCAAATGATAAATGGATGCGTCCACTCATTTGCAACGGCTCCAAAGCGTTCTAAATTTGAAATCCGCGCGTGCAAAATTCAATGGATCAGCGCAAGCCCAATAACATTTCATGGCCCATCTGATCACAAGACCCCAAAAGCCCCAAGGCCAATTTTTAATATTTTAAATATTAATGTCCATGGATATGCTCTTGCCTCATGCCATTATCTCTTCTTTTTCCATCTCCCCTTTCCTTTTGATATAATATGTAATGTGTTTACATATATAGTGTCAAACACACTTACATTTCATGATATGGGACAAATCAAATTTTCCACCCTTTGTGCTTTCCTTCTTCCTTTCTCTTTTATTTTAAATTTCCTCCAACAATCCTCCACCAAATTTAAATAAATTCCTCTTTTCATTTATATGTAGGAAAATTTGTGCATAAGTATAGATGTGTTACAGACTTGAATCTATACATAGTGAAAACCCATCAAAGTATATCAGGATGGAGTGGTTGACTAAGCATTGAACCATCGATCCTATATGATATATCGGATGAGATTATCACAAATTCATTTTCATAATTCGCAAATAGTATGTTTTCTCGACCCGTGGATTGGTTTTGTGTCAGTATCTTCTTTCATGAAATGCCCTTAGAGATCAAGCCAAAATCTCGCAGAAGGCGGCACCATCTTCGTTGCATTCATATAGGTAGGTTTATCAGAAGTGCCTTATAACACACACCTCAATATTATATCTGTTATAAACCTATTAAGTTCTAAGCAGGGCATCCTCTCTTCGTCATTATAAGTACCAAGCACGTTTCCTTGGAATGTATGACAATAGTTAGTTTTTCAGACTAAATATTATAGTGCTTCCAACCGCAAACATATGAAGTACTTTTGCTCTTTGAACTTAAGATAACAGATTTCTTTATTATGTTGAGTTGAGTTTCTTTCATTGGCGATTGTATTGTACAAGTTTTAAACCCATTCCCTGTGATGTTTTTATCATTAAGTTCCTTGCAAGTCCTTTAGTAAATGGATCTTCCAAATTATGGCTAGATCTCACAAAATCTATGGTAATTACCCTTTTTAGTGAGCATTTGCCTAACAAAACCGTGCCTTAAATCAATATGTCTAGATTTACCACTATAAACTTGGTTGTATGCTTGTGATAATGTAGATTGACTATCACAATGCACAGATATTGGTGGCATAAGTTTTGGCCACATAGGAATTTCTAATAACAGATTCCTTAACCATTATGCTTCGTTACTGCCAGAAGCCAGTGCTATAAACTTAGCAGCCATGGTTGAATCAATGATACATATTTGTTTCTTTGAGGCCCAGGATATTGCTCCCCTACCAAGAGTGAGTGTCCGTCCACTAGTTGATTTATTATCTTCACTTCCAGTGTTCTAACTAGCATCTATGTATCCTTCTATTACACTCGGATAACCGTTATAATGTATAACATAATTTATGGTACCATTTAAATACTTTAAAATTCTATGTACTGCATTCCAATGGATATGACTAGTGTAATTGGTATATCTACTCATTTTGCCAAAAGCATAGGCAATATCTGGTCGTGTGCATGTCATTGCATACATCAAACTTCCAATAACTCTAGCATATTCTAATTGTTCTATAGCTCTTCCAGTATTAGTGTATAACTGCATATTTGGATCAAATGGAGTAATTATAGGTTTACAATCGAATAGATTGAACCTTTTCAAATCTTTCTCAATGTAATGAGACTGGGTAATTGATAACTCATCTTTTGTTTTGCTGATTCTTATTCCAAGAATCATTTCAGCTACTCCCATATCTTTCATGTCAAAACATAAAGATAGATATCTTTTAGTTTCTTTAATACTTGAAGTATCCGTTCCAAATATAAGCATGTGATAATGTAGATTATGTTGAGCTAAGTTTCTTTCATTGGCGATTGTATTGTATAGGCTTTAAACCCATTCCCTGTGATGTTTTTATCACTAAGTTCCTTGCAAGTCCTTTAGTAAATGGATCTGCCAAATTCTGGCTAGATCTCACAAAATCTATGGTAATTACCCCTTAAGTGAGCATTTGCCTAACCAAACTGTGCCTTAGACCAATATGTCTAGATTTACCATTATAAGCTTGGTTGAATGATTGTGATAATGTAGATTGACTATCACAATGCACAGATATTGGTGGCATAGGTTTTGGCCACACAGGAATTTCTAATAATATATTCCTTAACCATTCCGCTTCTTTACTACCAGAAGCCAGCGCTATAAACTCAGCAGTCATGGTTGAATCAGCAATACATGTTTGTTTCTTTGAGGCCCAGGATATTGCTCCCCCATCAGGAGTGAATGTCCATCCACTAGTTGATTTATTATCTTCACTTCCAATATTCTAACTAGCGTCTGTGTATCCTTTTATTACACTTGGATAACCATTGTAATGTATACCATAATTTATGGTACCTTTTAGATACTTTAAAATTCTATGTATTGCATTCCAATGGATATGACTAGGGTTACTAGTATATCTACTCATTTTGCCAACATCATAGGCAATATCTGGTCGTGTGCATGTCAATGCATACATCCAACTTCCAATAACTCTAGCATATTCTAATTGTTCTATAGCTCTTCCAGTATTAGTGTATAACTGCATATTTGGATCAAACAGAGTAGTCATAGGTCTAAAATCGAATAAATTGAATTTTTCAAAATTTTCTCTATGTAATGAGACTAGTTAATTGATAACCCATCTTATGTTTTTGTGATTCTTATTCCAAGAATTATTTCAGCTACTCTCATATCTTTCATGTCAAAACACTAAGATAGATATCTTTTAGTTTCTTCAATACTTGAAGTATCCGTTCCAAATATAAGCATATCATCCACCTAAAGGCATATAATTACACATTTACCTGAATGAAACTTGCTATAGACACATTTGTCGGATTCAAGAAATCCTAAGTCATTAGAAATAATATTTTTATCAAACTTTTCGTGCCATTGCTTTGGTGCTTGTTTAAGACCGTAAAGTGATTTGATAAGTTTACATACTTTTCGTTTTTGTCCAGACATCACAAAACCTTCTGGTTGAGACATATATATCTCTTCGTTATGTTCACCATTTAAAAATGTTGTCTTGGCATCCATTTGAAGAATTTCAAAATTATAGATAGAAGCTAATGCAATTAAATTCCTTATAGTTGAAATTCTAGCTACTGGGGCACACATATCAAAATAATATACTCCTTCTTTCTGTGTGAATCCTTTGGCAACTAATCTAGCTTTAAATTTTTCGATTGTTCCATCTGCCTTTAACTTTTTCATAAATATCCATTTACATCCTATTGGTTTAGAACTTGGAGGTAAATCTACTAATTTCCATGTTTTATTTCCCATAAAAGAATCCATTTCATCATTTATGGCTTCTTGCCAAAATGATGAATGTTACGAACCAGTTTTTCGAACTAATTCTATAATCTATAATGTATAGATTATAGTAATGATTTATTTAATTAAATATGATGGGGATTTATATATCTGAGTTAAACTAAAATTTAATAAATTGAGATTTATATATTTGGGGAATATTGAGGAAATTCCAAATTTATGTATAAAGAGGTAATTAATGTTTCACCAATTTGTTTTATCTTTTAAATTGTTTTAACTCATATGTATATTATGTCATATCATAGGAAAAGAAAACCAAAGAAGATATAAATTTAAAAACAATATATTCATTTGAATTAAGATAATAATTATGTTAATATCACATGTGTGTATACATTAACTTGACATACGTGTAAAATCATATATACGCTATTTAACACTTTTTGTTTACACATACTTTTGAATACATGAAGACATTAAGTTATTTTAGAAATTAATGGATACAAATAAGTAAAATATAACTTACATCACATATAAGTACATAAGAAATATAACTATAACAGGGACCTGCTTTTATATGATAGAATTGGGTAGATTTGTCTTAATGATATATTTGAAAACATTCAAAACATTAAAGAAAACATGTTTTACATACTGGATGATTTGATCTTTGCTTTATGGCTAAGTTAACTTTGCATATGCAGAGCACATACATGTGTACTTGATGCAGAAAAAATGTGGCCTAGTTACATATTTAGAGGCTAAGTTTATAAGCATTTAAAAGGGGAGTGCACATCACCCATCAACCATCAAATAGCTGGAGCCTATACAGCATACACATGCATCATTACCTTAGAACTAGCTTACCCATTCCCTACCCAAAAAGCCTAGTTTCCATAACCATTAACACATGACTGTAAATGAATTGTGCCCATCAATGCATAGACTACTTTACTTAGGAACAAAGTTATAGAGCATTAAAGAAAATTGCACATGACACATCATTTCATAAATAAGTCGAAGACTGTATTCACCCTATCACCCTTGTATGCCGACCTAAGACTATCAAAATCCATTTAATTAGATGTTTTGTTTAGCTGCTAAGTTTGATTAGAAAATATATAAAAGTACACACACATATTCATAACAAATAGCAAGCACATGAATGATTGTTTCACTTTGAGTCAAGTTTGAAACATTTAAGAGAAATTTGACATCACTGTTAAGATGTGGACTTCGTTGCTGTATATACAAAATGAACTTACCCGTGTGGGCTTCACACATGTACATGGGCCATATTTGTTTTTTGTCAGCCCATTGTTGTGTTGTATCATTATATATACTTCCGCACCATTTGTAAAATATATAACAAAAAAAAAACATTATTACAAAAATACATTCAAATCAGTTTTCTTTCATGGTACCGGAGCGCATCAAGCCTAACGGTAATTTGAATTGATTAAAAATTGATAGAGGGGAGTGTTTTTGACTCCTCAGATTAGTATCATCATTGGAGATCATACCTCTCTGATCTTGGTTGCATCTATTCCCACCTCGCTGTGCGTGCCTGGCCGGAAATCTCTTTCACGGCGGCTACAACAGCATTTTTTCTTGATCATCTGAGAATAAAATCTCATCATTTGATCTTCTTGGTGCGGAATCATTGGTTCTTGCAACTTAAAAGAAATAAGAACCTCTTCCAGAACCTTATTTTACCCACTGTACTGCGTTGGCTGCCACCCTCTCGAGCAGGTGACCTCGCCACACGTCTTACCATCATCTGAGTGAAACCTGATTGTCATACCAACCATGGCAGGACCCGCAGATGGAAATTCTTCTGCAAGTTCAAGCGTGGGCATTGTTGAACCAACCAGCACCACTCAAACTCTTGTGAAGCCAAAGACTCAAGTGATAACCACCCCTCTCGATGAAGAGAACTACCTCTTATGGAAGTTCCAGATTGAAACAGCCTTGAAAGGTTACGACCTTTAAGATTATGTCAAGGGAACAAGGCCTGTGCCGCCTGCAATGACCAACGATAAAGATGGAAATGTGATTAGTAATCCAGCATACATACATCATCAAAAACAAGATAGTCTACTGTCTTCATGGCTTCTATCATCCATAAGCACCAGTTTATTATCTCAAGTTATTGGATGTAACACATCTTATGAAATTTGGTCCACGATTCAACAGATCTTTAATTCTCAATCGTCAGCGAGAATTATGCATTACAGAAGGGAGTTTCAAAATGCAAGAAAAGGGGATTCATCGATGAGGGAATATATTTCTAAAGTTAAGACTCTATGCGACAAACTTAAGGCAGTGGGACATTATGTATCTGATAATGAACAAATTCTTACTCTTACAAATGGATTAGATGAAGAGTATGAGTCGCTGGTTACCTTTATTACCACTCAACCAGTATTGCCTAATATTCAAACGGTATACTCTGCATTATTAGCACACGAGGGCAGAGTGGAACAGAGAAAGGCAACACAAACTGATTATAGTATTAATCTTGCATCAAATTCGAAAACTGCAACCACAAGTCAATCAAGAAACGCACGTGGTTATGGCAGAGGCAGCAATCAAGGACCAAGAGGCAATCCAAATCAAAGAGGAAGAGGCAGGGGCAGATTCAACAATGCTCCAAGAATCAAGTGCCAGATATGTGACAAACCTGGACATTCAGCAAATCGATGTTATTTCAGGTTCAACACAGATGTGAACAATGCACAACAAGGGTAGTTTAATCAAAGAACAGCAAACATAAACATGTCACAAGCAAATCAAGGTAGATCAAATACAGAGAGCTTAGCAATCACAGGAAACAGTGATGAACTTGGCAAACATGACGACTTCAACAACGAGGACTGGTTTCCAGACTCTGGAGCAACCAATCACATCACCAACAGTTTGCAAAATCTAAATCTTGGGAACAAGAACTATTCAGGTAATCAAGTTATTCATGCTTGTAACGGTGAAACGATGAATATATCACACACTGGAACTGGCTTAATAAGAGGAAGAAGAAATTTCTTTCTTAATAACTTACTAAGGGTTCCAAATGTTAAGAAAAACTTAATCAGTGTTTCACAATTCACTAGTGATAATAAGGTATATTTTGAATTTCACCCACAATATTGTCTTGTTAGAGACTCTCTAAGTAAAGACGTATTATTACAGGGTAAATTGGATAATGGCTTATATCGATTCAAGAACTTGCAATCAAGTCTGGGAAATGATAAAAATACATGGTGCTGCAATGCCAACATTCAATTTGACAATAATGTGAACAAAATTAATTCTGATAATGACGTTTGTGATAGTGTTAAATATGACTGCAGTAATATGAAGAACGACATTGATATTTGGCATTGTAAACTGGGACACCCTAGTTATGATATTGTGTTGAGAGTATTGAATGACAATAATATTTCATACAAGAATTTACCTGTTTCTACTCCATGTACACATTGTCAGATTGGCAAAAGCCATAAGTTACCTTTTAGCAGATCTAAGACTGTATATTCCAAGCCCCTTGAACTACTGACAGCAGACCTATGGGGTCCTGCATCATTGAACTCAGGATAAAGACACAGGTATTACTTATCTATAGTTGATGCATACACAAGGTACACCTGGATTTTCTTTCTAAAAGCCAAATCCGATACATGTGATGCTATGCTACAGTTTATCAATTTCATAGAAAGACAGTTAAACTGCAACGTAAAGATCATGCAAACAGATGGAGGAAGTGAGTTTCAACCCCTAAAAGGATTTTTTAATAATAAGGGGATAATTCACAGAACCACTTGTCCTTACACATCTGAACAAAATGGCATTGTGGAAAGAAAACACAGGCATATTGTTGATACTGGATTAACTTTACTGTCAAAGGCATCAATGCCACTGAAATATTGGAATGAGGCATTTGACACAGCTGTGTATTTAATAAACATCATGCCAACAAAAAATTTGCAATACAAATGTCCTTATGAAATGCTACATAACAAGAAACCAGATTATAACATTCTAAGGACATTTGGATGCTTGTGTTATCCATGCCTCAGACCATATAATAATCACAAACTTTCCCTAAGATCCAGTAAGTGTACCTTTTTAGGATATGGAAACAATCAAAAACGGTACAAATGCATGGATACTAAGGGAAAAGTTATAGTTTCAAGACATGTTGTGTTTAATGAATGTGTTTTTCCTTTTGCAGAGACAGGGAACACTAATGAGCAAAGACAGGTTCACACAAAACTGGAAATTGGGACAGTTCATGTATTATCAGAACATAGAATGCATACTAATGAGGATGACACATTACATCAAGTACACACTACTCCAACTGTATCAAGCACAAGGTCAGGATACAGCTCAAGTGAGTACATGACTGGCGATGAGCAACATGCAGACAATAACAGAGGCATTAACAGCAATCAAGATAATGAAAACAACAATCGAGGCAATGAAAACATTAGCACTGCATCAGATAATAGCAATCAAGGCACTGGAAATGATAATACTACAACTGATGACAGCAGCAGTGACAATGAAAGACAACAAACGCAGACTCGACATCATATGGTCACTAGATCCAAGAGTGGGATATTTAAGCCCAAAGTGTACAATGCAGCTATAAAAGATTCAAGCCCTACTGAGGAACCTTTTACATTCAATCAGGCAGTAAAGCACAGACAATGGTGTGATGCTATGAATGAAGAGTATGAAGCATTAATTAGAAATAAGACTTGGAGTTTAGTCATACCCCCCAAGAATAAGAACATTGTGGGATGTAAGCGGACTTACAAATTAAAAAAGGATGCCAATGGGAATATTTCTAAATATAAGGCCAGACTAGTGGCAAGGGGGTTTTCACAACAGTATGGCTTTGACTTTAATGAAACTTTTTCACCAGTGGTCAAGCCTACAACCATTAGAGTTATTTTAACTATTGCCCTACATTTTGGATGGAATATAAGACAACTGAATGTGTGCAATGCCTTCCTAAATGGTGAGCTAAGTGAATAAGTCTATATGCAGCAACCTATGGGTTATATTTGCAAAAGGAAAGAAAATTATGTATGCAGAATTCATAAGGCCATATATGGTTTGAAACAAGCCTCAAGAGCTTGGTACATGAAGTTAAAAGCCACACTAGAAAGATTGGGATACAAGAGAACCATTCCAGACAACTCTTTATATACAAGAATCACTGATAAGAGTACAACATATGTTCTGGTGTATGTGGATGATATTTTAGTTACAGGAAATGATAGAAATGAAATTGATTCTGTTATAAATCATCTTGACCAGACTTTTGCAATAAAGGACATGGGCGAAGTTAATTATTTTTTGGGCATTCAGGTTCAAAGGAAATCAAATTCAGAAATTTTCCTTTCTCAACAGAAATACACTGCTGAAATTTTAGCAAGAGCAAATATGGACGGTGCCAAATCTATCACTACTCCTATGACTAGCAACTTAAGGCTATCTAAAACAGATGGGGAAGCTATTGAAAACTGCACTCAGTATCGTAGTATAGTTGGGGCTTCACAGTATTTGACCATAACAAGACCTGAAATTAGTTTTAGTGTCAACAAGGTTTGCCAATTCATGGCAAATCCTTTGAGCAAGCACTGGGCTGCAGTTAAACGAATCTTACGCTACTTAAAAGGAACTATAGACTATGGTTTAACAATTAAAGCTAGTCAAGATATAAATATAAGCGCTTACAGTGATGCGGACTGGGCTAATGATCCTGACGATAGGAGATCTACCTCAGGTTATTGTTTGTTCATGGGACCTAACCCCATATCGTGGTGCACGAAGAAACAACCCACCATATCTCGATCAAGTACTGAAGCTGAGTATCGAGCGCTAGCATCTGCAACAGCCGAGGTCATATGGGTGGAAACCCTAATTAAGGAATTAGGGTTAAGTATGACAAAGAAGCCAACGCTCTGGTGTGACAATAGGAGCACAGTGGGACTGTCAATGAACCCGATTCAACACTCCAGGACGAAGCACATCGAAATAGATCTTCATTTCGTCAGAGAAAGGACTGAAGCTGGAAAGATGAAGATCGGTCATATACCAGCCTTTTATCAAAAGGCGGACATCTTAACCAAGACGCTATCGCGAAGCAATTTTGAAAGATTGAGGAAGGAGCTTAATGTTTTTTGTGGCGGCGCTGAGAAGGAAAAGATGAAACCCTAGTTCATTTTAAGGCGGGGTGTTAAGATGTGGACTTCGTTGTTGTATATACAAAATGAACTTACCCGTGTGGGCTTCACACATGTTCATGGGCCATATTTGTTTTTCGTCAGCCCATTGTTGTGTTGTATCATTATATATACTTCCGCACCATTTGTAAAATATATAACAAAAAAAAAAAAAAAAAAAAAAAAAAAACATTATTACAAAAATACATTCAAATCAGTTTTCTTTCAATCACAACATTGCCTCAGCTGTTACGTACCTATGTATATAGCATATGCAGCATTTTATGAAGATATTGGTGATAGAATATAAACATATCACTGTCAAACAGCATTGCTGATACACCTCCACTCCTTGAGAACTACCTTAGATAAAGCCTGAGCATTTGTCCTATAAATATACATATACTGAAAATCTACACAAGAACACATGCAAATTCACTTGAAAAAAAAAAAAAAAAAAAAAAAAAAAAAAAAAAAAAAAAAAAAATAAGAAGCAGAAGCTGGAAATGGAAATGGCAGAAGAGCAGAAAGCAAACACATAATACAGGGGAAAGACAGTGAGCTATATATTGTGAGTAAACCCCCTAAAATTCCTTTACTGTCTCATATATATTCCGGTGCATTTAAACTATTTGATATGTTGATGTGTTCTGACAGTATTCAATTTGAATATTGATGATTGTTTGGGGAATTAATACCTGCTAATAAGTTAGATTATAACTTAAGAGAGGAACAAAACCCTGAGAATGAGGAAGTAAACCATGACAGTGAATGAAAAGAAGTAGACAGGAGTTATAACCTAGTGAGCAAACTTTCTCCTTTGTTCAATGATGATTGTGCAACTATTTATGTATGTTACTGTCTTACGATGTGTTATCTAGGGTTCAGGTCAACTTAATATTAAACAATTGATGAATGAATTATGAAATGAAGTATATGAACCTGGAAATACCGGTAAATTTGTTTGTGAGTAAGCAACTTAAATTCCCCTTGTTGTCTTTAATCTAGGTAGATTTAAACTAAGTGAGCTAGTATGTGTTCATTAAATTGATTTAACATTTTTATTGTTAAGGCTGAAAACTATTAGAACAGGGTAGGATGAGAGCACATTTTTTTTTTAAATTAACAGTAATACATATGTGTAAGAAAACACTTATGCTCCATCTCCAAAAGCTATTGTATAGATTATATATGTATTATATCCATGCATATAACTTCATAAATTGGTTACTGAGTATATAATAAAGTTTAAGTCATGGTAATTTGAAGCATGGGACGCTACAGTGGGAATTAAATTTCCGTTGAATTAAAGTTGTTAAAATATTTGTTTAAGACAAAATTGCCACAAGCCAATTATTTGTTTATGTATACAGTCCCTTAGAATAGATTCCAACGTATGGACTTGTCGTAGTTTAAATGTGCATTATTATTTTCGCATGCTCCATCACCATTTGCCAGTATAACCCCCGCCCTCTGTTCTCTTCTCTTCTGCCTCGCCCTACCTTAACCTCTTCACTTCCTCCTCCTCATGTAACAAAATTTTTCCGCTCCGTGTCGAGTATTTGGGACTGAAGCGGTAACCGAGAGTAAATGGTTCAAAGCAAGATGAACAAGCCAACGGCAAAGGCAGCGGACTTTTGTCGGGCGACGGAGTTTCTTGACAAAAAGAGTTGACGTATTTTGTTTGGATCATATTTATACCGTGTAGGTTTAGTTTATGGCATGAGTTTTATAGAATTGGAAAAAATATATATATAGAAACCTGGAGCTAGGTAAGATGTGTGAAGGCATGAGTACATGCCCATAATGATGCAGTGGAGTTCAAATCTATGTTCAACGCAAGGAATCAGGTTGAATAGTATGTCCAGATGTGTGGAGGCATGAATACATGCACATAATGGTGCAGTGAAGTTCAAATTTATGTTCAACGCAAGGATAAGCAGGGGAAAGAAAAAGAAAATCAAAAGGGGGAGTCAGTAGAATTAAAGAGAGGGAAAGCAGGGGATTAAGGCAACAACAAAAAGGGAAGGGGAAAGAGAGGCGTTGGTGGAGGTGTTGTACCCCGTCCATCGGTGATGGTTCATTAACCATATCAGAAGCAAGGAAGTGGGGAGGCAACCGCAAGAAAAGAAGGACGCGAAACTGAAAGTAAAAGGAAACAGAAGCAGGATAAAGGAAAGAAGACGGACCCGTGTCTTACTAGGCTGATTCAATTCAAACACATTTTTTTTTAAGGATCAACATATACAAACTATAGACTTTCGCAAGGACTGGAAAATGCGAAATGTGCATAGTGTTAAATACTGGAATAGGAAATTTTATTTTAATACTAACTATATGTTTTAAACAAACATTAAATCTAAGTTAAGACAAAATCCTTTTTATAAATTCTAATACATGCCTAAGGAGTCAAGACTGGTACCAGCTATGATGGAATCACGCCTGGTTTGGTGCAGGCTGTTATGCCAAGCTGACTTAAAGTAGGAAAAATAAAAATAAAATGTTATGTATATACTTACCTTCCTTCCATCATGTTCCCTGTTGCGTTGCTCTCTGGAGCGAAAGAAGAACAGGCAACATACATGGGTCCGGTTGTAGTCAATGGGCGTGAACTGTGGTGTGAATACATGTATTCATGAAGGTGCAGTACAACAATCATATTATAAACTATATATATATATATATATATATATATATATATATATATATAGTTCTGGGAAGGAAGAAAAAAATGTTTAACTCTTTGGAAATAAATCTACAACAAAAAAAAATGAAGTCGAACTGGTAGTATGGGATGCAGCATGTATGGGTTCATGAAAATATGGGTAAGTTTGGAAATAATAATAGGATCATTAGAATTTGGTTGTTACATAGCGAGACACACATATTTTCCGTTTGTTTTGATTAGCATGGCAAGGAACGAAATAAAATAATGAAGGGAGAAGGAAGTTGAGCTATTTGGTTCACTGAATTCTATTGCCAAAGTTTTCATTGCTGGCTTTCTGTTTAGTTCAGGTGAACCGTGCATGCTGATGGGCTTTTGGGCATTAAGGATAAGGAAAATGAAGGCCCTTGTTTGTTTAAAAACTTAGGTAGCGTTTGATTTAGATTTTTCAATTTTGAGTTTTCACACATACAAAAATATCGATAATGCACATATATCGTGAAAAATGACCGTTTTACAAAACGGAGTTAACACACAAAACCGAAAACAACTTTTTATTATTTTTCATATTTTAAGAAACAAGGGAATGACAATAACAAATCCGTCTATCCACCATTCCCGCGGTCCCCTCCGTCACTCCCTTTCCCTTTGATCCATCACCACCGCTACACTTCAAATCTTCACAACTTTCATAATTAATACCGAAAACTAAAAATGCAAAACACAAAATAAACCAAACGCTACCTTAATGCCTACTTTGAAAAATTCAAAGCATCTTATAAAAACTTATGTTATATTGAAGAAGATATCTGGCAGTAGTGCTTGAACGAAATAGCAATTTGGGGAAAAACCTGGACGGTATGTTGCGTGAGCTTAATTGGCCTTTGGGCTAATAATAATAATAATAACAATAAAAGAATTGTAGTTAAAAACCCATAAGTTAAAAATAAAAATAAAACCTTTCATATAGGTATATAGAAAATATAGAGACCACGAAGGAGTAGACTTGTGTAAGGAAGTCGACACGAAATGTTTTGGATACACAGGATTAGGCATTGCATCTATGAGATTAATTTATTTTAATCAAATTTAATTAATATAATTTAAATAAGAAAAGTATATATATAATAATAATAATAATCAGGAATCCATGGAATTATTTAAGATAACAAAATAGACATCGTCATCTAAACTTAAGTTTGAATCTGCGACATTGTGGTACTTATATGTGTTTAAAACGAAAAAAACATTTAAATAAAATTGATGTATTTATTTCCAAACAAATAGAAATAAATATAATGTGAAATTAGTGGTTATCCTAGATCGAGTATTGCAAACTATCATTTAGTTTGAAATCAAATGTCGAACCGTTGTTGATTGTTATTGTTTTGATAAATGATTATTGTCAATCGTCTGTTATGCTATGAAGTGATCAGTCCAGATTTGTCAAAATAAAACGTTGACAAGTAATTTTGTATTTTGATTGACTTGTAGTAATTAACTGAGATTGTGTAAGTTAAATAAATCCGGATAGCCTTATCATAGAAATAATATAAAATAAATGTTGTACTCATCTGCACTGTTTAAATTTGATAATTAAAACACCGACTATCAAATAAATATTCCCTACGAGTTAGTTCGAAGAGACCGGGATGAGAACTGGATCCAAACCACTTCGAACTGGCCTTATGTGAAAAACCTGCAGGATACGTATATAAATGAAGTTGAACACCATGGATCTTCACGACCGGAAGATCTACTTGTTAAAATTCTCTGGCGACCGCCAGAGTTATTATAACTTGTAGTTCTTTCATGATTGGAATCTTCGGATTTGCAAGGACTATTCGCTACTGATCCATGGGGTGATTCCTATATCGGATGCAGCAGGAGAGTGCCTTCGGTTCATCCTGTCCCTGCATGACTTGTATGGACGGATGTCTGATAGAGTATTTTCAAAGGAGTCACGTACATTAATTTCTTCAAACGTACCATAGTTGGCAGCAGAGAAGAGCACTTCTCTTAGCTAACAACTAGAGTATTTTTGTGGACGTCAATTAGTGATTTTGACGGATTTGACAATGTGGCATTCAAAGAAAATTTTGGTCAAATGTTCTAAAGGTAAATTCTAACCTCAAGCCTCATCAACCAGGAAATGGAAAAAAATTGGGTAGGCAGCATGGCTATGTGGGTCACTCCCATTAGGGTGTATAATTACCTATCTAGAGAAATTCCATTTCATTCTTTAATCTATTTTCGATGTTGTCCCTTTTCGGGAAACGGTTGTTGATCCTAACCGTTGGTGATATACATTCGATACACTCAAGCGAAATGAGTGGTCAGTCATGTGTGGGCCAGGTTGCAAGACGTTCTTATTGAACCCAGTGTACTCCCCTCTAGAGATACACTATCGGCAGGCGGTTTCATACATTGTCATGGTCGGAATCCAATCTCTAATAAGCGCCCGCGGTTTTGATTGTATACTACATATGTAGAGCGTGAGATGCAAGCGTTCTGCTAGATTGATATTTATTTTTATTTTGACAGTATTATAATATCAGATAAGATATGATTTCAAAAATATTTTGGGTTATCGTAAGGTAAAAACCATCCGTATTTATGTGTGGATTGGTCTTACGATTATCATTTATTTCAAAAGGATTTTTGAACGTTAAACCAAGCTGTTTAAAATCATTTACTCACACCAGTCCCATGACTGACCCAGAGTTTATTTTTCTATATTTCCCCTAAACTCTTGGGTGCCCAAATTTGTATGGGCAATCAAATGTTCCATGATTATGCAGATTCACTTGAAGGGGTTTGGAGCAGAAGACTTCAATATTAGATATATAGAGTTATTTCCGTTGTGATGTATATATGAGTTGTACTCCGATGATGTATGTAAGTAATTACAGTTTTGTCTTTCAAGATGTTATATATATTTTATTCAGCTCCGTTGTGAGATTCGTGATACTCTGATCTTGTTGTATTCAGTTCTTCTTTTTCTTCTATTCTAACTTTCTTTCTTTCTATTTCTCATCCTCTAACTTCTTTCTATTCACGATTTGTAAATTTCTGATGCATGATTAGTCGATATGTGATACATGATATGTATTTGTGTCGATGATCAGAATCAGAACATTTTCGGGTCGTTACAATGAATCTTGAGATTTCATTGCCTCAGCATATGTTAAAGGGTCAGATTTTATATTCGTAGATAACATTATTTGATGCTCTACATTATCTATAGATCCTTCAACCAAATATACGAAGAAATCTGGTCCAAAAGATTTCTTTATCCTTCTTCGTTTACTTCTCCTAAAAGAATCACCATTTTCATTGATATTTCCATCAGTGTTTTCTACAGGTTCAATAGTTGGTTCATTACCCTTCACTATTTCATTAATAGGTGTATTGACCTCCACCGTTTCATAAATCGGTTTATTCTGAGTAGATGTAAATCTATTCTCATACAACACTGCGTCCCTTGATTCTATTACTGTATTTACATCAATAGAGCTATTAAGTTCTATTACTAGAAACCTATATCCTTTGCTATGTTGAGCATATCCTAAGAATATGCACTTGATAGCCTTTTGTCCTAATTTCCTGACTTTTGGTTCAGGTAATCGAACAATCGCTCTACAACCCCAGACTCGATAATAATCAAGATTTGGTTTCCGTTTCTTCCAAAGTTCATAAGGAGTAACTTTACTTTTCTTATGAGGTATTCTATTTAGAATATAACACGCCGTAAATAAAGCTTCTCCCTAGAAACTAGTGTTAAGTCCGGAATTACACAACACTGCATTTACCATTTCGGTAAGAGTTCTGTTTTTCCTTTCAGCCACTCCATTTTGTTATGGAGTGTAAGCAATAGATGTCTCATGTATAATTCCTACTGATTCATAATATTCAGGAAATTGATACTCACCTCCCCTATCAGACCAAAGTGTTTTTATTTTGACATCACATTGGTTTTCTACTTCAGTTTTATAAGTAATGAATGAATTTAACACTTCACTTTTAGCATGCATAAGATAGACATAACAATATTTAGAGTAATCATCTATAAATGTGACAAAATATCTTTTTTCCTCCTCTAGTAGGAGTACTATGTATATCACATACATCACTATGAATAAGTTGTAACAATTTTGTTGTGCTTTCTAGTTTATAAGGGAATGGTTTTCTAGTGATCTTAGTTAATGAACATGTCCTACACTTATCTAACATATCATTTTGGTGTTTGGGAATTAGATTCAAAGATATCATATCAAGCATGAGTTTATGATTAACATGTCCTAATCTATTGTGCCATAATGAAAATGAATCAACAATATAAGCAGAATTCATACTTTTATTGTGACGATCTCAAAATCCTGTGCTACGGTGTTAAGGATAATCATTGGAATATAACACATTAATCATCATTAGTAGAGTATAGACAATAGCATAAACAAGAAATAGAATAATTTACACAAATATGACAGCGGAATCATATATATATATATATATATATATATATATATATATATATATATATATATATATATATATATCACCACATCAGAGAGCACAGTGCAGATACTACTTAGTGCATAATAATACATAATCAGTCTACATCGCCTGTGGCGGAATCACATACATAATAAGTACATAAATGAAACATCAGTCATCAACATGTAGTCAAGCCTCGCCAAGAGCCAAAAGTGCACCTCTACTGCGGTGCCAAGCCAAAATATGTCAACTATCTGTAACTAGGCTGCCCATGTGAAAATAAGGGCACCGGAGTTTGCAAGGTGAAACAAACTACGAGTCAGTCATGGGACTGGTATGAGAAATCTACTTAACTTATTAAACAACAATAATAAGGCAAATCAAAGAACCACGCCACTTTCGCGGAACGGGTTTACTCCAATGATTGATAGTGCATGAAATAAAGTAAATGATTAAATCATCGCAATGCTTTTTATAAAAATGAAGCCATTATAAGACTCAGGTCCCATACTAGTGCATATATGTTTCAAAAGCAAATTCAATCATAAATATCAATCATAGGCGGCATAAATGACCCATACCACTATGTCGCCATACTAGTAATACAATCTCATCCGCAATTTCGTATTGGAAATTGGATTCCATCATGAGTCGATGCAAGGGGCAAGCTCCTCTCCGTTCGAGACACTCTAGCAAATGCCTCAAGATCGTAGACAGCGGTCCTTGGAATCGGTTGGACCGGTCCTCTCTTATTTTTGAGGATTGACAATTCCTGAACACATGTTTCCCGGTCCTTACAGACCTATAATCGAGGCGCCTTGCATTCCAACAACCACACAGGTGAAAAGTATATATAAATGTCAGGGCTGGTAGGTCACTGACACCACCGTAGCTAGAAAGAAATGTCGTGTTCTCTCAGCGGTCCTTCTCCCGTTTTTGACTCATACCGAGGTGTGAGGCTCGCGAATCCACGCTATACACAAAGTTACGCCCCACAGGCCATGATTTGATCATCGACCACAAGACTTTGCTTTTCAATAGAAGCCTTGATCACATACCACTTAGGCGTGCCACACAGGCAATCCACTCCATGCGACTGATTTCTATCGATATATAACCTCTAAGCTCGTACGTCTCAGAGAAAGGCGTTAAGCAAGAGAATAAATTCTCCGCCACCAAACAGATGTATATTTAATAGAGATCAATCAGCACAGAACAAAATCCAATGTCAGACACACAGTCCATTTACAAGTTCGTTTTGGGTATGAACGAAGCCGGAGGCACCAATTCCTCGCATATCCGCATAATCAACAATACGTCCGGACGGCTACCACTTCAGCTCCTTCAAGGTAGCTACTCCAATCACGAGCATCAGTAGCGCCCATCCATCCAATGTGAAGATCGTTGGTCTTGAACCGTCTTCATCTCTTCGACTTCTAACCGTCGATCGATTATTTGAAATGAGAATTAACTCGGCCTTTTCAAATAATTCACGTATATTTAGATTTTCAAATAAATTCTTCACATGGTTCAATCATTCGACATTCACATTTCAGTTCTTTAGTATAGTTTTCATGTCAAAAACATTCAACCATCAAATATGAAGCAAACCAAGCAGAATCGGTTTATTTCCACTCTATATCGTCTATAATATTTTACAACGATATAACGCCATTTTTATTTTTTAAAAACGGCCCTATTTAATTAAACGACGTTTCAGGTCGTGCCGAGGCACTGGCGCTGTTTTCCCCAAAATTTGTTTTACACATATCTGAAAATCTAACCGTTGGATTTCAACAAAGTTTATATCATTGGGAAGATATTCCCAAAACGAACCCAACGTTTCCAGTTTCGTGAAAATCTGATGGTCCGATCTTTCGGTACAATCGTTTAAAGTTACGATTTCAAAACGCGAACTGCACGGCCTCGATTCGTTTTAATTTAATTTATGTTTATATATATAAATATAATTCATTCGACAATTTCAATATCGTTTTCACTTCAAATATTTCACTAACACATTTATATTTCGAAAAATTTCGCCATAACCTCCTTTGTACGGGAAGGAGTTTGGAAATTTATTGGGCCGTATTAGGCACCCAATAAATCCTAATAAGCACACACATATTTATAGTGATATATTCCTGTGTCCACAGGGGAGTGTGTATAGATCATAACTCCAGAGAATAAATTATCGTCACCCTATAAATGGTTTTTGTGCCTTGATGACCAAAGAGACGTGCTTATTGTCATGTCCAGACCCGTGTGGGGTTTTTATTAATCTTGCAATTTACCGTTACAATTTATATAGTCCAGATCAGTCATCAGTTCAACCTGTAATATATAGTCATTGCCATACAAGCCTCTCGTCCGTATGGTAAATCTTCAACCTCGTCACACAAGCTCCAAATGCTTATGTGGTATATGATGAAGTATGCCTATCGACAAGATGTATGCCATATGGTGTAGTTCAAAATTAATTGTTACTATCCTATGGGAATTGTTTATTACTACACACAGAACAACTAGCACTCCGCATCCAATGGCATTCACAGGAGTTGATATAATAATAAAATTTGCACATCCAACTCATTAAGGTTTACCTATTTGTCGGACACGCAAATAAATTCTTTACTCAACAGTTAATCCATTTCCTGTTCAATACATGTATATATATGTGCAAAACCAAGCCAAAAATTATATTTCTAGCGAACAAAGGTTTATCTCCACTTATGGTTTTTTTAACACTTCACATTTCACTTAAAAATGATATTTTTGTCGAACTAAAATATATTTCAACCCATAACTATTTTATTTAGTTCCTATACATGTTAAAAATAATATTCATACCAAACAAATATTTACTTCAACACTTGTATATTTTTAACAATTCACACACATGATAAAAATGGTATTTTTATCATCAAAATTATTTATTCAACACATGAACTTCTCAACACCTGAGCTTCTCAACACATGAGCATTTCCACACATGGATAAATTTTATATGGTTTGTGCATATAAGAAAGAAGTTATTTTTAATAATGAAATAATTTATTTAAAATACGAATATTTTACATACTTCATATATATAATAAAAATGTGATTTTTATTGTTAAAACTATTTATTTATTCAACAAATGAGTTATTTTCAACACATGAACTTCTCAACACATGAGCATTTCCACACATGGATATAGTTTCAACACACAACTTTCATTTCAACACATGAAAATAATTTCAATATATGAAAACAATTCTAACACATGAATATTATTCAAAATTTCGGCAGCATAACGGCAGGGTATTTAAAACTGGCACCGTCCCAAGTACGGCTCCTCGCTCTACCTTAAAACCTCGCGGTTTTTGACAATGGGGATTTCATACATATAATTCGCACGCAGGCGAGTATGATTTTTCTTTTCCACTATTTATTTCAATCACAAATGGGTATTTATCAACCACAACCAAACAATATCAACCACAAACAATTCTATCAACCATTCGCATTATTCACCAAATTTTTCACACCAATTCACAATCAATAAATATCGTCCATGGTTTTTGGACGAGGGGAGTATGTATATATATATATATATTATTTCTATTCCAACACACATATCATTTATACAATGCATGTATAATTCATACTTCGCTTATATAACTTACACAACGCATGTACATGAGGTATACGACACGTGTATAATTTATATTTTGCTTATATAATTTACACATCACATTTCCATTCACATTTCATTTTATAAATCTCACATTGGTTTTCGAGATGCTAAAAATCGTGGCTAGCTTAGAAAAATGCGCGGTCTCTTCTAGAATGTAGAGAGACTCCTTGCGGTCACGATGTTTCCTGTTTCATCGAATTTTGTTAACACACGATAAAGATATGATTTTTCAAAGTTTGTAACACTTAAAAGTCAGTTATTTCATTGAATTTGACTGTTACAGTCAGTTATTCTTCAAATTAAAATATAAAACATTCAAATTCTGTTTTGAATGTACATTTTAATTTGCCGGGGCCACAAACTGATTCGAAAAATTCCAGAAAATTAAATCTAGCTATGTTTTAGCGCTACGGTCCCAACAAAACTAGTTTCGTCGAAATTTGAGACCGTTTGAAAAATGGCCATTTTCTGGTCGATCCAATTTAACAGAAATTAACCAAACATGTTTTCTTTTGCCACGCTCACATACTAGCTTAATAAATTATGAAATTTGACACCTAGCAATAATTTGTCATCCCGGACCCAACAAAAGTGATTTCGACGAATTCCGAGGTCGTTTGCACAATGTCTATTTTCAAGGGCTATAAATTCTCTACAGCAACCTTTCTGAAAATTTATTTGGCCATAACTTTTGATTCTCGCTATGAAAGTTCAATTTTTCGGATTCGTTAGAAAAATATTCACAAACAGATTTAAATATTTTTGGTTTCACCAAAATCCGTTATATTTTGCACCCGGCACAGTCAGTCAAAGTTTGAATTCAAATTTTCAAACTGCCACACTATTTCTAATTCACTATTTTATTGAAATATTCTATTTCAATGGCTTAAATTTCTTTGAAATAACCAATTTAAAATTTTTAAGTTGGCTCGTATTTTCCGGGTTGTTACAATCTCCCCCACTTAAAACTTTTCGTCCTCGAAAAGGAAACAACAGTATAGTAGGAAACAAAAATGTAAATGCAAAGTATTGTGAAGGTACCTTGCACCGGAGTTAGTCAGAGAGGTCCATCCTGCATTTGGGGGTAAGCTTGCTTAATGCTTTCCTCAGTCTCCCAAGTACAGTCTCTAGGATCACTACTCCACTGCACTTTAACTAAATGAACCTTCTTGCTCCTTAGCTCTTTAGTTTCTTTGCCAACAATCATTAACGGTTCTCTTCTGACTGCTAATTCGGGAGTAATTTCCAAGTCCTGTTGTGCTGCTTCTTCTGTAACAAGATCCGGATCATGCACATGTCTCCTAAGTTGAGATACGTGAAATACATTATGCACTCCAGGCAACCAATCAGGTAATTGAACCATATAAGCAAGAGTTCCAATTCGTTCAAGTATAGGAAAGGGACCAATAAATCTGGGTGCTAACTTCCCAGTTTTACCGAATTGGATCACATCTCTCATCGGAGAAACTTTCAAATAAACATGATCACTAACAACAAATGTCAAATCTCTTCTTCTAGAATCTGCATAACTTTTCTGCCGGCTTTGTGCGGTTTTCAATCGCTTCTTGATGAAATCGACTTTATCTGACGCTTCTCTAATCATATCGGGTCCCAACACAAGTCTGTTGCCCGGTTCTACCCAACATGCAGGAGATCTGCACGGTCTACCGTATAATGCTTCAAATGGCGACATTTTTAGACTTGCCTGATAGCTATTGTTATATGAGAATTCTGCCAAATGCAAGTGATCTTCCCATGACCCACTAAAATCAATAATACAAGCCCGCAGTAAATCTTCTAAAATTCTGTTCACTCGCTCAGTTTGGCCATCTGTCTGAGGGTGATAAGCGGTGCTCATATTCAGTTTCGTTCCCAATTCTGTCTGGAATGCCTCCCAGAATTTGCTAGCAAATATTGGGTCTCTATCACTGACTATGCTGATGGGAACTCCATGCAGCTTAACAATTTCTTTGAAATATATTTGTGCTAAACTTTGAGCGGTTCTATTGGATCTGACAGGTATGAAATGGGCAGTCTTCGTGAAGCGATCTACGATTACCTAAATACTGTCATTACCTTTCCTGGTTCGGGGCAAACCATCTATGAAATCCACGGAAATCTGTTCCCATTTCCAACCTAGGACTTCCAACGGTTGCAACAATCCGGCTAGCTTTTGTTGGTCGCTCTTGACTAATTAACAAGTAGGGCACCTGCTAACATACAAAGAAATGTCCCTCTTCATCGCCTTCCACCAGAAAGTGCGCTTGATATCGTTGTACATTTTACTTACTCCAGGAAGAATGCAAAGCTTGGATTTATGGCATTCATCAAGCACCTCTCTTTTGAGCTCAGGGATGTCGGGAACACAAATTCTCCCATTTAATCTCAGAACTCCCTCACTATCCACTTGGAAACTGGAGCTTTCGCCTTTATGAATTCTTCTGATCATCTCTTTAACAAAATTATCGTTTTTCTGTAGAATAGAGATCTTGTCATTCAATGAAGATATAACGATAAAACTGGCAATGATTTTAGTCTTTCTACTGAGCGTATCAGCTACTACGTTAGCCTTTCCCGGCGTATACAAAGTATCCAGATCATACGCGGCGAGAAATTCTAGCCAACGCTGCTGTCTCAAATTCAGATCTTTATGAGTGAACAAATACTTTAATGATTGATGGTCAGTAAATAGTTCGAATTTCTCACCCAGCAAGTAATGCCTCCAGATTTTCAAAGCAAAAACGATAGCTAGCAACTCAAGATCATGAGTTACATAATTCTTCTCATGCGGTTTCAGCTGGCGGCTTGCATAAGCGACTACTTGGCCTCTTTGCATTAATACTGCATCAAGACCTCTAATAGAAGCATCTGTCCAAACCGTCAAATTCTGATTGCCATCGATAATGGTTAATACTGGAGCGGTTGTCAATTTCGATTTTAACTCCTGGAAAGCTTCCTCACAATCGGAAGTCCACTTAAATTTCTCGTGCTTCTTTGTAAGCTTCGTCAATGGACCGGATATCTTCGAAAAATCCTTAACGAACTTTCGATAATAACTAGCCAACCCCATAAAACTTCTGACCTCTGTGGGTGTAGTAGGTTGTTTCCAGTCTTGAATTGCTGTAATTTTGCTCGGATCTACAGAAATTCCTTCCTTTGACACGACATGGCCAAGGAACTTCACCTCTTCTTGCCAGAAGACACATTTAGAGAATTTGGCTTTGAAGACGTTCTTTCTTAGATCTCCAATACTTGTTCTAAATGTTTTTCATGCTCAGGTTTTGATTTGGAGTAGATTAAGATATCATCGATGAATACGAGGACAAATTTATTCAGAACTCCCCTGAACACTCTATTCATTAGATCGACAAAGTATGTTGGAGCGTTGCATAGGCCGAACGGCATTACTAACCATTCATAAAATATGTCTGGACCTCTGAAAGCTGTCAAAGGAACACATTCTTCGGCAATTCTCAGTTGATGGAAACCTGTAGCTAGGTCCATTCTGGAAAATACTCTCGCTCCATTTAATTGGTCTAACAGATCATCGATGCGGGGTAACGGGTATTTGTTTTTGAGCGTCTGTTTGTTGAGGTCTCGGTAATCAACACACAATCGAAGAGTACCGTCTGACTTTGGGACAAACACTACAGCTGCACCCCAACTATAAAAGCTGGGTCTAATCAGACCCTTCCATAGCAGTTTACGAGTTTGATCGCCTAATTCTTCTTTTTCTTTTGGAGTCATTCTGCGAATTGGATGTACTACTGGTCTGCCATTGGGAATTAGATCGATTCTAAATTCTATTTCTCTTTGCGGAGGTAAGTTTTTGACTTCTTCAAACACATCCGCATAGTTTCTAACAACATGAATCTTTTCTAAGGAAGTGGGGATAACCTCTAACGCAGACCAAAATTCCTTTCTATCTGGATTCGAACCATGGCATGGTACAGTAATATATCCAAGCTTCGTTTTAATGTTTACTATCCTTTCCGCACAATTTACTTTGGCTTCATATTTCGTTAACCAATCTAGCCCGAGAATGATATCGAATTCGGGAAAATCCATAACGACTAGATCAAAAGGAAACCGGTATCGAGAAAAAGAGGCAGGTACTTTACAATATGAACTGAGAATAATAGAACCCCCTATCGGATTATGAACTTTAACCGATTCTTTAAGCTTTCTTTGTGTTAACTTTAATTTATGAACTATGTTACTAGCAATAAAACTACGTGATGCACCCGTGTCAAATAATACACAAACAGGAATATTTTTAATTGTAAGGGTACCTCCCAAAACATCGGGTTTACCTGCTCCATCGGAAGCAGCCGACGGGTTCATCCAGTCATATACATGAGCAACCTCGGCCTTCTTAAGCAAGGGACAGTCTCTGACAAGATGACCTGTCCTGCGACAGTTAAAGCAGGAACGAGGGTTTTGAGAGCCCTGGCTTGAACCTTGAGAGTCGGTCTTCTGCTTTTTCGGGGCTGTGCAAACATTTGAGTAGTGCCCCACCTTGCCACAATTGTAACAACTTCCTTTTGGCGGCCTGCTAGTCTGCTGATTCATGGACGCCGCGTTGCTTGATTCTGGCCGGTTTGTAGAAGGCTTGCGTTTATTTCCTGCCTGGCTTTTAGCACGGTCCAGGTCGAGGTTCCTTTGATCCAGGTCCTCATAGTTGCACGCCATCTCCACTAATTCATTAAACGCCAGCTTGATGTGGGCCATTGCCCTGTCTTGGTGCTTGCGCTTTAGCCCGAGGATGAACCTCTTATTCTTGGACTTAGCGATGGCGATGAGCTCGGGAGCATAGCGGGATAACTGTGTAAACCTGTTCAGATAGTCTTGCATAGAAAGATCTCCTTGCTGGAGATTTGCGAATTCGTCGTGCATGCGCTCAACGGCTTGCTCCGGGACGTACTTTTCTTTGAATAAATCTTTGAATTCATCCCATGTCCTATCAGCATCTCTGTTCGCTGCGGTAAGAGCTTCCCACCATAATTCGGCTTCCTCTTGCAGAAGCCAAGCACTCATGAAAGCTTTATCTTGATCACCCAGCCTCAGGCCTCCTAATATCTTCTCGCATGTTTTCAGCCATGCTAGGGCCTCAATCACAGTGCCCGTTCCAGAGAAGGTTTTGCCTCCTAGGTTCTTGTACCTTTTAGCCATGCGGTCGAGCTCGAATTGTTGAGCGGCCGGGGTTGTATTAAGGGTCCATCTTCGGCTGGGACTTCTCCTCGTCCTCTGCCACGGCCAGCTCGGCCTCCTCTACCAGCGGCTGCTCGGGTAGCCATTGTTCAAGTTCTGTATAAGCAAGAAAAGAGTCAGCCTACAGAAACGATAATTTTTATGGTATGGTAAAGCAGAAGAACTAAAGGAAAGACAACGATGTACTGATCAAATTATTTTTGCTATTCTGCTTAGCTCATTCTAGGACATTACTAGTCCTATCTATAATGAGCTACTTGCCTTAGAATATTACTGATTCTATTCTGACGAAGTGTTTAATGTGTTCAATTCCAGAACTAAGGTTAACCAAAGCTCTGATACCACCTGTGACGATCTCAAAACCCCGTGCTACGGTGTTAAGGATAATCTTTGGAATATAACACATTAATCATCATTAGCAGAGTATAGATAATAGCATAAACAAGAAATAGATTAATTTACACAAATATGACAGCGGAATCTTATATATATCACCACATCAGAGAGCATAGTACAGGATACTACTTAGTGCATAATAATACATAATCAGTCTACATCGCCTGTGGTGGAATCACATACATAATAAGTACATAAATGAAACATCAGTCATCAACATGTAGTCAAGCCTCGCCAAGAGCCAAAAGTGCACCTCTACTGCGGTGCCAAGCCAAAATATGTCAGCTACCTGTAGCTAGGCTGCCCGTGTGAAAATAAGGGCACCCGAGTTTGCAAGGTGAAACAAACTACGAGTCAGTCGTGGGACTGGTATGAGAAATCTACTTAACTTATTAGACAACAATAAGGCAAATCAAAGGACCATGCCACTTTCGCGGAACGGGTTTACTCCAATGAGTGCTAGTGCATGAAATAAAGTAAATGATTAAATCATCGTAATGCTTTTTATAAAAATGAAACCATTATAAGACTCAGGTCCCATCACTCAATGCAATGCAAGTCGGAGGATAGAGATTTTACCTTATAATGACCAAAAGATGCTTCATACGTATAAACAAAAGTGTTTGATATTATTACTAGTGCATATATATTTCAAAAGCAAATTCAATCATAAATATCAATCATAGGCGGCATAAATGACCCATACCACTATGTCGCCATACTAGTAAAAAAATCACATCCGCAATTTCGTATTGGAAATTGAATTCCATCATGAGTCGAGGCAAGGGGCAAGCTCCTCTCCATTCGAGACACTCTAGCAAATGCCTCAGGATCGCACACAGCGGTCCTTGGAATTGGCTGGGCCGGTCCTCTCTTAATTTTTAGGATTGGCAATTCCTGAACACACGTTTCTCGGTCCTTACAGACCTATAATCGAGGTGCCTCGCATTCCAACAACCACACAGGTGAAAAGTATATATAAATGTCAGGGCTGGTAGGTCACTGACACCACCGCAGCTAGAAAGAAACGTCGTGTTCTCCCAGCGGTCCTTCTCCCATTTTTGACTCATACCGAGGTGTGAGGCTCGCGAATCCACGCTATACACAAAGCTACGCCCCACAGGCCATGATTTAATCATCAACCACAAGACTTTGCTTTTCAACAGAAGCCTTGATCACATGCCACTTAGGCGTGCCACACAGGCAATCCACTCCATGCGACTGATTTCTATCGATATATAACCTCTAAGCTCGTACGTCTCAGAGAAGGGCGTTAAGCAAGAGAATAAATTCTCCGCCGCCAAATAGATATATATATTTGATAGAGATCAATCAGCACAGAACAAAATCCAATGTCAGATACACAGTCCATTTACAAGTTCGTTCTGGGTATGAACGAAGCCGGAGGCACCAATTCCTCGCATATCCGCACGATCAACAATATGTCCGGACGGCTACCACTTCAGCTCCTTCAAGGTAGCTACTCCAATCACGAGCATCAGTAGCGCCCATCCATCCAATGTGAAGATCGTCGGTCTTGAACCATCTTCATATCTCCGACTTCTAACCGTCGATCGATTATTTGAAATGAGAATTAACTCGGCCTTTTCAAATAATTCACGTATATTTAGATTTTCAAATAAATTCTTCACATGGTTCAATCATTCGACATTCACATTTCAGTTCTTTAGTATAGTTTTCATGTCAAACACATTCAATCATCAAATATCAAGCAAACCAAGCAGATTCGGTTTATTTCCACTCTATATCGTCTATAATATTTTATAACGATATAACCTCATTTTTATTTATTTAAAAACGGCCCTATTTAATTAAACGACGTTTCAGGTCGTGCCGAGGCACTGGCGCTGTTTTTCCCAAAATTTGTTTTACAGATATTTGAAAATCTAACCGTTGGATTTCAACAAAGTTTATATCATTGGGAAGATATTCCCAAAACGAACCCAACGTTTCCAGTTTCGTGAAAATCCGATGGTCGGATCTTTCGGTATAATCGTTTGAAGTTACGATTTCAAAACGCGAACTGCACGGCCTTGATTCGTTTTAATTTAATTTATATTTATATATATAAATATAAATATAATTCATTCGACGAATTCAATATCGTTTTCACTTCAAATATTTCACTAACACCATTATATTTCGAAAAAATTCGCCATGACCTCCTTTGTACGGAAAGGGATTTGGAAAATTATTGGGCCGTATTAGGTACCCAATAAATCCTAATAAGCACACACATATTTATAGTGATATATTCCGGTATCCACAGGGGAGTGTCTATAGATCATAACTCCAGAGAATAATTTCTCGTCACCCTATAAATGGTTTTTATGCCTTAATGACCAGAGAGACGTGTTTATTGTCATCTCCAGACCCGTGTGGGGTTTTTATTAATCTTGCAATTTACCGTTACAATTTATATAGTCCAGATCTGTCATCAGTTCAACCTGTAATATATATTCATCGCCATACAAGCCTCTCGCCCGTATGGTAAATCTTCAACCTCATCACATAAGCTCCAAATGCTTATGTGGTATATGATGAAGTATGCCTATCGTCAAGAAGTATGCCATATGGTGTAGTTCAAAATTAATTGTTACTATCCTATGGCGATTGTTTATTATTACACACAGAACAACTAGCACTCCGCATCCAATGGCATTCACAAGAGTTGATATAATAATAAAATTTGCACATCCAACTCATTAAGGTTTACCTATTTGTCGGGCACGCAAATAAATTCTTTACTCAACAGCTAATCCATTTCCTGTTCAACACATGTATATATATGTGCAAAACCAAGCCAAAAATTATATTTCTAGCGAACAAAGGTTTATCTCCACTTATGGTTATTTTTAACACTTCACGTTTCACTTAAAAAAGATATTTTTGTTGAATTAAAATATATTTCAACCCATGACTATTTTATTTAGTTCCTATACATGTTAAAAATAATATTCGTAGCAAACAAATATTTGCTTCAACACTTGTATATTTTTAACAATTCACACACATGATAAAAGTGGTATTTTTATCATCAAAAATATTTATTCAACACATGAGCTTCTCAACACATGAGCATTTCCACACATGGATATATTTTATATGGTTTGTGCATATAAGAAAGATGTTATTTTTATTGTTGAAATAATTTATTTAAAATACGAATATTTTACATACTTCATATATATAATAAAAATGTGATTTTTATTGTTAAAACTATTTATTTATTCAACAAATGAGTTATTTTCAATACATGAACTTCTCAACACATGAGCATTTCCACACATGGATATAGTTTCAACACACAACTTACATTTAACCACATGAAAATAATTTCAACATATGAAAACAATTCTAACACATGAATATTATTCAAAATTTCGGCAGCATAACGGCAGGGTATTTAAAACTGGCACCGTCCCGAGTACGGCTCCTCGCTCTACCTTAAAACCTCACGGTTTTTGATAATGGGGATTTCATACATCTTATTCGCACGCAGGTAAGTATGATTTTTCTTTTCCAAAATTTATTTCAATCACAAATGGGTATTTTTCAACCACAACCAGGTAATATAAACCACAAACAATTCTATCAACCATTTGCATTATTCGCCAAATTTTTCACACCAATTCACAATCAATAAACTTTCTTGCTTATTCTAGGAAGAATATCGTCCATGGTTTTTGGACGAGGGGAGTATATATATATATATAATTTCTATTCCAACACATATATCATTTATACAATGCATGTATAATTCATACTTCGCTTATATAACTTACACAACGCATGTACATGAGGTATACGACATGTGTATTGTAACACCCCACGTCCATTAATGTCACTCACAAAGGGAATGCATTAACTTCCATGGAGCATTTTAAGTGAATATAGAACAAAAAATCACAACAAGATAGATATAAAGCAGTACTTGAAAATTTAAAAATTTATTTATTGCAGCAGAAGGTAAATATGTTTGGTTACATCATCAAAAACCATAAACCAAAGTCAAGTACATAATATCCATCTTGATAAAACAAAGTACATAATCCCACTACTACAAATGGCCATACAGAAAATTGTAGGCTGAACTTTACTTCGGCAATCCAAATCCAAGTGCTCCCAAAGAGATCCCAATCAAGCTCCACTAGTACTAGTCCCACCCTTAGAACCTTGGGGGGGGGGGAGGAAGAAAAGAGGTGGAAACAAAGAGGGTCAGACATAAAGTTTGGCGAGTGCGATAACTCTAACAACATAATTATTAAAGCAATATGATAAGATATAAGCTGGAGAATAAGGTAATGACTGTGTGAACCACATGGGTATGGCAAGGCAATCAAGAGAAACAAAGATAACGTGAATGGCGCTTCCTAATCTATATAGGATAATTACTGTACTCTACCGTACTGTACTGTACTAACACTAACTGCACCCCAACTAGTCACTCTAGAATTTTGATCCCTCTTGGCTAAATTGATCGATGATAGCTTCGTGTGCTACTAGATGTACCCACTATCCTCCATGTTTGACTGTATATCTCTAGTTGCTATCATAGGTACCCAGCGTGTACCTATCCCTACTAGATGTACCCCTTCATTAAGTAATAATGGTAATTCTATATACTCCTAGCTGACGTCATAGGTGCCGCCTGCTCCTATCTCCACTAGGTGTATCCCCTTACTAATTATTAATAATAGTGGTAGCTTCGTGTACCCCTAGCTGACTACATAGGTGTCGTCTGCTCCTATCTCCACTAGGTGTACACACTGCCCTGCCCCATTCGATCGGCTCCCTAACTCGTAGATACACGTGCTGGCCCCACAGTGGGGGTGTATCACTCCCCAAAGTGGCAACTCGATACAACCAAGAATGCACGGCTAATACCTACACGATGCAACAACGTCTTACCTACCAGTCCGGGTCCACACACGCATATGAACCCATTGGACTTGCGTTGCCACCGCTAACCCGGTTTGGCCTCTTACAGTCAAGCCCAGTATGCGTGTCCCCGTCCTCGACTTGGGTCGAGCCCACAAAGATACGTATGGGTTACTGGTTGAAATGGGCCTCCATGACTTGACATAAGCAATCCACCTAAGCTTGGTCCCCTCTAGTATTTCCCACTTAACCCCACCTCTTATTCATGTTTCAATTACATGTTTCAATCTTGGTTAAGGGTTTCTATTAGTAATTCCACATGCCACCCAAGGCACCCACTTAACCCCTATGTCCCACTTACATGTTTTACCTTGGTTAAGTGTTACTAATCGTATTTCCTCATGCCACCCAAGGCACCCACTAGATTCCACATGCCACCCAAGGCACCCACTTTACCCCCTCATGTCCTACTACATGCTTATCTGGTTAAGTGTTTCTTAATTCATTAAGACCATAACCTCATAAAGACCTCTCACATTAGACTGACATTTGTGGCAGCTGGATTTGCCGGGCGGGTCCGGGCAGTCTTACACCACAAAAGAGCCTAACCTCGTTTCTTTACAACTGTTACGTATTTAGTTTATGCCTAAGACCTCTCACATTAGACTGACATTTGTGGCAGCTGGATTTGCCGGGCGGGTCCGGGCAGTCTTACACCACAAAAGAGTCTAACCTCGTGTCTTAGATGATTAATTACTCCTAATTAATCATTCCCTAATTTGAATTACTTTCCCTATTCAAATTATCAATCAATTCCAAATTTAACGATGTCCATAATTGACTCAATCATGTCCATCCATTTATGGTATGTAAAATCATACCCATTTTCACCACAATTATATTTTATGCCTTTTAGGGCATTTATGCTCATCTATTTATGGTATATAAATTATACCAATTTAATTACTAATTAATTTTATTTCTTAAAATTAATTACATGCCTTTTTGGGCACTTACATGCCAATTTAATATTATCCCCTTCGTACCCCCGTCATTCGTTCGCTCAACATGACATATTCATATTAGACTAGCAATTAGTCTAATACTTAAAAAAAGAATAAACGTCACAAATTCACATACACACAATAATAGATCAATTTGCATCAAACTTGCAATTAAGAATTTCAACATACTTGCATAGTCTTTGTATTACCAAGGATCATAGATCTAACAGGTGTGAGGTTGCATGTATGAACATAATTTTACATCCAACTAGCCTAGGTAATTATCACAAACTTACATAAACTATGTATGTCGTCAACCTAAACATAAAGGTGTCATCTTGCATAACTATGGATCCAATAAAGGTGTTAACTAGAGTAAACTATGGATCCACATAAAGGCGTAAACTTTCATAACTAGGCATGTCATAGATTCAACATAAAAATGTCAACTTGAATATGGATCTAAACTTTAAAGGTGTGAACTTGTATGTATACATATGAATCCAATTATCACTTAAACTTGCATATGAACATAATACCTATATGAACTAGCATATGTTCCACATCCATATTCGCATAAAAACTAATGTTATAAACCTAGGTGGTTGGATTATAAAAAGGGGTTCATTGACACAAGTTAACATCATAAACTACTAGCATATATTTTAGATCCAAACTTACATAACGTCATATACAAAACTTGCATAACATCATATATAAAACTTGCATGACATCATATATGAAACTAGCATAACATCATATGTGAAACTGGCATAACATCATATATAAAACTTGCATAACATCATATGTGAAACTTGCATAACATCATATATAAAACTTGCATAACATCGCATATAAAATTTTCATAACATCATATAATATGAATCAAGTTAACATACATGATTAAACATATGAATTAGATTCACAACCACAACTTATAATCCAACGTATATCACATCATAACTGATTTAGCAATTATTTTGTTAAGGTGATCGAACTCACAACTCAAAAGCAGTCTTGAGTTCTGAATTCTGATTTCTGGAGTTGAATTAGCGCTCCTTTGATGAAGATTTGTTGTTAGGGTTGAGTAGTTCTGATTTGGTTGCTGTTCTTCCTCTTAATTTTGGTGGCGGCTGCTCTAGGATTCAAGACAACAGCATGACGACCATAGTTATAGTTTTAATTCTGATTTAGGGTTTGAGTCTATGGGTCTTTTTATAGAGTTATGAATTAATTTGAGCCGTTGGATGTTCTTAGGGTTAATCAAAACCATTCAGTTCAGATTAGAACTGTCCAGAAACCCTAATGACTCATTAACTAGTCAGAAATGACTCAGCACTGACTCACCGTTCGAACCAGATGGCTGTGCAGGTTTTCTCTCGGCCTGGGCGCACTTGGGAAGTGCGCCAATGCAAATTTGTACTGGCGCACTTCCCAAGTGCGCCAGTGCATTTTTTTTCAAACTTCGTTCGTCCATATCTTCTTCATACGGTATCCGTTTTACGCAAACTCTAACTCTATCTCAAGCAGAATTCCGAGATGAACGCAATGGAACGACCCGTTTCCCTTAATTCCCACATTTGAAATTAAGTATTCTTCAATTTAGTTAATCTGATTATTCAAAAATTTGGGGTGTTACATTCTCCCCTACTTAAAGGATTTCATCCCCGAAATCTTCAAGTTAAGAAGAATGTGTCCTACCATCCAACACTACAACAAAATGACCCTATTACAACGGTGGAACACCGTTGTAATATACATTTTACAATGGTGGGCAAACCGTCGTGTATTAAGAAGTTGTAATAGACTAATATCTTTTACAACTTTTTTGCACTGTTGCAACACCGTTGTAATATGTATATTTTACAACTTTTTTCCACCGTTGTAATAAACTTTATTACAACAGTTATGCACCGTTGTAATAAAATCTACTACAAATGTTATGTACCGTTGTGATTGACATTTGGGTTTTAAAAAAATAAATTTTGCAAATGCAACAAAAGATGAATAAACAAAAAACAAATTGATATAAATTCAAAGCAACGGATCCATTCATAAAAAAAAAACATTACAACTTTATATTCAAAATACAAAAAATGAATCATACATCATCACGGTAATAAATCAATTCTTCATTATAAATAATGATTACAAATCAATACCATCCAAAAACTCTACTTCAACTATCAGCCTGCTTCATCTTTGCAGTTCCTCAACATCCCCACCACCACAAGACACACCACCTGCCTTTGCTTCGTTTGTTGCTTGTTCTTTTGGACCACCTTCGTTTGCTTCTGTACCATAGACTTTCTTGATGCCAACGTATAATATGTACGCTTGTCAAATTGGCTGTCAAACAAACACTCTGTGCATATCAGTGCTTCACTAATGTTCATCTCACAGGCCACACGATCCTTAACTTGGACAACAAGTTCTGAATCAATACTGCCGTCAAACAAACACTCTGTGCATATCAGTGCTTCACTAATGTTCATCTCACATGAAACCCTTAACTTGGACAGGAAGTTGAAAGATGTGAATTGGGATGGAAGTTGAACCCTAGATTCAAACTCGAACTGAACCCAAACACAAATTGAAATTGACATAAATCGAACTTGAATCGGTTTGCGAAATTAATTTTCTCGGTCCCCATTATCTCGGTATTTAAACTCGAACTGAACAACGATTATCGTACTCTGGAAACCGATTATAAAATTAATTTGGAAACTGATTATCATACTCTGGAAATCGATTCAAACCCATTATCTCGGTATTCAAACCCATTTAATGATAAGCAACCCATTATCTCGGTATTCAAAATCGAACTTGAATCGGTTTCCAAAGTGGTATTCAAACCCATTATCGTTGTTCAGTTCGAGTTTGCGAAATTAATTTATTCTAAGATATAAAATCGAACCTGAATCGGTCAGCCTAAATTGAAGTCCATATGGCATCATTCAGTCCCCATTATCGTTGTTTTTCTTTTTCTTTTTTGGTTTGCGAAATTGGATGATGGGTTTGAAGAGAAAGATTTATTGACTGAGAATAAAGTAGAGGGGAATCAATTTTTTTGATCTGCGGAAATGAAATGGGCGAATGAATATTGGGGACAACGCTTTATTATTTAATAGAGGAGCTCGGGAATCAGAACAATCAGATGGGCAACAAATGGTTATGGAGGGAAATACGGTAGTAGAGCCAAATTTTCAAGAAGCGCGCAGAAGTTTTAGTTCGAAGGGAAAATTTGAATTGAGCGTAATTTTCAGTTTAGGGGTAATACGTTTCGTAAGAGACTAACCTGCTACTAATTTTGATTAATTACAATTAATTATTAATGATTACATTTTAGTTATAATTAATTTAGTGTTAAATATTGAAAGTTAATTATTATATAGGTATTACCAATTATTAAAAATTAATAGTAATAATTAGAAACCAATTTAAATTTATTAGTTATTGATTATTAATAACAAATAGTAATTATTGATTAGTAAGCTTATCATTAAACAACGCTTATAAATTTATATATTGATTATTATTTAATAATTACTAATCGGTTGTTAATTAGTAATTATTAATAGGAATTATTTATTGAAGTATTTTTAATTAAATATTTAATCTGTATTTATTGATTATTAATTAATAATTACTAATTGGTTGTCAATTACTAATTATTAGCATGAATTATTTATTTATTGAAGTATTTTTAATAAAATATTTAATATTAATATATAGCTTATTAATTAATAATTACTAATTAGTTGTTAATATTAATTATTAAAAATTATTTAATGAAAATAAGTAATATTAAAATATAGTCATATATTACAACAGTCAAAAAATAAAAGTTGTGATAGGCTTTTATTACAACTGTCAAAATAACACAGTTGTTAAAAATAAGTTTATTGCAACTTTTCTGGAAAAAGTTGTAAAAAACTTTTATTACAATGGTGCTTTTACCACCGTTGTAAAATTAAAGTTGTAATATGGTGTTTTTGTTGTAGTGCAATCACCCATCTACTCAACCATCATCCACAAGCATCCATTGTCCTTAGAAAATTTCTAATGTTGTATGAACATATGCAAGAAGTGTGTGTATATGTTCCTTATCTAATGCAAAATCAGGCAGTCTACTGATTCAGTTGACCTCCTTAATGCAAACCATGATAGTGCCATGCGTCCATTATGTATGCGAAAGAACCTATCGGTACATATCATTTCTACATGCGTGCACAACCATTCACCAAAATGCAACATCCATATGATGGTACAACCATTATTCATCCATTATTCAAATATGTACACACATTTATATGCAATATGCGACATGAAGTGACTGAGCCGATCTAGTACCTAAAGTGTGTGTATATGCATCCACAAGCAACCACTAGCAAACACTTGCATCCACGTGCATCCATCATACATAACATGTCTCAAACACATGTTTCAACCATGGGACTACCCTATCTAAAGGTCAAAGACACCAGTGAGAGGACGTACTAAAGATAAGATAAGTACAAGGTAAGCGATAAAGGAGAAATTAAAAGACATACCCTCGAAAAGAAAAGGGTATAATGAATGCATCTTCGCTTCCGTCTCCCAAGTAGCGTTTCTCTCATCATCTCCCCATTGCACTTTGACTAGTTTGACCTCTCGATTCCTTAACTTCCTAATCTCCGACCCAAGAATGCGCGTAGGAGCTTGTCGAATCGTCGCATCACGCTCGATCTCCACCTCTCTAAGCAAGCTCGGCTCTACCACTTCCGCGGTCTCGTGCAAGCACTTCCTCAAATGTGATACATGGAATACGTCGTGTACACCACTAAGTCTCTCGGGCAACTCCACTCTATACGCCATCTGCCTAATCCTTTCCTTAATAGGAAACAGCCCTACGAACCTTGGTGCTAACTTCCCAATGGACCCAAAGCGAACGATGTTCCTTAATGGAGACACCTTGACGAAGACCATGTCCCCAACATCAAACTCAAGATCTGACCTCCTCTTATCCGCATAAGATTTTTGTCTATCTTGCGCCGTCTTTATCCTCCTTCGAATCAAATCGATCTTTTCCGAAGTCTCTCTAATCATATCGGGTCCAAGCAAGATCTTGTATGTAGACTCCCACCAACATGTAGGCGAATGACACAGCCATCCATAAAGAGCCTCGAATGGTGCCATGCCAATGCTAGACTGAAAGCTGTTATTATATGCGAACTCCCCCAATGGAAGATGTTCCTCCCATGTACCTCCGAAGTCTAAGACACATAACCTCAATAGGTCCTCTAGAATACGATTCACCCTCTCGGTTTGGCCGTCTGTCTGAGGATGATATGCGGTGCTCAAACATAACTGAGTCCCTACCGCCTCTTGTAAGCTTTTCCAAAATTCGCTAGTGAAGATGGGATCGCGGTCGCTCACTATGCTAGAAGGAACACCGTGCAAACGAACTATTTCTCGAATGTATACGGAGGCTAACCATGGAGCAGTCCTCTTACTCTTCACGGGAATGAAATGGGCGCTCTTAGTAAGTCTGTCTACCACGACCCAAATCCCCGTATTACCCTTCCTCGATCTTGGTAATCCGTCAACAAAGTCCATCGAAACACTTTCCCACTTCCATTGTGAGACCTCCAATGGGTGAAGCAATCCACCGGGCTTCTTTTGCTCTATTTTTTTCTTGTTGGCACACCAAGCATCTAACGACATACTCGGCCCAAAAGTAAACTCGTCTCATGTCCATGTAAATCTTGTCCCCGCCGGGATGGATGGTCATCTTCGAACGATGTGCATCATCAAGAATGGTCTTCCTTAGGTCATCGTCTTTCGGTACACAAGGCCTACTGTCCCTACGTAACCAACCCTTATCATCTAGGGTATACCTACGGAGATGGCTCGATGACTCCCCTCCTTTGAGCTTCTCTACTAACTCAACCAACTGTGGGTCGTCTCGCTGTGCCTCGCCAATCCGTCCCAAAAGCGTAGGTCTGACCTCTAAGGATGCTAGCAAACCAGGTACGAAGTCAATGGAAGGTGTAAAGTCAAACGTAGAGATGAACTCTAAACTTCGCCGCTCAACAAACAATGGGCTTAAGGATAACCTTTTTCTACTTAAGGCATCTGCCACCACGTTACCCTTGCAAGGGGCATATGCTATCTCGAAATCGTAGGACGCTATGAACTCCATCCACCATAACATATCACCCTTCCCTAGAGACCACATGCCCTAAAATCCTCACTTCTTTCATCCAAAAATGGTATTTTGGAGAACTTAGCTTTAAGCTGGTGCACTTGTAGGGTCCCTAAGCTTTCCCTAAGATGTAGGGCATGCTCTTCTCTGCTTCTAGAGAAAACCAGGATATTATCCCATGCAAAATCGTCACAACTATCCATCCCTCATGCAGACCATCCTAGTCGAACTCGACATCCCCCAAGTGCAAGCCCCAAAGGCCTAAACCAATATCAGACAAACACCCAAGGGATACCTCCTTCGAATTCAGATGACCTACGTGAGATGATACTAGTAAGATGGTCAACCAATTGAGCACTTGACCGACTCTGGCTGTCCTTGCCAGTCTTGCTCCAAAACCACCGCTGATTACACAACTAGCTTTGCTTAATCTATTAAGCACGTACGAAAACTTATTTCATGCCTCTGGGTAAACCCCGCACTTTATCAAAGACGTCTCCATACTCACGGAGCACACAAACAAATTCCTAATCATCGTTGGATGCGTCAGAAGATTCTAGGCAGCTAATCATCACTGAACCCCTAGGGTCACAAGAAATATGAGGGTCTTTCCATAACAAATCAATAGTCTAACTACCCTCCTTTGACAATCTAGGATGGCACCCCGCCTGGCTAGCCAATCCACCCCTAGAATCAAACTATAGCCCGTGAAACCAAGGACGAAGGCATTGCATTCAAATCAAACGCCCAAGATAGACACTCTCAAATCCCGACAAACCATTGAAGGATGAGCCGAACCACCAACAGGATTTGAGACTAGGATGGGATCCTTAACTAGACTAGTATTTAGGTGCATTGTTTCAACTAACGAAGCAGATACTAATGAGTATGAAGCGCCAGAATCAAACAAAGTTCAAACAGGATGATAAAGAAAACCAAATTTCAACCTAGACGGTCCTACCCCCATCAAGTATACCAGCCGTGAGGGAATACAACTACTCTCCAGAAGATCTTGTACTTTGTCCTTGCCTCCTTGGACAATCCTAAGGTGTCCTATTTCTCCAAAACAACTAGCCGTCTTCTTCACATTCTCCATTCGTGACCTCCCACCAAGATGAGGCTTCGTCCTTTGTTAACCAAACAACTATTTGAACCTTCCTCCCATCATCTATCTTAAAGGTACCAACAAGCCCTCTACTTCCTTGGACTAACTTCTAGCAAAAAAAAAACGTCTAAGTCCCTTGAAATGGTTTTCTGTCCTTCGTACGGAAGTCCTTATTTATCTTAGAAAAAAGCGTCTATATGCGGAGGGGGAAAACTCAAAAAGAGAAAGAGGAAGAGATTCAAAACGGGGAATCGAAGGAAGGATATATGGCACTTGGGGATTATGTTCTTAAAATAAACCTTTCTTTCAAAAATACTCTTCTACAAACATATTTTTGAAAGTATTCTTTATAAAAATGCTTTTGAAAAAGAGTTTTTCAAAATATCTTATATGTTCTGGTAACCTTCAGCTCTGATACTACGTGTAACACACCATGTCCATTAATGTCACTCACAAAGGGAATGCATTAACTTCCATGGAGCATTTCAAGTGAATATAGAATAGAAAATCACAACAAGACAGATATAAAGCAGTACTTGAAAATTTAAAACTTTATTTATTGCAGCAGAAGGTAAATATGTTTGGTTACATAATCAAAAACCATAAACCAAAGTCAAGTACATAATATCCATCTTGATAAAACAAAGTACATAATCCCACTACTACAAATGGCCATACAGAAAATGATAGGCTGAACTTTACTTCGACAATCCAAATCCAAGTGCTCCCAAAGAGATCCCAATCAAGCTCTACTAGTACTAGTCCCACCCTTAGAACCTTTGGGGGGGGGGAGGAAGAAAAGAGGTGGAAACAAAGGGGGTCACACATAAAGTTTGGCGAGTGCGATAACTCTAACAACATAATTATTAAAGCAATATGATAAGATATAAGCTGGAGAATAAGGTAATGACTGTGTGAACCACATGGGTATGGCAAGGCATTCAAGAAAAACAAAGATAACGTGAATGGCGCTTCCTAATCTATATAGGATAATTACTATACTCTACCGTACTATACCATACTGTACTGTACTAACACTAACTGCACCCCTACTAGTCACTCTAGAATTTTGATCCCTCTTGGCTAAATAGATCGATGATAGATTCGTGTACTACTAGATGTACCCACTATCCTCCATGTTTGACTATATATCTCTAGTTGCTATCATAGGTACCCAGCGTGTACCTATCCCTACTAGATGTACCCCTTCATTAAGTAATAATGGCAATTCTATGTACTCCTAGCTGACGTCATAGGTGCCGCCTGCTCCTATCTCCACTAGGTGTCGTGTACCCCTAGCTGACTACATAGGTGTCGTCTGCTCCTATCTCCACTAGGTGTACCCACTGCCGTGCCCCATTCGATTGGCTCCCTAACTCGTAGATACCTGTGCTGGCCCCACAGTAGGGTGTATGACTTCCCAAAGTGGCAACCCGATACAACCAAGAATGCATGGCTTATACCTACACGATGCAACAACGTCTTACCAACCAGTCCGGGTCCACACACGCATATGAACCCATTGGACTTGCATTGCCACCGCTAACCCGGTTTGGCCTCTTACAGTCAAGCCCAATATGCGTGTCCTATTCTCGACTTGGGTCGAGCCCACAAAGATACGTATGGGTTACTGGTTGAAATGAGCCCCTATGACTTGACACAAGCTATCCACCTAAGCTTGGTCCCCTCTAGTATTTACCACTTAACCCCACTTCTTATTCATGTTTCAATTACATGTTTCAATCTTGGTTAAGGGTTTCTATTAGTAATTCCACATGCCACCCAAGGCACCCACTTAACCCCCATGTCCCACTTACATGTTTTACCTTGGTTAAGTGTTACTAATCGTATTTCCTCATGCCACCCAAGGCACCCACTAGATTCCACATGCCACCCAAGCCACCCACTTAACCCCTTCATGTCCCACTACATGCTTATCTGGTTAAGTGTTTCTTAATTCATTAAGACCATAACCTCATAAAGACCTCTCACATTAGATTGACATTTGTGGCAGCTGGATTTGCCGGGCGGGTCCGGGAAGTTTTACACCACAAAAGAGCCTAACCTCGTGTCTTTACAACTGTTACGTATTTAGTTTATGCCTAAGACCTCTCACATTAGACTGACATTTGTGGCAGCTGGATTTGCCGGGCGGGTCCGGGCAGTCTTACACCACAAAAGAGTCTAACCTCGTGTCTTAGACGATTAATTACTCCTAATTAATCATTCCCCAATTTGAATTACTTTCCCTATTCAAATTATCAATCAATTCCAAATTTAACGATGTCCATAATTGACTCAATTATGTCCATCCATTTATGGTATGTAAAATCATACCCATTTTCACCACAATTATATTTTATGCCTTTTAGGTTATTTATGCTCATCTATTTATGGTATATAAATTATACCAATTTCATTACTAATTAATTTTATTTCTTAAAATTAATTACATGCCTTTTTAGGCACTTACAAGCCAATTTAATATTATCCCCTTCGTACCCCCGTCATTCGTTCGCTCAACATGAAATATTCATATTAGACTAGCAATTAGTCTAATACTTAAAAAAAGAATAAACGTCACAAATTCACATACACACAATAATAGATCAATTTGCATCAAACTTGCAATTAAGAATTTCAACATACTTGTATAGTCCTTGTATTACCAAGGATCATAGATCTAACAGGTGTGAGGTTGCATGTATGAACATAATTTTACATCCAACTAGCCTAGGTAATTATCACAAACTTACATAAAACTTGCATAACATCATATGTGAAACTGGCATAACATCATATATAAAACTGTTAGGGTTGAGTAGTTCTAATTTGGTTGCTGTTCTTCCTCTTAATTTTGGTGGCGGCTGCTCTAGGGTTCAAGACAACAACATGACGGCCATAGTTTTAGTTTTAATTCTGATTTAGGGTTTGAGTCTATGGGTCTTTTTATAGAGTTATGAATTAATTTAAGTCGTCGGATGTTCTTAGGGTTAATCAAAACCATTCAGTTCAGATTAGAACTGTCCAGAAACCCTAATGACTCATTAACTAGTCAGAAATGACTCAGCACTGACTCATCGTTCGAACCAGATGGCTGTGCAGGTTTTCTCTCGGCCTGGGCGCACTTGGGAAGTGCAGCAATGCAAATTTGTACTGGCTCACTTCCCAAGTGCGCTAGTGCATTTTTTTTCAAACTTCATTCGTCCATATCTTCTTCATACGGTATCCGTTTTACGCAAACTCGGACTCTATCTCAAGCAGAATTCCGAGACGAACGCAATGGAATGACCCGTTTCCCTTAATTCCCACATTTGAAATTAAGTATTCTTAAATTTAGTTAATCTGATTATTCGAATATTCGGGGTGTTACATGTATAATTTATATTTCGCTTATATAATTTACACATCACATTTCCATTCACATTTCAGTTTAGAAATCTCACATTGGTTTTCGAGATGCTAAAAATCGTGGCTAGCTTAGAAAAATCCGCGGTCTCTTCTAGAAGGTAGAGAGCCTCCTTGCGGTCACGATGTTTCCTGTTTCATCGAATTTCGTTAACACACGATAAAGATATGATTTTTCAAAGTTTGCAACACTTAAAAGTGTTATTTTCAGTTCAAATATAATAAAGCCGATACCTTTCACGATTGTTCAAAACTAGGTTTTCAATTTTCGCGAAAACCGAGGCTCGATACGACGATCGGAGGGCACAGCGTGGAAGAGCATCGAGAGGGATTCAGGCGCACGGCAGTGGCGTCCAACTCGGTGGGGCCAAGTGCTCGTGGCGACGGCGGAAAGTTCGGATGTTTGAGGGGCTCGTGCTCGACGATGGCGAAGAGAGGGAGGGAGAGGGTTGGTCGGATTTGAAGAGGGAAGGGAGGGCTTTCGAGATAGGGCGGTGGCGGGGTCTGGCTTGGCCTGTAGCGGCGGCGATTTGGTCGGGAAGTGGCAAGCAACGTGCGTCGTCGGGCACGAGAGAGCGGCGAGGGTTTTTTGACTTTTTATTATTATTTTAATTTATGAAAGGAGAATTTCTATTGGTCCGTGGTTTTATTAAATTTTAAAATAGTGTTTCTCCACACGGACACCAATCCAAACCCAACGACTGTCACCCCTAGCTAAATACCCCCATCCCGGACATAATAGGATATGTTTCGTAGGACAATTCGACTGTTACAGTCAGTTATTCTTCAAATTAAAATATAAAACATTCAAATTCTGTTTTGAACATACATTTTAATTTGCCGGGGCCACAAACTAATTCGAAAAATTCCATAAAATTAAATCTAGCTATGTTTTAATGCTACGATCCCAACAAAACTAGTTTCGTCGAATTTTGAGACCGTTTGAAAAATGGCCATTTTCTGGTCGATCCAATTTAACAGAAATTAACCAAACACGTTTTCTTTTGCCACGCTCACATACTAGCTTCAAAAATTATGAAATTTGAAACCTAGCAATAATTTGTCATCCTAGATCAACAAAAGTGATTTCGTCGAATTCCGAGGTCGTTTGCACAATGTCTATTTTCAAGAGCTATATATTCTCTACAACGACCTTTCTGAAAATTAATTTGGCCATAACTTTTGATTCTCGCTATGAAACTTCGATTTTTCAGATTCATTAGAAAGATATTCACAAACAGATTTAAATATTTTTGGTTTCACCAAAATCCGTTATATTTTGCAAACAATCAGTCAAAGTTTGAATTCAAATTTTCAAACTGCCACACTATTTCTTATTCACTATTTTATTGAAATATTCTGTTTCAATGGTTCAAATTTCTTTGAAATAACCAATTTAAAATTTTTAAATCGGCTCATATTTTCCGGGTTGTTACATTTATTAACATCAACATTCAGTTTAAACATACCATCACATGTACCCTGTAACAACCCGGAAATGCGAGCCAGTTTAAAATTTTTATTTTAGCAATTTTAGTGAATTTTGAACATTTAAAATAGATTATTTTGAAAAATATCGACGAGAAGTTTATTTTGAAATGAATTCGACGTATATATTATATTCGTCGTCGTTAGAATATAATAATTATATATAATTATAAATAGAATTGAAAATGGCGCGGTAGTTCGATAATTTGATTTTAAACTTCAAATGAATGTACCGGGTGCAAAACAATCCGGATTTTAGTGAAACCAAAAATATTTAGAATCTAGTTGAGAATATCTTTCCAACGAATACGACAAATTGAAATTTCATAGCGGGAATCAAAAGTTATGCCCAGTTGAAAATTCAGAATAGTCGCTATGTAAATTATACATGGCCCAAAAAGTCAAATTTTGCATATGGTTGAATTTGGACTCGAAACCACTTCCATTGAGTTCAAAATGCCATTTAGAACTCCGAAAAGTATAAGCTTCGATATATTCCAATATCCGGAATAGTGGCAATAGGCAGGAGCTGTTCGGTTAACAAAACATAGCCCTTAAAAAGTGAGATTTTGCATACGAGCTCAGAATTCGACGATATAAATTTTTACGGATTCATAATGACAAATTATTGTTATGTTCCAAAGGGCACATCGAACGGAGTCAGTGTGTGGCCGTGCGAGCTAAAACAGTTTAGGGTAAAACGAGCAGTCATTTTACAAAGGAACATTACTGATACTACCTCAGAATTCAATTCTACCTTTTTTTCTGGATTCGTATCGTCTAATGAAGGTTAAATCCAAGAGGGCATGATTTTTGGAGTTAGTGTGTAAGCGTGCGAGAAGAAAAGGTGCGCCAAAATCGCATTTTTTAGCAATATCTGAGCATATTCGTGATTTTTTTTTGGACGGTCAAACAAACTTGGAATTCGACGAAACTTGTTTCGTTGGACTCGTCTTCACGTCTACTATCTCGTATCTGAAATCCGCGGCGATTGGAGATCGTTAGCGTTCAGGCGATACGCGAGAAACTAGCATATAATCACTTTTTCTTCTTTTCTTCACACACTTTTCTTTCTTCCTCCTTTCTTCCTCTTTCTTCATTAATGGGGACCTCAACCCCCATGCCACCGCTGCCACCCTCCTCCACCAGCCACCGCCGCCCGCCGTCGGCCACCGCCACCACCTCCTCCTTCCTCCTCCTCCTCTCTCCTCCCTCCTCCCTCCTCTCTCTTAATTAGCAAACCTAAATCCCCAAATCACCAACCACCACCAACGCGGCCACCACGGGCCCCACCACCGCCCTTAGCACCCTCCCCCACGTCCATCAGGCCCACCACCGCCCGCTGGCCACCCAACTCCGGCCGTGGGACCCGCTACACTCAAAAACTCATTTTCACCAAAATTCCCGTTTTGCACAAAACACCCCGGACTGTTTTGGCCTATATCTCTCAAACGGTGCGTTTTTAGCCAAAGTCCCTCTGAACCAAAGTTGTAGAGCACGAAATTCTCTTCGATGTGGCTATATGGAAGTCGTGTTTTGGAGTTCGGAGCTGCTCGGAAAACGCGTTCGAAGTCTGCTGTTCAAAAGCGGTAAAATTCGCGTACTTTCGCGAATTCTGGCGAATTGGAGCATTTTCGGCAAAAAGTCCCTTAGGCAAAAGTTGTTCATAATGCCGTGCTTGTGCTAGAAAACAAGATGGATTGAAGATTTGAGCTTGTATGCGAAATCTGGAGCTCGAACAACAATTCAGCAGTTCAGAAAAGGCGTTAGAAAAAAATCAAAGTGAAAACTTCTCACTTTAAAATTCCTTTTCTAGTTATAAATACATACTAGGATGCAGATGGTGTTTAGTAGCACCCGACACCACTGTCCACAGGCAATGGACTTGTTTGTTTGGTTGCATAGATTAGTTAGATTATTTGAGTTGAATTTGATTGTTTGGGGAAATGGAAATTGATTTGATTGATGTGTGAATGGCGTGAGCCATCACTAGACCGGGGATAAGGCTAGGCCTTGTCCCGTTTCTAGTATCGTGCCGTTATGCCGCCGAAATTTTCTAAAATAAGTTAGAAAAATAAAGATATCATTTTATTTAATAAATGAACCGAATATAATATTCATAGGTTGAATAAAATGATTTGGTCGTTAAAAATATAATTTTTAACGTGAACGTGAATAAATAAATATTCATTTACAAACCGGACAGTTTGTTTATGTACACCGATTTGAAGGACATTGATTGGGACGATAAATTTTACACATCGCCCAACTGCACAAATAAAAATGTGTTTGTTGATTTGAAACCCCACACGGGTATTGGGATAATAAATGACATACACTAATCCCAATAATTAGTTGTATGTCGATCGATTGATTGACAGGTTGTTATAAGCGGTAGATATCTATATTTGATGCTTATACAGTGTTGTGCACCTTGGATGATGGTTGATTATTTATCGTTGCTATTATATACATGTGTTGTATGGAATCCATATAATTAACTTTGTATGGTAATTGATTGGGCCTCATTCCAATTTAGAAAATAAAGAATAATATAAAATAAAGGTTCATGTGTTGACCGTACTCATCCGTTGAGATTAGTCATGTGTTGAACGAAATATTTTTACAATAAAATTTACATCTTTATCATTATAAAATAAAGGTTCATGTGTTGACCGTACTCATCCGTTGAGATTAGTCATGTGTTGAATGAAATATTTTAACAATAAAATTTATGTCTTTATCATTATAAAATAAAGGTTCATGTGTTGACCGTACTCATCCGTTGAGATTAGTCATTTGTTGAACGAAATATTTTAAAAATAAAATTTACATCTTTATCATATATAAAATTAGAAACTAATTGGAAAATAGATAAGATGAGTGGTCTCCGGGATATTGATCTGATGTTGGTTTCGGCCTTCGGGGTTAATATTCAGGGAATCATTCTCTTACTAATTTACGGTTGGAGTCTGATTTGAAATCAAACGATAGATATCATAATTTTATAAAATATATTAAATAACAAAAATAGTCACACGTGGACAGTACTCATTCGTTGAGATTAGTCATGTGTTGACAAAAATCTAGATTCACGTATTGAATAGAATAAATATTCATTTGTTGAATAGAATAACGGAATTTTTGAAATATATAAAGCCGTGTTGATTAGAGATGCGCTATTTTGACGCGAACGATATTTATATCGATTATATTCATTTTTATAATGAATTGAAAAGAAAACGAATTTGAATTGAATTGAATAGAAAATGAATTCGAATTGAATTGAAAAGAAAACGAATTTATAAGGAAAAATTCAATTTTGATTTGAATTTGAAATGGAAGTTGAAATTGTTTTGAAACGAATTTAAAACGATTTATAAAATACGTTTTAAAAGGAAATCGACGAAATATATATTATATATATTATATAATGGCCTGAATAGAACGCGCCGCACCGCGGTAGTTCGCGAATTTCGACCATTGACTTCGAATGGATATTACGGGAGATCCGACCGTCGGATTCTCCTAAAACCGGAACCGTTGGGTTCGTATCGGAAAGAGCTTTCTAACGAGTATTATAAATTTGAAATCTAACGGTTGGATTTGGAGATACGTCCAAATCAAATTTGGAAAAGGTCGCTGTAAGTGCAGTTCGATGGCCGTTGTTGGAAATCGACTGTACGGGCCCTGATAAAATTATCAAAAATAGTAATAATTTGTGTGAAATTATAAGAAATGATTTGTGAAGAACTGGGATGAAAAATCCCATATTTGTAAAGATAAAAATGGATTTTTATCGAAATGAATTAGTTTTGAACTAAAATTAAAACCCATTTATTTTTAAATAAATAAATTGGATTTGAAATGGGTTTTAAATAGAATTGATTTGTGGGTTTATTGTGAAGGGTGTTCTAAATAACACTTGTTCTTTAACCCGATAATAAATAGAATGTGATTTGGGTTTATTGTGAACTGTGTTTTAAACGACATTAATTCTTTAACCCAGTAAAAGGAGTTTTAATGAATCTTTGATTAGATTGAAATGTGGATTAATAATATAAATTATCAAATATAGAAAAGGATCGAGAATGGAGTATCGCCAGTTTTTCTCCAAAGCGATAGTTAAATCTTTAATTAGATTTGAACGTGAAATGGTAATTAATTTTACCGATAACACCGTGGTGTTAGATATGGAGTATTACCAGTTTTGTTTCATGGGATGAATAGGTTGGGATTGGGAAATAAAATAAATAATTACTTCGGTGTGGTTCGCTAATCTCGACTAGTTTGGAAAACCATAATTTGGTTTGAAATGACATCCAAAGGAAGATTAAAAAATAAATTTAAAGAATTTATCTTTGAAAAAATTAATGGGAACCTTTCCCTGAGAATATGAAATTTAGAAACTAGCTGTAGGTTAGCTAAGAAGAATGGTTTCCTGGATATTGATCTGATGTTGGTTTCGGCCTTCGGGGTTAATATTTGGGAAATTGTTCTCTTGCTGATTTACGGTTAGTGGCTGCTAAATTGGAATGAGGCGTATGTTGTGTTTGTGTAACATTTGTTTACTATATACGCGGGTTGTTCGGAAAGGCCAGCTTTATAACCATTCTGAATAACCGATTCGACGATAAGTCGAAGATGATGACGGTGATCGAAGACCGGAAGTCTTCACATCATTTGGATAATTACTGATGATCCTGATTGGGCTGTACACCTAAGAGGATGGAAATAGTTGGTGGTCGTCCAGACGTACTTGGAGATCGATGGATATGCGAGGAAAGTGCCTCCGGTTTCGTTCAGACCCAGAACGAACTTGTAAATGGATTGTGTGTCTGACATTGGATTTTATTCTGTGTTGATTGATTTCTGTTAAATATATATCTGTTTGGCGGCGAAGAATTTATTCTCTTGATTAACGCCCTTCTCTGAGACGTACGAGCTTAGAGGTTATATATCGATAGATATCAATCGCATGGCATGAATTGCCTGTGTGGCATGCTGAGTTGCATGGATCAAGGCTTCTGTTGAAAAGAAAAGTCTTGTGGTTGATGATTAAAGCACGGCCTATGTGGCAGCTTTGTGTATAGCGTGGATTCGCGAGCCTCACATCTCGGTATGAGTCAAAAACGGGATGAGGACCCAAGGAGTGCACGACGTTTCTTTCTAGCTATTGGTGGTGTCAGTGACCTACCAGCCCTGACATTTAAATACTTTTCACCTTTGTGGTTTGGATGCGAGGCGCCTCGATTATAGGTCCTATAGGGCGGGGAAACATGTGTTCAGGAATAACTAATCCTCAAACGTAAGAGAGGACCCGTCTTGGAGGATCCCAGGGGTTGCCTAGAGTGTGTAGTCCTGAGGCATTTGCTAGAGTGTCTCGAAGCGGAGAGGAGCTTGCCCCTTGCCTCGACTCATGACGGAAATCCAATTTCCAATACGTGGTATTGCGGTTTTAATTGTAGAACTAGTATGGCGACATGATATATGGTACCCATGCCGTCTATGATTGATATTTATGATTGAAATTATTTTGACACTATAAACTTATAATAGTATCAAATGATTTGTTTTAAACTTACCAAGCATGTTTTGCTATTATAAGGGAAAACCCTTTGCGTTGCATTATGTGATGGGACCTGGGTCTTATAATAGCTTCATTTTTCGGAAAAAGCATTGCGCTGTTCATTTATATGCACTGGTGTTCTTGGGAGGAAACCCGTTCCGTGTTATACGGCGTGGTCCCTTGAATTACTCTCTTTTAAAGTAAAGCTTTAAATAACTGTTTTAGTTCTCACACCAGTCACATGACTGACCTGGAGTTTATTGTTTTAACCTAAACTCTGGGTGCCCCTATTTTCGACACGGGCAGCTAGTAGTTTTGGTTTTGCAGATTTATATTCATAGGATCCTGATTTACAGCTGAAACGATGCTCGGAAAGCTCTGTATCCGTGTATTACTTTCAGTTGTGTTTTGTATTATTTTTCCGCTGCAATACTGTATTTAAATCTCTGATATTCTTTGTTGTATAATATTTATTCATACTCTATATATTCTTGTATTCTGATGGAATTGTTGTAATAACAATGAAATGTTCTTCCATCTGCGTTCAAATTTGTCGTGTTCTCAAAACGATCAGGGGTTTCGAACGATCTTTGTCGGTTTAACGACCGATTCGGATCGAGCGAAATTCCTTGCCGTTACATACCCTTTTCCCACAAATACCGCATTTGGTCAACACATATTTGTCTGACTCAAAGACATGTTTGAATCCAAACTTATTAAGAAGACTTCCCGATACAAGGTTCTTCCTAATTTCAGGTACATAATATACATCATTTAATGTCAGAACTTTTTAGGATGTGAATTCTAAATCTACAGTCCCCTTCCCTTTGATCGCTGCCTTTGCTGAATTTCTCATATAAAGGTAATCTTCATCTTCAGTTGGTTCTCCTTTCTTGAATTGATTCTTGTCAACGCAGACAAGCTTAGTAGCGCCAGAATCGATCCACTAAGGATTGTCTTATTCGATCATATTCACTTGTGGCAAACTTTTCCTTTTCAGATTGCTGTTTTTTTCTAGAAGCGACAATCCCTTTTGAAATGTCTTGGTTTACAAGTTGCAATCACCATTTTTGCCTTTCTTGTTCTAATTTTGAGAATTATTGTTGTTCTTCCCTTTACTCTTTTTATTAGAAGAATTATTTGAAGCATTATTTGCTTGCTTTTCTTCCACCAAATGGACCTTTTATGTATCACAACTTTTTCATCTTGGGCATCTTTTTGCCTTAGTTGTTGTTCAACTTGCAAGTATTGTGCAAGGTTGTCTAGACTCATATCCACCTTCTTGTGTTTCTGTAGTTTCCTCTGATCTTTCCAAGAAGGGGGTAATTTGTCTATTATCGAGGAAACCTTAATTTCCTCATCCATATTTAACTTATGTTGACTGAATTGGTTAAGTATGTGTATGATATCATGAATTGCTCTACTACTGAACGATCGTCAGTCATTTTGTAATTAAAAAATTTGGTGGCTAGAAATTTCTAACTTGTTGCGTCTTCCATCAGATATTTCGCCTCCAATACATCCCAAACATTCTTTGCAGTTGCCTTGTTGTAGTACATATCAAAAAGTGTGCCCTACATCGCATTATAGATATGGCCTTCGCAAATATAATCATCCTGTTCCCATTTGATCTGTTCTCGTGTCTGTGTAACAGTTTCATCTTCTATCTTCGCTGGTTTTGGCATAGTCAAAACATAAACAACTTTCATACCCGTCAATAAGAAATGCATCTTCTTTTGCCAGCGTAGGAAGTTGACACCATCAAAGCGCTCTAATTTTGCGGAATCAGCGGCGAACTCTTTGAGACTGTGAGGAGCCATTGCAGAAATACTATTTTAGATTGTTGTATGTCGAATTTGTCTCTATATCTTCTATTCGTTGAAAACACAAATCTTCGAGGCACGATGTGGTGATCGCTATCCTAAAACAGTATTTGCCCTCTTAATTCGGCGCATGAGTAATGGCAAATCTGTTCGAAGATACAATGGAGCAGATATCGAATAACTTTTAATTGGCGTGTTTTCACAGACACGGCGATTCATTATCTTGGATTTGATCATTGCAGTGACAAGATGAAAGAGTTATAGCCTGCAGAACTATAACTCGTATAATTCACTCAAGAATTTGGCAGAGTCTCGAGGTATTTTTAATGGCAGAAAAGAAGATTAGGAAGGAAAAGGAGAGGAATTCGAGTTATAGAAAACTAAATTCGTGGAAGCCTATTTATAATAAATGAAGAGATGCAACCATTTCCCAACGGTTCTGGCTGTTTGAATTCAAACAGTTGCACCCATTGATTTGCAACAGTCCAGAAGCATTGCAATTTCAAATGAACATAAGCGGCTATTCGTTTGCAATGGTTCAGAAGTGTTGCGAATTTTGAATGAAGAATGGATGCGTCCATTTATTAGCAACGGCTCCGAAGCATTATAAATTTGAAATCCGCGCGCGCAAAATTTCTATGGATCTGTGCAAGCCCAATCACATTTTGTGGCTCGTCTAATCACAAGACCCTAAGAGCCCAAAGGCCCAGTCCCTATCTTTTGACATTTTAAATATTAATGTTAATGGATATGCTCTTGGCTCATGCTATTGTCTCTTCTCTTTCCATCTTTCCTTTCCTTTTGATATAATATGTAATGTGTTTACATATATAGTATCAAACACACTTACATTTCATGATATGGGACAAATCAAATTTCCCCATTTGTGCTTTCCTTCTTCCTTTCTCTTTTATTTTAAATTTCCTCCAACAATCCTCCACCAAATTTAAATAAATTTCTCTTGTCATTTATATGCAGGAAAATTTGTGCATAAGTATAGATGTCTTTCAGACTTGAATCTATACGTAGTGAAAACCCATCAAAGTATATCCGGATGGAGTGGTTGACTAAGCATTGAACCATCGATCCTATATGATCTACCAGATGTGATTATCACACACTCATTTTCATATTTTCTAGATAGTATGTTTGCTCGACCCGTGGATTGGCCTTGGGTCAGTATCTTCTTTCATGAAATGCCCTTAGAGATCAAGCCAAAATCTCGTGGAAGGCGGCACCACCTTCGTTGCATTCATATAGGTAGGTTTATCAGAAGTGCCTTATAACACACACCTCAACAGTATATCTGTTAGAAACCTATTAAGTTCTAAGCAGAACATCCTCTCTTCGTCATTATATGTACCAATCACTTTTCCTTGGAATGTATGATAATACTTAGTTTTTCAGACTAAATATTATAGTGCTTCCAATCGCAAACAAATGAAGAACTTTTGCTCTTTGAACTCAAGATAACAAATTTCTTTATTATGTTGAGTTGAGTTTCTTTCATTGGCGATTGTATTGTATAGGATTTAAACCCATTCCTTGTGATGTTTTTATCACTTAGTTCCTTGCAAGTCCTTTAGTAAATGAATCTGCCAAATTCTGGCAAGATCTCACAAAATCTACGGTAATTACCCCTTAAGTGAGCATTTGCCTAACCAAACTGTGCCTTATACCAATATGTCTAGATTTACCATTATAAACTTGGTTTTATGCTTGTGATAATGTACATTGACTATCACAATGCACAGATATTGGTGGCATATGTGACGGCCCACCCCGCACCAACCGACATTTACTCCAAAAGTGCGTTGTACACATGTCCAGTTGGCACGGAACGGGTCGTCAGAAGGAAATGGGAAGAAGGAAATGAACATACAAAGAACCTGTAGAATGTCTCACAGCGCATAGAATAAAATATAATAATAACATACTTGACATAAAACAGGTGAGACAGTGCATAAGCTGAAAACCAGAACTAAACATCATAGCAGCGGAAATCCAGAATACAGCTTATTACAACTTTTCAAACTGTCTCAAAGAAAAAGCAAGATAAAAGAGGTACACTACTAATGCCCAAGTAGCAACCACCAACGACACAGGGAGAATATACATATAATACGTGGAAGCCTCCTGCCCGCCTCCGAATCAGCTACTCGCGCACCACCAGCTAACCTGTCTCTAGTCTGCTCGTGTGAGCACCCAGAGTAATAAGAGGAGACATAAAACTCTGGGTCAGACATAAAGCCTGGTATGAGCGATAAGCATCTAAAGTGAACAATAACAGGTAGACCAAAACATACCTGAACCTGTACCTGCAACCAAAAAGTTAGCACTACATACTGTACAACACTCTAAGGTGCCATATAAAACAATGTATAGATACGGAGGTGGGGAAGGTGTGCATGTCATTGTGATGGCAAACAATCAAACATAGCATCCATCCTCACATCCCTCACTCAGTACGTAAAGCATACGATATTCACCACTTCGATCACCCAACATACCTTGCTACAATCACTCTGCCCCATGAAGTCAGAAATGTCTTCACTGCACTGATAACGTAGCCACTAATTCCTCACTATGTCCACTTGCCCCATGGAGTTATTCACCCCATCTGCGCTGGCTCATAGCCTTACCAATCCTTACTATGTCCACTTCTCCCATGGAGTTGTTCACCCCATCTGCGCTGGCTCATAGTCTTACTACGCTTCACCTTGCCCCTCAGGTCATAATGACCCTACTGCACTGATAACGTAGTCTTGCTACCATCACCTTGCCCCTCAGGTCATAATGACCATACTGCACTGATAAGTAGCCATCATTCATTTTTAGTGGTGAATCGAAGTTATGAATGTCGACAACTCCTTAGCACACGTCCCGCAGCAAAGTTCAACCATGAAGTGAACTCATCGGTTCCCAACTGGATCCTGAGCTCTAACTTCCCATATTGGACTACCTTTGCATCTCGGGTTATTGGTCAAATACTGGGTCGGGTCGGATTCTCTTCAAGTTATCGGTTCGGGTCGGGTCGGATTCTCTTCAAGTTATCGGTTCGGGTCGGGTGTCCTCCATTGGGTCGGGTCGGGTGTTCTTCTAGTATGGGTCGGGTCGGGTGTTTCGCCTCGAGTCGGGTCAGGTGCTATCCCCCTCCAGTTTGTGCTTCCGCTCCGATCCGCCTCCTCATCCTTCATGTGCTCCAATCCGATCCATTTTCGTGCTTCCGCTCCTATCCGTCCTCCTTAATCCGATCCGATCCCAGTTCAGTTAGCGTGGCCTTCCTTTTTGCCAATTTTCTCAAGTGTCAGGCTCCGATCCGATCGAATCCCTTGCCCAGTTCAACATATCCGATCTGAGCCCCATATCCGATCTGATCCGAAACCTGCACTGTTTTCTGAAACTGTTCCAGCAAGTGTTTACGCCATTCGACGACGTTTTCGACCATTCTAACTATTGAAACCAATCACAAAGCATTTCATACAGTCATAGCAATATGTATAACCAACCACAAACATCAAAACATCAATATGATAGGTTAAAATGGATCAAACATACCCAAAATCTCACATTTCCCCTTAAGCATGTTTAGGTGAAACTAATGATAGGATTAGCAAAACTTAACCAAATTAACCCAAATTCATATCAGAGGTCTAAAACATCATCTAGGAATTTATGAACATTTTTCTCGAATTTTATCATGCTTAAATTCGCTAATTAACACTAATTACCCTTAACTAGCCATAATTAGTGTAAAACTATGCAAATCACTCACCTTAGCCACAAATAAACTAAGATCTGAAATAAATCTCTGATTTGATGTGAATCCCAATGATAAACAGCAGCTCCAATGTTGCTTTGGTGTAGATCTTCCTTGATTAGAGGTTGCTAAGCCAAATCCTTGACCAAAAGATGATTCGGAGGTGATTTAGAGGTTGGAGGCCATTTTTAGGGTTCCTTAGTGATAATTGGAGGATAGAAAACTGAAATGGAATGATTCTCTATCTCATTTCAGCCTTCCCATAACCCTAATCTCGAAATGGGTTATGGTCCTACTCACTAATCACCCGATTTGGCCCGGTTAAGCAGTTTTTCACCCTCCAAACCTTATTTCAGCCATATCTCCCAAACGGTAAGTCCATTTGGCTATTATGACCACTCTACGGAAAGGTAAACCATCAAACGAATCTAATGGAAGTGGTTTCAGGTCAAAATTCCTTTCCAATCAAATGTTATGGCCAAAACAAGACCAACTAGGGGCAAAATGGTCATTTAAAAATCGACAAAAATCATAAGCATGGGAAATGACTCTAATGGATGTTTCCCAAAGTTACAGGAGCATACGACTTCATATGAGAAAGAAATAAATATTCTACGATCCTCCGATGCGTAGAATGCGGGTCATTACACTCTCCCCCCTTAAGAAATTTCGCCCCCAAAATTCCGTAATCAAAACACACACAAAGATCTCGCATGCCTATCAATCATAAAACAACAATCAAACATGCAGAACAAGCAAAACAAATCTACCCTAGCATGCGGAAAAACTAAATTACGAAGTAAGTCTTACCAGGCAAAAAGTTCTGGATATGCCTTCCAAATGCCCTCCTCTGTCTCCCAAGTACAATCACATTCTCATTCTCGCCCCACTGAACCTTGACTAGCTTCACCGCCTTCCTTCGAAGTTGCTTCGTATCGTGCCCCCCAACACAAATCGGCTTGCGGTTCCCAACCGCCTCGGGTTCTACTTCGAAGTCCTCTAACTGATCAGGTGAAATAGTCATATCTGAGTCGTGAACGAACTTCCTTAGTTGGGAAACATGAAATACATCGTGAACTCCCGCCATTTTCTCTGGTAAGCCAACTCTATATGCCAAATTCCCGACTAATTCAAGAACAGGGAATGGGCCAACAAATCTTGGTGCTAACTTGCCTCTCCTGCCAAATCGAATCACGCTCTTTAACGGAGAGATCTTGACGAACACCAAGTCACCAACGGAGAATTTCAAGTCTCTTCTCCTCTTATCAGCATAACTCTTCTGCCTATTTTGGGCAGATTTCATTCGTTGTTGAATGATCTTAATCTTATCGGAAGTTTCTCTCACAACATCTGGTCCAAGCATAAACTTCTCGCCAGTCTCTATCCAACATGATGGTGAGTTGCACAGTCTTCTGTACAAAGCTTCACATGGAGCCATACCGATACTGGATTGGTAGCTATTATTATATGCAAACTCTACTAGATGCAAATAGTCATCCCATGATCCACCAAAATCCAATATACAAGCTCTCAAAAGATCTTCCAATATACGATTCACCCTCTCCGTCTGACCGTCGGTCTGAGGATGATATGCGGTACTGAGATGTAATCCTGACCCTAGAGCCTCTTGCAAGCTCTTCCAAAACCCACTAGTGAGCAACGGGTCTCGATCACTCACAATGCTTTTGGGTACTCCATGAAATCTCACTACCCACTTCATATACAATTCTGCCAACTTGGCTGCCGTCCTGGTCGATTTGACTGGTATAAATCTTGCACTCTTAATCAATCGATCTACATTTACCCAAATGCTATCATATCCCGATCTAGTCCTTGGTAAACCATCGATGAAATCCATCGAGACTTGCTCCCATTTCCATTCGGGAATTTCTAATGGTTGCAACAACCCACTAGGCTTCTTTTGCTCGGCTTTAACTAGCTGGCAATTCATGCATTTGGATATAAACTTCCCAACGTCTCTTTTCATCCCTTCCCAGTAGTAGGCCTGTCTCATGTCTCGATACATTTTATTACCACCGGGATATATAGTCAGTTTTGAGTGATGACATTCTCTAAGTACTTCATCACTTAAACCATTTACATTGGGCACAACTAGTATTCCATTCTTCCGAAGCCATCCATCTCGATCAAGCCCATACACATTCATCTCCTCGCCGTCGATGTTCATCTCTAACTTGGAGATGATTTCCAATAGATTAGGATCGTCCCTCTGGCTGGAACCAATCCGCTCTATCAAGGTGGGTCTGATCGCCAAACTAGCTAGCATGACTGGATCCAACTTGCACTTTGGTCTGAAATCAAATCCCGCGATATACTCCAGTTGTTTCCACTCAAGAAACATTGCCCCTAAGCTGGCATGTCTCCTACTCAAGGCATCGGCTACCGTGTTACCTTTCCCAGGTGTGTATGCGATATCAAAATCATACGAAGCCAAGAACTCCAACCATCTTTGCTGACGGAGATTCAAATCTTTCTGAGAGAAGAGATACTTTAACGATTTATGATCAGTAAACAACTCAAATCTTTCTCCCAAGAGATAGTGTCTCCACATCTTCAGCGCAAACACGATCGCTGCCAATTCCAAATCATGGGTAGGATACTTCTTCTCATGTGGCTTTAGCTGTCGACTAGCATAAGCTACAACCCTACCTCCTTGCATCAATACAGCACCCAGTCCGGTACCACAAGCATCCGTGTATACCGTCATCTCTTCATTCCCTTTAGGAATGACTAACACTGGTGCACGCGTCAACTTCTCCTTTAGACTCTTGAAGGCATCCTCACACACTCCGTCCCAGATGAAGGACTGATTCTTCTTAGTCAATTGAGTCAACGGTGCTACTATCTTGGAGAAGTCCTAGATAAACTTACGATAATACCCAGCTAATCCCAAGAAACTTCTTACATCCGTTACATTCTTGGGCGTAGGCCAATCCTGTACCGTAGCCACCTTCGCAGGGTCCACGGCAATACCACTCTCGGAAACAACATGACCCAAGAATCTCACTTCCCTTCTCCAAAAGTGACACTTAGAGAATTTCGCTTTCAATTGGTGTTTCCTCAACACCTCCATCACTATCCTCAAGTGTCCCTTGCGTTCCTCCTCTGTCCTTGAGTAAACAAGGATATCATCCTCGAACACAAGAACAAACTTATTCAGCTGATCTCTGAATACTCGATTCATAAGATCCACAAAATAGGCTGGTGCATTGGTCAACCCAAATGGCATGACCAACCACTCATAAAATCCAGACGGCGTCCTAAATGCCGTTTTCGGAACACTCTCATCAGCTACTCGTAGTTGATGAAATCCTGTCGCGAGGTCCAACTGGGAGAACACTCTAGCTCCTTCCAGTTGATCAAACAAATCATCTATCCGCGGTAGAGGATATTTATTCTTCCTCGTTACCTTATTCAACTCGCGATAGTCCACACACAAACGAAGGGAACCATCTGCCTTAGTGGCAAACACAACTGGTGCTCCCTACTCGGAGACACTCCTTCTAATAAATCCCTTCTTCAAAAGATCGCTGACTTGTACCCCGAGCTCTCGCTGCTCCCTTGGTGCCATACGACGAAGTGGCATCACTATAGGTCTGGCATCTTTCACTAAATCAATACGGAGCTCAATCTCTCAGTGTGGTGGAAGCCCGGTCACCTCCTCAAAGACGTCCGGATACTGGCCAACCACGGGCACATCTGACAACTCATCCCGCGGGATGTCGAGGGAATTTACAAAACTAGCCATAACCCCATCACTAGCTAGACTACCAAATTCTACCCTCCGCCCATCATCCGCCCTCACTGTCACCAAAAAGCCCTCAGAGTCTACCACAACCCCGTATCTTTGGAGCCAATCGACTCCCAATATAATGCCATACCCAGTAAAGCCCAATACAAAGCAATCACAAACAAACATACATCCATGACTCGATAAGACCAAATTCCTGCAAATCATACTAAGGCTAGTCGAACCACCAATCGGGTTCGTCACAACCAATGGTCTATCGACTATCTCGGGTTCCAGTCCCAACCTATCTACCAGGTCACTAGATATGAAGGAACGGGAAGCCCCAGTATCAAACAAAACTCGAACTGGTACATCATAAATAGAAAACATACCTTGAATAACAACATTCTTTCCTTTCTCCGCCGCAGTTGGGGCATTCGACGAAGAAGGAACATCATCAATAGCATATGCTTTCACAATCTGCTTCTCCTTAAGAGGTTGCGGACATTTATCCTTATGATGTCCCACTTGACCACAGTTGTAGCACTTCCTTTCCACTGGCTTGGCCCGACATTCTTTAGCATAATGGCCCTTCTTACCAAAGCTGAAGCACTCAACATCCTTCTTTCTCTTTTTCTGGCCACCCTTAGATTGGTCCTGCTTCCTCTTATTCTGAGAGTTATTCTTGCCTCCACCGCCTGCTTGCGGCTTTGGCCCTTCTGCAGATGCAGCCTCAGTCTTTGACTTAGGGTAAAGACTTTCTGATCTCAAAGCTTTCCCCACGATCGATTCAAAAGTCTCATCGATGTGGTTAATAAGCCTTTCCCCCAAGTATCCATCCAAACCAGTAATGAACTTCTCATTCTTCTTCTCAGGAGTATCGATAAGAGACAATCCATACTTCGACAAAGTGTCCGACTCAGCAATATAATCAGAAACTGCCCTTTCGTTCTGCTTGAGTTCCAAGAACCTCTTAAACAACACTGACTTCTGGGTAGCTGGAATAAACTTCTCACTAAAGTGAGCCTTGAACTGATCTCAGGTAACCTGATCCTCTGGAGTAGCTGTTCTAATGGCATTCCACCAATTCATCGCTCGCCCTTGCAGCTGAAGAGACGCTAGCCTTCTCTTCATCGCATCCTCAACACCCAAGTCATCGAAGATACGGTCACAGCTATCCATCCAATCTTGAACATCCGTGGCCGACTCCGTTCCGTGGAACGGCTTTCCACCAAAATTAGTGTAATCCTTGCACAATTTGGCGAAATCGACCCTAGGCGCCTGCACTACTGGGCCAACACCAACTCCGGGATTGGGAACTGCCCCTTGCACTTCTCTAAGCATGTCTCTCATAAGGTTAGTAAACATCACCCTCATGTCAGCGACATTCCCTTGGTTGGTCCCTCTACCAGCACCCCTCGTGTCTCGGCTCATCGTCAATCTGAAAAAGGGAAACGATTAACGACCCCATAGTGGTGCTAGTGCAGTGCGACTTCATTCTTTATACTACTAATAGTATATATACATAGCTTTTGAAAACCAAAGTAATCACAAATACGCGCTCTCATATACGTACTATCTCTCCCTAGTGTCTTTCCCTAGGTTAACTACGCAACCTAGAGCTCTGATACCAAGTGTGACGGCCCACCCCGCACCAACCGACATTTACTCCAAAAGTGCGCTGTACACATGTCCAGTTGGCACGGAACGGGTCGTCAGAAGGAAATGGGAAGAAGGAAATGAACATACAAAGAACCTGTAGAATGTCTCACAACGCATAGAATAAAATATAATAATAACATATTTGACATAAAACAGGTGAGACAGTGCATAAGCTGAAAACCAGAACTAAACATCATAGCAGCGGAAATCCAAAATACAGCTTATTACAACTTTTCAAACTGTCTCAAAGCAAAAGCAAGATAAAAGTGGTACACTACTAATGCCCAAGTAGCGACCACCAACGACACAGGGAGAATATATATATAATACGTGGAAGCCTCCTGCCCGCCTCCGAATCAGCTACTCGCGCACCACCAGCTAACCTGTCTCTAGTCTGCTCGTGTGAGCACCCAGAGTAATAAGAGGAGACATAAAACTCTGGGGCAGACATAAAGCCTGGTATGAGCGATAAGCATCTAAAGTGAACAATAACAGGTAGACTAAAACATACCTGAACCTGGACCTGCAACCAAAGAGTTAGCACTACATACTGTACAACACTCTAAAGTGCCATATAAAACAATGTACAGATACAGAGGTGGGGAAGGTGTGCATGTCATAGTGATGGCAAACAATCAAACATAGCATCCATCCTCACATCCCTCACTTAGTGCGTGAAGCATACGATATTCACCACTTCGATCACCCAACATACCTTGCTACAATCACTCTGCCCCATGAAGTCATAAATGGCTTCACTGCACTGATAACGTAGCCACTAATTCCTCGCTATGTCCACTTTCCCCATGGAGTTATTCACCCCATCTGCGCTGGCTCATAGCCTTACCAATCCTTACCATGTCCACTTGCCCCATGGAGTTGTTCACCCCATCTGCGCTGGCTCATAGTCTTACTACGCATCACCTTGCCCCTCAGGTCATAATGACCCTACTGCATTGATAACGTAGTCTTGCTACCATCACCTTGCCCCTCAGGTCATAATGACCCTACTGCACTGATAAGTAGCCATCATTCATTTTTAGTGGTGAATCGAAGTTATGAACGTCGACAACTCCTTAGCACACGTCCCGCAGCAAAGTCCAACCATGAAGTGAACTCATCGGTTCCCAACTAGATCCTGAGCTCTAACTTCCCATATTGGACTACCTTTGCATCTCGGGTTATTGGTCAAATACTGGGTCGGGTCGGATTCTCTTCAAGTTATCGGTTCGGGTCGGGTGTCCTCCATTGGGTCGGGTCGGGTGTTCTACTGGTATGGGTTGGGTCGGGTGGTTCTCCTCGGGTCGGGTGGGGTGCTATCCCCCTCCAGTTTGTGCTTCCGCTCCGATCCGCCTCCTTATCCTTCACGTGCTCCAATCCGATCCATCTTCGTGCTTCCGCTCCGATCCGTCCTCCTTAATCCGATCCGATCCCAGTTCAGTTAGCGTGGCCTTCCTTTTTGCCAATTTTCTCAAGTGTCAGGCTCCGATCCGATCGAATCCCTTGCCCAGTTCAACATATCCGATCCGAGCCCCATATCCGATCCAATCCGAAACCTGCACTGTTTTCTGAAACTGTTCCAGCAAGTGTTTACGCCATTCGACGACGTTTTCGACCATTCTAACTATTGAAACCAATCACAAAGCATTTCATATAGTCATAGCAACATGCATAATCAACCACAAACATCAAAACATCAATATGATATGTTAAAATGGATCAAACATACCCAAAATCCCGCATTTCCCCTTAAGCATGTTTAGGTGAAACTAATGATAGGATTAGCAAAACTTAACCAAATTAACCCAAATTCATATCAGAGGTCTAAAACATCATCTAGGAATTTATGAACATTTTTCCCGAATTTCATCATGCTTAAATTCGCTAATTAACACTAATTACCCTTAACTAGGCATAAGTAGTGTAAAACTATGCAAATCACTCACCTTAGCCACAAATAAACTAAGATCTGAAATAAATCTCTGATTTGATGTGAATACCAATGCTAAACAGCAGCTCCAATGTTGCTTTGGTGTAGATCTTCCTTGATTAGAGGTTGCTAAGCCAAATCCTTGACCAAAAGATGATTTGGAGGTGATTTAGAGGTTGGAGGCAAATTTTAGGGTTCCTTGGTGATAAGTGGAGGCTAGAAAACTAAAATGGAATGATTCTCTATCTCATTTCAGTCTTCCCATAACCCTAATCCCGAAATGGGTTATGGGCCTACTCACTAATCACCCGATTTGGCCCGGTTAAGCAGTTTTTCACCCTCCAAACATTATTTCAGCCATATCTCCCAAACGGTAAGTCCGTTTGGCTATTATGACCGCTCTACGAAAAGGTAAACCATCAAACGAATCTAATGGAAGTGGTTTCAGGTCAAAATTCCTTTCCAATCAAAAGTTATGGCCAAAACAAGACCAACTAGGGGCAAAATGGTCATTTAAAAATTGAAAAAAATCATAAGCATGGGAAATGACTCTAATGGATGTTTCCCAAAGTTACAGGACCATACGACTTCATATGAGAAAGAAAGAAATATTCTACGATCCTCCGATGCGTCGAATGCGGGTCATTACAGCATAGGTTTTGGCCACATAGGAATTTCTAATAATAGATTCCTTAAACATTCCGTTTCTTTACTACCAGAAGCCAGTGTTATAAACTCAGCAGTCATGGTTGAATCAACAATACATGTTTGTTTCTTTGAGGCCCAGGATATCCATCCACTAGTTGATTTATTATCTTCACTTCCAATGTTCTAACTAGCATCTGTGTATCCTTCTATTACACTCGGATAACCGTTGTAATGTATACCATAATTTATGGTACCTTTTAGATACTTTAAAATTCTATGTATTGCATTCCAATGGATATGACTAGGGTTACTAGTATATCTACTCATTCTGCCAATAGCATAGGCAATATCTGGTCGTGTGCATGTCATTGCATACATCAAACTTCCAATAGCTCTATCATATTCTAATTGTTCTATAGCTCTTCCAGTATTAGTGTATAACTGCATATTTGGATCAAACGGAGTAGTCATAGGTTTACAATTGAATAGATTGAATTTTTCAAAATTTTCTCAATGTAATGAGACTGGTTAATTAATAACCCTTCTTATGTTTTTGTGATTCTTATTCCAAGAATCATTTCAGCTACTCTCGTATCTTTCATGTCAAAACACGAAGATAGATATCTTTTAGTTTCTTCAATACTTGTAGTATCCGTTCCAAATATAATCATATCATCCACATAAAGGCATATAATTACACCTTTACCTGAATGAAACTTTCTATAGACACATTTGTCTGATTCAAAAATCCTAAAGTCATTAGAAATAATAGTTTTATCAAAATTTTCATGCCATTGCTTTGGTGCTTGTTTAAGACCGTAAAGTGATTTGATAAGTTTACATACTTTACGTTCTTGTCCAGGCATCACAAAACCTTCTAGTTGAGACATATATATCTCTTCATCAAGTTCACTATTTAAAAATGCCGTCTTGACGTCCATTTGATGAATTTCAAAATTATCGAAAGAAGCTAATGCAATTAAAGTCCTAATACTTGAAATTCTAGCTACTGGGGCATATGTATCAAAATAATTTATTCCTTCTTTCTATGTGAATCCTTTGGCAACTACTCTAGCTTTAAACTTTTCGATTGTTCCATCTGCCTTTAACTTTTTCTTAAATATCCATTTACATCCTATTGGTTTAGAACTGGGCGGTAAATCTACTAGTTTCCATGTTTTATTTCCCATAATAGAATCCATTTCATTATTTATGGCTTCTTCCTAAAATGATGAATCTTGAGATTTCATTGCCTCAGCATATGTTAAAGGGACAAATTCTATATTTGCAGATATCATTAATTGATGCTCTACATTATCTCTAGATCCTTCAACCAAATATATGATGAAATCTAGTCCAGAAGATTTCTCTTTCCTTCTTCGTTTACTTCTCCTAAGAGAATCACCATGTTCGTCAATATTTCCATCAGTGTTTTCTACAGGTTCAATAGTTGCTTCATTAAACTCCACCATTTCATTAATAGGTGTATTGACCTCCACCGTTTCATGAATCGGTTTATTCTGAATAGATGTAAATCTATTCTCATACAACACTGCGTCCCTTGGTTCTATTACTGTATTTACATCAATAGAGCTATTAGGTTCTATTACTAGAAACCTATAACCTTTGCTATGTTGAGCATATCCTAAGAATATGCACTCGATAGCCTTTTGTCCTAATTTCTTGATTTTTGGTTTAGGTAATCGAACAATCGCTCCATAACCCCAGACTCGATAATAATCAAGATTTGGTTTCCGTTTCTTCCAAAGTTCATAAGGAGTAACTTTACTTTTCTTATGGGGTATTCTATTTACAATATAACACGCGGTAAGTAAAGCTTCTCCCCAGAAACTAGTGTTAAGTCCGGAATCACAACAACATTGCATTTACCATTTCGGTAAGAGTTCTGTTTTTCCTTTCAGCCACTCCATTTTGTTGTGGAGTGTAAGCAATAGATGTCTCATGTATAATTCCTACTGATTCACAATATTCAGTAAATTGATACTCATCACCCCTACTAGACCTAAGTGTTTTTTATTTTGACATCACATTGGTTTTCTGCTTCAGTTTTATAAGTAATGAATGAATTTAATACTTCACTTTTAGCATGCATAAGATAGACATAACAATATTTAGAGTAATCATTTATAAATATGACAAAATATCTTTTTCCTCCTCTAGTAGGAGTACTGTGTATATCACATACATCACTATGAATAAGTTGTAACAATTTTGTTGTACTTTCTGGTTTATAAGGGGATGGTTTTCTAGTGATCTTAGTTAATGAACATATCCTACACTTATCTAACATATCATTTTGGTGTTTGGGAATTAGATTCAAAGATATCGTATCAAGCATGCTTTTATGATTAACATGTCCTAATCTATTGTGCCATAATGAAAATGAATCAACAATATAAGTAGAATTCATACTTTTATTAATATCAACATTCAGTTTAAACATACCATCACACATGTACCCTTTTCCCACAAATAAACCGCCTTTGGTCAACACATATTTGTCTGACTCAAAGACTTGTTTGATTCCAAACTTATTAAGAAGACTTCCCAATACAAGGTTCTTCCTAATTTTAGGTACATGACATACATCATTTAATGTCGGACTTTTCTGGATGTGAATTCCAAAATCTACAGTCCCCTTCCGTTTGACCGCTGCCTTTGCTGAATTTCCCATATAAAGGTGATCTTCACCTTCAGTCGGTTCTAGTTTCTTGAATTGATTCTTGTCAATGCAGACATGCTTAGTAGCGCCAGAATCGATCTACCGAGAATTGTCTTGTTCAATCATATTCACTTTTGATATGACTGCGGCAAACTTTTCCTTTTCAGATTGCTGCTTCTTTTTCCGTAAGAGATAATCCCTTTTGAAATGTCCCGGATTACCAAAAAAGTACCAACCACCATTTTTTCCTTTCTTGTTCTGATTTTGGGAATTGTTGTTGTTCTACCCTTTCCTCTTTTATTAGAAGAATTATTTGCTTTCTTTTATTCCACCATATGGACCTTTGATGTATCAACAACTTTTTTCATCTTGGGCATCTTTCTGCTTAGTTGTTGTTCAACTTGCAAGTATTGTGCAAGGCTGTCTAGGCTCATATTCTCTTTCTTGTGTTTCAATAGTTTCCTCTAATCTTTCCAAGAAGGGGGTAATTTGTCTATTATCGAGAAAACCTTAATTTCCTCATCCATATTTAAATTATGTTGACTGAATTGGTTAAGTATGTGTATGATACCATTGAATTGCTCTACTACTGAACGATCATCAGTCATTTTGAAATTAAAATTTTTGGTGGTTAGAAATTTCTTACTTGTTGCGTCTTCCAATAGATATTTTGCCTCCAATGCATCCCAAACATTCTTTGCAGTTGACTTTTTGTCTTACATATCAAAAAGTGTGTCCGTCATCGCATTACATATATAGCCTTTGCAAATATGATCATCTTGTTCCCATTCGATCCGATCTCGTGTCTGTGTAACAGTTTCATCTTTTGTCTCCGCTATTTTTGGCGTAGTCAAAACATAAACAACTTTCATACCCGCCAATAATAAATGCATCTTCTTCTGCCAGCATAGGAAGTTGACACCATCAAAGCGCTCTAATTTTGCGAAATCAGCGGCGAACTCCTTAAGACTGTGAAGAGCCATTGCAGAAATAATGTTTTAGATTGTTGTATGTCGAATTCGTCGCTGGATCTTCTATTCGTTGAAAACACAAATCTCCGAGGCACGATGTGGTGATCATTATTCTAAAACAGTATTTGCCCTCATAATTCTGTGTACGAGTAATGACAAATCTGTTCGAAGATACAACGGAGTAGTTATCGAATATATTTTAATCGGCGTGTTTGCATAGACACGGCGATTCACTATCTTGGATTTGATCGCTGCAGTGATAAGATGAAAGGGTTATAGCCTGCAGAACTATAATTCGTATAATTTACTCAAGAAATTGGCAGAGTCTCGAGGTAATTTTAATGGCAGAAAAAAAAAGGAAGGATAAGAAGAGGAATTCAATTTATAGAAAACTGAATTCGGGGAAGCCTATTTATAACAAATGAAGAGATAAAAGCGTTTTCCAACGGTCATGGCTGTTTGAATTCAAACAGTTGCACCCATTAATTTGCAATAGTCCAGAAGCGTTGCAATTTCAAATGAACAGAAGCGGCCATTCGTTTGCAACGTTCAGAAGCTTTATAAATTTGAAATCCGCGCGCGCAAAAATTCAATGGATCTGCGCAATCCCAATAACATTTTGTGGCCCATTTGATCACAAGACTCCAAGAGCCCCAAGGCCTAAGGTCCATCTTTTGACATTTTAAATATTAATGTCCATGGATATGCTCTTGCCTCATGCTATTGTCTCTTCTCTTTCCATCTCCCCTTTCCTTTTGATGTAATATGTAATGCGTTTACATATATAGTGTCAAACACACTTACATTTCATGATATGGGACAAATCAAATTTCCCCCTTTGTGCTTTCCTTCTTCCTTTCTCTTTTATTTTAAATTTCCTCCAACAATCCTCCACCAAATTTAAATAAATTTCTCTTGTCATTCATATGTAGGAAAATTTGTGCATAAGTATAGATGTCTTACATACTTGAATCTATACGTAGTGAAAACCCATCAAAGTATATCAGGATGGAGTGGTTGACTAAGCATTGAACCATCGATCCAATATGATATGAGTGATGTGATTATCACACACTCATTTTCATATTTCCCAGATAGTAAGTTTGCTCGACCCGTGGATTGGCCTTGGGTAAGTATCTTCTTTCATGAAATGCCCTTAGAGATCAAGCCAAAATCTCGCTGAAGGCGGAACCTCCTTCGTTGCATTCATATAAGTAGGTTTATCAGAAGTGCCTTATAACACACACCTCAATAGTATATCTGTTATAAACCTATTAAGTTCTAAGCAGAACATCCTCTCTTCATCATTATAAGTACCAAGCACTTTTCCTTGGAATGTATGATAATACTTAGTTTTTCAGACTAAATATTATAGTGCTTCTAACCGCAAACATATGAAGTACTTTTGCTCACTAAAGGGGTGATTTTCATAGATTTTTTTAGATCTAGCCAGAATTTGGCTAACTAGACTATACCTCAGACCAATATGTCTAGATTTACCATTATAAATTTGGTTGTATGCTTGTGATAATGTAGATTGACTATCACAATGCACAGATATTAGTGGCAAAGGTTTTGGCCACACACGAATTTCTAATAATAGATTCCTTAACCATTCCGCTTTTTTACTACCAAAAGCCAGTGCTATAAACTCAGCAGCCATGGTTGAATCAACAATACATGTTTGTTTCTTTGAGGCCCAGGATATTGCTCCCCCACCAAGGGTGAATATCCATCCACTAGCTGATTTATTATCTTCACTTACAGTGTTCTAACTAGCATCTGTGTATCCTTTTATTACACTCGGATAACTATTATAATGTATACCATAATTTATGGTACCTTTTAGAAACTTTAAAATTCTATGTATTGCATTCCAATGGATATGACTAGGGTTACTAGTATATCAACTCATTTTGCCAACAGCATAGGCAATATCTGGTTGTGTGCATGTCATTGTATACATAAACTTCCAATAACTCTAGCATATTCTAATTGTTCTATAGCTCTTCCAGTATTAGTGTATAACTGCGTATTTGGATCAAATGGAATAGTCATAGGTTCACAATCGAATAGATTGAACCTTTTCAAAATTTTCTCAATGTAATGAGATTAGGTAATTGATAACCCGTCTTTTGTTTTTGTGATTCTTATTCCAAGAATCATTTCAGCTACTCCCATATCTTTCATGTCAAAACATGAAGATAGATATGTTTTAGTTCAATACTTGAAGTATCTATTCCAAATATAAGCATATCATCCACGTAAAGGCATATAATTACACCTTTACCTGAATGAAACTTGCTATAGACACATTTGTCATATTCAAAAATCCTAAAGTCATTAGAATTAATAGTTTTATCAAACTTTTCATGCCATTGCTTTGGTGCTTGTTTAGGACTGTAAAGTGAATTGATAAGTTTACATACTTTACGTTCTTGTCCAGGCATCACAAAAACTTTTGGTTGAGACATATTTATCTCTTCGTCAAGTTCTTCATTTAAAATTGCTGTCTTGACGTCCATTTGATGAATTTTAAAATTATAGATAGAAGCTAATGCAGTTAAAGTCCTAGTAGTTGAAATTCTAGCTACTGGGGCATATGTATCAAAATAATCTATTCCTTCTTTTTGTGTGAATACTTTGGCAACTAATCTAGCTTTAAAATTTTCGATTGTTCCATCTGCCTTTAACTTTTTCTTAAATATCCATTTACATCCTATTGGTTTAGAACAAAGAGGTAAATCTACTAGTTTCCATGTTTTACTTCCCATAATAGAATCCATTTCATCATTTATGGCTTCTTCCCAAAATGATGAATCTTGAGATTTCACTCCCTCAGTGTATGTTAAAAGGTCAGATTCTATATTTTTAGATATCATTAATTGATGCTCTACATTATCTCTAGATCCTTCAACCAAATATATGATGAAATCTGGTCCAAAAGATTTCTCTATCCTTCTTCGCTTACTTCTCCTAAGAGAATCACCATTTTCGTGGATATTTCCATCAGTGTTTTCTACAGGTTCAATAGTTGGTTCATAAACCTCCACCATTTCATTAATAGGTGTACTGAACTCCACCGTTTCATTAATCGGTTTATTCTGAATAGATGTAAATCTATTCTCATAAAACACTGCGTCCCTTGATTCTATTACTGTATTTACATCAATAGAGCTATCAAATTCTATTACTAGAAACCTATATCCTTTTCTATGTTGAGCATATCCCAAGAATATGCACTCAATAGCATTTTGTCCTAATTTCTTGATTTTTGGTTCAGGTAATCGAACAATCGCTCTACGACCCCAGACTTGAAATAATCAAGATTTGGTTTTCGTTTCTTCCAAAGTTCATAAGGAGTAACTTTACTTTCCTTATGAGGTATTCTATTTAGAATATAACACATGGTAAGTAAAGCTTCTCCCCAGAAACTAGTGTTAAGTCTGCAATTACACAACATTGCATTTACCATTTTAGTAAGAGTTATGTTTTTCCTTTCAGCCACTCCATTTTTTTGTGGAGTGTAAGCAATAGATGTCTCATGTATAATTCCTACTGATTCATAATATTCAGGAAATTGATACTCACCACCCCTATCAGACCTAAGTGTTTCTATTTTGACATCACATTGGTTTTCTACTTCAGTTTTATAAGTAATGAATGAATTTAACACTTCACTTTTAGCATGCATAAGATAGACATAACAATATTTAGAGTAATCATCTATAAATGTGACAAAATATCCTTTTCCTTCTCGACTAGGAGTATTGTGTATATCACATTCATCACTATGAATAAGTTGTAACAATTTTGTTGTACTTTCTGGTTTATAAGGGAATGGTTTTTTAGTGATCTTAGTTAATGAACATATCCTACACTTATCTAACATATCATTTTGGTGTTTGGGAATTAGATTCAAAGATATCATATCAAGCATGCGTTTATGATTAACATGTCCTAATCTATTGTGCCACAATGAAAATGAATCAACAATATAAGCAGAATTCATCATTTATTAATATCAACATTCAGTTTAAACATACCATCACACATGTACCCTTTTCCCACAAATACACCGCCTTTGGTCAACACATATTTGTCTAACTCAAAGACTTGTTTGAATCCAAACTTTTTAAGAAGACTTCCCGATACAAGGTTCTTCCTAATTTCAGGTGTTAGCTCACTTTGTGAACTGGATAACACAAAGTCAAGATATGAAATATTGAAGAACTTGAAAAACTCTGAAGAGGGTCAGATCGGTGCAGGATAGCGGTTCGGATAGGGTAAAGTCTGCTGTTCGGATCGGTGAACTAATACTCTTAGAGTTAAAGAAGCACAACTATTCGGGTCGGAGGGGAATCTACTTCCAGTCGGATCGGAAAGCCACCCAATTGCTACAGAGATAGGTCGGAGCGGAGCGGAGCAGAATAAAGAGAAGAGAGAATTGTTTCCAAGTCAATCCGGGTCGGATCGGATATCCCGATCCGAACCCCTTGTACATGTCCCTCCGACCCAAACCCATTTTCCATATCATTCCCCTGCATAAGCGCCTGGATATCTGGATCGGCTATGACCAGTTCCTGCCCACGACGTCCATTACTCTGATGCGTTGTCAACATAGAAATGCATCCGAACCCGAGGCTGATGGGGTGGATGACACGTGGCTCCGATCCGGATCGGGTTCTGAGCTAATTCACACCTATAAATACCCCGTCTGAAGACAAAGAAAAGGATCTTTTTTCTGGCACTTGGAGAATCCAACCACCTTCATAACCCGAATTCCAGCACTCCCGGAGAATCCAAATCTTCTTTCATTATTTGCTTTTAGTCAATTGAGTGATTGTAAGTGGGTTGTGAGAGAAATCAAGTGAATATTTCATTGTATTTGCAACTGAATCATTGAAAATAGTGAAAGATAAGTGGACGTAGGCATTTCTTCGCCGAACCACTATAAATCATGTTTGTTCATTTTCTTTTTTTATCTCATTTCATTTGCTTTTAATCAATTTGGGTGTTAGAACCACTTTTTGGTCTAACATTTTGGTGCTTTCACTGAGAACTCATCTGAATTCTTTGTTTTCCGGGATTATCATTCTACTTTTTGGACCGTTGAGTTCAAAGAAGTTAATCCTTAAGTTTCAACACCTTTGGATATTTGTCGAAGTGATTGTCAAAGAACCATGGCCAAAGGAAAAGGCAAAGAAGCTCAATCTGTTCGAGGAAATGGAGCTGGCGAAGATCAGCAAAATGCGGTTGTAACAAGGTCTCGTGGGCAGAGTTCAGCAGCAGGACGAACCAATGCAGGAAATCCGAGCCGTCTTCAAGGGGAAAGCTCCGATCCGATCCGGGTAGGAGATTCTGAAGCAGTGCATTCCCCCAATCTGAACCGACCCGAGCAGCTTGCCATGTACCGACCCGACCAGACTCCCCAGCTCCGATCCGACCCGACCTCCCATCTCCGATCCGATCCAACTCTTGGTGATGTTGGAACTTCCACTCGAGTCCCTACAAATGCTCCAATTCCAGCCGCCAGGGTCAGTGATCAGGTCAACCCATCTGCGCCCATTACTCAAGGAGATTTCTCGCGCATACTTGATATGCTTGAAAGTACAAGGGAGGCTATGAAAGTTCACGAGCGCACTAATCTCATGATGCAGGAGAATATGAGGCTCATGAGTAGGGAAATTAGCGAACTCCATCGACAGAGAACTCCATCACCGGTTCATCACACACCAGTGGATCAGTCTTCATCTTCCGAGGAAGAGCGGCCCCGTGAACGAAGGCCGCTCGAATGACCTCAGAATGTGGAGCAGTTGACATTTGGATCTTTGGGATCTCGTGAGGATATTGCACGAGCGCTAGGAAACAATGACCCCACTCTGGGGCAAAGACTCCAGTCCCCTCCTCCCGAGATCGACCGGGAGCGCAGGGAACGGAATAGAGCAGAAGCAGCTCGAAGAAGAAGGGCATCTCCTGAACAAGAGCCTAGAAGGAACTCGGATACTAGGGCCAGGGAACCTGAGCGGCCCCTAACTAATGCTGATGTACAGGCAATGGTTCGCCAGATCATGTCCGAGAGCCGGAACTATACAAATGAAGATTATGGCATTGAGCGAAGCCATACTCCTTTCACCGACGATATCCTCGACTTCCAATTTCCCCGGCGCTTTAACTTGCCACAGATGGACAAGTACAACGGAAGGACTGATCCGGGACAGCATTTGATGCGATACTCGTGGCTCATGAATGCTGCTGCTGCCCCTGATGAAGTGAAGTGCAAAGCATTCCCAATCTACTTAGAAGATGTGGCACTGTTCTGGTTTACCCGACTTCCTCCTCGTTCGATTTCGAATTACAGGGAACTGAGCGAACGTTTTATGAACCAGTTCCGACTCCATGCCCGAAAGTCCAAAAGTGTTATTGAATTATCGAGAATCAAGCAGGCACCAAGAGAGTCTTTGAGGGCATATCTTGACCGTTTTAACCTAGCTGTGACTGAAGTTAGTGACCCGCATGAGCCCACCATTCTGATGGCATTAAAGGAAGGAGTCGATCCTGAATCTGAGTTCGGGGATTACCTTTCTGGGAAGACACCCTCCACAAGAGAGATATTCTGTGAAAAAGCTGATATTTATTTAAGGCGAGAGGAGGCCAGGGAAAACCGAAAAAGAAAGTCTGAGGCGGCTTCAAAAGAAAATGTGCAGAGTAATATCGCCGTGAAGCAGTCTGGGGAAAGTTCTGGCAAGGTTGAAGTAAATGTGGGAAACAAGGGTGGAAACAACAATGCTGGAAGCGGGGGGATAACAACAACAATAACCGTAATCCGAACGGTAACAGAAGAAATAGAAATAGGGGAAGTGATCCTAACAAAAGACCCCGATTCCAGACCTACGAGAATTATACACCATTGAACGACACCCTGGAAAATATTTACTTGGATACGTACAATGTGCTGCAGTACAAAAGACCGCCACCTCGTGATTCGACCGAGAAAGAAATGGCGACAGGGAAATTTTGTTTGTTTCGTGGAACTCATGGGCATTCAACCAATGAATGTCGGCATTTGAGGGATGTGATTGAGAAGCTGCTGCGTGAAGGGAAGTTGGATGAATACAAGGTTGCCCCGAGGGACAGGGGCAAGGAGAGCAGGCTCCAAAACAGATTCTACCTGCTCCCAAGCCTACAGCGCAGCAGAAAGGTAAAGGAATTGTTATCAACTCCATAGTGGGCGGACCTCACCCGGCAATCCGAAGTTTCAGATCAATGGATCAATATGTAAATGCTGCCAAGCACCTAGATGTGAATGAAGGTGATGATTTGGAAGATATCACCCCCATAAAACAACAGAAGACTATGTTTGACGACGTGGTATTCCGCAGCCGAGATAATACTGGGATCCAATCACCCACTGATGATCCGTTGGTTATTACTACCACTATTGGGCCGGCCTTGGTCCATAAGGTATTAGTAGACAACGGAAGTTCTGTCAATATTTTATTTAAAAAGTCATTCGATCAGATGAAGCTTGAATCTGAAGATTTGAAGCCGTGTGAAGGATGGATCAGAGGCTTCAACGGGGCGTCAACAGCTCCCATGGGATACATAGAATTGCCCGTGACCTTGGGGCAAGGAGAACGCAGAAGAGTGCGGATGCTTCAGTTCGTAGCATTGGACGTAGATTCGCCTTATAATGCATTTTTGGGGAGGCCTGCCCTTGCTGAATTCAGAGTTTGTATCGCCCCTTGGTGTTTATTACTTAAGTTCCCAACCGAAGCTGGAACTGGAGTAATGAGAGGGGATCAAGTTTCCGGACGGGCCTGCTATGTGGCCGAATTAAAGATGTTGATGAAAGGACTTAACGTCAAGAGTAAAGATGCCTCGTCTCCCTCAAAGGGGTGCTCGGCATAGCAATTAGAGAGATTGACCCCGAAGGAGTTGCCCAAAGGAACGCCTGAAGACCTGGATCCCAGAAAAGACGAGGAACCAGAGGCTAGGAATGCAACTCCTAATGAAGCGACAGTGGAAATTCCCATTGATGAAGCCGATCCGACAAGAGTTTTGAAGATTGGTTCTCAATTGGATCCATGTCGAGCCAAAGAACTAACGGACTTCTTGAAGGCAAACTTGGACGTGTTTGCCTGGACCCACGCTGACATGTGTGGGATATCGCCATCCATCATAAGTCACAAATTGAATGTAAACCCGAAACATCCGCCTGTGAAGCAAAAGAGACGCATGCTGGGCCCAGAGAGGTCGGCTGCTCTCAAAGAGGAAGTGGAGAAGTTGGAGCAGAATGGATTTATTCGAGATTCGACATATCCCGACTGGATATCGAATCCCGTCTTGGTAAAGAAGCCGAATGGAAAGTGGCGGACTTGTATTGATTTTTCAGATTTGAACAAAGCCTGCCCTAAAGATAGTTTCCCACTTCCCAGGATTGACCAGCTTGTAGATTCGACAGCAGGTCATGAACTTCTCTCTTTCATGGATGCATACTCTGGGTACAACCAAATTCTTATGCACGTGCCAGACCAAGAACATACGAGCTTCATTACAAATTTGGGATTGTATTGTTATGTTGTAATGCCATTCGGATTGAAAAACGGTGGAGCCACTTATCAGCGCTTGGTGAACAGAATGTTTTATAATCAAATAGGAAAGACTATGGAAGTTTATGTGGATGATATGCTTGTCAAATCGAAACAGTCCTCCAGCCATACGCAAGACTTGGCGGAAATGTTTGGTATCCTGCGAAAGTATCGGATGAAATTGAATCCTCTGAAATGCTCATTTGGAGTGGCATCGGGAAAGTTCCTTGGCTTCATTGTGAGCTCCCGAGGAATTGAAATCAACCCTAGCCAGATAACAGCGATTAGAAATATTGAAGAGCCGAGGAGAACTAAAGACGTCCAAAGTCTTGCAGGGAAAGTAGCGGCGCTGAGTAGATTCATCTCCAAAGCCATAGACAAATGCGTTCCGTTTTTTGATCTAATTAAAAGGGGAAAGAAAAACTTTGAGTGGACTCCGGACTGTGTTGAGGCCTTTCGAAATTTATTGGAACTGCTAGAGAAACCGCCGATTTTGTCAAAGCCAGTGGATCACGAAGAATCGTTTGTTTACTTGGCAGTCTCGGCTCACGCCGTTAGCACAGCCCTGGTTCGAGAAGAAGACAAAGTACAAAGGCCAGTGTATTATGTAAGCAAGAAATTAGCAGCGGCAGAGCACAACTATCCAAAGATTGAGAAGCTCGCTTACAGCCTCCTAATCGCATCCCGAAAACTTCGTCACTATTTCCAAGCTCTTCCAATAACCATATACACCGACCAGCCCTTGAGGCAGGTGCTGCAGAGACCCGAAGCATCGGGAAGGTTGATCAAATGGAATATAGAATTAAGTCAGTTTGATTTGAATTTTCAACCACGAAAGTCGATCAGGGGGCAAGCTCTGGCAGACTTTATTGCAGAGTTCACCATCCCAGAGGAGGAAGTAATCGATGACAGAGTGGTTAAGTCCGAGGATGAGTTAAAGATGGATTCGTGGAAACTATACACAGATGGAGCCAAGAACGACCGAAGGTCCGGAGCTGGAATCGTCTTAGTCAATCCCGAAGGACGGTCGTTATATTACGCCCTACGATTAGAATTTTCGGCGACTAACAATGACTCTGAATATGAAGCCCTGATTGCCGGGCTGAAGCTTGCTAAAGACCTCGGAGTAAAAATGTTAGACATATTCTGTGACTCTAAAATCGTTGTTTGCCAAGTGCGAGAGGAATTTGTGGCTCGGGGGCCTCGACTTATCGCTTACCTCAAGAAAGTGAGAGAGCTATTGAGTAGCTTGGAGCGGTACAACATAACACATATCCCAAGAGCTGAAAACCAGAAGGCAGATAGGTTGGCAAAGCTGGCTAGTTCCGACAATCCAGAAGAGAATGAAATAATTCCAATTGAAACGTTGGAATCGCCAAGCTTTGAGTCAATGGAAATTGAATTCGCTTTTGAAGCGGAACCGGAGAAGGAGTCGTGGATGACCCCAATTAAGAATTTCCTTAAGGATGGAACACTCCCGTCAAAGAAGAGTGAAAGAAGGGCTATAGTTCGCAAGGCTACCAGATATGTCATACAAGATGATACTCTTTATAGGCAAGGATTTTCTATGCCCCTGTTACGATGTATAGCACACGACGACATCAAGCGTGTACTAAGAGAAGTACACGAAGGTGAGTGTGGAGATCATACAGGAGGTCAGACTTTAGTAAAAAAAGATATTGCGATACAGATACTTCTGGCCTACAATTAACAAAGATGCAGCTGATTATTCACGACGCTGCGATAAGTGCCAGAGATTCGCCAAAATCCCCAGAGCACCGTCGACCCAACTTAAATCAATGGTGAGTCCTTGGCCATTTTCCACGTGGGGAATTGATATCATTGGAGTTCTACCGATTGCTAAAGGAGGAGAGAAATATGCAATAGTGGCCATGGACTATTTTACGAAGTGGGTGGAAGCTGAGCCCTTGACCAATATCACGGCAAGAAAGGTGATAAGTTTCGTGGTCAGAAATATTATATGCCGATTCGGGATCCCAAGGACGATTATAACTGACAACGGAACCCAATTTGATAGTACTGAATTCAGAAATTTCTGCCAGAAGTATAAGATTGACAAGCGATATACTGCAGTTGCCTATCCGCAGTCGAACGGGCAAGTAGAGGCAATAAACAAAGTAATAAAATCCATCCTCAAGAAATGGTTAGAGCGTGCAAAAGCAAAATGGGTTGACGAATTGCCCCTAGCTTTGTGGGCATATCGAACAACATTTAAGACGGCCACTGGTCATACCCCTTTCTATCTCTCCTTTGGCTCAGAAGCAGTAATTCCAGTTGAACTGGAAGTTCCTTCCCATAGGGTGACATATTATGACCCGATGACGAATCGGGCGCTCTTACTTGAGTCTCTTGATGAAGTCGAAGAAAAAAGGGACGAAGCAGATTTGCGTGCGGCAAGGCATCGACGTCAGATGGCACGCTATTACGACAAAAAAGTTCGCCTCAGGACTTTTGAACCAGGAGATTTGGTGCTAAAGAGAGTCTTTCCATCCCTTCCTCACCTTGGTCCAAAATGGGAAGGACCCTTGGTCATCCAACGAAAACTTGAAAAAGGAACCTTCAAGTTAACGACCGTAGATGGCAAAGAAGTCCCCAGAGCATGGAATGCCCAACACTTAATGCGATATTTGGATTAGAAATGCTTTACTTTTTGTTATTTTTCTTATGAACTCTGTAATAAGGCACGACTTGCCTTGGGAAAATCTGACGATATGAATAAAGGACTATAAAGTGGATGTAGGCTACGACTTAGCCGAACCACTATAAAAATATTGTGTGTTATTTACTTTTATGCATTACATATATACATTCATTAATTATTCTGTTGTGATTATGGAATACAGGATGATTCAAAACCTGAAAAGGTTAAAGACAGTTTAAACATAAGAAAAAGCACAGCGACTACTTGTGCGACAAGACATAAAAGAATGAGAAAACGACATTCTTAACTCTAACTCTCCAGAGAGAGAGAGAGTATAAAAGTGTCTCCGACTGAGCGCTGAAAAAGAAATTCTTCCCCTAACTCTAACTCTCCAGAGAGAGAGAGAGTATAAAAGCGTCTCCGACTGAGCGCTGAGAAAGAAATCTTTCCCCGCTGAAAGACCGGGGAATGAATAGATTGTTGAGCTCGAATTCTAACTCTCAAGAGAAAGAGAGAGAGTATAAAAGAAATGCCAGAAAAAACAACAGGTACTGGCGACACAGGAAGTGCTATCCCGTCAGAAAATCGGGAGCATTCAGATTGCTTGATTAAGCATTAAATAATTTGTGGGAATTGACTGGGGGGCATATATGTATACGCATATTTCCTCCCTCCGTAACTTCTTTTCATAACTATAGTAAGACATGCATTTTTACATAAGTGCAGAACTACTGATAAACAGACATTACAGAAAATGAATTATTTTTTATTATTTATTTACGAATGAATAAATTTGTACAGGAGAATAGCTAAAAAAAGAAGGTGCGAGAGACGCTCTTGTTGCAGCAATTGTTGGTTCACTGAATGCTAAAACGACACAAGGCAATCCACTATTTAGATTTTGAGTGAGCCTTGGACTTCTTGGCGGCTTTCTCCGCATCCTTTGCTTCTTTCTCAGCCTCTGTCAAGATTCGTTTTGATTTCTTCTTTCCTGAAGATGTGGTGCTGGAGCCAGTAGACTTCTTCCCGGAGGGCGGAGCGCTGGAATCAAGAGAAGATTTTTTAGCGAGTTCCTCTGTAATAGATCTAGTTGAGAGCTTAACAACTAACCTTGATCCCGCATCCACAACTGCGAGGGGCTTGAGGGCTTCGGGGTCTAGTTCTTCGGCTTTTAATTGCAAGTGTTTGTCTTGATCAGCTTTCATTGTAGCCAAGGTAACATCATCAGCATTTTTTGACTCCCCGACTATTGCAACTTCTGGTTCCTCTTCATGCCCCCCGTCACCGCAATCATCCTTTAAAGCTGCTATCATTTCTTCATCATGGGGAGTGGCGACCTTATTTGGCTCACTTCCTTCTCCCAAGTCTATAGGAGCAGCCTTATCCTCCCCTCTTTTGGCCTTTTCTGCGGGCTTTGCCCCGGCGGTGGCTCCCTGAGTCACATCTGTCTTTTTGGATGGCTCAACACCTACAGAATGAGAAGCAACAGTTATCAACTCAGGCGAAAACAATGTGTTTTTCATCGATTGCTCAATCACGTGGCGAAAGGTAGAAATAGCCTTGACAAATTGAGGAGAAAAGGTAGGGATACCTTCCGAAGACTTCTCGGCAGGGGTGACTACTACCTCTGATGCTGTTTCAGGAATAGGGGATAGCAGAGTTGTTCGGGAAATTCCCGGATTTTCAGGATCATACCCCTCTACTTCAGAAGTCGCAGGGGCAGAAGAAGAGGAACCAGCTTCGAGAACATTCTTCTGTTTAGACTTTCGTCTCTCTTCTTCCATGGCCTTAGCAATGAGGCGGCGCCCTTCGGCTAGGCGCTTTGGTTCATCATCTCTCAAGTATTTCTCCATTAGCTTATCTTCATCGATGGAATCGACCTTAAGTTCCTCTTTTTCCCACTCGACGATCTGATTCCATGCTTGAACCAGAGTGGATGGATAATCCTCGATCCAAGAAATGTTTCGGCGACGGATGATATGTGCGAAGAATTCAATCATTAATTCGCCGAAACCCTGAATATCAGCCTCCGCCTCAGATAATTGTTTGCGGGCTTCCTCCGCAGATTTGATAGCACACTTCACATTGCCCTCAGCCAGGGCAGCTCTGTTCTCTGCCTCCAATAGCTTTGAAGCTAAGACGGAATTCTTCTTTTCTAGTTCATCACTCCTCTTCGCTAACTCGGCATTTTTCCGCTCGAGGTCAGCATAAGCAAGGCGTGTCTTAGCAGCTTCTGACTTAGCCTCATCAGCTTGCTTTTTTAACTCAGAACGCTCTTGAGTGTGAGATTCAAGCAAGTCGTGATAACGTTTTTGCATGTCCTCAAATTGTTGCTTGAAGTTAGAAGCGTCCCTTTGAGCGACAGCTAGCTGAGCTTGAGTGTCTTCCAAATCTTTTCCTAGAGCTTTTAAAGCGTTGGCATCCTCCTCCGCGGTCTTTTGCATTGAATCAGTATTCGTGATTAGAGTGCGGATGATTCTAGAAAGATTGCGTGAATATTTGAACATCTCAGTATACTGTTTTTCCATCGCATCTATCCTTGCTTTGGCCTCATCTGCCCACTTAGAAGAAATAGGTTCTAGGGCAGGTAAAAAAGTCAAAGTTTCGAAGTAGTGTTCGGGAAATTTCTCCTTCAAATATGCCTGCTTTATTGCAGTTTCCGCATCTAGTTGGGGAGGAGTGGGGATTGTCAATTCGGTGTCCCTTTGTGAGGAGGATTCGGTAGTTTCTTTGTCTGTCCTAGGTCGTTTAGTAGCAGGGACCTTGTGCTTACTTCGAGACCCGGTTTCTTTTGGGGGACTTTTCTCTCTACTGCGCTTTTCATGGAAAGAAGTGGAGTCTTTAGATTGTGGTCTGTCCTCTTCCCTACAGCCTTGATAACCTTTGTATTTCTCTTGTTCCGGCCGAACTGGTGAGCGAGAACGTGAGGGTCGAGAACGATAGGGATCATAAGGCCTTCTCTCCTCCCTACCATGATCATCCCGGCGATCATACTCGATATCCTGAGGAGGATTGGACATGCTGCGGCGAAGCTTCCTGATATCATAGTAGGATCGAGACATCGTACCTGCGTAATAAGACAAACGAAATTCAGAATTAATGGATTCACGGAGAAAGAGGTGCAATGAATGCTAATGCTGTTGTATAAAGTGTGTCCTAAGTGGTGTGTTTCCCCCCAACCAACCCGAGTCTGAAGCTAGACTAGTACGGGCAGGCTCTTTGGCCTTAGCAGGAGTGGTTTCTTCAGAAGAGGTGAAGACTAAAGGATCCTTCCTAAAATCCTCTGAAGTGTATATAGTTTCAGGTAAGGGGAGATCCCCCAAACCTTGAAATATTTGGTCATCAGTACTAGGGACATCCCCCTCGGAAGCATTAAGTGGCGACTCTTGGGAGGATGTTGACTTTTCCAGAGAAGTAGCCTCCTCGGGGGCAGTATATCCTTCACAATGCCTTTCGGCCAGGTTAGCCAATTCGTCATCTTGTGTAGAAGATGGAGAAGGTGAAGTTTGAAGAGGCACTGTAGGAACTCCCGAGCCTTCTCTTATCTCTGGGACTACCTCCACTGGAGGAATATATACATATGGAGCCGTCCCATGACCAATGCTACGAAAACGGATAACAGCCCATGAAAGTGAAGATATACGTCTTTAAGGACTTCGTCGATAGTCAAGAATTTTTGATCGCCATTAAGAAGTTGGTGCATCCGGTCAAAGAACACCTGATCTGATATTTGTTTTGGATTGTCGACTGCAAACAAAGAGGAAAACAAGTTAAGGTGATGATTCAAGTGTATAGAGCCCGGATTTAGAAAATCAGTGCTTTACTTGATTTTGTCCACCTCCTGGCGCATCCAGGCTGTCGCTTCACGTAGAACCATTCTAGTCTGGAATCTCCAGCGTTACTTCTGAATGGTGCTGAGATTATCTTCCTTTTTGGAACTGACTCAAAATAGCAGAAAGATGGAGTCTCTCGAGTCCGATGCTTGAAGTTATAGAAGAAGTGAACATCATCGAACGTGAGCTCTATGCCAAAGATCTCACGGTATGCTATGTACAAAGTGTGCAAGTAGGCATAAGAATTGGGATGCAGTTGCATGGGGGCAATCCGCATTTGTCTTAAAAAGTCAACGATGAAGGGAGAGAATGGAGGAATAGCGCCGACCATACACATCAACCGAGTGACCGCCATATATCCTTCTGGAGGGTTGTGGGGACGGTCAGAGCTTGAAGGCACTAGAGTGTCCCTTTTCATTATCCCGTACTTTAAGCAAATTCGGATAAGTCGATCGTTGTCGATTGTTGATTCAACGGAATCTGGAGGTGATTCCAATATAACGGCCGATTCAAATTCATCGGGGGCTCGATCGTCACCAATCCCTCCTTCCTCCTCAAAACCCAGAGAAACTTCATTCTCTGAAGACACCTCATTGCTTTCTCGATTTCCAACCCCGTAGTCTGGACCCTCATTGTCCTATTCTGGATCTGACGGAGAAGATATGTCCTCGAGAGTGATTTTGTTAGAGGTTTCCGGGGCTTCTTTCCTCTCAGCTAGTCTGGAAGAGCGTCCGGGTCTCATGGTCATAGAACTATTGAAGAAGCAATAGCACGAATTAGAGTAAATTAGCCCGTACCCCCCTGTGCATGTGTGTGAACTAAAATGTGTGCAGTGAATGTGAGAAATGCAAAGTAAAGATGCAACAATGTAAGGCGAAACTTTGAAGAGAAAGTGATGGTCAGAGTAGTTCTTAATGTTCATTTATGTCTGCAAGGCACTATCCTAACTGTTCATGAAGTTGGAAGTAATATCTAGCATTGTTTTAAATAGTTGGACAAAAATTTTGTGCTTTAGATTGAGTGGTTCTCGGTTCGGTTCGGGCAGGCATCATAGGATCGGACTGAAGAAAAGTTGTGCACTGGATGAAAGGTTATGTTCAACCGGATCGGGTCGGAGACATGTAATAGGAACAAATCGGATGAGTCTGAATACCGACGCCCCCTATTTATCTGTTTTCACCCTCCGATCCGATCCGATAGGCTATCCCTTGTTTTCCATTTCCACTCTTCCGACCCGAACCGGAAAGATAAAATTTTGCTCTCCTCCTCCATCTTCCATGTTTCCTCGCCCGAACCGATTTCTCATGTCTTTCATCTTCTTCTTCTTCCTCAATCACCTCCGAACCCAATCCCATATCAACAGCTCCAATTAGGAGCAAGCGTACGCCTTCTTCAACCTATCAACGCCTCGAGGTGGTAGCAGAGATATCAGCGACGGCGGTAGAGGAGGGGACGACCGTGTCATTGAGATTGAACCCTAAATATGCTCAAATCATTCATATTAAACCGCAAATTACAACTGAAATCAGTTAAAGAGAAGCCTAATTGAAGTTATGACCTACCGATACAATTGATCTAAGGATGCGAAAAGGAGTTTTGATTTTCTTTTTGGGAAGTTAGGGTTTTCGTTTTTCCTTTGGAGTAATTCCTGGAAGAAAAGCGAAAATAAAAGAAGAAGAAGAAAGAAAGAAAGAGATGGGGCAGAGGATCTATACAGGAGGGAGGTGGCTACTCGTATTCCCCTCCTATTTTTCCGCTCGGTCCGGAGTACGGGCCCAACAGCCCACACCTTCTGGCCCATTGACGCAGTACAAAGCAAAACAGGAAGAAGAGGTACCCAGGTCGCACTCCGAACCAAAGTAGGATTCACGTGTTGACTTGGCATCTGAATCAAATAGAATTCAAATGAAAAATAAAAGAAGAGTATACCTGAGAGAAAAACTGTATATCGAGAAGAACCTCTGGATTTGACTCAAAAACAAAGAAAGTTGTTCGCAAATTCTATGACCTATATATAAGCAACAAAAGACATGATTTTATGAAGCAATGCATCTCTACAAACGAACAGAAGTGACTTTCTGACTATTCAGATTCAAGAACCAATATTCGGGCAACATCAAAGCACGCTTCGTTTTCAACAGAAGCATCCTTTGAGGGGGCAAAATGTTAGCTCACTTTGTGAACTGGATAACACAAAGTCAAGATATGAAATATTGAAGAACTTGAAAAACTCTGAAGCGGGTCGGATCGGTGCAGGATAGCGGTTCAGATAGGGTAAAGTCTGCTGTTCGGATCGGTGAACTAATACTCTTGGAGTTAAAGAAGCACAGCTATTCGGGTCGGAGGGGAATCTACTTCCAGTCGGATCGGAAAGCCACCCAATTGCTACAGAAATAGGTCGGAGCGGAGCAGAATAAAGAGAAGAGAGAATTGTTTCCAAGTCAATCCGGGTCGGATCGGATATCCCGATCCGAACCCCTTGTACATGTCCCTCCGACCCGAACCCATTTTCCATATCATTCCCCTGCATAAGCGCCTGGATATCCGGATCGGCTATGACCAGTTCCTGCCCACGACGTCCATTACTCTGATGCGTTGTCAACATAGAAATGCATCCGAACCCGAGGCTGATGGGGTGGATGACACGTGGCTCCGATCCGGATCGGGTTCTGAGCTAATTCACACCTATAAATACCCCGTCTGAAGACAAAGAAAAAGATCTTTTTTCTGGCACTTGGAGAATCCAACCACCTTCATAACCCGAATTCCAGCACTTCCGGAGAATCCAAATCTTCTTTCATTATTTGCTTTTAGTCAATTGAGTGATTGTAAGTGGGTTGTGAGAGAAATCAAGTGAATATTTCATTGTATTTGCAACTGAATCATTGAAAATAGTGAAAGATAAGTGGACATAGGCATTTCTTCGCCGAACCACTATAAATCCTGTGTGTTCATTTTCATTTTTTATCTCATTTCATTTGCTTTTAATCAATTTGGGTGTTAGAACCACTTTTTGGTCTAATATCAGGTACATAACATACATCATTTAATGTCAGAACTTTTCTGGATGTGAATTCCAAATCTATAGTCCCCTTCCCTTTGACCTCTGCCTTTGCTAAATTTAACATATAAAGGTAATCTTCATCTTCAGTCGGTTCTAGTTTCTTGAATTGATTCTTGTCAATGCAGACATGCTTAGTAGCGCCAGAATCGATCCATCAAGAATTGTCTTGTTCAATCACATTCAATTCTGATATGACTGCAGCAAACTTTTCCTTTTCAGATTGCTGCTTCTTTTTCCAGAAGCGACAATCCCTTTAGAAATGTTCTGGTTTACCACAAAAGTAGCAACCACCATTTTTTCCTTTCTTGTTCTGATTTTGAGAATTGTTATTGTTCCGCCCTTTCCTCTTTTTATTAGAAGAATTATTCGAAGCATTATTTGCTTGCTTTTCTTCCATCGTATGGACCTTTGATGTATCAACAACTTTTCCATCTTGGGCATCTTTTTGCCTCAATTGTTGTTCAATCTGCAAGTATTGTGCAAGGCTGTCTAGACTCATATCCTCCTTGTGTTTCAATAGCTTCCTCTGATCTTTCCAAGAAAAGGGTAATTTTTCTATTATCAAGGGAAACTTAACTTCCTCATCCATATTTAACTTATGTTGATTGAATTGGTTAAGTATGCGTATGATAGCAATGAATTACTCTACTACTGAACGATCATCACTCGTTTTGTAATTAAAAAATTTTATGGCTAGAAATTTCTTACTTATTGCGTCTTCTGTCAGATATTTCGCCTCCAATGCTTTCCAAACATTCTTTGCAGTTGCCTTGTTGTAGTACATATCAAAAAGTGTGTCCATCATCGCATTACAAATATGGACATTGCAAATATAATCATCCTATTCCCATTTGATCTGATCTCGTGTATGTGCAACAATTTCATCTTCTGTCTCCACTGGTTTTGGAGTAGTCAAAACATAAACAACTCTCATACCCGCCAATAAGAAATGTGTCTTCTTCTGCCAGCGTAGGAAGTTGACACCATCAAAGCGCTCTAATTTTGCAAAACCAACGGCGATCTCTTTGAGACTATGAGGAGCCATTGCAGAAATACTGTTTTAGATTGTTGTATGTCAAATTTGTCGCTGGATCTTCTATTCGTTGAAAACACAATTCTCCGAGGCACGATGTGGTGATCGCTATCCTAAAACAGTATTTGCCCTCTTAATTTTGTGCACGAGTAATGGCAAATCTGTTCGAAGATACAACGAAGCAGGTATCGAATATCTTTTCATCGGCGTGTTTGCACAGACACGGTGATTCATTATCTTGGATTTGATCGCTGCAGTGACAATCCTGCAGAACTATAACTCGTATAATTCGCTCAAGAATTTGGCAGAGTCTCGAGGTATTTTTAATGGCAGAAAAGAAGAAAAGGAAGGAGAAGAAGAGGAATTCAAGTTATAGAAAACTGAATTCGGTTATGGCTGTTTGAATTCAAACAGTTGCACCCGTTGATTTGTAACAATCCAAAAGCGTTGCAATTTCAAACGAACAGACGCAGCCATTCATTTGCAATGGTTCAGAAGTGTTGCGAATTTTGAATGATGAGTGGATGCGTCCATTCATTAGCAACAACTCCGAAGCATTATAAATTTGAAATCCGCACTTGCAAAAGTTCGATGGATCTGCGCAAGCCCAATAATAGTTCGTTCCCCATCTGATCACAAGACCCCCAAGATCCCCAAAGTCCATCTTTTGACAATTCAAATATTAATGTCCATGGATATGATCTTGCCTCATGCCATGTCTCTTCTCTTTCCGTCTCTCCCTTCCTTTTGATATAATATGTAATCTGTTTACATATATAGTGTCAAACGCACTTACATTTCATGATATGGGACAAATCGAATTTCCCCATTTGTTCTTTCCTTCTTACTTTCTCTTTTATTTTAAATTTCCTCCAACAATCCTCCACCAAATTTAAATAAATTCCTCCTGTCATTTATATGTAGGAAAATTTGTGCATAAGTATAGATGTCTTACAGACTTGAATCTATACGCAGTGAAAACTCATCAAAGTATATCAGGATGGATTGGTTGACTAAGCATTGGACCATCGATCCTATATGATATACCAGATGTGATTATCACACATTTATTTTCATATTTCCCAGATTATATGTTTTCTCGACCCATGGATTGGCCGGGGGTCAGTATCTTCTTTCATGAAATGCCCTAAGAGATCAAGCCAAAATCTCGTAGAAGGCGGCACCACCTTCGTTGCATTCATACAGGTAGGTTTATAAAAGTGCCTTATAACACACACCTCAACAGTATATCTATTATAAACCTATTAAGTTCTCAGCAGAATGTAACGACCCAGAAAATTCGAACCAATTTAAAATTTTTATTTTAAAATTATTTGGTAGAAAAATGTGGCAGAAATAAAAAATTCCATTTTTAAATAATATTAAAGCCAGTGAAAATAGTCAATTTTCAAACGATCTCTATTTTCGACGAAACCCCTTTCATTGGAACCGCAATGTCATATTATTGTTAGGTTTCAATTTTTAGACTTTTTCGAATTAATATGCGAGCGTGGCGAAGGAAAATGTGTTTGGTCGATTACAGTCAAATTTAATCGACTGAAAAATAGCCATTTTTCAAACAGTGTCAGAATTCGACAAAATTAGTTTTGTTAGGACCATATCGTCATAACATAGACAAATATATTTTTTCTGGATTTTTCTGAGTTCGTTTGTGGCCTCGGTGAATTTATTTATGATGACGAATTAAATTAATAAAGGAATTAAAATTTAAATTAAATAATACAGGCCACAGACAACCGTTTGGGCTGACGGGACCTGTCCCATTGGGTCCGGAATATGGGCTATTAGCTAGGGTCAACTTTGTTTGGACTGGAATCAGCACGGTTTGAAAGATCTGGATTTATTTGTAAAAATGCACTAAAAATAATGTAAAAATAGGAAGCCCAAAACCCTAATTCACTATTCCTCCATCGTGTAGCCGCCGCCACCAAAATCCAATGGCTACCGTAGCTCCATCCTTCTCCTCCTAATTTCTCTTCCATCTCCAACCTTCAGACTTTAACCCATACATCACCTCGAAGCTCTCTTCACGAGCTTTCTATCGGTACCAGCCATCACCCTCCTCGTCGCCCATAGCCCGCGCACCAATCGCCCAAAGGCCGACTGTATCGACCGCCGCCCAGGACCACCCATGCCGCCGAGTGTGCCCCGCTTTCGGGCATGGCAGCGCCACACCCCCCTCTTCCCCGTGACGTGTCCTGATCGACCTCTAGCCACCTGTGTCGATCGGAATTTGTTGACCTAGGAGTGAACGATATAGAAAAGCTTCGGCCGAAATTACTGATTGAGGAAGAAAGGTTTCTTCTTGATTAATTTATTTAAATTGTTTTAAAACTTAGATTAATCATATCTAACTCATTTCAATTCGAAATTCGTTGATTTCAGCGGCGTTGTGATCGTGTGACTGAGATCTACGCGTCTAAACTGACAAGAGTTGATTCTGAACAGTTTGAATTTTGGCCAAAAATCTTCAACGACTGTGAGATTTCTGAATTTGAATAATTAAATAATTTAATTTAATTTAATTCGATCAGTTGAATCATTGTACGTTATTTCTGATCTGTTATGTGGTGATTGTTGTATAGTTGAATTATATTCGTTGTGATGTCATGTTATAATTGGACAGTTTGGATCTATAAAATTCAGATGTGATCATAATAAAGTTCTCACCTTTATTTTTATTCTTATTTTTATTTTTTATTCCTTTCTCTTAAAATTGATCTTTTGTTCTTGAAAACAAAATAAAATAAAAATAAAGTTTTTATCTTTTGTTTTTGAAACAAAAATATAATAAAAGTTTAATCTTTTGTTCCTGAAACAAATCAAAACAAAGTTGAGCCTTTTATTTTGATTTATATAATAAAGTCAAAGAAGATTTGATCTTTTATTTTGAGATATAATAAATAAAGATTTGATCTTTTATTTTGACTTATAAAATAAAAGAAGTTGGATTTATATAATGAATAAATATTTGATCTTTTATCCTATAAAATGTATAAAGTTCATATATTTTATTTGATTTCACAAAATAGAGGTGGGATCTTTTATTTTGATTCATAGAAATTTTACAACCGATCATATGTTGCCATTGTTGTAATGCACAAAATTCATCGTATGTTAAATTAGTTGTAATGACACCAAAATTTCATCGTTATGTTGTCGTTGTTGTAATGACACCAAAATTTCAAAGTTGTGTAAATTTAGTTGGAACGTATCAAAATTTCATCGTTATGTCTGTGTAGTTGAAATGAACATACTTTGGTGTTGAAAAAAGGAAAAAAAGAAAAGAATTTGAAACTTAGGAAAACAATAGAACATTTACATTTTTCAAAGAAAAGAAAATATTTACATTTCTCAACGTAAAAGAAAAGAAAAGAAAATATTTACGTTTTTCAATGTAAAAGCAAGGAAAAGTAAATATTTACATTTTTCAATGTAAAAGAGAAAAAGAGAATTTACATATGTAAATAAAAACAATAAATAGGAAATTTACATTTTTCCATTGTTATAAAGTGTAATAGGAAATTTACATTTTTCTATTGTAATAAAGTAATAGGAAATTTCGATTTTTCTATTGTAATAAAGAAAGATAGGAAATTTACTTTTTCTATGTAAAAATATAAGATTTACCTTTTTCTCGGAGAAGATAGAAGAATTTACATTTCTCATTGTAGTAGATAAAATACATACATTTTATAATAACATAAAAAGTTCACTTTTATGTTATAAAAATGAAATAACATAAAAAGTTCACTTTTATGTTATAAAAATGAAATAGGATAAAAAGTTCTCTTTTATGTCATTAAAATGAAATAGAATAAAAAGTGCATTTTTATGTCTATAAATCCCATAGGATAAAAGAACATTTTTATAATTAGAGTAAATATACATTTTAAAATAACATTTTTGGTCGCATTAGAATTGGCGAACAAAAATGTCATTTTTATTTGATATAAAAATATACATCGTTGAATTATCATTTTTGGTCGCATTAGAATTGGCGAACAAAAATGTCATTTTTATTTGATATAAAAATATACATCGTTGAATTATCATTTTTGGTCGCATTAGAATTGGCGAACAAAAATGTCATTTTTATTTGATATAAAAATATACATTGTTGAATTATCATTTTTTTGTCGAATTAGAGTTGGCGAACAAAAATGTCATGTTCATTTGATATAAAATGATACATTGTTGAAACCATCATTTTTGTCGCATTAGAATTGGCGGACGAAAATATTACTTTCATAGAATAAAAGGAATGGATTTTAATAAAGGAAATCGCCCAAATGGTTTATATATTATATATAAATATAAAATATAAAATTAAACGAAACGAGCCGCGGTAGTTCGCGTATCGACAATCGTAACTTCAAACGAATATATAGAAAGATCCGACCGTTGGATTTTCCCAAAACTGGAACCGTTAGGACCGCTTTGGGGAGAGCTTTCCAACGATATAAATTTCATCAAAATCCGACGGTTAGATTTTAAGATATGTGTAAATCAAATTTTGGTAAAAGCAGCGCCAGCGCCGCCCATTGACCCAAAACGTCGTTTATTTATTTCGAGCTATTTTTAATAAATAAAAATAGCGATAAATAGTTATAAATATATATGAAATGTTTTAAACTATAATTATGCGACAATTATTTGAAAAGGCCGAGTTTAACTCATTTCAAATAATTGAACGAAGATTGAATCAAAGATGCAAGAAAACGACGGTTGAAGACTGACGATCTTCACATTGAATGGACGATGACTTCTGATACCTTGGACTGACTTGCTCCCGGGACTGGGTTGAAGCAGTAATTGTCCGGACGTGTGTGATGATCGTGCGGATAAGCGAGAACCTTTTTGGTGTCTCCGGTTTCGTTCAGACCCAGAACGGACTTGTAAATGGATGCGTGTTTGACGTTGAAATTCACTTCATGTAATTAAATCGCTTTCTATTAATATATGTCTGTTTAGTGGTGGAGAATTTATTCTCTACTTAACACCCTGATACGTAGTGATAGTTATCGATTGCATGGCGTTAAATTGTCAATGTGGTACGCCAAGATGCAATGATCAAGGCTTTGTTGAAAAGCAGGCCTTGTGGCTGATGATCAAAGCATAGCCTGGTTAGGCATAGCTTTGTGTATATCGTGACTTCGCGAGCCTCACACCCCGGTATGAGTCAAAAACGGGATATGGACCGTAGGGAGTGCAAACGTTTCTTTCTAGCTAGGAGTGGTGCTTGGCTTTTGACACGGCCCGTCATTTTACTTATGTGGATTTTGGATTGAGGTACCTCGGGTTTTTATAGGCCGGAAGTGGTCATATTATAGGTCCAAAGGGACCGGGAAACGTGTGTTCAGGCATAACTAATCCACTACCGTTAGGTAGGGACAGGCCCTACCGCATCCAAGGGTTCACTGCGGGGGATCCGGAGGCATTTGCTAGAGTGTCTCAAATCGGAAGAGGACGATCCCTAGCCTCGATTTCACGACAGAAAACCAATTCCTAATACGACGACATTTCGGTTTTGATTGTAAACTTATATACGTCGACATAGTAGGATGGGGTACTATGCCGTCTAGGATTGATATATTTACATTTAAGTAATTTAATACTGCCTAAACACTAATAATAATATTAAAATATTACTTTTCACGTATTAAGCATGTTTGATCATCATAAGGGAAAACTCTATCCTCCTGTTTGCGTTGCATTGTGTGATAGGATCTGAGTCTTATGACGATTTCATTTTTCTAAAGTCATTTCGCTGTTTTATATAAACTTTATAAAATATTGCACTGGCAATCCAAATGGAGTAAACCCGTTCCGCGTTAGCGGCGTGGTCCTGGTATTCGCCATCTTGATAGTTAATTTAGTTAAGAATTCTCACACCAGTCCCATGATTGACTCGTAGTTTGTTTCACTTTTGCAAACTCGGGTGCCCTCTTTCCACACGGGCAGCCAATTGACAGGTTTCTAGGTGATATTTTCTGGTTGGAGCTTGCTTTGGAAGGAAGAAGAAGAAGACCTTTCTCCATCTTTTATTCTGCTTTTGAGACATTTTTCTATCTTTTGCTTTTGATGTATGTAATGGGATTTGAAACTTATTTCCTTTCATTTGAGACTTGTTTCTCTTTTGTTAAAACTTCTATTATGCTAAGTGGATCCTGTAAAACTGCATACTCTAATGTTTTGCTGTGATGCTGATGACATCTATTTCCGCTGAAATGGTTTATGTGTTATGATAATTATCTGAGATCTGTTTTTGTTGTAAATATGTTGTGTTCCAAAATGATTATCCTCACTTTCGGTCTACGGGAGTTTAGGGGTCATCACACAGAACATCCTCTCTTTGTCATTATAAGTACCAAACACTTTTCCTTGAATGTATGATAATACTTAGTTTTTCAGACAAAATATTATAGTGCTTCCACCCGCAAACATATGAAGTACTTTTTCTCTTTGAACTCAAGATAACAAATTTCTTTATTATGTCGAGTTGAGTTTCTTTCATTGGCGATTGTATTGTATAGGCTTTAAACCCATTCCCTATGATGTTTTTATCACTAAGTTCCTTGCAAGTCCTTTAGTAAATTGATCTGCCAAATTCAGGGTAGATCTCACAAAATCTATGGTAATTTCCCCTTCAGTGAGCATTTGCCTTAAACCAATATGTCTAGATTTACCATTATTAACTTGGTTGTATGCTTGTGGTAATGTAGATTGACTATCACAATGCAAAGATATCGATGGCATAGGTCTTGGCCACACAGGAATATTGGTGGTAGCACGACAGAAGATGGAGTGAAAAAGAGAACAAGTTACTTGAGATCATTCTGCCTCAAAGCTGACTTTTTCAAAAACTGATATATGGGAAAGACTAAGAGTTGAAGCTAGCAAATGCACAATGAGGAAATCACCACCAAACTGGTATTAAAAATCTTTTTTTCATATGTCGTCAATAATTTGTTTTGAAAGATGCAAAATATGATAATTGTATTGTTTGTGTATCTTTATATATGGCTATATTCTTTTTTGTGGATTAGCCTATCATTATTATGCTGATCTTTTTAACCCCCTTCCATAATAGTCTTAAAATTACTGAAATGATCTTACATGAATTTACTCACCCACTTGCCTGATGCATTTAGGCTTCTTTAGCTGCTGAGATATATCCAAATGATGCATGTGCCTGATATAATTTGATGAAGTTATAATGAAATAATGCATTTAGGCTTTTCAGCATAAAACAGCTTGTAATTGTTTTAACAGTGATATGAGCCAATATCTTTTAGAGAAATCATTGAAATTCAGTTATTTTTAACTAATTGGATCAGTTTTTTTGTAAATTATTGGCCTTATATTTAGCTGCTGAAGTTGTTTTTTTTTGAGTAAAATTAATAGAGAGAAAGGGAAAGTAAGAACTAAGACCAATTCTTCTGTCCTCATTCCCACTGTCCCCTCATGTCCCTCTAATCAGATCCCCTGATTTCCGCTGTTTTGCATTTAAGTCCCCCAACAATTCAGGGGTTTAAGTGCAAAAGGTGGAAATCAGGGGGCTCTGATTGGGTGAGACACCGGGGGACACTGAAAATGGGGATAGAACAATTGGTGCGGTAAGAACTTGCATGGGTGAAGAAGAAAATGTAAGGTCGTACGCATGTTTTCTTTATTTGACATAGTGACATTACAATAGGCGATGTTATTTTTTAAGGGTGCTACTATTCACATCCTGGTTTACACTTCCGGACAACTTTCTAAATTTAATACAAATGATTATTTTTATGTTCTTTCGGCCACCATATATTATTCTTTCACTCAATTATTCACCACCATACTTCTCCTAAGAATAACACATACTTCTGTGCAATTTCAAACCCTAAACACTAACAAAAGCAGATATCTTTTGGGCCTAATAGGGATTGAAAATGAGACAAAAAAGAGGTTAGAATTGCTTGATTTTTATTATTTTCTATTATGTTATAGAACATGTTGTTTGGGTTTTTGTAATGGTTAGGGTTTTCCATTGAGTTTTAGAATATATTTTCCGCTCCGTTGAAAATTTCGAGCTTGGAGGACATTAAATTTAACAACGTTGTAATAGATAATGACAATGTAAGTTTGGACTTGTAGGGTTTTATCCATATAACTTACATACCTTATTTTACAAATTGATACATTAATTTTTTTGTTGTTTTATAGATGGAGTATTTGAATGATGATAAATTGGACGATAAACATGATGGTTGTGATAATATGATGCAAGATGTTCGATCAAATGACTCAAAAGACATAAATGCATGATGTAAGCCAGGAAGGAAGACTTCATGTAAAGGAAGGTGTTGGTGGCCTCTCTATTTTCGAGTTATTAATTCAGATGGTGGCCAACAGAGGAAATTTGAAACACTTGGAGTGCTTTTAGTTTTTATAACAACCCGTATTATTTTGGTATTATAAATAATTTATTTAATTATTTAAATAATGGCTTGGTAATTTAAAATGACCAAAATTAAATAATATTGAATATCTAATTAATATAAATAATAGAATAATATATTTAATTTTCGAAATAGTCGGAAATAGTGGAATTCACAATATTGTGTGAATTGGATGATATATAATTCAGTTTAGAGCTGAAATATATTAATGAATATATTATATAAACGACAGTTGAATGTATAATTATATTATAATTATAATCGAGCTCGAAATGGCGCTGTAGTTCGTAATTTGGCGATTCGAACTTCAATTGAATATACAGAATCCGTTTTAAATCGAATTTCCATGAAACAAGAAATGTTCGGAGCTGGTGTAGTATATTTTTCTAATAGAAGAGAAAAATCAGGATTTCGTCGTGCAGATTTTGAGTTATGTCCAAATCAAATTTTAGAAAGTCGCTATGGAATTCCTTTATAATTTATAATGATTTATTTATTGTAACGACCCGTATTTTAAGCGATACATAATTAATTAATTTAATTATTTAATTAGTGATTTAGAGAATTAAAGGGTTGTTTAATTAAATAATATTGAATATTTAATTAATTTAAATAATATAATAATATATTTAATTCTGAAATAGTCGGAAATAGTGAACTGACAATATAATGTGAACTGGACAATTTAAAATATTTGAATTCAGCTTAGAATTTGAAATAGAATAATGAATATATTATTTGAACGACAGTTGAACGTATAATTTATATTATAATTATAATCGAGCTCGAAATGGCGTGTAGTTCGTAATTTGGCGATTCGAACTTCAATTGAATATACAGAATCCGTTTTAAATTGGATTTCTATGAAATAAGAAACGTTCGAAGCTGGTGAAGTATATTTTTCTAATAGAAGAGAAAAATCGGGATTTCATTGTGTAGATTTTGATTTATGTCCAAATCAAATTTTAGAAAAGTTGCTATTGAATTCCTTTGAAAATTATAAATATATATTTATATTATAAAAGGATTTTATATATATAAATCGAATATCGATATAACTGGGAATTTTGAAATATCGAGTTATAAATCCAATTGGAGCTGTATGGTATTCTAGTGTGAATATATATGATAATATTTATTTTTAATTATTTAAATTAATTATTTTTAAATATATTTATATATTTAAATGGGTTATTTAGAGCTTTAAAAATAGCCAGTTTGGCAAACGACCTCCGCTTTCAACGAAACTAATTTTGTTGGATCCGCAATATTAAATTATTGTTAGATTTCAATTTTCATGATTTTTAGAGTCAGTATGTGGCCGTACGGGATTTTAATGTGAAAAATAGTCAATAATTTGATTTTAAAAATATGATGTGTGAGCATATGAAGTCGGAATTCGATGAAAGCAGTTTCGTTGGGTTCGTAATGCCAAACTGTAGCTGTGTGTCCATTTTCATTGGAAGTGGACATCATGTGTGATCACAGGATTTTTAAACAACAAATACAAAGAACGGTCGATTAAAAATGAACATAAAATTGAATATATAAATATTATAATTGGCCTATATATATTACTCAACTTCCTAACCTAATCATCACTTTATTTTCTCTAGTCAAACTTAAGAGGCCGCCACAATTTTCTTTCTCAAACACAAACAGATGACTTTGAAATTCAGTAGAAAATCAAAGTAAAATTCTACGAATCTTGTAATCAAATGTTTGAGCTTAGATTGAGTTGTCGTTCATCTCTGTGTACCATTTATGGAGTGCGGCTAAAATTTCGACTGTGCAATATCAAGACAGCGAAGGAAAACTTCATCTAGGGTTGGAACTCGATGCTTTTGTGGTGATTATTAGTGGAAGTGGAGACTAGTTTGGAGGTTAGGAGGTCGATTAGGCTCTGCATGTTCTTTTTTTCTTGAGGGATTTCACGCATTTTTTTTTTGCAAGTTTTTTTCCAAAAGCCGAGGTCCGGCGTTCTAACAAAGTTGCCATGACAGTTGCGAGCTAAGCGCTGTGGGGATGGTAGGTTGAAGAATCCGATGAGGAAGACGATGGAGGCGTTCGTTTGTGGTTTTGTTATACGTCGAGGTCGGTGGAGGCAGGTTGAAATCACTGCTGTTGAAGAAATTACGGGTTGGTTACCTGGGTTGGAGAAGAAGGGATACGGTCGTGGGTATAAGGGTAAGTGATGGGCCGGGTTCTAAGACTAAGGCCCAATTTTTTAAAAAGGGAATTAGTTTAACTTGATTTAATTAATGTATATAAACTAGTAATGTTAATAACTTCGTCATACGTAATCAGAAATTGACAAAACAAGATCCGTTGGGATTATATAGACGACGTCTACACAATGAAACTGACTGGAAGTGAATTCGAGCTCGTTACAATTTATAATGAAATAAATTATCGGAATCAAATCAAGCGATGGTTATCGTTATTAACGATGATCGTCCAATGTGAGTAAAACTCACCAACTCTATCACTTCATATTTTTATAACGTATATTTAGAACTGATAAATGATGATTGATTGTTGTGTATTGACTATTTGGTTGAACTGCTAAATAATTGGTTGAAATTATAGATCTGGTTATATATATATATATATATATATATATATATGTATGTATGTATGTATGTATATATAAATTGATTCTGCTTAGCAGAATATTTCATAGTGAAATGAAATTGATGTTAATTGTATTGTTTAACATATGTGGATGTAGGGAAACAGGTCGGAGGAATCCAACTGGATTCCTCAACATTTATTTTACTGTTTTTCATATATTGTAATATATGATGTGAAATATAATCAGTGTTGAATGATATCGATCATTGTTATTTACGTATTTCAAATATATTTATATAAAATCAAATGATTTTATATAAAAGGATTTCAAATAGAATTGAAATGGAAATATTTGTAAAACATTTACAAATAGAAATATAAAGGAAAATATTTGTAAAACAAATATAAAGGAAATTATTTGTAAAATAATGAAAAGGAAAATATTTCTAAAACAAATATAAAGAATATTATTTGTAAAACAAATGAAAAGGAAAATATTTGTAAAACAAATATAAAGGAAATTATTTGTAAAACAAATAGAAAAGGAAATATTTGTAAACCAAATATAAAGGAAACTATTTGTAAAACAAATAGAAAAGGAAATATTTGTAAACCAAATATAAAGGAAAATATTTGTGAAACAAATAGAAAGACAAAAGAAATATTTATTTGTTAAAATAAATAGAAAGATAAAAGAAATATTTATTTGTGAAAATAAATAGAAAGATAAAATAAATATTTATTTGTGAAAATAAATAGAAAGATAAAAGGAATATTTATTTAGAAAATAAATAAGATATCAAAAAAGGAAATATTGGAAAATAAGTAGGATTATAAAAAGAATTAGAGTTAACCAGTTAGAGTTAATCAATTAGAGTTAACCAGTTAGAGTTAATCAATTAGAATTAATCAGTTAGAGTTAACTAGTTAGAGTTAATCAGTTAGAGTTAATCGATTAGAGTTAAATCGAATTAGAGTTATTCAAATAGAGTTAATCGAGTTAGAGTTAATCAATTAGAGTTAATCGATTAGAGTTAAATCGAATTAGAGTTATTCAAATAGAGTTAATCGAGTTAGAGTTAGTCGAGTATTAGTAAATTGTATAGAGTTATCGAATAGTAGTTTATTCGATAGGAGTTATCGAATATAGTTATTCGAAAGGAGTTATCAAATATAGTTATTCGAAAGGAGTTATCGAATCCAGTTATTCGAAAGGAATTAATCGAATATAGTTAATTCGAAAGGAGTAAATTGAACATTAGTTATTCGAAAGAGAATTAATCGAATATTGGTTTTTTGAAAAGAGTTATCGAATATTGGTTATTCGAAAGCGAGTTATCGAATATAGTTATTCAAAAGGAGTTAATCGAATATTAGTTATTCGAAAGGGATTAACCGAATATTGGTTATTCGAAAAGAGTTATCGAATATTGGTTATTCGAAAGAGAGTTATCGAATATAGTTTATCCGAAAGGAGTTAATCGAATATTAGTTATTCGAAAGGGAATTAATCGAATATTGGTTATTCGAAAGAGAGCTATCGAATATTAGTTATTCGAAAGAGAGTTAATCGAATATTGGTTATTCGAAAAGAGTTATCGAATATTAGTTATTTGAAATAGAGTTAGTCGAATATTAGTTATTCGAAAGAGAGTTAGTCGAATATTAGTTATTCGAATAAGAGTTGGTCGAATATTAGTTAATAGAGTTAAAAGAGTTAATCGAATATAGTTTATTCGAGTAGAGTTAAAGGAGTTATCGAATATAGTTTATTCGAATAGAGTTAAAGGAGTTATCGATTATAGTTTATTCGAATAGAGTTAAAAGAGTTAATCGAATATTGTTTATTCGAGTAGAGTTAAAGGAGTCATCGAATAGAGTTAAAGGATTTATCGAATATAGTTTATTCGAAAGGAGTTAATCGAATATAGTTTATTCGAAAGGAGTTAAGTGATAAGAGTTAATGGATTAAAGTTAATCGAGTTAAAGTTAATGGAGTTAGGGTTAATTGATTTGAGTTAATCGAGTTATATTTTGGAGTGAGATATTTCAAAAGTAGGGATTATAACGCTATAGTTACAATCAAATATGTTTCAATAAAGAAGTGGATTCGTAAATAGAATCCGAGAGTTACGTAAGGAAGTTTGTTAAAGATTTAAAGGGTAAACTTTGTCTGTTTTTAAGTTAGAAATGTTGTTCAGTTAAGGTCTGAGAGGTAGTTATACCCCAACTTGATTGACTTCGTTTTTAACTAAGGAATAGTTAAGGTTCGATAGTGAAGGAGTTAATTGAATTTAGTTAATAAGTGTTAATGGTTCGAATTGGCATAGCGATGTTTTATTAAAACATCTGTTTAAATCCAATGAATGAGTTTTGGAAACATTTTCCAAATATAATCAGAGACATTTTCTAATCCTAGAAAATGAAATGTTTGATGATAAAGAATACTGGAATGACAGTGATACGTGAAAAAGAGATGGAAATGTTTTCCAATGATTAATAACGTATATTTTCTAAATTTAGAAAATAAGGAATGTTGAATTATGGAAAAAGGAAATAAATAAAGTAATGAACTAAAGAGATAAATGTTAAATAATGATTGATCGATAAAATTTCCATCTGGAAATAATATCGTTGTTTGCCCACGTGTTTTTCTTTGATAGTTAACTCACCGACTATCGAAGTTTTCGACCATTTTTCTGTCGTCAATACGGAGAGACCGAGATCAGATTCATGACCTGAAAACCACTCTGTATGGAAGTTAGCGTTGCGATCAAATATGATGAAGATAATTGAAAATGGAGTTATGCAAGGGTTGTCCTATTTACAGAATAGTGCCTTCGGTTTGTCCAGTCCCAGGACTACCTGTATGGAAGAATGTCTGATAGAGTATATTTAATGGATCACGTAAGTTGATCTCTTCAAATGTATATACGTTTGGTGGCGGAGGAATTCATTTCTCTTAGCTGTATACCCGTTGTATTTTTGGGGAAATCAATTTGTGATTTGGCGGGTATAACGATGTAACATTCAAAGTGAATAATTGTGTGATCTGTCAGAGATAAGTGTGGCCTCTAGCCTCACAACCGGGAAATGACAAAAATCGGGCAGGCAGCATAACTAAGTGGTTGGCTGCCAATTAGGGTGTATTATCACCTATCTAGAGATATTCATTTCATTCTATAATCTATTGTCGATGCTGTCCCATTCGGGAAACAGTTGCTGATCCCAACCGTTGGTGATATACATTCGATACACTCAAGCGAAATGAGTGGTCGGTCATGTGTGGTCGGGTTGCAAGATGTTCTTGTTGAACCCAGTGTATTCCTCTCTAGAGGTACACTATCGGAAGGTGGTTCCATACCTTGTCATAGTTGGAAATCCATTACCCAATAAGTGCTCGCGGTTTTGATTGTATACTATATATGTGGAACATGAGATGAAAGCGTTCTGCAAGATGATTATTATATTGTGGTTGATAGACACAATTATAATATCAAAAGAGTTTTGATATAAAAGAACATTGTCTCTTTCAAAATGATTTGAAATTTAAATCAAATGGATTTGGATTCTCATAAGGGAAAAACCCATTCCGTTATACGGTGTGGTCTTATGAGATATCGTTTAATTACTAAACTGTTTTTAAATTGTTTTACCCACACCAGTCCCATGATTGACCCAGAGTTTATTTTTTTTTGTTTTCCCTAAACTCTTGGGGGCCCAAATTTGTACGGGCAGTCAAGTAGTCGGGATTTACAGATGCACTAGAAGGAGCTGGAGCAGGAGGCTTCGGCAGCGTTTTTATAGCTATTGTTTATTTCCGCTATGATGTAAGTGTTATACTCTGGTAAATTTACTGTATACATATACTGATTTTAGTTCAAAGTTATGTATCTATTATATATTGTTCGTTCCTCCATGAGATTCGTGTTTACTCTGATGTTGTATGTACTTCTTCTTCTTCTATTCTTGTAACGACCCGTATTTTTGGTCGGTTAATTTTAAATATTTTATATCGTTTTAAATATTGAGTTGATAATATAAATGAATTTTTATATTAAGTTATTGATTTAAAAAAATGGTTTCGATTTTATATCGAATATATTAAATTATCGTAATACGAAACATATTGAAATCGAAGTTAAAATTGAATCGAAATGATTTAGATGATCAGTGTCAGTTCTGTCTGAATATGAACAATAATAATAGTAATAAGTTATTTTGGAGAAAATGATTAGTTTTGAATTTAAATTATATTATATTAATTTAATATGGTATATATGTTCAAATTAAATTTCAGATTATATACAGTTCAATTTAGAATAGCATTATAATATTGAAACGTCGGTCTGTACGTTAAAATAGCGGTTTACGATTCTAAATTGGTACCCCGAGGTATTTTTAATGGATAAGATCAAAATCGAGGCAGAAATCAAATCAGAATCTGTTTAGATAAAATAAAAATCACTTTATATCTAATCGAATTAAAAACAAATCAAATCATATTAATGACAATGTATTCCCTGTTCCTTCTTTCGTTATAAAAGCCACCGCACCCATTCACAATTCATCAAAGCTTCAGATAAAAACCTTCTTCCCCTTTAAAACTTTTTCAGCAGTTCGAGCTTTAGATCTCAAGTGAAGCCACTGCCTTTTCTCTTTCACAAAATCAAAAAGGAGATCAAAATCAAATACAAGCCATTTATTTTTCCATTCATATAAAAATCGCGCCTCCTCAAAATAAGAATCGACTTAAGATTAAAAAAAAAGAGAAGGAATCGAATTAATCGAAGTTGCAGTGTAGCCTGAAGCTCGACGTCATCTGGATCCAATCACGATTTAAGGGAGGGATGGGGTATTGCGATGTACGGAAGATGTTCATTGGGGGGGGGGTTCCATTCACAGTCGATGTCGAGGGTTCTGGGTCAGTTGGAAATCCAGATTACCTCACAACCTGAGTGTATCGTCCTTCCTCAAAATCCGCACTCGAGCTTAAAGTTTGCACCCTCAGAATCAGGTTCGATATTAAGCTTTGGCTTTGACTGTGTGAGTAACGACTAGGGTTGGAGTTCGATGGTGAACTGGAGTGGAGTTCGAGGTCATTGACAATGAACGGGATAACTTGGGAAAGGTTCGATAGTTGAATGATGGCACCGGAATGAGTGATTTGGGTTGCTTAGTTCGGCAATGAAGTTTGGGGAAGTTCGGTCTTGGATTTGGTAGGATAAATCACGAGTTGGAGTACGAATTCTGGAGCGGGGCACAAACTGTGTGGCAGTGGACAGTGGAGGGGTTGTTGTAGTAAGGACTGATGGGGTTTTAAAGGCACGACAGTGGCAAGCAATGGTTCATGGGAGTTGCCTATGAAATGTTCGAGTAAATGCCTGAATGAATAATTGAAATGTAGGGGCTGATGGATGTATTACAACACAATGGTGTTGTAGCAGAATCAAATGGCGACGACGAGTTTGCTTCGAGTTGATCGAGTAGTGTGCAAAATAATAGGTATATTCATCTTTACAAAATTTAAATTACATATTAGTTATTAATTAATTTATATCTATTAGTAGTTTATTTAAATTCATATAGTTTAATGTTAGGTAAAATTAAATTGTCGTAGGTGCGAGACTGATTTAGTGGAAATAATTCATTGAAGTCGATCCGTAGATGCGACGACATGGAATAAAATGGATAATCGGCAAATTAAAATAAGATGAGTAAATCTCACTCAAAGGTTATTTAATTTATTTTTTATCGTTAAAAATAAATGGTTGACTGTTTGAATGCGTGCATGAATTGTTTAATCATTGGGGTTATTATATATAATATATATTAGTTATTTAGGCTTGGTGGTTATCGCTATTATATATATATTGGATTACCCGCAATACTATTAGCGGATGCCCACAGTATCATTAGCGGATGACCCTACGCCCACGTATATAAGTGGATCCCCTTTTATACCGCGATATCCTTCCTTCAAGCAGGATTGGTATTAATTATGTGACAAACATCTGTGGATGCAAAGAAAACAAGTTGGAGGGATCCAACTGGATTCCTCAAATTTATTTATTACTGTTCACATATTTATATGCGTGTGATGTGTTGAATTGGATTGTTGGTTCCCGCAGTATCATTAGCGGATGCCTGCAGTATCATTAGCGGATGACCCTACGCCCACGTATATAAGTGGATCCCCTTTTATACCGCGATATCCTGCCTTGAAGCAGGATTGGTATTAATTATGTGACTAACATCTGTGGATGCAGAGAAAACAAGTTGGAGGGATCCAACTGGATTCCTCAAATTTATTTATTACTGTTCACATATTTATATGTGTGTGATGCGTTGAATTGGATTGTTGGTTTGCATATTTGGGATTTAAATATCACTGGCCCTAGAGATTGACATTTAAAAAATTTCATAAAAAGGGATTTTTAGATTTAAAAGGAAAAAATATTTTTTTTTCTGAATAGAAATTAAATTTCAGATTTGGATAGGAAAATATTAACTTGTTTTTAGAAATAAAAACAAGTAGTTGAATTTATGAACGATGTTTATAATTGAGTAGAAAAATTATCATTGGATAATTTTGGAATGCAAACTCAAGTGTTAAGTTGGAAAAGGGAATTTATTTTCAGATATAGAAATGGGATTTGAAATAGGAAACTTGTTTTAATATTTAAAACAGGAAGTGTTATTTATAAATGATTTTTATAAATAAAAGAACGGAATTTTATTGGATAATTCATTTAAATCCAGGTATAAAATTAAAAGTGAATTTTAAATGAAAAAGAAAGGGAAATTTTACTTTTCGAAATAGAAATAGTATTTCGAATAAATTGAGAAATATTAACTTGTTTTTAAAATTAAAACAAGTTGTTGAAATTGTAAACGATGGTTATAAATGGGAGAAAATATTATCATTGATAATATTAAACTTTAATTTCAAGTGAGGGATTAAAGAAGGAAATTTATCTTTCGAAGCAAAAATTTGAATTTCAAATGGAATATGAAATATAAGCTTGTTTTAAATGTTTAAAACAAGAAGTAAAATTTAAAAACAATGTTTATAAATAGAAGGGATAAATTATCATGAGATGATTTAGGTATTTAAATTCAAATATGAATTTAAAAAGAGATCTATAACTTGAAATCGTTTCAAAAAGAAACGATGAAAGTTATTCCTATATTCGGAATGTAAACTGAATTTAAATGAATCCACACGGATTTATGATTTTAACTCAACTATTGTCGAATACATAAATAAAATTACATTTCAAACGATCTTGGAATTGTATTAAATGTAAATTTAAGTTGTAAATATGAAAATATATTATATAGATATAAATTATGATAATTAAATATTTTCAGAAAAAACTTGAGATTCAAAGGGGAAATCAAATAATCCAAAATTTGAATCGAGTTTCTAATAGATTATTAAAATAGAAGTTTAATAAATATAGAAGTTAGTTTATAAACAACACGTTTATAAATGTGATGATGTAATTTTCATCGTGTAATTTGGAAATAAATTCCCAAATGTAAGAAAAGGAATCAAAGGTGAGATTTAAATCAAGTTTTGATATTACAAGCTTTTATCCATCTCAAGATAAGAACGTCGTCGATCAAGGTCTGAGAGGTAATTAAAATACCCCAACTTGAACGACTTCACTATTATTAAGAGTTGATATTAGTTTGTAATGGTAAACGATGTTGAAAATTGATCATGCCCATAAAAGGAATTTATAATTGAATTTGAGGGTATCGATATTTTGTAATTTCATATGAATTGAACTAGGATATAGGAATTTGTGTTTCGAATAAATTCATAATTAAGTTAAGAATGTGGAATGAAATAATTCACAAGTTGAATAACCTGAATTATTAAGTCAGATTTGGTGAACGGGCTTGCATTATTTCAAAAAATATTGAAAGTGGGATTGAGATTCATTTATTAAACGATGTTTTTAAACGTTATATATAAATTATAATTAAAACTAACTCGCCGCAGCGCGGTAGTTCAGAAATTGGCTATTCGAACATCAATTGAGTTTATAGAACTCAATATAAGTCGGAATTCAATGAAATAAGAACGCTCGGACCTATTGAATGATAGTTTTCTAATGGGAAAGAAAAATCTATATTTCGTCATATAAATTTTGAGTTATGTAAAAATCAAAATTTCAGAAAAACAGCGCCATAATTGTTTTAAACCATATCGGTTCATTTAACTAAATAAAAGGATTTTGAGTGGATAAAAATCCGAATTTCCATTAGAAAAATCCGGACTTGAGCTATAGAATAAATACGAATTCAAGTGAAGTAAATGGATGGATTTTTGGTACAAAAAAAATCAAATTTTAAATTATCAAATGAAGTTAACAAATTTCAAAAGAAATTAGTTAATAGAATTTTTGGGCCGAACTTAACTTTGTTAAGTGAATTGAATTCATTAATTGGAATTGGGAATCCGAGTGTGAAACGTGAATTAGAATTGGGAAGCGGACAAGGAATTTGAGTTAAATTTGTATATAAGCATATACAAATATATTTGAACGGGATATGTTCAAATTAAAAGTAAATGAGACCAAGAAGCAAATTAGAAAAATTTAAGTAACGAATGGAAAACGAGTTATGAAAAAGGGATCAATTGATTGAATTGAATTGGATGGGCGTATATATGTTAAACAGGTATGGGATGGAGAATATGAAGAGGGTGAAGATTTATAATTTAAGTGCCCGACAAAAAGATACATGTTTAATTTCCATATGAGGTTTTATGCGCCGAATCGGCAAGCCACTTGGCTTTTTGATTTTCTTTTTGAATGGAAAGGGCCTAGAGAGTGGAGTTGAGGTTTGAACTATTCGTCGGAACAAAGGAGGTTATGGCGAATTTTTACGGAAATTTAAGGAGTTAGAATACTTTTAAGAAATTTTGATAATAGAAATCGGTATAACAATATATATAGAATTCGCTAAGAAATGAATCTAAAATAAAATATTAGAAAGGGCCAGTGATTGTGAAATTGTTTGATGGATGTTTATTTTTCCTTTGATAGTTAAAACACCGGCTATCAAAGATTTTAACCATCGTTGTCGATACGGAAAGACCGGTTGGATTTAATATCCGGAAACCACTCTGTATAGGCATAGGCATTGCGAATTAGATTATGCTGAAGATAATCGAAGACGGAGTGAAATTTTAGAGCTGTTATGATTGTCCAGTCCCAAGACAACTTGTATGGACGAATGTCTGACAGAGTATTCCTAACGGTCACATAAGACGATCTTTTAAAGGTATTACGTTTGGTGGCGGAGAAATTCGTTTCTCTTAGCTTTTATACCCGAAATATTTTTGGGAAGATCAACTGGTGATTTGATGGGTTTGACGATGTGGCATTCAAAGTGTATGGTGGCCAGATGTTCTAAAAGTTAGACGTAGCCTCAAGCTTCACAACCGGGAAATGACAAAAATCGGGCAGGCAGCATGGCTATGTGGGTCGCTCTCATTAGGGTGTATAATCACCTATCTAGAGAAATTCCTTTTACTTCTTTAATCTATTTCGATGCAGTCCCTTTTCGGGAAATGGTGGTTTGAGCCCAACCGTTGGTGATATACATTCGATACACTCAAGTGAAATGAGTGGTCGGTCATGTGTGGGCTGGGTTGCAAGACGTTCTTGTTGAACCCAGTGTATTCGCCTCTAGAGGTACAATATCGGCAGGTGGTCCCATACCTTGTCATAGTGGGAATCCAATCTCCAATAAGCGCCCTGCGGTTTTTGATTTTATACTATATATGTAGAGCGTGAGATGCTAGCGTTCTACTATTTGGTTATTTATTTGATTAGACATTAGTATAATATCACTGGATTTTAATATCAAAAATGGCTTGGGTTATAGTAAGGTAAAAAAACCGTCCGTGTTTATGTGTGGACTGGTCTTACTATTATCCTTTTCTTTCAAAAGAGATTTTTGAAATTAAACCATATGGTTGGAGTTTACTCGCACCAGTCCCATGACTGACCCAGAGTTTATTTTGTTTTGTTTTTACCTAAACTCTTGGGTTCCCAAATTTGTATGGGCAGTCAAGTGTTTCAGGCTTTACAGATACATTTGGAGGTCTTAAAGCAGGAGGCTTCACCATTAGTTATCTAGAGTTATTTCCGCTGTATCAAATGTTATGTTGTACTCTGATGATGGTATGTATATATGTACAAACAGATTTGTATTCCAAAGTTATGTTATATAATATATTTTATATGTTCCGCTGTGAGATTCTGTATTGTTATTTCTGTTCTTATCTATCTTTTCTATTTTCTTTAACCCTAATGACTCGTATTTCTTTATTATTTGAGTTGGACGTGTGTTGTATTAGTCAGCTCAGATAGTATGGATTTGTGGGCCACTACAGTTGGTATCAGAGCTTAGGTTGAGCGAATACCTAGGCTTTGGTGGTGGTTTACTCATTAGAGATAGGGTCAGTAGTGCCCGAGAATGAGTTGAGTGTATATATATGAGAGAGCGTATTTGTAAGTTGATATAAAAATTGTTTTATATTGTGTTGGCTTGTCTGTTGGGTAGTTTATGAATTTTGGTCGAATCATGGGACGCCATGACGTCGATAGAAGTTTCTAAACACTTGAACCGAAGATTTGACTTGATATTGTTTTAAAGTGGGTAGATAAAATAATTTTACCCAAAATTTTATTTTGATATAAAGGCATAATTTCCTGAAATTATTATAGTATATGGATGTGTTGGTTGTTATTTTTATAATCAAATGAGATTATAAAATAGAAATGGTTATATATAACAAAGTAGAACTTGTATATGAATAATATATGCAAATGTGATCAACAAAAAATTGAATTCAAACTGTAATTGGAATTTAAATCCCGGAAGGTTGGAAAATATTTTTTTCAAAGTATATTAGAATAATATAGCATTATTTTGGGAAGGATTTTGGATAAAAATCGTTTTGCATGGATTTTGAAAGTGATAAAGCACTGAACTCACTTCAGTGGCTGGAAAATAATTCTGATGATGATTGCATCACCATCAGTGTTCATTTTCGAGTTTCTAAGTGATGGATGGCTACATTAGAAAAGTTTTGATAGAGATTTGTTTGAAAGAAAACAAGTTGGTTTGAAAAATTCAAATGTTTTGAATTTAAAATAGAAATAAATATATGTATATATATATTTATGTGACTTCAGAAGGATTTGAAATAAAATCCGGGGATTTGAATTCTGGAATTTAAATTTAACTTAAGCTAGTTGAATGAGTCAAAGTGAATAAATTGAATGGAATCAATTTGGATAAATTGGTGTTGAACCAGTATGAATGGAATATGAATTGGATGTGAATACATTGGTCATAAATCATTCAGATTAAACGAATGTGAGTATATATGATGTCAATATAAACAGAAACCAAAAGTTTTGGTAGAACTAAAATTTGTAGAAATTGAAATGTTGGGTTTTAAAATAGACGAATTTTGAAAAATAAATGGGTTAGTGGCATTTTTCCTACCTTAGTAATTTCTTGGACAAAATTCTTTTAAGGGGGAAAGAATGTAACGACCCGTATTTCTGGTCGATTAATTTTAAATATTTTATGTCGTTTTAAATATTGAGTTGATAATATAAATGAATTTTTATATTAATTCATTGATTTAAAAAAAATGGTTTTGATTTATTATCGAATATATTAAATTATTGTAAAGGCCCGCAAATCCGTGCTATCTGAGTTGACTAAAAACACCATATGTCCAACCCAAATTGCACAGAAATACGAATCATTATTAGAAAGAAGTTAGAGGATGAGAAATAGAAAGAAAGAAATATTAGAATAGAAGAAAACAAAGATCACAAACTCACAGCGGAACGAATAAAATATATTATATAACATAAGCTTTGAAATACAAATCTGTTTGGTACATATATACATACCATCATCAGAGTACACATAACATTTGACTCAGCGGAAGTAACTCCAAATAACTAACGTTGAAGCCTCCTGCTTCAAGCTCCTTCAAGTGTATCTGTAAAAGCCTGAAACACTTGACTGCCCGTACAAATTTGGGCACCCAAGAGTTTAGGAAAAACAAAACAAAATAAACTCTGGGTCAGTCATGGGACTGGTGTGAGTAAACTCCAACCACTTGTTTAACTTTAAAAATCCTTTCAAAAGAAAAGATAATAGTAAGACCAGCCCATACATAAACACGGACGGTTTTTACCTTACTATAACCCAAAACGCTTTGATATCAAATCCAATGATATTATAATAATGTCTACCCCAAGTAAATAACCAAATAGCAGAACGCTTGCATCTCACGCTCCACATATATAGTATAAAAATCAAAAAAAAACGCATGGCTCTTATTGGAGATTGGATTTCCAACATGACAAGGTATGGAACCACCTTCCGATGATGTATCTCTAGAGGCGAATACACCTGGGTTCAACAAGAACGTCTTGCAACCCGGCCCACACATGACTGACCACTCATTTCGCTTGAGTGTATCGAATGTATATCACCAACGGTTGGACTCAAACCACCGTATCCCGAATGGGCAGAATCGATAGATTTAGAAACAAAAGGAATTTCTCTAGATAGGTGATTATACACCCTAATGGGTGCGACCCACATAGCCATGCTGCCTGCCCGATTTTTGTCCTTTCCCGGTTGTTGAGGCCTGAGGCTACGATTACTTACCATTCCTTGATAACACAATCACTTTGAATGCCACATCGTCAGATCCGTTAATCACTAGTTGAGTTTGCACAAATATTCTGGATATTATGCTAAGGGATAAATCCGTTGCAACCATATATATTCATACAGACCAACCCTTTTGATCATTGGAAATACTCTGTCAGACATTCGTCCATTTACGTTCGTTCTGGGACTGAACGACACCGAAGGCACTATTTCTATTAATAGAAAAAGCCCTTGCACTTTACTCCGTCTTCAATATATTCAGCATACTTGATTCGCAACGCTTATGCCGATACGGAGTGGTTCTTCGGATAATAATCCAACCGGTCTCTCCATATTGACAACGATGGTCAAAAACTTCGATAGTCTGTGATTTAACTATCGAAAAAAAAAACAAGTGTTCAATCAACATGTCAAACAAATCACTGGGCCCTTTAATTAATATTTCATTAATTAAACCACTTCTCTATTTTCTCTATCAATATTTGTTAACCAAATATTTTCAATAATCATCTCGGCCTCTTATGTCATTTGGAAAACGTTTCCAAACATTAACTTCTTTTATTTTCTATATATTAGAAAATGTCTCTATTTGCAATTGGAAACAATTCCAATCACTTATCTCTATCCCTTATCTGTTTACAATATTCGATTTTTTTTTATTCACTTTACTATCGAATTCAATATGTCGATACAATGATTTCAAATTATCAAAATATCTTAAAAATATTCTAACTCCTTAAATTCCCGGAAAAATTCGCCATAACCTCCCCTGTATCGGGAGCATCGGGAAATTTCAAATAGCTTCCCGGTATCTTCCTCAATCAAAAAGAAAAAGGAAAAGCCAAGCGGCTTGCCGATACGGCGCATAAAACCCATATATGAATTAAACATGTACTTTTTTTGTCGAGCACACTAATTTAAATCTTCATATACTTCATATTAAACCTGCTTACACATATTCACCTGTTTCAATTCAATTCAATACCATCTAGTCGTTTGAATTCAGTTTCGCCCATTTATTCTTTAAATCGGCCATTTTGTCTATTTCACTTCTTTTTGAACCTAACATGTTTAAACCAAACATTTAACTTGCTCATAACCACATTGCGTTTCAATTTCAATTCTAGTTTCCTTTTTGTTTTCGAATATAAATTTTCAAATCGAATTTACTTATTCAAACCCAATATTCATTCGAAAGCTCCTTAACTAATTTCTATTCAATTTAGTTAATTCCATTCAATAAATCAAAATCTGGTTTCTGTTTCGAAAATCGTATTCATTTACACAACTTGAATTCGCATATATTTTGCAACTCAACTCGGAGATTTTCTAAATAGGAAATTCGGATTTTTATTTGCTTAAAATTAAATAAACCATTATGGTTTTAAAACGATTCTGGCGCTGCTTTTCTGAAAATTTGATTTTGACATAACTCAAAATCTATACGACGAAATTCAGATTTTTCTCTTTCATTAGAAAACTATTATCGAATCGGTCCTGACGTTTCTTGTTTCAAAGAAATCCGACTTCAATTGGGTTCTGTATACTCGATTGAAGTTCGAATCGCTATTTTACGAACTGCAGCGCTGCGGCGAGTTCGTTTTAATTATATTTATATATAAAAACTTTTAAACTTCGTTAAATGAATTCAACTTCATTTAACTCTATTTGAATTCCTTGATTCAAATTCCAATCTCACCTTTGAATTCTATATTTCAAATCCCAATTCCTTTTCTATTTGATATTCAAATTCAATACTTGAATTTCTATTTGAATTCCCTATTCAAATTCAATGTTTGAATTCATTTGAATTCTCTTATTCGAACTCTATATTTAAATTCCATTTGAACTTCTATATTCCAATTTCTATATTTGAATTCGATTGAAATTCAAATATTCAAACCCCTTTTTAAATTCTATATTCAAAATTCCATAGTTTAAAACTCATTTGAATTTCTTATTCAAATCCCATAGATCAAATCCTATTTGAATTCCATTTGAATCCCTTATATTCAAATTTCATTTTCATTTCCATTTGAATTCTAATATTCAAATTCATTTCCAGCCCCATTTGAATTCTAATATTCAAACTCATTATTAACACCATTTTAATTTCTTCACTCAAATCCATTTGAATTCCCTTGAGTTCAAATTCCATTTCAAAACCATTTGGATTTCCTATTTTGAAATCCTATTTGAAATTCTATTTCCAATTCTACTTTGAAATCCTATTTTCAAAGTTTATTTCAAATTCTATTTTGAAATCTAATATTCAATTTTCTACTTGAATTTCTATATTCAATTCCATGTTCAAATTCAACACTTGAATTTCTATTTCAAATCTCAATTCAAATTTCATATTTAAATTCCATTCAAATTTCACATTTGAATTCTTCTTTGAAATACTATATTTCAAAGTCTGTTTTGAAATTCTACATTCAAATCTCTATTTGAATTTCTTTATTCGAATTCCTTTGAATTCAAATTTTATTTTAGTTTCTTGAATTCAAATTCTATTTTCCAATCTAATTTCGTCTATTCAAATTCTATTTGAACTTCTATTTGAATTTCTAATATTCAATCTCCTTTTAAAATTCAAATGTTATACTCAAATTTCACTCGAGTTATATATTTAAAAATTTCATTTCACATCCTATTTTGAAATTTCATTTCAAATTCCAGTTTCACACTTGTATTTCTATTTCTGAATTATCAAAGGATAATTCTTTTTACTTCATTTATAACTTCGTTATAAAAGAACTATTTATAAACTTCGTTTATAAAGGAACTACTTGTTTTATTTTCAAAAACAAGTTTATATTTATATTCCATTTAAAATTCAAATTCTATTTAAAAATAGAATTTTTCCTTTTAAGATCTCCACTATCCTTTCATGATATTTTTATAAATTAAACTTCAGCCCAGTGATAATTTAAACAACCAAATCAATCAATTTCCAATTATTTGATTTTAACACATCATATATGCATATATATGAAATCAAACAGAACAAACAAATAGATAATATATTTTTGAGGAATCCAGTTGGATTCCTCCAACCTGTTTTCCTGCATCCACAGATGTTAGCACATAAATAATACCCATTCTGCTTCGTGGCAGAATATCGCGGTATAGAAGGTCATCCACTAATCATAGCGTGGGGCGTATAGGGTAATCATCCGCTATGAAACTGCGGGCATCCGCTAATGAGACTGCGGGAATCCAACCAATCAATCAACCCAATATATATATATAGCCTAAATAACTAATATATATAAAATAACCAGAAAACATTCACACAAGCAACAAACAATTATTTTTAGCGAAATAAAAATAATTATAAATAAAAGGTGAGTGAGATTTACTCACTTGGTCTATCCTTTTCCGAGTATCCAATTTAATCCCATATCTGCGTCCATGAATTGACTCGGCTTCTCTTAATAAATTTATCAAGCTCCTAATATTCCTGCAACCCTAGAGCATCTGTAGGTTTACCGAAGAAGACCAATTCGATCATCACTCCAACAGTCGCCATTTATACAGCTCTGACTGCTTTCAACATCGCAGTGACCCTCACTCATCTGCATACCTCCTCCCATCGACAGCCTCCGTTCTGATCATCTGAGCGACTACCGAACTCCCATACCATCATCAGTACATCGCATACACTCCGTTGACTGACCCGTGACCAGATTTCAAGTCGCGATCCCCACTGATACATCCTAAGTCCCCAAGTCCCACTCGCTTCTTAACATCGCACCGCGACCAGATTTCAAGGCATGACGTCGAGCTTCAGGAGGTGCGGTTTCTGAATCGTGATTGTTCAGAACCCCTTGAATCGAACTTCCCCCATCGCAGTGAATCGCGAGCGCCAGATCGAGACGAGCTTCCAGCTTCAATTTCGATTTCAACTTGCGATGTTTGTTTTTTTTTTCTGAAGGATTTGAGGGGGATATCGGGTTTTATTTCAGAAAGGAAAATGAAGAAAGAAAGGGGCGGCGCGTATTTATAGAAGAGGGAGGGAACAAGTATTGCTGCTCGAGGTAGGGAGCAAAAAGTCGGCCATTAAATTGATGTTTCCCTGATGACGAAGAGGGAAGACAGAAAATTTGGCTCGAGGAAAGAAATATAGGCTGCGGAATTAATTACTTAGGTCTGCGTTTCCTTTTTTTTCATATTGATTTTATTTTAATTAAATAATTAAAATATCTCGCGGTCCTTAACTAGTAATCCCGAACCATTATTCAACCGTGACGACCGACGATACCAGATTATAACGCTATTCCGAACTCAACGGAACTGATATTGAAATTTAAATTCGAATGTAAATATAAACGGCCATATTAAATTGAAAATTCAATAAAAATATCATTTATATTATCAACTAAATATTTAAAACAATATTAAATATTTAAAATAAATTATTCAAAAATCTGGGTCGTTACATTCTTCCCCCCTTAAAATAATTTCGTCCTCGAAATTGCTAAGGTAGGAAAAAGGGTACAAATCCATTAATTTTCAACATCTCTCTTATGTTGAAACTCAACTCCTCATATTTCAATAAATTAACTCCAACCAAAACTTTTGGTTTTCATTCATATGCATTCTAATTCATATTCATTTCAATCTATTTCAAATTGATTCTAGTCAATTTATTCACCTTGAACCATTTAACTTGCTTCAGTTAAATTTTAATTCCAGAATCCAAATTCCAGGGTTTTCTATTCCAAATCCTTTTGAAATCACACAAAAATATACATATATTTATTTTCATCTCAAATTCAAAACATTTGAATATTCAAACCAATTTGTTTTCCTTCAAACAAATTTCCATCTAAAACTTTTCTAAGGTAGCAATCCATCACTTAGAAACTCGAAAATGAACCCTGATGAGGCTGCAGTCATCATCAGAATTATTTCCCAGCGACTGAAGTGAGTTCAGTGCTTTATCATTTTAAAAATCAATTCAAAATGATTTTCATTCAAAACCTTTTCAAAATAAAACTATATTATTTTAATTACTTAGAAAAATATTTTTCAACTTCCCAGGATTTTGAATTCTTAATTCTGGTTTGAATTTAATTCTAATTCATCTCATTTGTATATTTAATTCCTATACAAATTCTATTTTGGTTATAAATAACCATTCTAATTTTATAATCTCATTTGATTATAATGATATCAATCAACACATCCATATAATAATAATTCTAGAAAATTATTCTTTCTATATCAAAATAGAAATTTTGGGTAAAATTATTTCATTTACCCATTTTAAAACAATACTGTGTCGAATTTCTCTGTTCAAGTGTTTAGAAATCCCTATCGACTTCGTGGCGTCCCACGATTCGACCAGAATTCATAAACCACTCACAGACTAGCCAACACAATATAAAACAACTTTTATATCAGTTTACAAATACGCTCTCTCGTAAATATACGCTCAACTCATTCTAGGGTACTACTGACCCTATCTCTAATGAGCACAACCCCCAACAAGCCTAGGTATTCGCTCAACCTAAGCTCTGATACCAACTGTAAAGGCCCGCAAATCCGTGCTATCTGAGTTGACTAAAAACACCATATGTCCAACCCAAATTGCACAGAAATACGAGTCATTATTAGAAAGAAGTTAGAGGATGAGAAATAGAAAGAAAGAAATATTAGAATAGAAGAAAACAAAGATCACAAACTCACAGCGGAACGAATAAAATATATTATATAACATAAGCTTTGAAATACAAATCTGTTTGGTACATATATACATACCATCATCAGAGTACACATAACATTTGACTCAGCGGAAGTAACTCCAAATAACTAACGTTGAAGCCTCCTGCTTCAAGCTCCTTCAAGTGTATCTGTAAAAGCCTGAAACACTTGACTGCCCGTACAAATTTGGGCACCCAAGAGTTTAGGAAAAACAAAACAAAATAAACTCTGGGTCAGTCATGGGACTGGTGTGAGTAAACTCCAACCACTTGTTTAACTTTAAAAATCCTTTCAAAAGAAAAGATAATAGTAAGACCAGCCCATACATAAACACGGACGGTTTTTACCTTACTATAACCCAAAACGCTTTGATATCAAATCCAATGATATTATAATAATGTCTACCCCAAGTAAATAACCAAATAGCAGAACGCTTGCATCTCACGCTCCACATATATAGTATAAAAATCAAAAAAAACGCATGGCTCTTATTGGAGATTGGATTTCCAACATGACAAGGTATGGAACCACCTTCCGATGATGTATCTCTAGAGGCGAATACACCTGGGTTCAACAAGAACGTCTTGCAACCCGGCCCACACATGACCGACCACTCATTTCGCTTGAGTGTATCGAATGTATATCACCAACGGTTGGACTCAAACCACCGTATCCCGAATGGGCAGAATCGATAGATTTAGAAACAAAAGGAATTTCTCTAGATAGGTGATTATACACCCTAATGGGTGCGACCCACATAGCCATGCTGCCTGCCCGATTTTTGTCCTTTCCCGGTTGTTGAGGCCTGAGGCTACGATTACTTACCATTCCTTGATAACACAATCACTTTGAATGCCACATCGTCAGATCCGTTAATCACTAGTTGAGTTTGCACAAATATTCTGGATATTATGCTAAGGGATAAATCCGTTGCAACCATATATATTCATACAGACCAACCCTTTTGATCATTGGAAATACTCTGTCAGACATTCGTCCATTTACGTTCGTTCTGGGACTGAACGACACCGAAGGCACTATTTCTATTAATAGAAAAAGCCCTTGCACTTTACTCCGTCTTCAATATATTCAGCATACTTGATTCGCAACGCTTATGCCGATACGGAGTGGTTCTTCGGATAATAATCCAACCGGTCTCTCCATATTGACAACGATGGTCAAAAACTTCGATAGTCTGTGATTTAACTATCGAAAAAAAAAACAAGTGTTCAATCAACATGTCAAACAAATCACTGGGCCCTTTAATTAATATTTCATTAATTAAACCACTTCTCTATTTTCTCTATCAATATTTGTTAACCAAATATTTTCAATAATCATCTCGGCCTCTTATGTCATTTGGAAAACGTTTCCAAACATTAACTTCTTTTATTTTCTATATATTAGAAAATGTCTCTATTTGCAATTGGAAACAATTCCAATCACTTATCTCTATCCCTTATCTGTTTACAATATTCGATTTTTTTTTATTCACTTTACTATCGAATTCAATATGTCGATACAATGATTTCAAATTATCAAAATATCTTAAAAATATTCTAACTCCTTAAATTCCCGGAAAAATTCGCCATAACCTCCCCTGTATCGGGAGCATCGGGAAATTTCAAATAGCTTCCCGGTATCTTCCTCAATCAAAAAGAAAAAGGAAAAGCCAAGCGGCTTGCCGATACGGCGCATAAAACCCATATATGAATTAAACATGTACTTTTTTTGTCGAGCACACTAATTTAAATCTTCATATACTTCATATTAAACCTGCTTACACATATTCACCTGTTTCAATTCAATTCAATACCATCTAGTCGTTTGAATTCAGTTTCGCCCATTTATTCTTTAAATCGGCCATTTTGTCTATTTCACTTCTTTTTGAACCTAACATGTTTAAACCAAACATTTAACTTGCTCATAACCACATTGCGTTTCAATTTCAATTCTAGTTTCCTTTTTGTTTTCGAATATAAATTTTCAAATCGAATTTACTTATTCAAACCCAATATTCATTCGAAAGCTCCTTAACTAATTTCTATTCAATTTAGTTAATTCCATTCAATAAATCAAAATCTGGTTTCTGTTTCGAAAATCATATTCATTTACACAACTTGAATTCGCATATATTTTGCAACTCAACTCGGAGATTTTCTAAATAGGAAATTCGGATTTTTATTTGCTTAAAATTAAATAAACCATTATGGTTTTAAAACGATTCTGGCGCTGCTTTTCTGAAAATTTGATTTTGACATAACTCAAAATCTATACGACGAAATTCAGATTTTTCTCTTTCATTAGAAAACTATTATCGAATCGGTCCTGACGTTTCTTGTTTCAAAGAAATCCGACTTCAATTGGGTTCTGTATACTCGATTGAAGTTCGAATCGCTATTTTACGAACTGCAGCGCTGCGGCGAGTTCGTTTTAATTATATTTATATATAAAAACTTTTAAACTTCGTTAAATGAATTCAACTTCATTTAACTCTATTTGAATTCCTTGATTCAAATTCCAATCTCACCTTTGAATTCTATATTTCAAATCCCAATTCCTTTTCTATTTGATATTCAAATTCAATACTTGAATTTCTATTTGAATTCCCTATTCAAATTCAATGTTTGAATTCATTTGAATTCTCTTATTCGAACTCTATATTTAAATTCCATTTGAACTTCTATATTCCAATTTCTATATTTGAATTCGATTGAAATTCAAATATTCAAACCCCTTTTTAAATTCTATATTCAAAATTCCATAGTTTAAAACTCATTTGAATTTCTTATTCAAATCCCATAGATCAAATCCTATTTGAATTCCATTTGAATCCCTTATATTCAAATTTCATTTTCATTTCCATTTGAATTCTAATATTCAAATTCATTTCCAGCCCCATTTGAATTCTAATATTCAAACTCATTATTAACACCATTTTAATTTCTTCACTCAAATCCATTTGAATTCCCTTGAGTTCAAATTCCATTTCAAAACCATTTGGATTTCCTATTTTGAAATCCTATTTGAAATTCTATTTCCAATTCTACTTTGAAATCCTATTTTCAAAGTTTATTTCAAATTCTATTTTGAAATTTAATATTCAATTTTCTACTTGAATTTCTATATTCAATTCCATGTTCAAATTCAACACTTGAATTTCTATTTCAAATCTCAATTCAAATTTCATATTTAAATTCCATTCAAATTTCACATTTGAATTCTTCTTTGAAATACTATATTTCAAAGTCTGTTTTGAAATTCTACATTCAAATCTCTATTTGAATTTCTTTATTCGAATTCCTTTGAATTCAAATTTTATTTTAGTTTCTTGAATTCAAATTCTATTTTCCAATCTAATTTCGTCTATTCAAATTCTATTTGAACTTCTATTTGAATTTCTAATATTCAATCTCCTTTTAAAATTCAAATGTTATTCTCAAATTTCACTCGAGTTATATATTTAAAAATTTCATTTCACATCCTATTTTGAAATTTCATTTCAAATTCCAGTTTCACACTTGTATTTCTATTTCTGAATTATCAAAGGATAATTCTTTTTACTTCATTTATAACTTCGTTATAAAAGAACTATTTATAAACTTCGTTTATAAAGGAACTACTTGTTTTATTTTCAAAAACAAGTTTATATTTATATTCCATTTAAAATTCAAATTCTATTTAAAAATAGAATTTTTCCTTTTAAGATCTCCACTATCCTTTCATGATATTTTTATAAATTAAACTTCAGCCCAGTGATAATTTAAACAACCAAATCAATCAATTTCCAATTATTTGATTTTAACACATCATATATGCATATATATGAAATCAAACAGAACAAACAAATAGATAATATATTTTTGAGGAATCCAGTTGGATTCCTCCAACCTGTTTTCCTGCATCCACAGATGTTAGCACATAAATAATACCCATTCTGCTTCGTGGCAGAATATCGCGGTATAGAAGGTCATCCACTAATCATAGCGTGGGGCGTATAGGGTAATCATCCGCTATGAAACTGCGGGCATCCGCTAATGAGACTGCGGGAATCCAACCAATCAATCAACCCAATATATATATATAGCCTAAATAACTAATATATATAAAATAACCAGAAAACATTCACACAAGCAACAAACAATTATTTTTAGCGAAATAAAAATAATTATAAATAAAAGGTGAGTGAGATTTACTCACTTGGTCTATCCTTTTCCGAGTATCCAATTTAATCCCATATCTGCGTCCATGAATTGACTCGGCTTCTCTTAATAAATTTATCAAGCTCCTAATATTCCTACAACCCTAGAGCATCTGTAGGTTTACCGAAGAAGACCAATTCGATCATCACTCCAACAGTCGCCATTTATACAGCTCTGACTGCTTTCAACATCGCAGTGACCCTCACTCATCTGCATACCTCCTCCCATCGACAGCCTCCGTTCTGATCATCTGAGCGACTACCGAACTCCCACACCATCATCAGTACATCGCATACACTCCGTTGACTGACCCGTGACCAGATTTCAAGTCGCGATCCCCACTGATACATCCTAAGTCCCCAAGTCCCACTCGCTTCTTAACATCGCACCGCGACCAGATTTCAAGGCATGACGTCGAGCTTCAGGAGGTGCGGTTTCTGAATCGTGATTGTTCAGAACCCCTTGAATCGAACTTCCCCCATCGCAGTGAATCGCGAGCGCCAGATCGAGACGAGCTTCCAGCTTCAATTTCGATTTCAACTTGCGATGTTTGTTTTTTTTTTTCTGAAGGATTTGAGGGGGATATCGGGTTTTATTTCAGAAAGGAAAATGAAGAAAGAAAGGGGCGGCGCGTATTTATAGAAGAGGGAGGGAACAAGTATTGCTGCTCGAGGTAGGGAGCAAAAAGTCGGCCATTAAATTGATGTTTCCCTGATGACGAAGAGGGAAGACAGAAAATTTGGCTCGAGGAAAGAAATATAGGCTGCGGAATTAATTACTTAGGTCTGCGTTTCCTTTTTTTTCATATTGATTTTATTTTAATTAAATAATTAAAATATCTCGCGGTCCTTAACTAGTAATCCCGAACCATTATTCAACCGTGACGACCGACGATACCAGATTATAACGCTATTCCGAACTCAACGGAACTGATATTGAAATTTAAATTCGAATGTAAATATAAACGGCCATATTAAATTGAAAATTCAATAAAAATATCATTTATATTATCAACTAAATATTTAAAACAATATTAAATATTTAAAATAAATTATTCAAAAATCTGGGTCGTTACAATTATCGTAATACGAAACATATTGAAATCGAAGTTAAAACTGAATCGAAATGATTCGGATGATCAGTGTCAGTTCTATCTGAATATAAACGATAATAGTAATAATAATTTATTTTGGAGAAAATGATTAGTTCTGAATTTAAATTATATTATATTAATTTAATATGGTATATGTGTTCAAATTAAATTTCAGAATATATACAGTTCAATTTAGAATGGCGTTATAATATTGAAACGTCGGTCTGTACGTTAAAATAGCGGTTTACGATTCTAAATTTGTACCCCGAGGTATTTGTAATGGATAAGATCGAAATCGAATCAGAATCTGTTTAGATAAAATAAAATTCACTTTATATCTAATCGAATTAAAAACAAATCAAATCGTATTAATGACAATGTACTCCCTGTTCCTTCTTTCGTTATAAAAGCCACCGCACCCATTCACAATTCATCAAAGCTTCAGATAAAAACCTTCCTCCCCTTTAAAACTTTTTCAGCAGTTCGAGCTTCAGATCTCAAGTGAAGCCACTGCCTTTTCTCTTTCACAAAATCAAAAAGGAGATCAAAATCAAATACAAGCCATTTATTTTCCAGTCATATAAAAATTGCGCCTCCTCAAAATAAGAATCGACTTCAGATTAAAAAAAAGAGAAAGAGAAGGAATCGAATTAATCGAAGTTGCGGTGTATCCTGAAGCTCGACGTCATCTGGATCCAATCGCGATTTAAGGAAGGGATGGGGTATTGCGATGTACGGAGGATGTTCGATGGTGGAGGGGTTCCATTCATAGTCAATGTCGAGGGTTTTGGTTCAGTTGGAAATCCAGAATACCACACAGCCTGAGTATCGTCCTTCCTCAAAATCCGCACTCGAGCTTCAAGTTCGCACCCTCAGAATCAGGTTCGATATTAAGCTTTGGCTTTGACTGTGTGAGTAACGACTAGGGTTGGAGTTTGATGGTGAACTGGAGTGGAGTTCGAGGTCATTGACAACGAACGGGACAACTTGGAAAAGGTTCGACAGTTGAATGCTGGCAGCAGAATGAGTGAACTGGGTTGCTTAGTTCGACAATGAAGTTTGGGGAAGTTCGGTCTTGGATTTGGGAGGATAAATGACGAGTTGGAGTTCGAATTCTGGAGCGGGGCACAAACTGTGTGGCATTGGACAGTGGAGGAGTTGTTGTAGTAAGGACTGATGGGGTTTTAAAGGCATGACAGTGGCAAGCAATGGTTCATGGGAGTTGCCTATGAAATGTTCGAGTAAGTGCCTGAATGAATAATTGAAATGTAGGGGCTGATGGATGTATGACAACACAATGGTATTGCAGTAGAATCAAATTGCGATGACGGGTTTGCTTCGAGTTGATCGAGTAGTGTGCAAAATAATAGATATATTCATCTTTACAAAATTTAAATTACATATTAGTTATTAATTAATTAATGTCTATTAGTAGTTTATTTAAATTAATATAGTTTAATGTTAGGTAAAATTAATTTGTCGTAGGTGCGAGACTGATTTAGTGGAAATAATTCATTGAAGTCGATCCGTAGATGCGACGACATGGAATAAAATGGATAATCGGCAAATTAAAATAAGGTGAGTAAATCTCACTCAAAGGTTATTTAATTTATTTCTTGTCGTTAAAATAAATGGTTGACTGTTTGAATGCGTGCATGAATTATTTAATCTTTGGGGTTATTATATATAATATATATTAGTTATTTAAACTTGGTGGTTGTCGCTATTATATATATATATATATATATATATATATATATATTGGATTTCCCGCAATACTATTAGCGGATGCCCGCAGTATCATTAGCGGATGACCCTACGCCCACGTATATAAGTGGATCCCCTTTTATACCGCGATATCCTGCCTTGAAGAAGGATTGGTATTAATTATGTGACTAACATCTGTGGATGCAGGGAAAACAGGTTGGAGGGATCCAACTGGATTCCTTAAATTTATTTATTTCTGTTCACATATTTATATGTGTTTGATGTATTGAATTGAATTGTTGGTTTGCATATTTGGGATTTAAATATCACTTGCCCTAGAGATTGACATTTAAAAATTTTCATAAAAAGGGATTTTTAGATTTAAAAGGAATTTTTTTTTCTGAATAGAAATTGAATTTCAGATTTGGCTAGGAAAATATTAACATGTTTTTAGATAAAAACATGTGGTTGAATTTATGAACGATGTTTATAATTGAGTAGAAAAATTATCATTGGATAATTTTGGAATGCAAACTCAAATGTTAAGTTGGAAAAGGGAATTTATTTTCAGAAATAGAAATGGGATTTGAAATAGGAAACTTGTTTTAATATTTAAAACAGGAAGTGTTATTTATAAATGATTTTTATAAATAAAAGAAGGGAATTTTATTGGATAATTCATTTAAATCCAGGTATAAACTTAAAAGGGATTTTTAAATGGAAAAGAAACGGAATTTTACTTTTCGAAATAGAAATGGTATTTCAAATAAATTGAGAAATATTAACTTGTTTTTAAAATAAAAACAAGTTGTTGAAATTGTAAACGCTGGTTATAAATGGGAAAAAAAATATTATCATTGATAATATTAAACTTTAATTTCAAGTGAGGGATTAAAGAAAGAAATTTATCTTTCGAAGCGAAAATTTGAATTTCAAATGGAATATGAAATATAAGCTTGTTTTAAATGTTTAAAACAAGAAGTAAAATTTATAAACAATGTTTATAAATAGAAGGGGATAAATTATCATGAGATGATTTGGGTATTTAAATTCAAATATGAATTTAAAAAGAGATCTATAACTTGAAATCATTTCAAAAAGAAACGATGAAATTTATTCCTATATTCGGAATGTAAACTGAATTTAAATAAATCCACACAGATTTATGATTTTAACTCAACTATTGTCGAATACTTAAATAAAATTACATTTCAAACGATCTTGGAATTGTATTAAATGAAAATTTAAGTTGTAAATATGAAAATATAGATATAAATTAAGATAATTAAATATTTTCAGAAAAAACTTGAGATTCAAAGGGGAAATCAAATATTCCAAAATTTGAATCGAGTTTCTAATAGATTATTAATATAGAAGTTAGTTTATAAACAAAACGTTTATAAATGTGATGAAGTAATTTTCATCGTGTAATTTGGAAATAAATTCCCAAATGTAAGAAAAGGAATCAATGGTGAGATTTAAATCAAATTTTGACATTACAAGCTTTTATCCATCTCAAGATAAGAACGTCGTCGATCAAGGTCTGAGAGGTAATTGAAATACCCTAACTTGAATGACTTCACTATTATCAAGAGATGATATTAGTTTGTAATGGTAAACGATGTTGAAAATTGATCATGCCCATAAAAGGAATTTATAATTGAATTTGAGGGTATCGATATTTTGTAATTTCATATGAATTGAACTAGGATATAGGAATTTGTGTTTCGAATAAATTCATAACTAAGTTATGAATGTGAAATGAAATAATCGACAAGTTGAATAACCTGAATTATTAAGTCAGATTTGGTGAATGGGCTTGAATTATTTCAAAAAATATTGAAAGTGGGATTGAGATTCATTTATTAAACGATGTTTTTAAACATTATATATAAATTATAATTAAAACGAACTCGCCGCAGCGCGGTAGTTCGGAAATTGGCTATTCGAACTTCAATTGAGTTTATAGAACTCAATATAAGTCGGAATTCAATGAAACAAGAAACGCTCGGACCTATTGAATGATAGTTTTCTAATGGGAAATAAAAATCTAGATTTCGTCGTATAAATTTTGAGATATGTCAAAATCAAATTTTCAGAAAAACAGCGCCATAATTGTTTTAAACCATATCGGGTCATTTAACTAAATAAAAGAATTTTGAGTGGATAGAAATCTGAATTTCCATTTGAAAAATCCGGACTTGAGCTATAGAATAAGTACGAACTCAAGTGAAGTAAATGGATGGATTTTTGGTATAAAAAAACATCAGATTTTAAATTATCAAATGAAGTTAACTAATTTCAAAAGAAATTAGTTAATAGAGTTTTGGGGCCGAACTTAACTTTGTTAAGTGAATTGAATTCATTAATTGGAATTGGGAATCCGAGTGTGAAACGTGAATTAGAATTGGGAAGCGGACAAGGAATTTGAGTTAAATTTGTATATAAGCAAATACAAATATATTTGAACGGGATATGTTCAAATTAAAAGTAAATGAGACCAAGTAGCAAATTAGAAAAATTTAAGTAACGAGTGGAAAACGAGTTATGAAAAAGGGATCAATTGATTGAATTGAATTAGAAATGGGCGTATATATGTTAAACAGGTATGGGATGGAGAATATGAAGAAGGTGAAGATTTATAATTTAAGTGCCCGACAAAAAGGTACATGTTTAATTTCGATATGAGGTTTTATGCGCCGAATCGGCAAGCCACTTGGCTTTTTGATTTTCTTTTTGAATGGAAAGGGCCTAGAGAGGCGAGTTGAGGTTTGAACTATTCGCCGGTACAAAGGAGGTTATGGCGAATTTTTACGGAAATTTAAGGAGTTAGAATATTTTTAAGAAATTTTGATAATAGAAATTGGTATAACAATATATATAGAATTCGCTAAGAAATGAATCTAAAATAAAATATTAGAAAGGGCCAATGATTGTGAAATGTTTGATGGATGTTTATTTTTCCTTTGATAGTTAAAACACTGGCTATCATAGATTTTTACCATCGTTGTCGATACGGAAAGACCGGTTGGATTTAATATCCGGAAACCACTGCGTATAGGCATAGGCATTGCGAATTAGATTATGCTGAAGATAATCGAAGACGAAGTGAAATTCAAGAGTTGTTATGCTTGTCCAGTCCCATGACAACTTGTATGGACAAATGTCTGATAGAGTATTCCTAACGGTCACATAAGACGATCTTTCCAAGGTATTACGTCTGGTGGCGGAGAAATTCGTTTCTCTTAGCTTTTATACCCGAAATATTTTTGGGAAGATCAAGTGGTGATTTGACGGGCTTGACGATGTGGCATTCAAAGTGTATGGTGGCCAGATGTTCTAAAAGTTAGACGTAGCCTCAAGCTTCACAACCGGGAAATGACAAAAATCGGGCAGGCAACATGGCTATGTGGGTCGCTCTCATTAGGGTGTATAATCACCTATCTAGAGAAATTTCTTTTACTTCTTTAATCTATTTCGATGCTGTCCCTTTTCGGGAAACGGTGGTTTGAGCGCAACCGTTGGTGATATACATTCAATACACTCAAGTGAAATGAGTGGTCGGTCTTGTGTGGGCCGGGTTGCAAGACGTTCTTCTTGAACCCAGTGTATTCGCCTCTAGAGTTACACTATCGGCAGGTGGTCCCATACCTTGTTATAGTGGGAATCCAATCTCCAATAAGCGCCCTGCAGTTTTTGATTTTATACTATATATGTAGAGCGTGAGATGCAAGCGTTCTACTATTTGGTTATTTATTTGATTAGACATTAGTATAATATCACTGGATTTTAATATCAAAAATGGCTTGGGTTATAGTAAGTTAAAAACCGTCCGTGTTTATGTGTGGACTGGTCTTACTATTATCCTTTTCTTTCAAAAGTGAGTTTTGAAATTAAACCACATGGTTGGAGTTTACTCACACCAGTCCCATGATTGACCCAGAGTTTATTTTGTTTTGTTTTTCCCCAAACTCTTGGGTGCCCAAATTTGTACGGGCAGTCAAGTGTTTCAGGCTTTACAGATACACTTGGAGGAGCTTAAAGCAGGAGGCTTCACCGTTAGTTATCTAGACTTATTTCCGCTATATCAAATGTTATGTTGTACTCTGATGATGGTATGTATATATATACAAACAGATTTGTATTCCAAAGTTATGTTATAAAATATAATTTATACGTTCCGCTGCGAGATTCCATATTGTTATTTCTGTTCTTCTTCTATTTTTTCTATTTTCTTTGACCCTAATGATTCATATTTCTTTATTATTTGAGTTGGACGTGTGTTGTATTAGTCAGCTCAGATAGTATGGATTTACGGGCCACTACAATTCTAGGTTTCTATCTTATCTATCCTCAACTTCTAATTTCTTTCATGGACTATTTGGTGTTTCCGATGTTTGGGTAGTCTACATTGAGGTTATATCGAGTACTCAAGGTCGCGAAAACCTGGGTCGTTACAGTGGTATTGTAACACCCCAAGTCCATTAATGTCACTCACAAAGGGAATGCATTAACTTCCATGGAGGTTTTAAGTGAATATAGAACAGTAAAATTACAACAAGACAGATATAAAATAGTACTTGGAAAATTCAAAAACTTTATTTCATTGTAGCAGAAGTCAAAACATGTTTGATTACATCATAACACCATATTCAATGTCAAGTACAATATCTATCTTGATAAAACAAGTACATAATACCATTACATGAATAGCCATTAAAAAGAAAGATAACAAGCTGGACTTTACTTCAGCAGTCCAAGCTTTCCAGAAGATAAGCGATCCAACTAGACTCCACTAGAACTTGGCCCAACCTGCGGACCTGAAGGGAGAAAAAGGATGGAAAAGTGGGGGTCAGACATAAAGTCTGGTGAATATGATAATTCTACAATACTATTACCAAAATAACTGGACTAAGGCATAAGCTGGAAAACAAGAAAATGTCTATGAAGAGCAGATTAAGGACATAGACAATCGCTAAAGGCAACGCTATAGGCGCTCCTAAATACTAAAGGATAAACACTATACTGCACCACACCAGTTACCCTAAAGATTCATCCCACTTAGCTTCACTTAGAAACTTTCCCAATGGCTTTACGTACCCCTAGCTGATTACATAGGTGCCGTCTGCCCCTATCTCCACTAGGTGTACCCTACTTCCCATTATTCGATCGGCTCCCTAACTCGTAGATACCCGTGCTGGCCCCACAGTGGGGTGTATCACTCCCCTAAAGTGGCAACCTGATACAACGGACATGCACGGCTTATACCTACACGATGCAACAACGTCTTACCTACCAGCCCGGGTCCACACACGCATATGAAACCCGTTGGACTTGCGTTGCCACCGCTCCCTGTTTTGGCCTCTTATAGTCAAACCCAGTATGCGTGTCCCGTCCTCGACTTGGGTCGAGCCCACAAAGATACGTTTTGGGATACTGGTTGAAATGGGCCCCCACTATTTACCACAAGCATTCCACCTAAGCTTGTCCCCATTAGTCCATCCCACTTAACCCACTTAGTCATGTTCATTTACATGTGTGTTTGGTTAAGTCTAATCGTATTTCAAATGCCTCTAAAGGCAACCACCAGATTCCTCATGCCACCCAAGGCACCTACTTAACCCCCATGTCCCACCTTACATGATTATCTGGTTAAGTATTTCTTAGTTCATTAAGGCCATAACCTCATAAAGACCTCTCACATTAGACTGGCATTTATGGCAGCTGGATTTGCCGGGCGGGTCCGGGCAGTCTTACACCATAAAAGAGTCTAACCTCGTGTCTTTACAACTGTTATGCTTTAGTTTGGGCCTAGGACCTCTCACATTGGGCCGACATTTGTGACTACTGGATTTGCCGGGCGGGTCCGGGCGGGTTTACATCACAAACGGGTCCAACCTCGTGTCCTAAGCATTGATTATTAATAATAATCCACTTTCCCCCAATTTTAATAATTCCCTACTTGAATTATTAATTACTTCCAATTTTTAACAATGTCCATAATTGACTCAATTATGGACATTCATTCATGGTATGCAACATCTTACAAAATTGCACCCAATTTATTAATTCCTAATATTACCCCTACCCCACGTTTGAACGTTTATTCGCAAAATATATGTTAGACTCGAATAGCCTAACTCATAGCATAAAAGAGATTATCATAATAACAACATGTATATGTGACCAAATGAATCATAATAAGGGGTGAAACTTGCATATGTCCAACTTGCATAGATTATACATGTCATGGATGTAAAGGTGTCAACTTGTTCAAAATTCACCTAATATGATCTCAATCAATTTTCATAAACTTACATATGAACATGTGTGAATCAACATCATCTATTTTTTTAACAACATGGTTTTATATGGGTACACCTAACTCAATAGGCAAATTCCCATAATCAAGTTTTATTTAATTATAGTTTCAAGTTTATGGGTACACCTAACCTAATAGGCAAATTCCCATAAACAAGATCCATTTAAATTAAGAAAAAAAAACATAACTTTAAGCATGATCCAACAACATGATTTTTCAACATAATATAGCATGATTTATAACATGGCATTGTATGATAGTATAACATAGCTTGACATGATTCTCATCATTGCACGACATAGCATAAGAGAATTTACAACATAGCATGACATAGCATATATATAATTTACATCATACGACAACATAATAACATAATAAGAGATCCACAATATATAGAATTTACAATTACAAATCACATCACTTTCTTGTGATCCATTCATAACTGAGTCAAATTAGTTTGTAATAGTCTTGTGAGAATCATCATACTCACCAACAAAAGAAAAGAATTAGAGAAAGAGAGATCTTTTGATTTGATTTGTGTAGATTTAGTTGTAGATGATTAGGCTTCCTCTTCTTAGTTTGTGACGGCTATGCTGAACTCCATGGCAGCAGCATGACAGTAGCTTCTCTGATTTTACAAGTGATTTAGGTCTAGGGTCTACCCACTTATTTATAGATTTTAGAATTCATTTAGGCCATTAGATTTAACCTAGAAATAACCGCAGCCGTTTAGACAAGATGGGGTTTATCTTGTTGACTCAGCAATGAGTCAGAAGTGACTCAGCAAACACTCAGCATATTAATAAACTTCTATTCATGTCATAAATATATATACATATTTTCTACAATGTACATATTAGATACATCCCCCTTTACTTATTATTGTTTTTATATACATATTAGATGCATCCCCTCTCTCACACACTTATTAATATTTTTATATTCATATTAGATACATCCCCTCTCTTACACACTTATTAATATTTTTATATTCATATTAGATACATCCCCTCTCTTACACACTTATTAATATTTTTATATTCATATTAAATACATCCCCTCTCTTACATACTTATTAATATTTTTATATTCATAATAGATACATCCCCTCTTCTACACACTTATTATTATTTTAGCAACTTTAGTGTTAATAGAAAATTCGGGGTGTTACATTCTCCCCTCCTTTTAGGATTTCGTCCCCGAAATCTTCAAGTCTGGAAGAATGTATATCCTACCATCCAAACGTCCATCTACTCATCCATCATACACAGGCATCCATTGTCCTTACAGACTTCTAATGCTTTATGATCATATGCAAATGTGTGTACATGTCCTTACCTAATGCGAAATCAGGCGGTCTACTGATTCAGTTGACCTCCTTAATGCAAATTATGTAAGTGTCATGAATCCATTATGTATGCAAAAGATCCTAATTGCTTACATACTACTTCTATATGCGTGCACACCCATTCAACCGAATGCAGCATCCATATGATGGTACAACCACTATACATCCATTATACTAAATACATCCATATATATGCAATATGCAATATGAAGTGACTGAGCCGATCTAGTGCCTAAAGTGTGTGTATATATGCATCCACGAGCAACCACTAGCAAACACTTGCATCCATTTTGCATCCATCATACATAACATGTCTCAAACACATTTTTCAACCATAGGATTATCCTAACTAAAGGTCAAAGATACTAATGAGAGGACATACTAAAGATAAGATAAGATAAGATAAGCGATAAAGGAGAAATTAAAAGACATACCCTCAAAAAGAAAAGGGTACAACGAACGCATCTTCTCTTCTGTCTCCCAAGTTGCGTTGCTCTCATCATTTCCCCATTGCACTTTAACCAGTCTGACCTCTCGATTCCTCAACTTTTTTATCTCCGACCCAAGAATGCATGTAGGAGCTCGTCTAATTGTTGCATCACGCTCTATTTCCACCTCTTTAAGCAAGCTCGGCTCTACCACCTCCGCGGTCTTGTGCAAACACTTCCTCAAATGTGATACACGGAATACGTCGTGTACTCCACTAAGTTTCTCAGGCAACTCCACCCTATATGCCATCTTCCCAATCCTGTTTTTTTACAGGAAACGGCCCTACAAACCTTGGTGCTAATTTCCCCATGGACCCAAAGCGAACAACATTCTGTAACGAGGATACTTTGATAAAAACCATGTCCCCAATGTCAAACTCAAGATCTGTCCTCCTCTTATCAGCATACGATTTTTGCCTATCATGTGTTGCTTTCATCCTCCTTCGAATCAACTCAATCTTCTCCGAGGTTTCCCTAACCATATCGGGCCCAAGTAGGATTTTATCGGTAGATTCCCACCAACATGTAGGCGAACGGCAAGGCCTTCCATAAAGAGCTTCGAAAGGTGCCATGCCAATACTAGACTGAAAGCTATTATTATATGCGAATTCTACTAACGGAAGGTGCTCTTCCCATGTACCCCCAAAGTCTAGGATACAAAGCCTTAAAAGATCCTCTAGAATGCGATTCACCCTCTCGGTCTGGCCGTCTGTCTGAGGATGATATGCGGTGCTCAAACATAGTTGAGTCCCTACCACCTCTTGTAAACTCTTCCAAAATTCGCTAGTAAAGATGGGGTCACAGTCGCTTACTATACTAGAAGGAATACCGTGCAAACGAACTATCTCCTTAATGTATACAGAAGCCAACCACGGAGCAGTCCTCTTACTTTTTACGGGAATAAAATGGGCGCTTTTAGTAAGTCTATCTACTATAACCCAAATCCCCGTGTTACCCTTCCTTGATCTTGGTAATCCATACACAAAATCCATTGAGATGCTTTCCCATTTCCATAGTGGAACTTCTAATGGGTGAAGCAACCCACCGGGTTTCTTTTGTTCTGCTTTAACTCGTTGGCACACCAAGCATCTAGTGACGTACTCGGCCACATCCTTTTTCATACCGGCCCAAAAGAAAACCCGCTTCATATCTTTGTACATCTTATCCCCGCCGGGATGAATGGTCATTTTTGAGCGATGAGCATCATCAAGAATGGCCTTCCTTAAGTCTTCGTCTTGTGGTACACAAAGTCTATTATCCCTTCGTAACCAACCCTTATCGTCTAGGGTATACCTACGAAGATGGCTTGACGACTCCCCCCCTTTGAGCTTTTCTACTATCTCAACCAACTGTGGGTCGTCTCGCTGTGCCTCGCCAACCCGTCCTAGAAGTGTAGGTCTAACCTCCAAGGATGCTAACAGACCGGGTACTAAGTCAACGGAGGGTCTAAAGTCAAACATAGAGATGAATTCTAAGCTTTGTCGTTCAACAATCAACGGACTCAAGGACAACCTTTTCCTACTTAAGGCGTCTGCCACCACGTTACCCTTGCCCGGGGTATATGCTATTTCAAAATCGTAGGAGGCTAAGAATTCCATCCACCGTTGCTGCCTTAAATTCAAATCCTTCTGAGAGAATAAGTATTTTAATGATTTGTGGTCAGTGAACAGTTCGAATTTCTCACCAAGAAGATAGTGACACCAAGACTTAAGCGCGAAAACAATTGCGGCTAGCTCTAAGTCATGCGTGGGGTAATTCTTTTCATGAACCCTCAACTGCCTTCCACCATAGGCTATTACTCTTCCCTCTTGCATGAGGACCGCGCCAAGTCCCGTCCCACAAGCATCAGTATAGATGGTAAACGGTTTATTCCCGTCTGGCAGCACTAAGACTGGGGCTGAAGTTAAGGCTCTCTTTAAACGTTGGAACGCATCATCGCAATCTTTGTCCCACGTAAAAACCAGGTTCTTCTTCGTTAACCGTGTTAATGGAGCTGATATTTTTGCGAAGTCTTTGATAAACTTCCTATAATAGCCAGCCAACCCCAAGAAACTTCTTACTTCGGTTGCATTTTTAGGGACCTTCCAATCTTGGATGGCCACCACCTTTGCGGGATCCACTGCTATCCCTTCTTTGGAAACCACGTGCCCTAAGAACCGTACTTACTTCCTCCAGAAGTGACACTTAGAAAATTTTGCCTTAAGGTTATGCGCTCGAAGGGTTTCCAACACTTCCCTAAGATGTAGGGAGTGCTCTTCTTTATTCTTAGAAAAGACTAAGATGTCATCCACAAAGACTACCACGAATTTGTTAAGGTATTCCCTAAACACCCTATTCATCAAATCAACAAAATATGCAGGGGCGTTTGTCAAACCAAAGGGCATCACTAGCCATTCATAGAATCCGTCAGGAGTCCTAAAAGCAGTCTTATCTATACTATCCTCAGCCACTCTCAGTTGATGAAAGCCAGTGGCTAAGTCCAACTGCGAAAACACTGAGGTGCCAACTAACTGATCAAAGAGATCGTCAATCCTCGGCATTGGGTGTCGGTTCTTTTTAGTAAGCTTGTTTAGTTCTCTATAGTCCATACAAAGTCTAAGAGACCCATCCGCCTTTGTGGCAAAAACTACTGGAGCACCCCACTCCGATATACTACGTCTTATGAACCCCTTCTCAAGCAACTCCTTTACTTGCTTATTGAGTTCCCTCCTTTCACGAGGAGCCATGTAGCGCACTGGCAAAGATACGGGTTTAGCATTATCCACACGATAAATTCGAAAGTCTATCTCCCGCTTTGGAGGTAAGCCCTTCACCTCCTCAAACACATCCGGATATTCCCGGACCACTTCTACCGATCGCAGGTTCTCTACAGACGCGTCAAGCGATTCAAGATAACTTAGCATAACGGAATTTATGGGATTACAAAAGATGTCGGGAGCATTACCAAGGCGAGTCAAAAGCCTAACTACTCTCCTTTCACAATCAAGAATGGCCCTATTTCTAGACAACCAATCCATTCCTAAAATTAGCCCATAGCCCGTGAAGCCCAATACATAAGCATCACATCTAAATTCAACGCTAAGTATAGAGATTTTCAAATCCAAACATATCATGGTCAAATGAGCCGAACCCCCAATTGGATTTGAAACGACCAAGGGATCCTCTACTAAACTGGTGTTCAAGTGCAGTGATTCAACTAATGATGCAGAGATAAACGAATGAGATGCGCCAGAATCGAATAAGGTACGGACAGGATGATCAAACAGAAAAACTAAGCTTTCAACAGAAATTTTTCTACCTCTTTCTTGCAGCGGTGGGGCCGCAATAGCCTGAACTTGCCCCCTTGCCTGCCCTGGTGCCATAAGAGCCTACACCTGTCCTCCCGAGGTAGACCCTGCCCTCTGCCCCTTCTTTGGACAGTCCTTCACTAAATGTCCCGCATCTCCACAATGAAAACAACCAGTCTTCTTTTTCTTTCTACAATCTTTGCTGAGATGGCCAGGCGTCCCACAATTGAAGCATTTCTTCTTCCCTTTGCCATTATTGTTTTTACCACCCTTCTTATTTTGCTGTTGGGGTTTCTTCTGATCACCTTTCTTTTCAACTGCCTTATCCTCATGCATAAGTGCCATTTCTACTAGCTTTTCAAAGGTGGCTCCCATAGGGATGTGGGTCATAGCCAACCCTTGCAACGGTCCATTCAAGCCTCTAACGAACCTCAAAGCTTTCTTCTCTGGCGTGTTCACCAACTCCAAGCCAAACCTTGCTAACTGATTAAATTTATTGACATATTCCTTTACTGATGAGCTCCCTTGCTTTAGTGCCAGGAATTTTTCCATATTTAAGTTCTCCTCTGCCCTTGAAAGAGACTTTGCCTTAAACCTTCGTCTGAAATCTTCCCATGAATCAACTGGACGTTCCCCGTTAGTGACCTCCCACCAAAACGAGGCCTCTCCCTTCATTAACCAAGCAGCTAAACGGACTTTCCTCCCATCTTCCACTTCAAAGATATCCAACAATTCCTCAGTCTCCTTAAGCTAATCTCTGGCCTCCACAAACGTCTCAGTCCCTTGAAAAGTTTTTCCTCCCATAGCCTTGAATTCCTTGCACGTCTTTGCAAAAGTGTCAACACGAGGAGGAGGAGGAGGAGGAATGGGTGCAACTAGGGGTGGAGGAGTATCCGCTGGGCCTGCAGTGGTGGCCCTAGCCTCCAAGTATCTCCTAAACCACCCTGGAATCGTCACACCTTCTGGGAGATTAAGATCTTCAGCCATGCTAAAACGAAAAAGGAAAGATTCAAAATGGAGAATTCGAAAGATAAAGATAAGGATATGGCTATTTGGGATTATGTTTTTCATAAAAACTCTCTTTAAATAACATGTTTTTTTTTTGAAAGCACTTCGTCCAAAAATACTTTAGAAAAAAAAATATTTTTCTAAAAAAAAAATTTATTTGTTCTGGTAACCTTATGCTCTGATACCACGTGTAACACCCCACGTCCATTAATGTCACTCACAAAGGGAATGCATTAACTTCCATGGAGGTTTTAAGTGAATATAGAACAGTAAAATTACAACAAGATAGATATAAAATAGTACTTGGAAAATTCAAAAACTTTATTTCATTGTAGCAGAAGTCAAAACATGTTTGATTACATCATAACACCATATTCAATGTCAAGTACAATATCTATCTTGATAAAACAAGTACATAATCCCATTACATGAATAGCCATTAAAAAGAAAGATAACAAGCTGGACTTTACTTCAGCAGTCTAAGCTTTCCAGAAGATAAGCGATCCAACTAGACTCCACTAGAACTTGGCCCAACCTGCGGACCTGAAGGGAGAAAAAGGATGTAAAAGTGGGGGTCAGACATAAAGTCTGGTGAATATGATAATTCTACAATACTATTACCAAAATAACTGGACTAAGGCATAAGCTGGAAAACAAGAAAATGTCTATGAAGAGCAGATTAAGGACATAGACAATCGCTAAAGGCAACGCTATAGGCGCTCCTAAATACTAAAGGATAAACACTATACTGCACCACACCAGTCACCCTAAAGATTCATCCCACTTAGCTTCACTTAGAAACTTTCCCAATGGCTTTACGTACCCCTAGCTGACTACATAGGTGCCGTCTGCCCCTATCTCCACTAGGTGTACCCTACTTCCCATTATTCGATCGGATCCCTAACTCGTAGATATCCGTGCTGGCCCCACAGTGGGGTGTATCACTCCCCTAAAGTGGCAACCTGATACAACGGACATGCACGGCTTATACCTACACGATGCAACAACGTCTTACCTACCAGCCCGGGTCCACACACGCATATGAAACCCGTTGGACTTGCGTTGCCACCGCTCCCTGTTTTGGCCTCTTATAGTCAAACCCAGTATGCGTGTCCCGTCCTCGACTTGGGTCGAGCCCACAAAGATACGTTTTGGGATACTGGTTGAAATGGGCCCCCACTATTTACCACAAGCATTCCACCTAAGCTTGTCCCCATTAGTCCATCCCACTTAACCCACTTAGTCATGTTCATTTACATGTGTGTTTGGTTAAGTCTAATCGTATTTCAAATGCCTCTAAAGGCAACCACCAGATTCCTCATGCCACCCAAGGCACCTACTTAACCCCCATGTCCCACCTTACATGATTATCTGGTTAAGTATTTCTTAGTTCATTAAGGCCATAACCTCATAAAGACCTCTCACATTAGACTGGCATTTATGGCAGCTGGATTTACCGGGCGGGTCCGGGCAGTCTTACACCATAAAATAGTCTAACCTCGTGTCTTTACAACTGTTATGCTTTTGTTTGGGCCTAGGACCTCTCACATTGGGCCGACATTTGTGACTACTGGATTTGCCGGGCGGGTCCGGGCAGGTTTACATCACAAACGGGTCCAACCTCGTGTCCTAAGCATTGATTATTAATAATAATCCACTTTCCCCCAATTTTAATAATTCCCTACTTGAATTATTAATTACTTCCAATTTTTAACAATGTCCATAATTGACTCAATTATGGACATTCATTCATGGTATGCAACATCTTACAAAATTGCACCCAATTTATTAATTCCTAATATTACCCCTACCCCACGTTTGAACGTTTATTCGCAAAATATATGTTAGACTCGAATAGCCTAACTCATAGCATAAAAGAGATTATCATAATAACAACATGTATATGTGACCAAATGAATCATAATAAGGGGTGAAACTTGCATATGTCCAACTTGCATAGATTATACATGTCATGGATGTAAAGGTGTCAACTTGTTCAAAATTCACCTAATATGATCTCAATCAATTTTCATAAACTTACATATGAACATGTGTGAATCAACATCATCTATTTTTTTAACAACATGGTTTTATATGGGTACACCTAACTCAATAGGCAAATTCCCATAATCAAGTTTTATTTAATTATAGTTTCAAGTTTATGGGTACACCTAACCTAATAGGCAAATTCCCATAAACAAGATCCATTTAAATTAAGAAAAAAAAACATAACTTTAAGCATGATCCAACAACATGATTTTTCAACATAATATAGCATGATTTATAACATGGCATTGTATGATAGTATAACATAGCTTGACATGATTCTCATCATTGCACGACATAGCATAAGAGAATTTACAACATAGCATGACATAGCATATATATAATTTACATCATACGACAACATAATAACATAATAAGAGATCCACAATATATAGAATTTACAATTACAAATCACATCACTTTCTTGTGATCCATTCATAACTGAGTCAAATTAGTTTGTAATAGTCTTGTGAGAATCATCATACTCACCAACAAAAGAAAAGAATTAGAGAAAGAGAGATCTTTTGATTTGATTTGTGTAGATTTAGTTGTAGATGATTAGGCTTCCTCTTCTTAGTTTGTGACGGCTATGCTGAACTCCATGGCAGCAGCATGACAGTAGCTTCTCTGATTTTACAAGTGATTTAGGTCTAGGGTCTACCCACTTATTTATAGATTTTAGAATTCATTTAGGCCATTAGATTTAACCTAGAAATAACCGCAGCCGTTCAGACAAGATGGGGTTTATCTTGTTGACTCAGCAATGAGTCAGAAGTGACTCAGCAAACACTTAGCATATTAATAAACTTCTATTCATGTCATAAATATATATATATTTTCTACAATGTACATATTAGATACATCCCCCTTTACTTATTATTGTTTTTATATACATATTAGATGCATCCCCTCTCTCACACACTTATTAATATTTTTATATTCATATTAGATACATCCCCTCTCTTACACACTTATTAATATTTTTATATTCATATTAGATACATCCCCTCTCTTACACACTTATTAATATTTTTATATTCATATTAAATACATCCCCTCTCTTACATACTTATTAATATTTTTATATTCATAATAGATACATCCCCTCTTCTACACACTTATTATTATTTTAGCAACTTTAGTGTTAATAGAAAATTCGGGGTGTTACAGGTATCAGAGCTGAAGATTAAGTGAATTACCTTGGCTCTGTGGCGTGACACAGTAGAGATTGGGTTAGTAATACTCTAGATTGAGCTGAGTGTATATATACGAGTGAACGTATTTGTTATTTGATATAAAATTGTTTTATATTATGGAGATTTATTGATTGAGTTATTTATGGGTTCTGATCGATCAGTTTGATCCACTGTATCGATAGGAGTATATAAACACTTAAATATGATAAACCGACACAGTATGTTTTGAAAATAGGGTAAATGGAATAATTTTACCCAAATTATATTTTGATATAAACAAAGTATAGATATTTGAAGTATTAAAGTATATTGGATGTGTTGGTTGTTATTATAATCGAATAAGATTATAAAATGTGAAATAGTTATGTAAATAGCCAATCAGAATTCATATAATGAAATACGTGAAATCATATGAATTAAATCTGAATTTAAATCAGAACTGGAATTAAAACTCTGAAAATCTGAATAAGTGTTTGTAAATGAATCTGGGTTAAATATATGCGAATTTCAAAATCCTGAGAGATTTTAAATTTGTTACAAGCATTGAAAAGGATATTATGAAATGGATTTCAAAATGAAAGTGTTTAAGAACGATTTTGAAAGTGACATAGTATTGAACTCACTTCGATAGCTGAAAAATAGATTCCGATGATGATCATGACATCATCGGTGTTCATTTTCGAGTTGTAAGTGACGAATTACTACCAAGGAGATTGTTTTCGAATTATTTTGGGAAAAAGAGTTGTTTTGATATTCCGAAATGAATATTTGATTTTTGAAATGGTTTAGCTGTTTAAAATTCCCAGAAGAGATGGTTTAATTTAAAAACAAGTTAAATAATACTTGTGAAAGAAAACTGGAATTTGAATTGAAACCAGTTAAGTGGAAATTGAATTGTAATAGAAAATATCAAATAAAATTGGATTGGGAGATATCTGGACTTACGTTGGATTGATGAGTTAAGAAATTGAAAATCGAGAATAGAACTTTGGTTTGAAATAAAATTCGACTTAGGTATAAGCGAATGGTTGCGTTGGAGATAAAAGTGATTGGAGTTTGATTGGGATGACCTTGGTATATGCTGAATTAGCAGTAGATGGAAAGGATACAATAATTTGCCTTACAAAAAGGTACAAGTTTATATTTCTATTGGATATGAGATTTATGAGCCGAATTGGCAAGCCGCTTGGCTGTTTGATTTTCTTTTGGGTTGGAGAAGGCCCAGAGAGGTGAGTTGGAGTTTGAGCTACTGACCAGTACAAAGGAGGTGCTGGTGAAATTTTTCGAAAAGTTAAGGTGTTAGAAAATTTTCTGGATTTTTGAAAATTTTCTTTAGTAGGAATGAATAAATATTTAACTGAAATTAAATGGTTCAGTTGAAACTGAAGTTAAGAAGTGAACAAATAAGTTCTAACCAATCAATAGGGTTTGTTTTCTACCTTAGTAATCTCGAGGACGAAATTATTTTAAGGGGGGAAGAATGTAACGACCCGTATTTTCAGCGATATATAATTATTTAATTAGTGATTTAGAGAATTAAAGGGTTATTTAATTAAATAATACTGAATATTTAATTAATTTAAATAATATAATAATATATTTAATTCCTAAATAGTCGGAAATAGTGAATTGACAATATAATGTGAACTGGACAATTTAAAATATTTAAATTCAGCTTAGAATTTGAATTAGAATAACGAATATATTGTTTGAACGACAGTTGAACATATAATTTATATTATAATTATAATCGAGCTCGAAATGGCGCTACAGTTCGTAATTTGGCGATTCGAACTTCAATTGAATATACATAATCCGTTTTAAATCGGATTTCTATGAAACAAGAAACATTCGGAGCTGGTGAAGTATATTTTTATAATGGAAGAGAAAAATCGGGATTTCTTTTTGTAGATTTTGATTTATGTCCAAATCAAATTTTAGAAAAGTCGCTATGGAATTCCTTTGAAATTTATAAATATATATTTATATTATAAAAGGATTTTATATATATAAATCGAATATTGATATAACTGGGAATTTTGAAATATCGAGTTAAAAATCCAATTAGAGCTGTATGGTATTCTAGTGTGAATATATATGATATTATTTTTAATTATTTAATTTAATTATTTTTAAATATATTTATATATTTAAATGGGTTATTTAGAGCTTCAAAAATAGCCAGTTTTGCAAACGACCTCCGTTTTCAACGAAACTAGTTTTGTTGGATCCACAATATTAAATTATTGCTAGATTTCAATTTTCGTGATTTTTAGAGTCAGTATGTGGCCGTACCGGATTTTAATCTGAAAAATAGTCAATAATTTGATTTTAAAAATATGATGTGTGAGCATACGAAGTCGGAATTCGACAAAAGCAGTTTTGTTGGGTTTGTAATGTCAAACTGTAGCTGTGTGTCCGTTTTCATTGGAAGTGGACATCATGTGTGATCACAGGATTTTTAAACAACAAATACAAACAACGGTCGATTAAAAATGAATATAAAATTGAATATATAAATATTATAGTTGGCCTATATATATTACTCAACTTCCTAACCTAATCATCACTTTATTTTCTCTAGTCAAACTTAAGAGGCCGCCACAATTTTCTTTCTCAAACAAAAACAGATGACTTTGAAATTCAATAGAAAATCAAAGTAAAATTCTATGAATCTTGTAATCAAATGTTTGAGCTTAGATTGAGTTGCCGTTCATCTCAGTGTACCATTTATGGAGTGCGGCTAAAATTTCAACTGTGCAATATCAAGATAGCGAAGGAAAACTTCATCTAGGGTTGGAACTCGATGCTTTTGTGGTGATTATTAGTGGAAGTGGAGACAAGTTTGGAGGTTAGGAGGTCGATTAGGTTCTGCATGTTCTTTTTTTTAGGGATTTCATGCATTTTATGTTGCAAGTTTTTTTCCAATAGCCGAGGTCCGGCGTTCGAACAAAGTTGCCATGTAGCCGAGGTCCGGCGTTCGAACAAAGTTGCCATGACAGTTGCGAGCTGAGCGCCGTGGGGATGGTAGGTTGAAGATTCCGATGAGGAAGACGATGGAGGCGTTCATTTGTGGTTTTGTTATATGTCGAGGTCGGTAGAGGCAGGTTGAAATCACTGCTGTTGAAGAAATTATGGGTTGGTTACCTAGGTTGGAGAAGAAGGGATACGGTCATGGGTTTAAGGGTAAGTGATGGGCCGGGTTCTAAGACTAAGGCCCAATTTTTTTAAAAGGGAATTAGTTTAACTTGATTTAATTAATGTATATAAACTAGTAATGTCAATAACTTTGTCATACGTAATCAGAAATTGACAAAACAAGATCCGTTGGGATCGTATGGATGACGACTACACAATGAAACTGACTGGAAGTGAATTCGAGCTCGTTACAATTTATAGTGAAATAAATTGTCGGAATCAAATCAAGCGATGGTTATCGTTATTAACGATGATCGTCCAATGTGAGTAAAACTCATCAACTCTATCAGTTCATACTTTTATAACGTATATTTAAAACTGATAAATGATGATTGATTGCTATGTATTGACTGTTTGGTTGAACTGCAAAGTAATTGGTTGAAATTATAGATCTGGTTATATATATATATATATATATATATATATATATTGATTCTGTTTAGCAGAATATTTCATAGTGAAATGAAATTGATGTTAATTGTATTGTTTAACATCTGTGGATGCAGGGAAACAGGTCGGAGGAATCCAATTGGATTCCTCAACATTTATTTTACTGTTTTTCATATATTGTAATATATGATGTGATATATAATATGTGTTGATTATGTGTGTTGAATGATATCGATCATTGTTATTTGGGTACTTCAAATACCGTAAGAAATACTGGAATGTAGAAAAAGGAATTTTCAGTGTGTATATTGAAAACAAAATATATGTATATAAAATCAAATGATTTTATATAAAAGGATTTCAAATAGAATTGAAATGGAAATATTTGTAAAAACATTTACAAATAGAAATATAAAGGAAAATATTTGTAAAACAAATATAAAGGAAAATATTTGTAAAACAAATGAAAAGGAAAATATTTGTAAAACAAATATAAAGGAAATTATTTGTAAAACAAATGAAAAGGAAAATATTTGTAAAACAAATATAAAGGAAATTATTTGTAAAACAAATAGAAAAGGAAATATTTGTAAACCAAATATAAAGGAAATTATTTGTAAAACAAATTGAAAAGGAAATATTTGTAAATCAAATATAAAGGAAAATATTTGTGAAACAAATAGAAAGATAAAAGAAATATTTATTTGTGAAAATAAATTGAAAGATAAAATAAATATTTATTTATGAAAATAAATAGAAAGATAAAAGGAATATTTATTTAGAAAATAAATAAGATATCAAAAAAGGAAATATTGGAAAGTAAGTAGGATTATAAAAAGAATTAGAGTTAACCAGTTAGAGTTAATTAGTTAGAGTTAACCAATTAGAGTTAATCAGTTAGAATTAATCAATTAAAGTTAACCAGTTAGAGTTAATCAGTTAGAGTTAATCGATTAGAGTTAAATCGAATTAGAGTTATTAAAATAGAGTTAATCGAGTTAGAGTTAATCAGTTAGAGTTAATCGATTAAAGTAAAATCGAATTAGAGTTATTCAAATAGAGTTAATCGAGTTAGAGTTAGTCGAGTATTAGTAAATTGAATAGAGTCATCGAATAATAGTTTATTCGACAGGAGTTATTGAATATAGTTATTTGAACGGAGTTATCGAATATAGTTATTCGAAAGGAGTTATCGAATATAGTTATTCAAAAGGAATTAATCGAATATAATTTATTCGAAAGGAGTTAATCGAATATTAGTTATTCGAAAGGGAATTAATCGAATATTGGTTATTCGAAAAGAGTTATCGAATATTGGTTATTCGAAAGAGAGTTATCGAATATAGTGTAAAGACCCGCAAATCCCCGCCCTTTGGATCGACCATAAACCACACAGGTCTGACCCAAAAAGTGAAAATCTACGAATACTTTAACTTTGGGCATACAACACATTACAACATATAACAGAAGACTTTTATAACACTATAATAAATGTTACATCAGAGTACAGAGTATATATATCAGAGTACATGGGAATAAAATTACAGCGGAAGAATAAATTAAAATAAATGAATACATTGCAGCGGAACTAATCTCAGTGGAAGGTTATCAACATTATGGCCACAACTTCAGTCTTCAATCCAGGATCTTGTTTTATATATCTGTCAAAAATAGCTACTCGACTGCCCGTGTGGAAAATATGGGCACCCGAGTTTGCCAGTGGACAAACTACAGGTCAGTCATGGGACTGGTGTGAGAATTCTACTTAACCTATATAATATAATAAGGTTAATCACAGGACCACGCCGCTAACGCGGAACGGGTTTACTTCATTGGATTGCCAGTGCATGACTAAAGTAAATCGTCAAAATAACGCAATGCTTTTTCTGAAAAATGAAACCATTATAAGACCCAAGTCCCATCACACAATGCAACGCAAACCGGAGGATAGGGTTTTACCTTATAATGATCAAAAGATGCTTGATACGATAAAAACGGTATTATATAATAATAGTGTGCAACCAATTTGAAATACATCAAAGTAAATATATCAATCCTAGACGGCATAAGTGCCCCATCCCACTATGTCGCCATATATAGGTATACAATCAAAACCGCGTGATGTCGTATTGGAAATTTGGGTTTCCATCTGAGTCAAGGCTAGGGAGGAGATCCTTACCGATTCGAGACACTCTAGCAAATGCCTCAGGATTGGTACTCTGTCCAACCCTTGGATCCTGCAGGGCCGGTCCATACGTTAACGCTTAATGGATTGGCAATTCCTGAACACACGCTCCCCGGTCCTTTTGGACCTATAATACGGCCAGTGGCGACCGCATAAACCGAGGCCTCGAAAAATCCAACAACCACAATGAATAAATGCCAGCGCTGGTAGGTCCCTGGCACCACTCTAGCTAGAAAGAAACGTGTGCACTCCCTGCATTCCCTTCTCCCGTTTTAGACTCTACCGGGCTGTGAGGCTCGCGAAGTTACGATATACACAAAGCTATGCCTAAATAGACTGTGCTTTGATCATCAATCACAAGGCCTGCTTTTCAACCAAGCCTTGATCAATTGCATCTTAGCATGCCACATTGTCAGACTCTACCATATCATTGATCATCTACCAATATATATATATAACCTCTAAGCTCATACGTCTTAGAGAAGGGGGTTAAGTGAAGAATAAATTCTCCACCACCAAACAGAAATATATAATCAGTAGCGTTCAACAAATACAGTAGAAGAGAATACAATGTCAGACACGCAATCCATTTACAAGTCCGCTCTGGGTCTGAGCGAAACAACGTGTCCGTCGATCTCCAAATGTGTTTGGATGATCATTACCAAATACCTTGCCTTGGAATGTACTGTCCCAATTCAAGATACCAGTCATCATCATCTCAACGATGTGAAAACCTCGGTCTTCAATTGCCATCTTCATCTTCGACTCTTGATCGTCGTGATGATTATTCAAAATGGGTTAAACCCGGTCTTTCTGAATAACTCGCGTATTTTGTGATTAAAAATCAAATATTGGAAAATCACACATTACGCCACATTTCCCACTCAGAGTATTCTTTTAATAAGATATTCATACTAAAAGATCCTCATTAATTTTATCAAAGATAAATTAATAAATTTAATCTTCCTTAAAAGATTTATTAAAAATTCTAAATTTGATTTAATATCAAAAATCATTTTCACAAGATTATTTATTTTAAAGAATAAATCTTCTTTAAACGGGTTAAAGAACTCGTGTCATTTAAACACAATTCACGATAAACCCACAAATCAATTTCCAAAATATGGAATTCCACAGAAATCAATCAGTACATATTCGATATAAATTTCTGTATCGGACTAACAATATACATGGAATAACGGCAAAGCCTCTTAAATTCCATATATAATATCGGTCTTCTATTACAGAAGCCCATCTCGATTATTACCAATCGAATTTTCCACTTAATTCCCAATTGAATATATATTAAATTGGAAAACTAGATTTTTAGAAAATGCCTTTTTTTTTTAAATCTATAAAATAGATTTATAAATTCCAAATAATAATTTCAATGTAAATTGGATTAAAGGAGAAATGTCATTTAAAAACATCGTCCACGATAAATCCACTTCACATCTCAATGTATCTTATATCATGAAATATAATTGCAAATTTCAATAATCTTAATTAAAGGATTTCCCTTTAAATATTTATTCATTATTATAAGAAAAACGTATTTTAGAGATAATCATTAAAAATATTCTTTACATAAAAGATTTTTATCCTTTACAAATATTCTTTGTTTTAACATATTTGATAGAAAATATATATACTTATGAAAATATATCCTTTATATAAAAAGAATTTCTAATGTAAGAATATTCTTATTTAAAAGAACATCTGAATCGAAATGCGACTCAACCATTTACCATATAATTTGGATTATATGGATTTCACACACATCATATATATGACAATAACAATATAATCATCAAATCATCCATTTCATCCAAAGTGTAAAATCCAACTGTGTAAGCGTTAAAATTAAATAATAACGCTCATCACAGCCTGTCGATCTACCGATCAACATACAACTAAATATTGGGATTAGTGTATGTTAATTTTCATCCCAACACCCGTGTGGGGTTTCAACCAACAAACAAATAATAAATTATTTGTGCACTTGGGCGATGTGTGAAAATTATCGATCCAATCACATAAACAAGTCAGGTAACTTGCCTATGGCAGTGTAATAAACAATATATAACACGATGATAAAAATATCTCTTTTATTCCTGTTCTTTTTATCGCATGTAAAATGTCAATAAAAATGTAATCTTTATTTCTATTCTTTTATCGCATCAAAAATGATGATAAAAATATAATCTTTATTTCAGTTCTTTTCATTGTAAATAAATGAAAAGAAAAATGTAATCTTTTAACTCCATTCGTAATAGGGGATATAAATAATAACACAAAATATAACTATTCATTTCATGCTTTATTTGCAATAGAGAATGCAAATAAAGATTCAACCTTTTTATTTGATGTTTATTTACATAGAGGAATGTAAATAAATAAAAAAAATTGTAACTTTTTCAATTCACAATTTATTTGCATTACGAATTGCAAATGAAAATATTTCTTTTATTCTCCTGTTTTATTTGCGTTGAGTAAAGCAAATAAAAGTGTAATATTAAATTTCTAGTTTTATTTACATCAAGAAATGTAAATAAAAGAACAACTCTTTATTTTATGTTTATTTACATCAAGTGAAGTAAATAAATAATTAAAAATGTAACTTTTATTTTAATGCTTTGTTCCCATTTAAACATGCAACAAAAATGTATCTTTTGTTTTTAATAAATTTGTTTGCATCTAAATTTGCAACAAAATGTAATTTTTATTTCTTGTTTGTTTGCAACTGAAGTTGCAAACAAAAATGTAATTTTATCTCCTTTGTTTTATTTGCATGATAGAATGCAAATAAAAATGCATATTCTATTCTACATTTCGTTTGCATTGTAGAATGCAACCAAAAATGTAATTTTTATTTTCTTGTATTGTTTACATTATGAAATGTTAAACAAAATGTGGACTTTTGATTTCATGAAATATTTGCATTGAAAATGCAAATAAAAATAAAAATGTACTACTTTAAAATCATGTTATATTTGTGTTGGAGAACACAAAAAAAATGTTCTTTTATTTTAAATGTTTTATTTGTGTTTAAGAACACGAATAAAAAGACCATTTTAATTTTCTATGTTATATTTGTGTTTGAGAACACAAACATAAAGGATCATTCATTTTCTATAATATTTTTGTGTTTGGGAACACAAATAAAAAGGTTCGTTCATTTTCAAAATGTATCTGCATAAGTGAATGCAAATAAAAGAATAAACTTTACTTTAATATATATATTTGTATTCGTAAATACAAATAAGAGAACAAGTTTTAATTTTAAATATATATTTGCATTTTTAGATGCAAACAAAAGAACAAGTTTATTTTTAATGTATATTTACATTGGTACATGCAAATAAAAGAATGATTTTATTTTCAATGTACCTTTGCATTGGTGAATGCAAAATAAAAGAACAACTTTTTTTTTTACAAAATATATTTACAAATATAATGTAACTTCTGAAAATAATTTCTTAAAGGTTTGTTCGCATTGTGAATGCAAACAAAAAGGCCAATTTTATTTATTTCATGTTACATTCACATTGAAGAACAAAGTAAAAAAGTTAACTTATTTCCTATGTTAGATTTGCATTAGTGAATGCAAAATAAAGAACAAATTTTGTTTTAATGCATAATTGCATTTGTGAGTGCAATTAAAAGAGCAAATTTATTTTCAGTGCATATTTGTATTTGTGAATACAAATAAAAGAATGAACTTTTGTTTTCAATGTTTTATTGGTATTTGAGGATACAAATAGAATAACATATTTCATTTTAATGGTTTATTTGTATATGTAAGTACAAATAAAAGGGACAAACTTTATTTTCTATTTTCACTTGTATTTGTGAAAACAAATAAAAAGAATAGATTATTTTTCAATGTTTTATTTGTAGATGTGAATACAAATAAAAGAACAAATTATATTTCAATGGACAAAATTTCAACAAAAATGCAATCTTATTTTATAAACTCTTCATTTCAACAAAATGAAAATAAAGGTATAATCTCTTTTATACTAATCTTTACGATGAAACCCAAATCACATTAAAAATGTAATTTCTTAATGTAAAATCTTTCTATTGAAAACAATGAACACATAAAAATAAAACCTTTTACGTTGCTTCTTTTTACGAAAACACTATTTCATGAAAAATGATATTTTTATGTTGATTCTTTTTATTGAAAACAATATTACATTAAAAATGAGATTTTTAATGTTGCAACTTTTATTGAACAACAAATTGACAAATAAATTATGACTTTTGATTGAAAACTATTTTTACATTAAAAAAAAATGAAATCTTTTGTTTTCATTCTTTTTAATGATAAAACCTCATATTAAAATATATCCTTTTTAATCACTTTTTTTTTTTTTGATGTAGACAAATTAAAATAAGAATGGATTTATCGCTCAATTTCTTTTGTAAACTCAACAAATAAAAATAAGTTTTCATTGTCGTTCAAGTTCTTATTATAATATTAACAAATAAAAATGAGTTTTTATTTGTCGATCAAATTCTATTATTCATTACAGAATAATAGAAATGATATTTAATAACCTGAAATAAATTATAATAAGTAAATCTGAATAAATATGATGTAATTCTGAATATAATATATTTTAGATCAAATTTTAGATCTCATTTCTAATCGTAAATAAAATTCAATATTATCTGCAATTTTAATACAGATCTAACACATCGTACACAACAAAACATATCGCAATCACAACCAATGATTCATACAACACCAGACATTTCAGAATTGAATAAACATCATCATGCAATTATTTTTAAAGTGAGAAAATAATTTAATAATTAATTAAATAATAGAATTTTGAATTCTCAAATTGAATTTTGGCCAAAATTTTACTGTCTCCTTTTCAGCTGCGGTCTGCGCCATCGCGAAGCTCTTAATTTTGTGATTCCAACGCAATTTACGGTTCGTCAAACGGACCTCGTATGAGAGAGTTATGAATTTTTAAAGATCGGGTAATTTAAATATAAAATAATAAAATAATAAATAAAAAAAAGTACGGACCTTCTCTCCCTCTCTACGTTGGCCGTCGAACCCATGCTTCCTCTCTTCCTCCTTCTACACGCACGCCACCAAAGGAGGCCGACTTCCGATCAGAGACCACCCACGCGAAGACCATCTCGAGACACACCCATGGCCTGAACCCCTCGAATTCCGGTCCCCTATCTTGCCCAGAAAACACCCAAAAACGCAGCCCCTTCTCGGTCAAAATTCGTGAAATCCGTGCACCAAAATCCGATCTTAACCGTATAGATTGAAAGGTCTCTGAATTCTCTTCGATTTGGTAGGTCATACGTCAATTTTCGTCGAACGGATTGAGAGATATTAGCATTTGAAGTTGGAGCAATTCTGGCCATCCATTTCTGGGCGGCGGCTGGCCATTAGAGAATTAGGGTTAGGGTTTTTCGGATTTTTATATTATTTTAATATTTAATTCCGAATTTCGTGAAATAAAGTGGATTTTTGGACTTTCTCGGATTTGGGCCTGCTTACTGTCGATCTTAACGTTTTGAGGCCTTCTGAACGCGATGGGCTATGTCCCAAGGTCCAATTCTGATGCCTACACGTTTTATTTTCGGTTTTAATTGAAAATACAATATTAAATTAATTATTTAATTCCTACCGTACATTTAAATAAGCCGGGGTCACATACGACCTCAGAAAATTCTAAAAAAAATATTTTTAGCTTTCTTATGACGATACGAATCCAACAAAATTATTTTCGTTGAATTCTGAGACTGTTCGAAAAATGGCTATTTTTAAGGCGTTCAAATTTAACTGTAAATAGTCAAAACACATTTTATTTCGCCACGCTCACATATTAATTCGAAAAATTCTGAAATTCGAAACCTAGCAATAATTTGACATTCCGATTCCAACAAAAGTGGTTTCGTCGAAAACAGAGGTCGTTTGAAAAATGACTATTTTTAAGGCCAATATATTTAATATTAAAAATATATTTTTAAACAAATAAATCCCGAAACTCAAAATATATAAGTGTTTACGGTTTTTCAATGTAGAAACATCATTCTGAACTCAATGGAAGTGGTTTCGAGTTCAAATTCCTTCGTATGCAAAAAGTAGCATTTTGACCCTTATAAATTTCATAGCGACCTTTCTAAATATTGAATTGGCCATAACTTTTGATTTCCACTATGAAATTTCGATTTTTCAGATTCGTTAGAAAGATATTTTAAAATAGATTCTAATATTTTTGGTTTCACTAAAATCCGTTAAAATTTGCATCCTGTGCGGTCAGTCAAAGTTCAAGTTTGACTTTTCAAACTATTGCGCTATTTCTAACTCTTTTGTTAATTAAAATTAAATCATTCATTCTAACTTCGATTTAAATCAAATTTGTGATCATTATTATTTAAATAAATTATTTTATATTGTCAAAATTCATTAAAACTTTCTAAAATAAAAATTTTAAATTGGTCCTGATTTTTGCGGGTTGTTACAATCGCCCCCACTTAAAAACTTTTCATCCTCGAAAAGGAACGTAGCTAAAAATTGTAAAATTAACTATCTTAATTTTAAATTTTAATGGTTAATTATCTTTTCAAAATATATAAAAATCATATTTCAAAGAATAGATTATAAATATCAAAAATACGTTAATTATAAATTCGTAACTCTTAACTCGTTCTAGGGCATTACTAACCCCATCTCTAACGAGTTTACTCATTCTAGGATACTGCTGATCCTATCTCTAATGAGTATTCTTATTGGACATTACTAATCCAACCTCTGATGAGTCTTTTGTTCAGTTCTAACGAGTTGTACCCCAAAGGTTTGAGCTAACCAGAGCTCTGATACCAACTGTAAAGACCCGCAAATCCCCGCCCTTTGGATCGACCATAAACCACACAGGTCTGACCCAAAAAGTGAAAATCTACGAATACTTTAACTTTGGTCATACAACACATTACAACATATAACAGAAGACTTTTATAACACTATAATAAATGTTACATCAGAGTACAGAGTATATATATCAGAGTACATGGGAATAAAATTACAGCGGAAGAATAAATTAAAATAAATGAATACATTGCAGCGGAACTAATCTCAGTGGAAGGCTATCAATATTATGGCCACAGCTTCAGTCTTCAATCCAGGATCTTGTTTTATATATCTGTCAAAAATAGCTACTCGACTGCCCGTGTGGAAAATATGGGCACCCGAGTTTGCCAGTGGACAAACTACAGGTCAGTCATGGGACTGGTGTGAGAATTCTACTTAACCTATATAATATAATAAGGTTAATCACAGGACCACGCCGCTAACGCGGAACGGGTTTACTCCATTGGATTGCCAGTGCATGACTAAAGTAAATCGTCAAAATAACGCAATGCTTTTTCTGAAAAATGAAACCATTATAAGACCTAAGTCCCATTACACAATGCAACGCAAACCGGAGGATAGGGTTTTACCTTATAATGATCAAAAGATGCTTGATACGATAAAAACGGTATTATATAATAATAGTGTGCAACCAATTTGAAATACATCAAAGTAAATATATCAATCCTAGACGGCATAAGTGCCCCATCCCACTATGTCGCCATATATAGGTATACAATCAAAACCGCGTGATGTCGTATTGGAAATTTGGGTTTCCATCTGAGTCAAGGCTAGGGAGGAGATCCTTACCGATTCGAGACACTCTAGCAAATGCCTCAGGATTGGTACTCTGTCCAACCCTTGGATCCTGCAGGGCCGGTCCATACGTTAACGCTTAATGGATTGGCAATTCCTGAACACACGCTCCCCGGTCCTTTTGGACCTATAATACGGCCAGTGGCGACCGCATAAACCGAGGCCTCGAAAAATCCAACAACCACAATGAATAAATGCCAGCGCTGGTAGGTCCCTGGCACCACTCTAGCTAGAAAGAAACGTGTGCACTCCCTGCATTCCCTTCTCCCGTTTTAGACTCTACCGGGCTGTGAGGCTCGCGAAGTTACGATATACACAAAGCTATGCCTAAATAGACTGTGCTTTGATCATCAACCACAAGGCCTGCTTTTCAACAAAGCCTTGATCAATTGCATCTTAGCATGCCACATTGTCAGACTCTACCATATCATTGATCATCTACCAATATATATATAACCTCTAAGCTCATACGTCTTAGAGAAGGGGGTTAAGTGAAGAATAAATTCTCCACCACCAAACAGAAATATATAATCAGTAGCGTTCAACAAATACAGTAGAAGAGAATACAATGTCAGACACGCAATCCATTTACAAGTCCGCTCTGGGTCTGAGCGAAATAACGTGTCCGTCGATCTCCAAATGTGTTTGGATGATCATTACCAAATACCTTGCCTTGGAATGTACTGTCCCAATTCAAGATACCAGTCATCATCATCTCAACGATGTGAAAACCTCGGTCTTCAATTGCCATCTTCATCTTCGACTCTTGATCGTCGTGATGATTATTCAAAATGGGTTAAACCCGGTCTTTCTGAATAACTCGCGTATTTTGTGATTAAAAATCAAATATTGGAAAATCACACATTACGCCACATTTCCCACTCAGAGTATTCTTTTAATAAGATATTCATACTAAAAGATCCTCATTAATTTTATCAAAGATAAATTAATAAATTTAATCTTCCTTAAAAGATTTATTAAAAATTCTAAATTTGATTTAATATCAAAAATCATTTTCACAAGATTATTTATTTTAAAGAATAAATCTTCTTTTAAACGGGTTAAAGAACTCGTGTCATTTAAACACAATTCACGATAAACCCACAAATCAATTTCCAAAATATGGAATTCCACAGAAATCAATCAGTAAATAATCGATATAAATTTCTGTATCGGACTAACAATATACATGGAATAACGACAAAGCCTCTTAAATTCCATATATAATATCGGTCTTCTATTACAGAAGCCCATCTCGATTATTACCAATCGAATTTTCCACTTAATTCCCAATTGAATATATATTAAATTGGAAAACTAGATTTTTAGAAAATGCCTTTTTTTTAAAAAAAAATCTATAAAATAGATTTATAAATTCCAAATAATAATTTCAATGTAAATTGGATTAAAGGAGAAATGTCATTTAAAAACATCGTCCACGATAAATCCACTTCACATCTCAATGTATCTTATATCATGAAATATAATTGCAAATTTCAATAATCTTAATTAAAGGATTTCCCTTTAAATATTTATTCATTATTATAAGAAAAACGTATTTTAGAGATAATCATTAAAAATATTCTTTACATAAAAGATTTTTATCCTTTACAAATATTCTTTGTTTTAACATATTTGATAGAAAATATATATACTTATGAAAATATATCCTTTATATAAAAAGAATTTCTAATGTAAGAATATTCTTATTTAAAAGAACATCTGAATCGAAATGCGACTCAACCATTTACCATATAATTTGGATTATATGGATTTCACACACATCATATATATGACAATAACAATATAATCATCAAATCATCCATTTCATCCAAAGTGTAAAATCCAACTGTGTAAGCGTTAAAATTAAATAATAACGCTCATCACAGCCTGTCGATCTACCGATCAACATACAACTAAATATTGGGATTAGTGTATGTTAATTTTCATCCCAACACCCGTGTGGGGTTTCAACCAACAAACAAATAATAAATTATTTGTGCACTTGGGCGATGTGTGAAAATTATCGATCCAATCACATAAACAAGTCAGGTAACTTGCCTATGGCAGTGTAATAAACAATATATAACACGATGATAAAAATATCTCTTTTATTCCTGTTCTTTTTATCGCATGTAAAATGTCAATAAAAATGTAATCTTTATTTCTATTCTTTTATCGCATCAAAAATGATGATAAAAATATAATCTTTATTTCAGTTCTTTTCATTGTAAATAAATGAAAAGAAAAATGTAATCTTTTAACTCCATTCGTAATAGGGGATATAAATAATAACACAAAATATAACTATTCATTTCATGCTTTATTTGCAATAGAGAATGCAAATAAAGATTCAACCTTTTTATTTGATGTTTATTTACATAGAGGAATGTAAATAAATAAAAAAAAAATGTAACTTTTTCAATTCACAATTTATTTGCATTACGAATTGCAAATGAAAATATTTCTTTTATTCTCCTGTTTTATTTGCGTTGAGTAAAGCAAATAAAAGTGTAATATTAAATTTCTAGTTTTATTTACATCAAGAAATGTAAATAAAAGAACAACTCTTTATTTTATGTTTATTTACATCAAGTGAAGTAAATAAATAATTAAAAATGTAACTTTTATTTTAATGCTTTGTTCCCATTTAAACATGCAACAAAAATGTATCTTTTGTTTTTAATAAATTTGTTTGCATCTAAATTTGCAACAAAATGTAATTTTTATTTCTTGTTTGTTTGCAACTGAAGTTGCAAACAAAAATGTAATTTTATCTCCTTTGTTTTATTTGCATGATAGAATGCAAATAAAAATGCATATTCTATTCTACATTTCGTTTGCATTGTAGAATGCAACCAAAAATGTAATTTTTATTTTCTTGTATTGTTTACATTATGAAATGTTAAACAAAATGTGGACTTTTGATTTCATGAAATATTTGCATTGAAAATGCAAATAAAAATAAAAATGTACTACTTTAAAATCATGTTATATTTGTGTTGGAGAACACAAAAAAAATGTTCTTTTATTTTAAATGTTTTATTTGTGTTTAAGAACACGAATAAAAAGACCATTTTAATTTTCTATGTTATATTTGTGTTTGAGAACACAAACATAAAGGATCATTCATTTTCTATAATATTTTTGTGTTTGGGAACACAAATAAAAAGGTTCGTTCATTTTCAAAATGTATCTGCATAAGTGAATGCAAATAAAAGAATAAACTTTACTTTAATATATATATTTGTATTCGTAAATACAAATAAGAGAACAAGTTTTAATTTTAAATATATATTTGCATTTTTAGATGCAAACAAAAGAACAAGTTTATTTTTAATGTATATTTACATTGGTACATGCAAATAAAAGAATGATTTTATTTTCAATGTACCTTTGCATTGGTGAATGCAAAATAAAAGAACAACTTTTTTTTTACAAAATATATTTACAAATATAATGTAACTTCTGAAAATAATTTCTTAAAGGTTTGTTCGCATTGTGAATGCAAACAAAAAGGCCAATTTTATTTATTTCATGTTACATTCACATTGAAGAACAAAATAAAAAGTTAACTTATTTCCTATGTTAGATTTGCATTAGTGAATGCAAAATAAAGAACAAATTTTGTTTTAATGCATAATTGCATTTGTGAGTGCAATTAAAAGAGCAAATTTATTTTCAGTGCATATTTGTATTTGTGAATACAAATAAAAGAATGAACTTTTGTTTTCAATGTTTTATTGGTATTTGAGGATACAAATAGAATAACATATTTCATTTTAATGGTTTATTTGTATATGTAAGTACAAATAAAAGGGACAAACTTTATTTTCTATTTTCACTTGTATTTGTGAAAACAAATAAAAAGAATAGATTATTTTTCAATGTTTTATTTGTAGATGTGAATACAAATAAAAGAACAAATTATATTTCAATGGACAAAATTTCAACAAAAATGCAATCTTATTTTATAAACTCTTCATTTCAACAAAATGAAAATAAAGGTATAATCTCTTTTATACTAATCTTTACGATGAAACCCAAATCACATTAAAAATGTAATTTCTTAATGTAAAATCTTTCTATTGAAAACAATGAACACATAAAAATAAAACCTTTTACGTTGCTTCTTTTTACGAAAACACTATTTCATGAAAAATGATATTTTTATGTTGATTCTTTTTATTGAAAACAATATTACATTAAAAATGAGATTTTTAATGTTGCAACTTTTATTGAACAACAAATTGACAAATAAATTATGACTTTTGATTGAAAACTATTTTTACATTAAAAAAAAATGAAATCTTTTGTTTTCATTCTTTTTAATGATAAAACCTCATATTAAAATATATCCTTTTTAATCACTTTTTTTTTTTTTTGATGTAGACAAATTAAAATAAGAATGGATTTATCGCTCAATTTCTTTTGTAAACTCAACAAATAAAAATAAGTTTTCATTGTCGTTCAAGTTCTTATTATAATATTAACAAATAAAAATGAGTTTTTATTTGTCGATCAAATTCTATTATTCATTACAGAATAATAGAAATGATATTTAATAACCTGAAATAAATTATAATAAGTAAATCTGAATAAATATGATGTAATTCTGAATATAATATATTTTAGATCAAATTTTAGATCTCATTTCTAATCGTAAATAAAATTCAATATTATCTGCAATTTTAATACAGATCTAACACATCGTACACAACAAAACTTATCGTAATCACAACCAATGATTCATACAACACCAGACATTTCAGAATTGAATAAACATCATCATGCAATTATTTTTAAAGCGAGAAAATAATTTAATAATTAATTAAATAATAGAATTTTGAATTCTCACATTGAATTTTGGCCAAAATTTTACTGTCTCCTTTTCAGCTGCGGTCTGCGCCATCGCGAAGCTCTTAATTTTGTGATTCCAACGCAATTTACGGTTCGTCAAACGGACCTCGTATGAGAGAGTTATGAATTTTTAAAGATCGGGTAATTTAAATATAAAATAATAAAATAATAAATAAAAAAAAGTACGGACCTTCTCTCCCTCTCTACGTTGGCCGTCGAACCCATGCTTCCTCTCTTCCTCCTTCTACACGCACGCCACCAAAGGAGGCCGACTTCCGATCAGAGACCACCCACGCGAAGACCATCTCGAGACACACCCACGGCCTGAACCCCTCGAATTCCGGTCCCCTATCTTGCCCAGAAAACACCCAAAAACGCAGCCCCTTCTCGGTCAAAATTCGTGAAATCCGTGCACCAAAATCCGATCTTAACCGTATAGATTGAAAGGTCTCTGAATTCTCTTCGATTTGGTAGGTCATACGTCAATTTTCGTCGAACGGATTGAGAGATATTAGCATTTGAAGTTGGAGCAATTCTGGGCATCCATTTCTGGGCGGCGGCTGGCCATTAGAGAATTAGGGTTAGGGTTTTTCGGATTTTTATATTATTTTAATATTTAATTCCGAATTTCGTGAAATAAAGTGGATTTTTGGACTTTCTCGGATTTGGGCCTGCTTACTGTCGATCTTAACGTTTTGAGGCCTTCTGAACACGATGGGCTATGTCCCAAGGTTCAATTCTGATGCCTACACGTTTTATTTTCGGTTTTAATTGAAAATACAATATTAAATTAATTATTTAATTCCTACCGTACATTTAAATAAGCCGGGGTCACATACGACCTCAGAAAATTCTAAAAAAAATATTTTTAGCTTTCTTATGACGATACGAATCCAACAAAATTATTTTCGTTGAATTCTGAGACTGTTCGAAAAATGGCTATTTTTAAGGCGTTCAAATTTAACTGTAAATAGTCAAAACACATTTTATTTCGCCACGCTCACATATTAATTCGAAAAATTCTGAAATTCGAAACCTAGCAATAATTTGACATTCCGATTCCAACAAAAGTGGTTTCGTCGAAAACAGAGGTCGTTTGAAAAATGACTATTTTTAAGGCCAATATATTTAATATTAAAAATATAGTTTTAAACAAATAAGTCCCGAAACTCAAAATATATAAGTGTTTACTGTTTTTCAATGTAGAAACATCATTCTGAACTCAATGGAAGTGGTTTCGAGTTCAAATTCCTTCGTATGCAAAAAGTAGCATTTTGACCCTTATAAATTTCATAGCGACCTTTCTAAATATTGAATTGGCCATAACTTTTGATTTCCGCTATGAAATTTCGATTTTTCAAATTCGTTAGAAAGATATTTTAAAATAGATTCTAATATTTTTGGTTTCACTAAAATCCGTTAAAATTTGCATCCTGTGCGGTCAGTCAAAGTTCAAGTTTGACTTTTCAAACTATTGCGCTATTTCTAACTCTTTTGTTAATTAAAATTAAATCATTCATTCTAACTTCGATTTAAATCAAATTTGTGATCATTATTATTTAAATAAATTATTTTATATTGTCAAAATTCATTAAAACTTTCTAAAATAAAAATTTTAAATTGGTCCTGATTTTTGCGGGTTGTTACATATAGTTTATTCGAAAGGAGTTAATCGAATATTAGTTATTCGAAAAGGAATTAATCGAATATTGGTTATTCGAAAAGAGTTATCGAATATTGGTTATTCGAAAGAGAGCTATCAAATATAGTTTATTCGAAAGGAGTTAATCGAAAATTAGTTATTCGAAAGGGGATTAATCGAATATTGGTTATTCGAAAGAGAGTAATCGAATATTAGTTATTCGAAAGAGAGTTAATCGAATATTGGTTATTCGAAAAGAGTTATCAAATATTAGTTATTCGAAAGAGAGTTAGTCGAATATTAGTTATTCGAAAGAGAGTTAGTCGAATATTAGTTATTCGAAAGAGAGTTAGTCGAATATTTGTAATAACCCGGAAATCCAAACCAATTTAAATTTTTTATTTTGGCGATTTTAGTGAATTTTGAATATTTAAAACGGTTATTTTAAATAATAACGACGATAAATTTATTTTGAATAGAATTATAACGTATATATTTATATAGATCATCATTAGAATAAAAATTATTTATTTATAATTATAAAAGGAATTGAAAATGGCGCAGTAGTTCAATAATTTAATTTCAAAGTTCGAATGAGTGTACCGGGTGCAAAATAAACCGAATTTTAGTGGAACCAAAAATATTTGAATCCAATTGAGAATATCTTTCCGACAAATCCAGAGAATTGAAATTTCATAGCGGGGATAAAAAGTTATGCCTAGTTGAAAATTCTGAATAGTCGCTATGGAATTCTGGCCCTTAAAAATGGAAATTTTGCAAACGACCTTGGTTTTCGACGAGACCACTTTTGTTGGATTCGGGATGTCAAATTATTGCTAGATTTCAAAATTCGTAATTTTTCGAATCATTATGTGAGCGTGGCAAAGGAAAACGAGTTTGACCAGTTTTAGTTGATTTTAATCGACTGGTAAATGGCCATTTTCAAACGGTCTCAGAATTCGACGAAATTAGTTTTGTTCGGACCATATCGTCAATACGAAGCTAGAAATAATTTTTCCGGAATTTTTAGAGACTATATGTAGCCCCGGTAAATTAAAATGAACGTTCAAATTCAATATATAGTGATTTATATTTTGAATTTGATAAAAACTGATCGTAACAGCCGAATTGGGTTACGAAACATATCCCATTGTGTTCGGAGTGGGGTAATTAGCTAGAGGCGGCAGTCATTGGATTTGATTTGGGGTTCGTGACGATTTCAACTTTTAAAACAAATAAAATAATAATAATAATATTAATATATATACAAGTCTAAACGGTCAAACCCGTTTATTCCTCCAGCATGGTCAACGCATTCTCCAAGCCGCCGCACACGAAATTGAGGGCGGAATTTCTTCAATTCTTTCTTTCCCAAAATCCCCGAATTGAAAGCGAATTAAATCAAGCAATTAAACGAAAATCGAAGGCCTCTCAACCATCTTTAAACCCATACAAGTGTGAGGGTAATTCGTTGTGTGAATCAAGAGATTTCAAGGCTCAAACATGGCGAGTTTGAGGCCGGTTTTTCGGCGCTGCAGGGGGCCGAGTTGGCCATCGTTCAGGCGGGGGGAAACGTTCGTGGCGGCGGTCCATGAGGAGCAGTTCGATTGTGCTCCGGCGCGGCGTGGAGGAGGAAAAAAAATTTGAAACCCTAAGTGCTGTAGTTGGGTTCGATGGGTGTATTTCACTCCAGTTAGAAGAAGGAAGAAGAGGCCCATTCCTTAAGCAAAGTAAATATGTCCTTAATTATATTTAATTGAATATAAGTGTAAGTAGTTTAATTACTGTAGTAATTGAAATGTAATGAAGTTTTAGGATAATTATAACATTCTTTATTTTTAGTTTTTAATTGTTTTGAAAATAAAACTAGAGATGCTTTAAAATGGAAAATAGCAATGTTTTGTTTATAAAATACAATAGCATAGTTTTTAAAACAAGTAAAGCATTGTTTTCGAAAAATAAAAAGTAGAACTGTTTTGAAAATAAAAATGGAATTGATTTTGAAAATATAAACATATAGGATTTTGAAAATATAAACTAGAGTTGTTTTTGAAAAATATACGTTGTTTTTTTTGTAGAAAAATAAACATTTTTTTTAAAGTAGAAGAGTAAACATACATTGTTTTTGAAAAATAAATATACAGTGTTTTTAAAACTGAAAAGATAGGAGTTTTATGAAGTAAAAATATGATTTTTATATATATTTTGGCGAATAAAAAAATGATCTTTAAAAATATATATAGAACAGATAAGAATGTGATTTTTATTTATATCTAGACAGTATAAAAAGGTGATTTTTATTTATATCTGAACAGTATAAAATTGTGATTTTTATCCGTTTAGCGTTGAAATAGAAATGTGATGTTTAATGTAAAAATCGTTTGAAACAAACTGCGATGGAACCGACTGGAAACGAAAACAAATCCAAACCATTCAGAAATATAGAATGGTAGAATAGATCCCAAAGGTGAGAACTCCTCACTTTTATTTATTTCTAGTTTGAAGTATATACTAGGATGCAGACGGTGCTTAGCAGCGCCCGACACCCGTCGTCCACAGACCATGGATGACTTGTTTGTTTGATTACTGTGTAGTGAAATTTGATTGTGTGATGGTGAATGAAATAAAATATTTTATGGTGGAAAATATTTTATAGTTAAAAATATATTTTTTAACATGTATATAAAATAAATATTTATAAACGAATCGGACGATTTGTTTACATACACTGAGTTGACTGATATAGATTGGGATGATAAATTTTACACATCGTCCGACTGCACAAACAAAACATGTGTTTGATTGTTTGAAAACCCCACACGGGTGTTGGGATGAAATTAGCCACACACTGGTCCCAATAATTAGCTGTATGTCGATCGATTGATTGATAGGCTGTTATAAGCATTAAATATTTATATTTAATGCTTATGCAGTTGTGTAGTTCACTTTGGATGATGGTTGATTATTTACCGTTGCTATTATATACATGTGTTGTAGAAAATCCATATAATTAACAATTATTGGTAATTGATTGGGCCTCATTCTACTTTGGAAAATAAAGAATGAAAATTCATGTGTTGAATAAAATAATTTCATGTGTTGAAATAAAATAATATTCATGTGTTGAATAAAAGCCGTGTTGATTAGATTGACGCCATTTTGACGTGAACGATATTTATATCGATTTTATTCATTTTTATAATGAATATAGAAAAGAAAGTGATTTCAAAATATAACGTTTTGAAAATATTATCATTTGGATATCGATGATGTGGAATATTCAATTTTGATTTGAAATTGAAATCGTTTTGAAAATGAATTTAGAACGATTTATAAAATACGTTTTGAAAGGAAATCGATGAAATATATATAATATATATATTGTGGCCTGAATAGAACGCGCCGCGTCGCGGCAGTTCGCGAATTTCGACCATTGACTTCGAATGGATATTACGGGAGATCCGACCGTCGGATTCTCCTAAAACCGGAACCGTTGGGTTCGTATCGAAAAGGGCTTTCTAATGAATATTAGAGATTTGAAATATAACGGTTGGATTTGGAATTATGTCCAAATCAAATTTGGAAAAGGTTGTTGTAAGTGCAGTTCGATGGCCGTTGCTGGAAATCGACTGTACGGGCCTTGATAAAATTATTAAAAATAGTAATAATTTGTGTAAAATCATAAGAAATGATTTGTGAAGAATTGGGATGAAAAACTCCAAATTTGAAAAGATAAAAATAGATTTTTATCTAAATGAACTAGTTTTGAACTAGAATAATAATTTATTTATTTTTAAATAAATAAATTGGATTTGAAATGGTTTTAAAGGTAACTAGAATTTCCAATAATTGAATTGGAATGGATTTGAATCGAAATTATCTTTGGAATATTTCGATGTTGGATTTCGTGATTATACAGATATTGTAATGGAAATTTGAAAGATATATTTATATCGTTATTTCCAATACGATATTCGTTGGTCGTAGAATTTGATATTGAATATAAGCCGATATATTTTCTATTCAGAGCCTTGTATTTAATATCAAATGTGATTTGGGTTTGTTGTGAATGGTGTCTTCATTAACACTGTTCTTAAACCCAGTTGAGAAAAATATTAAATGTTTTTATTTAGATTTAATGAAGTGTACCAATTAAATGGTATTTAATTGGAATTGAATTTGAATTGATTTCTGGGTTTATCGTGAACGGTGTTTTAAATAACACTTGTTCTTTAACCCGATAGAATGGAATGTGATTTTGGGTTGTCATGAATGGTATCTTCAATAATACTGTTCTTAGATCCAACGGAGTTAAGAAAAACAGAAACTAACTGGAGATTAGTTAAGTTGAATGGTTTCTTCGGTATTGATCTGATGTTGGTTTCGGCCTTCGGGGTTAATACTTAGGGAATTGCTCACTTGCTAATTTACGGTTAGAGACTGATAGAATGGAATGTGATTTGGGTTTATCGTGAACCGTATTTAAAAAGACATTGGTTCTTTAACCCAGTTAAAGATTAGAATTAAGTGGAGTTTTACTGAATCTTTAATTAGATTGAAATGATCGAGAATGGAGTATTACTAGTTTTGCTCCAAGCGATAGTTAAATCTTTAATTAGATTTGAACATGTAATGGTAATTAATTTTACCGATAACACCGTGGTGTTAGATATGGAGTATTACCAGTTTTGCTCCTAGGGATGAATAGGTTGGGATTGGAAAATAAAATAAATGATTACTTCGAGGTGGTTCGCTAATCCCGACTAATTTGAATTGATATTCAAAAGGAGATTAAAGAATAAATTTAAAGAATTTATCTTTGATAAAATTAATGGGAACCTTTCCCTAAGAATGTGAAATTTAGAAACTAACTGTGGGTTAGCTAAGAAGAATGGTTTCCTGGGTATTGATCTGATGTTGGTTTAGGCCTCCGGGGTTAATATTTGGGGAATTATCCTCTTGCTAATTTACGGTTAGTGACTGATGAAATGGAATGAGGCGTATGTTGTGTTTGTGTAACACTTGTTTATTATATACGCGAGTTATTCAGAAAGACCGGGTTTATCCCATTCTGAATAACTGATTCGATGATTAGTCGAAGATGAAGACGATGGTTGAAGACCGGAGGTCTTCACGTCGTTTGGGTGATTACTGATGATCTTGATTGGGCCGTACACCCAAGAGGAGGGAATCAATTGGTGATCGTCCAGACGTACTTGGAGATCGATGGATATGCGAGGTACAAGGTGCCCCCGGTTTCGTTCAGACCCAGAACAGACTTGTAAATGGATTGTGTGTCTGACATTGGATATCATTCTGTGTGATCGATGGATATCGGTTGCATGGAGTGGTTTGCCTGTGTGGCATGCTAAGATGCAAATGATCAAGGCTCTGGTTGAAAAGAAAAGTCTTGTGTTGATGATCAAAGCACGGCCTTTGTGGCATAGCTTTGTGTGGCGTTTAATTCGCGAGTTTCACACCAGATATGAACCAAAAATGGGAGACGGATATTAGGGGGGCATGCGTTTCTTTCTAGTTAGAAGTGGCGTCAGTGGTTTTACACGCCCTGACGAGTTTGACTTATGTGGTTGTTGCTATTGCAAGGCGCCTCGGATATATCGGTGACTATGTGGAGCTGATGGAGTCATTTGTTGGCTCATTTACGCCCCATAGGGCAGGGAAACGCAGTGTTCAGGAATTATAATCCACATCGGTGGACCGGCCCTGAGTCCAAGGGACGATGCGTTCTGTTCTTGAGGGGCGGACTAGAGGCTCTCGAATCGGTGAGGATGATCCCTAGCCTCGGTTCATATCATAAATGATAATCCAACTTCCAATACGTGACTTTGCGGTTTTGATTGTAGAGCCTAGTATGGCGACATAGTGGGATGGAGCACTTATGCCGCCTATGATTGATATTTATGATTGTATATAAAATCAGAAACTAACTGGAAACGAGCTAAGATGGGTGGTTTCCTGGGTATTGGTCTGATGTTGGTTTCGGCCTTCGGGGTTAATACTTAGGGAGTCGTTCTCTTACTAATTTATGGTTGGAGTCTGATTAAGAATCAAAAGATAAAATTTCGCGTATCAAGCATTCTTTGGCTGTTATAAGGTAAAACCCTATCCTCCGGCTTGCGTTGCATTGTGTGATGGGACCTAGGTCTTATAATAGCTTCATTTTTCTTTATTTAGCATTGCGCTGTTGTTTTATGCACTGGTATTCTTGGGAGGAAACCCGTTCCGTGTTATACGGCATGGTCCCTTGATTTACCTAACTTTAAAATAAAGTTTAATAACTGTTTTAGTTCTCACACCAGTCACATGACTGACCTGGAGTTTATTGTTTTAACCTAAACTCTGGGTGCCCTTATTTTCGACACAGGCAACTAGTAGTTTTGGTTTTGCAGATTTATCTTCACAGGACCCTGGTTTACAGCTGGAACGATATCCGGAAAGCTTTGTATCCGTATATCTCCTTCAGTTGTGTTTTGTATTATTTTCCGTTGCTATATAATGTATTATAATCTCTGATATTTTATGTAGTGTAATATTGATTTATTTTCTGTATATTCTTGTACTCTGATGGAATTGTTGTAATTAACAATGAAATTTTCTTCTGTTTAAGTTTTGATGTGGCTTGTCCTCAACTCAATCCATGATTTCCCGTAAGGGGGAATTTTCGGGTCATTGCAATATTAGTTATTCGAATAAGAGTTAGTCGAATATTAGTTAATAGAGTTAATCGAATATAGTTTATTTGAGTAGAGTTAAAGGAAATATTGAATATAGTTTATTCGAATAGAGTTAAAGGAGTTATCGAATATAGTTTATTCGAGCATAGTTAAAAGAGTTAATCAAATATAGTTTATTCGAGTAGAGTTAAAAGAGTTAATCGAATATAGTTTATTCGAATAGAGTTAAAGGAGTTATCGAATATAGTTTATTCGAAAGGAGTTAATCGAATATAGTTTATTCGAAAGGAGTTAAGTGGTGGGAGTTAATGGATTTAAGTTAATTGAGTTAAAGTTAATGGAGTTAGGGTTAATTGATTTGAGTTAATCGAGTTATATTTTGGAGTTAGATATTTCAAAAGTAGGGATTATAACACTAAAGTGATAATCAAATATGTTTCAGTAAAGATGTGGATTCGTAAATAGAATCCGAGAGTTACGTAAGGAAGTTTGTTAAAGATTTAAAGGGTGAACTTTGTCTGTTTCGAAGTTAGAAATGTTGTTCAGTTAAGGTCTGAGAGGTAGTTATACCCCAACTTGATTGGCTTCGTTTTTAACTAAGGAATGGTTAAGGTTCGATAGTGAAGGAGTTAATTGAATTTAGTTAATAAGTGTTAATGGTTCGAGTTGGCATAGCGATGTTTTATTTAAACATCTGTTTAAATCCAATGAATGAGTTTTGGAAACATTTTCCAAATATAATCAGAGATATTTCCTAATCCTAGAAAATGAAATGTTTGATGATAAAGAATAATAGAATGACAGTGATACGTGAAAAAGAGATGGAAATGTTTTCCAATGATTAATAACATATATTTTCTAAATTTAGAAAATAAGGAATGTTGAATATATGGAAACAAGAAATAAATAAAGTAATGAACTAGAGAGATAAACGTTAAATGATGATTGATCGATAAAATTTCCATCTGGAAATAATATCGTTGTTTGCACACGTGTTTTTCTTTGATAGTTAACTCATCGACTATCGAAGTTTTTGACCATTTTTTCATCGTCGATACGGAGAGACCGGGATCAGATTCATGACCTGAAAACCACTTTGTATGGACATTAGCGTTGCGATCAAATATGATGAAGATAATTGAAAATGGAGTTATGCAAGGGCTGTCCTGTTTATAGAATAGTGCCTTCAGTTTGTCCAGTCCCAGGATGACCTGTATGGAAGAATGTCTGACAGAGTATATTTAATGGATCACGTAAGTTGATCTCTTCAAACGTATATATGTTTGGTGGCGGAGGAATTCGTTTCTCTTAGCTGTACACCCGTTGTATTTTCGGGGAAATCAATTTGTGATTTTGCGGGTATGACGATGTGACATTTAAAGTGAATAATTGTGTGATCTGTCAGAGATAAGCGTGGCCTCTAGCCTCACAACCGGGAAACGACAAAAATCGGGCAGGTAGCATGGCTAATTGGTTGGCTGCCAATTAGGGTGTATTATCACCAATATAAAGATATTCATTTCATTCTATGATCTATTGTCGATGCTATCCCATTCGGGAAACGGTTGCTGATCCCAACCGTTGGTGATATATATTCGATACACTCAAGCGAAATGAGTGGTCGGTCATGTGTGGCCGGGTTACAAGATGTTCTTGTTGAACCAGTGTATTCCTCTCTAGAGGTACACCAACGGAAGGTGGTTCCATACCTTGTCATAGTTGGAAATCCATTACCCAATAAGTGCTCGCGGTTTTGATTGTATACTATATATGTGGAACGTGAGATGAAAGTGTTCTGCAAGATGATTATTATATTGTGGTTGATAGACACTATTATAATATCAAAAGAGTTTTGATATAAAAGATCATTGTTTCTTTCAAAATGATTTGAAAGCTAAATCAAATGGATTTGGATTCTCATAAGGGAAAAACCCGTTCTGTTATACGGCGTGGTCTTATGAGATATCGTTTAATTACTCAACTGTTTTTAAATTGTTTTACTCACACCAGTCCCATGACTGACCTAGAGTTTATTTTGTTTTGTTTTCCCTAAACTCTTGGGTGCCCAAATTTGTACGGGCAGTCAAGTAGTCGGGATTCACAGATGCACTAGAAGGAGCTAGAGCAGGAGGCTTCAACAGCATTTTTATAGCTATTGTTTATTTCCGCTGTGATGTAAGTGTTATACTCTGATGATGTTACTATATACATATACTGAGTTTATTTCAAAGTTATGTATCTATTATATATTGTTCGTCCCGCTGTGAGATTCGTGTTTACTCTGATGTTGTATGTTCTTCTTCTTCTTCTTCTATTCTAAGTTTCTATCTTATCTGTCCTTACCCTCTAATTTCTTTCATGGAATATCCGGTATTTCCGATGTTTGGGTAGTCGACATTGAGGTTATGTCGAGTACTCAAGGTCGCGAAAACCCAGGTCGTTACATTTATATTTTAAAAAGGAATTTCATTATAAATTGAATATCGATTTATATCGAGATTTGAAATATCGAGTTAGAATTTCATATAGGAATATTCTGAAGCTGTATGATATTCTATAGTGAATATATACGATAATATTTATTTATAAATATTTAATTTAATTGTTTTTAAATATATTTAATATTTAAATTGGTTTATTTAGAGCTTTAAAAATAGCCAGTTTTGCAAACAAACTCAGTTTTCGATGAAACTAATTTTGTTGGATCCGTAATATTATATTATTGTTAGATTTCAAGTTTTGTGATTTTTGGGGTCAGTGTATGGCCATACGGATTTTTAATGTGAAAAACAGTCGATATTTTCATGGTTAAAAATACGTTGTGTGAGAAAACGGAGTCGAAATTCGACAAAACCAGTTTCATTGGGTCAATAATGTCGAATTGTAGCTGGATGTCCATTTTCATCGAAATTGGATATTGTGTGTGGTCAAAGGGATTTTTAAACCCCGAATATATACAGCGATTATATTTTCTTACTTCTATAAATACCCTCATTTTCTCTTAACCCTAAAGTCTTCATTTCTATAGTCAAATAACTTTCCGTCATTGCTCATTTTTTTTCATACAGCAAAAGGGGAAAGCAAAATAAATCAAAGGAAAATCAAATCAATTTCTATAAATCTGAAAACTTATTTAATTGAAATTAGCATGTGTTTATCTTCAAAAGAGTAGCTGTTTTAGTACATGCGATTCAGTTTTTGGGGGTAATGAAATACACAGTGAACATAGGTCGACTAATTCCAGTTCATGGTGCATCGATTTGGATGTTTGAGAGTATAGTTGGATTTCTGGGGCATTTTCGAGTTTTCGTTCACTTTCTGGTGAAGTACGGTTGATGTAGGTGACAAAGTCACTTTGGAAATCACAACGGTTACCTGTAAACATGACGATGAGCAGAGGAACGAGTGTGGAATGAAGGGGATGAATCGATGCGGAATTTGAAGAGGAGTTTAGTTGTGATTTTTGTTTGGAATTTAACAAAGGAGAGAAGGAGAACGAATGTGAGAAAGTGGCGAAATGACCATGGTTGAAGGTTGCGTGTTATTTCGAACAGGAAGAAGGGAAAGTGATGCGAGTTACATCAGAGGGGGATGAGGTTGAAGAAAATGGAAAGACAGGTGTTTTGGTAATTTCAGATTTGGTATCGATGGTGTATTGGAGGATGTATTGGTGTTAAAAGGTTGAAGATGGCATGGTGATTTTTCTCTACTGGTAGAAGATGAGAGGAAGAAGGTCACGGTGATAAATGGGTGTCAAGTGGAATTCTTTTGGGCCGGCTCATCTAGTTAATTCAGATAGAAATTTATTTTAAATCTAATATGTACAACTTGTAAATTCAATAACTATTTCATATGTTAACGGAATTCAGAAAAACAAGATCCATTGGGATCGTATGGACCACGACTACATAATGGAACTGATTCGGAGTGAATTGGAGCTTGTTACAATTTATAGTGAAATAAATTGTCTGGTCTGAATCACCGACAATTATCGTTATTTAACGATGATCGTCCAATGTGAGTAAATCTCACTAACTCTGTACAGTTATATTTTTATAAATATAATCTAGTAATGATAAATGATAATTGATTGCTGTGTGTTGATTGGTTGGTTGAATTGCGGATGTATTGGTTGAAATTATAGATAACGATATATATATAAATCGTTAATCAAATGTTGATTCTATTTATCAAAATATTTCATATCGAAATGAAATCGATGTTATTATATTGTTTAACATTTGTGGATGCAGGGAATAGGTTGGAGGGATACAACTGGATTCCTCAACATTTATTTTACTGTTTTTCATATATGGTGATATATGATGTGATATATAATATGTTATTGATTATGTGTGTTTGAATGATATCGATCATTGTTATTTGGTATTTTAAATACCATATATAATACTGGAATTAAATGGGAATTTTTGATGTGTATGTTGAAAATAAAATATATTTATATAAAATCAAATGATTTTATAAAAAGGAATTTCAAAGTGGATACTGAATAGAAAGGGAAATATTTGTAAAACAAATATAAAAGGAAATATTTATTTAGAAAACAAATGGAATTATAAAGGAAATATTTATTTATGGAATAAATAGAATTATATAAAAGGGAATATTTATGAAAAAAATATGATATTGAAAAGCGAAACATTTATATAAAATAAATAGTTCATATATAGGATATTGAAAAGGGGAATATTTATATGAAAAAAATAGGATATTGAAAAGGAAATATTTGGAAAATGAATAGAGTTTTATAAAAAGAGAATTTTACATTAGGAAGGTTTAGACCCGTGCTTCGCACACGAGTGTAACATGAAATTAGATTTAAGTAAATATTTTGCAAATAAAATATTATAAAGGAATTTGGGGTTTGAATTAGGAATTTAAAGGGAATTACTGGAATTAGAAACTGATTGGAAATTAGTTGAGTTGAATAGCTTTTTGCGTATCGATCTGATGTTGGTTTCGGCCTTCGGGGTTAATATGTAGGGGGTTGTTCTCTTAGTAGTTTACAGTTAGGGACTGATAGAGGTGGGAAGATATTGATGTGTGAATCAAAAATGGAAACGTTATCCAAAGTTAATAACGTATATTTTCTAAAATTAGAAAATAAGGATTTGATGAATATATGGAAACGAGAAATGGGGAAATGAATAAATATTGATTGATGATTGATCTATAGAATTTCCATCTGGAAATAATATCGTTGTTTGAACACATGTTTTCCTTTGATAGTTAAATCACCGACTATCGAAGATTTCGACCATTTTTGTTGTTAATACGGAGAGACTGTGATCAGATATATCATCTGAAAACCACTCCATATGGCATTAGCGTTGCGAATCAAATATGATGAAGATAATTGAAGACGGAGTTATGCAAGGGCTGTCCTGTTTACAGAATAGTATCTTTGGATTGTCCAGTCCTATGACGACTTGAATGGACGAATGTCTGACAGAGTATATCTGGTAGATCGCGTAAGTTGATCGTTTCAAATGTATTTATGTTGGTGGTGGAGGAATTCGTTTCTCTTAGCTTATACCCATGGTATTTTTGGGGAAATCAATTTGTGATTTGACGGATATGACGATGTGGCATTCAAAGTGAATGAAGAAGTGATCTGTTAAAAGATACGTTATGACCTCAAGCCTCATCAACTGGGAAATGACAAAAATCGGGCAGGTAACATGGCTAAGTGGGCCACACCCAATTAGGGTATATTGTCACCATCTAGAGAATATTCATATTTGTTACTTCTTTCAATTCTGTATGTCCCAGGAACGGTTATGTTGGTATACCAACCATAAGGTGATAATATATTCGGTACATTCAAGCGAAATGAATGGCCGGTCATGTGTGGCCGAGTTACAAGATGTTCTTGTTGAACTCCAGTGTATCGCTTCTAAAGTACACTGATCGGAAGGTGGATCCGTACCTTGTCATAGTTGGAATCCATTCCCCAATAAGAACCCGCGGGTTTGACTGTATCTTATATATGTAGAACGTGAGATGAAAGCATTTCTGCTAGATTTCTATTTACTTGATCTAGACATTATTATAGTATCAGACAAATATCGTTTTAGAAAAATATTTGGGTTAGCGTAAGGTAAAATCCATCAATGTTTATGTGTGGATCGGTCTTACGATTATCCTTTGTTCAAAAAGATTTTTGAAAGTTAAATCAAATGATTTGAGTTTACTCACACCAGTCACATGACTGACCCAGAGTTTATTTTGTTTTGTTTTCCCTAAACTCTTGGGTGCCCAATTTTGTACGTGCAGTCAAGTAGTCGGGATTCTACAGATACTGAGAGCTTAGAGCAAGTGGCTTCAGGATGATATAGCTATTGTTATTTCCGCTGTGTTGTAAGTGTTGTACTCTGATAATGTTACTGTATACATATACTAGTTTTATTTCAAAGTTATGTATCTATTCTATATTGTTGGTTTCGCTGTGAGTTTCGTGTTACTCTAATGATGATGTATGTTCTTCTTCTTCTTCTTCTTCTTCTATTCTAAGTTTCTATCTTATCTATTCTTACCCTCTGTTTTCTTTCTATTAGTTTGCTGGTTCCCAGTGCAATTTGGGTTGGACTTGTGTTATTTGGTCAGCTCAAATGGTACATGAATTTCGGGACACTACAATTTTGGTGGCCAGAAGTGTAAATAAGGGTGTGAATAGTAGCTAAAAGCATTTCTCCTCCCCTTCTCTCTTTGGCAATATTTATTCACAAAGTAATACTAATACACACACATGATATACAGGATATGGACAGAGACCTACATCCTACAAATGTTGGTTGTTCTATGCCTTTTGGTCCGAAATTTTTTATTTGGAGAAATAAACGCTTGAATTTTATGAAATGAAAACTTGTGTTGCGTTTAGAATATTGTCTAATATTTTTAGTTCATAATCACCTGAATCTTGATAATGTTTAAATTTTATCTATTTATTAAACATTAAACAAATTGACGCAAACAAAACAAATTTTCGTATTTTACTACAAATTTTATTTCTTTGTTATATCTAATTGAACGTATCCCAAATATTAAATTTCATAATTTAATCACTTTTAGAATTTAGCGACAAATACGATATATCTGTTGTCGCTACAAAAAATCGGTCGAGTAAATCAATTTAAATAGAGCAAGCAAACTTAGACATTTCCATTATATAGCTAATTAGATTAATTCTATGTAACATATTCAAATTCTTAATATTTAACGTTTTATAAATTATCGATTTCGCGTTTGTTTTTTATTAATTAAGTTCTAAATTAACTTATTGCTTTAAATTTTATATTTCCAAACACTTACAAGTTTATATTTAGAACTCAAATTCATATCTACAACTAAAAATAAAGTTTTAAGTTTCCACCTTAAACTCTAGTTATAAACATTCATTGAAGTGTTAAATTTTTAATTAACTTCTTATTATAACATCGAATTTATCGAGACGTTGTAGCAATAATCAACTTGAATACTTGGTAGACTAAAGAAAGGACATAAACGGTAAAGATGTAATGAAAAATAAAGAAAAGAATTAATATATGTCTTTATGACACATAGATAAAGAAAGGAACGAAGACAATTATTATGATAAGAAATTTATGATAGTTAGGTATAGTTTTCAGATTGAAATTATCATGTAATGGCAAGGAACCTAAAAGAGAAATTAAATATCATATTAAAAGAATGAAGCAGGCAAGAGAAAAGGAAAGATAAGATAAACGCATAAGAAAAGGATGTGATATAGGATTTAATAACGGTTGAGATCACATTGATAACCTCATAAGAAGTGTTTAGAGCAGTCCAAAAAAAAATTGGATGTAGGCAATCATGGTGGTCTATCGAATATTCTTAAGAAAAAGTCCATATTGGCGACAGATTAGACACACCTACCAATTATCGTAAATAAGTGGCCTCAAAGAGACATGGAGGATACCCTAGGATGGACCTCTGATGTAAGCATACAAGGCAGTCCATTGGAGGTAGGGTCACAAGTGTTCATCGACAGGGTATTGTTGGATCTCGCTATATAAATATTTTGACTATGACAATTATACATAAGCATATATATTATCGACTAACTTTGTTTTGTAGGAAGATATTAGACAAGCAGATTCAAGAACACCAAAATGAAGATTGAATATGTTGTAAGAGTCTGTTAGTCCTAGATTTTCATGTTAAAGTCTTCCTTGATGATTACACACACATATCATATATATATGTTTTCAAATTTAAAAGAGGTAACGAATAAGTTTTGCCCAGAAAACATACGTCTGAATAAAATAAAGAGGCAAGGAATAAGTTTTCACATATCATATATATATATATATATATGTTAAAGTCTTCCTTGATGATTACGAAGAGTTGCAACTTATTATAAAGAGTCACAACTCTCTAAATCGTTTCTCTTGATGGAATCTCTTCATGATTAGTTACAACTCTTTGTATATTATAAATAGAGACTTGATTAACTTCTCAAATCACCGAATCTCATTCTAACTTACTCTATCTTACTTAAATCTCTCTATTTCCAAAAAGCACACTATTTTCAATATAATCTTCCATAATCTTTCACAACCTTCACGTTTATCATCAAGGAAAGACTAAAGGAAGCGTGTACTATATATCGATATATCCGTGTTAACAAGAACACAAATAATTCATCAATTATTCTGTATTAAGGAAGACCTCTTCAGCAGTTGAGGCAAGAAATCTCGTTCGGCTGTTTGGGTATTTGTGAACCTATTCCTCCAGGTAAAATGAGGGTGTTAGTGATAGTGAAATACCATAAGTGGGTCTAGGACTGGACATAGGATAGTGGTCAAAACCAGTATAAATCGACTGTGTGATATCTACTTACTACTCAACTATATATTTCATCTTATACTCCATTTTACACGATCCTACCGCTGTATAGACTCTTTCAATTGGTATCAGAGCAAGGCAATCCTATAACCGTAACACCATTATTTGATACCTTGATAAAATGGAGAATAACCCAAATACTAGCTCAACTACTTTTACCGAAGGACAATCTACTCAAAGACTACCTCTATTCAATGGACTGCACTATAACTATTGGGCTACGAGAATGAGTATTTATATGCAAGCAAGTGGTTTGAGTGCATGGAATGGTACTCAAAAAGAATTTACGGCACCTACAACAGATATTCAACTTGGACAACAATTCAAAAGGAGGAGGCAAATGCAAATGAAAAAACTATGAACATGCTATACAGTGCTCTTGATAGAAATGAGTTCAATCGTGTTAGCATTTGTACATCAGCATATCAAATATGGGAAACACTCAAAACTATCCATGAAGGAACAAACAAAGTCAAACAAACAAAAATTTCAATGCTCAAAAACCAGTTCCAGAACTTCAAGATGAAACAAAATGAAACTATAAATGAAATGTATTCAAGATTTCAAGACATTTTACATGCATTGATAGGACTAGGAGAAAAATATAGTGACTTTGATATCGTATCAAAAGTGCTAAACTCTCTAACTGACGATTGGTAAAGAAAAGTACTAGCCATTGAAGAAGCAAATGACTTATCAGCTATGAAACCAGAAGAACTAATAGGAAATATTATGTCTTACAAAGTAAATCTTCAAGAAAAAAGGGAATTAGCTCAAGAAAAGAAGAATGTGGCCTTTCATGCTGCTAAAGAGGAATCTGAATCGGAAGACGAAGATCTAGCCTTTATTGCCAAAAAATTTAAGAAATTTCTAAAATATAGAAAAGGAAATTTCAAAAAGAATACCTCAAACAAACCTTCATCCTCAAAATTATAATGTTTCAATTGTCATAAGAAGGGTCATATGGTAAAGGACTGTCCAGAAATGAAAGAAAATCAGAAAAACTTCAACAACAAGAATAAGAAAGATAAATTCAAGAAGAAGGCTTTTTCTGTTACATGGGACAACTCAGATTCAGATTCATCAGACAGTGACATTGATAATGAAAGAAAATGAACAAGCAAATTTGTGCTTCATGGCTCAAGAATCTGATGTAAGTGAATTATCTTATGAAGAATTAATAGAAGTTAATGCTGAACTTTTGAATATTATAAAAACTCTAAAGAAAAAGCTTAAAGAAACTCGTGAAAATCATAATAAAGCTGAATTTGAAAGAGACATGTTGAAAGATGAAAAAATAATTTTAGAAGAAGAACTTGAAAAAGTTCAAAACACTCTTATAAATTCGGACAGTGAGCTTTCTCTTTTAAGTCAAGAAATTGAAACTCAAAAGACAAAGAATGATGAAATTAGTTCTGAATATCACATGTTGAAAACTAAAATAAAAGAATTAGAATTAGAAAATAAAAGTATTCAAACTAAGTTAGAAAGCATATCTAAAAATGTTTCTAACTTTTATAAGGATAGAGAAAATTTATCAAGAATTATAGAAAGTTCTCAACCAACT